>JAXCHO010000163.1:3814368-5085824 GCA_036630365.1 Acanthiza pusilla | reverse complement strand
CCCTAAACCCTAGGCCGCGCCCTAACCCCTGCACCCTAAACCCTAGGCCGCCCACTAGCCCCTGCACCCTAAAACCTAGACCGCGCCCTAACCCCTGCACCCTAAACCCAAGGTCGTGTCCTAACCCCTGCACCCTAAACCCTAGGCCGCACCCTAACCCCTGAACACTAAACCATAGGCAGCGCCCAAACAGCTGCACCCTAAACCCTAGGCCGCGCCCCAAACCCAGCACCCTAAACCCTAGACCGTGCCCTAACCCTTGCACCCTAAACCATTGGCTTTTCCCTAAGGTTTCCCACCTAAATCCTAGGCCGCGCCCTAACCCCTGCACCCTAAACCCTCGGCCGTGCCCTAACCCCTGCACCCTAAACCCTAGGCCGCACCCTAACCCCTGCACCCTAAAACCTAGGCCGCCCACTAACCCCTGCACCCTAAACCTTAGGCCGCGCCCTAACCCCTGCACACTAAACCCTAGGCCGCGCCCTAACCCCTGCAACCTAAACCTTAGGCCGTGCCCTCACCCCTGCACCCTAAACCCTAGGCCGCGCCCTAACCCCTGCACCATAAACCCTAGGCTGCGCGCTAACCCCGGCACCCTAAACCCTAGGCCGCGCTCAAAGCACTGCTCCCAAAACCCTAGGCCGTTCCCTAACCCCTGCACCGTAAACCCTAGGCCGCGCCCTAACCAATGCACTCTAAACCCTAGGCCGCGCTCCAACCCAGGCACCCTAAACCCTAGGTCGTGCGCTAACCACTGCACCCTAAACCCTAGGCCGCGCCCTAACCCGTGCACCCTAAACTTTAGGCCGCGCCCTAACCCCTGCAACCTAAACCCTAGGCCGCGCACTAACCCCTGCACTCTAAACCCTAGGCCGCGACCTAACCCCTGCACCCTAAACCCAAGGCCGCGCCCCAACCCCTGCACCCTAAACCCTAGGTTGCTCCCTAATCCCTGCACCCTAAACCCTAGGCCGCACCCTAACCCCTGTACACTAAACCCTACGCCGCGTCCTAACCCCTGCACCCTATACCATAGGCCGCGCCCTAAGGCTTCCAACATAGACGCTAGGCCGCGCCCAAACCCCTGCACCCTAAAACCTAGGCCGTGCCCTAACCCCTGCACCCTAAACTTTAGGCCACGCCCTAACCCCTGTACCCTTAACCCAAGGCCGCCCACTAACTCCTGCACCATAACCCTAGGCCGCGCCCTAACCCCTGCAACCTAAACCCAAGGCCGTGCCCTAACCCCTGCACCCTAAACCCTAGGCCGCCCACTAACCCCTGCACCCTAAACTTTGCGCCACGCCCTAACCCCTGCACCCTAAATCCTTGGTCGCCCACTAACCCCTGCACCCTAAACCCTAGGCCGCACCCTAACCCCTGCACCCTAAACCCAAGGCCGTGCTCTAACCCCTGCACCCTAAACCCTAGGCCGCGCCCTAACCCCTGCACCCTAAACCCTAGGCCGCGTCACAACCCCTGCACCATAAACCCTAGGCCGCGCCCTAACCCCTGCACCCTAAACCAAGGCCGCGTCCTAACCCCTGAACCCTAAACCCGAGGCTGTGCCCTAACCCCTGCACCCTAAACCCTAGGCCGCACCCTAACCCCTGCAACCTAAACCTTAGGCCGTGCCCTCACTCCTGCACCCTAAACCCTAGGCCGCGCCCTAACCCCTGCACCATAAACCCTAAACTGCGCGCTAACCCCGGCACCCTAAACCCTAGGCCGCGCTCAAAGCACTGCTCCCTAAACCCTAGGCCGTGCCCTAACCTTTGCACCGTAAACCCTACGCCGCGCACTAACCAATGCACTATAAACCCAAGGCCGCGCCCCAACCCCTGCACCCTAAACCCTAGGTCGTGCGGTAACCACTGCACCCTAAACCATAGGCCGCGCCCTAACCCGTGCACCCTAAACTTTAGGCCGCGCCCTAACCCCTGCACCCTAAACCCTAGGCCGTGCACTAACCCCTGCACCCTAAACCCTAGGCCGTGCACGAACCCCTGCACCCTAAACCCTAGGCCGCGCCCTAACCCCTGCACCCTAAACACTAGGCCGCGCCTCAACCCCTGAACCGTAAACCCGCAGCTGCGCCCTAACCCCTGCACCCTAAACCCTAGACCGCGCCCGAACCCCTGCACCGTAAACCTTAGGCCGTGCCCTCACCTCTGCACCCTAAACCCTAGGCCGCGCCCTAACCCCTGCACCATAAACCCTAGGCTGCGCGCTAACCCCGGCACCATAATGCCTAGGCCGCGCTCAAAGCACTGCTCCCTAAACCCTAGGCCGTTCCCTAACCCCTGCACCGTAAACCCTAGGCCGCGCCCTAACCAATGCACTCTAAACCCTAGGCCGCGCCCCAACCCCTGCACCCTAAACCCTAGGTCGTGCGCTAACCACTGCACCCTAAACCCTAGGCCGCGCCCTAACCCGTGCACCCTAAACTTTAGGCCGCGTCCTAACCCCTGCAACCTAAACCCTAGGCCGCGCACTAACCCCTGCACCCTAAACCCTAGGCCGCGACCTAACCCCTGCACCCTAAACCCAAGGCCGCGCCCCAACCCCTGCACCGTAAACCCTAGGTTGCTCCCTAATCCCTGCACCCTAAACCCTAGGCCGCACCCTAACCCCTGTACACAAAACCCAAGGCCGCGCCCAAACCCCTGCACCCTAAACCCTAGGCCGCGCCCCAAACCCAGCACCCTAAACCCTACGCCGCGTCCTAACCCCTGCACCCTATACCATAGGCCGCGCCCTAAGGCTTCTAACATAGACGCTGGGCCGCGCCCAAACCCCTGCACCCTAAACCCTAGGCCGTGCCCTAACCCCTGCACCCTAAAGCTTAGGCCGCGCCCTAACCCCTGCACACTAAACCCTAGGCCGCGCCCTAACCCCTGAAACCTAAACCTTAGGCTGTGCCCTCACCCCTGCACCCTAAACCCTAGGCCGCGCCCTAACCCCTGCACCATAAACCCTAGGCTGCGCGCTAACCCCGGCACCCTAAACCCTAGGCCGCGCTCAAAGCACTGCTCCCTAAACCCTAGGCCGTTCCCTAACCCCTGCACCGTAAACCCTAGGCCGCGCCCTAACCAATGCACTATAAACCCTAGACCGCGCCCCAACCCCTGCACCCTAAACCCCAGGTCGTGCGCTAACCACTGCACCCTAAACCCTAGGCCGCGCCCTAACCCGTGCACCCTAAACTTTAGGCCGCGCCCTAACCCCTGCAACCTAAACCCTAGGCCGCGCACTAACCCCTGCACCCTAAACCCTAGGCCGCACCCTAACCCCTGCACCCTAAACCCTAGGCCGCACCCTAACCCCTGCACCCTAAACCCAAGGCCGCGCCCCAACCCCTGCACCGTAAACCTTAGGTTGCTCCCTAATCCCTGCACCCTAAACCCTACGCCGCACCCTAACCCCTGTACACTAAACCCAAGGCCGCACCCTAACCCCTGTACACTAAACCCTACGCCGCGTCCTAACCCCTGCACCCTATACCATAGGCCGCGCCCTAAGGCTTCCAACATAGACGCTAGGCCGCGCCCAAACCCCTGCACCCTAAAACCTAGGCCGTGCCCTAACCCCTGCACCCTAAACTTTAGGCCACGCCCTAACCCCTGTACCCTTAACCCAAGGCCGCCCACTAACTCCTGCACCATAACCCTAGGCCGCGCCCTAACACCTGAAACCTAAACCCAAGGCTGTGCCCTAACCCCTGCACCCTAAACCCTAGGCCGCCCACTAACCCCTGCACCCTAAACTTTGCGCCACGCCCTAACCCCTGCACCCTAAATCCTTGGTCGCCCAATAACCCCTGCACCCTAAACCCTAGGCCGCACCCTAACCCCTGCACCCTAAACCCAAGGCCGTGCTCTAACCCCTGCACCCTAAACCCTAGGCCGCCCACTAACCCCTGCACCCTAAACCCTAGGCCGCGCCCTAACCCCTGCACCCTAAACCCAAGGCCGTGCTCTAACCCCTGCACCCTAAACCCTAGGCCGCCCACTAACCCCTGCACCCTAAACCCTAGGCCGCGTCACAACCCTTGCACCCTAAACCCTAGGCCGCGCCCTAACCCCTGCACCCTAAACCAAGGCCGCGTCCTAACCCCTGAACCCTAAACCCGAGGCTGCGCCCTAACCCCTGCACCCTAAACCCTAGGCCGCACCCTAACCCCTGCAACCTAAACCTTAGGCCGTGCCCTCACTCCTGCACCCTAAACCCTAGGCCGCGCCCTAACCCCTGCACCATAAACCCTAAACTGCGCGCTAACCCCGGCACCCTAAACCCTAGGCCGCGCTCAAAGCACTGCTCCCTAAACCCTAGGCCGTCCCCTAACCTTTGCACCGTAAACCCTAGGCCGCGCACTAACCAATGCACTATAAACCCTAGGCCGCGCCCCAACCCCTGCACCCTAAACCCTAGGTCGTGCGGTAACCACTGCACCCTAAACCATAGGCCGCGCCCTAACCCGTGCACCCTAAACTTTAGGCCGCACCCTAACCCCTGCAACCTAAACCCTAGGCCGTGCACTAACCCCTGCACCCTAAACCTTAGGCCGTGCTCTAACCCCTGCACCATAAACCCTAGGCCGCGCCCTAACCCCTGCACCCTAAACCAAGGCCGCGCCCTAACCCCTGAGCCCTAAACCCTAGGCCGCACCCTAACCCCTTCAACCTAAACCTTAGGCCGTGCCCTCACTCCTGCACCATAAACCCTAGGCCGCGCCCTAACCCCTGCACCATAAACCCTATACAGCGTGCTAACCCCGGCACCCTAAACCCTAGGCCGCGCTCAAAGCACTGCTCCCTAAACCCTAGGCCGTGCCCTAACCCCTGCACCGTAAACCCTAGGCCGCGCACTAACCAATGCACTATAAACCCTAGGCCGCGCCCCAACCCCTGCACTCTAAACCCTAGGTCGTGCGCTAACCACTGCACCCTAAACCATTGGCCGCGCCCTAACCCGTGCACCCTAAACTTTAGGTCGCGCCCTAACCTTTGCAACCTTAACCCGAGGCTGCGCCCTAACCCCTGCACCCTAAACCCTAGGCCGCGCCCTAACCCCTGCACCCTAAACCCTAGGCCGCGCCCTAACCCCTGCACCCTAAACCCTAGGCCGCGACCTAAATCATGCGCCCTAAACCCTAGGCGGCGCCCTAACCCTTGCACCCTAAACCATAAGCCGCGCCCTAACCCCTGCACCCTAAACGGTAGGCCACACTTTAAGGCCCGCACCCTCAACCCTAGGCAGTGCCCTAACCCCTGCACCCTAAACCCTAGGCCGCGCCCTAACCCCTGCACCCAAAACCCTCGGCGGCGCCCTAACCCCTGCACCCTAAACCCAAGGTCGCGCCCTACCCCCTGCACACTTAACCCTAGGCCGCGCCCTAATCCCTGCACCCTAACCCCTAGGCCGCGCCCTAACCCCTGCACCCTAAACCCGAGGCCGCGCCAAAACCCCCACACCCTAAACCCTAGACCGCGTCCGAACCACTGCACTCTAAACCCTAGGCCGCCCACTAGCCCCTGCACCCTAAAACCCAGACCACGCCCTAACCCCTGCACCCTAAACCCTAGGCCGCGCCATAACCCCTGCACACTAAACCCAAGGCCGCGCCCCAAACCCAGCAACCTAAACCCTACGCCGCGCCCTAACCCCTGCACCCTAAACCCTAGGCCACGCTTTAAGGCTCGCACCCTCAACCCTAGGCCGCGCCCTAACCCCTGCAACCTAAACCCTAGGCCGCCCACTAACCCCTGCACCCAAAACCCTCGGCGGCACCCTGACCCCTGCACCCTAAACCCAAGGTCGCGCCATAACCCCTGCACCCTAAACCCAAAGCCGCGCGCTAACCCCTGCACCCTAAAACATAGGCCGCGCCCTAACCCCAGCACCCTAAACCCTAGGCCGCGCCCTAACCCACGCACCCTAAACCCTAGGCCGCGCCCTAACCCCTGCACCCTAAACCCTAGGCCGCCCACTAGCCCCTGCACCCTAAAACCTAGACCGCGCCCTAACCCCTGCACCCTAAACCCAAGGTCGCGCCCTAACCCCTGCACACTAAACCCTAGGCCGCGCCCTAACCCCTGAACACTAAACCATAGGCAGCGACTAAACAGCTGCACCCTAAACCCTAGGCCGCGCCCCAAACCCAGCACCCTAAACCCTAGACCGTGCCCTAACCCTTGCAACCTAAACCATTGGCTTTTCGCTAAGGCTTCCCACCTAAATCCTAGGCCGCGCCCTAACCCCTGCACCCTAAACCCTAGGCCGTGCCCTAACCCCTGCACCCTAAACCCTAGGCCGCACCCTAACCCCTGCACCCTAAAACCTAGGCCGCCCACTAACCCCTGCACCCTAAACCTTAGGCCGCGCCCTAACCCCTGCACACTAAACCCTAGGCCGCGCCGTAACCCCTGCAACCTAAACCTAAGGCCGTGCCCTCACCCCTGCACCCTAAACCCTAGGCCGCGCCCGAACCCCTGCACCATAAACCCTCCGTTGTGCGCTAACCCCGGCACCCTAAACCCTAGGCCGCGCTCAAAGCACTGCTCCCTAAACCCTAGGCCGTGCCCTAACCCCTGCACCGTAAACCCTAGGCCGCGCCCTAACCAATGCACTATAAACCCTAGGCCGCGCCCCAACCCCTGCACCCTAAACCTTAGGTCGTGCGCTAACCACTGCACCCTAAACCCTAGGCCGCGCCCTAACCCGTGCACCCTAAACTTTAGGCCGCGCCCTAACCCCTGCAACCTAAACCCTAGGCCGCGCACTAACCCCTGCACCCTAAACCCTAGGCCGCGACCTAACCCCTGCACCCTAAACCCAAGGCCGCGCCCCAACCCCTGCACCGTAAACCCTAGGTTGCTCCCTAATCCCTGCACCCTAAACCCTAGGCCGCACCCTAACCCCTGTACACTAAACCCAAGGCCGCACCCTAACCCCTGTACACTAAACCCTAGGCCGCGTCCTAACCCCTGCACCCTATACCATAGGCCGCGCCCTAAGGCTTCCAACATAGACGCTAGGCTGCGCCCAAACCCCTGCACCCTAAAACCTAGGCCGTGCCCTAACCCCTGCACCCTAAACCCTAGGCCGCCCACTAACCCCTGCACCCTAAACATTGCGCCACGCCCTAACCCCTGCACCCTAAATCCTTGGCCGCCCACTAACCCCTGCACCCTAAACCCTAGGCCGCACCCTAACCCCTGCACCCTAAACCCAAGGCCGTGCTCTAACCCCTGCACCCTAAACCCTAGGTTGCCCACTAACCCCTGCACCCTAAACCCTAGGCCGCGTCACAACCCCTGCACCATAAACCCTCGGCCGCGCCCTAACCCCTGCACCCTAAACCAAGGCCGCGTCCTAACCATTGAACCCTAAACCCGTGCCTGCGCCCTAACCCCTGCACCCTAAACCCTAGGCCGCGCCCTAACCCCTGCACCCTAAACCCTAGGCCGTGCCCTAACACCTGCACCCTAAACTTTAGGACACGCCCTAACCCCTGTACCCTTAACCCAAGGCCGCCCACTAACCCCTGCACCCTAAACTCTAGGTCATCCCCTAACCCCTGAACCCTAAACCCTTGGCCGTGCACTAACCCCTGCACCCTAAACCCAAGGCCGTGCTCTAACCCCTGCACCCTAAACCCTAGGTCGCCCACTAACCCCTGCACCCTAAAGCCTAGGCCGCGCCCCAACCCTTGCACCCTAAACCCTAGGCCGCGCCCTAACCCCTGCACCCTTAAACGTAGGCTGCGCCCTAACCCCTGAACCCTAAACCCGAGGCCGCGCATTAACCCCTGTACCCTAAAATATAGGCCGTGCCCTAACCCCTGCACCCTAAACGCTAGGCCGTGCCCTAACCCCTGCACGCTAAACCCTAGGCCGCGCCCTAACCCCTGCACCCTAAACCCTAGGCCGCACCTCAACCCCTGAACCGTAAACCCGCGGCTGCGCCCTAACCCCTGCACCCTAAACCCTAGACCGTGCCCCAACCCCTGCACCGTAAACCTTAGGCCGTGCCCTCACCCCTGCACCCTAAACCCTAGGCCGCACTCTAACCCCTGCACCATAAATTCTAGGCCGCACCCTAACCCCTGCCCCCTAAACCCTAGGCCGCGCTAAAAGCACTGCTCCCTAAACCCTAGGCCGTGCCCAAACCCCTACACCGTAAACCCTAGGCCGCGCCCTAACCAATGCACTCTAAACCCTAGGCCGCGCCTCAACCTTTGCACCCTAAACCCCAGGCCGCACCCTAACCCCTGCACGCTGAACCCTAGGCCGCGCCCTAACCCCTGCACCTTAAACCCTAGGCCGCGCCCAAACTCCTGCACCCTAAACCCTAAGCCGCGACCGAACTCATGCGCCCTAAACCCTAAGCCGCGCCCTAACCCCTGCACCCTAAACTTTAGGCCGCGCCCTAACCCCTGCACCCTAAACTTTGCGCCACGCCCTAACCCCTGCACCCTAAACCCTAGGCTACGCCCTAACCCCTGCACCCTAAACCCTAGGCGGCGCCCTAACCCCTGCACCCTAAACCGTAGGCCGCACCCTAATTCCTGCACCTTAAACCCGAGGCAGCGCCCTAAGGCCCCCACCGTAAACCCTAGGCGGCGCCCTAACCCCTGCACCCTAAACTTTAGGCCACGCCCAAACCCCTGCACCCTAAACCCTTGGTCGCCCACTAACCCCTGCACCCTAAACTCTAGGCCGCGACCTAAACCCTGAACCCTAAACCCTAGGCCGCGCCCTAACCCCTGCACCCTAAACCCTCGGCCGTGCACTAACCCCTGCACCCTAAACTTTTGGCCACGCCCTAACCCCTGCAGCCTAAACCCAAGGTCGCCCACAAACCCCTGCACTCAAAACTCTAGGACGCGCCCTAACCCCTGCACCCTAAACCCAAGGCCGTGCTCTAACCCCTGCACCCTAAACCCTAGGCCGCGCTTTTACCCCTGCACCCGAAACCCTAGGCTGCGCCCTAACCCCTGCACCCTAAACCCTAGGGGGCGATCTAAGGCACCTACCCTAAAACTTAGGCCGCGCTCTAACGCCTGCACTCTAAACCCTAGGCCGCGCCCGAACCCCTGCACCCTAAACCCTAGGCCACGCCCTTACCCCTGCACCCTAAACCCTAGGCCGCAACCTAACTCATGCGCCTTAAACCCTAGGCCGCGCCCTAACCCCTGCACCCTAAACCCTAGGCCGCGCCCTAACCCCTGCACCCTAAACCATAAGCCGCGCCCTAACCCCTGCACACTAAACCCAAGGCCACGCTTTAAGGCTCGCACCCTCAACCCTAGGCAGCGCCCTAACCCCTGCATTCTAAACCCTCGGCCGCGCCCTAAACCCTGCGCCCTAAACCCTAGGCCGCGCCCTAACCCCTGCACCCAAAACCCTCGGCGGCACCCTGACCCCTGCACCCTAAACCCAAAGTCGCGCCATAACCCCTGCACCCTAAACCCTAAGCCGCGCCCTAACCCTTGTACCCTAAAACGTAGGCCGCGCCCTAAACCCTGCACCCTAAACCCTAAGCCGCGCCCTAACCCCTGTACCCTAAAACGTAGGCCGCGCCCTAACCCCCGCACCCTAAACCCTAGGCCGCGCCCTAACCCCTGCACCCTAAACCCTAGGCCGCCCACAAGCCCCTGCACCCTAAAACCTAGACCGCGCCATAACCCCTGCACCCTAAACCCAAGGTCGCGCCCTAACCCCTGCACCCTAAACCCTAGGCCGCGCCCTAACCCCTGAACACCAAACCATAGGCAGCGCCCAAACAGCTGCACCCTAAACCCTAGGCCGCGCCCCAAACCCAGCACCCTAAACCCTAGGCCGTGCCCTAAACCTTGCACCCTAAACCATAGGCTTTGCCCTAAAGCTTCCAACCTAAATCCTAGGCCGCGCCCTAACCCCTTCTCTCTAAACCCTTGGCCGTGCACTAACCCCTGCACCCTAAACTTTGCGACACGCCCTAACCCCTGCATCCTAAACCCTTGGTCGCACCCTAACCCCTGCACCCTAAACCCAAGGCCATGCTCTAACCCCTGCACACTAAACCCTAGGCCGTGCCCTAACCCCTGCACACTAAACCCTAGGCCGCGCCCTAACCCCTGCAACCTAAACCTTAGGCCGTGCCCTCACCCCTGCACCCTAAACCCTAGGCCGCGCCCTAACCCCTGCACCATATACCCTAGGCTGCACGCTAACCAAGGCACCCTAAACCCTAGGCCGCGCTCAAAGCACTTCTCCCTAAACCCTAGGCCGCGCCCCAACCCCTGCACCCTAAACCCCAGGCCGCACCCTAACCCCTGCACGCTAAACCCTTGGCCGCGCTCTAACCCCTGCACCATAAACGATAGGCCACGCCCTAACCCCTGCACCCTAAACCCTAGGCCGCGCCATAACCCCTGCACCCTAAACCCTAGGCCGCGCCCTAACCCCTGCACCCTAAAACATAGGCCGCGCCCTAACCCCTGCACACTAAACCCTAGGCCGTGCCCTAACCCCTGCACCCAAAACCCTGGGCCGCGCCCTAACCCCTGCACCCTAAACCCTAGGCCGTGCCCTAAACCCTGTACCCTAAACCCTAGGTAGCGCCCTAACCCCTGCACACTAAACCCTAGGCCGCGCTCAAAGCACTGCTCCCTAAACCCTAGGCCATGCCCTAACCGCTGCACCGTAAACCCTAGGCCGCGCACTAACCAATGCACTCTAAAAGATAGGCCGCTCCCCAACCCCTGCACACTAAACCCCAGGCCGCACCCTAACCCGTGCACGCTAAACCCTATGCCGCGCCGTAACCCCTGCACCCTTAACCCTAGGCCTCGCCCTAACCCATGCACCCTAAACCCTCGGCCGCGCCCTAACCCCTGCACCCTAAACCCTAGGCCGCGCCCTAACCCCTGCACCGTAAACCCTAGGCCGCAACCTAGTTCCTGCACCTTAAACCCGAGGCAGCGCCCAACCGCCCCCACCGTAAACCCTAGGCGGCGGCCTAACCCCTGCACCCTAAGCCCTTGGCCGCCCACTAACCCCTGCACCCTAAACCCTAGACCGTGCGTTAACCCCTGCACCCTAAACCGTAGGCCGCGCACTAACCCGGGCCCCATAAACTGTAGGCCGCGCCTAAACCCCTGCACCCTAAACCCTAGGCCGCGCCCCAACCCCTGCACCCTAAATGCTAGGCGGCGCGCTAACCCCTGCACCCTAAACCCTAGGCCTCGCGCCAACCCCTGCACCCAAAACCCTAGTCCGCGTCCTAACCCCTGCACCCTAAACCCTAGGGGGCGCTCTAAGGCACACACCTTAAACCCTAGGCCGCGCTCGAACCCCTGCACTCTAAACCCTAGGCCGCGCCCTAACCCCTGCACCCTCAACCCTAAGCCGCGACCTAACTCATGCGCCCTAAACCCTAGGCCGCGCCCAAACGCACCTGCACCCTAAACCCTAGGCCGCGGCCTTACCCCTGCACCCTAAACCATAAGCTGCGCCCTAACCCCTGCACCCTAAACCCTAGGCCATGCTTTAAGGCTTGCACCTTCAACCCTAAGCAGCGCCCAACACCTGCATTCTAAACCCCCGGCCGCGCCCTAAACCCTGCACCCTAAACCCTATGCCGCGCCCTAACCTTTGCACCCAAAACCCTCGGCGGCACCCTGACCCCTGCACCCTAAACCCAAGGTCGCGCCATAAGCCCTGCACCCTAAACCCTAGGCCGCGCCCTATCCCCTGCACCCTAAAACATAGGCAGCGCCCTAACCCGTGCACCCTAAACTTTAGGCCGCGCCCTAACCCCTGCAACCTAAACCCTAGGCCGCGCACTAACCCCTGCACCCTAAACCCTAGGCCGCGCCCTAACCCCTGCACACTAAACCCTAGGCCGCGCCCCAACCCCTGCAACGTAAACCCTAGGTTGCTTCCTAATCCCTGCATCCTAAACCCTAGGCCGCGTGCCAAACCCGGCACCCTAAACCCTACGCCGCGCCCTAACCCCAGCACCCTATACCATAGGCAGCGCCCTAAGGCTTCCAACATAGACGCTAGGCCGCGCCCAAACCCCTGCACCATAAACCCTAGGCTGTGCCCTAACCCCTGAACCCTAAACTTTAGGCCACACCCTAACCCCTGTACCCTTAACCCAAGGCCGCCCACTAACTCCTGCACCCTAAACCCTAGGCCGCGCCCTAACACCTGAAACCTAAACCCAAGGCCGTGCCCTAACCCCTGCACCCTAAACCCTAGGCCGCCCACTAACCCCTGCACCCTAAACTTTGCGCCACGCCCTAACCCCTGCACCCTAAATCCTTGGTCGCCCACTAACCCCTGCACCCTAAACCCTAGGCCGCACCCTAACCCCTGTACACTAAACCCAAGGCCGCGCCCAAACCCCTGCACCCTAAACCCTAGGCCGCGCCCCAAACCCAGCACCCTAAACCCTAGGCCGCGCCCTAACCCCTGCACCCTATACCATACGCCACGCGGTAAGGCTTCCAACATAGACGTTAGGCCGCGCCCAAACCCCTGAACCCTAAACCCTAGGCCGTGCCCTAACCCCTGCACCCTAAACTTTAGGCCACGCCCTAACCCCTGTACCCTTAACCCAAGGCCGCCCACTAACTCCTGCACCCTAAACCCTAGGCCGCGCCCTAACCCCTGCAACCTAAACGCAAGGCCGTGCCCTAACCCCTGCACCCTAAACCCTTGGCCGCCCACTAACCCCTGTACCCTAAACTTTGCGCCACGCCCTAACCCCTGCACCCTAAATCCTTGGTCGCCCACTAACCCCTGCACCCTACCCCCTAGGCCGCACCCTAACCCCTGCACCCTAAACCCAAGGCCGTGATCTAACCCCTGCACCCTAAACCCTAGGCCGCCCACTAACCCCTGCACCCTAAACCCTAGGCCGCACCCTAACCCCTGCAACCTAAACCTTAGGCCGTGCCCTCACCCCTGCACCCTAAACCCAAGGCCGCGCCCTAACCCCTGCAGCATAAAACCTAGGCTGCGCGCTAACCCCGGCACCCTAAACCCTAGGCCGCGCTCAAAGCACTGATCCCTAAACCCTAGGCCGTGCCCAAACCGGTGCACCGTAAACCCTAGGCCGCGCCCTAACCAATGCACTCTAAAACCTAGGCCCCTCCCCAACCCCTGTGCCCTAAACCCCAGGCCGCACCCTAACCACAGCACGCTAAACCCTAGGCCGCGCCGCAACCCCTGCACCCTAAACCCTAGTCCGCGCCCTAACCCCTGCACCCTAAACCCTCGGCCGCGCCCTAACCCCTGCGCCCTAAACCCTAGGCCGCACCCTAACCCACTGCACCCTAAACCCTAGGCCGCAACCTAGTTCCTGCACCTTAAACCCGAGGCAGCGCCCAAACGCCACCACCGTTCACCCTAGGCGGCGCCCTAACCCCTGCACCCTAAGCCCTTGGCCGCCCATTAACCCCTGCACCCTAAACCGTAGGCCGCGCACTAACCCGGGCCCCATAAACTGTAGGCCGCGCCTAAACCCCTGCACCCTAAACCCTAGGCCGCGCCCCAACACCGGCACCCTAAATGCTAGGCGGCGCCCTAACCCCTGCACCCTAAACCCTAGGCCGCGCGCTAACCCCTGCACCCAAAACCCTAGGCCGCGCCCTAACCCCTGCACCCTAAACCATAGGGGGCGATCTAAGGCACCCACCCTAAACCCTAGGCCGCGCTCGAACCCCTGCACTCTAAACCCTAGGCTGCGCCCGAACCCCTGCACCCTAAACCCTAGGCCACGCTATAAGGCTCGCACCCTCAACCCTAGGCAGCGTCCTAACCCCTGCACCCTAAACCCTAGGCCGCGCCCTAACCCCTGCACACTAAACCCAAGGCCGCGCCCTAACCCCTGCACCCGAAACCCTATGCCGCGCCCCAAACCCAGCACCCTAAACCCTAGGCCGCGCCCTAACCCCTAAACCCTATGCCATAGGCCGCGCCCTAAGGCTCCCAACCTAGACACTAGGCCGCGCCCTAACCCCTGAACCCTAAACCCTAGGCCGCGCCCTAACCCCTGCACCCTAAACCCTAGGCCGTGCCCTAACACCTGCACCCTAAACCCTAGTCCGCGCCCTAACCCCTGCACCCTAAACCCTCGGCCGCGCCCTAACCCCTGCGCCCTAAACCCTAGGCCGCGCCCTAACCCACTGCACCCTAAACCCTAGGCCGCAACCTAGTTCCTGCACCTTAAACCCGAGGCAGCGCCCAAACGCCACCACCGTTCACCCTAGGCGGCGCCCTAACCCCTGCACCCTAAGCCCTTGGCGGCCCACTAACCCCTGCACCCTAAACCGTAGGCCGCGCACTAACCCGGGCCCCATAAACTGTAGGCCGCGCCTAAACCCCTGCACCCTAAACCCTAGGCCGCGCCCCAACCCCTGGACCCTAAATGCTAGGCGGCGCCCTAACCCCTGCACCCTAAACCCTAGGCCGCGCGCTAACCCCTGCACCCAAAACCCTAGGCCGCGCCCTAACCCCTGCACCCTAAACCATAGGGGGCGATCTAAGGCACCCACCCTAAACCCTAGGCCGCGCTCTAACCCCTGCACTCTAAACCCTAGGCTGCGCCCGAACCCCTGCACCCTAAACCCTAGGCCACGCTATAAGGCTCGCACTCTCAACCCTAGGCAGCGTCCTAACCCCTGCACCCTAAACCCTAGGCCGCGCCCTAACCCCTGCACACTAAACCCAAGGCCGCGCCCAAACCCCTGCACCCGAAACCCTAGGCTGCGCCCCAAACCCAGCACCCTAATCCCTAGGCCGCGCCCTAACCCCTGCACCCTATACCATAGGCCGCGCCCTAAGGCTCCCAACCTAGACACTAGGCCGCGCCCTAACCCCTGCACCCTAAACCTTAGGCCGTGCCCTAACACCTGCACCCTAAACCCTAGGCCGCGACCTAACTCATGCGCCCTAAACCCGAGGCCGCGCCCTTACCCCTGCACCCTAAACCCTAGGCCGCGCCCTAACCCCTGAACCCTAAACCCGCGGCTGCGCCCTAACCCCTGCACCCTAAACCCTAGACCGCGCCCGAACCCCTGCACCCTAAATCTTAGGCCGTGCCCTCACCCCTGCACCCTAAACCCTAGGCCGCACCCTAACCCCTGCACCATAAATTCTTGGCCGCGCCCTAACCCCTGCACCCTAAACCCTAGGCCGCGGTCAAAGCACTACTCCCTAAACCCTAGGCCGTGCCCTAACCCCTACACTGTAAACCCTAGGCCGCGCCCTAACCAGTGCACTCTAAACCCTAGGCCGCGCCTCAACCCCTGCACCCTAAACCCCAGGCCGCACCCTAACCACTGCACGCTTAACCCTAGGCCGCGCCCTAACCCCTACACCTTAAACCCTAGGCCGCGCCCAAACTCCTGCACCCTAAACCCTAAGCCGCGACCTAATTCATGCGCCCTAAACCCTAGGCCGCGCCCTAACCCCTGCACCCTAAACCATCGGCCACGCCCTAACCCCCGCACCCTAAACCATAAGCCGCGCCCTAACCCCTGCACCCTAAACCCTAGGCCGCGCCCTAACCCCTGCACACTAAACCCTAGGCGGCATCCTAACCGCTGCACCCTAAGCCCTTGGCCGCCCACTAACCCGTGCAGCTTAAACCAGAGGCAGCGCCCTAAGGCCCCCACCGTAAACCCTAGGCGGCGCCCTAACCCCTGCACCCTAAACCCTAGGCCGCGCCCTAACCCGTGCACTTTAAACCCTCGGCCGCCCCCGAACCCCTGAACCCTAAACTTTAGGCCACGCCCAAACCCCTGCACCCTAAACCCTTGGTCGCCCACGAACCCCTGCACCCTAACCTCTAGGCCGCGCCCTAACCCCTGCACCCGAAACCCAAGGCCGTGCTCTAACCCCTACACCCTAAACCCTAGGCCGTGCCCTTACCCCTGCACCCTAAACCCTAGGCCACGCCCTAACCCCTGCACCCTACACCCTAGGCCGTGCCCTAACCGGTGCACCGTAAACCCTAGGCCGCGCCCTAACCCCTGCACACTAAACCCAAGGCCGCGCCCAAACCCCTGCACCCTAAACCCTAGGCGGCGCCCTAACCCCTGCGCCCAAAACCGTAGGCAGCACCCTAATTCCTGCACCTTAAACCCGAGGCAGCGCCCTAAGGCCCCCACCGTAAACCCTAGGCGGCGCCCCAACCCCTGCACCCTAAACCCTCGGCCGTGCAAAAACCCCTGCGCCCTAAACTTTAGGCCACGCCCAAACCCCTGCACCCTAAACCCTTGGTCGCCCACTAACCCCTGCACCCTAAACTCTAGGCCGCGACCTAACCCCTGCACCCTAAACCCTAGGCCGCGCCCTAACCCCTGCACCCTAAACCCTCGGCCGTCCACTAACCCCTGCACCCTAAACTTTAGGCCACGCCCTAACCCCTGCACCCTAAACCCAAGGTCGCCCACAAACCCCTGCACCCAAAACTCTAGGCCGCGCCCTAACCCCTGCACCCTAAACACAAGGCCGTGCTCTAACCCCTACACCCTAAACCCTAGGCCGCGCCCTTACCCCTGCACCCTAAACCCTAGGCCGCGCCCTAACCCCTGCACCCTTAACCCAAGGCCGCGCTCAAAGCACTGCTTCCTAATCCCTAGGCCGTGCCCTAACCGGTGCACCGTAAACCCTAGGCCGCGTCCTAACCAATGCCCTCTAAACCCTAGGCTGCGCCGTAACCCCTGCACCCCAAACCCTAGGCCTCGCCCTAACCCCTGCACCCTAAACCCTCGGCCGCGCCCTAACCCCTGCGCCCTAAACCCTAGGCTGCGCCGTAACCCCTGCACTCTAAACCCTAGACCGCAACCTAGTTCCTGGCTCTTAAACCCGAGGCAGCGCCCAAACGCCACCACCGTAAACCCTAGGCGGCGCCCTAACCCCTGCACCCTAAGCCCTTGGCCGCCCACTAACCCCTGCACCCTAAACCCTAGGCCGTGCGCTAACCCCTGCACCCTAAACCGTAGGCCGCGCACTAACCCGGGCCCCATAAACTGTAGGCCGCGCCTAAACCCCTGCACCCTAAACCCTAGGCCGCGCCCCAACACCGGCACCCTAAATGCTAGGCGGCGCCCTAACCCCTGCACCCTAAACCCTAGGCCGCGCGCTAATCCCTGCACCCAAAACCCTAGGCCCCGCCCTAACCCCTGCACCCTAAACCCTAGGGGGCGATCTATGGCACCCACCCTAAAACCTAGGACGCGCTCTAACCCCTGCACTCTAAACCCTAGGCCGCGCCCGAACCCCTGCACCCTAAACCCTAGGCCGCGCCCTAACCCCTGCACCCTAAACCCTAGGCCGCGACCTAACTCATGCGCCCTAAACCCTAGGCCGCCCCCTAACCCCTGCACCCTAAACCCTAGGCCGCCCCCTAACCCCTGCACCCTAAACCCTAGGCCGCGCTCAAAGCACTACTCCCTAAACCCTAGGCCGTGCCCTAACCCCTACACTGTAAACCCTAGGCCGCGCCCTAACCAGTGCACTCTAAACCCTAGGCCGCGCCTCAACCCCTGCACCCTAAACCCCAGGCCGCACCCTAACCACTGCACGCTTAACCCTAGGCCGCGCCCTAACCCCTACACCTTAAACCCTAGGCCGCGCCCAAACTCCTGCACCCTAAACCCTAAGCCGCGACCTAATTCATGCGCCCTAAACCCTAGGCCGCGCCCTAACCCCTGCACCCTAAACCATCGGCCACGCCCTAACCCCCGCACCCTAAACCATAAGCCGCGCCCTAACCCCTGCACCCTAAACCCTAGGCCGCGCCCTAACCCCTGCACCCTAAACCCTAGGCGGCATCCTAACCACTGCACCCTAAGCCCTTGGCCGCCCACTAACCCGTGCAGCTTAAACCAGAGGCAGCGTTCTAAGGCCCCCACCGTAAACCCTAGGCGGCGCCCTAACCCCTGCACCCTAAACCCTAGGCCGCGCCCTAACCCGTGCACTTTAAACCCTCGGCCGCCCCCGAACCCCTGAACCCTAAACTTTAGGCCACGCCCAAACCCCTGCACCCTAAACCCTTGGTCGCCCACGAACCCCTGCACCCTAACCTCTAGGCCGCGCCCTAACCCCTGCACCCTAAACCCTCGGCCGTCCACTAACCCCTGCACCCTAAGTTTAGGCCACGCCCTAACCCCTGCACCCTAAACCCAAGGTCGCCCACAAACCTCTGCACCCAAAACTCTAGGCCGCGCCCTAACCCCTGCACCCTAAACCCAAGGCCGTGCTCTAACCCCTACACCCTAAACCCTAGGCCGTGCCCTTACCCCTGCACCCTAAACCCTAGGCCGCGCCCTAACCCCTGCACCCTAAACCCTAGGCCGTGCCCTAACCGGTGCACCGTAAACCCTAGGCCGCGCCCTAACCCCTGCACACTAAACCCAAGGCCGCGCCCAAACCCCTGCACCTTAAACCCTAGGCCTCGCCCCAAACCCAGCACCCTAAACCCTAGGCCAGGCCTTAACCCCTGCACCCTATACCATAGGCCGCGACCTAAGGCTTCCAACCTAGACGCTAGGCCGCGCCCTAACCCCTGCACCCTAAACCCTAGGCCGTGCCCTAACACCTGCACCCTAAACCCTAGGCCGCGACCTAACTAATGCGCCCTAAACCCGCGGCCGTGCCCTAACCCCTGCACCCTAAACCCTAGGCTGCGCCCTAACCCCTGAACCCTAAACCCGCTGCTGCGCCCTAACCCCTGCACCCTAAACCCTAGACCGCGCCCGAACCCCTGCACCCTAAACCTTAGGCCGTGCCCTCACCCCTGCACCATAAACCCTAGGCCGCACCCTAACACCTGCACCATCAATTCTAGGCCGCGCCCTAACCCCTGCACCCTAAACCCTAGGCCGCGCTCAAAGCACTGCTCCCTAAACCCTAGGCCGTGCCCTAACCCCGACACCGTAAACCCTAGGCCGCGCCCTAACCAATGCACTCTAAACCCTAGGCCGCGCCCAAACTCCTGCACCCTAAACCCTAAGCCGCGACCTAATTCATGCGCCCTAAACCCTAGGCCGCGCCCTAACCCCTGCACCCTAAACCATCGGCCACGCCCTAACCCCCGCACCCTAAACCATAAGCCGCGCCCTAACCCCTGCACCCTAAACCCTAGGCCGCGCCCTAACCCCTGCACACTAAACCCTAGGCGGCATCCTAACCGCTGCACCCTAAGCCCTTGGCCGCCCACTAACCCGTGCAGCTTAAACCAGAGGCAGCGCCCTAAGGCCCCCACCGTAAACCCTAGGCGGCGCCCTAACCCCTGCACCCTAAACCCTAGGCCGCGCCCTAACCCGTGCACTTTAAACCCTCGGCCGCCCCCGAACCCCTGAACCCTAAACTTTAGGCCACGCCCTAACCCCTGCACCCTAAACCCAAGGTCGCCCACAAACCTCTGCACCCAAAACTCTAGGCCGCGCCCTAACCCCTGCACCCGAAACCCAAGGCCGTGCCCTAACCCCTACACCCTAAACCCTAGGCCGTGCCCTTACCCCTGCACCCTAAACCCTAGGCCACGCCCTAACCCCTGCACCCTAAACCCTAGGCCGTGCCCTAACCGGTGCACCGTAAACCCTAGGCCGCGCCCTAACCCCTGCACACTAAACCCAAGGCCGCGCCCAAACCCCTGCACCCTAAACCCTAGGCGGCGCCCTAACCCCTGCGCCCAAAACCGTAGGCAGCACCCTAATTCCTGCACCTTAAACCCGAGGCAGCGCCCTAAGGCCCCCACCGTAAACCCTAGGCGGCGCCCCAACCCCTGCACCCTAAACCCTCGGCCGTGCAAAAACCCCTGCGCCCTAAACTTTAGGCCACGCCCAAACCCCTGCACCCTAAACCCTTGGTCGCCCACTAACCCCTGCACCCTAAACTCTAGGCCGCGACCTAACCCCTGCACCCTAAACCCTAGGCCGCGCCCTAACCCCTGCACCCTAAACCCTCGGCCGTCCACTAACCCCTGCACCCTAAACTTTAGGCCACGCCCTAACCCCTGCACCCTAAACCCAAGGTCGCCCACAAACCCCTGCACCCAAAACTCTAGGCCGCGCCCTAACCCCTGCACCCTAAACACAAGGCCGTGCTCTAACCCCTACACCCTAAACCCTAGGCCGCGCCCTTACCCCTGCACCCTAAACCCTAGGCCGCGCCCTAACTCCTGCACCCTAAACCCTAGGCCGCGCCCTAACCCCTGCACCCTTAACCCAAGGCCGCGCTCAAAGCACTGCTTCCTAATCCCTAGGCCGTGCCCTAACCGGTGCACCGTAAACCCTAGGCCGCGTCCTAACCAATGCCCTCTAAACCCTAGGCTGCGCCGTAACCCCTGCACCCCAAACCCTAGGCCTCGCCCTAACCCCTGCACCCTAAACCCTCGGCCGCGCCCTAACCCCTGCGCCCTAAACCCTAGGCTGCGCCGTAACCCCTGCACTCTAAACCCTAGACCGCAACCTAGTTCCAGGCTCTTAAACCCGAGGCAGCGCCCAAACGCCACCACCGTAAACCCTAGGCGGCGCCCTAACCCCTGCACCCTAAGCCCTTGGCCGCCCAATAACCCCTGCACCCTAAACCCTAGGCCGTGCGCTAACCCCTGCACCCTAAACCGTAGGCCGCGCACTAACCCGGGCCCCATAAACTGTAGGCCGCGCCTAAACCCCTGCACCCTAAACCCTAGGCCGCGCCCCAACACCGGCACCCTAAATGCTAGGCGGCGCCCTAACCCCTGCACCCTAAACCCTAGGCCGCGCGCTAATCCCTGCACCCAAAACCCTAGGCCGCGCCCTAACCCCTGCACCCTAAACCCTAGGGGGCGATCTATGGCACCCACCCTAAAACCTAGGACGCGCTCTAACCCCTTCACTCTATACCCTAGGCCGCGCCCGAACCCCTGCACCCTAAACCCTAGGCCGCGCCCTAACCCCTGCACCCTAAACCCTAGGCCGCGACCTAACTCATGCGCCCTAAACCCTAGGCCGCCACCTAACCCCTGCACCCTAAACCCTAGGCCGCGCCCTAACCCCTGCACCCTAAACCCTAGGCCGCGGCCTAACCCCTGCACCCTAAACCCTAGGCCACGCTTTAAGGCTCGCACCCTCAACCCTAGGCAGCGCCCTAACCCCTGCACCCTAAACCCTAGGCCGCGCCCTAACCCCTGCACCCCAAACCCTAGGCCACGCTTTAAGGCTCGCACCCTCAACCCTAGGCAGCGCCCTAACCCCTGCACCCTAAACCCTAGGCCGCCCACTAACCCCTGCACCCAAAACCCTCGGCGGCACCCTGACCCCTGCACCCTAAACCCAAGGTCGCGCTATAACCCCTGCACCCTAAACCCAAAGCCGCGCGCTAACCCCTGCACCCTAAAACATAGGCCGCGCCCTAACCCCTGCACCCTAAACCCTAGGCCGCGCCCTAACCCGTGCACCCTAAACTTTAGGCCGCGCCCTAACCCCTGCAACCTAAACCCTAGGCCGCGCACTAACCCCTGCACCCTAAACCCTAGGCCGCACCCTAACCCCTGCACCCTAAACCCTAGGCCGCACCCTAACCCCTGCACCCTAAACCCAAGGCCGCGCCCCAACCCCTGCACCGTAAACCTTAGGTTGCTCCCTAATCCCTGCACCCTAAACCCTAGGCCGCACCCTAACCCCTGTACACTAAACCCAAGGCCGCACCCTAACCCCTGTACACTAAACCCTACGCCGCGTCCTAACCCCTGCACCCTATACCATAGGCCGCGCCCTAAGGCTTCCAACATAGACGCTAGGCCGCGCCCAAACCCCTGCACCCTAAAACCTAGGCCGTGCCCTAACCCCTGCACCCTAAACTTTAGGCCACGCCCTAACCCCTGTACCCTTAACCCAAGGCCGCCCACTAACTCCTGCACCATAACCCTAGGCCGCGCCCTAACACCTGAAACCTAAACCCAAGGCTGTGCCCTAACCCCTGCACCCTAAACCCTAGGCCGCCCACTAACCCCTGCACCCTAAACTTTGCGCCACGCCCTAACCCCTGCACCCTAAATCCTTGGTCGCCCAATAACCCCTGCACCCTAAACCCTAGGCCGCACCCTAACCCCTGCACCCTAAACCCAAGGCCATGCTCTAACCCCTGCACCCTAAACCCTAGGCCGCCCACTAACCCCTGCACCCTAAACCCTAGGCCGCGCCCTAACCCCTGCACCCTAAACCCAAGGCCGTGCTCTAACCCCTGCACCCTAAACCCTAGGCCGCCCACTAACCCCTGCACCCTAAACCCTAGGCCGCGTCACAACCCTTGCACCCTAAACCCTAGGCCGCGCCCTAACCCCTGCACCCTAAACCAAGGCCGCGTCCTAACCCCTGAACCCTAAACCCGAGGCTGCGCCCTAACCCCTGCACCCTAAACCCTAGGCCGCACCCTAACCCCTGCAACGTAAACCTTAGGCCGTGCCCTCACTCCTGCACCCTAAACCCTAGGCCGCGCCCTAACCCCTGCACCATAAACCCTAAACTGCGCGCTAACCCCGGCACCCTAAACCCTAGGCCGCGCTCAAAGCACTGCTCCCTAAACCCTAGGCCGTCCCCTAACCTTTGCACCGTAAACCCTAGGCCGCGCACTAACCAATGCACTATAAACCCTAGGCCGCGCCCCAACCCCTGCACCCTAAACCCTAGGTCGTGCGGTAACCACTGCACCCTAAACCATAGGCCGCGCCCTAACCCGTGCACCCTAAACTTTAGGCCGCACCCTAACCCCTGCAACCTAAACCCTAGGCCGCGCCCTAACCCCTGCACCCTAACCCCTAGGCCGCGCCCTAACCCCTGCACCCTAACCCCGAGGCCGCGCCAAAACCCCCGCACCCTAAACCCTAGACCGCGCCCTAACCACTGCACTCTAAACCCTAGGCCGCCCACTAGCCCCTGCACCCTAAAACCCAGACCACGCCCTAACCCCTGCACCCTAAACCGTAGGCCGCGCCATAACCCCTGCACACTAAACCCAAGGCCGCGCCCAAACCACTGCACCGTAAACCCTAGGCCACGCCCCAAACCCAGCACCCTAAACCCTAGGCCGCGCCCTAACTCCGGCACCCTATACCATAGGCCGCGCCCTAAGGCTTCCAACCTAGACGCTAGGCCGCGCCCTAACCCCTGCACCCTAAACCCTAGGCCCTGCCCTAACACCTGCACCCTAAACTTTAGGACACGCCCTAACCCCTGTACCCTTAACGCAAGACCGCCCCCTAACCCCTGCACCCTAAATTCTAGGTCGTGCCCTAACCCCTGCACCCTAAAACCTTGGCCGTGCACTAACCCCTGAACCCTAAACCCGAGGCCGCGCATTAACCCCTGTACCCTAAAACATAGGCCGCGCCCTAACCCCTGCACCCAAAACGCTAGGCCGCGCCCTAACCCCTGCACTCTAAACCCTAGGCCGCGCCCTAACCCCTGCACCCTAAACCCTAGGCCGCGCCTCAACCCCTGAACCGTAAACCCGCAGCTGCGCCCTAACCCCTGCACCCTAAACCGAAGACCGCGCCCGAACCCCTGCACCGTAAACCTTAGGCCGTGCCCTCACCCCTGCACCCTAAACCCTAGGCCGCGCCCTAACCCCTGCACCATAAACCCTAGGCTGCGCGCTAACCCCGGCACCCTAAACCATAGGCCGCGCTCAAAGCACTGCTCCCTAACCCCTAGGCCGTTCCCTAACCCCTGCACCGTAAACCCTAGGCCGCGCCCTAACCAATGCACTCTAAACCCTAGGCCGCGCCCCAACCCTTGCACCCTAAACCCTAGGTCGTGCGCTAACCACTGCACCCTAAACCCTAGGCCGCGCCCTAACCCGTGCACCCTAAACATTAGGCCGCGCCCTAACCCCTGCAACCTAAACCCTAGGCCGCGCACTAACCCCTGCACCCTAAACACTAGGCCGCGACCTAACCCCTGCACCCTAAACCCAAGGCCGCGCCCCAACCCCTGCACCGTAAACCCTAGGTTGCTCCCTAATCCCTGCACCCTAAACCCTAGGCCGCACCCTAACCCCTGTACACTAAACCCAAGGCCGCGCCCAAACCCCTGCACCCTAAACCCTAGGCCGCGCCCCAAACCCAGCGCCCTAAACCCTACGCCGCGTCCTAACCCCTGCACCCTATACCATAGGCCGCGCCCTAAGGCTTCCAACATAGACGTTAGGCCGCGCCCAAACACCTGCACCCTAAAACCTAGGCCGTGCCCTAACCCCTGCACCCTAAACTTTAGGCCACGCCCTAACCCCTGTACCCTTAACCCAAGGCCGCCCACTAACTCCTGCACCATAACCCTAGGCCGCGCCCTAACCCCTGACACCTAAACCCAAGGCCGTGCCCTAACCCCTGCACCCTAAACCCTAGGCTGCCCACTAACCCCTGTACCCTAAACTTTGCGCCACGCCCTAACCCCTGCACCCTAAATCCTTGGCCGCCCACTAACCCCTGCACCCTAAACCCTAGGCCGCGCCACAACCCCTGCACCATAAACCCTAGGCCGCGCCCTAACCCCTGCACCCTAAACCAAGGCCGCGCCCTAACCCCTGAGCCCTAAACCCTAGGCCGCACCCTAACCCCTTCAACCTAAACCTTAGGCCGTGCCCTCACTCCTGCACCATAAACCCTAGGCCGCGCCCCAACCCCTGCACCATAAACCCTATACAGCGTGCTAACCCCGGCACCCTAAATCCTAGGCCGCGCTCAAAGCACTGCTCCCTAAACCCTAGGCCGTGCCCTAACCCCTGCACCGTAAACCCTAGGCCGCGCACTAACCAATGCACTATAAACCCTAGGCCGCGCCCCAACCCCTGCACTCTAAACCCTAGGTCGTGCGCTAACCACTGCACCCTAAACCATTGGCCGCGCCCTAACCCGTGCACCCTAAACTTTAGGTCGCGCCCTAACCTTTGCAACCTTAACCCGAGGCTGCGCCCTAACCCCTGCACCCTAAACCCTAGGCCGCGCCCTAACCCCTGCACCCTAAACCCTAGGCCGCGCCCTAACCCCTGCACCCTAAACCCTAGGCCGCGACCTAAATCATGCGCCCTAAACCCTAGGCGGCGCCCTAACCCTTGCACCCTAAACCATAAGCCGCGCCCTAACCCCTGCACCCTAAACGGTAGGCCACACTTTAAGGCCCGCACCCTCAACCCTAGGCAGTGCCCTAACCCCTGCACCCTAAACCCTAGGCCGCGCCCTAACCCCTGCACCCAAAACCCTCGGCGGCGCCCTAACCCCCGCACCCTAAACCCAAGGTCGCGCCCTACCCCCTGCACACTTAACCCTAGGCCGCGCCCTAATCCCTGCACCCTAACCCCTAGGCCGCGCCCTAACCCCTGCACCCTAAACCCGAGGCCGCGCCAAAACCCCCACACCCTAAACCCTAGACCGCGCCCGAACCACTGCACTCTAAACCCTAGGCCGCCCACTAGCCCCTGCACCCTAAAACCCAGACCACTCCCTAACCCCTGCACCCTAAACCCTAGGCCGCGCCATAACCCCTGCACACTAAACCCAAGGCCGCGCCCCAAACCCAGCAACCTAAACCCTACGCCGCGCCCTAACCCCTGCACCCTAAACCCTAGGCCACGCTTTAAGGCTCGCACCCTCAACCCTAGGCCGCGCCCTAACCCCTGCAACCTAAACCCTAGGCCGCCCACTAACCCCTGCACCCAAAACCCTCGGCGGCACCCTGACCCCTGCACCCTAAACCCAAGGTCGCGCCATAACCCCTGCACCCTAAACCCAAAGCCGCGCGCTAACCCCTGCACCCTAAAACATAGGCCGCGCCCTAACCCCAGCACCCTAAACCCTAGGCCGCGCCCTAACCCACGCACCCTAAACCCTAGGCCGCGCCCTAACCCCTGCACCCTAAACCCTAGGCCGCCCACTAGCCCCTGCACCCTAAAACCTAGACCGCGCCCTAACCCCTGCACCCTAAACCCAAGGTCGCGCCCTAACCCCTGCACACTAAACCCTAGGCCGCGCCCTAACCCCTGAACACTAAACCATAGGCAGCGACTAAACAGCTGCACCCTAAACCCTAGGCCGCGCCCCAAACCCAGCACCCTAAACCCTAGACCGTGCCCTAACCCTTGCAACCTAAACCATTGGCTTTTCGCTAAGGCTTCCCACCTAAATCATAGGCCGCGCCCTAACCCCTGCACCCTAAACCCTAGGCCGTGCCCTAACCCCTGCACCCTAAACCCTAGGCCGCACCCTAACCCCTGCACCCTAAAACCTAGGCCGCCCACTAACCCCTGCACCCTAAACCTTAGGCCGCGCCCTAACCCCTGCACACTAAACCCTAGGCCGCGCCGTAACCCCTGCAACCTAAACCTAAGGCCGTGCCCTCACCCCTGCACCCTAAACCCTAGGCCGCGCCCGAACCCCTGCACCATAAACCCTCCGTTGTGCGCTAACCCCGGCACCCTAAACCCTAGGCCGCGCTCAAAGCACTGCTCCCTAAACCCTAGGCCGTGCCCTAACCCCTGCACCGTAAACCCTAGGCCGCGCCCTAACCAATGCACTATAAACCCTAGGCCGCGCCCCAACCCCTGCACCCTAAACCTTAGGTCGTGCGCTAACCACTGCACCCTAAACCCTAGGCCGCGCCCTAACCCGTGCACCCTAAACTTTAGGCCGCGCCCTAACCCCTGCAACCTAAACCCTAGGCCGCGCACTAACCCCTGCACCCTAAACCCTAGGCCGCGACCTAACCCCTGCACCCTAAACCCAAGGCCGCGCCCCAACCCCTGCACCGTAAACCCTAGGTTGCTCCCTAATCCCTGCACCCTAAACCCTAGGCCGCACCCTAACCCCTGTACACTAAACCCAAGGCCGCACCCTAACCCCTGTACACTAAACCCTAGGCCGCGTCCTAACCCCTGCACCCTATACCATAGGCCGCGCCCTAAGGCTTCCAACATAGACGCTAGGCTGCGCCCAAACCCCTGCACCCTAAAACCTAGGCCGTGCCCTAACCCCTGCACCCTAAACCCTAGGCCGCCCACTAACCCCTGCACCCTAAACATTGCGCCACGCCCTAACCCCTGCACCCTAAATCCTTGGCCGCCCACTAACCCCTGCACCCTAAACCCTAGGCCGCACCCTAACCCCTGCACCCTAAACCCAAGGCCGTGCTCTAACCCCTGCACCCTAAACCCTAGGTTGCCCACTAACCCCTGCACCCTAAACCCTAGGCCGCGTCACAACCCCTGCACCATAAACCCTCGGCCGCGCCCTAACCCCTGCACCCTAAACCAAGGCCGCGTCCTAACCCCTGAACCCTAAACCCGTGCCTGCGCCCTAACCCCTGCACCCTAAACCCTAGGCCGCACCCTAACCCCTGCAACCTAAACCTTAGGCCGTGCCCTCACTCCTGCACCCTAAACCCTAGGCCGCGCCCTAAACCCTGCACCATATACCCTAAACTGCGCCCCAACCCCTGCACCCTAAACCCTAGTTCGTGCGCTAACCACTGCACCCTAAACCATAGGCCGCGCCCTAACCCGTGCACCCTAAACTTTAGGCCGCGCCCTAACCCCTGCAACCTAAACCCTAGGCCGCGCACTAACCCCTGCACCCTAAACCCTAGGCCGCGCCCTAACCCCTGCACCCTAAACCGTAGGCCGCGACCTAAATCATGCGCCCTAAACCCTCGGCCGCGCCCTAACCCCTGCACCCTAAACCCTAGGCGGCGCCCTAACCCCTGCACCCTAAACCATAAGCCGCGCCCTAACCCCTGCACCCTAAACGGTAGGCCACACTTTAAGGCCCGCACCCTCAACCCTAGGCAGCGCCTTAACCCCTGCATTCTAAACACTCGGCCGCGCCCTAAACCCTGCACCCTAAACCCTAGGCCGCGCCCTAACCCCTGCACCCAAAACCCTCGGCGGCGCCCTAACCCCCGCACCCTAAACCCAAGGTCGCTCCCTAACCCCTGCACACTAAGCCCTAGGCCGCGCCCAAACCCCTAGGCCGCGCCCTAACCCCTGCACCCTAAACCCGAGGCCACGCCATAACCCCCGCACCCTAAACCCTACACCGCGCCCTAACCACTGCACTCTAAACCCTAGGCCGCCCACTAGCCCCTGCACCCTAAAACCCAGACCACGCCCTAACCCCTGCACCCTAAACCCTAGGCCGCCCCATAACCCCTGCACACTAAACCCAAGGCCGCGCCCAAACCCCTGCACCCTAAACCCTAGGCCGCGCCCCAAACCCCTGCACCCTAAACCCTAGGCCGCGCCCTAACCCCTGCACCCTAAACCCTAGGCCGTGCCCTAACACCTGCACCCTAAACTTTAGGACACGCCCTAACCCCTGTACCCTTAACCCAAGGCCGCCCACTAACCCCTGCACCCTAAACTCTAGGTCATCCCCTAACCCCTGAACCCTAAACCCTTGGCCGTGCACTAACCCCTGCACCCTAAACCCAAGGCCGTGCTCTAACCCCTGCACCCTAAACCCTAGGCCGCCCACTAACCCCTGCACCCTAAAGCCTAGGCCGCGCCCCAACCCTTGCACCCTAAACCCTAGGCCGCGCCCTAACCCCTGCACCCTTAAACGTAGGCTGCGCCCTAACCCCTGAACCCTAAACCCGAGGCCGCGCATTAACCCCTGTACCCTAAAATATAGGCCGTGCCCTAACCCCTGCACCCTAAACGCTAGGCCGTGCCCTAACCCCTGCACGCTAAACCCTAGGCCGCGCCCTAACCCCTGCACCCTAAACCCTAGGCCGCACCTCAACCCCTGAACCGTAAACCCGCGGCTGCGCCCTAACCCCTGCACCCTAAACCCTAGACCGTGCCCCAACCCCTGCACCGTAAACCTTAGGCCGTGCCCTCACCCCTGCACCCTAAACCCTAGGCCGCACTCTAACCCCTGCACCATAAATTCTAGGCCGCACCCTAACCCCTGCACCCTAAACCCTAGGCCGCGCTAAAAGCACTGCTCCCTAAACCCTAGGCCGTGCCCAAACCCCTACACCGTAAACCCTAGGCCGCGCCCTAACCAATGCACTCTAAACCCTAGGCCGCGCCTCAACCTTTGCACCCTAAACCCCAGGCCGCACCCTAACCCCTGCACGCTGAACCCTAGGCCGCGCCCTAACCCCTGCACCTTAAACCCTAGGCCGCGCCCAAACTCCTGCACCCTAAACCCTAAGCCGCGACCGAACTCATGCGCCCTAAACCCTAAGCCGCGCCCTAACCCCTGCACCCTAAACTTTAGGCCGCGCCCTAACCCCTGCACCCTAAACTTTGCGCCACGCCCTAACCCCTGCACCCTAAACCCTAGGCTACGCCCTAACCCCTGCACCCTAAACCCTAGGCGGCGCCCTAACCCCTGCACCCTAAACCGTAGGCCGCACCCTAATTCCTGCACCTTAAACCCGAGGCAGCGCCCTAAGGCCCCCACCGTAAACCCTAGGCGGCGCCCTAACCCCTGCACCCTAAACTTTAGGCCACGCCCAAACCCCTGCACCCTAAACCCTTGGTCGCCCACTAACCCCTGCACCCTAAACTCTAGGCCGCGACCTAAACCCTGAACCCTAAACCCTAGGCCGCGCCCTAACCCCTGCACCCTAAACCCTCGGCCGTGCACTAACCCCTGCACCCTAAACTTTTGGCCACGCCCTAACCCCTGCAGCCTAAACCCAAGGTCGCCCACAAACCCCTGCACTCAAAACTCTAGGACGCGCCCTAACCCCTGCACCCTAAACCCAAGGCCGTGCTCTAACCCCTGCACCCTAAACCCTAGGCCGCGCTTTTACCCCTGCACCCGAAACCCTAGGCTGCGCCCTAACCCCTGCACCCTAAACCCTAGGGGGCGATCTAAGGCACCTACCCTAAAACTTAGGCCGCGCTCTAACGCCTGCACTCTAAACCCTAGGCCGCGCCCGAACCCCTGCACCCTAAACCCTAGGCCACGCCCTTACCCCTGCACCCTAAACCCTAGGCCGCAACCTAACTCATGCGCCTTAAACCCTAGGCCGCGCCCTAACCCCTGCACCCTAAACCCTAGGCCGCGCCCTAACCCCTGCACCCTAAACCATAAGCCGCGCCCTAACCCCTGCACACTAAACCCAAGGCCACGCTTTAAGGCTCGCACCCTCAACCCTAGGCAGCGCCCTAACCCCTGCATTCTAAACCCTCGGCCGCGCCCTAAACCCTGCGCCCTAAACCCTAGGCCGCGCCCTAACCCCTGCACCCAAAACCCTCGGCGGCACCCTGACCCCTGCACCCTAAACCCAAAGTCGCGCCATAACCCCTGCACCCTAAACCCTAAGCCGCGCCCTAACCCTTGTACCCTAAAACGTAGGCCGCGCGCTAAACCCTGCACCCTAAACCCTAAGCCGCGCCCTAACCCCTGTACCCTAAAACGTAGGCCGCGCCCTAAACCCTGCACCCTAAACCCTAGGCCGCGCCCTAACCCCCGCACCCTAAACCCTAGGCCGCGCCCTAACCCCTGCACCCTAAACCCTAGGCCGCCCACAAGCCCCTGCACCCTAAAACCTAGACCGCGCCATAACCCCTGCACCCTAAACCCAAGGTCGCGCCCTAACCCCTGCACCCTAAACCCTAGGCCGCGCCCTAACCCCTGAACACCAAACCATAGGCAGCGCCCAAACAGCTGCACCCTAAACCCTAGGCCGCGCCCCAAACCCAGCACCCTAAACCCTAGGCCGTGCCCTAAACCTTGCACCCTAAACCATAGGCTTTGCCCTAAGGCTTCCAACCTAAATCCTAGGCCGCGCCCTAACCCCTGCTCTCTAAACCCTTGGCCGTGCACTAACCCCTGCACCCTAAACTTTGCGACACGCCCTAACCCCTGCATCCTAAACCCTTGGTCGCCCACTAACCCCTGCACCCTAAACCCTTGGTCGCCCACTAACCCCTGCACCCTAAACCCTAGGCCGCACCCTAACCCCTGCACCCTAAACCCAAGGCCATGCTCTAACCCCTGCACACTAAACCCTAGGCCGTGCCCTAACCCCTGCACACTAAACCCTAGGCCGCGCCCTAACCCCTGCAACCTAAACCTTAGGCCGTGCCCTCACCCCTGCACCCTAAACCCTAGGCCGCGCCCTAACCCCTGCACCATATACCCTAGGCTGCACGCTAACCAAGGCACCCTAAACCCTAGGCCGCGCTCAAAGCACTTCTCCCTAAACCCTAGGCCGCGCCCCAACCCCTGCACCCTAAACCCCAGGCCGCACCCTAACCCCTGCACGCTAAACCCTTGGCCGCGCTCTAACCCCTGCACCATAAACGATAGGCCACGCCCTAACCCCTGCACCCTAAACCCTAGGCCGCGCCATAACCCCTGCACCCTAAACCCTAGGCCGCGCCCTAACCCCTGCACCCTAAAACATAGGCCGCGCCCTAACCCCTGCACACTAAACCCTAGGCCGTGCCCTAACCCCTGCACCCAAAACCCTGGGCCGCGCCCTAACCCCTGCACCCTAAACCCTAGGCCGTGCCCTAAACCCTGTACCCTAAACCCTAGGTAGCGCCCTAACCCCTGCACACTAAACCCTAGGCCGCGCTCAAAGCACTGCTCCCTAAACCCTAGGCCATGCCCTAACCGCTGCACCGTAAACCCTAGGCCGCGAACTAACCAATGCACTCTAAAAGATAGGCCGCTCCCCAACCCCTGCACACTAAACCCCAGGCCGCACCCTAACCCGTGCACGCTAAACCCTATGCCGCGCCGTAACCCCTGCACCCTTAACCCTAGGCCTCGCCCTAACCCATGCACCCTAAACCCTCGGCCGCGCCCTAACCCCTGCACCCTAAACCCTAGGCCGCGCCCTAACCCCTGCACCGTAAACCCTAGGCCGCAACCTAGTTCCTGCACCTTAAACCCGAGGCAGCGCCCAACCGCCCCCACCGTAAACCCTAGGCGGCGGCCTAACCCCTGCACCCTAAGCCCTTGGCCGCCCACTAACCCCTGCACCCTAAACCCTAGACCGTGCGCTAACCCCTGCACCCTAAACCGTAGGCCGCGCACTAACCCGGGCCCCATAAACTGTAGGCCGCGCCTAAACCCCTGCACCCTAAACCCTAGGCCGCGCCCCAACCCCTGCACCCTAAATGCTAGGCGGCGCGCTAACCCCTGCACCCTAAACCCTAGGCCTCGCGCCAACCCCTGCACCCAAAACCCTAGTCCGCGTCCTAACCCCTGCACCCTAAACCCTAGGGGGCGCTCTAAGGCACACACCTTAAACCCTAGGCCGCGCTCGAACCCCTGCACTCTAAACCCTAGGCCGCGCCCTAACCCCTGCACCCTCAACCCTAAGCCGCGACCTAACTCATGCGCCCTAAACCCTAGGCCGCGCCCAAACGCACCTGCACCCTAAACCCTAGGCCGCGGCCTTACCCCTGCACCCTAAACCATAAGCTGCGCCCTAACCCCTGCACCCTAAACCCTAGGCCATGCTTTAAGGCTTGCACCTTCAACCCTAAGCAGCGCCCAACACCTGCATTCTAAACCCCCGGCCGCGCCCTAAACCCTGCACCCTAAACCCTATGCCGCGCCCTAACCTTTGCACCCAAAACCCTCGGCGGCACCCTGACCCCTGCACCCTAAACCCAAGGTCGCGCCATAAGCCCTGCACCCTAAACCCTAGGCCGCGCCCTATCCCCTGCACCCTAAAACATAGGCAGCGCCCTAACCCGTGCACCCTAAACTTTAGGCCGCGCCCTAACCCCTGCAACCTAAACCCTAGGCCGCGCACTAACCCCTGCACCCTAAACCCTAGGCCGCGCCCTAACCCCTGCACACTAAACCCTAGGCCGCGCCCCAACCCCTGCAACGTAAACCCTAGGTTGCTTCCTAATCCCTGCATCCTAAACCCTAGGCCGCGTGCCAAACCCGGCACCCTAAACCCTACGCCGCGCCCTAACCCCTGCACCCTATACCATAGGCAGCGCCCTAAGGCTTCCAACATAGACGCTAGGCCGCGCCCAAACCCCTGCACCATAAACCCTAGGCTGTGCCCTAACCCCTGAACCCTAAACTTTAGGCCACACCCTAACCCCTGTACCCTTAACCCAAGGCCGCCCACTAACTCCTGCACCCTAAACCCTAGGCCGCGCCCTAACACCTGAAACCTAAACCCAAGGCCGTGCCCTAACCCCTGCACCCTAAACCCTAGGCCGCCCACTAACCCCTGCACCCTAAACTTTGCGCCACGCCCTAACCCCTGCACCCTAAATCCTTGGTCGCCCACTAACCCCTGCACCCTAAACCCTAGGCCGCACCCTAACCCCTGTACACTAAACCCAAGGCCGCGCCCAAACCCCTGCACCCTAAACCCTAGGCCGCGCCCCAAACCCAGCACCCTAAACCCTAGGCCGCGCCCTAACCCCTGCACCCTATACCATACGCCACGCGGTAAGGCTTCCAACATAGACGTTAGGCCGCGCCCAAACCCCTGAACCCTAAACCCTAGGCCGTGCCCTAACCCCTGCACCCTAAACTTTAGGCCACGCCCCAAACCCCTGTACCCTTAACCCAAGGCCGCCCACTAACTCCTGCACCCTAAACCCTAGGCCGCGCCCTAACCCCTGCAACCTAAACGCAAGGCCGTGCCCTAACCCCTGCACCCTAAACCCTTGGCCGCCCACTAACCCCTGTACCCTAAACTTTGCGCCACGCCCTAACCCGAAACCCTAAATCCTTGGTCGCCCACTAACCCCTGCACCCTACCCCCTAGGCCGCACCCTAACCCCTGCACCCTAAACCCAAGGCCGTGATCTAACCCCTGCACCCTAAACCCTAGGCCGCCCACTAACCCCTGCACCCTAAACCCTAGGCCGCACCCTAACCCCTGCAACCTAAACCTTAGGCCGTGCCCTCACCCCTGCACCCTAAACCCAAGGCCGCGCCCTAACCCCTGCAGCATAAAACCTAGGCTGCGCGCTAACCCCGGCACCCTAAACCCTAGGCCGCGCTCAAAGCACTGATCCCTAAACCCTAGGCCGTGCCCAAACCGGTGCACCGTAAACCCTAGGCCGCGCCCTAACCAATGCACTCTAAAACCTAGGCCCCTCCCCAACCCCTGTGCCCTAAACCCCAGGCCGCACCCTAACCACAGCACGCTAAACCCTAGGCCGCGCCGCAACCCCTGCACCCTAAACCCTAGTCCGCGCCCTAACCCCTGCACCCTAAACCCTCGGCCGCGCCCTAACCCCTGCGCCCTAAACCCTAGGCCGCACCCTAACCCACTGCACCCTAAACCCTAGGCCGCAACCTAGTTCCTGCACCTTAAACCCGAGGCAGCGCCCAAACGCCACCACCGTTCACCCTAGGCGGCGCCCTAACCCCTGCACCCTAAGCCCTTGGCCGCCCATTAACCCCTGCACCCTAAACCGTAGGCCGCGCACTAACCCGGGCCCCATAAACTGTAGGCCGCGCCTAAACCCCTGCACCCTAAACCCTAGGCCGCGCCCCAACCCCTGGACCCTAAATGCTAGGCGGCGCCCTAACCCCTGCACCCTAAACCCTAGGCCGCGCGCTAACCCCTGCACCCAAAACCCTAGGCCGCGCCCTAACCCCTGCACCCTAAACCATAGGGGGCGATCTAAGGCACCCACCCTAAACCCTAGGCCGCGCTCGAACCCCTGCACTCTAAACCCTAGGCTGCGCCCGAACCCCTGCACCCTAAACCCTAGGCCACGCTATAAGGCTCGCACCCTCAACCCTAGGCAGCGTCCTAACCCCTGCACCCTAAACCCTAGGCCGCGCCCTAACCCCTGCACACTAAACCCAAGGCCGCGCCCTAACCCCTGCACCCGAAACCCTATGCCGCGCCCCAAACCCAGCACCCTAAACCCTAGGCCGCGCCCTAACCCCTGAACCCTATGCCATAGGCCGCGCCCTAAGGCTCCCAACCTAGACACTAGGCCGCGCCCTAACCCCTGAACCCTAAACCCTAGGCCGCGCCCTAACCCCTGCACCCTAAACCCTAGGCCGTGCCCTAACACCTGCACCCTAAACCCTAGTCCGCGCCCTAACCCCTGCACCCTAAACCCTCGGCCGCGCCCTAACCCCTGCGCCCTAAACCCTAGGCCGCGCCCTAACCCACTGCACCCTAAACCCTAGGCCGCAACCTAGTTCCTGCACCTTAAACCCGAGGCAGCGCCCAAACGCCACCACCGTTCACCCTAGGCGGCGCCCTAACCCCTGCACCCTAAGCCCTTGGCCGCCCACTAACCCCTGCACCCTAAACCGTAGGCCGCGCACTAACCCGGGCCCCATAAACTGTAGGCCGCGCCTAAACCCCTGCACCCTAAACCCTAGGCCGCGCCCCAACCCCTGGACCCTAAATGCTAGGCGGCGCCCTAACCCCTGCACCCTAAACCCTAGGCCGCGCGCTAACCCCTGCACCCAAAGCCCTAGGCCGCGCCCTAACCCCTGCACCCTAAACCATAGGGGGCGATCTAAGGCACCCACCCTAAACCCTAGGCCGCGCTCGAACCCCTGCACTCTAAACCCTAGGCTGCGCCCGAACCCCTGCACCCTAAACCCTAGGCCACGCTATAAGGCTCGCACCCTCAACCCTAGGCAGCGTCCTAACCCCTGCACCCTAAACCCTAGGCCGCGCCCTAACCCCTGCACACTAAACCCAAGGCCGCACCCAAACCCCTGCACCCGAAACCCTATGCCGCGCCCCAAACCCAGCACCCTAAACCCTAGGCCGCGCCCTAACCCCTGCACCCTAAACCCTAGGGGGCGATCTATGGCACCCACCCTAAAACCTAGGACGCGCTCTAACCCCTGCACTCTAAACCCTAGGCCGCGCCCGAACCCCTGCACCCTAAACCCTAGGCCGCGCCCTAACCCCTGCACCCTAAACCCTAGTCCGCGACCTAACTCATGCGCCCTAAACCCTAGGCCGCCCCCTAACCCCTGCACCCTAAACCCTAGGCCGCCCCCTAACCCCTGCACCCTAAACCCTAGGCCGCGCTCAAAGCACTACTCCCTAAACCCTAGGCCGTGCCCTAACCCCTACACTGTAAACCCTAGGCCGCGCCCTAACCAGTGCACTCTAAACCCTAGGCCGCGCCTCAACCCCTGCACCCTAAACCCCAGGCCGCACCCTAACCACTGCACGCTTAACCCTAGGCCGCGCCCTAACCCCTACACCTTAAACCCTAGGCCGCGCCCAAACTCCTGCACCCTAAACCCTAAGCCGCGACCTAATTCATGCGCCCTAAACCCTAGGCCGCGCCCTAACCCCTGCACCCTAAACCATCGGCCACGCCCTAACCCCCGCACCCTAAACCATAAGCCGCGCCCTAACCCCTGCACCCTAAACCCTAGGCCGCGCCCTAACCCCTGCACCCTAAACCCTAGGCGGCATCCTAACCACTGCACCCTAAGCCCTTGGCCGCCCACTAACCCGTGCAGCTTAAACCAGAGGCAGCGTTCTAAGGCCCCCACCGTAAACCCTAGGCGGCGCCCTAACCCCTGCACCCTAAACCCTAGGCCGCGCCCTAACCCGTGCACTTTAAACCCTCGGCCGCCCCCGAACCCCTGAACCCTAAACTTTAGGCCACGCCCAAACCCCTGCACCCTAAACCCTTGGTCGCCCACGAACCCCTGCACCCTAACCTCTAGGCCGCGCCCTAACCCCTGCACCCTAAACCCTCGGCCGTCCACTAACCCCTGCACCCTAAGTTTAGGCCACGCCCTAACCCCTGCACCCTAAACCCAAGGTCGCCCACAAACCTCTGCACCCAAAACTCTAGGCCGCGCCCTAACCCCTGCACCCTAAACCCAAGGCCGTGCTCTAACCCCTACACCCTAAACCCTAGGCCGTGCCCTTACCCCTGCACCCTAAACCCTAGGCCGCGCCCTAACCCCTGCACCCTAAACCCTAGGCCGTGCCCTAACCGGTGCACCGTAAACCCTAGGCCGCGCCCTAACCCCTGCACACTAAACCCAAGGCCGCGCCCAAACCCCTGCACCTTAAACCCTAGGCCTCGCCCCAAACCCAGCACCCTAAACCCTAGGCCAGGCCTTAACCCCTGCACCCTATACCATAGGCCGCGCCCTAAGGCTTCCAACCTAGACGCTAGGCCGCGCCCTAACCCCTGCACCCTAAACCCTAGGCCGTGCCCTAACACCTGCACCCTAAACCCTAGGCCGCGACCTAACTAATGCGCCCTAAACCCGCGGCCGTGCCCTAACCCCTGCACCCTAAACCCTAGGCTGCGCCCTAACCCCTGAACCCTAAACCCGCTGCTGCGCCCTAACCCCTGCACCCTAAACCCTAGACCGCGCCCGAACCCCTGCACCCTAAACCTTAGGCCGTGCCCTCACCCCTGCACCATAAACCCTAGGCCGCACCCTAACACCTGCACCATCAATTCTAGGCCGCGCCCTAACCCCTGCACCCTAAACCCTAGGCCGCGCTCAAAGCACTGCTCCCTAAACCCTAGGCCGTGCCCTAACCCCTACACCGTAAACCCTAGGCCGCGCCCTAACCAATGCACTCTAAACCCTAGGCCGCGCCCAAACTCCTGCACCCTAAACCCTAAGCCGCGACCTAATTCATGCGCCCTAAACCCTAGGCCGCGCCCTAACCCCTGCACCCTAAACCATCGGCCACGCCCTAACCCCCGCACCCTAAACCATAAGCCGCGCCCTAACCCCTGCACCCTAAACCCTAGGCCGCGCCCTAACCCCTGCACACTAAACCCTAGGCGGCATCCTAACCGCTGCACCCTAAGCCCTTGGCCGCCCACTAACCCGTGCAGCTTAAACCAGAGGCAGCGCCCTAAGGCCCCCACCGTAAACCCTAGGCGGCGCCCTAACCCCTGCACCCTAAACCCTAGGCCGCGCCCTAACCCGTGCACTTTAAACCCTCGGCCGCCCCCGAACCCCTGAACCCTAAACTTTAGGCCACGCCCTAACCCCTGCACCCTAAACCCAAGGTCGCCCACAAACCTCTGCACCCAAAACTCTAGGCCGCGCCCTAACCCCTGCACCCGAAACCCAAGGCCGTGCCCTAACCCCTACACCCTAAACCCTAGGCCGTGCCCTTACCCCTGCACCCTAAACCCTAGGCCACGCCCTAACCCCTGCACCCTAAACCCTAGGCCGTGCCCTAACCGGTGCACCGTAAACCCTAGGCCGCGCCCTAACCCCTGCACACTAAACCCAAGGCTGCGCCCAAACCCCTGCACCCTAAACCCTAGGCGGCGCCCTAACCCCTGCGCCCAAAACCGTAGGCAGCACCCTAATTCCTGCACCTTAAACCCGAGGCAGCGCCCTAAGGCCCCCACCGTAAACCCTAGGCGGCGCCCCAACCCCTGCACCCTAAACCCTCGGCCGTGCAAAAACCCCTGCGCCCTAAACTTTAGGCCACGCCCAAACCCCTGCACCCTAAACCCTTGGTCGCCCACTAACCCCTGCACCCTAAACTCTAGGCCGCGACCTAACCCCTGCACCCTAAACCCTAGGCCGCGCCCTAACCCCTGCACCCTAAACCCTCGGCCGTCCACTAACCCCTGCACCCTAAACTTTAGGCCACGCCCTAACCCCTGCACCCTAAACCCAAGGTCGCCCACAAACCCCTGCACCCAAAACTCTAGGCCGCGCCCTAACCCCTGCACCCTAAACACAAGGCCGTGCTCTAACCCCTACACCCTAAACCCTAGGCCGCGCCCTTACCCCTGCACCCTAAACCCTAGGCCGCGCCCTAACTCCTGCACCCTAAACCCTAGGCCGCGCCCTAACCCCTGCACCCTTAACCCAAGGCCGCGCTCAAAGCACTGCTTCCTAATCCCTAGGCCGTGCCCTAACCGGTGCACCGTAAACCCTAGGCCGCGTCCTAACCAATGCCCTCTAAACCCTAGGCTGCGCCGTAACCCCTGCACCCCAAACCCTAGGCCTCGCCCTAACCCCTGCACCCTAAACCCTCGGCCGCGCCCTAACCCCTGCGCCCTAAACCCTAGGCTGCGCCGTAACCCCTGCACTCTAAACCCTAGACCGCAACCTAGTTCCAGGCTCTTAAACCCGAGGCAGCGCCCAAACGCCACCACCGTAAACCCTAGGCGGCGCCCTAACCCCTGCACCCTAAGCCCTTGGCCGCCCAATAACCCCTGCACCCTAAACCCTAGGCCGTGCGCGAACCCCTGCACCCTAAACCGTAGGCCGCGCACTAACCCGGGCCCCATAAACTGTAGGCCGCGCCTAAACCCCTGCACCCTAAACCCTAGGCCGCGCCCCAACACCGGCACCCTAAATGCTAGGCGGCGCCCTAACCCCTGCACCCTAAACCCTAGGCCGCGCGCTAATCCCTGCACCCAAAACCCTAGGCCGCGCCCTAACCCCTGCACCCTAAACCCTAGGGGGCGATCTATGGCACCCACCCTAAAACCTAGGACGCGCTCTAACCCCTTCCCTCTAAACCCTAGGCCGCGCCCGAACCCCTGCACCCTAAACCCTAGGCCGCGCCCTAACCCCTGCACCCTAAACCCTAGGCCGCGACCTAACTCATGCGCCCTAAACCCTAGGCCGCCACCTAACCCCTGCACCCTAAACCCTAGGCCGCGCCCTAACCCCTGCACCCTAAACCCTAGGCCGCGGCCTAACCCCTGCACCCAAAACCCTAGGCCACGCTTTAAGGCTCGCACCCTCAACCCTAGGCAGCGCCCTAACCCCTGCACCCTAAACCCTAGGCCGCGCCCTAACCCCTGCACCCCAAACCCTAGGCCACGCTTTAAGGCTCGCACCCTCAACCCTAGGCAGCGCCCTAACCCCTGCACCCTAAACCCTAGGCCGCCCACTAACCCCTGCACCCAAAACCCTCGGCGGCACCCTGACCCCTGCACCCTAAACCCAAGGTCGCGCTATAACCCCTGCACCCTAAACCCAAAGCCGCGCGCTAACCCCTGCACCCTAAAACATAGGCCGCGCCCTAACCCCTGCACCCTAAACCCTAGGCCGCGCCCTAACCCCTGCACCCAAAACCCTAGGCCGCGCCCTAACCCCTGCACCCTAAACCCTAGGCCGCCCACTAGCCCCTGCACCCTAAAACCTAGACCGCGCCCTAACCCCTGCACCTAAAACCCAAGGTCGCGCCCTAACCCCTGCACCCTAAACCCTAGGCCGTGCCCTAACCCCTGCACACTAAACCCTAGGCCGTGCCCTAACCCCTGCAACCTAAACCTTAGGCCGTGCCCTCACCCCTGCACCCTAAACCCTAGGCCGCGCCCTAACCCCTGCACCATAAACCCTAGGCTGCGCGCTAACCCCGGCACCCTAAACCCTAGGCCGCGCTCAAATCACTGCTCCCTAAACCCTAGGCCGTTCCCTAACCCCTGCACCGTAAACCCTAGGCCGCGCCCTAACCAATGCACTCTAAACCCTAGGCCGCGCCCCAACCCCTGCACCCTAAACCCTAGGTCGTGCGCTAACCACTGCACCCTAAACCCTAGGCCGCGCCCTAACCCGTGCACCCTAAACTTTAGGCCGCGCCCTAACCCCTGCAACCTAAACCCTAGGCCGCGCACTAACCCCTGCACCCTAAACCCTAGGCCGCGACCTAATCCCTGCACCCTAAACCCAAGGCCGCGCCCCAACCCCTGCACCGTAAACCCTAGGTTGCTCTTTAATCCCTGCACCCTAAACCGTAGGCCGCACCCTAACCCCTGTACACTAAACCCAAGGCCGCGCCATAACCCCTGCACCCTAAACCCTAGGCCGCGCCCCAAACCCAGCACCCTAAACCCTACGCCGCGTCCTAACCCCTGCACCCTATACCATAGGCCGCGCCCTAAGGATTCCAACATAGACGCTAGGCCGCACCCAAACCCCTGCACCCTAAAACCTAGGCCGTGCCCTAACCCCTGCACCCTAAACTTTAGGCCACGCCCTAACCCCTGTACCCTTAACCCAAGGCCGCCCACTAACTCCTGCACCATAACCCTAGGCCGCGCCCTAACCCCTGCAACCTAAACCCAAGGCCGTGCCCTAACCCCTGCACCCTAAACCCTAGGCCGCCCACTAACCCCTGCACCCTAAACTTTGCGCCACGCCCTAACCCCTGCACCCTAAATCCTTGGTCGCCCACTAACCCCTGCACCCTAAACCCTAGGCCGCACCCTAACCCCTGCACCCTAAACCCAAGGCCGTGCTCTAACCCCTGCACCCTAAATCCTAGGCCGCGCACTAACCCCTGCACCCTAAACCCTAGGCCGCGCCACAACCCCTGCACCATAAACCCTAGGCCGCGCCCTAACCCCTGCACCCTAAACCAAGGCCACGCCCTAACCCCTGAACCCTAAACCCGAGGCCGCGCCCTAACCCCTGCACACTAAACCCTAGTCCGCACCCTAACCCCTGCAACCTAAACCTTAGGCCGTGCCCTCACTCCTGCACCCTAAACCCTAGGCCGCGCCCTAACCCCTGCACCATAAACCCTAAACTGCGCGCTAACCCCGGCACCCTAAACCATAGGCCGCGCTCAAAGCACTGCTCCCTAAACCCTAGGCCGTGCCCTAACCCCTGCACCGTAAACCCTAGGCCGCGCACTAACCAATGCACTATAAACCCTAGGCCGCGCCCCAACCCCTGCACACTAAACCCTAGGTCGTGTGCTAACCACTGCACCCTAAACCATAGGCCGCGCCCTAACCCCTGCAACCGTAACCCTAGGCCGCGCACTAACCCCTGCACACTAAACCCTAAACCGCGCCCTAACCCCTGCACCCTAAACCCTAGGCCGCGCCCTAACCCCTGCACCCTAAACCCTAGGCCGCGACCTAAATCATGCGCCCTAAACCCTAGGCGGCGCCCTAACCCTTGCACCCTAAACCATAAGCCGCGCCCTAACCCCTGCACCCTAAACGGAAGGCCACACTTTAAGGCCCGCACCCTCAACCCTAGGCAGTGCCCTAACCCCTGCATTCTAAACCCTCGGCCGCGCCCTAAACCCTGCACCCTAAACCCTAGGCCGTGCCCTAACCCCTGCACCCAAAACCCTCGGCGGCGCCCTAACCCCCGCACCCTAAACCCAAGGTCGCGACCTAACCCCTGCACACTAAACCCTAGGCCGCGCCCTAATCCCTGCACCCTAACCCCTAGGCCGCGCCCTAACCCCTGCACCCAAAACCCTCGGCGGCGCCCTAACCCCCGCACCCTAAACCCAAGGTCGCGCCCTAACCCCTGCACACTAAACCCTAGGCCGCGCCCTAATCCCTGCACCCTAAACCCTAGGCCGCGCCCTAACCCCTGCACCCTAAACCCTATGCCGCGCCATAACCCCCGCACCCTAAACCCTAGACCGCGCCCTAACCACTGCACTCTAAACCCTAGGCCGCCCACTAGCCCCTGCACCCTAAAACCCAGACCACGCCCAAACCCCTGCACCCTAACCCCTAGGCCGCGCCCTAACCCCTGCACCCTAAACCCTAGGCCGCGCCATAACCCCTGCACACTAAACACAAGGCCGCGCCCAAACCCCTGCACCCTAAACCCTATGCCGCGCCCCAAACCCAGCACCCTAAACCCTAGGCCGCGCCCTAACCCCGGCACCCTATACCATAGGCCGCGCCCTAAGGCTTCCAAACTAGACTCTAGGCCGCGCCCTAACCCCTGCACCCTAAACCCTAGGCCGTGCCCTAACACCTGCACCCTAAACTTTAGGACACGCCCTAACCCCTGTACCCTTAACCCAAGGCCGCCCACTAACCCCTGCACCCTAAACTCTAGTTCGTGCCCTAACCCCTGCACCCTAAACCCTTGGCCGTGCCCTAACCCCTGCACCCTAAATCCAAGGCCGTGCTCTAACCCCTGCACCCTAAACCCTAGGCCGCCCACTAACCCCTGCACCCTGAAGCCTAGGCCGCGCCCCAACCCTTGAGCCCTAAACCCTAGTCCGCGCCCTAACCCCTGCACCCTTAAACGTAGGCTGCGCCCTAACCCCTGAACCCTAAACCCGAGGCCGCGCATTAACCCCTGTACCCTAAAACATAGGCCGCGCCCTAACCCCTGCACCCTAAACGCTAGGCCGTGCCCTAACCCCTGCACTCTAAACCCTAGGCCGCGCCCTAACCCCTGCACCCTAAACCCTAGGCCGCGCCTCAACCCCTGAACCGTAAACCCGCAGCTGTGCCCTAACCCCTGCACCCTAAACCCTAGACCGCGCCCGAACCCCTGCACCGTAAACCTTAGGCTGTGCCCTCACCCCTGCACCCTAAACCCTAGGCCGCGACCTAACTCATGCGCCCTAAACCCTAGGCCGCGCCCTAACCCCTGCACCCTAAACCCTAGGCCGCGGCCTAACCCCTGCACCCTAAACCCTAGGCCACGCTTTAAGGCTCGCACCCTAAACCCTAGGCAGCGCCCTAACCCCTGCACCCTAAACCCTAGGCCGCGCCCTACCCCTGCACCCGAAACCCTAGGCCACGCTTTAAGGATCGCACCCTCAACCCTAGGCAGCGCACTAACCCCTGCACCCTAAACCCTAGGCCGCCCACTAACCCCTGCACCCAAAACCCTCGGCGGCACCCTGACCCCAGCGCCCTAAACCAAAGGTCGCGCAATAACCCCTGCACCCTAAAACCAAACCGCGCGCTAACCCCTGCACCCTAAAACATAGGCCGCGCCCTAACCCCTGCACCCTAAACCCTAGGCCGCCCACTAGCCCCTGCACCCTAAAACCTAGACCGCGCCCTAACCACTGCACCCTAAACCCAAGGTCGCGCCCTAACCCCTGCACCCTAAACCCTAGGCCGCCCACTAGCCCCTGCACCCTAAAACCTAGACCGCGCCCTAACCACTGCACCCTAAACCCAAGGTCGCGCCCTAACCCCTGCACCCTAAACCCTAGGCCGCGCCCTAACCCCTGAACACTAAACCATAGGCAGCGCCCAGACAGCTGCACCCTAAACCCTAGGCCGCGCCCCAAACCCAGCACCCTAAACCCTAGACCGTGCCCTAACCCTTGCACCCTAAACCATTGGCTTTTCCCTAAGGCTTCCCACCTAAATCCTAGGCCGCGCCCTAACCCCTGCACCCTAAACCCTAGGCCGTGCCCTAACACCTGCACCCTAAACCCTAGGCCGCACCCTAACCCCTGCACCCTAAAACCTAGGCCGCCCACCAACCACTGCACCCTAAACCCTAGGCCGCGCCCTAACCCCTGCACACTAAACCCTAGGCCGCGCCCTAACCCCTGCAACCTAAACCTTAGGCCGTGCCCTCACCCCTGCACCCTAAACCCTAGGCCGCGCCCTAACCCCTGCACCATAAACCCTAGGCTGCGCGCTAACCCCGGCACCCTAAACCCTAGGCCGCGCTCAAAGCACTGCTCCCTAAACCCTAGGCCGTTCCCTAACCCCTGCACCGTAAACCCTAGGCTGCGCCCTAACCAATGCACTCTAAACCCTAGGCCGCGCCCCAACCCCTGCACCCTAAACCCTAGGTCGTGCGCTAACCACTGCACCCTAAACCCTAGGCCGCGCCCTAACCCGTGCACCCTAAACCCAAGGCCGCGCCCTAACCCCTGCAACCTAAACCCTAGGCCGCGCCCTAAACCCTGCACCCTAAACCCTAGGCCGCGCCCTAACCCCTGCACCCAAAACCCTCGGCGGCGCCCTAACCCCCGCACCCTAAACCCAAGGTCGCGCCCTAACCCCTGCACACTAAACCCTAGGCCGCGCCCTAACCCCTGCACCCTAACCCCTAGGCCGCGCCCTAACCCCTGCTCCCTAACCCCGTGGCCGCGCCATAACCCCCGCACCCTAAACCCTAGGCCGCCCACAAGCCCCTGCACCCTAAAACCTAGACTGCGCCCTAACCCCTGCACCCTAAACCCAAGGTCGCACCTTAACCCCTGCACCCTAAACCCTAGGCCGCGCCCTAACCCCTGAACACTAAACCATAGGCAGCGCCCAAACAGCAGCACCCTAAACCCTAGGCCGCGCCCCAAACCCAGCACCCTAAACCCTAGGGGGCGATCTAAGGCACCCACCCTAAAACTTAGGCCGCGCTCTAACCCCTGCAGTCTAAACCCTAGGCCGCGCCCGAACCCCTGCACCCTAAACCCTAGGCCGCGCCCTAACCCCTGCACCCTAAACCCTAGGCCGCCCACAAGCCCCTGCACCCTAAAACCTAGACTGCGCCCTAACCCCTGCACCCTAAACCCAAGGTCGCACCCTAACCCCTGCACCCTAAACCCTAGGCCGCGCCCTAACCCCTGAACACTAAACCATAGGCAGCGCCCAAACAGCAGCACCCTAAACCCTAGGCCGCGCCCCAAACCCAGCACCCTAAACCCTAGGCCGTGCCCTAAACCTTGCACCCTAAACCATAGGCTTTGCCCTAAGGCTTCCAACCTAAATCCTAGGCCGCGCCCTAACCCCTGCTCTCTAAACCCTTGGCCGTGCACTAACCCCTGCACCCTAAACTTTGTGACACGCCCTAACCCCTGCATCCTAAACCCTTGGTCGCCCACTAACCCCTGCACCCTAAACCCAAGGCCATGCTCTAACCCCTGCACACTAAACCCTAGGCCGTGCCCTAACCCCTGCACACTAAACCCTAGGCCGCGCCCTAACCCCTGCAACCTAAACCTTAGGCCGTGCCCTCACCCCTGCACCCTAAACCCTAGGCCGCGCCCTCACCCCTGCACCATATACCCTAGGCTGCACGCTAACCAAGGCACCCTAAACCCTAGGCCGCGCTCAAAGCACTGCTCCCTAAACCCTAGGCCGTGCCCTAACCCCTGCACCGTAAACCCTAGCCCGCGCCCTAGCCAATGCACTCTAAACCCTAGACCGCGCCCCAACCCCTGCACCCTAAACCCCAGGCCGCACCCTAACCCCTGCACGCTAAACCCTTGGCCGCGCTCTAACCCCTGCACCATAAACGCTAGGCCACGCCCTAACTCCTGCATCCTAAACCCTAGGCCGCGACCTAACTCATGCAACCAAAACCCTAGGCCGCGCCCTAACCCCTGCACCCTAAACCGTCGGCCGTGCACTAACCCCTGCACCCTAAACCCTAGGCCACGCCCTAACCCCTGCACCCTAAACCATTGACCGCCCATTAACCCCTGCACCCTAGATATTAGGCCGCGCCCGAACCCCTGCACCCTAAACCCTAGGCCGCGGCCTAAACCCTGCACCCTAAACCCGAGGCCGCGCCCTAACACTTGCACCCTAAACCCTAGGCTGCGCCCTTACCCCTGCACCCAAAACCCTAGGCCGCGTCCTAACCCCTGCAACCTAAACCGTAGGCTGCGCCCTAAGGCTTCCAACCAAAACCGTAGGCCGCGCCTCAACCCCTGCACCCTAAACCCCAGGCCGCACCCTAACCCCTGCACGCTGAACCCTAGGCCGCGCCCTAACCCCTGCACCTTAAACCCTAGGCCGCGCCCAAACTCCTGCACCCTAAACCCTAAGCCGCGACCGAACTCATGCGCCCTAAACCCTAAGCCGCGCCCTAACCCCTGCACCCTAAACTTTAGGCCGCGCCCTAACCCCTGCACCCTAAACTTTGCGCCACGCCCTAACCCCTGCACCCTAAACCCTAGGCTACGCCCTAACCCCTGCACCCTAAACCCTAGGCGGCGCCCTAACCCCTGCACCCTAAACCGTAGGCCGCACCCTAATTCCTGCACCTTAAACCCGAGGCAGCGCCCTAAGGCCCCCACCGTAAACCCTAGGCGGCGCCCTAACCCCTGCACCCTAAACTTTAGGCCACGCCCAAACCCCTGCACCCTAAACCCTTGGTCGCCCACTAACTCCTGCACCCTAAACTCTAGGCCGCGACCTAAACCCTGAACCCTAAACCCTAGGCCGCGCCCTAACCCCTGCACCCTAAACCCTCGGCCGTGCACTAACCCCTGCACCCTAAACTTTTGGCCACGCCCTAACCCCTGCAGCCTAAACCCAAGGTCACCCACAAACCCCTGCACCCAAAACTCTAGGACGCGCCCTAACCCCTGCACCCTAAACCCAAGGCCGTGCTCTAACCCCTGCACCCTAAACCCTAGGCCGCGCTTTTACCCCTGCACCCGAAACCCTAGGCTGCGCCCTAACCCCTGCACCCTAAACCCTAGGGGGCGATCTAAGGCACCTACCCTAAAACTTAGGCCGCGCTCTAACGCCTGCACTCTAAACCCTAGGCCGCGCCCGAACCCCTGCACCCTAAACCCTAGGCCACGCCCTTACCCCTGCACCCTAAACCCTAGGCCGCAACCTAACTCATGCGCCATAAACCCTAGGCCGCGCCCTAACCCCTGCACCCTAAACCCTAGGCCGCGCCCTAACCCCTGCACCCTAAACCATAAGCCGCGCCCTAACCCCTGCACACTAAACCCAAGGCCACGCTTTAAGGCTCGCACCCTCAACCCTAGGCAGCGCCCTAACCCCTGCATTCTAAACCCTCGGCCGCGCCCTAAACCCTGCGCCCTAAACCCTAGGCCGCGCCCTAACCCCTGCACCCAAAACCCTCGGCGGCACCCTGACCCCTGCACCCTAAACCCAAAGTCGCGCCATAACCCCTGCACCCTAAACCCTAAGCCGCGCCCTAACCCCTGTACCCTAAAACGTAGGCCGCGCCCTAAACCCTGCACCCTAAACCCTAAGCCGCGCCCTAACCCCTGTACCCTAAAACGTAGGCCGCGCCCTTAACCCTGCACCCTAAACCCTAGGCCGCGCCCTTACCCCCGCACCCTAAACCCTAGGCCGCGCCCTAACCCCTGCACCCTAAACCCTAGGCCGCCCACAAGCCCCTGCACCCTAAAACCTAGACCGCGCCATAACCCCTGCACCCTAAACCCAAGGTCGCGCCCTAACCCCTGCACCCTAAACCCTAGGCCGCGCCCTAACCCCTGAACACCAAACCATAGGCAGCGCCCAAACAGCAGCACCCTAAACCCTAGGCCGCGCCCCAAACCCAGCACCCTAAACCCTAGGCCGTGCCCTAAACCTTGCACCCTAAACCATAGGCTTTGCCCTAAGGCTTCCAACCTAAATCCTAGGCCGTGCCCTAACCCCTTCTCTCTAAACCCTTGGCCGTGCACTAACCCCTGCACCCTAAACTTTGCGACACGCCCTAACCCCTGCATCCTAAACCCTTGGTCGCCCACTAACCCCTGCACCCTAAACCCTAGGCCGCACCCTAACCCCTGCACCCTAAACCCAAGGCCATGCTCTAACCCCTGCACACTAAACCCTAGGCCGTGCCCTAACCCCTGCACACTAAACCCTAGGCCGCGCCCTAACCCCTGCAACCTAAACCTTAGGCCGTGCCCTCACCCCTGCACCCTAAACCCTAGGCCGCGCCCTAACCCCTGCACCATATACCCTAGGCTGCACGCTAACCAAGGCACCCTAAACCCTAGGCCGCGCTCAAAGCACTTCTCCCTAAACCCTAGGCCGTGCCCTAACCCCTGCACCGTAAACCCTAGCCCGCGCCCTACCAATGCACCCTAAACTCTAGACCGCGCCCCAACCCCTGCACCCTAAACCCCAGGCCGCACCCTAACCCCTGCACGCTAAACCCTTGGCCGCGCTCTAACCCCTGCACCATAAACGATAGGCCACGCCCTAACCCCTGCACCCTAAACCCTAGGCCGCGCCATAACCCCTGCACCCTAAACCCTTGGCCGCGCCCTAACCCCTGCACCCTAAAACATAGGCCGCGCCCTAACCCCTGCACACTAAACCCTAGGCCGTGCCCTAACCCCTGCACCCAAAACCCTGGGCCGCGCCCTAACCCCTGCACCCTAAACCCTAGGCCGTGCCCTAAACCCTGTACCCTAAACCCTAGGTAGCGCCCTAACCCCTGCACACTAAACCCTAGGCCACGCTCAAAGCACTGCTCCCTAAACCCTAGGCCATGCCCTAACCGCTGCACCGTAAACCCTAGGCCGCGAACTAACCAATGCACTCTAAAAGGTAGGCCGCTCCCCAACCCCTGCACACTAAACCCCAGGCCGCACCCTAACCCGTGCACGCTAAACCCTATGCCGCGCCGTAACCCCTGCACCCTTAACCCTAGCCCTCGCCCTAACCCACGCACCCTAAACCCTCGGCCGCGCCCTAACCCCTGCACCCTAAACCCTAGGCCGCGCCCTAACCCCTGCACCCTAAACCCTAGGCCGCAACCTAGTTCCTGCACCTTAAACCCGAGGCAGCGCCCAACCGCCCCCACCGTAAACCCTAGGCGGCAGCCTAACCCCTGCACCCTAAGCCCTTGGCCGCCCACTAACCCCTGCACCCTAAACCCTAGACCGTGCGCTAACCCCTGCACCCTAAACCGTAGGCCGCGCACTAACCCGGGCCCCATAAACTGTAGGCCGCGCCTAAACCCCTGCACCCTAAACCCTAGGCCGCGCCCCAACCCCTGCACCCTAAATGCTAGGCGGCGCGCTAACCCCTGCACCCTAAACCCTAGGCCTCGCGCCAACCCCTGCACCCAAAACCCTAGTCCGCGTCCTAACCCCTGCACCCTAAACCCTAGGGGGCGCTCTAAGGCACACACCTTAAACCCTAGGCCGCGCTCGAACCCCTGCACTCTAAACCCTAGGACGCGCCCTAACCCCTGCACCCTCAACCCTAAGCCGCGACCTAACTCATGCGCCCTAAACCCTAGGCCGCGCCCAAACGCACCTGCACCCTAAACCCTAGGCCGCGGCCTTACCCCTGCACCCTAAACCATAAGCTGCGCCCTAACCCCTGCACCCTAAACCCTAGGCCATGCTTTAAGGCTTGCACCTTCAACCCTAAGCAGCGCCCAACACCTGCATTCTAAACCCCCGGCCGCGCCCTAAACCCTGCACCCTAAACCCTATGCCGCGCCCTAACCTTTGCACCCAAAACCCTCGGCGGCACCCTGACCCCTGCACCCTAAACCCAAGGTCGCGCCATAAGCCCTGCACCCTAAACCCTAGGCCGCGCCCTATCCCCTGCACCCTAAAACATAGGCAGCGCCCTAACCCGTGCACCCTAAACTTTAGGCCGCGCCCTAACCCCTGCAACCTAAACCCTAGGCCGCGCACTAACCCCTGCACCCTAAACCCTAGGCCGCGCCCTAACCCCTGCACACTAAACCCTAGGCCGCGCCCCAACCCCTGCAACGTAAACCCTAGGTTGCTTCCTAATCCCTGCATCCTAAACCCTAGGCCGCGTGCCAAACCCGGCACCCTAAACCCTACGCCGCGCCCTAACCCCAGCACCCTATACCATAGGCAGCGCCCTAAGGCTTCCAACATAGACGCTAGGCCGCGCCCAAACCCCTGCACCATAAACCCTAGGCTGTGCCCTAACCCCTGAACCCTAAACTTTAGGCCACACCCTAACCCCTGTACCCTTAACCCAAGGCCGCCCACTAACTCCTGCACCCTAAACCCTAGGCCGCGCCCTAACACCTGAAACCTAAACCCAAGGCCGTGCCCTAACCCCTGCACCCTAAACCCTAGGCCGCCCACTAACCCCTGCACCCTAAACTTTGCGCCACGCCCTAACCCCGGCACCCTAAATCCTTGGTCGCCCACTAACCCCTGCACCCTAAACCCTAGGCCGCACCCTAACCCCTGTACACTAAACCCAAGGCCGCGCCCAAACCCCTGCACCCTAAACCCTAGGCCGCGCCCCAAACCCAGCACCCTAAACCCTAGGCCGCGCCCTAACCCCTGCACCCTATACCATACGCCACGCGGTAAGGCTTCCAACATAGACGTTAGGCCGCGCCCAAACCCCTGAACCCTAAACCCTAGGGCGTGCCCTAAACCCTGCACCCTAAACTTTAGGCCACGCCCTAACCCCTGTACCCTTAACCCAAGGCCGCCCACTAACTCCTGCACCCTAAACCCTAGGCCGCGCCCTAACCCCTGCAACCTAAACGCAAGGCCGTGCCCTAACCCCTGCACCCTAAACCCTTGGCCGCCCACTAACCCCTGTACCCTAAACTTTGCGCCACGCCCTAACCCCTGCACCCTAAATCCTTGGTCGCCCACTAACCCCTGCACCCTACCCCCTAGGCCGCACCCTAACCCCTGCACCCTAAACCCAAGGCCGTGATCTAACCCCTGCACCCTAAACCCTAGGCCGCCCACTAACCCCTGCACCCTAAACCCTAGGCGGCGCCCTAACCCCTGCACCCTAAACCGTAGGCCGCACCCTAATTCCTGCACCTTAAACCCGAGGCAGCGCCCTAAGGCCCCCACCGTAAACCCTAGGCGGCGCCCTAACCCCTGCACCCTAAACTTTAGGCCACGCCCAAACCCCTGCACCCTAAACCCTTGGTCGCCCACTAACTCCTGCACCCTAAACTCTAGGCCGCGACCTAAACCCTGAACCCTAAACCCTAGGCCGCGCCCTAACCCCTGCACCCTAAACCCTCGGCCGTGCACTAACCCCTGCACCCTAAACTTTTGGCCACGCCCTAACCCCTGCAGCCTAAACCCAAGGTCACCCACAAACCCCTGCACCCAAAACTCTAGGACGCGCCCTAACCCCTGCACCCTAAACCCAAGGCCGTGCTCTAACCCCTGCACCCTAAACCCTAGGCCGCGCTTTTACCCCTGCACCCGAAACCCTAGGCTGCGCCCTAACCCCTGCACCCTAAACCCTAGGGGGCGATCTAAGGCACCTACCCTAAAACTTAGGCCGCGCTCTAACGCCTGCACTCTAAACCCTAGGCCGCGCCCGAACCCCTGCACCCTAAACCCTAGGCCACGCCCTTACCCCTGCACCCTAAACCCTAGGCCGCAACCTAACTCATGCGCCATAAACCCTAGGCCGCGCCCTAACCCCTGCACCCTAAACCCTAGGCCGCGCCCTAACCCCTGCACCCTAAACCATAAGCCGCGCCCTAACCCCTGCACACTAAACCCAAGGCCACGCTTTAAGGCTCGCACCCTCAACCCTAGGCAGCGCCCTAACCCCTGCATTCTAAACCCTCGGCCGCGCCCTAAACCCTGCGCCCTAAACCCTAGGCCGCGCCCTAACCCCTGCACCCAAAACCCTCGGCGGCACCCTGACCCCTGCACCCTAAACCCAAAGTCGCGCCATAACCCCTGCACCCTAAACCCTAAGCCGCGCCCTAACCCCTGTACCCTAAAACGTAGGCCGCGCCCTAAACCCTGCACCCTAAACCCTAAGCCGCGCCCTAACCCCTGTACCCTAAAACGTAGGCCGCGCCCTTAACCCTGCACCCTAAACCCTAGGCCGCGCCCTAACCCCCGCACCCTAAACCCTAGGCCGCGCCCTAACCCCTGCACCCTAAACCCTAGGCCGCCCACAAGCCCCTGCACCCTAAAACCTAGACCGCGCCATAACCCCTGCACCCTAAACCCAAGGTCGCGCCCTAACCCCTGCACCCTAAACCCTAGGCCGCGCCCTAACCCCTGAACACCAAACCATAGGCAGCGCCCAAACAGCAGCACCCTAAACCCTAGGCCGCGCCCCAAACCCAGCACCCTAAACCCTAGGCCGTGCCCTAAACCTTGCACCCTAAACCATAGGCTTTGCCCTAAGGCTTCCAACCTAAATCCTAGGCCGTGCCCTAACCCCTTCTCTCTAAACCCTTGGCCGTGCACTAACCCCTGCACCCTAAACTTTGCGACACGCCCTAACCCCTGCATCCTAAACCCTTGGTCGCCCACTAACCCCTGCACCCTAAACCCTAGGCCGCACCCTAACCCCTGCACCCTAAACCCAAGGCCATGCTCTAACCCCTGCACACTAAACCCTAGGCCGTGCCCTAACCCCTGCACACTAAACCCTAGGCCGCGCCCTAACCCCTGCAACCTAAACCTTAGGCCGTGCCCTCACCCCTGCACCCTAAACCCTAGGCCGCGCCCTAACCCCTGCACCATATACCCTAGGCTGCACGCTAACCAAGGCACCCTAAACCCTAGGCCGCGCTCAAAGCACTTCTCCCTAAACCCTAGGCCGTGCCCTAACCCCTGCACCGTAAACCCTAGCCCGCGCCCTACCAATGCACCCTAAACTCTAGACCGCGCCCCAACCCCTGCACCCTAAACCCCAGGCCGCACCCTAACCCCTGCACGCTAAACCCTTGGCCGCGCTCTAACCCCTGCACCATAAACGATAGGCCACGCCCTAACCCCTGCACCCTAAACCCTAGGCCGCGCCATAACCCCTGCACCCTAAACCCTTGGCCGCGCCCTAACCCCTGCACCCTAAAACATAGGCCGCGCCCTAACCCCTGCACACTAAACCCTAGGCCGTGCCCTAACCCCTGCACCCAAAACCCTGGGCCGCGCCCTAACCCCTGCACCCTAAACCCTAGGCCGTGCCCTAAACCCTGTACCCTAAACCCTAGGTAGCGCCCTAACCCCTGCACACTAAACCCTAGGCCACGCTCAAAGCACTGCTCCCTAAACCCTAGGCCATGCCCTAACCGCTGCACCGTAAACCCTAGGCCGCGAACTAACCAATGCACTCTAAAAGGTAGGCCGCTCCCCAACCCCTGCACACTAAACCCCAGGCCGCACCCTAACCCGTGCACGCTAAACCCTATGCCGCGCCGTAACCCCTGCACCCTTAACCCTAGCCCTCGCCCTAACCCACGCACCCTAAACCCTCGGCCGCGCCCTAACCCCTGCACCCTAAACCCTAGGCCGCGCCCTAACCCCTGCACCCTAAACCCTAGGCCGCAACCTAGTTCCTGCACCTTAAACCCGAGGCAGCGCCCAACCGCCCCCACCGTAAACCCTAGGCGGCAGCCTAACCCCTGCACCCTAAGCCCTTGGCCGCCCACTAACCCCTGCACCCTAAACCCTAGACCGTGCGCTAACCCCTGCACCCTAAACCGTAGGCCGCGCACTAACCCGGGCCCCATAAACTGTAGGCCGCGCCTAAACCCCTGCACCCTAAACCCTAGGCCGCGCCCCAACCCCTGCACCCTAAATGCTAGGCGGCGCGCTAACCCCTGCACCCTAAACCCTAGGCCTCGCGCCAACCCCTGCACCCAAAACCCTAGTCCGCGTCCTAACCCCTGCACCCTAAACCCTAGGGGGCGCTCTAAGGCACACACCTTAAACCCTAGGCCGCGCTCGAACCCCTGCACTCTAAACCCTAGGACGCGCCCTAACCCCTGCACCCTCAACCCTAAGCCGCGACCTAACTCATGCGCCCTAAACCCTAGGCCGCGCCCAAACGCACCTGCACCCTAAACCCTAGGCCGCGGCCTTACCCCTGCACCCTAAACCATAAGCTGCGCCCTAACCCCTGCACCCTAAACCCTAGGCCATGCTTTAAGGCTTGCACCTTCAACCCTAAGCAGCGCCCAACACCTGCATTCTAAACCCCCGGCCGCGCCCTAAACCCTGCACCCTAAACCCTATGCCGCGCCCTAACCTTTGCACCCAAAACCCTCGGCGGCACCCTGACCCCTGCACCCTAAACCCAAGGTCGCGCCATAAGCCCTGCACCCTAAACCCTAGGCCGCGCCCTATCCCCTGCACCCTAAAACATAGGCAGCGCCCTAACCCGTGCACCCTAAACTTTAGGCCGCGCCCTAACCCCTGCAACCTAAACCCTAGGCCGCGCACTAACCCCTGCACCCTAAACCCTAGGCCGCGCCCTAACCCCTGCACACTAAACCCTAGGCCGCGCCCCAACCCCTGCAACGTAAACCCTAGGTTGCTTCCTAATCCCTGCATCCTAAACCCTAGGCCGCGTGCCAAACCCGGCACCCTAAACCCTACGCCGCGCCCTAACCCCAGCACCCTATACCATAGGCAGCGCCCTAAGGCTTCCAACATAGACGCTAGGCCGCGCCCAAACCCCTGCACCATAAACCCTAGGCTGTGCCCTAACCCCTGAACCCTAAACTTTAGGCCACACCCTAACCCCTGTACCCTTAACCCAAGGCCGCCCACTAACTCCTGCACCCTAAACCCTAGGCCGCGCCCTAACACCTGAAACCTAAACCCAAGGCCGTGCCCTAACCCCTGCACCCTAAACCCTAGGCCGCCCACTAACCCCTGCACCCTAAACTTTGCGCCACGCCCTAACCCCGGCACCCTAAATCCTTGGTCGCCCACTAACCCCTGCACCCTAAACCCTAGGCCGCACCCTAACCCCTGTACACTAAACCCAAGGCCGCGCCCAAACCCCTGCACCCTAAACCCTAGGCCGCGCCCCAAACCCAGCACCCTAAACCCTAGGCCGCGCCCTAACCCCTGCACCCTATACCATACGCCACGCGGTAAGGCTTCCAACATAGACGTTAGGCCGCGCCCAAACCCCTGAACCCTAAACCCTAGGGCGTGCCCTAAACCCTGCACCCTAAACTTTAGGCCACGCCCTAACCCCTGTACCCTTAACCCAAGGCCGCCCACTAACTCCTGCACCCTAAACCCTAGGCCGCGCCCTAACCCCTGCAACCTAAACGCAAGGCCGTGCCCTAACCCCTGCACCCTAAACCCTTGGCCGCCCACTAACCCCTGTACCCTAAACTTTGCGCCACGCCCTAACCCCTGCACCCTAAATCCTTGGTCGCCCACTAACCCCTGCACCCTACCCCCTAGGCCGCACCCTAACCCCTGCACCCTAAACCCAAGGCCGTGATCTAACCCCTGCACCCTAAACCCTAGGCCGCCCACTAACCCCTGCACCCTAAACCCTAGGCCGCACCCTAACCCCTGCAACCTAAACCTTAGGCCGTGCCCTCACCCCTGCACCCTAAACCCTTGGTCGCCCACTAACCCCTGCACCCTAAACTCTAGGCCGCGACCTAACCCCTGCACCCTAAACCCTAGGCCGCGCCCTAACCCCTGCACCCTAAACCCTCGGCCGTCCACTAACCCCTGCACCCTAAACTTTAGGCCACGCCCTAACCCCTGCACCCTAAACCCAAGGTCGCCCACAAACCCCTGCACCCAAAACTCTAGGCCGCGCCCTAACACCTGCACCCTAAACACAAGGCCGTGCTCTAACCCCTACACCCTAAACCCTAGGCCGCGCCCTTACCCCTGCACCCTAAACCCTAGGCCGTGCCCTAACCCCTGCACACTAAACCCTAGGCCGCGCCCTAACCCCTGCAACCTAAACCTTAGGCCGTGCCCTCACCCCTGCACCCTAAACCCTAGGCCGCGCCCTAACCCCTGCACCATAAACCCTAGGCTGCGCGCTAACCCCGGCACCCTAAACCCTAGGCCGCGCTCAAATCACTGCTCCCTAAACCCTAGGCCGTTCCCTAACCCCTGCACCGTAAACCCTAGGCCGCGCACTAACCAATGCACTCTAAACCCTAGGCCGCGCCCCAACCCCTGCACCCTAAACCCTAGGTCGTGCGCTAACCACTGCACCCTAAACCCTAGGCCGCGCCCTAACCCGTGCACCCTAAACTTTAGGCCGCGCCCTAAGCCCTGCAACCTAAACCCTAGGCCGCGCACTAACCCCTGCACCCTAAACCCTAGGCCGCGACCTAACCCCTGCACCCTAAACCCAAGGCCGCGCCCCAACCCCTGCACCGTAAACCCTAGGTTGCTCTTTAATCCCTGCACCCTAAACCGTAGGCCGCACCCTAACCCCTGTACACTAAACCCAAGGCCGCGCCCAAACCCCTGCACCCTAAACCCTAGGCCGCGCCCCAAACCCAGCACCCTAAACCCTACGCCGCGTCCTAACCCCTGCACCCTATACCATAGGCCGCGCCCTAAGGCTTCCAACATAGACGCAAGGCCGCGCCCAAACCCCTGCACCATAAAACCTAGGCCGTGCCCTAACCCCTGCACCCTAAACTTTAGGCCACGCCCTAACCTTTGTACCCTTAACCCAAGGCCGCCCACTAACTCCTGCACCATAACCCTAGGCCGCGCCCTAACCCCTGCAACCTAAACCCAAGGCCGTGCCCTAACCCCGGCACCCTAAACCCTAGGCCACCCACTAACCCCTGCACCCTAAACTTTGCGCCACGCCCTAACCCCTGCACCCTAAATCCTTGGTCGCCCACTAACCCCTGCACCCTAAACCCTAGGCCGCACCCTAACCCCTTCACCCTAAACCCAAGGCCGTGCTCTAACCCCTGCACCCTAAATCCTAGGCCGCGCACTAACCCCTGCACCCTAAACCCTAGGCCGCGCCACAACCCCTGCACCATAAACCCTAGGCCGCGCCCTAACCCCTGCACCCTAAACCAAGGCCACGCCCTAACCCCTGAACCCTAAACCCGAGGCCGCGCCCTAACCCCTGCACCCTAAACCCTAGGCCGCACCCTAACCCCTGCAACCTAAACCTTAGGCCGTGCCCTCACTCCTGCACCCTAAACCCTAGGCCGCGCCCTAACCCCTGCACCATAAACCCTAAACTGCGCGCTAACCCCGGCACCCTAAACCATAGGCCGCGCTCAAAGCACTGCTCCCTAAACCCTAGGCCGTGCCCTAACCCCTGCACCGTAAACCCTAGGCCGCGCACTAACCAATGCACTATAAACCCTAGGCCGCGCCCCAACCCCTGCACACTAAACCCTAGGTCGTGTGCTAACCACTGCACCCTAAACCATAGGCCGCGCCCTAACCCGTGCACCCTAAACGTTAGGTCGCGCCCTAACCCCTGCAACCGTAACCCTAGGCCGTGCACTAACCCCTGCACACTAAACCCTAGGCCGCGCCCTAACCCCTGCACCCTAAACCCTAGGCCGCGCCCTAACCCCTGCACCCTAAACCCTAGGCCGCGACCTAAATCATGCGCCCTAAACCCTAGGCGGCGCCCTAACCCTTGCACCCTAAACCATAAGCCGCGCCCTAACCCCTGCACCCTAAACGGAAGGCCACACTTTAAGGCCCTCACCCTCAACCCTAGGCAGTGCCCTAACCCCTGCATTCTAAACCCTCGGCCGCGCCCTAAACCCTGCACCCTAAACCCTAGGCCGTGCCCTAACCCCTGCACCCAAAACCCTCGGCGGCGCCCTAACCCCCGCACCCTAAACCCAAGGTCGCGACCTAACCCCTGCACACTAAACCCTAGGCCGCGCCCTAATCCCTGCACCCTAACCCCTAGGCCGCGCCCTAACCCCTGCACCCAAAACCCTCGGCGGCGCCCTAACCCACGCACCCTAAACCCAAGGTCGCGCCCTAAGCCCTGCACACTAAACCGTCGGCCGCGCCCTAATCCCTGCACCCTAACCCCTAGGCCGCGCCCTTACCCCTGCACCCTAAACCCTATGCCGCGCCATAACCCCCGCACCCTAAACCCTAGACCGCGCCCTAACCACTGCACTCTAAACCCTAGGCCGCCCACTAGCCCCTGCACCCTAAAACCCAGACCACGCCCAAACCCCTGCACCCTAACCCCTAGGCCGCGCCCTAACCCCTGCACCCTAAACCCTAGGCCGCGCCATAACCCCTGCACACTAAACCCAAGGCCGCGCCCAAACCCCTGCACCCTAAACCCTATGCCGCGCCCCAAACCCAGCACCCTAAACCCTAGGCCGCGCCCTAACCCCGGCACCCTATACCATAGGCCGCGCCCTAAGGCTTCCAACCTAGACTCTAGGCCGTGCCCTAACCCCTGCACCCTAAACCCTAGGCCGTGCCCTAACACCTGCACCCTAAACTTTAGGACACGCCCTAACCCCTGTACCCTTAACCCAAGGCCGCCCACTAACCCCTGCACCCTAAACTCTAGTTCGTGCCCTAACCCCTGCACCCTAAACCCTTGGCCGTGCCCTAACCCCTGCACCCTAAACCCAAGGCCGTGCTCTAACCCCTGCACCCTAAACCCTAGGCCGCCCACTAACCCCTGCACCCTGAAGCCTAGGCCGCGCCCCAACCCTTGAGCCCTAAACCCTAGTCCGCGCCCTAACCCCTGCACCCTTAAACGTAGGCTGCGCCCTAACCCCTGAACCCTAAACCCGAGGCCGCGCATTAACCCCTGTACCCTAAAACATAGGCCGCCCACTAACCCCTGCACCCTAAACGCTAGGCCGTGCCCTAACCCCTGCACTCTAAACCCTAGGCCGCGCCCTAACCCCTGCACCCTAAACCCTAGGCCGCGCCTCAACCCCTGAACCGTAAACCCGCAGCTGTGCCCTAACCCCTGCACCCTAAACCCTAGACCGCGCCCGAACCCCTGCACCGCAAACCTTAGGCTGTGCCCTCACCCCTGCACCCTAAACCCTAGGCCGCGACCTAACTCATGCGCCCTAAACCCTAGGCCGCGCCCTAACCCCTGCACCCTAAACCCTAGGCCGCGGCCTAACCCCTGCACCCTAAACCCTAGGCCACGCTTTAAGGCTCGCACCCTAAACCCTAGGCAGGGCCCTAACCCCTGCACCCTAAACCCTAGGCCGCGCCCTACCCCTGCACCCTAAACCCTAGGCCACGCTTTAAGGATCGCACCCTCAACCCTAGGCAGCGCCCTAACCCCTGCACCCTAAACCCTAGGCCGCCCACTAACCCCTGCACCCAAAACCCTCGGCGGCACCCTGACCCCAGCGCCCTAAACCAAAGGTCGCGCAATAACCCCTGCACCCTAAAACCAAAGCCGCGCGCTAACCCCTGCACCCTAAAACATAGGCCGCGCCCTAACCCCTGCACCCTAAACCCTAGGCCGCGCCCTAACTCCCGCACCCTAAACCCTAGGCCGCGCCCTAACCCCTGCACCCTAAACCCTAGGCCGCCCACCAGCCCCTGCACCCTAAAACCTAGACCGCGCCCTAACCACTGCACCCTAAACCCAAGGTCGCGCCCTAACCCCTGCACCCTAAACCCTAGGCCGCGCCCTAACCCCTGAACACTAAACCATAGGCAGCGCCCAGACAGCTGCACCCTAAACCCTAGGCCGCGCCCCAAACACAGCACCCTAAACCCTAGACCGTGCCCTAACCCTTGCACCCTAAACCATTGGCTTTTCCCTAAGGCTTCCCACCTAAATCCTAGGCCGCGCCCTAACCCCTGCACCCTAAACCCTAGGCCGTGCCCTAACACCTGCACCCTAAACCCTAGGCCGCACCCTAACCCCTGCACCCTAAAACCTAGGCCGCCCACCAACCCCTGCACCCTAAACCCTAGGCCGCGCCCTAACCCCTGCACACTAAACCCTAGGCAGCGCCCTAACCCCTGCAACCTAAACCTTAGGCCGTGCCCTCACCCCTGCACCCTAAACCCTAGGCCGCGCCCTAACCCCGGCACCCTAAACCCTAGGCCGCGCTCAAAGCACTGCTCCCTAAACCCTAGGCCGTTCCCTAACCCCTGCACCGTAAACCCTAGGCCGCGCCCTAACCAATGCACTCTAAACCCTAGGCCGCGCCCCAACCCCTGCACCCTAAACCCTAGGTCGTGCGCTAACCACTGCACCCTAAACCCTAGGCCGCGCCCTAACCCGTGCACCCTAAACCCAAGGCCGCGCCCTAACCCCTGCAACCTAAACCCTAGGCCGCGCCCTAAACCCTGCACCCTAAACCCTAGGCCGCGCCCTAACCCCTGCACCCAAAACCCTCGGCGGCGCCCTAACCCCCGCACCCTAAACCCAAGGTCGCGCCCTAACCCCTGCACACTAAACCCTAGGCCGCGCCCTAACCCCTGCACCCTAACCCCTAGGCCGCGCCCTAACCCCTGCTCCCTAACCCCGTGGCCGCGCCATAACCCCCGCACCCTAAACCCTAGACCGCGCCCTAACCACTGCACTCTAAACCCTAGGCCGCCCACTAGCCCCTGCACCCTAAAACCCAGACCACGCCCTAACCCCTGCACCCTAAACCGTAGGCCGCGCCATAACCCCTGCACACTAAACCCAAGGCCGCGCCCAAACCCCTGCACCCTAAACCCTAGGCCACGCCCCAAACCCAGCACCCTAAACCCTAGGCCGCGCCCTAACTCCGGCACCCTATACCATAGGCAGCGCCCTAAGGCTTCCAACCTAGACGCTAGGCTGCGCCCTAACCCCTGCACCCTAAACCCTAGGCCCTGCCCTAACACCTGCACCCTAAACTTTAGGACACGCCCAAACCCCTGTACCCTTAACACAAGACCGCCCACTAACCCCTGCACCCTAAACTCTAGGTCGTGCCCTAACCCCTGCACCCTAAACCCTTGGCCGTGCACTAACCCCTGAACCCTAAACCCGAGGCCGCGCATTAACCCCTGTACCCTAAAACATAGGCCGCGCCCTAACCCCTGCACCCTAAACGCTAGGCCGTGCCCTAACCCCTGCACTCTAAACCCCAGGCCGCGCCCTAACCCCTAAACCCTAAACCCTAGGCCGCGCCTCAACCCCTGAACCGTAAACCCGCAGCTGTGCCCTAACCCCTGCACCCTAAACCCTAGACCGTGCCCGAAACCCTGCACCGTAAACCTAAGGTCGTGCCCTCACCCCTGCACCCTAAACCCTAGGCCGCACTCTAACCCCTGCACCATAAATTCTAGGCCGCGCCCTAACCCCTGCACCCTAAACCCTAGGCCGCGCTAAAAGCACTGCTCCCTAAACCCTAGGCCGTGCCCTAACCCCTACACCGTAAGCCCTAGGCCGCGCCCTAACCAATGCACTCTAAACCCTAGGCCGCGCCTCAACCCCTGCACCCTAAACCCCAGACCGCACCCTAACCCCTGCACGCTTAACCCTAGGCCGCGCCCTAACCCCTGCACCTTAAACCCTAGGCCACGCCCAAACTCCTGCACCCTAAACCCTAGGCCGCGCCCTAACCCCTGCACCCTAAACCCTAGGCCGCGCCCTAACCCCTGCACCCAAAACCCTAGGCCGCGCCCTAACCCCTGCACCCTAAACCCTAGGCCGCCCACTAGCCCCTGCACCCTAAAACCTAGACCGCGCCCTAACCCCTGCACCTAAAACCCAAGGTCGCGCCCTAACCCCTGCACCCTAAACCCTAGGCCGTGCCCTAACCCCTGCACACTAAACCCTAGGCCGCGCCCTAACCCCTGCAACCTAAACCTTAGGCCGTGCCCTCACCCCTGCACCCTAAACCCTAGGCCGCGCCCTAACCCCTGCACCATAAACCCTAGGCTGCGCGCTAACCCCGGCACCCTAAACCCTAGGCCGCGCTCAAATCACTGCTCCCTAAACCCTAGGCCGTTCCCTAACCCCTGCACCGTAAACCCTAGGCCGCGCACTAACCAATGCACTCTAAACCCTAGGCCGCGCCCCAACCCCTGCACCCTAAACCCTAGGTCGTGCGCTAACCACTGCACCCTAAACCCTAGGCCGCGCCCTAACCCGTGCACCCTAAACTTTAGGCCGCGCCCTAAGCCCTGCAACCTAAACCCTAGGCCGCGCACTAACCCCTGCACCCTAAACCCTAGGCCGCGACCTAACCCCTGCACCCTAAACCCAAGGCCGCGCCCCAACCCCTGCACCGTAAACCCTAGGTTGCTCTTTAATCCCTGCACCCTAAACCGTAGGCCGCACCCTAACCCCTGTACACTAAACCCAAGGCCGCGCCCAAACCCCTGCACCCTAAACCCTAGGCCGCGCCCCAAACCCAGCACCCTAAACCCTACGCCGCGTCCTAACCCCTGCACCCTATACCATAGGCCGCGCCCTAAGGCTTCCAACATAGACGCAAGGCCGCGCCCAAACCCCTGCACCATAAAACCTAGGCCGTGCCCTAACCCCTGCACCCTAAACTTTAGGCCACGCCCTAACCTTTGTACCCTTAACCCAAGGCCGCCCACTAACTCCTGCACCATAACCCTAGGCCGCGCCCTAACCCCTGCAACCTAAACCCAAGGCCGTGCCCTAACCCCGGCACCCTAAACCCTAGGCCACCCACTAACCCCTGCACCCTAAACTTTGCGCCACGCCCTAACCCCTGCACCCTAAATCCTTGGTCGCCCACTAACCCCTGCACCCTAAACCCTAGGCCGCACCCTAACCCCTTCACCCTAAACCCAAGGCCGTGCTCTAACCCCTGCACCCTAAATCCTAGGCCGCGCACTAACCCCTGCACCCTAAACCCTAGGCCGCGCCACAACCCCTGCACCATAAACCCTAGGCCGCGCCCTAACCCCTGCACCCTAAACCAAGGCCACGCCCTAACCCCTGAACCCTAAACCCGAGGCCGCGCCCTAACCCCTGCACCCTAAACCCTAGGCCGCACCCTAACCCCTGCAACCTAAACCTTAGGCCGTGCCCTCACTCCTGCACCCTAAACCCTAGGCCGCGCCCTAACCCCTGCACCATAAACCCTAAACTGCGCGCTAACCCCGGCACCCTAAACCATAGGCCGCGCTCAAAGCACTGCTCCCTAAACCCTAGGCCGTGCCCTAACCCCTGCACCGTAAACCCTAGGCCGCGCACTAACCAATGCACTATAAACCCTAGGCCGCGCCCCAACCCCTGCACACTAAACCCTAGGTCGTGTGCTAACCACTGCACCCTAAACCATAGGCCGCGCCCTAACCTGTGCACCCTAAACGTTAGGTCGCGCCCTAACCCCTGCAACCGTAACCCTAGGCCGTGCACTAACCCCTGCACACTAAACCCTAGGCCGCGCCCTAACCCCTGCACCCTAAACCCTAGGCCGCGCCCTAACCCCTGCACCCTAAACCCTAGGCCGCGACCTAAATCATGCGCCCTAAACCCTAGGCGGCGCCCTAACCCTTGCACCCTAAACCATAAGCCGCGCCCTAACCCCTGCACCCTAAACGGAATGCCACACTTTAAGGCCCTCACCCTCAACCCTAGGCAGTGCCCTAACCCCTGCATTCTAAACCCTCGGCCGCGCCCTAAACCCTGCACCCTAAACCCTAGGCCGTGCCCTAACCCCTGCACCCAAAACCCTCGGCGGCGCCCTAACCCCCGCACCCTAAACCCAAGGTCGCGACCTAACCCCTGCACACTAAACCCTAGGCCGCGCCCTAATCCCTGCACCCTAACCCCTAGGCCGCGCCCTAACCCCTGCACCCAAAACCCTCGGCGGCGCCCTAACCCACGCACCCTAAACCCAAGGTCGCGCCCTAAGCCCTGCACACTAAACCGTCGGCCGCGCCCTAATCCCTGCACCCTAACCCCTAGGCCGCGCCCTTACCCCTGCACCCTAAACCCTATGCCGCGCCATAACCCCCGCACCCTAAACCCTAGACCGCGCCCTAACCACTGCACTCTAAACCCTAGGCCGCCCACTAGCCCCTGCACCCTAAAACCCAGACCACGCCCAAACCCCTGCACCCTAACCCCTAGGCCGCGCCCTAACCCCTGCACCCTAAACCCTAGGCCGCGCCATAACCCCTGCACACTAAACCCAAGGCCGCGCCCAAACCCCTGCACCCTAAACCCTATGCCGCGCCCCAAACCCAGCACCCTAAACCCTAGGCCGCGCCCTAACCCCGGCACCCTATACCATAGGCCGCGCCCTAAGGCTTCCAACCTAGACTCTAGGCCGTGCCCTAACCCCTGCACCCTAAACCCTAGGCCGTGCCCTAACACCTGCACCCTAAACTTTAGGACACGCCCTAACCCCTGTACCCTTAACCCAAGGCCGCCCACTAACCCCTGCACCCTAAACTCTAGTTCGTGCCCTAACCCCTGCACCCTAAACCCTTGGCCGTGCCCTAACCCCTGCACCCTAAACCCAAGGCCGTGCTCTAACCCCTGCACCCTAAACCCTAGGCCGCCCACTAACCCCTGCACCCTGAAGCCTAGGCCGCGCCCCAACCCTTGAGCCCTAAACCCTAGTCCGCGCCCTAACCCCTGCACCCTTAAACGTAGGCTGCGCCCTAACCCCTGAACCCTAAACCCGAGGCCGCGCATTAACCCCTGTACCCTAAAACATAGGCCGCGCCCTAACCCCTGCACCCTAAACGCTAGGCCGTGCCCTAACCCCTGCACTCTAAACCCTAGGCCGCGCCCTAACCCCTGCACCCTAAACCCTAGGCCGCGCCTCAACCCCTGAACCGTAAACCCGCAGCTGTGCCCTAACCCCTGCACCCTAAACCCTAGACCGCGCCCGAACCCCTGCACCGCAAACCTTAGGCTGTGCCCTCACCCCTGCACCCTAAACCCTAGGCCGCGACCTAACTCATGCGCCCTAAACCCTAGGCCGCGCCCTAACCCCTGCACCCTAAACCCTAGGCCGCGGCCTAACCCCTGCACCCTAAACCCTAGGCCACGCTTTAAGGCTCGCACCCTAAACCCTAGGCAGGGCCCTAACCCCTGCACCCTAAACCCTAGGCCGCGCCCTACCCCTGCACCCTAAACCCTAGGCCACGCTTTAAGGATCGCACCCTCAACCCTAGGCAGCGCCCTAACCCCTGCACCCTAAACCCTAGGCCGCCCACTAACCCCTGCACCCAAAACCCTCGGCGGCACCCTGACCCCAGCGCCCTAAACCAAAGGTCGCGCAATAACCCCTGCACCCTAAAACCAAAGCCGCGCGCTAACCCCTGCACCCTAAAACATAGGCCGCGCCCTAACCCCTGCACCCTAAACCCTAGGCCGCGCCCTAACTCCCGCACCCTAAACCCTAGGCCGCGCCCTAACCCCTGCACCCTAAACCCTAGGCCGCCCACCAGCCCCTGCACCCTAAAACCTAGACCGCGCCCTAACCACTGCACCCTAAACCCAAGGTCGCGCCCTAACCCCTGCACCCTAAACCCTAGGCCGCGCCCTAACCCCTGAACACTAAACCATAGGCAGCGCCCAGACAGCTGCACCCTAAACCCTAGGCCGCGCCCCAAACCCAGCACCCTAAACCCTAGACCGTGCCCTAACCCTTGCACCCTAAACCATTGGCTTTTCCCTAAGGCTTCCCACCTAAATCCTAGGCCGCGCCCTAACCCCTGCACCCTAAACCCTAGGCCGTGCCCTAACACCTGCACCCTAAACCCTAGGCCGCACCCTAACCCCTGCACCCTAAAACCTAGGCCGCCCACCAACCCCTGCACCCTAAACCCTAGGCCGCGCCCTAACCCCTGCACACTAAACCCTAGGCAGCGCCCTAACCCCTGCAACCTAAACCTTAGGCCGTGCCCTCACCCCTGCACCCTAAACCCTAGGCCGCGCCCTAACCCCGGCACCCTAAACCCTAGGCCGCGCTCAAAGCACTGCTCCCTAAACCCTAGGCCGTTCCCTAACCCCTGCACCGTAAACCCTAGGCCGCGCCCTAACCAATGCACTCTAAACCCTAGGCCGCGCCCCAACCCCTGCACCCTAAACCCTAGGTCGTGCGCTAACCACTGCACCCTAAACCCTAGGCCGCGCCCTAACCCGTGCACCCTAAACCCAAGGCCGCGCCCTAACCCCTGCAACCTAAACCCTAGGCCGCGCCCTAAACCCTGCACCCTAAACCCTAGGCCGCGCCCTAACCCCTGCACCCAAAACCCTCGGCGGCGCCCTAACCCCCGCACCCTAAACCCAAGGTCGCGCCCTAACCCCTGCACACTAAACCCTAGGCCGCGCCCTAACCCCTGCACCCTAACCCCTAGGCCGCGCCCTAACCCCTGCTCCCTAACCCCGTGGCCGCGCCATAACCCCCGCACCCTAAACCCTAGACCGCGCCCTAACCACTGCACTCTAAACCCTAGGCCGCCCACTAGCCCCTGCACCCTAAAACCCAGACCACGCCCTAACCCCTGCACCCTAAACCGTAGGCCGCGCCATAACCCCTGCACACTAAACCCAAGGCCGCGCCCAAACCCCTGCACCCTAAACCCTAGGCCACGCCCCAAACCCAGCACCCTAAACCCTAGGCCGCGCCCTAACTCCGGCACCCTATACCATAGGCCGCGCCCTAAGGCTTCCAACCTAGACGCTAGGCTGCGCCCTAACCCCTGCACCCTAAACCCTAGGCCCTGCCCTAACACCTGCACCCTAAACTTTAGGACACGCCCAAACCCCTGTACCCTTAACACAAGACCGCCCACTAACCCCTGCACCCTAAACTCTAGGTCGTGCCCTAACCCCTGCACCCTAAACCCTTGGCCGTGCACTAACCCCTGAACCCTAAACCCGAGGCCGCGCATTAACCCCTGTACCCTAAAACATAGGCCGCGCCCTAACCCCTGCACCCTAAACGCTAGGCCGTGCCCTAACCCCTGCACTCTAAACCCCAGGCCGCGCCCTAACCCCTAAACCCTAAACCCTAGGCCGCGCCTCAACCCCTGAACCGTAAACCCGCAGCTGTGCCCTAACCCCTGCACCCTAAACCCTAGACCGTGCCCGAAACCCTGCACCGTAAACCTAAGGTCGTGCCCTCACCCCTGCACCCTAAACCCTAGGCCGCACTCTAACCCCTGCACCATAAATTCTAGGCCGCGCCCTAACCCCTGCACCCTAAACCCTAGGCCGCGCTAAAAGCACTGCTCCCTAAACCCTAGGCCGTGCCCTAACCCCTACACCGTAAGCCCTAGGCCGCGCCCTAACCAATGCACTCTAAACCCTAGGCCGCGCCTCAACCCCTGCACCCTAAACCCCAGACCGCACCCTAACCCCTGCACGCTTAACCCTAGGCCGCGCCCTAACCCCTGCACCTTAAACCCTAGGCCACGCTCAAACTCCTGCACCCTAAACCCTAGGCCGCGCCCTAACCCCTGCACCCTAAACCCTAGGCGGCGCCCTAACCCCTGCACCCTAAACCGTAGGCCGCACCCTAATTCCTGCACCTTAAACCCGTGGCAGCGCCCTAAGGCCCCCACCGTAAACCCTAGGCGGCGCCCTAACCCCTGCACCCTAAACTCTAGGCCGCGACCTAACCCCTGAACCCTAAACCCTAGGCCGCGCCCTAACCCCTGCACCCTAAACCCTAGGCCGCAACCTAGTTCCTGCACCTTAAACCCGAGGCTGCGCCCAAACGCCACCACCGTAAACCCTAGGCGGCGCCCTAACCCCTGCACCCTAAGCCCTTGGCCGCCCACTAACCCCTGCACCCTAAACCCTAGGCCGTGCGCTAACCCCTGCACCCTAAACCGTAGGCCGCGCACTAACCCGGGCCCCATAAACAGTAGGCCGCGCCTAAACCCCTGCACCCAAAACCCTAGGCCGCGCCCCAACCCCTGCACCTTAAATGCTAGGCGGTGCCCTAACCCCTGCACCCTAAACCCTTGGCCGTGCACTAACCCCTGAACCCTAAACCCGAGGCCGCGCATTAACCCCTGTACCCTAAAACATAGGCCGCGCCCTAACCCCTGCACCCTAAACGCTAGGCCGTGCCCTAACCCCTGCACTCTAAACCCCAGGCCGCGCCCTAACCCCTGCACCCTAAACCCTAGGCCGCGCCTCAACCCCTGAACCGTAAACCCGCAGCTGTGCCCTAACCCCTGCACCCTAAACCCTAGACCGTGCCCGAACCCCTGCACCGTAAACCTTAGGCCGTGCCCTCACCCCTCCACCCTAAACCCTAGGCCGCACTCTAACCCCTGCACCATAAATTCTAGGCCGCGCCCTAACCCCTGCACCCTAAATCCTAGGCCGCGCTAAAAGCACTGCTCCCTAAACCCTAGGCCGTGCCCTAACCCCTACACCGTAAGCCCTAGGCCGCGCCCTAACCAATGCACTCTAAACCCTAGGCCGCGCTTCAACCCCTGCACCCTAAACCCTAGGCCGCGCCCTAACCCCTGTACCCTAAACCGTCGGCCGCGCCCTAACCCCTGCACCCTAAACGATAGGCCGCGCCCTAACCCCTGCACCCTAAACCCTAGGCCGCGCCGTAACCCCTGCACCCTAAACCCTAGGCGGCGCCCTAACCCCTGCACCCTAAACCGTAGGCCGCACCCTAATTCCTGCACCTTAAACCCGTGGCAGCGCCCTAAGGCCCCCACCGTAACCCCTAGGCGGCGCCCTAACCCCTGCACCCTAAACTCTAGGCCGCGACCTAACCCCTGAACCCTAAACCCTAGGCCGCGCCCTAACCCCTGCACCCTAAACCCTAGGCCGCAACCTAGTTCCTGCACCTTAAACCCGAGGCAGCGCCCAAACGCCACCACCGTAAACCCTAGGCGGCGCCCTAACCCCTGCACCCTAAGCCCTTGGCCGCCCACTAACCCCTGCACCCTAAACCCTAGGCCGTGCGCTAACCCCTGCACCCTAAACCGTAGGCCGCGCACTAACCCGGGCCCCATAAACAGTAGGCCGCGCCTAAACCCCTGCACCCAAAACCCTAGGCCGCGCCCCAACCCCTGCACCTTAAATGCTAGGCGGTGCCCTAACCCCTGCACCCTAAACCCTAGGCCGCGCGCTAACCCCTGCACCCAAAACCCAAGGCCGCGCCCTAACCCCTGCACCCTAAACCCTAGGGGGCGATCTAAGGCACCCACCCTAAAACTTAGGCCGCGCTCTAACCCCTGCACTCTAAACCCTAGGCCGCGCCCGAACCCCTGCACCCTAAACCCTAGGCCGCGCCCTAACCCCTGCACCCTAAACCCTAGGCCGCCCACAAGCCCCTGCACCCTAAACCCTAGGCCGCGCCCTAACCCCTGAACACTAAACCATAGGCAGCGCCCAAACAGCAGCACCCTAAACCCTAGGCCGCGCCCCAAACCCAGCACCCTAAACCCTAGGCCGTGCCCTAAACCTTGCACCCTAAACCATAGGCTTTGCCCTAAGGCTTCCAACCTAAATCCTAGGCCGCGCCCTAACCCCTGCTCTCTAAACCCTTGGCCGTGCACTAACCCCTGCACCCTAAACTTTGTGACACGCCCTAACCCCTGCATCCTAAACCCTTGGTCGCCCACTAACCCCTGCACCCTAAACCCTAGGCCGCACCCTAACCCCTGCACCCTAAACCCAAGGCCATGCTCTAACCCCTGCACACTAAACCCTAGGCCGTGCCCTAACCCCTGCACACTAAACCCTAGGCCGCGCCCTAACCCCTGCAACCTAAACCTTAGGCCGTGCCCTCACCCCTGCACCCTAAACCCTAGGCCGCGCCCTAACCCCTGCACCATATACCCTAGGCTGCACGCTAACCAAGGCACCCTAAACCCTAGGCCGCGCTCAAAGCACTTCTCCCTAAACCCTAGGCCGTGCCCTAACCCCTGCACCGTAAACCCTAGCCCGCGCCCTAGCCAATGCACTCTAAACCCTAGACCGCGCCCCAACCCCTGCACCCTAAACCCCAGGCCACACCCTAACCCCTGCACGCTAAACCCTTGGCCGCGCTCTAACCCCTGCACCATAAACGCTAGGCCACGCCCTAACTCCTGCATCCTAAACCCTAGTCCGTGACCTAACTCATGCAACCAAAACCCTAGGCCGCGCCCTAACCCCTGCACCCTAAACCGTCGGCCGTGCACTAACCCCTGCACCCTAAACCCTAGGCCACGCCCTAACCCCTGCACCCTAAACCATTGACCGCCCATTAACCCCTGCACCCTAAACCCAAGCTCGCGCCCTAAACCCTGCACCCTAAACCCTAGGCCGCACCCTAACCCCTGCACCCTAAACCCTAGGCCGCCCTCTTACCCCTGCAACCTAAACCCTAGGCCGCACCCTAACCCCTGCACCCTAAACCCTAGGCCGCGCCCTAACCCCTGCACCCGAAACCATAAGCCGCGCCCCAACCCCTGCACCCTAAACCCTAGGCCACGCTTTAAGGCCCGCACCCTAAACTCTAAGCAGCGCCCTAACCCCTTCAAACTAAACGCTTTGCCGCCCACTAAACCCTGCAACCAAAACCCTAGGCCGCGTCCTAACTCCTGCACCCTGAATAGTATGCCGCGCCCTAACCCCTGCACCCTAGATATTAGGCCGCGCCCGAACCCCTGCACCCGAAACCCTAGGCCGCGGCCTAAACCCTGCACCCTAAACCCGAGGCCGCGCCCTAACACTTGCACCCTAAACCCTAGGCTGCGCCCTTACCCCTGCACCCAAAACCCCAGGCCGCGTCCTAACCCCTGCAACCTAAACCGTAGGCTGCGCCCTAAGGCTTCCAACCAAAACCGTAGGCCGCGCCCTAACCCCTGTACCCTAAACCCTAGGCCGCGCCCTAACCCCTGCACCCTAAACCCTCGGCCGTGCACTAACCCCTGCACCCTAAACTTTAGGCCACGCCCTAACCCCTGCACCCTAAACTTTTGGTCGCCCACTAACCCCTACACCCTAAATGCTAGGCCGCGCCCTAACCCCTACACCCTAAACCCAAGGCCATGCTCTAACCCCTGCACCCTAAACCCTAGGCCGGGTCCTAACCCCTGCACCCTAAACCCTAGGCCGCGCCGCAGACCCTACACCCTAAACCCTGGGCCGCGCCCTAACCCCTGCACCCTAAACCCTAGGCCGCGCCATAACCCCTGCACCCTAAACCCTAGGCCGTGCCCTAACCCCTGCACCCTAAAACATAGGCCGCGCCCTAACCCCTGCACCCTAAAACCTAGGCCGTGCCCTAACCCCTGCACCCAAAACCCTGGGCCGCGCCCTAACCCCTGCACCCTAAATCCTAGGCCGCGCCCTAAACCCTGTACCCTAAACCCTAGGTAGCGCCCTAACCCCTGCACCCTAAACCCTAAGCCGCGCTCAAAGCACTGCTCCCTAAACCCTAGGCCGTGCCCTAACCGCTGCACCGTAAACCCTTGGCCGCGAACTAACCAATGCACTCTAAAACATAGGCCGCTCCCCAACCCCCGCACACTAAACCCCAGGCCGCACCCTAACCCCTGCACGCTAAACCCTATGCCGCGCCGTAACCCCTGCACCCTAAACCCTAGGCCTCGCCCTAACCCCTGCACCCTAAACCCTCGGCCGCGCCCTAACCCCTGCACCCTAAACCCTAGGCCGCGCCCTAACCCCTGCACCCTAAACCCTAGGCCGCAACCTAGTTCCTGCACCTTAAACCCGAGGCAGCGCCCAACCGCCCCCACCGTAAACCCTACGCGGCGGCCTAACCCCTGCACCCTAAGCCCTTGGCCGCCCACTAACCCCTGCACCCTAAACCCTAGACCGTGCGCTAACCCCTGCACTCTAAACCGTAGGCCGCGCACTAACCCGGGCCCCATAAACTGTAGGCCGCGCCTAAACCCCTGCACCCTAAACCCTAGGCTGCGCCCCAACCCCTGCACCCTAAATGCTAGGCGGCGCCCTAACCCCTGCACCCTAAACCCTAGGCCTCGCGCCAACCCCTGCAACATAAACCCTAGTCCGCGTCCTAACCCCTGCACCCTAAACCCTAGGGGGCGCTCTAAGGCACACACCTTAAACCCTAGGCCGCGCTCGAACCCCTGCACTCTAAACCCGAGGCCGCGCCCTAACCCCTGCACCCTCAACCCTAAGCCGCGACCTAACTCATGCGCCCTAAACCCTAGGCCGCGCCCAAACGCACCTGCACCCTAAACCCTAGGCCGCGGCCTTACCCCTGCACCCTAAACCATACGCTGCGCCCTAACCCCTGCACCCTAAACCCTAGGCCATGCTTTAAGGCTTGCACCTTCAACCCTAAGCAGCGCCCAACCCCTGCATTCTAAACCCCCGGCCGCGCCCTAAACCCTGCACCCTAAATCCTATGCCGCCCCCTAACCTTTGCACCCAAAACCCTCGGCGGCACCCTGACCCCAGCACCCTAAACCCAAGGTCGCGCCATAAGCCCTGCACCCTAAACCCTAGGCCGCGCCCTATCCCCTGCACCCTAAAACATAGGGAGCGCCGTAACCCGTGCACCCTAAACATTAGGCCGCGCCCTAACCCCTGCAACCTAAGCCCTAGGCCGCGCACTAACCCCTGCACCCTAAACCCTAGGCCGCGCCCTAACCCCTGCACCCGAAACCATAAGCCGCGCCCCAACCCCTGCACCCTAAACCCTAGGCCACGCTTTAAGGCCCGCACCCTAAACTCTAAGCAGCGCCCTAACCCCTTCAAACTAAACGCTTTGCCGCCCACTAAACCCTGCACCCAAAACCCTAGGCCGCGTCCTAACTCCTGCACCCTGAATAGTATGCCGCGCCCTAACCCCTGCACCCTAGATATTAGGCCGCGCCCGAACCCCTGCACCCGAAACCCTAGGCCGCGGCCTAAACCCTGCACCCTAAACCCGAGGCCGCGCCCTAACACTTGCACCCTAAACCCTAGGCTGCGCCCTTACCCCTGCACCCAAAACCCCAGGCCGCGTCCTAACCCCTGCAACCTAAACCGTAGGCTGCGCCCTAAGGCTTCCAACCAAAACCGTAGGCCGCGCCCTAACCCCTGTACCCTAAACCCTAGGCCGCGCCCTAACCCCTGCACCCTAAACCCTCGGCCGTGCACTAACCCCTGCACCCTAAACTTTAGGCCACGCCCTAACCCCTGCACCCTAAACTTTTGGTCGCCCACTAACCCCTACACCCTAAATGCTAGGCCGCGCCCTAACCCCTACACCCTAAACCCAAGGCCATGCTCTAACCCCTGCACCCTAAACCCTAGGCCGGGTCCTAACCCCTGCACCCTAAACCCTAGGCCGCGCCGCAGACCCTACACCCTAAACCCTGGGCCGCGCCCTAACCCCTGCACCCTAAACCCTAGGCCGCGCCATAACCCCTGCACCCTAAACCCTAGGCCGTGCCCTAACCCCTGCACCCTAAAACATAGGCCGCGCCCTAACCCCTGCACCCTAAAACCTAGGCCGTGCCCTAACCCCTGCACCCAAAACCCTGGGCCGCGCCCTAACCCCTGCACCCTAAATCCTAGGCCGCGCCCTAAACCCTGTACCCTAAACCCTAGGTAGCGCCCTAACCCCTGCACCCTAAACCCTAAGCCGCGCTCAAAGCACTGCTCCCTAAACCCTAGGCCGTGCCCTAACCGCTGCACCGTAAACCCTTGGCCGCGAACTAACCAATGCACTCTAAAACATAGGCCGCTCCCCAACCCCCGCACACTAAACCCCAGGCCGCACCCTAACCCCTGCACGCTAAACCCTATGCCGCGCCGTAACCCCTGCACCCTAAACCCTAGGCCTCGCCCTAACCCCTGCACCCTAAACCCTCGGCCGCGCCGTAACCCCTGCACCCTAAACCCTAGGCCTCGCCCTAACCCCTGCACCCTAAACCCTCGGCCGCGCCCTAACCCCTGCACCCTAAACCCTAGGCCGCGCCCTAACCCCTGCACCCTAAACCCTAGGCCGCAACCTAGTTCCTGCACCTTAAACCCGAGGCAGCGCCCAACCGCCCCCACCGTAAACCCTACGCGGCGGCCTAACCCCTGCACCCTAAGCCCTTGGCCGCCCACTAACCCCTGCACCCTAAACCCTAGACCGTGCGCTAACCCCTGCACTCTAAACCGTAGGCCGCGCACTAACCCGGGCCCCATAAACTGTAGGCCGCGCCTAAACCCCTGCACCCTAAACCCTAGGCTGCGCCCCAACCCCTGCACCCTAAATGCTAGGCGGCGCCCTAACCCCTGCACCCTAAACCCTAGGCCGCGCGCCAACCCCTGCAACATAAACCCTAGTCCGCGTCCTAACCCCTGCACCCTAAACCCTAGGGGGCGCTCTAAGGCACACACCTTAAACCCTAGGCCGCGCTCGAACCCCTGCACTCTAAACCCGAGGCCGCGCCCTAACCCCTGCACCCTCAACCCTAAGCCGCGACCTAACTCATGCGCCCTAAACCCTAGGCCGCGCCCAAACGCACCTGCACCCTAAACCCTAGGCCGCGGCCTTACCCCTGCACCCTAAACCATACGCTGCGCCCTAACCCCTGCACCCTAAACCCTAGGCCATGCTTTAAGGCTTGCACCTTCAACCCTAAGCAGCGCCCAACCCCTGCATTCTAAACCCCCGGCCGCGCCCTAAACCCTGCACCCTAAATCCTATGCCGCCCCCTAACCTTTGCACCCAAAACCCTCGGCGGCACCCTGACCCCAGCACCCTAAACCCAAGGTCGCGCCATAAGCCCTGCACCCTAAACCCTAGGCCGCGCCCTATCCCCTGCACCCTAAAACATAGGGAGCGCCGTAACCCGTGCACCCTAAACATTAGGCCGCGCCCTAACCCCTGCAACCTAAGCCCTAGGCCGCGCACTAACCCCTGCACCCTAAACCCTAGGCCGCGCCCTAACCCCTGCACACTAAACCCTCGGCCGCGCCCCAACCCCTGAAACGTAAACCCTAGGTTGCTTCCTAATCCCTGCATCCTAAACCCTAGGCCGCGCGCCAAACCCGGCACCCTAAACCCTACGCCGCGCCCTAACCCCTGCACCCTGTACCATAGGCCGCACCCTAAGGCTTCCAACATAGACGCTAGGCCGCGCCCAAACCCCTGCACCATAAACCCTAGGCTGTGCCCTAACCCCTGAACCCTAAACTTTAGGCCACACCCTAACCCCTGTACCCTTAACCCAAGGCCGCCCACTAACTCCTGAACCCTAAACCCTAGGCCGCGCCCTAACCCCTGAAACCTAAACCCAAGGCCGTGCCCTAACCCCTGCACCCCAAACCCTAGGCCGCCCACTAACCCCTGCACCCTAAACTTTGCGCCACGCCCTAACCCCTGCACCCTAAATCCTTGGTCGCCCATTAACCCCTGCACCCTAAACCCTAGGCCGCACCCTAACCCCTGTACACTAAACCCAAGACCGCGCCCAAACCCCTGCACCCTAAACCCTAGGCCGCGCCCCAAACCCAGCACCCTAAACCCTAGGCCGCGTCCTAACCCCTGCACCCTATACCATACGCCACGCCCTAAGGCTTCCAACATAGACGCTAGGCCGCGCCCAAACCCCTGCACCCTAAACCCTAGGCCGTGCCCTAACCCCTGCACCCTAAACTTTAGGCCACGCCCTAACCCCTGTACCCTTAACCCAAGGCCGCCCACTAACTCCTGCACCCTAAACCCTAGGCCGTGCCCTAACCCCTGCACCCTAAACCCTAGGCCGCCCACCAACCCCTGTACCCTAAACTTTGCGCCACGCCCTAACCCCTGCACCCTAAATCCTTGGTCGCCCACTAACCCCTGCACCCTAAACCCTAGGCCGCACCCTAACGCCTGCACCCTAAACCCAAGGCCGTGATCTAACCCCTGCACCCGAAACCCTAGGCCGCCCACTAACCCCTGCACCCTAAACCCTAGGCTGCGCCCTAACCCCTGAACCCTAAACCCTAGGCCGCGCCCTAACCCCTTCACCCTAAACCCTAGGCCGCACCGTAACCCCTGCAACGTAAACCTTAGGCCGTGCCCTCACCCCTGCACCCTAAACCCTAGGCCGCGCCCTAACCCCTGCAGCATAAAACCTAGGCTGCGCGCTAACCCCGGCACCCTAAACCCTAGGCCGCGCTCAAAGCACTGCTCCCTAAACCCTAGGCCGTGCCCTAACCCCTGCAGCGTAAACCCTAGGCCGCGCCCGAACCAATGCACTATAAACCCTAGGCCGCGCCCCAACCCCTGCACCCTAAACCCTAGGTCGTGCGCTAAACACTGCACCCTAAACCCTAGGCCGCGCCCTAACCCGTGCACCGTAAACTGTAGGCCGTGCCCTAAACCCTGCACCCTAAACCCTAGGCGGTGCCCTAACCCCTGCACCCTAAACCCTGGGCCGCGCCCTAACCCCTGCACCCTAAACCCTAGGCCACGCCCCAACCCCTGCACCGTAAACCCCAGGTTGCTCCCTAATTCCTGCACCCTAAACCCTAGACCGCGCCTTAACCCCTGCACCCTAAACCCTACGCCGCGCCCTAACCCCTGCACCCTAAACCCTAGGGGGCGATCTAAGGCACCCACCCTAAACCCTAGGCCGCGCCCTAACCCTTGCACCTTAAACCCTAGGCCGCGCCCGAACCCCTGCACCCTAAACCCTAGGCCGCGCCCTAACCCCTGCACCCTAAACCCTAGGCCGCGACCTAAATCATGCGCCCTAAACCCTAGGCCGCGCCCTAACCCCTGCACCCTAAACCCTAGGCGGCGCCCTAATCCCTGCACCCTAAACCATAAGCCGCGCCCTAACCCCTGCTCCCTAAACCGTAGGCCACACTTTAAGGCCCGCACCCTCAACCCTAAGCAGCGCCCTAACCCCTGCATTCTAAACCCTCGGCCGCGCCCTAAACCCTGCACCCTAAATTCTAGGCCGCACCCAAACTCCTGCACCCAAAACCCTCGGCGGCGCCATATCCCCTGCACCCCAAACCCAAGGTCGCGCCCTAACCCCTGCACACTAAACCCTAGGCTGCGCCTTAACCCCTGCACCCTAAACCCTAGGCCGCGCCCTACACCCTTCCCCCTATACCATAGGCCAAGCCCTAAGGCTTCCAAACTAGACCCTCGGCCGCGCCCTAACTCCTGCACCCTAAACCCTAGGCCGTGCCCTAACACCTGCACCCTAAACTTTAGGACACGCCCTAACCCCTGTACCTTAACCCAAGGCCGCCCACTAACACCTGTACCCTAAACTCTAGGTCGTGCACTCACCCCTGCACCCTAAACCCTTGGCCGTGCACTAACCCCTGCAGCCTAAACCCAAGGCCGTGCTCTAACCCCTGCACCCTAAACCCTAGGCCGCCCACTAACCCCTGCACCCTAAAGCCTAGGCCGCGCCGCAACCCTTGCACCCTAAACCCTAGGCCGCGCCCTAACCCCTGCACCCCTAAACGTAGGCTGCCCCCTAACCCCTGCACCCTAAACCCGAGCCTGCGCCCTAACCCCTGCACCCTAAAACATAGGCCGCGCCCTAACCACTGCACCCTAAACGCTAGGCGGTGCCCTAACCCCTGCACCCTAAACCCTAGGCCGCGCCCTAACCCCTGCACCCTAAACCCTAGGCCGCGCCCTAATCCCTGCACCCTAAACCCTAGGCCGCGCTCAAAGCACTGCTCCCTAAACCCTAGGCCGTGCCCTAACCCCTGCACCGTAAACCCTAGGCCGCGCACTAACCAATGCACTATAAACCCTAGGCCGCGCCCCAACCCCTGCACCCTAAACCCCAGGTCGTGCGCTAACCACTGCACCCTAAACCATAGGCCGCGCCCTAACCCGTGCACCCTAAACTTTAGGCCGCGCCCTAACCCCTGCAACCTAAACCCTAGGCCGCGCACTAACCCCTGCACCCTAAACCCTAGGCCGCGCCCTAACCCCTGCACACTAAACCCTAGGCCGCGCCCCAACCCCTGCAACGTAAACCCTAGGTTGCTTCCAAATCCCTGCACCCTAAACCCTAGGCCGCGCGCCAAACCCGGAACCCTAAACCCTAGGCCGCGCCCTAATCCCTGCACCCTATACCATAGGCCGCGCCCTAAGGCTTCCAACATAGACGCTAGGCCGCGCCCAAACCCCTGCACCATAAACCCTAGGCCGTGCCCTAACCCCTGAACCCTAAACTTTACGCCACACCCTAACCCCAGTACCCTTAACCCAAGGCCGCCCACTAACTCCTGCACCCTAAACCCTAGGCCGCGCCCTAACCCCTGCAACCTAAACCCAAGGCCATGCCCTAACTCCTGCACCCTAAACCCTAGGCCGCCCACTAACCCCTGTACCCGAAACTTTGCGCCACGCCCTAACCCCTGCACCCTAAATCCTTGGTCGCCCACTAACCCCTGCACCCTAACCCCTAGGCCGCACCCTAACCCCTGTACACTAAACCCAAGGACGCGCCCAAACCCCTGCACCCTAAACCCTAGGCCGCGCCCAAACCCCTGCACCCTAAACCCTAGGCCGCGCCCTAACCCCTGCACCCTAAACCCTAGGCCGCGCCCTAACCCCTGAACCCTAAGCCCGAGGCCGCGCCCTAACCCCTGCACCCTAAACCCTAGGCCGCACCCTAACCCCTGCAACCTAAACCTTAGGCCGTGCCCTCACCCCTGATCCCTAAACCCTAGGCCGCGCCCTAACCCCTGCACCCTAAACCCTAGACCGCGCCCTAAGTTCTGCACCCAAAAGCCTCGGCCGCCCCCTAACCCCTGCACCCTAAACCCTAGGCTGCGCCATAACCCCTGGACTCTAATCCCTAGGCCGCGCCCTAACCCCTGCACCCTAAACCCTAGGCTGCGCCCTAAGGTCCCCACCCTAAACTCTAGGCCGCGCCATAACCCCTGCACCCTAAAACCTAGGCCGCGCCCTAAACCCTGCACCCTAAACCCTAGTCCGCGCCATAATCCCTGCACCCTAAACCCTAGACCGCGGCCTAACTTCTGCACCCAAAAGCCTCGGCCGTGCCGTAACACCTGCACCCTAAACTCTAGGCCGCGCCCTAACCCCTGCACCCTAAACCCAAGGCCGCGCCCTAAGGCACCCATTTTAAACCCTAGGCCGCGCCCTAACCCCTGGACTTTAAACCCTAGGCCGCGCCCTAACCCCTGCACCCTAAACCCTAGGCCGCGCCTGAACCCCTGCAACCAAAACCCTTGGCCGCGCCCTTACCCCTGCACCCTAAACCCAAGGCCGCGCCCTAACCCCTGCACCCTAAACCCTAGGCCGCGCCCTAAGGCCCCCACCCTAAACCCAAGGCCGCACTCTAACACTTGCACACTAAACCATAGGCCGCGCCCTAACCCCTGCACCCAAACCCTAGGCCGCGCTCCTACCCTTGCACCCTATACCCTAGGCCGCGCCATAACCCCTGCACCCTAAACCCTAGGCCGCGCCCTAACCCCTGCACCCTAAACCCTGGACCGCGCCCTAACTTCTGCACCCAAAAGCCTCGGCCGCCCCCTAACACCTGCACCCTAAACCTTATGCCGCGCCCTAACCCCTGCACTCTAAACCTTAGGCCGCGCCCTAAGGCCCCCACGCTAAACCCAAGGCCGCGCCCTAACCCCTGCACCCTAAACCCTGGGCCGCGCCCTAACCCCGGCACCCTAAACCCTAGGCCGCGCCATAACCCCTGCACCCTAAACCCTAGGCCGCGCCCTAGGCCCTGCACCCTAAACCCTAGGCCGCGCCCTAACCCCTGCACCCTAAACCCTCTGCCGCGCCCTAACCCCTGCACCCTAAACCCTCGGTCGCGCCCTAACCCCTGCACCCTAAACCTCAGGCCGCGCCCTAACCCCTGCACCCTAAACCCTAGGCCACGCCCTAACCCCTGCACCCTAATCCCTAGGCCACGCCCTAATCCGTGCACCGTACACCCTAGGCCGCCCACTAACCCCTGCACCCTAAACCCTAGGCCGCGCCCTAATCCATGAGCCCTAAACCCTAGGCCGCACCCTAACCCCTGCACCCTATACCCTAGGCCGCGCCCTAACCCCTGCACCCTAATCCCTAGGCTGCGCCCTAACCCTTGCAACCTAAACCCTAGGCCGCGTCCTAAGGCCCGCACCCAAAACCCTAGGCCGCGCCGTAACCCCTGCACCCTAAACCCTAGGCCGCACCCTACCCCTGCACCCTAAACCCTAGGCGGCGCCCTAACCCCTGCACCCTAACCCCTACATCGCGCCCTAACCCCTGCACCCTAAACCCTAGGCCGCGCCCTAAGGCCCCCACCCTATACCCTAGGCCGCGCCCTAACCCCTGCACCCTAAACCCTAGGCCGCGCCCTAACCCCTGCACCCTAAACCCTAGGCCGCTCCCTAACCCCTGCACCCTAAACCCTAGGCCGCGCCCTAACCCCTGCACCCTAAACCCTAGACCGTGCCCGAACCCCTGCACCGTAAACCTTAGGCCGTGCCCTCACCCCTCCACCCTAAACCCTAGGCCGCACTCTAACCCCTGCACCATAAATTCTAGGCCGCGCCCTAACCCCTGCACCCTAAATCCTAGGCCGCGCTAAAAGCACTGCTCCCTAAACCCTAGGCCGTGCCCTAACCCCTACACCGTAAGCCCTAGGCCGCGCCCTAACCAATGCACTCTAAACCCTAGGCCGCGCTTCAACCCCTGCACCCTAAACCCTAGGCCGCGCCCTAACCCCTGTACCCTAAACCGTCGGCCGCGCCCTAACCCCTGCACCCTAAACGATAGGCCGCGCCCTAACCCCTGCACCCTAAACCCTAGGCCGCGCCGTAACCCCTGCACCCTAAACCCTAGGCGGCGCCCTAACCCCTGCACCCTAAACCGTAGGCCGCACCCTAATTCCTGCACCTTAAACCCGTGGCAGCGCCCTAAGGCCCCCACCGTAACCCCTAGGCGGCGCCCTAACCCCTGCACCCTAAACTCTAGGCCGCGACCTAACCCCTGAACCCTAAACCCTAGGCCGCGCCCTAACCCCTGCACCCTAAACCCTAGGCCGCAACCTAGTTCCTGCACCTTAAACCCGAGGCAGCGCCCAAACGCCACCACCGTAAACCCTAGGCGGCGCCCTAACCCCTGCACCCTAAGCCCTTGGCCGCCCACTAACCCCTGCACCCTAAACCCTAGGCCGTGCGCTAACCCCTGCACCCTAAACCGTAGGCCGCGCACTAACCCGGGCCCCATAAACAGTAGGCCGCGCCTAAACCCCTGCACCCAAAACCCTAGGCCGCGCCCCAACCCCTGCACCTTAAATGCTAGGCGGTGCCCTAACCCCTGCACCCTAAACCCTAGGCCGCGCGCTAACCCCTGCACCCAAAACCCAAGGCCGCGCCCTAACCCCTGCACCCTAAACCCTAGGGGGCGATCTAAGGCACCCACCCTAAAACTTAGGCCGCGCTCTAACCCCTGCACTCTAAACCCTAGGCCGCGCCCGAACCCCTGCACCCTAAACCCTAGGCCGCGCCCTAACCCCTGCACCCTAAACCCTAGGCCGCCCACAAGCCCCTGCACCCTAAAACCTAGACTGCGCCCTAACCCCTGCACCCTAAACCCAAGGTCGCACCCTAACCCCTGCACCCTAAACCCTAGGCCGCGCCCTAACCCCTGAACACTAAACCATAGGCAGCGCCCAAACAGCAGCACCCTAAACCCTAGGCCGCGCCCCAAACCCAGCACCCTAAACCCTAGGCCGTGCCCTAAACCTTGCACCCTAAACCATAGGCTTTGCCCTAAGGCTTCCAACCTAAATCCTAGGCCGCGCCCTAACCCCTGCTCTCTAAACCCTTGGCCGTGCACTAACCCCTGCACCCTAAACTTTGTGACACGCCCTAACCCCTGCATCCTAAACCCTTGGTTGCCCACTAACCCCTGCACCCTAAACCCTAGGCCGCACCCTAACCCCTGCACCCTAAACCCAAGGCCATGCTCTAACCCCTGCACACTAAACCCTAGGCCGTGCCCTAACCCCTGCACACTAAACCCTAGGCCGCGCCCTAACCCCTGCAACCTAAACCTTAGGCCGTGCCCTCACCCCTGCACCCTAAACCCTAGGCCGCGCCCTAACCCCTGCACCATATACCCTAGGCTGCACGCTAACCAAGGCACCCTAAACCCTAGGCCGCGCTCAAAGCACTTCTCCCTAAACCCTAGGCCGTGCCCTAACCCCTGCACCGTAAACCCTAGCCCGCGCCCTAGCCAATGCACTCTAAACCCTAGACCGCGCCCCAACCCCTGCACCCTAAACCCCAGGCCGCACCCTAACCCCTGCACGCTAAACCCTTGGCCGCGCTCTAACCCCTGCACCATAAACGCTAGGCCACGCCCTAACTCCTGCATCCTAAACCCTAGTCCGTGACCTAACTCATGCAACCAAAACCCTAGGCCGCGCCCTAACCCCTGCACCCTAAACCGTCGGCCGTGCACTAACCCCTGCACCCTAAACCCTAGGCCACGCCCTAACCCCTGCACCCTAAACCATTGACCGCCCATTAACCCCTGCACCCTAAACCCAAGCTCGCGCCCTAAACCCTGCACCCTAAACCCTAGGCCGCACCCTAACCCCTGCACCCTAAACCCTAGGCCGCCCTCTTACCCCTGCAACCTAAACCCTAGGCCGCACCCTAACCCCTGCACCCTAAACCCTAGGCCGCGCCCTAACCCCTGCACCCGAAACCATAAGCCGCGCCCCAACCCCTGCACCCTAAACCCTAGGCCACGCTTTAAGGCCCGCACCCTAAACTCTAAGCAGCGCCCTAACCCCTTCAAACTAAACGCTTTGCCGCCCACTAAACCCTGCACCCAAAACCCTAGGCCGCGTCCTAACTCCTGCACCCTGAATAGTATGCCGCGCCCTAACCCCTGCACCCTAGATATTAGGCCGCGCCCGAACCCCTGCACCCGAAACCCTAGGCCGCGGCCTAAACCCTGCACCCTAAACCCGAGGCCGCGCCCTAACACTTGCACCCTAAACCCTAGGCTGCGCCCTTACCCCTGCACCCAAAACCCCAGGCCGCGTCCTAACCCCTGCAACCTAAACCGTAGGCTGCGCCCTAAGGCTTCCAACCAAAACCGTAGGCCGCGCCCTAACCCCTGTACCCTAAACCCTAGGCCGCGCCCTAACCCCTGCACCCTAAACCCTCGGCCGTGCACTAACCCCTGCACCCTAAACTTTAGGCCACGCCCTAACCCCTGCACCCTAAACTTTTGGTCGCCCACTAACCCCTACACCCTAAATGCTAGGCCGCGCCCTAACCCCTACACCCTAAACCCAAGGCCATGCTCTAACACCTGCACCCTAAACCCTAGGCCGGGTCCTAACCCCTGCACCCTAAACCCTAGGCCGCGCCGCAGACCCTACACCCTAAACCCTGGGCCGCGCCCTAACCCCTGCACCCTAAACCCTAGGCCGCGCCATAACCCCTGCACCCTAAACCCTAGGCCGTGCCCTAACCCCTGCACCCTAAAACATAGGCCGCGCCCTAACCCCTGCACCCTAAAACCTAGGCCGTGCCCTAACCCCTGCACCCAAAACCCTGGGCCGCGCCCTAACCCCTGCACCCTAAATCCTAGGCCGCGCCCTAAACCCTGTACCCTAAACCCTAGGTAGCGCCCTAACCCCTGCACCCTAAACCCTAAGCCGCGCTCAAAGCACTGCTCCCTAAACCCTAGGCCGTGCCCTAACCGCTGCACCGTAAACCCTAGGCCGCGAACTAACCAATGCACTCTAAAACATAGGCCGCTCCCCAACCCCCGCACACTAAACCCCAGGCCGCACCCTAACCCCTGCACGCTAAACCCTATGCCGCGCCGTAACCCCTGCACCCTAAACCCTAGGCCTCGCCCTAACCCCTGCACCCTAAACCCTCGGCCGCGCCCTAACCCCTGCACCCTAAACCCTAGGCCGCGCCCTAACCCCTGCACCCTAAACCCTAGGCCGCAACCTAGTTCCTGCACCTTAAACCCGAGGCAGCGCCCAACCGCCCCCACCGTAAACCCTACGCGGCGGCCTAACCCCTGCACCCTAAGCCCTTGGCCGCCCACTAACCCCTGCACCCTAAACCCTAGACCGTGCGCTAACCCCTGCACTCTAAACCGTAGGCCGCGCACTAACCCGGGCCCCATAAACTGTAGGCCGCGCCTAAACCCCTGCACCCTAAACCCTAGGCTGCGCCCCAACCCCTGCACCCTAAATGCTAGGCGGCGCCCTAACCCCTGCACCCTAAACCCTAGGCCGCGCGCCAACCCCTGCAACATAAACCCTAGTCCGCGTCCTAACCCCTGCACCCTAAACCCTAGGGGGCGCTCTAAGGCACACACCTTAAACCCTAGGCCGCGCTCGAACCCCTGCACTCTAAACCCGAGGCCGCGCCCTAACCCCTGCACCCTCAACCCTAAGCCGCGACCTAACTCATGCGCCCTAAACCCTAGGCCGCGCCCAAACGCACCTGCACCCTAAACCCTAGGCCGCGGCCTTACCCCTGCACCCTAAACCATACGCTGCGCCCTAACCCCTGCACCCTAAACCCTAGGCCATGCTTTAAGGCTTGCACCTTCAACCCTAAGCAGCGCCCAACCCCTGCATTCTAAACCCCCGGCCGCGCCCTAAACCCTGCACCCTAAATCCTATGCCGCCCCCTAACCTTTGCACCCAAAACCCTCGGCGGCACCCTGACCCCAGCACCCTAAACCCAAGGTCGCGCCATAAGCCCTGCACCCTAAACCCTAGGCCGCGCCCTATCCCCTGCACCCTAAAACATAGGGAGCGCCGTAACCCGTGCACCCTAAACATTAGGCCGCGCCCTAACCCCTGCAACCTAAGCCCTAGGCCGCGCACTAACCCCTGCACCCTAAACCCTAGGCCGCGCCCTAACCCCTGCACACTAAACCCTCGGCCGCGCCCCAACCCCTGAAACGTAAACCCTAGGTTGCTTCCTAATCCCTGCATCCTAAACCCTAGGCCGCGCGCCAAACCCGGCACCCTAAACCCTACGCCGCGCCCTAACCCCTGCACCCTGTACCATAGGCCGCACCCTAAGGCTTCCAACATAGACGCTAGGCCGCGCCCAAACCCCTGCACCATAAACCCTAGGCTGTGCCCTAACCCCTGAACCCTAAACTTTAGGCCACACCCTAACCCCTGTACCCTTAACCCAAGGCCGCCCACTAACTCCTGAACCCTAAACCCTAGGCCGCGCCCTAACCCCTGAAACCTAAACCCAAGGCCGTGCCCTAACCCCTGCACCCCAAACCCTAGGCCGCCCACTAACCCCTGCACCCTAAACTTTGCGCCACGCCCTAACCCCTGCACCCTAAATCCTTGGTCGCCCATTAACCCCTGCACCCTAAACCCTAGGCCGCACCCTAACCCCTGTACACTAAACCCAAGACCGCGCCCAAACCCCTGCACCCTAAACCCTAGGCCGCGCCCCAAACCCAGCACCCTAAACCCTAGGCCGCGTCCTAACCCCTGCACCCTATACCATACGCCACGCCCTAAGGCTTCCAACATAGACGCTAGGCCGCGCCCAAACCCCTGCACCCTAAACCCTAGGCCGTGCCCTAACCCCTGCACCCTAAACTTTAGGCCACGCCCTAACCCCTGTACCCTTAACCCAAGGCCGCCCACTAACTCCTGCACCCTAAACCCTAGGCCGTGCCCTAACCCCTGCACCCTAAACCCTAGGCCGCCCACCAACCCCTGTACCCTAAACTTTGCGCCACGCCCTAACCCCTGCACCCTAAACCCTAGGCCGCGCCCTAACCCCTGCACCCTAAACCCTAGGCCGCGACCTAAATCATGCGCCCTAAACCCTAGGCCACGCCCTAACCCCTGCACCCTAAACCCTAGGCGGCGCCCTAACCCCTGCACCCTAAACCCTAGGCGGCGCCCTAACCCCTGCACCCTAAACCGTAGGCCACACTTTAAGGCCCGCACCCTCAACCCTAAGCAGCGCCCTAACCCCTGCATTCTAAACCCTCGGCCGCGCCCTAAACCCTGCACCCTAAATTCTAGGCCGCACCCAAACTCCTGCACCCAAAACCCTCGGCGGCGCCATATCCCCTGCACCCCAAACCCAAGGTCGCGCCCTAACCCCTGCACACTAAACCCTAGGCTGCGCCTTAACCCCTGCACCCTAAACCCTAGGCCGCGCCCTACACCCTTCCCCCTATACCATAGGCCAAGCCCTAAGGCTTCCAAACTAGACCCTCGGCCGCGCCCTAACTCCTGCACCCTAAACCCTAGGCCGTGCCCTAACACCTGCACCCTAAACTTTAGGACACGCCCTAACCCCTGTACCTTAACCCAAGGCCGCCCACTAACACCTGTACCCTAAACTCTAGGTCGTGCACTCACCCCTGCACCCTAAACCCTTGGCCGTGCACTAACCCCTGCAGCCTAAACCCAAGGCCGTGCTCTAACCCCTGCACCCTAAACCCTAGGCCGCCCACTAACCCCTGCACCCTAAAGCCTAGGCCGCGCCGCAACCCTTGCACCCTAAACCCTAGGCCGCGCCCTAACCCCTGCACCCCTAAACGTAGGCTGCCCCCTAACCCCTGCACCCTAAACCCGAGCCTGCGCCCTAACCCCTGCACCCTAAAACATAGGCCGCGCCCTAACCACTGCACCCTAAACGCTAGGCGGTGCCCTAACCCCTGCACCCTAAACCCTAGGCCGCGCCCTAACCCCTGCACCCTAAACCCTAGGCCGCGCCCTAATCCCTGCACCCTAAACCCTAGGCCGCGCTCAAAGCACTGCTCCCTAAACCCTAGGCCGTGCCCTAACCCCTGCACCGTAAACCCTAGGCCGCGCACTAACCAATGCACTATAAACCCTAGGCCGCGCCCCAACCCCTGCACCCTAAACCCCAGGTCGTGCGCTAACCACTGCACCCTAAACCATAGGCCGCGCCCTAACCCGTGCACCCTAAACTTTAGGCCGCGCCCTAACCCCTGCAACCTAAACCCTAGGCCGCGCACTAACCCCTGCACCCTAAACCCTAGGCCGCGCCCTAACCCCTGCACACTAAACCCTAGGCCGCGCCCCAACCCCTGCAACGTAAACCCTAGGTTGCTTCCAAATCCCTGCACCCTAAACCCTAGGCCGCGCGCCAAACCCGGAACCCTAAACCCTAGGCCGCGCCCTAATCCCTGCACCCTATACCATAGGCCGCGCCCTAAGGCTTCCAACATAGACGCTAGGCCGCGCCCAAACCCCTGCACCATAAACCCTAGGCCGTGCCCTAACCCCTGAACCCTAAACTTTACGCCACACCCTAACCCCAGTACCCTTAACCCAAGGCCGCCCACTAACTCCTGCACCCTAAACCCTAGGCCGCGCCCTAACCCCTGCAACCTAAACCCAAGGCCATGCCCTAACTCCTGCACCCTAAACCCTAGGCCGCCCACTAACCCCTGTACCCGAAACTTTGCGCCACGCCCTAACCCCTGCACCCTAAATCCTTGGTCGCCCACTAACCCCTGCACCCTAACCCCTAGGCCGCACCCTAACCCCTGTACACTAAACCCAAGGACGCGCCCAAACCCCTGCACCCTAAACCCTAGGCCGCGCCCAAACCCCTGCACCCTAAACCCTAGGCCGCGCCCTAACCCCTGCACCCTAAACCCTAGGCCGCGCCCTAACCCCTGAACCCTAAGCCCGAGGCCGCGCCCTAACCCCTGCACCCTAAACCCTAGGCCGCACCCTAACCCCTGCAACCTAAACCTTAGGCCGTGCCCTCACCCCTGATCCCTAAACCCTAGGCCGCGCCCTAACCCCTGCACCCTAAACCCTAGACCGCGCCCTAAGTTCTGCACCCAAAAGCCTCGGCCGCCCCCTAACCCCTGCACCCTAAACCCTAGGCTGCGCCATAACCCCTGGACTCTAATCCCTAGGCCGCGCCCTAACCCCTGCACCCTAAACCCTAGGCTGCGCCCTAAGGTCCCCACCCTAAACTCTAGGCCGCGCCATAACCCCTGCACCCTAAAACCTAGGCCGCGCCCTAAACCCTGCACCCTAAACCCTAGTCCGCGCCATAATCCCTGCACCCTAAACCCTAGACCGCGGCCTAACTTCTGCACCCAAAAGCCTCGGCCGTGCCCTAACACCTGCACCCTAAACTCTAGGCCGCGCCCTAACCCCTGCACCCTAAACCCAAGGCCGCGCCCTAAGGCACCCATTATAAACCCTAGGCCGCGCCCTAACCCCTGGACTTTAAACCCTAGGCCGCGCCCTAACCCCTGCACCCTAAACCCTAGGCCGCGCCTGAACCCCTGCAACCAAAACCCTTGGCCGCGCCCTTACCCCTGCACCCTAAACCCAAGGCCGCGCCCTAACCCCTGCACCCTAAACCCTAGGCCGCGCCCTAAGGCCCCCACCCTAAACCCAAGGCCGCACTCTAACACTTGCACACTAAACCATAGGCCGCGCCCTAACCCCTGCACCCAAACCCTAGGCCGCGCTCCTACCCTTGCACCCTATACCCTAGGCCGCGCCATAACCCCTGCACCCTAAACCCTAGGCCGCGCCCTAACCCCTGCACCCTAAACCCTGGACCGCGCCCTAACTTCTGCACCCAAAAGCCTCGGCCGCCCCCTAACACCTGCACCCTAAACCTTATGCCGCGCCCTAACCCCTGCACTCTAAACCTTAGGCCGCGCCCTAAGGCCCCCACGCTAAACCCAAGGCCGCGCCCTAACCCCTGCACCCTAAACCCTGGGCCGCGCCCTAACCCCGGCACCCTAAACCCTAGGCCGCGCCATAACCCCTGCACCCTAAACCCTAGGCCGCGCCCTAACCCCTGCACCCTAAACCCTCGGTCGCGCCCTAACCCCTGCACCCTAAACCTCAGGCCGCGCCCTAACCCCTGCACCCTAAACCCTAGGCCACGCCCTAACCCCTGCACCCTAATCCCTAGGCCACGCCCTAATCCGTGCACCGTACACCCTAGGCCGCCCACTAACCCCTGCACCCTAAACCCTAGGCCGCGCCCTAATCCATGAGCCCTAAACCCTAGGCCGCACCCTAACCCCTGCACCCTATACCCTAGGCCGCGCCCTAACCCCTGCACCCTAATCCCTAGGCTGCGCCCTAACCCTTGCAACCTAAACCCTAGGCCGCGTCCTAAGGCCCGCACCCAAAACCCTAGGCCGCGCCGTAACCCCTGCACCCTAAACCCTAGGCCGCACCCTACCCCTGCACCCTAAACCCTAGGCGGCGCCCTAACCCCTGCACCCTAACCCCTACATCGCGCCCTAACCCCTGCACCCTAAACCCTAGGCCGCGCCCTAAGGCCCCCACCCTATACCCTAGGCCGCGCCCTAACCCCTGCACCCTAAACCCTAGGCCGCGCCCTAACCCCTGCACCCTAAACCCTAGGCCGCTCCCTAACCCCTGCACCCTAAACCCTAGGCCGCGCCCTAACCCCTGCACCCTAAACCCTAGACTGCGCCCTAACTTCTGCACCCAAAAGCCTCGGCCGCCCCCTAACCCCTGCACCCTAAACTCTAGGCTGCGCCATAACCCCTGGACGCTAAACCCTAGGCCGCGCCCTAACCCCTGCACCCTAAACCCTAGACTGCGCCCTAACTTCTGCAGCCAAACGCCACGGCCGCGCCCTAACACCTGTACCGTAAACCCTAGGCAACGCCCTAACCCCTGCACGCTAAACCCTAGGCCGCGCCCTAAGGCCCCCACCCTAAACCCAAGGCCGCGCCCTAACTCCTGCACCCTAAACCCTTGGCCGCTCAATAACCCCTGCACCCTAAACCCGAGGCCGCGCCCTAACCCCTGCACCCTAAACCCTAGGCCGCGCCCTAACGCCTGCACGCTAAACCCTAGGCCGCGCCCAAACCCTTGCACCCTAAACCCTAGCCCGCGCCCTTACCCCTCCACCCCAAACCCTCGGCCGCGCCCCTACCCTTGCACCCGAAACCCTAGGCCGCGCCATAACCCCTGCACCCTACACCCTAGGCTGCGCCCTAACCCCTGCACCCTAAACCCTAGGCCGCGCCCTAATCCCTGCACCCTAATCCCTAGGACACACCCTAACCTTTGCACCCTTAACCCTAGGACGTGCCTTAACCCCTGCACTCTAAACCCTAGGCCGCGCCCTAAACCCTGCACTCTAAACCCTAGGCCGTACCCTTACCCCTGCACCCTAAACCCTAGGCTGCGCCCTAACCCCTGCACCCTACACCCTAGGCCGCGCCCCAACCTTTGAACCCTAAATACTAGGCCGCGCCCAAACCCCTGTACCCTAAACCCTAGGCCGCGCCCTAACCCCTGCACCCTAAACCCTAGGCCGCGCCCTAACCCCTGCACCCTAAACCCTAGACCGCGCCCTACATTCTGCACCCTAAACCCTCGGCCGCCCCCTAACCCCTGCACCCTAAACCCTAGGCTGCGCCATAACCCCTGGACTCTAATCCCTAGTCCGCGCCCTAACCCCTGCACCCTACACCCTAGGCCGCGCCCCAACCCCTGCACCCTAAATACTAGGCCGCGCCCTAACCCCTGATCCCTAAACCCTAGGCCGCGCCCTAACCCCTGCACCCTAAACCCTAGACCGCGCCCGAAGTTCTGCACCCAAAAGCCTCGGCCGCCCCTAACCACTGCACCCTAAACCCTAGGCTGCGCCATAACCCCTGGACTCTAATCCCTAGGCCGCGCCCTAACCCCTGCACCCTAAACCCTAGGCCGCGCCCTAAGGTCCCCACCCTAAACTCTAGGCCGCGAAATAACCTCTGCACCCTAAAACCTAGGCCGCGCCCTAACCCCTGCACCCTAAACCCTAGTCCGCGCCATAATCCCTGCACCCTAAACCCTAGACCGCGGCCTAACTTCTGCACCCAAAAGCCTCGGCCGTGCCCTAACACCTGCACCCTAAACTCTAGGCCGCGCCCTAACCCCTGCACCCTAAACCCAAGGCCGCGCCCTAAGGCACCCATTTTAAACCCTAGGCCGCGCCCTAACCCCTGGACTTTAAACCCTAGGCCGCGCCCTAACCCCTGCACCCTAAACCCTAGGCCGCGCCTGAACCCCTGCAACCAAAACCCTTGGCCGCGCCCTTACCCCTGCACCCTAAACCCAAGGTCGCGCCATAACCCCTGCACCCTAAACCCTAGGCCGCGCCCTAAGGCCCCCACCCTAAACCCAAGGCCGCACTCTAACACTTGCACACTAAGCCATAGGCCGCGCCCTAACCCCTGCACCCAAACCCTAGGCCGCGCTCCTACCCTTGCACCCTATACCCTAGGCCGCGCCATAACCCCTGCACCCTAAACCCTAGGCCGCGCCCTAACCCCTGCACCCTAAACCCTGGGCCGCGCCCTAACTTCTGCACCCAAAAGCCTCGGCCGCCCCCTAACACCTGCGCCCTAAACCTTATGCCGCGCCCTAACCCCTGCACTCTAAACCTTAGGCCGCGCCCTAAGGCCCCCACCCTAAACTCTAGGCCGCGCCCTAACCCCTGCACCCTAAACCCTGGGCCGCGCCCTAATCCCGGCACCCTAAACCCTAGGCCGCGCCATAACCCCTGCACCCTAAACCCTAGGCCGCGCCCTAGGCCCTGCACCCTAAACCCTAGGCCGCGCCCTAACCCCTGCACCCTAAACCCTCTGCCGCGCCCTAACCCCTGCACCCTAAACCCTCGGTCGCGCCCTAACCCTTGCACCCTAAACCCTAGGCCACGCCCTAACCCCTGCACCCTAATCCCTAGGCCACGCCCTAATCCGTGCACCGTACACCCTAGGCCGCGCCCTAACCTCTGCACCCTAAACCCTAGGCCGCGCCCTAATCCATGAGCCCTAAACCCTAGGCCGCACCCTAACCCCTGCACCCTATACCCTAGGCCGCGCCCTAACCCCTGCACCCTAATCCCTAGGCTGCGCCCTAACCCTTGCAACCTAAACCCTAGGCCGTGTCCTAAGGCCCGCACCCAAAACCCTAGGCCGCGCCGTAACCTCTGCACCCTAAACCCTAGGCTGCACCCTAAGCCCTGCACCCTAAACCCTAGCCCGAGCCCTAACCTGTGCGCCCTTAACCCTAGGCCGCGCCCTAACCCCTGCACGCAAAACCCTAGGCCGCGCCCTACCCCCTGCACGCAAAACCCTAGGCCGCGCCCTAATCCCTGCACCCTACACCCTAGGCCGCGCCCTAACCCCTGCACCCTAAACCCTAGGCCGCACCCTAATCCCTGCACCCTAATCCCTAGGACACACCCTTACCTTTGCACCCTAAACCCTAGGCCGTGCCCTAACCCCTGCACTCTAAACCCTAGGCCGCGCCATAACCCCTGCACTCTAAACCCTAGGCCGGGCCCTAACCCCTGCAGCCTAAACTCTTGGCCCCTCCCTAACTCCTGCACCCTAAACCCTAGGCCGCGCCCTAAGCCCTGCACCCTAAACCCTAGGTCGCGCCCTAACCCCTGCACCCTAAACCCTAGGCCGCGCCCTAACCCCTGCACCCTAAACCCAAGGCCCCACCCTAACCCCTGCACCCTAAACTCTAGGCCGCGCCCTAACCCCTGCACACTAAACCCCAGGCCGCGCCCCAACCCCTGCACCCTAAACCCAAGGCCGCCCCCTAACCCCTGCACCCTAAACCCTAGGCCGCGCCCTAAGGCCCCTACCCTAAACCCAAGGCCGCACTCTAACACTTGCACACTAAACCCTAGGCCGCGCCCTAAGCCCTGCACCCAAACCCTAGGCCGCGCCCCTACCCTTGCACCCTATACCCTAGGCCGCGCCATAACCCCTGCACCCTAAACCCTAGGCCGCGCCCTAACCCCTGCACCCTAAACCCTGGGCCGCGCCCTAACTTCTGCACCCAAAAGCCTCGGCCCCCCCCTAACACCTGCACCCTAAACCTTATGCCGCGCCCGAACCCCTGCACTCTAAACCTTAGGTCGCGCCCTAAGGCCCCCACCCTAAACACTAGGCCGCGCCCTAACCCCTGCACCCTAAACCCTGGGCCGCGCCCTAACCCCGGCACCCTAAACCGTAGGCCGCGCCATAACCCCTGCACCCTAAACCCTAGGCCGCGCCCTAGGCCCTGCACCCTAAACCCTAGGCCGCGCCCTAACCCCTGCACCCTAAACCCTCTGCCGCGCCCTAACCCCTGCACCCTAAACCCTCGGTCGCGCCCTAACCCCTGCACCCTAAACCTCAGGCCGCGCCCTAACCCCTGTACCCTAAACCCTAGGCCGCGCCCTAACCCCTGCACCCTAATCCCTAGGCCACGCCCTAATCCATGCACCGTACACCCTAGGCCGCGCCCTAACCCCTGCACCCTAAACCCTAGGCCGCGCCCTAATCCATGAGCCCTAAACCCTAGGCCGCACCCTAACCCCTGCACCCTATACACTAGGCCGCCTCCTAACCCCTGCACCCTAAACCCTAGGCTGCGCCCTAACCCTTGCAACCTAAACCCTAGGCCGCGTCCTAAGGCCCGCACCCAAAACCCTAGGCCGCGCCGTAACCCCTGCACCCTAAACCCTAGGCTGCACCCTAAGCCCTGCACCCTAAACCCTAGGCCGAGCCCTAACCTGTGCACCCTTAACCCTAGGCCGCGCCCTACCCCCTGCACGCAAAACCCTAGGCCGCGCCCTACCCCCTGCACGCAAAACCCTAGCCCGCGCCCTAATCCCTGCACCCTAAGCCCTAGGCCGCGCCCTACCCCCTGCACACAAAACCCTAGGCCGCGCCCTAACCCCTGCACCCTAAACCCTAGGCCGCGCCCTAATCCCTGCACCCTAAACCCTAGGCCACACCCTTACCTTTGCACCCTAAACCCTAGGCCGTGCCCTAACCCCCGCACTCTAAACCCTAGGCCGCGCCATAACCCCTGCACTCTAAACCCTAGGCCGCGCCCTAACCCCTGCAGCCTAAACTCTTGGCCCCTCCCTAACTCCTGCACCCTAAACCCTAGGCCGCGCCCTAAGCCCTGCACCCTAAACCCTAGGTCGCGCCCTAACCCCTGCACCCTAAACCCTAGGCCGTGCCCTAACCCCTGCACCCTAAACCCAAGGCCCCACCCTAACCCCTGCACCCTAAACCCTAGGCCGCGCCCTAACCCCTGCACACTAAACCCCAGGCCGCGCCCCAACCCCTGCACCCTAAACCATAGGCCGAGCCCTAACCCCTGCACCCGAAACCCTAGGCTGCGCCCTAACCCCTGCACCCTAAACCCTAGGCCGCGCCCTAACTTTTGCACCCAAAACCCTCGGACGCGCACTAACCCTTGCACCCTAAACCCTAGGCCACGCCCTAACCCCTACTCTGTCAACAGCTACCGGGGCGGTGGCAGCCTAGAGGGTACCAGAGACCAAGGACCCTATAGAGGCACGTGAGTAGGTGTATAAAGAGTACTTTTGTGATACAATTTGTGTAGAAGGAGACGTCCTTCTGAGAGAGGGCTAGGGCTAGCACTACAGTAGCAAAGTCCTCTATGTGTGTTACTTCTGTGATCTTTCCTGTTTGTAAGTGTATGCAATGGGGGACATCTTCTCATGTGATGAAAATCGGAAGAAGAAAACCCCTTTTAGTCCTAGGGAAAGAAAAGAAGTAGAAATGGATTTGCTAATGCCTTGTTTGAGGGTGGGGCCCGTGATGGGCCCTCACCCACCGCCGCTGTTGGGCGGCTATGGCCCGGCCTGCTCGCCGCCGCCACTGGGCGCAGGGTGGGGGGCGGCCGGTTTGCCCGCCGGCTCTGGCCCACAGGGGGGGCGGGGAGGCGGGGCCCGAGGGTGGCAACATCATTGCCTTGGGCAGTGCCGCTCCTGCTGCTGCGATGGGCGGGGGCAGGGGCGGAGTTGAGCTGAGCGGAGAAGCTAATTTCGATGTCCCCGGGCTGAGGGGTGCCGCTCCTGCTGCTGCGATGGGCGGGGGCAGGGGCGGGGTTCAGCCAATCGAGAAAGCTGATGTCGCCTGTGGGGACGAGAACACAGCGTTTAGGGACTGCACCATCGCGGTTCCCACGGTAACCACATTTGTTTCAGAGCAGTCCGTGAGCAGCTGTGAGCGGCAGCAGGGAGCGAACACAGGGGAGGCGGTCGCGCCAGGGGTGCTCCTGGGGGTGTCCCCGGGTGTGCGTGTTTCCTGCCCTGCTGCGCGGGTCTGCGGGAGTGGGGCTGCTCTGGCTGCCCCCCTCCTCCGGGGAAGCGCCGGGTCCAAGGAAGGGGAAGCCGTCTGCCAAGTGCCTTTGGAGCAAGTCGTAGGCAAGGGAAATCCTAATTCAACAAACACCTTGAAAGGGAAACTAAGTCCGAGTACTGTAAGACTTGTCAGTGCCACAGGGGTAAGAAAAGTAAGACCTTTTTTCCAGCCCTTGAGGGATGAATTGAAAAAGCACAGAGTGGTTTGTCAGTTTCTCTATTTGCCAAATTCTCCTAAAAAAGATTTACGGAAATTTTGGAAAAAGAAGAAAAAACCAAATAGTTTAAGATGGTTTGCTAAATTAAATTCTAAAAATACTGTCTCCTACATCCTGGTGAACAAAGAAGGACTCTTTGCTATTATGTGGAAGAATCCTGAAACACAGAAAAGAGGCCAGCTCCTTGAAACAGTCTCACCTGAGAGTTTAATGAACAACCCAACTAACTGGCAGCCAAAAGAAACTGCATCTAAGAGTTGTCTCGCTGTAAGTTGGTTCTGCGAACACCACCAACAGGTACCTCATGCCATGCTATTGGAACAGAGTAGTGCTATTCTGAAAACATTTATTGCCAATCCTGGTATGTCTCTGTACTCAGTGTTAACTGATAACGTGTTTGAGTGTGGCTGTTTGCAGACCGTGGAAGAGGCTTATTCCAGCAAGCCAGCCCTGAAGGAGGACGTCCCTCAAGGAGACTCAGACTGGGACCCCCAAGCAGACAAGAACAGCTTTATGGCAAGTTATGCAGTCACAACTACCAACCAGGTAAACCAAGCAAAAACCTTGCTATCAGATGTAACATCACAAAGAGCTGAGCTAATTCCATCAATAAAAAATCTAGAACTGAGTAAAGCCATCTGGAAAAAGAGAAGATTGGTAACTGTTCAAAGTAATGGAATTAAACACGTGACTGAACAGGTACATGTGCTGCTGCAGAATATTTGGGAATCTAGAGAAGCAACCTTTATGCATTGCAAAGCCCATCAAGATGGGAAGACAACCCCCAAATTAGAGAATCATCTTGCTGATAAAATAGTAAAAAGAGCAGAAAAGAGCATCATAATACAGATGCCACAAAAGGAAACTAGTCTGTCACAGTTCACCCCAAATTATGATAAAAAAAATCATCAGTTTTCTGGCACAGAAGCTGAAATCATAGAAAGTGAATGGACTGTTACACCAGAGGGACAGATTGTAGTCCCACCTCAATGAGAACATGAAAGCACTTCTAAAGAAACAAAAGCCTTTTAGAACACCTGAAGAAAGTAATAACAGAAAAAGAAATGACTGATATTGTGCTATTTATAACAAGCAAATATGAAATCTGCTATAGTTACAACCAGAGCAAAAGAGCTGTGTTAGAAATAAAGGCAGAGAATTTTCCTGGAGAATATTGGCAAATAGATTCTACTGAGTTACCACGTAAAAGGACACAGGTATATACTGGTGTCAGATTGACACTTTTAGTGAGTAGACTGAAACTTATCCCTGTCACACTAACACAGCAAAAAAAAGTAAAGAAAATTTGCTCAATCATATAATTCCAAGGGTTAGAGTCTTTTTGGGAATGTCATCAAATAGAAGACGATGTTGTGTTGCAACAGCAGGCAAGAAAATTAGCAAGGTTCTAAAGTTTATTTGGGATCTGCAAGTCCCAAAGAAAATACATATGCGGGAGAGGCTTAATTTGCAGAGATATCTAACAGCTTTAAGTTCCACTTTGCAGAAACTCCAGAATTACATCGTGTTATCCAGGCCCACAGGGCTAGACACACTAAGACATCCCTTCCAACCTGAAAACCAAATCTATGTTAAGGGGGGAGGAGACAGACGACAGTGATCCTTCACAGACCAAGTGGAGAAGACCGTCCCAAGTCCTGCTGACTAAACTGCAGTCAAACTTGCTAGCAGAAGACCCTACATTCTCTACTCATGAGTTAAGAAGACTTCTACTCCTGAAACAACTGAAAATTAAAGACTGATGCAAGCAGAGATAATGTTATTTAAAGAGTTCTTTTCAGTGTTTGTTATCTACGCAGTTGGTAACCATGGTTCAGGGTTAGAATCAAAATTTACATGTGATTGGAGTCCAAAGTGCATCCACAGATCAAATTTTACATCAAATAGCATTCAAGATATTGTGTACTAAACCTTAAATATTTCTTTCACACCTTCATATCATGGTTACCAAACAGGCCTGAAATTAAAAAACTGTTCATACTAGTTGTAATCATAATTTTCATGTAATAGCTAGCTGTATAAAATATTTTGCTATTAGACACTTACTGTTGTTAGAAATAGATATTGCTGTTAAATGCATACTATTATTAGGTATCTAGAATAGAGACCTGACAAGGTAGAGGCCTTGTCAGGCCTCTAAAGGGGGGAATGATGCCTTCAGGTATTTCTAGTTTTTTACTCTTCATGTAGCTGTAACTTGCTGTAGTTCTGTGCTTCTTACAAAGTGCTAAAATCCCCTGTTCCCAGCACCTTTAGCCAAAACAAGACTCTCTGAGTACAGATTCAAGGACATATTCATTGCCTTACGGCTTGAAAATACGTAAACAACTGTGAGATGGGGGGAGCAGGCCTGGGGTGGTTAACATCATCACCTGAGGGTACGATTGGAGAATTAAGGGCCAATATGCTAATGAAACAGAACTTATAAAAGGTGAAGAGCTCGTGACTCGGGGTCCATTTTGGGTGTCGTCCCCGACAGGAGACTTTGTTTGCCTGAATCTACCTTTAAGGCCTCTGCAGGCCTTAAATAAATTGTCTGCTTTTTATACTCCTAATTTGTCTTGGCCTCTGTTTCAGGTAGCCTGTCTTTTAGGCTACAATACAAGCAAAAGTAGAGTTGGTTACAAAAACCGGATGTGCTAGGAAGGCCGGAAGTTGTTATCACAGAGTTAAAAATTGGATGTGCTAGGGAGACCGGAAGTTTTAATCACAGAGTTAAAACTGAAAGTGCTAGGAAGAGCGGAAGTTTTGTATCATAGAGTTGAATCGGAGTGTGCTAGGGAGATCGGAAGTTTGTATCACAGAGTTAAAACTGAAGGTGCTAGGAAAACCGGAAGGAGGAAGTGGAGTCAAGCAAGAAAGTTTTCTTCATTCTCTTTTCTTCATTATCTCGTGGACATGCATAACAAGCACAGGACCAAATATGGCAGGGCCTTTGACATGAATTCAGTCGCAGACACAAGCAGTAAGCAGGTCAGGGTAGGGAATGGGCATGAAAGGGAATGCACAGCAATGGTGGTTTAGCAAGGCAAGAAAGGTGAGGTTCATAGATTGCTGGCAGGCGGAAGTGGCCAGGAAAGACTGATTTGACTGGCCTTGCTCTCACCTGCACCATCTCTAATCTGCACCTAAAACACTGGGGCTACCTGCTTTCCTTCCAATGCAGAAGAACTGTCATTTTGGTTCCGGAGCCCAGAAGACAAATGTGGATTGCCTGTCCAAAATTCCATACATGCAAGAATTGATGCCAGGCAAAAGCTGCTGGGAAAGACAGGTCTGGCTTCACGTGACCTACTATGGGCTTCCTCTTCCATGCTCCTGAAACGCTGCGGGTATGTGAAGGCCTTGAAGGCTTCCTGAGGGAAGCAGGCAGGGCAAGGCAAGTTGAAGAATTGTCACGAAAAGAAGGGTCTTGATGTCCAGGTGGGGGAGGGGTGAGCAAGGTCCTGCAAGGCAAGTGAGGGCTTTGAGGGCAACAGAAGGCAACTGCTGTGTTTACAGGGCAAGGCAAGGCAAGGGGGAGGTAGGCAAGACAATGAGAGTCCCAGAAGGAGAAGGGAAGGCAAGGCTGGGCCTGGACAAATGGGTGGGGAAGTCAAGGTGGGGATGGCCGAGCAAGTCAGTGCAGGGCAGTGGAGGGATGGAAGAGCGGGAATGGTCACTTAAGTTCATACAACATAAGCTGTCAAATTCTTTGCACCCATGCCCACGCAGTAAAAGCAAAAAATCAATTGCTGCTTGATTTTGGAATATAGCATGTCTAATGCTGTCTACATCAATTAACAAGTCAGCTATCGCTATGCTGGTAGCATTACTAAACTTGGCCAACCAACAGCCAGGTTTGTTCAGGCTCCTGAGGCCTTGTGCACTTGCAAGCCCAGGAGCTGATGAAGAGGCAGTGATTATCTTGGCAGTGTTCCAGAACTCAGCTGTATCTCTGCAGGCAGAAGTAAAAGCATGTATGCTATGAGTATGAGAGTGGTGAGTTCAGTTTTGTTGGCTCCATAGTGCAATTGTCATCTTTAGAGAAAAGAGGGTTACTTTCCCCAAAGTAGATGGACCACCTTTAATTGCCATTGGCAATCTGGTCCATGCTCAGTCCGCACAGATTAAGAAAATGCCCTGCGGGAGTTGCATATGCATACTAAAACTCAAGGTTAGTTTTAGTTTGTGATTGAATTACACCGGTGTGAAACACTTGGGTAGCATGGTGTTGTGGCATTGACCCACCAAGCCATAGGGCTATTCCTTATGCTGAGAAATGTGAAGGTGGTACAGCTATCTGCATTCGAGGTGCCTAAAATGTGCAGTTCCTGTGGGGGTAAAGCAGGGAATTTCCCACGGGGAGACAATGTATGCGGGCAGGCTGAGGAGGCAGGGGTGCTGTTCCATAACTGTGGCAGTTCAGGGGTGGTGAGAAGGATGCCGATCAGACACTTTGTGAATGGCTTCTGAGGCGCAGCAGTGCTAAGGCATAAGGGATCTTGTCCAGTTGCCTTAGCCAGGGTCACCCAGATGTTTTGCTCCAGGGGGTGTATGGGTTGCAGGTATCCTGTTAAACCACAAACAGAAGAGCAGTTACCTCCCCCCTCTTCCTGCTCCCACCCATTACTCCTGCCGACATAAGTGCGGAGTGGGTACTTGGCACCAGTGCCATTCCCCTGGAACAGTGATAGTAACCACCTTGTTTGCTTCTGCTCCTATCACCTCAAGTGGCGATAAGACCGGGTTTCCGGGGCGTGCGGGGGGGGTGGATACCATAGCTTGGCACCTGACAAGCAAGACTATGTAGGACCTTGAATGGATAGGGAGGGCAAAACCCACAGAGAAGACTGATCCTATAGTTCCAGTAGGGAGAATATGGGTAGAAGGAGCTGTGTTTTGAGTGCTTAAAGTGAACGGTCTTTCATTTTTCCAGTGTTTGTAACAGTGCAGCTGGAGAAGAACTCATCTGAAATGCTGCCTTTTTCAGCCTAGAAATGAAACTCAAGATCCTTTCAGTAGAGGAGTTAACATAAAAGTGGATCTTTACTGGAGCTCCAGGGACAGTTCCAGGAAGAATATCCACAAAAGCCCACCCCTCCCCCCGGCTGAATACAGTCTTCTAGGTTTTAGGAAATTAGCATCATTGATCAAAAGCACCAATTCAGAGGACAAGTGGGGATGCAATTCCCCCCAGGTCAAGCCCCTTCTCTGGAGCCCCCCCACCCTTGGTACTAGTTGGACTTGTTGACTAAAATGTGTCTTGAAGATCTTGTTGTCAAGCTTGGCTCTGAGGAAGAAACCAGACAGGAGAGGGGCTTTGTGCCCTCCAGGGCTTGGAGCTCTGCAATGTGTTTGGTCTTTCTGGCTGGGGAAAAACTACTGGCAAGGTCACAAATACAGAAAAGTAAAAAGGCAAAAATCACTTTGGCATCAGAAACAAAGATAAAATGAATGTTAAAAAGCAAGCTAACATACATCTGAAAACTTCTCTGCTTTCTTCATCTTCCCCTTATGCAAAGAGGCTTTTGATTTGCAGGATTTTCATTTTATCCAAAGGCATTCATTCCATAGGTGCCAAAACCATCCCAATGATAAGTGAAGTACAGTCAGTAGGGACAATAGGGACTGGCATCCACCGCAAAGGAGAGGAAAGATCATTTCCAGAACAATAGTTTTATTTAACTGTGGTGAAAAGTGTGAGCTGAGTTTTGTTAAGAATTAAAGAGTAAAGGCAGATCACTATAACAAATCACAAAACCAAGAAAAGTATGGCAATTACTTAGGGTGATGACTATAAAAAAAGTAATATTATTAAAAAGTTAGAGAACAAGGGATGGAATTGTTTTTCAAATTTCTTGTGTTGCTCTAAGCCTTCTTTTCCTTGTGGGTAGGCTTGTGATCAAGGCTATGAAAACAGCCGAGGTCATCATTTTCAGACCTGTTGAAACATGGTGATTTACACTGGAAGCACTAACAACTCTAGAGAGCTGCTGTAGGAGCTGGCTATTCGGCTTTGTATCCTGCAATACCCCAGGACGACATTGTATCTTTCAGCAGATGAACTACACCACACCAGGAGACCTCAGTGAACATGTTGACATTGTGCTTAGCTGCTTGACAATCTCCCAGGTCCAGGTCACCTGGTTAATTTGCTCTCCAAGGAGAGCTATAGGAAATCAGCTAGTTCTGCCCATTGCTCACTAACAGCTCTTCTCCAAAGACAGCACACATCAGCCTGCGCTCTGGAAGTTCTGCTTACTGCAGTTTTCCAACACTATTGCAAATAAACGTTTTGCTTTCTGTCATCCCCAAAACTTGCAGCATATGCCTTTGAAGATTCATAGAATGAAATCTCCAGTCTAGAAGACTGAATCACAAATTATATGTTACATTTTGGTTTGATAAACGTTAAAACCAGTAACTTGGAAGGCCACTCCACACTGTGGGTGTACAGAATTTAACATTACAAATTCACTTGCTACTAGAGCAGGGTTGAAAGCAAACCAGAAAATGACTTGCTGGTAACAAATCATGAATAGTTGCTTGGATTTCTGCATCTCCTCTTGGAATTTTAACTCCGGCATGTAGCCACCGTGTGGTATCAAAAGCCTAATAGGCAGGTTTTCTTGATTCCTACCTCGATTCTGGGCGTTCCACTCCCCAAGGTCACCTAGCTGCTGTGTTCCATGATCTCATCCAGAGGATTTCCTGTTTTATTAATTAAAAGGCTCATTATCACATTTGTGCATGCTTGGGGAGCAGTCTCAATCAGTCTATTTCTCATAGTAACAGATGTTCCCCATAAAAATCGCTGTTTCCATCCCTTTTTCTTTCATTCACTGGGTGCGATTTCACAGGTCACACCACAGGCGCACAGAGCATGGTTAATTATTCCCTGTGGGGTATTTGGCACCACATCCCTGAGCAGCCAAGGCGAGCAAATTAGTACCCTGTGCATTAATTTCAAGTGCATTCTGCTCAAAAGAATTTGGCTGCAACACCAAGAATTTCTTTGAATTTGCTGCATCCAAAGTTATAACTGAGAGTTTGAGATCACTTTCAAAATCATCAGCAGGAGTATCAGCAAAAACCAGACTGAATATCATGTGGCAGCACAAGACAGTTCATTGACAAGATTCAATGAACTCTTGCTTAACGAGCACTTAAGGCACACCAAGGAAAAGCAAGCAACAACAAAGCAAATAAAGTCCAGGAAATCAAAACAGAAACAAACGAGGAACTATCTCTCGCTCCCTCTGTGTGTGTGTGTGTGTGTGTGTGTGTGTGTGTGTGTGTGTGTGTGTGCATGTTGTCGGGAAGAGGAAGCCTGACACCACATTTGTGATCATCAGAACTCAGTTTATTGCCTTTCAGCTACACAATATATACGTTACTTAATTAGCCTCATACATATTGCAAAAGCTAAGCTCAGGATAGGCTGCTGTCCACCTGCGTTAATCAGCTTGTTTGGCAGTCTTGTGGTATCTTCTTCTTCATTGTTTGTGTGTCTCAGTTCCGCTTCTCATGGGAACTCCTTGTGCTTCTCAGGTCTTGTTTCTCATGGGAATCTTACTTGCTTATCAAGGGCCCACAAGCTGCAGCTGTGGCTCTGGATGTTCCTTAGCTCTTAACCATTGCAGTGCCAGATCCTCCACATTTCCCACATTTCCCCCTGTTTCTTTAATGGTTACAAAGCACTAGTTAATTTCTTAGTTAAGCAGTTAAACATTAATTGAACAATTAAAACAATAATTATAATGATTATCAATAGCTGTAGTCCTTTCTTCAGCAGTTGAGCCAGCCAAGGAGAAAGTCTGAGCTGACAGCCAGTCATTGCAAAGCACAGCAAAACAACCTTTTGAAAGTTATTATTATCAAAAGCAACAACAACACTGTCTTACACAAATTCTTGAGCTACTCAGTGATTCTTCAGCTTTGAGCAACCTCTCCACTTCAACTTGTTATTATAAGGTTACTTAAAATAATTTTTCTAGCAAGTACTACTTTAGCTAATTGAAACTGTGAAAACAATATACACCGTTGCTCTAAAGTCTCTGCCAAGCTCTAATCTTGATTAAAGAGTCCATGGTTTTTTCTGAACTCTAATTCTTGATTCTGATCAGGTGAGTAGGTAATTGCTTCAAACTTGTTGATGATAGAACACATGCATACTCTCTTCTCTAGGTTAACAGGTTAATATTTGAGCTTTGTCATTACATGTTATTATACACTCAATTGTGGGTTTTGCATTATGAGCAAAGGTAATTAAGGCAACAGATACAACTACAGGTGCAATACATAAGAGAAAGAGAACAGTACTTTAAAAATATACAGATCATTAACCATTTAACTATTAGCTACTACCCAGAGTCTACAATCACGGGAGAGTCCCATTTTACAGGTGAGACTTGAAGACCTTTCCCGGGCAAGGTTGTCAAGTTTACCTGAAAAGGGGTTCCAGCTCTCCAAGCCGAATTGGTGAGCCAAAATGACTCAATTGCAGTTTTAGGGTAGAAACATCTGGGATTAAAGATTCAGTACCCAATCAGCTTAGGGCCAGGGCTTGGCCAGAGCCCAGGCCTTACCTGAGAGGGTCTCTCTAAATCTTCTAAACAAGCTTCTATTAATATCAATTCTTTCAAGCAATATACTTCTTGCAGATCGGCGTTGTGGTTTAGTTTTAACTAAATAATCAATGGTACCATAAACAAATTACAAATAGCTGTGAACAAAGAGACACATATGTATAGCATCAAAGAATGTTTTCTGGGTAATGCTCTCTGTAAAAGCTTAGTAAATTCATATCATTACTTTAACAACACATCTAGAATTTCATGTTTTGACAGAACTTAAACTTTAACTTCACTTAAAATTAAGATAAATCTAACAGAGCTTCAAGTTAACATAATTGAAAGCAAAAATTAATGTCAAGCACTTAAAAAATAAGTCCTATCTCATAGGTGCCTCTACCCAGACTTACATGCTGATAAAATACAAATTAACAGAGACAATTCACACACATGTACAGGAAAACAAAATTAAACTTGCCTTTGCTAAAGTTATTATGGGGCTAACTGACTCTTAGGCCACAAAATGCTTTACAGAATTGGCCTCAGGATGCTACTCAGCCAGTTCTGGCTCTGAGGCAGCAAGTTACAGCCCTCTGCCAGCTGTTACAAATTCACTAAACAACACCACCACTCACAAACATGGAAATTCTCTTCACTCGACTACAAGCGTCTGTTTTCTCTTTTCTTTCTTTCAGAGGTTACCAAAATTCAACTTCTTAATCAAACTGAAAACCAACAGACTTTACATAAATTTTGATCAACTTAAAGTTGACAGGTCTGACTTATAAACTCAAAAGACATAAAAGACTCAAACAACATTCTTAGTACATTTGCTGCAGCACTTTCACACTTGTATGCACACAGATACTGATTAAGGTATACCTATGGAAAGAAAAATATTCCTTTGAATTCAGTGAGGTAGTCACTCTGAATGCCTTTGCATTCTTTTAACTTTAAATTTACTAAAATTAGATACAAGATTAAGAGTATACCTTAAGAGTTTTAGATACAGCAGAATTTAACTTATTTTGACTTTCTTCGCACAAGAAACTACTGAAAATTCATCATACAGCAGTTAAACATTTGCGAATAATATCAAGAAATAAATCTGAAGTGTGGCAGATTTACAGTCATGTGGAAAATGCCTGTTCACTCCTCTAAGATAAATGTAAGTTTATTAAGATGTTTTCGAGATGCAGCTTTACTCACAGGGATGATAGCACTGCACGTTCTTGGAAAATTGCATTTAAGACCTGCTTAACTTGCAGATGGTAAGACAGCTTTCTGTAAAAATAATTACAAACGGTTTGAGATGTAAAGCACATGTGTCTACATGGCAAAAACAATTGCATTTAAATTGTCTTATTAAAGCTGTATAGGCAAACAGGTAAAGCTGGCACCACACTACATGTTTTTACAGTAGAGGATCGTGAGCTAATTATATTCGATTTCCAAACAGCTTCTGCAGATAACAAACATGGAGTTAGGCCTAGTATAGGCCCCACCCTCAGCCTGCCCGGATACATTGTCTCCCCGTGGGAAATTCCCTGCTTTACCCCCACAGGAACTGCACATTTTAGGCACCTCGAATGCAGATAGCTGTACCACCTTCACATTTCTCAGCATAAGGAATAGCCCTATGGCTTGGTGGGTCAATGCCACAACACCATGCTACCCAAGTGTTTCACACCGGTGTAATTCAATCACAAACTAAAACTAACCTTGAGTTTTAGTATACATATGCAACTCCCGCAGGGCATTTTCTTAATCTGTGCGGACTGAGCATGGACCAGAGTGCCAATGGCAATTAAAGGTGGTCCATCTACTTTGGGGAAAGTAACCCTCTTTTCTCTAAAGATGACAATTGCACTATGGAGCCAACAAAACTGAACTCACCACTCTCATACTCACAGCATACATGCTTTTACTTCTGCCTGCAGAGATACAGCTGAGTTCTGGAACACTGCCAAGATAATCACTGCCTCTTCATCAGCTCCTGGGCTTGCAAGTGCACAAGGCCTCAGGAGCCTGAACAAACCTGGCTGTTGGTTGGCCAAGTTTAGTAATGCTACCAGCATAGCGATAGCTGACTTGTTAATTGATGTAGACAGCATTAGACATGCTATATTCCAAAATCAAGCAGCAATTGATTTTTTGCTTTTACTGCGTGGGCATGGGTGCAAAGAATTTGACAGCTTATGTTGTATGAACTTAAGTGACCATTCCCGCTCTTCCATCCCTCCACTGCCCTGCACTGATTTGCTCAGCCATCCCCACCTTGACTTCCCCACCCATTTGTCCAGGCCCAGCCTTCCCTTCCCTTCTTTTTCTAGAACTCTCATTGCCTTGCTTATCTCTCCCTTGCCTTGCCTTGCCCTGTAAATGCAGCAGTTGCCTTCTGTTGCCCTCACAAAGCCTTCACTTGCCTTGCAGGACCTTGCTTACCCCTCCCCCACCTGGAATTCAAGACCCCTCTTTTCGTGGCATTTCTTCAACTTGCCTTGCCCTGCCTGCTTCCCTCAGGAAGCCTTCAAGGCCTTCACATACCCGCAGTGTTTCAGGAGCATGGAAGAGGAAGCCCATAGGAGCCAAACCCGTCTGTCCCAGCAGCTTTTGCCTGGCATCAATTCTTGCATGTACAGAATTTTGGACAGGCAATCCACATTTGTCTTCTGAGCTCTGGGACCAAGATGACAGTTCTTCTGCATTGGAAGGAAAGCAGGTAGCCCCAGTGTTTTAGGTGCAGATTAGAGCTGGCACAGGTGAGAGCAAGACCAGTCAGGTCAGTCTTTCCTGGCCGCTTTTGTCTACCAGCAGCTGCCTTGCCTTGGCAACCCAACAGTTTCTTCTTCTTGCCCTGCTAAACCTCCATGGCTTTGAGCTCTCTTCTGTGCCCATACCCCACCTGGCTACAGCTTTCCTCCAGGGCCTTGCTTTGCCTACTCCTTCCTGTTTCTGCCTGGCCTACCCATCACTGGGCTTACCTTCTTATGCCTAGCCTTGCCTCTAACTTCTGGACCTTCTCTTGCCTACCACTCCATTTGCTTTCCCCTCACTGCTCTGGCCTTGTCTACCTCCCCCTTGACTTGCCTCCAATTGCCTACACTTGCCTTGTATTGCCTTGCCTGCATGGAAGGCAAGGTAAAGAGTGGTAGGCAAGGCAAAGCAAAGCAAGGACGATGTAGGCAGGGCAAGGGAAGGCAGATGCAAGAAAGGCAAGCAAAGCAAGAGGAGGCTAGGAAAAACTAGGCAAGGTAGAGAAGGCAAGTCCCAGCCAAATGACTCGGAGTGCCTTTCCTTGAGAAGCAAAGGCCATAGTGCCAGTGTCAGTGGAGCAGAAGGAAAGGTACCATGGGGAGGTACAGTCCAGCAAGACATTTCTCTCCTGGCCCCTTCTGGGTAGGAGTAATTGTTGGACGTATGCAATACTGGAGGTGCTATGCAACTTTGGCTTGGTAAGTTCCTGAAGGAGAATGGCAAGGCTTTTTCATGGGAAGGAAAGCACGCAAGCCCAGCGCTGGAGGCGCAGAGAAGAAGCTGCCTAGTGGAGGTCCGGGGCACCAGCTGCTTTCTGTCCTGACATATCTGGTGTGGAAGCATTGCTTCAGTTTGTACACTTTACGGACATGGAATCCATCTTTGGAAGGTGGCCTCTTGAAAGATTCAGTTTGGCAGGTGGTTTCCGCGTCTCAGAAGTGGCCTTCTGAAATTCTGGCAACACCATCTTTTGGACAAGGTAAACCGCTCTGCTCAGTCTTGGTGGGTAGCCTACCTAGCAGCCTAGGTAATACTGAGGAACAGTGTTCTGGCACCTTTGCATGGGATCAGTCCCTGGATGTTCTGTATTTTGGAGGAGGGGATGCCATTTCATTGGAGATGGGCTTCTAATTCCTCCCTTTTGCAAAGGAAACAACTTTGCATGTGTACATTGGTTGGTCTTAGTGAATTTTAAGACTTTTGCCCATAGGCAGTTCTCTGGCTTAGCGCTGTTGAACTGTCAGTGGGAATGCAAACGCCAGGCCGTTGAGCTTTATGTCCTGGTCCCGTTCATGTGGGAGCAGCTCCCCTCCATGGTGCTGGACCTGACTGGATGCAGACTCAGTGAGACTGCAGGGTTAGGATGGTAGCAAGAGCTGAGAAGGAAAGGGCCGATAGCAGCGTGTGTGCTGGTACCTCGACGGGTGCAGTTGAAGTTGTCGGCAGCAAGAGCTTTCTCAGCTGGCATCTTTGTGAGCTCTGCTTTTGCCAGATGTTCTCAAGTTTGTAGCCAGATTCTTGTGAGAGTGAGAAGAATTATTTGGGCAAAGGCGTTGGTGTTTTCGTTAGAGTGTGGTGCAAATAAGAGTTTGCAGTTGGAAGGGGAAGATCAAAGCAATCTTTTGGGGCTGACAGTCGAGTTGAGAGAAGGCACCTTTCCAACTTGGCTGTGGAATTGGGAGGCATCCGAGCTGGACACAGCGAGATTCCTTTAAAAGCAAGTCGAGAGTGCCATCGTGTGGTTGATTCCACATGAGCGCTGACAGAGTCCAGGCAAAGGCCAAGCTCACTTCCACGAAGGTCTGGAAACACTGGCACACGGGACACAATGTGCAGAGAGAGAAGGAGCGAGAGAGAGAGAGAAGCATTTCGCCCCAAATTCAGTCTTACAGAACTCGTGCACTTGGAGTTCCCAGAGAAGGTGGCGTGCGTGGAGAAGGTTTTCTCCACGTAGCCTCTTCTGTTCGCATCTTTGCCCCACCGCAGAGAGTCGCCCGCTTCTCTCTCGCGCTTTGCGAGCGAAGGACGCCTAGGCGGCGAAGGTGCGTCTTCGGCGGCTGCAAAGCGAAGCGAGAATCGGTACGGCGCCCTGCTGCTGTGCTCGCTGCATTTCACATCCAAACTACACCAGCACGCATAGCAGCATGCAGGCTCATCTCCAAAGGAAGTTCGCCACTGCCACGAAGATTTGGCAGCACTGGCACTGGGTCACACTGTGCAGCGAGAGAAAAAGCAAGAGAGATTGAGATGCACTTTGCCGCAGCTTCAGTCCTACAGAACTCGTGCAAAAAAGCGAACAGAAGAGGCTACATGGAGAAAACATTCCCCACGCACGCCACCTTCTCTGGGAACTACAAGTGCACGAGTTCTGTGAGGCTGAAGCTGGGGAAAAGTGCATCTCAATCTCTCTTGCTTTTTCTCTCGCTGCACAGTGTGACTTAGTGCCAGAATTGCCAGATCTTCCTGGCAGCAGGAAACATCCTTTGGAGATGAGCCTGCAAGCTGCTATGCGTGCTGGAGCAGTTTGGATGTGAAAAGCAGGGAGCACAGCAGCAGGGCGCCGTACCGGCTCTCGCTTCCCTTTCTTGACGAAGAAGACGCACCTTCGCCGGCTAGGCGTCCTTCGCTCGCAAAGCGCGAGAGAGAAGCGGGCGGCGCTCTGCGGTGCGGCAAAGATGCGAACAGAAGCGGCTACGTGGAGAAAACCTTCTCCACGCACGCTACCTTCTCTAGGAACTCCAAGTGCACGAGTTCTGCACGGCTGAAGCTGGGGCGAAGTTCTTTTCTCTCTCTCTCGCTCCCTCTCTCTCTGCATATTTTGTCCCGAGTGCCAGTGCTGCCAGAACTTCGTGGCGGCAGGAAACATCCTTTGGAGATGAGCCTGCATGCTGCTATGCGTGCTAGTGCAGTTTGGAAATAAAATGCGGGGAGTACAGCAGCAGGGCGCCGTACCGGCTCTCGCTTCGCTTTGCAGACGCCGAAGACGCAACTTCGCCGGCTAGGCGTCCTTCGCTCGCAAAGCGCGAGAGAGAAGCGGGCGGCTCTATGCGGTGCGCAAAGATGCGAACAGAAGCGGCTACGTGGAGAAAACATTCTCCACGCACTCTACCTTCTCTAGGAACTCCAAGTGCACGAGTTCTGTAAGACTGAAGCTGGGGCAAAGTGCATCTCAATCTCTCTTGCTTTTTCTCTCGCTGCACAGTGTGACCCAGTTAAGTGCTGCCAAACCTTCGTGGCAGCAGGGGATATCTTTTGGAGATGAGCCTGCATGCTACTATGCGTCCTATAGCAGTTTGGAAGTAAAATGCAGCGAGCACAGCAGCAGGGCGCTGTACCGGCTCTCGCTTCGCTTTGCAGCCGCCGAAGACGCACCTTCGCCGGCTAGGCGCCCTTCGCTCGCAAAGCGCGAGAGAGAAGCGGGCGACTCTCTGCGGTGCGGCAAAAACGAGAACAGAAGAGGCTACGTGGAGAAAACCTTCTCCACGCACGCTACCTACTCTGGGAACTCCAAGTGCACGAGTTCTGCAAGGCTGAAGCTGCGGCGAAGTTCTTTTCTCTCTCTCTCGCTCCCTCTGTCTCTGCATATTTCGTCCCGAGTGCCAGTGCTGCCAGAACTTCGTGGCGGCAGGAAACATCTTTTGGAGATGAGCCTGCATGCTGCTATGCGTGCTAGTGAAGTTTGGAAGTAAAATGCGGGGAGTACAACAGCAGGGCGCCGTACCGGCTCTCGCTTCGCTTTGCAGCCGCCGAAAACGCACCTCCGCCGGCTAGGCGCCCTTCGCTCGCAAAGCGCGAGAGAGAAGCGGGCGACTCTCAGCAGTGCGGCAAAAACGCGAACAGAAAAGGCTACGTGGAGAAAACATTCTCCAGGCAATCTACCTTCTCTGGGAACTCCAAGTGCACGAGTTCTGTAAGACTGAAGCTGGGGCAAAGTGCATCTCAATCTCTCTTGCTTTTTCTCTCGCTGCACAGTGCGACCCAGTGCCAGTGCTGCCAAATCTTCGTGGCAGTGGCGAACTTCCTTTGGAGATGAGCCTGCATGCTGCTATGCGTGCTGGAGTAGTTTGGATGTCAAATGCGGGGAGTACAACAGCAGGGCGCCGTACCGGCTCTCGCTTCGCTTTCTTGACAAAGAAGACGCACATTCGCCGGCTAGGCGTCCTTCGCTCGCAAAGCGCGAGAGAGAAGCGGGCGACTCTCTGCGGTGCAACAAAGATGCGAACAGAAGCGGCTACGTGGAGAAAACCTTCTCCACGCACGCTACCTTCTCTGGGAACTCCAAGTGCACGAGTTCTGCAAGGCTGAAGCTGCGGCGAAGTTCTTTTCTCTCTCTCTCGCTCCCTCTCTCTCTGCATATTTTGTCCCGAGTGACAGTGCTGCCAGAACTTCGTGGCGGCAGGAAACATCCTTTGGAGATGAGCCTGCATGCTGCTATGCGTGCTAGTGCAGTTTGGAAATAAAATGCGGGGAGTACAGCAGCAGGGCGCCGTACCGGCTCTCGCTTCGCTTTGCAGCCACCGAAGACGCACCTTCGCCGGCAAGGTGCCTTTCGCTCGCAAACGCGAGAGAGAAGCGGGCGACACTCAGCGGTGCGGCAAAAACGCGAACAGAAGAGGCTACGTGGAGAAAACCTTCTCCACGCACTCTACCTTCTCTGGGAACTCCAAGTGCACGAGTTCTGTAAGACTGAAGCTGGGGCAAAGTGCATCTCAATCTCTCTTGCTTATTCTCTCGCTGCACAGTGTGACCCAGTTAAGTGCTGCCAAATCTTCGTGGCGGCAGGGGACATCCTTTGGAGATGAGCCTGCATGCTACTATGCGCGCTGGAGTAGTTTGGAAGTAAAATGCAGCGAGCACAGCAGCAGGGCGCCGTGCCGGCTTTTGCTTCGCTTTGCAGCCGCCGAAGACGCACCTCCGCCGGCTAGGCGCCCTTCGCTCGCAAAGCGCGAGAGAGAAGCGGGCGATTCTGAGCGGTGCGGCAAGAACGCGAACAGAAGAGGCTACGTGGAGAAAACCTTCTCCACGGACTCTACCTTCTCTGGGAACTCCAAGTGCACGAGTTCTGTAAGACTGAAGATGGGGCAAAGTGCATCTCAATCTCTCTTACTTTTTCTCTCGCTGAACAGTTTGACCCAGTGCCAGTACTGCCAGAATTTCGTGGCGGCAGGAAACTTCCTTTGGAGATGAGCCTGCATGATGCTATGCGTGCTAGTGCCGTTTGGAAGTAAAATGCGCGAGAGAGAAGCGGGCGGCTCTCTGCGGTGCGCAAAGATGCGAACAGAAGCGGCTACGTGGAGAAAACATTCTCCACGCACGCTACCTTCTGTGGAAACTCCAAGTGCACGAGTTCTTCAAGACTGAAGCTGGGGCAAAGTGCATCTCAATCTCTCTTGCTTTTTCTCTCGCTGCACTGTGTGACCCAGTGCCAGTGCTGCCAAATCTTCGTGGCGGCAGGGGACATACTTTGGAGATGAGCATGCATGCTACTATGCGTCCTATAGCAGTTTGGAAGTAAAATGCAGCGAGCACAGCAGCAGGGCGCCGTACCGGCTCTCGCTTCGCTTTGCAGCCGCCGAAGACGCATTTTCGCCGGCTAGGCGTCCTTCGCTCGCAAAGCGCGAGAGAGAAGCGGCGACTCTCTGCGGTGCGGCAAAAACGAGAACAGAAGAGGCTACGTGGAGAAAATCTTCTCCACGCACGCTACCTTCTCTGGGAACACCAAGTGCACGAGTTCTGCAAGGCTGAAGCTGCGGCGAAGTTCTTTTCTCTCTCTCTCGCTCCCTCTGGCTCTGCATATTTCGCCCCGAGTTCCAGTGCTGCAAGAACTTCGTGGCGGCAGGAAACATCCTTTGGATATGAGCCTGCATGCTGCTATGCGTGCTAGTGAAGTTTGGAAGTAAAATGCGGGGAGTACAACAGCAGGGCGCCGTACCGGCTCTCGCTTCGCTTTGCAGACGCCGAAGACGCACCTTCGCCGGCTAGGCGCCCTTCCCTCGCAAAGCGCGAGAGAGAAGCGGGCGACTCTCAGAGGTGCGGCAAAAACGCGAACAGAAGAGGCTACGTGGAGAAAACATTCTCCACGCACGCCACATTCTCTTGGAACTCCAAGTGCACGAGTTCTGTAAGACTGAAGCTGGGGCAAAGTGCATCTCAATCTCTCTTGCTTTTTCTCTCGCTGCTCTGTGTGACCCAGTGCCAGTGCTGCCAAATCTTCGTGGCAGTGGCGAACTTCCTTTGGAGATGAGCCTGCATGCTGCTATGCGTGCTGGTGTAGTTTGGATGTGAAATGCAGCGAGCACAGCAGCAGGGCGCCGTACCGGCTCTCGCTTCGCTTTGCAGCCACCGAAGACGCACCTTCGCCGGCTAGGGGTCCTTCGCTCGCAAAGCGCGAAAGAGAAGCGGGCGACTCTCTGCGGTGCGCAAATATGCGAACAGAAGCGGTTACGTGGAGAAAACCTTCTCCACGCACGCTACCTTCTCTGGGAACTCCAAGTGCACGAGTTCTGCAAGGCTGAAGTTGGGGCAAAGTGCATCTCAATCTCTCTTGCTTTTTCTCTCGCTGCACAGTGTGACCCAGTGCCAGTGCTGCCAAATCTTCGTGGCAGTGGCGTACTTCCTTTGGAGATGAGCCTGCATGCTGCTATGCGTGCTGGTGTAGTTTGGATATCAAATGCGGGGGGCACAGCAGCAGGGCGCCGTACCGGCTCTCGCTTCGCTTTCTTGCCGAAGAAGACGCACCTTCGCCGGCTAGGCGTCCTTCGCAGGCAAAGCGCGAGAGAGAAGCGGGCGGCGCTCAGCGGTGCGGCAAAGATGCGAACAGAAGCGGCTACGTGGAGAAAACCATCTCCACGCACGCTACCTTCTCTGGGAACCCCAAGTGCACGAGTTCTGCAAGGCTGAAGCTGGGGCGAAGTTCTTTTCTCTCTCTCTCGCTCCCTCTCTCTCTGCATATTTCGTCCCGAGTGCCAGTGCTGCCAGAACTTCGTGGCGGCAGGAAACATCTTTTGGAGATGAGCCTGCATGCTGCTATGCGTGCTAGTGCAGTTTGGAAGTAAAATGCGGGGAGTACAGCAGCAGGGCGCCGAGCCGGCTCTCGCTTCGCTTTGCAGCCGCCGAAGACGCACCTCCGCCGGCTAGGCGCCCTTCCCTCGCAAAGCCCGAGAGAGAAGCGGGCGATTCTGAGCGGTGCGGCAAAAACGCGAACAGAAGAGGCTACGTGGAGAAAACATTCTCCACGCACTCTACCTTCTCTGGGAACTCGAAGTGCACGAGTTCTGTAAGACTGAAACTGGGGCAAAGTGCATCTCAATCTCTCTTGCTTTTTCTCTCGCTGCACTGTGCGACCCAGTGCCAGTGCTGCCAAATCTTCGTGGCGGCAGGGGACATCCTTTGGCGATGAGCATGCATGCTACTATGCGTCCTATAGCAGTTTGGAAGTAAAATGCAGCGAGCACAGCAGCAGGGCGCCGTACCGGCTCTCGCTTCGCTTTGCAGCCACCGAAGACGCACCTTCGCCGGCTAGGCATCCTTCGCTCGCAAAGCGCGAGAGAGAAGCGGGCGACTCTCTGCGCTGCGGCAAAAACGAGAACAGAAGAGGCTACGTGGAGAAAATCTTCTCCACGCACGCTACCTTCTCTGGGAACACCAAGTGCACGAGTTCTGCAAGGCTGAAGCTGCGGCGAAGTTCTTTTCTCTCTCTCTCGCTCCCTCTCACTCTGCATATTTCGTCCCGAGTGCCAGTGCTGCCAGAACTTCGTGGCGGCAGGAAACATCCTTTGGAGATGAGCCTGCATGCTGCTATGCGTGCTGGTGAAGTTTGGAAGTAAAATGCGGGGAGTACAACAGCAGGGCGCCGTACCGATTCTCGCTTCGCATTGCAGCCGCCGAAGATGCACCTTCGCCGGCTAGGCGTCCTTTGCTCGCAAAGCGCGAGAGAGAAGCGGGCGACTCTCTGCGGTGCGCAAATATGCGAACAGAAGCGGTTACGTGGAGAAAACCTTCTCCACGCACTCTACCTTCTCTGGGAACTCCAAGTGCACGAGTTCTGCAAGGCTGAAGCTGGGGCAAAGTGCATCTCAATCTCTTTTGCTTTTTCTCTCGCTGCACAGTGTGACCCAGTGCCAGTGCTGCCAAATTTTCGTGGCAGTGGCAAACTTCCTTTGGAGATGAGCCTGCATGATGCTATGCGTGCTAGTGAAGTTTGGAAGTAAAATGCGGGGAGTACAACAGCAGGGCGCCGTACCGGCTCTCGCTTGCTTTGCAGCCGCCGAAGACGCACCTTCGCCGGCTAGGCGCCCTTCGCTCGCAAAGCGCGAGAGAGAAGCGGGCGACTCTCAGAGGTGCGGCAAAAACGCGAACAGAAGAGGCTACGTGGAGAAAACATTCTCCACGCACTCTACCCTCTCTGGGAACTTCAAGTGCACGAGTTCTGTTAGACTGAAGCTGGGGCAAAGTGCATCTCAATCTCTCTTGCTTTTTCTCTCGCTGCACAGTGTGACCCAATTAAGTGCTGCCAAATCTTCGTGGCTGCAGGGGACATCCTTTGGAGATGTGCATGCATGCTACTATGCGTCCTATAGCAGTTTGGAAGTAAAATGCAGCGAGCACAGCAGCAGGGCGCCGTGCCGGCTCTCGCTTCGCTTTGCAGCCTCCGAAGACGCACCTTCGCCGGCTAGGCGTCCTTCGCTCGCAAAGCGCGAGAGAGAAGCGGGCGACGCTCTGCGGTGCGGCAAAAACCGGAACAGAAGCGGCTACGTGGAGAAAACATTCCCCACGCACGCCACCTACTCTGGGAACTCCAAGTACGCGAGTTCTGTAAGACTGAAGCTGGGGCGAAGTGCATCTCAATCTCTCTTGCTTTTTCTCTCGCTGCACAGTGTGACCCAGTGCCAGTATTGCCAAATCTTCGTGGCAGTGGCGAACATCCTTTGGAGATGAGCCTGCATGCTGCTATGCGTGCTGGTGTAGTTTGGATGTGAAATGCGGCGAGCACAGCAGCAGGGCGCCGTACCGGCTCTCGCTTCGCTTTGCAGCCGCCGAAGACGCACCTTCGCCGGCTAGGCGCCCTTCGCTCGCAAAGCGCGAGAGAGAAGCGGGCGACACTCAGCGGTGCGGCAAAAACGCGAACAGAAGAGGCTACGTGGAGAAAACCTTCTCCACGCACTCTACCTTCTCTGGGAACTCCAAGTGCACGAGTTCTGTAAGACTGAAACTGGGGCAAAGTGCATCTCAATCTCTCTTGCTTTTTCTCTCGCTGCACTGTGTGACCCAGTGCCAGTGCTGCCAAATTTTCGTGGCAGTGGCAAACTTCCTTTGGAGATGAGCCTGCATGATGCTATGCGTGCTAGTGAAGTTTGGAAGTAAAATGCGGGGAGTACAACAGCAGGGCGCCGTACCGGCTCTCGCTTGCTTTGCAGCCGCCGAAGACGCACCTTCGCCGGCTAGGCGCCCTTCGCTCGCAAAGCGCGAGAGAGAAGCGGGCGACTCTCAGAGGTGCGGCAAAAACGCGAACAGAAGAGGCTACGTGGAGAAAACATTCTCCACGCACTCTACCCTCTCTGGGAACTTCAAGTGCACGAGTTCTGTTAGACTGAAGCTGGGGCAAAGTGCATCTCAATCTCTCTTGCTTTTTCTCTCGCTGCACAGTGTGACCCAATTAAGTGCTGCCAAATCTTCGTGGCTGCAGGGGACATCCTTTGGAGATGTGCATGCATGCTACTATGCGTCCTATAGCAGTTTGGAAGTAAAATGCAGCGAGCACAGCAGCAGGGCGCCGTGCCGGCTCTCGCTTCGCTTTGCAGCCTCCGAAGACGCACCTTCGCCGGCTAGGCGTCCTTCGCTCGCAAAGCGCGAGAGAGAAGCGGGCGACGCTCTGCGGTGCGGCAAAAACCGGAACAGAAGCGGCTACGTGGAGAAAACATTCCCCACGCACGCCACCTACTCTGGGAACTCCAAGTGCGCGAGTTCTGTAAGACTGAAGCTGGGGCGAAGTGCATCTCAATCTCTCTTGCTTTTTCTCTCGCTGCACAGTGTGACCCAGTGCCAGTATTGCCAAATCTTCGTGGCAGTGGCGAACATCCTTTGGAGATGAGCCTGCATGCTGCTATGCGTGCTGGTGTAGTTTGGATGTGAAATGCGGCGAGCACAGCAGCAGGGCGCCGTACCGGCTCTCGCTTCGCTTTGCAGCCGCCGAAGACGCACCTTCGCCGGCTAGGCGCCCTTCGCTCGCAAAGCGCGAGAGAGAAGCGGGCGACACTCAGCGGTGCGGCAAAAACGCGAACAGAAGAGGCTACGTGGAGAAAACCTTCTCCACGCACTCTACCTTCTCTGGGAACTCCAAGTGCACGAGTTCTGTAAGACTGAAACTGGGGCAAAGTGCATCTCAATCTCTCTTGCTTTTTCTCTCGCTGCACTGTGTGACCCAGTGCCAGTGCTGCCAAATCTTCGTGGCAGTGGCGAACTTCCTTTGGAGATGAGCCTGCATGCTGCTATGCGTGCTAGTGAAGTTTGGAAGTAAAATGCGGGGAGTACAACAGCAGGGCGCCGTACCGGCTCTCGCTTGCTTTGCAGCCGCCGAAGACGCACCTTCGCCGGCTAGGCGTCCATCGCTGGCAAAGCGCGAGAGAGAAGCGGGCGAATCTCAGCGGTGCGCAGAGATGCGAACAGAAGCGGCTACGTGGAGAAAACCTTCTCCACGCACGCTACCTTCTCTGGGAACACCAAGTGAAGGAGATCTGCAATACTGAAGCTGGGGCGAAGTTCTTTTCTCTCTCTCTCGCTCCCTCTCTCTCTGCATATTTTGTCCCGAGTGCCAGCGCTGCCAGAACTTCGTGGCAGCAGGAAACATCCTTTGGAGATGAGCCTGCATGATGCTATGCGTGCTAGTGCAGTTTGGAAGTAAAATGCGAGGAGTACCGCAGCAGGGCACCGTGCCGGCTCTCGCTTCGCTTTGCAGCCGCCGAAGACGCACCTCCGCCGGCGAGGCGCTCTTCGCTCGCAAAGAGCGAGAGAGGAGCGGGCGATTCTGAGCGGTGCGGCAAAAACGCGAACAGAAGAGGCTACGTGGAGAAAACCTTCTCCACGCACTCTACCTTCTCTGGGAACTCCAAGTGCACGAGTTCTGTAAGACTGAAACTGGGGCAAAGTGCATCTCAATCTCTCTTGCTTTTTCTCTCGCTGCACAGTGTGACCCAGTGCCAGTGCTGCCAAATCTTCGTGGCAGTGGCGTACTTCCTTTGGAGATGAGCCTGCATGCTGCTATGCGTGCTGGTGTAGTTTGGATGTGAAATGCAGCGAGCACAGCAGCAGGGCGCCGTACCGGCTCTCGCTTCGCTTTCTTGCCGAAGAAGACGCACCTTCGCCGGCTAGGCGTCCTTCGCAGGCAAAGCGCGAGAGAGAAGCGGGCGGCGCTCTGCGGTGCGGCAAAGATGGGAACAGAAGCGGCTACGTGGAGAAAACCTTCTCCACGCACGCTACTTTCTCTGGGAACTCCAAGTGCACGAGTTCTGCAAGGCTGAAGCGGGGGCAAAGTGCATCTCAATCTCTCTTGCTTTTTCTCTCGCTGCACAGTGTGACCCAGTGCCAGTGCTGCCAAATCTTCGTGGCAGTGGCGTACTTCCTTTGGAGATGATCCTGCATGCTGCTATGCGTGCTGGTGTAGTTTGGATGTCAAATGCGGGGAGCACAGCAGCAGGGCGCCGTACCGGCTCTCGCTTCGCTTTCTTGCCGAAGAAGACGCACCTTCGCCGGCTAGGCGTCCTTCGCAGGCAAAGCGCGAGAGAGAAGCGGGCGGCGCTCTGCGGTGCGGCAAAGATGGGAACAGAAGCGGCTACGTGGAGAAAACCTTCTCCACGCACGCTACCTTCTCTGTGAACTCCAAGTGCACGAGTTCTGCAAGGCTGAAGCTGCGGCGAAGTTCTTTTCTCTCTCTCTCGCTCCCTCTCTCTCTGCATATTTAGTCCCGTGTGCCAGTGCTGCCAGAACTTCGTGGCGGCAGGAAACATCCTTTGGAGATGAGCCTGCATGCTGCTATTCGTGCTAGTGAAGTTTGGAAGTAAAACGCGGGGAGTACAACAGCAGGGCGCCGTACCGGCTCTCGCTTCGCTTTGCAGCCGCCGAAGACGCACCTTCGCCGGCTAGGCGTCCTTCGCTGGCAAAGCGCGAGAGAGAAGCGGGCGACTCTCAGAGGTGCGGCAAAAACGCGAACAGAAGCGGCTACGTGGAGAAAACATTCTCCACGCACGCCACCTTCTCTGGGAACTCCAAGTGAACGAGTTCTGTTAGACTGAAGCTGGGGCAAAGTGCATCTCAATCTCTCTTGCTATTTCTCTCGCTGCACAGTGTGACCCAGTGCCAGTGCTGCCAAATCTTCGTGGCAGTGGCGAACTTCCTTTCGAGATGAGCCTGCATGCTGCTATGCGTGCTAGTGCAGTTTGGAAATAAAATGCGGGGTGTACAGCAGCAGGGCGCCGTACCGGCTCTCGCTTCGCTTTGCAGACTCCGAAGACGCACCTTCGCCGGCTAGGCGTCCTTCGCTCGCAAAGCGCGAGAGAGAAGCGGGCGACTCTCAGCGGTGCGGCAAAAACGCGAACAGAAGAGGCTACGTGGAGAAAACATTCCCCACGCACGCCACCTTCTCTGGGAACTCCAAGTGAACGAGTTCTGTAAGACTGAAGCTGGGGCAAAGTGCATCTCAATCTCTCTTGCTTTTTCTCTCGCTGCACTGTGTGACCCAGTGCCAGTGCTGCCAAATCTTCGTGGCAGTGGCGAACTTCCTTTGGAGATGAGCCTGCATGCTGCAATGCGTGCTGGTGTAGTTTGGATGTGAAATGCAGCGAGCACAGCAGCAGGGCGCCGTACCGGCTCTCGCTTCGCTTTGCAGCCGCCGAAGACGCACCTTCGCCGGCTAGGCGCCCTTCGCTCGCAAAGCGCGAGAGAGAAGCGGGCGGCGCTCTGCGGTGCGGCAAAGATGTGAACAGAAGAGGCTACGTGGAGAAAACCTTCTCCACGCACTCTACCTTCTCTGGGAACTCCAAGTGCACGAGTTCTGTAAGACTGAAGCTGGGGCAAAGTGCATCTCAATCTCTCTTGCTTTTTCTCTCGCTGCACTGTGTGACCCAGTGCCAGTGCTGCCAAATCTTCGTGGCAGTGGCGAACTTCCTTTCGAGATGAGCCTGCATGCTGCTATGCGTGCTAGTGAAGTTTGGAAGTAAAATGCGGGGAGTACAACAGCAGGGCGCTGTACCGGCTCTCGCTTGCTTTGCAGCCGCCGAAGACGCACCTTCGCCGGCTAGGCGTCCTTCGCTGGCAAAGCGCGAGAGGGAAGCGGGCGAATCTCAGCGGTGCGCAAAGATGCGAACAGAAGCGGTTACGTGGAGAAAACCTTCTCCACGCACGCTACCTTCCCTGGGAACACCAAGTGCAGGAGATCTGCAATACTGAAGCTGGGGCGAAGTTCTTTTCTCTCTCTCTCGCTCCCTCTCTCTCTGCATATTTTGTCCCGAGTGCCAGTGCTGCCAGAACTTCGTGGCAGCAGGAAACATCCTTTGGAGATGAGCCTGCATGCTGCTATGCGTGCTAGTGCAGTTTGGAAGTAAAATGCGGGGAGTACAGCAGCAGGGCGCCGTACCGGCTCTCGCTTCGCTTTGCAGCCGCCGAAGACGCACCTTCGCCGTCTAGGCGTCCTTCGCTCGCAAAGCGCGAGAGAGAAGCGGGCGACGCTCTGCGGTGCGGCAAAAACGCGAACAGAAGCGGCTACGTGGAGAAAACATTCCCCACGCACGCCACCTTCTCTGGGAACTCCAAGTGCACGAGTTCTGTAAGACTGAAGCTGGGGCGAAGTGCATCTCAATCTCTCTTGCTTTTTCTCTCGCTGCACTGTGTGACCCAGTGCCAGTGCTGCCAAATCTTCGTGGCAGTGGCGAACTTCCTTTGGAGATGAGCCTGTATGCTGCTATGCGTGCTGGTGTAGTTTGGATGTGAAATGCAGCGAGCACAGCAGCAGGGCGCCGTACCGGCTCTCGCTTCGCTTTGCAGCCGCCGAAGACGCACCTTCGCCGTCTAGGCGTCCTTCGCTCGCAAAGCGCGAGAGAGAAGCGGGCGACGCTCTGCGGTGCGGCAAAAACGCGAACAGAAGAGGCTACGTGGAGAAAACATTCCCCACGCACGCCACCTTCTCTGGGAACTCCAAGTGCACGGGTTCTGTAAGACTGAAACTGGGGCAAAGTGCATCTCAATCTCTCTTGCTTTTTCTCTCGCTGCACAGTGTGACCCAGTGCCAGTGCTGCCAAATCTTCGTGGCAGTGGCGAACTTCCTTTGGAGATGAGCCGGCTTGCTGCTATGCGTGCTGGTGTAGTTTGGATGTGAAATGCAGCGAGCACAGCAGCAGGACGCCGTACCGGCTCTCGTTTCGCTTTGCAGCCGCCGAAGACGCACCTTCGCCGGCTAGGCGTCCTTCGCTCGCAAAGCGCGAGAGAGAAGCGGGCGACTCTCAGAGGTGCGGCAAAAACGCGAACAGAAGAGGCTACGTGGAGACAACATTCTCCACGCACTCTACCCTCTCTGGGAACTTCAAGTGCACGAGTTCTGTAAGACTGAAGCTGGGGCAAAGTGCATCTCAATCTCTCTTGCTTTTTCTCTCGCTGCACTGTGTAACCCAGTGCCAGTGCTGCCAAATTTTCGTGGCAGTGGCGAACTTCCTTTCGAGATGAGCATGCATGCTGCTATGCGTGCTGGTGTAGTTTGGATGTGAAATGCAGCGAGCACAGCAGCAGGGCGCCGTACCGGCTCTCGCTTCGCTTTGCAGCCGCCGAAGACGCACCTTCGCCGGCTAGGCGTCCTTCGCTCGCAAAGCGCGAGAGAGAAGCGGGCGGCGCTCTGCGGTGCGGCAAAAACGCGAACAGAAGAGGCTACGTGGAGAAAACATTCCCCACGCACGCCACCTTCTCTGGGAACTCCAAGTGAACGAGTTCTGTAAGACTGAAGCTGGGGCAAAGTGCATCTCAATCTCTCTTGCTTTTTCTCTCGCTGCACTGTGTGACCCAGTGCCAGTGCTGCCAAATCTTCGTGGCAGTGGCGAACTTCCTTTGGAGATGAGCCTGCATGCTGCAATGCGTGCTGGTGTAGTTTGGATGTGAAATGCAGCGAGCACAGCAGCAGGGCGCCGTACCGGCTCTCGCTTCGCTTTGCAGCCGCCGAAGACGCACCTTCGCCGGCTAGGCGTCCTTCGCTCGCAAAGCGCGAGAGAGAAGCGGGCGGCGCTCTGCGGTGCGGCAAAGATGCGAACAGAAGAGGCTACGTGGAGAAAACCTTCTCCACGCACTCTACCTTCTCTGGGAACTCCAAGTGCACGAGTTCTGTAAGACTGAAGCTGGGGCAAATTGCATCTCAATCTCTCTTGCTTTTTCTCTCGCTGCACTGTGTGACCCAGTGCCAGTGCTGCCAAATCTTCGTGGCAGTGGCGAACTTCCTTTCGAGATGAGCCTGCATGCTGCTATGCGTGCTAGTGAAGTTTGGAAGTAAAATGCGGGGAGTACAACAGCAGGGTGCCGTACCGGCTCTCGCTTGCTTTGCAGCCGCCGAAGACGCACCTTCGCCGGCTAGGCGTCCTTCGCTGGCAAAGCGCGAGAGAGAAGCGGGCGAATCTCAGCGGTGCGCAAAGATGCGAACAGAAGCGGCTACGTGGAGAAAACCTTCTCCACGCACGCTACCTTCTCTGGGAACACCAAGTGCAGGAGATCTGCAATACTGAAGCTGGGGCGAAGTTCTTTTCTCTCTCTCTCGCTCCCTCTCTCTCTGCATATTTTGTCCCGAGTGCCAGTGCTGCCAGAACTTCGTGGCAGCAGGAAACATCCTTTGGAGATGAGCCTGCATGCTGCTATGCGTGCTAGTGCAGTTTGGAAGTAAAATGCGGGGAGTACAGCAGCAGGGCGCCGTACCGGCTCTCGCTTCGCTTTGCAGCCGCCGAAGATGCACCTTCGCCGTCTAGGCGTCCTTCGCTCGCAAAGCGCGAGAGAGAAGCGGACGACGCTCTGCGGTGCGGCAAAAACGCGAACAGAAGCGGCTACGTGGAGAAAACATTCCCCACGCACGCCACCTTCTCTGGGAACTCCAAGTGCACGAGTTCTGTAAGACTGAAGCTGGGGCGAAGTGCATCTCAATCTCTCTTGCTTTTTCTCTCGCTGCACTGTGTGACCCAGTGCCAGTATTGCCAAATCTTCGTGGCAGTGGCGAACTTCCTTTGGAGATGAGCCTGCATGCTGCTATGCGTGCTGGTGTAGTTTGGATGTGAAATGCAGCGAGCACAGCAGCAGGGCACCGTACCGGCTCTCGCTTCGCTTTGCAGACGCCGAAGACGCACCTTCGCCGGCTAGGCGTCCTTCGCTCGCAAAGCGCGAGAGAGAAGCGGGCGACTCTCAGCGGTGCGGCAAAAACGCGAACAGAAGAGGCTACGTGGAGAAAACATTCCCCACGCCCGCCACCTTCTCTGGGAACTCCAAGTGAACGAGTTCTGTAAGACTGAAGCTGGGGCAAAGTGCATCTCAATCTCTCTTGCTTTTTCTCTCGCTGCACTGTGTGACCCAGTGCCAGTGCTGCCAAATCTTCGTGGCAGTGGCGAACTTCCTTTGGAGATGAGCCTGCATGCTGCAATGCGTGCTGGTGTAGTTTGGATGTGAAATGCAGCGAGCACAGCAGCAGGGCGCCGTACCGGCTCTCGCTTCGCTTTGCAGCCGCCGAAGACGCACCTTCGCCGGCTAGGCGCCCTTCGCTCGCAAAGCGCGAGAGAGAAGCGGGCGGCGCTCTGCGGTGCGGCAAAGATGTGAACAGAAGAGGCTACGTGGAGAAAACCTTCTCCACGCACTCTACCTTCTCTGGGAACTCCAAGTGAACGAGTTCTGTAAGACTGAAGCTGGGGCAAAGTGCATCTCAATCTCTCTTGCTTTTTCTCTCGCTGCACTGTGTGACCCAGTGCCAGTGCTGCCAAATCTTCGTGGCAGTGGCGAACTTCCTTTGGAGATGAGCCTGCATGCTGCTATGCGTGCTAGTGAAGTTTGGAAGTAAAATGCGGGGAGTACAACAGCAGGGCGCCGTACCGGCTCTCGCTTGCTTTGCAGCCGCCGAAGACGCACCTTCGCCGGCTAGGCGTCCTTCGCTGGCAAAGCGCGAGAGAGAAGCGGGCGAATCTCAGCGGTGCGCAAAGATGCGAACAGAAGCGGTTACGTGGAGAAAACCTTCTCCACGCACGCTACCTTCCCTGGCAACACCAAGTGCAGGAGATCTGCAATACTGAAGCTGGGGCGAAGTTCTTTTCTCTCTCTCTCGCTCCCTCTCTCTCTGCATATTTTGTCCCGAGTGCCAGTGCTGCCAGAACTTCGTGGCAGCAGGAAACATCCTTTGGAGATGAGCCTGCATGCTGATATGCGTGCTAGTGCAGTTTGGAAGTAAAATGCGGGGAGTACAGCAGCAGGGCGCCGTACCGGCTCTCGCTTCGCTTTGCAGCCGCCGAAGACGCACCTTCGCCGTCTAGGCGTCCTTCGCTCGCAAAGCGCGAGAGAGAAGCGGGCGACGCTCTGCGGTGCGGCAAAAACGCGAACAGAAGCGGCTACGTGGAGAAAACATTCCCCACGCACGCCACCTTCTCTGGGAACTCCAAGTGCACGAGTTCTGTAAGACTGAAGCTGGGGCGAAGTGCATCTCAATCTCTCTTGCTTTTTCTCTCGCTGCACTGTGTGACCCAGTGCCAGTATTGCCAAATCTTCGTGGCAGTGGCGAACTTCCTTTGGAGATGAGCCTGCATGCTGCTATGCGTGCTGGTGTAGTTTGGATGTGAAATGCAGCGAGCACAGCAGCAGGGCGCCGTACCGGCTCTCGCTTCGCTTTGCAGACGCCGAAGACGCACCTTCGCCGGCTAGGCGTCCTTCGCTCGCAAAGCGCGAGAGAGAAGCGGGCGACTCTCAGCGGTGCGGCAAAAACGCGAACAGAAGAGGCTACGTGGAGAAAACATTCCCCACGCACGCCACCTTCTCTGGGAACTCCAAGTGAACGAGTTCTGTAAGACTGAAGCTGGGGCAAAGTGCATCTCAATCTCTCTTGCTTTTTCTCTCGCTGCACTGTGTGACCCAGTGCCAGTGCTGCCAAATCTTCGTGGCAGTGGCGAACTTCCTTTGGAGATGAGCCTGCATGCTGCTATGCGTGCTGGTGTAGTTTGGATGTGAAATGCAGCGAGCACAGCAGCAGGGCGCCGTACCGGCTCTCGCTTCGCTTTGCAGCCGCCGAAGACGCACCTTCGCCGGCTAGGCGTCCTTCACTCGCAAAGCGCGAGAGAGAAGCGGGCGGCGCTCTGCGGTGCGGCAAAGATGTGAACAGAAGAGGCTACGTGGAGAAAACCTTCTCCACGCACTCTACCTTCTCTGGGAACTCCAAGTGCACGAGTTCTGTAAGACTGAAACTGGGGCAAAGTGCATCTCAATCTCTCTTGCTTTTTCTCTCGCTGCACTGTGTGACCCAGTGCCAGTGCTGCCAAATCTTCGTGGCAGTGGAGAACTTCCTTTGGAGATGAGCCTGCATGCTGCTATGCGTGCTAGTGCAGTTTGGAAGTAAAATGCGGGGAGTACAACAGAAGGGCGCCGTACCGGCTCTCGCTTCGCTTTGCAGCCGCTGAAGACGCACCTTCGCCGGCTAGGCGTCCTTCGCTCGCAAAGCGCGAGAGAGAAGCGGGCGACTCTCAGAGGTGCGGCAAAAACGCGAACAGAAGAGGCTACGTGGAGACAACATTCTCCACGCACTCTACCCTCTCTGGGAACTTCAAGTGCACGAGTTCTGTAAGACTGAAGCTGGGGCAAAGTGCATCTCAATCTCTCTTGCTTTTTCTCTCGCTGCACTGTGTAACCCAGTGCCAGTGCTGCCAAATTTTCGTGGCAGTGGCGAACTTCCTTTCGAGATGAGCCTGCATGCTGCTATGCGTGCTGGTGTAGTTTGGATGTGAAATGCAGCGAGCACAGCAGCAGGGCGCCGTACCGGCTCTCGCTTCGCTTTGCAGCCGCCGAAGACGCACCTTCGCCGGCTAGGCGTCCTTCGCTCGCAAAGCGCGAGAGAGAAGCGGGCGGCGCTCTGCGGTGCGGCAAAAACGCGAACAGAAGAGGCTACGTGGAGAAAACCTTCTCCACGCACTCTACCTTCTCTGGGAACTCCAAGTGCACGAGTTCTGTAAGACTGAAGCTGGGGCAAATTGCATCTCAATCTCTCTTGCTTTTTCTCTCGCTGCACTGTGTGACCCAGTGCCAGTGCTGCCAAATCTTCGTGGCAGTGGCGAACTTCCTTTCGAGATGAGCCTGCATGCTGCTATGCGTGCTAGTGAAGTTTGGAAGTAAAATGCGGGGAGTACAACAGCAGGGCGCCGTACCGGCTCTCGCTTGCTTTGCAGCCGCCGAAGACGCACCTTCGCCGGCTAGGCGTCCTTCGCTGGCAAAGCGCGAGAGAGAAGCGGGCGAATCTCAGCGGTGCGCAAAGATGCGAACAGAAGCGGCTACGTGGAGAAAACCTTCTCCACGCACGCTACCTTCTCTGGGAACACCAAGTGCAGGAGATCTGCAATACTGAAGCTGGGGCGAAGTTCTTTTCTCTCCCTCTCGCTCCCTCTCTCTCTGCATATTTTGTCCCGAGTGCCAGTGCTGCCAGAACTTCGTGGCAGCAGGAAACATCCTTTGGAGATGAGCCTGCATGCTGCTATGCGTGCTAGTGCAGTTTGGAAGTAAAATGCGGGGAGTAAAGCAGCAGGGCGCCGTACCGGCTCTCGCTTCGCTTTGCAGCCGCCGAAGACGCACCTTCGCCGTCTAGGCGTCCTTCGCTCGCAAAGCGCGAGAGAGAAGCGGACGACGCTCTGCGGTGCGGCAAAAACGCGAACAGAAGCGGCTACGTGGAGAAAACATTCCCCACGCACGCCACCTTCTCTGGGAACTCCAAGTGCACGAGTTCTGTAAGACTGAAGCTGGGGCAAAGTGCATCTCAATCTCTCTTGCTTTTTCTCTCGCAGCACAGTGTGACCCAGTGCCAGTATTGCCAAATCTTCGTGGCAGTGGCCACTTCCTTTGGAGATGAGCCTGCATGCTGCTATGCGTGCTGGTGTAGTTTGGATGTGAAATGCGGCGAGCACAGCAGCAGGGCGCTGTACCGGCTCTCGCTTCGCTTTGCAGACGCCGAAGACGCACCTTCGCCGGCTAGGCGTCCTTCGCTCGCAAAGCGCGAGAGAGAAGCGGGCGACTCTCAGCGGTGCGGCAAAAACGCGAACAGAAGAGGCTACGTGGAGAAAACATTCCCCACGCACGCCACCTTCTCTGGGAACTCCAAGTGCACGAGTTCTGTAAGACTGAAGCTGGGGCAAAGTGCATCTCAATCTCTCTTGCTTTTTCTCTCGCTGCACTGTGTGACCCAGTGCCAGTATTGCCAAATCTTCGTGGCAGTGGCGAACTTCCTTTGGAGATGAGCCTGCATGCTGCTATGCGTGCTGGTGTAGTTTGGATGTGAAATGCGGCGAGCACAGCAGCAGGGCGCCGTACCGGCTCTCGCTTCGCTTTGCAGACGCCGAAGACGCACCTTCGCCGGCTAGGCGTCCTTCGCAGGCAAAGCGCGAGAGAGAAGCGGGCGACTCTCAGCGGTGCGGCAAAAACGCGAACAGAAGAGGCTACGTGGAGAAAACATTCCCCACGCACGCCACCTTCTCTGGGAACTCCAAGTGAACGAGTTCTGTAAGACTGAAGCTGGGGCAAAGTGCATCTCAATCTCTCTTGCTTTTTCTCTCGCTGCACTGTGTGACCCAGTGCCAGTGCTGCCAAATCTTCGTGGCAGTGGCGAACTTCCTTTGGAGATGAGCCTGCATGCTGCTATGCGTGCTGGTGTAGTTTGGATGTGAAATGCAGCGAGCACAGCAGCAGGGCGCCGTACCGGCTCTCGCTTCGCTTTGCAGCCGCCGAAGACGCACCTTCGCCGGCTAGGCGCCCTTCGCTCGCAAAGCGCGAGAGAGAAGCGGGCGGCGCTCTGCGGTGCGGCAAAGATGCGAACAGAAGAGGCTACGTGGAGAAAACCTTCTCCACGCACTCTACCTTCTCTGGGAACTCCAAGTGCACGAGTTCTGTAAGACTGAAGCTGGGGCAAAGTGCATCTCAATCTCTCTTGCTTTTTCTCTCGCTGCACTGTGTGACCCAGTGCCAGTGCTGCCAAATCTTCGTGGCAGTGGCGAACTTCCTTTGGAGATGAGCCTGCATGCTGCTATGCGTGCTAGTGCAGTTTGGAAGTAAAATGCGGGGAGTACAACAGAAGGGCGCCGTACCGGCTCTCGCTTCGCTTTGCAGCCGCCGAAGACGCACCTTCGCCGGCTAGGCGTCCTTCGCTCGCAAAGCGCGAGAGAGAAGCGGGCGGCTCTCAGCGGTGCGCAAAGATGCGAACAGAAGCGACTACATGGAGAAAACCTTCTCCACGCACGCTACCTTCTCTGGGAACTCCAAGTGCACGAGTTCTGTAGGACTGAAGCTGGGGCAAAGTGCATCTCAATCTCTCTTGCTTTTTCTCTCAATGAACAGTTTGACCCAGTGCCAGTACTGCCAGAACTTCGTGGCGGCAGGAAACATCCTTTGGAGATGAGCCGGCATGATGCTATGCGTGCTAGTGCCGTTTGGAAGTAAAATGCGGGGAGTACAGCAGCAGGGCGCCGTACCGGCTCTCGCTTCGCTTTGCAGCCGCCGAAGACGCACCTTCGCCGGCTAGGTGTCCTCCGCTCGCAAAGCGCGAGAGAGAAGCGGGCGACTCTCTTCGGTGCGCAAAGATGCGAACAGAAGCGGTTACGTGGAGAAAACATTCTCCACGCACGCTACCCTCTCTGGGAACTCCAAGTGCACGAGTTCTGCAAGGCTGAAGCGGGGGCAAAGTGCATCTCAATCTCTCTTGCTTTTTCTCTCGCTGCACAGTGTGACCCAGTGCCAGTGCTGCCAAATCTTCGTGGCAGTGGCGAACTTCCTTTGGGGATGAGCCTGCATGCTGCTATGCGTGCTGGTGTACTTTGGATGTCAAATGCGGGGAGCACAGCAGCAGGGCGCCGTACCGGCTCTCGCTTCGCTTTCTTGCCGAAGAAGACGCACCTTCGCCGGCTAGGCGTCCTTCGCTCGCAAAGCGCGAGAGAGAAGCGGGCGGCGCTCTGCGGTGCGGCAAAGATGCGAACAGAAGCGGCTACGTAAAGAAAACCCTCCCCACGCACGCCACCTTCTCTGGGAACTCCAAGTGAACGAGTTCTGTAAGACTGAAGCTGGGGCAAAGTGCATCTCAATCTCGTGCTATTTCTATCGCTGAACAGTTTGACCCAGTGCCAGTACTGCCAGAACTTCGTGGCGGCAGGAAACATCCTTTGGAGATGAGCCTGCATGCTGCTATGCGTGCTAGTGCAGTTTGGAAGTAAAATGCGAGGAGTACAGCAGCAGGGCGCCGTGCCGGCTCTCGCTTCGCTTCGCAGCCGCCGAAGACGCACCTCCGCCGGCTAGGAGCCCTTCGCTCGCAAAGCGCGAGAGAGAAGCGGGCGATTCTGAGCGGTGCGGCAAAAACGCGAACAGAAGAGGCTACGTGGAGAAAACATTCTCCACGCACTCTACCTTCTCTGGGAACTCCAAGTGCACGAGTTCTGTAAGACTGAAGCTGGGGCAAAGTGCATCTCAATCTCTCTTGCTATTTCTCTCGCTGAACAGTTTGACCCAGTGCCAGTACTGCCAGAACTTCGTGGCGGCAGGAAACATCCTTTGGAGATGAGCCTGCATGATGCTATGCGTGCTAGTGCAGTTTGGAAGTAAAATGCGGGGAGTACAGCAGCAGGGCGCCGTGCCGGCTCTCGCTTCGCTTTGCAGCCGCCGAAGACGCACCTCCGCCGGCTAGGCGCCCTTCGCTCGCAAAGCGCGAGAGAGAAGCGGGCGATTCTGAGCGGTGCGGCAAAAACGCGAACAGAAGAGGCTACGTGGAGAAAACATTCCCCACGCACGCCACCTTCTCTGGGAACTCCAAGTGCACGAGTTCTGCAAGGCTGAAGCTGCGGCGAAGTTCTTTTCTCTCTCTCTCGCTCCCTCTCTCTCTGCATATTTAGTCCCGTGTGCCAGTGCTGCCAGAACTTCGTGGCGGCAGGAAACATCCTTTGGAGATGAGCCTGCATGCTGCTATGCGTCCTATAGCAGTTTGGAAGTAAAATGCGGGGAGTACAGCAGCAGGGCGCCATACCGGCTCTCGCTTCGCTTTGCAGCCGCCGAAGACGCACCTTCGCCGGCTAGGCGTCCTTCGCTGGCAAAGCGCGAGAGAGAAGTGGGCGGCTCTCTGCGGTGCGCAAAGATGCGAACAGAAGAGGCTACGTGGAGAAAACATTCTCCACGCACGCTACCTTCTCTGGGAACTCCAAGTGCACGAGTTCTGTAAGACTGAAGCTGGGGCAAAGTGCATCCCAATCTCTCTTGCTTTTTCTCACGCTGCACAGTTTGACCCAGTGCCAGTACTGCCAGAACTTCGTGGCGGCAGGAAACATCCTTTGGAGATGAGCCTGCATGCTGTTATGCGTGCTAGTGCAGTTTGGAAGTAAAATGCGGGGAGTACAGCAGCAGGGCGCCGTACCGGCTCTCGCTTCGCTTTGCAGCCGCCGAAGACGCACCTTCGCCGGCTAGGCGTCCTTCGCTCACAAAGCGCGAGAGAGAAGCGGGCGGCTCTATGCGGTGCGCAAAGATGAGAACAGAAGCGGCTTCGTGGGGAAAACATTCTCCACGCACTCTACCTTCTCTAGGAACTCCAAGTGCACGGGTTCTGTAAGACTGAAACTGGGGCAAAGTGCATCTCAATCTCTCTTGCTTTTTCTCTCGCTGCACAGTGTGACCCAGTGCCAGTGCTGCCAAATCTTCGTGGCAGTGGCGAACTTCCTTTGGAGATGAGCCTGCTTGCTGCTATGCGTGCTGGTGTAGTTTGGATGTGAAATGCAGCGAGCACAGCAGCAGGACGCCGTACCGGCTCTCGTTTCGCTTTGCAGCCGCCGAAGACGCACCTTCGCCGGCTAGGCGTCCCTCGCTCGCAAAGCGCGAGAGAGAAGCGGGCGACTCTCTGCGGTGGGCAAAGATGCGAACAGAAGCGGTTACGTGGAGAAAACCTTCTCCACGCACGCTACCTTCTCTGGGAACTCCAAGTGCACAAGTTCTGTAAGACTGAAGCTGGGGCAAAGTGCATCTCAATCTCTTTTGCCTTTTCTCTCGCTGCACAGTGTGACCCAGTTATGTGCTGCCAAATCTTCGTGGCAGCAGGGGACATCCTTTGGAGATGAGCCTGCATGCTACTATGCGTCCTATAGCAGTTTGGAAGTAAAATGCAGCGAGCACAGCAGCAGGGCCCCGTACCGGCACGCGCTTCGCTTTCTTGCCGAAGAAGACGCACCTTCGCCGCCTAGGCGTCCTTCGCAGGCAAAGCGCGAGAAAGAAGAGTGCGGCGCCCTGCGGTGCGGCAAAGATGCGAACAGAAGCGGCTACGTGGAGAAAACCTTCTCCACGCACGCTACCTTCTCTGGGAACTCCAAGTGCACGAGTTCTGCAAGGCTGAAGCTGCGGCGAAGTTCTTTTCTCTCTCTTTCGCTCCCTCTCTCTCTGCATATTTAGTCCCGAGTGCCAGGGCTGCCAGAACTTCGTGGCGGCAGGAAACATCCTTTGGAGATGAGCCTGCACGCTGCTATGCGTGCTAGTGCAGTTTGGAAATAAAATGCGGGGAGTAAAGCAGCAGGGCGCCGTACCGGCTCTCGCTTCGCTTTGCAGCCGCCGAAGACGCACCTTCGCCGTCTAGGCGTCCTTCGCTCGCAAAGCGCGAGAGAGAAGCGGGCGACGCTCTGCGGTGCGGCAAAAACGCGAACAGAAGCGGCTACGTGGAGAAAACATTCCCCACGCACGCCACCTTCTCTGGGAACTCCAAGTGCACGAGTTCTGTAAGACTGAAGCTGGGGCGAAGTGCATCTCAATCTCTCTTGCTTTTTCTCTCGCTGCACTGTGTGACCCAGTGCCAGTATTGCCAAATCTTCGTGGCAGTGGCGAACTTCCTTTGGAGATGAGCCTGCATGCTGCTATGCGTGCTGGTGTAGTTTGGATGTGAAATGCAGCGAGCACAGCAGCAGGGCGCCGTACCGGCTCTCGCTTCGCTTTGCAGACGCCGAAGACGCACCTTCGCCGTCTAGGCTTCCTTCGCTCGCAAAGCGCGAGAGAGAAGCGGGCGACTCTCAGCGGTGCGGCAAAGATGTGAACAGAAGAGGCTACGTGGAGAAAACCTTCTCCACGCACTCTACCTTCTCTGGGAACTCCAAGTGCACGAGTTCTGTAAGACTGAAACTGGGGCAAAGTGCATCTCAATCTCTCTTGCTTTTTCTCTCGCTGCACTGTGTGACCCAGTGCCAGTGCTGCCAAATCTTCGTGGCAGTGGCGAACTTCCTTTGGAGATGAGCCTGCATGCTGCTATGCGTGCTAGTGCAGTTTGGAAGTAAAATGCGGGGAGTACAACAGAAGGGCGCCGTACCGGCTCTCGCTTCGCTTTGCAGCCGCCGAAGACGCACCTTCGCCGGCTAGGCGTCCTTCGCTCGCAAAGCGCGAGAGAGAAGCGGGCGACTCTCAGAGGTGCGGCAAAAACGCGAACAGAAGAGGCTACGTGGAGAAAACATTCTCCACGCTCTCTACCCTCTCTGGGAACTTCAAGTGCACGAGTTCTGTAAGACTGAAGCTGGGGCAAAGTGCATCTCAATCTCTCTTGCTTTTTCTCTCGCTGCACTGTGTAACCCAGTGCCAGTGCTGCCAAATTTTCGTGCCAGTGGCGAACTTCCTTTCGAGATGAGCCTGCATGCTGCTATGCGTGCTGGTGTAGTTTGGATGTGAAATGCAGCGAGCACAGCAGCAGGGCGCCGTACCGGCTCTCGCTTCGCTTTGCAGCCGCCGAAGACGCACCTTCGCCGGCTAGGCGTCCTTCGCTCGCAAAGCGCGAGAGAGAAGCGGGCGGCGCTCTGCGGTGCGGCAAAGATGCGAACAGAAGAGGCTACGTGGAGAAAACCTTCTCCACGCACTCTACCTTCTCTGGGAACTCCAAGTGCACGAGTTCTGTAAGACTGAAGCTGGGGCAAATTGCATCTCAATCTCTCTTGCTTTTTCTCTCGCTGCACAGTGTGACCCAGTGCCAGTGCTGCCAAATATTCGTGGCAGTGGCGAACTTCCTTTCGAGATGAGCCTGCATGCTGCTATGCGTGCTAGTGAAGTTTGGAAGTAAAATGCGGGGAGTACAACAGCAGGGCGCCGTACCGGCTCTCGCTTGCTTTGCAGCCGCCGAAGACGCACCTTCGCCGGCTAGGCGTCCTTCGCTGGCAAAGCGCGAGAGAGAAGCGGGCGAATCTCAGCGGTGCGCAAAGATGCGAACAGAAGCGGCTACGTGGAGAAAACCTTCTCCACGCACGCTACCTTCCCTGGGAACACCAAGTGCAGGAGATCTGCAATACTGAAGCTGGGGCGAAGTTCTTTTCTCTCTCTCTCGCTCCCTCTCTCTCTGCATATTTTGTCCCGAGTGCCAGTGCTGCCAGAACTTCGTGGCAGCAGGAAACATCCTTTGGAGATGAGCCTGCATGCTGCTATGCGTGCTAGTGCAGTTTGGAAGTAAAATGCGGGGAGTACAGCAGCAGGGCGCCGTACCGGCTCTCGCTTCGCTTTGCAGCCGCCGAAGACGCAACTTCGCCGTCTAGACGTCCTTCGCTCGCAAAGCGCGAGAGAGAAGCGGACGACGCTCTGCGGTGCGGCAAAAACGCGAACAGAAGCGGCTACGTGGAGAAAACATTCCCCACGCACGCCACCTTCTCTGGGAACTCCAAGTGCACGAGTTCTGTAAGACTGAAGCTGGGGCGAAGTGCATCTCAATCTCTCTTGCTTTTTCTCTCGCAGCACAGTGTGACCCAGTGCCAGTATTGCCAAATCTTCGTGGCAGTGGCGAACTTCCTTTGGAGATGAGCCTGCATGCTGCTATGCGTGCTGGTGTAGTTTGCATGTGAAATGCGGCGAGCACAGCAGCAGGGCGCCGTACCGGCTCTCGCTTCGCTTTGCAGACGCCGAAGACGCACCTTCGCCGGCTAGGCGTCCTTCGCTCGCAAAGCGCGAGAGAGAAGCGGGCGACTCTCAGCGGTGCGGCAAAAACGCGAACAGAAGAGGCTACGTGGAGAAAACATTCCCCACGCACGCCACCTTCTCTGGGAACTCCAAGTGAACGAGTTCTGTAAGACTGAAGCTGGGGCAAAGTGCATCTCAATCTCTCTTGCTTTTTCTCTCGCTGCACTGTGTGACCCAGTGCCAGTGCTGCCAAATCTTCGTGGCAGTGACGAACTTCCTTTGGAGATGAGCCTGCATGCTGCTATGCGTGCTGGTGTACTTTGGATGTCAAATGCGGGGAGCACAGCAGCAGGGCGCCGTACCGGCTCTCGCTTCGCTTTCTTGCCGAAGAAGACGCACCTTCGCCGGCTAGGCGTCCTTCGCTCGCAAAGCGCGAGAGAGAAGCGGGCGGCGCTCTGCGGTGCGGCAAAGATGCGAACAGAAGCGGCTACGTAAAGAAAACCCTCCCCACGCACGCCACCTTCTCTGGGAACTCCAAGTGAACGAGTTCTGTAAGACTGAAGCTGGGGCAAAGTGCATCTCAATCTCGTGCTATTTCTATCGCTGAACAGTTTGACCCAGTGCCAGTACTGCCAGAACTTCGTGGCGGCAGGAAACATCCTTTGGAGATGAGCCTGCATGCTGCTATGCGTGCTAGTGCAGTTTGGAAGTAAAATGCGAGGAGTACAGCAGCAGGGCGCCGTGCCGGCTCTCGCTTCGCTTCGCAGCCGCCGAAGACGCACCTCCGCCGGCTAGGAGCCCTTCGCTCGCAAAGCGCGAGAGAGAAGCGGGCGATTCTGAGCGGTGCGGCAAAAACGCGAACAGAAGAGGCTACGTGGAGAAAACATTCTCCACGCACTCTACCTTCTCTGGGAACTCCAAGTGCACGAGTTCTGTAAGACTGAAGCTGGGGCAAAGTGCATCTCAATCTCTCTTGCTATTTCTCTCGCTGAACAGTTTGACCCAGTGCCAGTACTGCCAGAACTTCGTGGCGGCAGGAAACATCCTTTGGAGATGAGCCTGCATGATGCTATGCGTGCTAGTGCAGTTTGGAAGTAAAATGCGGGGAGTACAGCAGCAGGGCGCCGTGCCGGCTCTCGCTTCGCTTTGCAGCCGCCGAAGACGCACCTCCGCCGGCTAGGCGCCCTTCGCTCGCAAAGCGCGAGAGAGAAGCGGGCGATTCTGAGCGGTGCGGCAAAAACGCGAACAGAAGAGGCTACGTGGAGAAAACATTCCCCACGCACTCTACCTTCTCTGGGAACTCCAAGTGCACGAGTTCTGTAAGACTGAAGCTGGGGCAAAGTGCATCTCAATCTCGTGCTATTTCTATCGCTGAACAGTTTGACCCAGTGCCAGTACTGCCAGAACTTCGTGGCGGCAGGAAACATCCTTTGGAGATGAGCCTGCATGCTGCTATGCGTGCTAGTGCAGTTTGGAAGTAAAATGCGAGGAGTACAGCAGCAGGGCGCCGTGCCGGCTCTCGCTTCGCTTCGCAGCCGCCGAAGACGCACCTCCGCCGGCTAGGAGCCCTTCGCTCGCAAAGCGCGAGAGAGAAGCGGGCGATTCTGAGCGGTGCGGCAAAAACGCGAACAGAAGAGGCTACGTGGAGAAAACATTCTCCACGCACTCTACCTTCTCTGGGAACTCCAAGTGCACGAGTTCTGTAAGACTGAAGCTGGGGCAAAGTGCATCTCAATCTCTCTTGCTATTTCTCTCGCTGAACAGTTTGACCCAGTGCCAGTACTGCCAGAACTTCGTGGCGGCAGGAAACATCCTTTGGAGATGAGCCTGCATGATGCTATGCGTGCTAGTGCAGTTTGGAAGTAAAATGCGGGGAGTACAGCAGCAGGGCGCCGTGCCGGCTCTCGCTTCGCTTTGCAGCCGCCGAAGACGCACCTCCGCCGGCTAGGCGCCCTTCGCTCGCAAAGCGCGAGAGAGAAGCGGGCGATTCTGAGCGGTGCGGCAAAAACGCGAACAGAAGAGGCTACGTGGAGAAAACATTCCCCACGCACGCCACCTTCTCTGGGAACTCCAAGTGCACGAGTTCTGCAAGGCTGAAGCTGCGGCGAAGTTCTTTTCTCTCTCTCTCGCTCCCTCTCTCTCTGCATATTTAGTCCCGTGTGCCAGTGCTGCCAGAACTTCGTGGCGGCAGGAAACATCCTTTGGAGATGAGCCTGCATGCTGCTATGCGTCCTATAGCAGTTTGGAAGTAAAATGCGGGGAGTACAGCAGCAGGGCGCCATACCGGCTCTCGCTTCGCTTTGCAGCCGCCGAAGACGCACCTTCGCCGGCTAGGCGTCCTTCGCTGGCAAAGCGCGAGAGAGAAGTGGGCGGCTCTCTGCGGTGCGCAAAGATGCGAACAGAAGAGGCTACGTGGAGAAAACATTCTCCACGCACGCTACCTTCTCTGGGAACTCCAAGTGCACGAGTTCTGTAAGACTGAAGCTGGGGCAAAGTGCATCCCAATCTCTCTTGCTTTTTCTCACGCTGCACAGTTTGACCCAGTGCCAGTACTGCCAGAACTTCGTGGCGGCAGGAAACATCCTTTGGAGATGAGCCTGCATGCTGTTATGCGTGCTAGTGCAGTTTGGAAGTAAAATGCGGGGAGTACAGCAGCAGGGCGCCGTACCGGCTCTCGCTTCGCTTTGCAGCCGCCGAAGACGCACCTTCGCCGGCTAGGCGTCCTTCGCTCGCAAAGCGCGAGAGAGAAGCGGGCGGCTCTATGCGGTGCGCAAAGATGAGAACAGAAGCGGCTTCGTGGGGAAAACATTCTCCACGCACTCTACCTTCTCTAGGAACTCCAAGTGCACGGGTTCTGTAAGACTGAAACTGGGGCAAAGTGCATCTCAATCTCTCTTGCTTTTTCTCTCGCTGCACAGTGTGACCCAGTGCCAGTGCTGCCAAATCTTCGTGGCAGTGGCGAACTTCCTTTGGAGATGAGCCTGCTTGCTGCTATGCGTGCTGGTGTAGTTTGGATGTGAAATGCAGCGAGCACAGCAGCAGGACGCCGTACCGGCTCTCGTTTCGCTTTGCAGCCGCCGAAGACGCACCTTCGCCGGCTAGGCGTCCCTCGCTCGCAAAGCGCGAGAGAGAAGCGGGCGACTCTCTGCGGTGGGCAAAGATGCGAACAGAAGCGGTTACGTGGAGAAAACCTTCTCCACGCACGCTACCTTCTCTGGGAACTCCAAGTGCACAAGTTCTGTAAGACTGAAGCTGGGGCAAAGTGCATCTCAATCTCTTTTGCCTTTTCTCTCGCTGCACAGTGTGACCCAGTTATGTGCTGCCAAATCTTCGTGGCAGCAGGGGACATCCTTTGGAGATGAGCCTGCATGCTACTATGCGTCCTATAGCAGTTTGGAAGTAAAATGCAGCGAGCACAGCAGCAGGGTGCCGTACCGGAACGCGCTTCGCTTTCTTGCCGAAGAAGACGCACCTTCGCCGCCTAGGCGTCCTTCGCAGGCAAAGCGCGAGAGAGAAGAGTGCGGCGCCCTGCGGTGCGGCAAAGATGCGAACAGAAGCGGCTACGTGGAGAAAACCTTCTCCACGCACGCTACCTTCTCTGGGAACTCCAAGTGCACGAGTTCTGCAAGGCTGAAGCTGCGGCGAAGTTCTTTTCTCTCTCTTTCGCTCCCTCTCTCTCTGCATATTTAGTCCCGAGTGCCAGGGCTGCCAGAACTTCGTGGCGGCAGGAAACATCCTTTGGAGATGAGCCTGCACGCTGCTATGCGTGCTAGTGCAGTTTGGAAATAAAATGCGGGGAGTAAAGCAGCAGGGCGCCGTACCGGCTCTCGCTTCGCTTTGCAGCCGCCGAAGACGCACCTTCGCCGTCTAGGCGTCCTTCGCTCGCAAAGCGCGAGAGAGAAGCGGGCGACGCTCTGCGGTGCGGCAAAAACGCGAACAGAAGCGGCTACGTGGAGAAAACATTCCCCACGCACGCCACCTTCTCTGGGAACTCCAAGTGCACGAGTTCTGTAAGACTGAAGCTGGGGCGAAGTGCATCTCAATCTCTCTTGCTTTTTCTCTCGCTGCACTGTGTGACCCAGTGCCAGTATTGCCAAATCTTCGTGGCAGTGGCGAACTTCCTTTGGAGATGAGCCTGCATGCTGCTATGCGTGCTGGTGTAGTTTGGATGTGAAATGCAGCGAGCACAGCAGCAGGGCGCCGTACCGGCTCTCGCTTCGCTTTGCAGACGCCGAAGACGCACCTTCGCCGTCTAGGCTTCCTTCGCTCGCAAAGCGCGAGAGAGAAGCGGGCGACTCTCAGCGGTGCGGCAAAGATGTGAACAGAAGAGGCTACGTGGAGAAAACCTTCTCCACGCACTCTACCTTCTCTGGGAACTCCAAGTGCACGAGTTCTGTAAGACTGAAACTGGGGCAAAGTGCATCTCAATCTCTCTTGCTTTTTCTCTCGCTGCACTGTGTGACCCAGTGCCAGTGCTGCCAAATCTTCGTGGCAGTGGCGAACTTCCTTTGGAGATGAGCCTGCATGCTGCTATGCGTGCTAGTGCAGTTTGGAAGTAAAATGCGGGGAGTACAACAGAAGGGCGCCGTACCGGCTCTCGCTTCGCTTTGCAGCCGCCGAAGACGCACCTTCGCCGGCTAGGCGTCCTTCGCTCGCAAAGCGCGAGAGAGAAGCGGGCGACTCTCAGAGGTGCGGCAAAAACGCGAACAGAAGAGGCTACGTGGAGAAAACATTCTCCACGCTCTCTACCCTCTCTGGGAACTTCAAGTGCACGAGTTCTGTAAGACTGAAGCTGGGGCAAAGTGCATCTCAATCTCTCTTGCTTTTTCTCTCGCTGCACTGTGTAACCCAGTGCCAGTGCTGCCAAATTTTCGTGCCAGTGGCGAACTTCCTTTCGAGATGAGCCTGCATGCTGCTATGCGTGCTGGTGTAGTTTGGATGTGAAATGCAGCGAGCACAGCAGCAGGGCGCCGTACCGGCTCTCGCTTCGCTTTGCAGCCGCCGAAGACGCACCTTCGCCGGCTAGGCGTCCTTCGCTCGCAAAGCGCGAGAGAGAAGCGGGCGGCGCTCTGCGGTGCGGCAAAGATGCGAACAGAAGAGGCTACGTGGAGAAAACCTTCTCCACGCACTCTACCTTCTCTGGGAACTCCAAGTGCACGAGTTCTGTAAGACTGAAGCTGGGGCAAATTGCATCTCAGTCTCTCTTGCTTTTTCTCTCGCTGCACAGTGTGACCCAGTGCCAGTGCTGCCAAATCTTCGTGGCAGTGGCGAACTTCCTTTCGAGATGAGCCTGCATGCTGCTATGCGTGCTAGTGAAGTTTGGAAGTAAAATGCGGGGAGTACAACAGCAGGGCGCCGTACCGGCTCTCGCTTGCTTTGCAGCCGCCGAAGACGCACCTTCGCCGGCTAGGCGTCCTTCGCTGGCAAAGCGCGAGAGAGAAGCGGGCGAATCTCAGCGGTGCGCAAAGATGCGAACAGAAGCGGCTACGTGGAGAAAACCTTCTCCACGCACGCTACCTTCCCTGGGAACACCAAGTGCAGGAGATCTGCAATACTGAAGCTGGGGCGAAGTTCTTTTCTCTCTCTCTCGCTCCCTCTCTCTCTGCATATTTTGTCCCGAGTGCCAGTGCTGCCAGAACTTCGTGGCAGCAGGAAACATCCTTTGGAGATGAGCCTGCATGCTGCTATGCGTGCTAGTGCAGTTTGGAAGTAAAATGCGGGGAGTACAGCAGCAGGGCGCCGTACCGGCTCTCGCTTCGCTTTGCAGACGCCGAAGACGCACCTTCGCCGGCTAGGCGTCCTTCGCTCGCAAAGCGCGAGAGAGAAGCGGGCGACTCTCAGCGGTGCGGCAAAAACGCGAACAGAAGAGGCTACGTGGAGAAAACATTCCCCACGCACGCCACCTTCTCTGGGAACTCCAAGTGAACGAGTTCTGTAAGACTGAAGCTGGGGCAAAGTGCATCTCAATCTCTCTTGCTTTTTCTCTCGCTGCACTGTGTGACCCAGTGCCAGTGCTGCCAAATCTTCGTGGCAGTGACGAACTTCCTTTGGAGATGAGCCTGCATGCTGCTATGCGTGCTGGTGTAGTTTGGATGTGAAATGCAGCGAGCACAGCAGCAGGGCGCCGTACCGGCTCTCGCTTCGCTTTGCAGCCGCCGAAGACGCACCTTCGCTGGCTAGGCGTCCTTCGCTCGCAAAGCGCGAGAGAGAAGCGGGCGGCTCTATGCGGTGCGCAAAGATGAGAACAGAAGCGGCTTCGTGGGGAAAACATTCTCCACGCACTCTACCTTCTCTAGGAACTCCAAGTGCACGGGTTCTGTAAGACTGAAACTGGGGCAAAGTGCATCTCAATCTCTCTTGCTTTTTCTCTCGCTGCACAGTGTGACCCAGTGCCAGTGCTGCCAAATCTTCGTGGCAGTGGCGAACTTCCTTTGGAGATGAGCCGGCTTGCTGCTATGCGTGCTGGTGTAGTTTGGATGTGAAATGCAGCGAGCACAGCAGCAGGACGCCGTACCGGCTCTCGTTTCGCTTTGCAGCCGCCGAAGACGCACCTTCGCCGGCTAGGCGTCCTTCGCTCGCAAAGCGCGAGAGAGAAGCGGGCGACTCTCTGAGGTGCGGCAAAAACGCGAACAGAAGAGGCTACGTGGAGACAACATTCTCCACGCACTCTACCCTCTCTGGGAACTTCAAGTGCACGAGTTCTGTAAGACTGAAGCTAGGGCAAAGTGCATCTCAATCTCTCTTGCTTTTTCTCTCGCTGCACTGTGTAACCCAGTGCCAGTGCTGCCAAATTTTCGTGGCAGTGGCGAACTTCCTTTCGAGATGAGCCTGCATGCTGCTATGCGTGCTGGTGTAGTTTGGATGTGAAATGCAGCGAGCACAGCAGCAGGGCGCCGTACCGATTCTCGCTTCGCTTTGCAGCCGCCGAAGACGCACCTTCGCCGCCTAGGCGTCCTTCGCTCGCAAAGCGCGAGAGAGAAGCGGGCGGCGCTCTGCGGTGCGGCAAAAACGCGAACAGAAGAGGCTACGTGGAGAAAACCTTCTCCATGCACTCTACCTTCTCTGGGAACTCCAAGTGCACGAGTTCTGTAAGACTGAAGCTGGGGCAAATTGCATCTCAATCTCTCTTGCTTTTTCTCTCGCTGCACTGTGTGACCCAGTGCCAGTGCTGCCAAATCTTCGTGGCAGTGGCGAACTTCCTTTCGAGATGAGCCTGCATGCTGCTATGCGTGCTAGTGAAGTTTGGAAGTAAAATGCGGGGAGTACAACAGCAGGGCGCCGTACCGGCTCTCGCTTGCTTTGCAGCCGCCGAAGACGCACCTTCGCCGGCTAGGCGTCCTTCGCTGGCAAAGCGCGAGAGAGAAGCGGGCGAATCTCAGCGGTGCGCAAAGATGCGAACAGAAGCGGCTACATGGAGAAAACCTTCTCCACGCACGCTACCCTCTCTGGGAACTCCAAGTGCACGAGTTCTGTAGGACTGAAGCTGGGGCAAAGTGCATCTCAATCTCTCTTGCTTTTTCTCTCAATGAACAGTGTGACCCAGTGCCAGTACTGCCAGAACTTCGTGGCGGCAGGAAACATCCTTTGGAGATGAGCCTGCATGATGCTATGCGTGCTAGTGCCGTTTGGAAGTAAAATGCGGGGAGTACAGCAGCAGGGCGCTGTGCCGGCACTCGCATCGCTTTGCAGCCGCCGAAGACGCACCTCCGCCGGCTAGGCGTCCTTCGCTCGCAAAGCGCGAGAGAGAAGCGGGCGACTCTCTTCGGTGCGCAAAGATGCGAACAGAAGCGGTTACGTGGAGAAAACCTTCTCCACGCACGCTACCCTCTCTGGGAACTCCAAGTGCACGAGTTCTGCAAGGCTGAAGCGAGGGCAAAGTGCATCTCAATCTCTCTTGCTTTTTCTCTCGCTGCACAGTGTGACCCAGTGCCAGTGCTGCCAAATCTTCGTGGCAGTGGCGAACTTCCTTTGGAGATGAGCCTGCATGCTGCTATGCATGCTGGTGTAGTTTGGATGTCAAATGCAGCGAGCACAGCAGCAGGGCGCCGTACCGGCTCTCGCTTCGCTTTCTTGCCGAAGAAGACGCACCTTCACCGTCTAGGCGTCCTTCGCAGGCAAAGCGCGAGAGAGAAGCGGGCGGCGCTCTGCGGTGCGGCAAAGATGCGAACAGAAGCGGCTACGTAAAGAAAACCCTCCCCACGCACGCCACCTTCTCTGGGAACTCCAAGTCCACGAGTTCTGTAAGACTGAAGCTGGGGCAAAGTGCATCTCAATCTCGTGCTATTTCTATCGCTGAACAGTTTGACCCAGTGCCAGTACTGCCAGAACTTCGTGGCGGCAGGAAACATCCTTTGGAGATGAGCCTGCATGCTGCTATGCGTGCTAGTGCAGTTTGGAAGTAAAATGCGAGGAGTACAGCAGCAGGGCGCCGTGCCGGCTCTCGCTTCGCTTTGCAGCCGCCGAAGACGCACCTCCGCCGGCTAGGCGCCCTTCGCTCGCAAAGCGCGAGAGAGAAGCGGGCGATTCTGAGCGGTGCGGCAAAAACGCGAACAGAAGAGGCTACGTGGAGAAAACATTCCCCACGCACGCCACCTTCTCTGGGAACTCCAAGTGAACGAGTTCTGCAAGGCTGAAGCTGGGGCGAAGTGCATCTCAATCTCTCTTGCTTTTTCTCTCGCAGCACAGTGTGACCCAGTGCCAGTATTGCCAAATCTTCGTGGCAGTGGCGAACTTCCTTTGGAGATGAGCCTGCATGCTGCTATGCGTGCTGGTGTAGTTTGGATGTGAAATGCGGCGAGCACAGCAGCAGGGCGCCGTACCGGCTCTCGCTTCGCTTTGCAGACGCCGAAGACGCACCTTCGCCGGCTAGGCGTCCTTCGCTCGCAAAGCGCGAGAGAGAAGCGGGCGACTCTGAGCGGTGCGGCAAAAACGCGAACAGAAGAGGCTACGTGGAGAAAACATTCCCCACGCACGCCACCTTCTCTGGGAACTCCAAGTGAACGAGTTCTGTAAGACTGAAGCTGGGGCAAAGTGCATCTCAATCTCTCTTGCTTTTTCTCTCGCTGCACAGTGTGACCCAGTGCCAGTGCTGCCAAATCTTCGTGGCAGTGGCGAACTTCCTTTGGAGATGAGCCTGCATGCTGCTATGCGTGCTGGTGTAGTTTGGATGTGAAATGCAGCGAGCACAGCAGCAGGGCGCCGTACCGGCTCTCGCTTCGCTTTGCAGCCGCCGAAGACGCACCTTCGCCGGCTAGGCGCCCTTCGCTCGCAAAGCGCGAGAGAGAAGCGGGCGGCGCTCTGCGGTGCGGCAAAGATGCGAACAGAAGAGGCTACGTGGAGAAAACCTTCTCCACGCACTCTACCTTCTCTGGGAACTCCAAGTGCACGAGTTCTGTAAGACTGAAGCTGGGGCAAAGTGCATCTCAATCTCTCTTGCTTTTTCTCTCGCTGCACTGTGTGACCCAGTGCCAGTGCTGCCAAATCTTCGTGGCAGTGGCGAACTTCCTTTGGAGATGAGCCTGCATGCTGCTATGCGTGCTAGTGCAGTTTGGAAGTAAAATGCGGGGAGTACAACAGAAGGGCGCCGTACCGGCTCTCGCTTCGCTTTGCAGCCGCCGAAGACGCACCTTCGCCGGCTAGGCGTCCTTCGCTCGCAAAGCGCGAGAGAGAAGCGGGCGGCTCTCAGCGGTGCGCAAAGATGCGAACAGAAGCGACTACATGGAGAAAACCTTCTCCACGCACGCTACCTTCTCTGGGAACTCCAAGTGCACGAGTTCTGTAGGACTGAAGCTGGGGCAAAGTGCATCTCAATCTCTCTTGCTTTTTCTCTCAATGAACAGTTTGACCCAGTGCCAGTACTGCCAGAACTTCGTGGCGGCAGGAAACATCCTTTGGAGATGAGCCGGCATGATGCTATGCGTGCTAGTGCCGTTTGGAAGTAAAATGCGGGGAGTACAGCAGCAGGGCGCCGTACCGGCTCTCGCTTCGCTTTGCAGCCGCCGAAGACGCACCTTCGCCGGCTAGGCGTCCTCCGCTCGCAAAGCGCGAGAGAGAAGCGGGCGACTCTCTTCGGTGCGCAAAGATGCGAACAGAAGCGGTTACGTGGAGAAAACATTCTCCACGCACGCTACCCTCTCTGGGAACTCCAAGTGCACGAGTTCTGCAAGGCTGAAGCGGGGGCAAAGTGCATCTCAATCTCTCTTGCTTTTTCTCTCGCTGCACAGTGTGACCCAGTGCCAGTGCTGCCAAATCTTCGTGGCAGTGGCGAACTTCCTTTGGAGATGAGCCTGCATGCTGCTATGCGTGCTGGTGTACTTTGGATGTCAAATGCGGGGAGCACAGCAGCAGGGCGCCGTACCGGCTCTCGCTTCGCTTTCTTGCCGAAGAAGACGCACCTTCGCCGGCTAGGCGTCCTTCGCAGGCAAAGCGCGAGAGAGAAGCGGGCGGCGCTCTGCGGTGCGGCAAAGATGCGAACAGAAGCGGCTACGTAAAGAAAACCCTCCCCACGCACGCCACCTTCTCTGGGAACTCCAAGTGAACGAGTTCTGTAAGACTGAAGCTGGGGCAAAGTGCATCTCAATCTCGTGCTATTTCTATCGCTGAACAGTTTGACCCAGTGCCAGTACTGCCAGAACTTCGTGGCGGCAGGAAACATCCTTTGGAGATGAGCCTGCATGCTGCTATGCGTGCTAGTGCAGTTTGGAAGTAAAATGCGAGGAGTACAGCAGCAGGGCGCCGTGCCGGCTCTCGCTTCGCTTCGCAGCCGCCGAAGACGCACCTCCGCCGGCTAGGAGCCCTTCGCTCGCAAAGCGCGAGAGAGAAGCGGGCGATTCTGAGCGGTGCGGCAAAAACGCGAACAGAAGAGGCTACGTGGAGAAAACATTCTCCACGCACTCTACCTTCTCTGGGAACTCCAAGTGCACGAGTTCTGTAAGACTGAAGCTGGGGCAAAGTGCATCTCAATCTCTCTTGCTATTTCTCTCGCTGAACAGTTTGACCCAGTGCCAGTACTGCCAGAACTTCGTGGCGGCAGGAAACATCCTTTGGAGATGAGCCTGCATGATGCTATGCGTGCTAGTGCAGTTTGGAAGTAAAATGCGGGGAGTACAGCAGCAGGGCGCCGTGCCGGCTCTCGCTTCGCTTTGCAGCCGCCGAAGACGCACCTCCGCCGGCTAGGCGCCCTTCGCTCGCAAAGCGCGAGAGAGAAGCGGGCGATTCTGAGCGGTGCGGCAAAAACGCGAACAGAAGAGGCTACGTGGAGAAAACATTCCCCACGCACGCCACCTTCTCTGGGAACTCCAAGTGCACGAGTTCTGCAAGGCTGAAGCTGCGGCGAAGTTCTTTTCTCTCTCTCTCGCTCCCTCTCTCTCTGCATATTTAGTCCCGTGTGCCAGTGCTGCCAGAACTTCGTGGCGGCAGGAAACATCCTTTGGAGATGAGCCTGCATGCTGCTATGCGTCCTATAGCAGTTTGGAAGTAAAATGCGGGGAGTACAGCAGCAGGGCGCCATACCGGCTCTCGCTTCGCTTTGCAGCCGCCGAAGACGCACCTTCGCCGGCTAGGCGTCCTTCGCTGGCAAAGCGCGAGAGAGAAGTGGGCGGCTCTCTGCGGTGCGCAAAGATGCGAACAGAAGAGGCTACGTGGAGAAAACATTCTCCACGCACGCTACCTTCTCTGGGAACTCCAAGTGCACGAGTTCTGTAAGACTGAAGCTGGGGCAAAGTGCATCCCAATCTCTCTTGCTTTTTCTCACGCTGCACAGTTTGACCCAGTGCCAGTACTGCCAGAACTTCGTGGCGGCAGGAAACATCCTTTGGAGATGAGCCTGCATGCTGTTATGCGTGCTAGTGCAGTTTGGAAGTAAAATGCGGGGAGTACAGCAGCAGGGCGCCGTACCGGCTCTCGCTTCGCTTTGCAGCCGCCGAAGACGCACCTTCGCCGGCTAGGCGTCCTTCGCTCGCAAAGCGCGAGAGAGAAGCGGGCGGCTCTATGCGGTGCGCAAAGATGAGAACAGAAGCGGCTTCGTGGGGAAAACATTCTCCACGCACTCTACCTTCTCTAGGAACTCCAAGTGCACGGGTTCTGTAAGACTGAAACTGGGGCAAAGTGCATCTCAATCTCTCTTGCTTTTTCTCTCGCTGCACAGTGTGACCCAGTGCCAGTGCTGCCAAATCTTCGTGGCAGTGGCGAACTTCCTTTGGAGATGAGCCTGCTTGCTGCTATGCGTGCTGGTGTAGTTTGGATGTGAAATGCAGCGAGCACAGCAGCAGGACGCCGTACCGGCTCTCGTTTCGCTTTGCAGCCGCCGAAGACGCACCTTCGCCGGCTAGGCGTCCCTCGCTCGCAAAGCGCGAGAGAGAAGCGGGCGACTCTCTGCGGTGCGGCAAAGATGCGAACAGAAGCGGTTACGTGGAGAAAACCTTCTCCACGCACGCTACCTTCTCTGGGAACTACAAGTGCACAAGTTCTGTAAGACTGAAGCTGGGGCAAAGTGCATCTCAATCTCTTTTGCCTTTTCTCTCGCTGCACAGTGTGACCCAGTTATGTGCTGCCAAATCTTCGTGGCAGCAGGGGACATCCTTTGGAGATGAGCCTGCATGCTACTATGCGTCCTATAGCAGTTTGGAAGTAAAATGCAGCGAGCACAGCAGCAGGGCGCCGTACCGGCACGCGCTTCGCTTTCTTGCCGAAGAAGACGCACCTTCGCCGCCTAGGCGTCCTTCGCAGGCAAAGCGCGAGAGAGAAGAGGGCGGCGCCCTGCGGTGCGGCAAAGATGCGAACAGAAGCGGCTACGTGGAGAAAACCTTCTCCACGCACGCTACCTTCTCTGGGAACTCCAAGTGCACGAGTTCTGCAAGGCTGAAGCTGCGGCGAAGTTCTTTTCTCTCTCTTTCGCTCCCTCTCTCTCTGCATATTTAGTCCCGAGTGCCAGGGCTGCCAGAACTTCGTGGCGGCAGGAAACATCCTTTGGAGATGAGCCTGCACGCTGCTATGCGTGCTAGTGCAGTTTGGAAATAAAATGCGGGGAGTAAAGCAGCAGGGCGCCGTACCGGCTCTCGCTTCGCTTTGCAGCCGCCGAAGACGCACCTTCGCCGGCTAGGGGTAATTCGCTGGCAAAGCGCGCGAGAGAAGCGGGCGGCTCTCAGCGGTGCGGCAAAAACGCGAACAGAAACGGCTACGTGGAGAAAACATTCTCCACGCACGCCACCTTCTCTGGGAACTCCAAGTGAACGAGTTCTGTTAGACTGAAGCTGGGGCAAAGTGCATCTCAATCTCTCTTGCTATTTCTCTCGCTGCACAATGTGACCCAGTGCCAGTGCTGCCAAATCTTCGTGGCAGTGGCGAACTTCCTTTCGAGATGAGCCTGCATGCTGCTATGCGTGCTAGTGCAGTTTGGAAATAAAATGCGGGGTGTACAGCAGCAGGGCGCCGTACCGGCTCTCGCTTCGCTTTGCAGACTCCGAAGACGCACCTTCGCCGGCTAGGCGTCCTTCGCTCGCAAAGCGCGAGAGAGAAGCGGGCGACGCTCTGCGGTGCGGCAAAAACGCGAACAGAAGCGGCTACTTGGAGAAAACATTCTCCACGCACGCAACCTTCTCTGGGAACTCCAAGTGCACGAGTTCTGTAAGAGTGAAGCTGGGGCAAAGTGCATCTCAATCTCTCTTGCTTTTTCTCTCGCTGCACTGTGTGACCCAGTGCCCGTGCTGCCAAATCTTCGTGGCAGTGGCGAACTTCCTTTGGAGATGAGCCTGCATGCTGCTATGCGTGCTAGTGCAGTTTGGAAGTAAAATGCGGGGAGTACAGCAGCAGGGCGCCGTACCGGCTCTCGCTTGCTTTGCAGCCGCCGAAGACGCACCTTCGCCGGCTAGGCGCCCTTCGCTCGCAAAGCGCGAGAGAGAAGCGGGCGACTCTCAGAGGTGCGGCAAAAACGCGAACAGAAGAGGCTACGTGGAGAAAACATTCTCCACGCACTCTACCCTCTCTGGGAACTTCAAGTGCACGAGTTCTGTAAGACTGAAGCTGGGGCAAAGTGCATCTCAATCTCTCTTGCTTTTTCTCTCGCTGCACTGTGTGACCCAGTGCCAGTGCTGCCAAATTTTCGTGGCAGTGGCGAACTTCCCTTCGAGATGAGCCTGCATGCTGCTATGCGTGCTGGTGTAGTTTGGATGTGAAATGCAGCGAGCACAGCAGCAGGGCGCCGTACCGGCTCTCGCTTCGCTTTGCAGCCGCCGAAGACGCACCTTCGCCGGCTAGGCGTCCTTCGCTCGCAAAGCGCGAGAGAGAAGCGGGCGGCGCTCTGCGGTGCGGCAAAGATGCGAACAGAAGAGGCTACGTGGAGAAAACCTTCTCCACGCACTCTACCTTCTCTGGGAACTCCAAGTGCACGAGTTCTGTAAGACTGAAGCTGGGGCAAATTGCATCTCAATCTCTCTTGCTTTTTCTCTCGCTGCACTGTGTGACCCAGTGCCAGTGCTGCCAAATCTTCGTGCCATTGGCGAACTTCCTTTCGAGATGAGCCTGCATGCTGCTATGCGTGCTAGTGAAGTTTGGAAGTAAAATGCGGGGAGTACAACAGCAGGGTGCCGTACCGGCTCTCGCTTGCTTTGCAGCCGCCGAAGACGCACCTTCGCCGGCTAGGCGTCCTTCGCTCGCAAAGCGCGAGAGAGAAGCGGGCGAATCTCAGCGGTGCGCAAAGATGCGAACAGAAGCGGCTACGTGGAGAAAACCTTCTCCACGCACGCTACCTTCTCTGGGAACACCAAGTGCAGGAGATCTGCAATACTGAAGCTGGGGCGAAGTTCTTTTCTCTCTCTCTCGCTCCCTCTCTCTCTGCATATTTTGTCCCGAGTGCCAGTGCTGCCAGAACTTCGTGGCAGCAGGAAACATCCTTTGGAGATGAGCCTGCATGCTGCTATGCGTGCTAGTGCAGTTTGGAAGTAAAATGCGGGGAGTACAGCAGCAGGGCGCCGTACCGGCTCTCGCTTCGCTTTGCAGCCGCCGAAGACGCACCTTCGCCGTCTAGGCGTCCTTCGCTCGCAAAGCGCGAGAGAGAAGCGGGCGACTCTGAGCGGTGCGGCAAAAACGCGAACAGAAGCGGCTACATGGAGAAAACATTCCCCACGCACGCCACCTTCTCTGGGAACTCCAAGTGCACGAGTTCTGTAAGACTGAAGCTGGGGCGAAGTGCATCTCAATCTCTCTTGCTTTTTCTCTCGCAGCACAGTGTGACCCAGTGCCAGTATTGCCAAATCTTCGTGGCAGTGGCGAACTTCCTTTGGAGATGAGCCTGCATGCTGCTATGCGTGCTGGTGTAGTTTGGATGTGAAATGCAGCGAGCACAGCAGCAGGGCGCCGTACCGGCTCTCGCTTCGCTTTGCAGACGCCGAAGACGCACCTTCGCCGGCTAGGCGTCCTTCGCTCGCAAAGCGCGAGAGAGAAGCGGGCGACTCTGAGCGGTGCGGCAAAAACGCGAACAGAAGAGGCTACGTGGAGAAAACATTCCCCACGCACGCCACCTTCTCTGGGAACTCCAAGTGAACGAGTTCTGTAAGACTGAAGCTGGGGCAAAGTGCATCTCAATCTCTCTTGCTTTTTCTCTCGCTGCACTGTGTGACCCAGTGCCAGTATTGCCAAATCTTCGTGGCAGTGGCGAACTTCCTTTGGAGATGAGCCTGCATGCTGCAATGCGTGCTGGTGTAGTTTGGATGTGAAATGCAGCGAGCACAGCAGCAGGGCGCCGTACCGGCTCTCGCTTCGCTTTGCAGCCGCCGAAGACGCACCTTCGCCGGCTAGGCGCCCTTCGCTCGCAAAGCGCGAGAGAGAAGCGGGCGGCGCTCTGCGGTGCGGCAAAGATGTGAACAGAAGAGGCTACGTGGAGAAAACCTTCTCCACGCACTCTACCTTCTCTGGGAACTCCAAGTGAACGAGTTCTGTAAGACTGAAGCTGGGGCGAAGTGCATCTCAATCTCTCTTGCTTTTTCTCTCGCTGCACTGTGTGACCCAGTGCCAGTGCTGCCAAATCTTCGTGGCAGTGGCGAACTTCCTTTGGAGATGAGCCTGCATGCTGCTATGCGTGCTGGTGTAGTTTGGATGTGAAATGCAGCGAGCACAGCAGCAGGGCGCCGTACCGGCTCTCGCTTCGCTTTGCAGCCACCGAAGACGCACCTTCGCTGGCTAGGCGTCCTTCGCTCGCAAAGCGCGAGAGAGAAGCGGGCGGCTCTATGAGGTGCGCAAAGATGAGAACAGAAGCGGCTTCGTGGGGAAAACATTCTCCACGCACTCTACCTTCTCTAGGAACTCCAAGTGCACGGGTTCTGTAAGACTGAAACTGGGGCAAAGTGCATCTCAATCTCTCTTGCTTTTTCTCTCGCTGCACAGTGGGACCCTGTGCCAGTGCTGCCAAATCTTCGTGGCAGTGGCGAACTTCCTTTGGAGATGAGCCGGCTTGCTGCTATGCGTGCTGGTGTAGTTTGGATGTGAAATGCAGCGAGCACAGCAGCAGGACGCCGTACCGGCTCTCGCTTCGCTTTGCAGCCACCGAAGACGCACCTTCGCCGGCTAGGCGTCCTTCGCTCGCAAAGCGCGAGAGAGAAGCGGGCGGCGCTCTGCGGTGCGGCAAAGATGCGAACAGAAGAGGCTACGTGGAGAAAACCTTCTCCACGCACTCTACCTTCTCTGGGAACTCCAAGTGCACGAGTTCTGTAAGACTGAAGCTGGGGCAAATTGCATCTCAATCTCTCTTGCTTTTTCTCTCGCTGCACTGTGTGACCCAGTGCCAGTGCTGCCAAATCTTCGTGCCAGTGGCGAACTTCCTTTGGAGATGAGCCTGCATGCTGCTATGCGTGCTAGTGAAGTTTGGAAGTAAAATGCGGGGAGTACAACAGCAGGGTGCCGTACCGGCTCTCGCTTGCTTTGCAGCCGCCGAAGACGCACCTTCGCCGGCTAGGCGTCCTTCGCTCGCAAAGCGCGAGAGAGAAGCGGGCGAATCTCAGCGGTGCGCAAAGATGCGAACAGAAGCGGCTACGTGGAGAAAACCTTCTCCACGCACGCTACCTTCTCTGGGAACTCCAAGTGCACGAGTTCTGCAAGGCTGAAGCTGCGGCGAAGTTCTTTTCTCTCTCTTTCGCTCCCTCTCTCTCTGCATATTTAGTCCCGAGTGCCAGGGCTGCCAGAACTTCGTGGCAGCAGGAAACATCCTTTGGAGATGAGCCTTCATGCTGCTATGCGTGCTAGTGCAGTTTGGAAGTAAAATGCGGGGAGTACAGCAGCAGGGCGCCGTACCGGCTCTCGCTTCGCTTTGCAGCCGCCGAAGACGCACCTTCGCCGTCTAGGCATCCTTCGCTCGCAAAGCGCGAGAGAGAAGTGGACGACGCTCTGCGGTGCGGCAAAAACGCGAACAGAAGCGGCTACGTGGAGAAAACATTCCCCACGCACGCCACCTTCTCTGGGAACTCCAAGTGCACGAGTTCTGTAAGACTGAAGCTGGGGCGAAGTGCATCTCAATCTCTCTTGCTTTTTCTCTCGCAGCACAGTGTGACCCAGTGCCAGTATTGCCAAATCTTCGTGGCAGTGGCGAACTTCCTTTGGAGATGAGCCTGCATGCTGCTATGCGTGCTGGTGTAGTTTGGATGTGAAATGCAGCGAGCACAGCAGCAGGGCGCCGTACCGGCTCTCGCTTCGCTTTGCAGACGCCGAAGACGCACCTTCGCCGGCTAGGCGTCCTTCGCTCGCAAAGCGCGAGAGAGAAGCGGGCGACTCTCAGCGGTGCGGCAAAAACGCGAACAGAAGAGGCTACGTGGAGAAAACATTCCCCACGCACGCCACCTTCTCTGGGAACTCCAAGTGAACGAGTTCTGTAAGACTGAAGCTGGGGCAAAGTGCATCTCAATCTCTCTTGCTTTTTCTCTCGCTGCACTGTGTGACCCAGTGCCAGTGCTGCCAAATCTTCGTGGCAGTGGCGAACTTCCTTTGGAGATGAGCCTGCATGCTGCAATGCGTGCTGGTGTAGTTTGGATGTGAAATGCAGCGAGCACAGCAGCAGGGCGCCGTACCGGCTCTCGCTTCGCTTTGCAGCCGCCGAAGACGCACCTTCGCCGGCTAGGCGCCCTTCGCTCGCAAAGCGCGAGAGAGAAGCGGGCGGCGCTCTGCGGTGCGGCAAAGATGTGAACAGAAGAGGCTACGTGGAGAAAACCTTCTCCACGCACTCTACCTTCTCTGGGAACTCCAAGTGCACGAGTTCTGTAAGACTGAAGCTGGGGCAAAGTGCATCTCAATCTCTCTTGCTTTTTCTCTCGCTGCACTGTGTGACCCAGTGCCAGTGCTGCCAAATCTTCGTGGCAGTGGCGAACTTCCTTTCGAGATGAGCCTGCATGCTGCTATGCGTGCTAGTGAAGTTTGGAAGTAAAATGCGGGGAGTACAGCAGCAGGGCGCCGTACCGGCTCTCGCTTCGCTTTGCAGCCGCCGAAGACGCACCTTCGCCGGCTAGGCGTCCTTCGCTGGCAAAGCGCGAGAGAGAAGCGGGCGAATCTCAGCGGTGCGCAAAGATGCGAACAGAAGCGGTTACGTGGAGAAAACCTTCTCCACGCACGCTACCTTCCCTGGGAACACCAAGTGCAGGAGATCTGCAATACTGAAGCTGGGGCGAAGTTCTTTTCTCTCTCTCTCGCTCCCTCTCTCTCTGCATATTTTGTCCCGAGTGCCAGTGCTGCCAGAACTTCGTGGCAGCAGGAAACATCCTTTGGAGATGAGCCTGCATGCTGCTATGCGTGCTAGTGCAGTTTGGAAGTAAAATGCGGGGAGTACAGCAGCAGGGCGCCGTACCGGCTCTCGCTTCGCTTTGCAGCCGCCGAAGACGCACCTTCGCCGTCTAGGCGTCCTTCGCTCGCAAAGCGCGAGAGAGAAGCGGACGACGCTCTGCGGTGCGGCAAAAACGCGAACAGAAGCGGCTACGTGGAGAAAACATTCCCCACGCACACCACCTTCTCTGGGAACTCCAAGTGCACGAGTTCTGTAAGACTGAAGCTGGGGCGAAGTGCATCTCAATCTCTCTTGCTTTTTCTCTCGCTGCACTGTGTAACCCAGTGCCAGTGCTGCCAAATTTTCGTGGCAGTGGCGAACTTCCTTTCGAGATGAGCCTGCATGCTGCTATGCGTGCTGGTGTAGTTTGGATGTGAAATGCAGCGAGCACAGCAGAAGGGCGCCGTACCGGCTCTCGCTTCGCTTTGCAGCCGCCGAAGACGCACCTTCGCCGGCTAGGCGTCCTTCGCTCGCAAAGCGCGAGAGAGAAGCGGGCGGCGCTCTGCGGTGCGGCAAAAACGCGAACAGAAGAGGCTACGTGGAGAAAACCTTCTCCACGCACTCTACCTTCTCTGGGAACTCCAAGTGCACGAGTTCTGTAAGACTGAAGCTGGGGCAAAGTGCATCTCAATCTCTCTTGCTTTTTCTCTCGCTGCACTGTGTGACCCAGTGCCAGTGCTGCCAAATCTTCGTGGCAGTGGCGAACTTCCTTTCGAGATGAGCCTGCATGCTGCTATGCGTGCTGGTGAAGTTTGGAAGTAAAATGCGGGGAGTAAAACAGCAGGGCGCCGTACCGGCTCTCGCTTGCTTTGCAGCCGCCGAAGACGCACCTTCGCCGGCTAGGCGTCCTTCGCTGGCAAAGCGCGAGAGAGAAGCGGGCGAATCTCAGCGGTGCGCAAAGATGCGAACAGAAGCGGCTACGTGGAGAAAACCTTCTCCACGCACGCTACCTTCCCTGGGAACACCAAGTGCGCAAGTTCTGTAAGACTGAAGCTGGGGCAAAGTGCATCTCAATCTCTTTTGCCTTTTCTCTCGCTGCACAGTGTGACCCAGTTATGTGCTGCCAAATCTTCGTGGCAGCCGGGGACATCCTTTGGAGATGAGCCTGCATGCTACTATGCGTCCTATAGCAGTTTGGAAGTAAAATGCAGCGAGCACAGCAGCAGGGCGCCGTACCGGCACTCGCTTCGCTTTCTTGCCGAAGAAGACGCACCTTCGCCGCCTAGGCGTCCTTCGCAGGCAAAGCGCGAGAGAGAAGAGGGCGGCGCCCTGCGGTGCAGCAAAGATGCGAACAGAAGCGGCTACGTGGAGAAAACCTTCCCCACGCACGCCACCTTCTCTGGGAACTCCAAGTGCACGAGTTCTGTAAGACTGAAGCTGGGGCAAAGTGCATCTCAATCTCGTGCTATTTCTCTCGCTGAACAGTTTGACCCAGTGCCAGTACTGCCAGAACCTCGTGGCGGCAGGAAACATCCTTTGGAGATGAGCCTGCATGATGCTATGCGTGCTAGTGCAGTTTGGAAGTAAAATGCGAGGAGTACAGCAGCAGGGCGCCGTGCCGGCTTTCGCTTCGCTTTGCAGCCGCCGAAGACGCACCTCCGCCGGCTAGGCGCTCTTCGCTCGCAAAGCGCGAGAGAGAAGCGGGCGATTCTGAGCGGTGCGGCAAAAACGCGAACAGAAGAGGCTACGTGGAGAAAACATTCTCCACGCACTCTACCTTCTCTGGGAACTCCAAGTGCACGAGTTCTGTAAGACTGAAGCTGGGGCAAAGTGCATCTCAATCTCTCTTGCTATTTCTCTCGCTGAACAGTTTGACCCAGTGCCAGTACTGCCAGAACTTCGTGGCGGCAGGAAACATCCTTTGGAGATGAGCCTGCATGATGCTATGCGTGCTAGTGCAGTTTGGAAGTAAAATGCGGGGAGTACAGCAGCAGGGCGCCGTGCCGGCTCTCGCTTCGCTTTGCAGCCGCCGAAGACGCACCTCCGCCGGCTAGGCGCCCTTCGCTCACAAAGCGCGAGAGAGAAGCGGGCGATACTGAGCGGTGCGGCAAAAACGCGAACAGAAGAGGCTACGTGGAGAAACCATTCCCCACGCACGCCACCTTCTCTGGGAACTCCAAGTGCACGAGTTCTGTAAGACTGAAACTGGGGCGAAGTTCTTTTCTCTCTCTCTCGCTCCCTCTCTCTCTGCATATTTAGTCCCGAGTGCCAGTGCTGCCAGAACTTCGTGGCGGCAGGAAACATCCTTTGGAGATGAGCCTGCATGCTGCTATGCGTCCTATAGCAGTTTGGAAGTAAAATGCGGGGAGTACAGCAGCAGGGCGCCATACCGGCTCTCGCTTCGCTTTGCAGCCGCCGAAGACGCACCTTCGCCTGCTAGGCGTCCTTCGCTGGCAAAGCGCGAGAGAGAAGTGGGCGGCTCTCTGTGGTGCGCAAAGATGCGAACAGAAGAGGCTACGTGGAGAAAACATTCTCCACGCACGCTACCTTCTCTGGGAACTCCAAGTGCACGAGTTCTGTAAGACTGAAGCTGGGGCAAAGTGCATCCCAATCTCTCTTGCTTTTTCTCTCGCTGCACAGTTTGACCCAGTGCCAGTACTGCCAGAACTTCGTGGCGGCAGGAAACATCCTTTGGAGATGAGCCTGCATGCTGCTATGCGTGCTAGTGAAGTTTGGAAGTAAAATGCGGGGAGTACAGCAGCAGGGCGCCGTACCGGCTCTCGCTTCGCTTTGCAGCCGCCGAAGACGCACCTTCGCCGGCTAGGCGTCCTTCGCTCGCAAAGCGCGAGAGAGAAGCGGGCGGCTCTATGCGGTGCGCAAAGATGAGAACAGAAGCGGCTTCGTGGGGAAAACATTCTCCACGCACTCTACCTTCTCTAGGAACTCCAAGTGCACGGGTTCGGTAAGACTGAAACTGGGGCAAAGTGCATCTCAATCATTCTTGCTTTTTCTCTCGCTGCACAGTGTGACCCAGTGCCAGTGCTGCCAAATCTTCGTGGCAGTGGCGAACTTCCTTTGGAGATGAGCCTGCTTGCTGCTATGCGTGCTGGTGTAGTTTGGATGTGAAATGCAGCGAGCACAGCAGCAGGACGCCGTACCGGCTCTCGTTTCGCTTTGCAGCCGCCGAAGACGCACCTTCGCCGGCTAGGCGTCCTTCGCTCGCAAAGCGCGAGAGAGAAGCGGGCGACTCTCTGCGGTGCGCAAAGATGCGAACAGAAGCGGTTACGTGGAGTAAACCTTCTCCACGCACGCTACCTTCTCTGGGAACTCCAAGTGCACGAGTTCTGTAAGACTGAAGCTGGGGCAAAGTGCATCTCAATCTCTTTTGCCTTTTCTCTCGCTGCACAGTGTGACCCAGTTATGTGCTGCCAAATCTTCGTGGCAGCAGGGGACATGCTTTGGAGATGAGCCTGCATGCTACTATGCGTCCTATAGCAGTTTGGAAGTAAAATGCAGCGAGCACAGCAGCAGGGCGCCGTACCGGCACGCGCTTCGCTTTCTTGCCGAAGAAGACGCACCTTCGCCGCCTAGGCGTCCTTCGCAGGCAAAGCGCGAGAGAGAAGAGGGCGGCGCCCTGCGGTGCGGCAAAGATGCGAACAGAAGCGGCTACGTGGAGAAAACCTTCTCCACGCACGCTACCTTCTCTGGGAACTCCAAGTGCATGAGTTCTGCAAGGCTGAAGCTGCGGCGAAGTTCTTTTCTCTCTCTTTCGCTCCCTCTCTCTCTGCATATTTAGTCCCGAGTGCCAGGGCTGCCAGAACTTCGTGGCGGCAGGAAACATCCTTTGGAGATGAGCCTGCATGCTGCTATGCGTGCTAGTGCAGTTTGGAAATAAAATGCGGGGAGTAAAGCAGCAGGGCGCCATACAGGCTCTCGCTTCGCTTTGCAGCCGCCGAAGACGCACCTTCGCCGGCTAGGCGTCCTTCGCTCGCAAAGCGCGCGAGAGAAGCGGGCGGCTCTCTGCGGTGCGGCAAAAACGCGAACAGAAGCGGCTACGTGGAGAAAACCTTCTCCACGCACGCAACCTTCTCTGGGAACTCCAAGTGAACGAGTTCTGTAAGACTGAAGCTGGGGCAAAGTGCATCTCAATCTCTCTTGCTTTTTCTCTCGCTGCACAGTGTGACCCAGTGCCAGTATTGCCAAATCTTCGTGGCAGTGGCGAACTTCCTTTGGAGATGAGCCTGCATGCTGCTATGCATGCTGGTGTAGTTTGGATGTGAAATGCAGCGAGCACAGCAGCAGGGCGCCGTACCGGCTCTCGCTTCGCTTTGCAGCCGCCGAAGACGCACCTTCGCCGCCTAGGCGTCCTTCGCTCGCAAAGCGCGAGAGAGAAGCGGGCGACTCTCAGCGGTGCGGCAAAAACGCGAACAGAAGCGGCTACGTGGAGAAAACATTCTCCACGCACGCCACCTTCTCTGGGAACTCCAAGTGCACGAGTTCTGTAAGACTGAAGCTGGGGCAAATTGCATCTCAATCTCTCTTGCTTTTTCTCTCGCTGCACAGTGTGACCCAGTGCCAGTGCTGCCAAATATTCGTGGCAGTGGCGAACTTCCTTTGGAGATGAGCCTGCATGCTGCTATGCGTGCTAGTGCAGTTTGGAAGTAAAATGCGGGGAGTACAACAGCAGGGCGCCGTACCGGCTCTCGCTTGCTTTGCAGCCGCCGAAGACGCACCTTCGCCGGCTAGGCGCCCTTCGCTCGCAAAGCGCGAGAGAGAAGCGGGCGGCTCTCAGAGGTGCGGCAAAAACGCGAACAGAAGAGGCTACGTGGAGAAAACATTCTCCACGCACTCTACCCTCTCTGGGAACTCCAAGTGCACGAGTTCTGTAAGACTGAAACTGGGGCAAAGTGCATCTCAATCTCTCTTGCTTTTTCTCTCGCTGCACAGTGTGACCCAGTGCCAGTGCTGCCAAATCTTCGTGGCAGTTGCGAACTTCCTTTGGAGATGAGCCTGCATGCTACTATGCGTGCTGGTGTAGTTTGGATGTCAAATGCGGGGAGCACAGCAGCAGGGCGCCGTACCGGCTCTCGCTTCGCTTTGCAGCCGCCGAAGACGCACCTGCGCCGGCTAGGCGTCCTTCGCAGGCAAAGCGCGAGAGAGAAGCGGTCGGCGCTCTGCGGTGCGGCAAAGATGCGAACAGAAGCGGCTACGTGGAGAAAACCTTCTCCACGCACGCTACCTTCTCTGGGAACTCCAAGTGCACGAGTTCTGCAAGGCTGAAGCTGGGGCGAAGTTCTTTTCTCTCTCTCTCGCTCCCTCTCTCTCTGCATATTTAGTCCCGAGTGCCAGTGCTGCCAGAACTTCGTGGCGGCAGGAAACATCCTTTGGAGATGAGCCTGCATGCTGCTATGCGTGCTAGTGAAGTTTGGAAGTAAAATGCGGGGAGTACAACAGCAGAGCGCCGTACCGGCTCTCGCTTGCTTTGCAGCCGCCGAAGACGCACCTTCGCCGCCTAGGCGCTCTTCACTCGCAAAGCGCGAGAGAGAAGCGGGCGACTCTCAGAGGTGCGGCAAAAACGCGAACAGAAGAGGCTACGTGGAGAAAACATTCTCTACGCACTCTACCCTCTCTGGGAACTTCAAGTGCACGAGTTCTGTAAGACTGAAGCTGGGGCAAAGTGCATCTCAATCTCTCTTGCTTTTTCTCTCGCTGCACTGTGTGACCCAGTGCCAGTGCTGCCAAATCTTCGTGGCAGTGGCGAACTTCCTTTGGAGATGAGCCTGCATGCTGCTATGCGTGCTGGTGTAGTTTGGATGTGAAATGCAGCGAGCACAGCAGCAGGGCGCCGTACCGGATCTCGCTTCGCTTTGCAGACGCCGAAGACGCACCTTCGCCGGCTAGGCGTCCTTCGCTCGCAAAGCGCGAGAGTGAAGCGGGCGGCGCTCTGCGGTGCGGCAAAGATGCGAACAGAAGAGGCTACGTGGAGAAAACATTCTCCACGCACTCTACCTTCTCTGGGAACTCCAAGTGCACGAGTTCTGTAAGACTGAAGCTGGGGCAAATTGCATCTCAATCTCTCTTGCTTTTTCTCTCGCTGCACTGTGTGACCCAGTGCCAGTGCTGCCAAATCGTCGTGGCAGTGGCGAACTTCCTTTGGAGATGAGCCTGCATGCTGCTATGCGTGCTAGTGCAGTTTGGAAGTAAAATGCGGGGAGTACAACAGCAGGGCGCCGTACCGGCTCTCGCTTCGCTTTGCAGCCGCCGAAGACGCACCTTCGCCGGCTAGGCGTCCTTCGCTCGCAAAGCGCGAGAGAGAAGCGGGCGGCTCTCTGCGGTGCGCAAAGATGCGAACAGAAGCGGTTACGTGGAGAAAACCTTCTCCACGCACGCTACCTTCTCTGGGAACTCCAAGTGTACGAGTTCTGCAAGGCTGAAGCGGGGGAAAGTGCATCTCAATCTCTCTTGCTTTTTCTCTCGCTGCACTGTGTGACCCAGTTAAGTGCTGCCAAATCTTCGTGGCAGTTGCGAACTTCCTTTGGAGATGAGCCTGCATGCTGCTATGCGTGCTGGTGTAGTTTGGATGTCAAATGCGGGGAGTACAGCAGCAGGGCGCCGTACCGGCTCTCGCTTCGCTTTGCAGCCGCCGAAGACGCACCTTCGCCGGCTAGGCGTCCTTCGCAGGCAATGCGCGAGAGAGAAGCGGGCGGCGCTCTGCGGTGCGGCAAAGATGCGAACAGAAGCGGCTACGTAAAGAAAACCTTCCCCACGCACGCCACCTTCTCTGGGAACTCCAAGTGCACGAGTTCTGTAAGACTGAAGCTGGGGCAAAGTGCATCTCAATCTCGTGCTATTTCTCTCGCTGAACAGTTTGACCCAGTGCCAGTACTGCCAGAACTTCGTGGCGGCAGGAAACATCCTTTGGAGATGAGCCTGCATGATGCTATGCGTGCTAGTGCAGTTTGGAAGTAAAATGCGAGGAGTACAGCAGCAGGGCGCCGTGCCGGCTTTCGCTTCGCTTTGCAGTTGCCGAAGACGCACCTCCGCCGGCTAGGCGCACTTCGCTCGCAAAGCGCGAGAGAGAAGCGGGCGATTCTGAGCGGTGCGGCAAAAACGCGAACAGAAGAGGCTACGTGGAGAAAACATTCTCCACGCACTCTACCTTCTCTGGGAACTCCAAGTGCACGAGTTCTGTAAGACTGAAGCTGGGGCAAAGTGCATCTCAATCTCTCTTGCTATTTCTCTCGCTGAACAGTTTGACCCAGTGCCAGTACTGCCAGAACTTCGTGGCGGCAGGAAACATCCTTTGGAGATGAGCCTGCATGATGCTATGCGTGCTAGTGCAGTTTGGAAGTAAAATGCGGGGAGTACAGCAGCAGGGCGCCGTGCCGGCTCTCGCTTCGCTTTGCAGCCGCCGAAGACGCACCTCCGCCGGCTAGGCGCCCTTCGCTCGCAAAGCGCGAGAGAGAAGCGGGCGATTCTGAGCGGTGCGGTAAAAACGCGAACAGAAGAGGGTACTTGGAGAAAACATTGCCCACGCACGCCACCTTCTCTGGGAACTCCAAGTGAACGAGTTCTGTAAGACTGAAGCTGGGGCAAAGTGCATCTCAATCTCTCTTGCTTTTTCTCTCGCTGCACTGTGTGACCCAGTGCCAGTTCTGCCAAATCTTCGTGGCAGTGGCGAATCTCCTTTGGAGATGAGCCAGCATGCTGCTATGCGTGCTGGTGTAGTTTGGATGTGAAATGCAGCGAGCACAGCAGCAGGGCGTTGTACCGGCTCTCGCTTCGCTTTGCAGCCGCCGAAGACGCACCTTCGCCGGCTAGGCGTCCTTCGCAGGCAAAGCGCGAGAGAGAAGCGGGCGGCTCTCTGCGGTGCGCAAAGATGCGAACAGAAGAGGCTACGTGGAGAAAACATTCTCCACGCACGCTACCTTCTCTGGGAACTCCAAGTGCACGAGTTCTGTAAGACTGAAGCTTGGGCAAAGTGCATCCCAATCTCTCTTGCTTTTTCTCTCGCTGAACAGTTTTACCCAGTGCCAGTACTGCCAGAACTTCGTGGCGGCAGGAAACATCCTTTGGAGATGAGCCTGCATGCTGCTATGCGTGCTAGTGCAGTTTGGAAGTAAAATGCGGGGAGTACAGCAGCAGGGCGCCGTACCGGCTCTCGCTTCGCTTTGCAGCCACCGAAGACGCACCTTCGCCGGCTAGGCATCCTTCGCTCGCAAAGCGCGAGAGAGACGCGGGCGGCTCTATGCGGTGCGCAAAGATGAGAACAGAAGCGGCTTCGTGGGGAAAACATTCTCCACGCACTCTACCTTCTCTAGGAACTCCAAGTGCACGGGTTCGGTAAGACTGAAACTGGGGCAAAGTGCATCCCAATCTCTCTAGCTTTTTCTCTCGCTGCACAGTGTGACCCAGTGCCAGTGCTGCCAAATCTTCGTGGCAGTGGCGAACTTCCTTTGGAGATGAGCCTGCTTGCTGCTATGCGTGCTGGTGTAGTTTGGATGTGAAATGCAGCGAGCACAGCAGCAGGACGCCGTACCGGCTCTCGTTTCGCTTTGCAGCCGCCGAAGACGCACCTTCGCCGGCTAGGCGTCCTTCGCTCGCAAAGCGCGAGAGAGAAGCGGGCGACTCTCTGCGGTGCGGCAAAGATGCGAACAGAAGCGGTTACGTGGAGAAAACCTTCTCCACGCACGCTACCTTCTCTGGGAACTCCAAGTGCACGAGTTCTGTAAGACTGAAGCTGGGGCAAAGTGCATCTCAATCTCTTTTGCCTTTTCTCTCGCTGCACAGTGTGACCCAGTTATGTGCTGCCAAATCTTCGTGGCAGCAGGGGACATCCTTTGGAGATGAGCCTGCATGCTACTATGCGTCCTATAGCAGTTTGGAAGTAAAATGCAGCGAGCACAGCAGCAGGGCGCCGTACCGGCACGCGCTTCGCTTTCTTGCCGAAGAAGACGCACCTTCGCCGCCTAGGCGTCCTTCGCAGGCAAAGCGCGAGAGAGAAGAGGGCGGCGCCCTGCGGTGCGGCAAAGATGCGAACAGAAGCGGCTACGTGGAGAAAACCTTCTCCACGCACGCCACCATCTCTGGGAACTCCAAGTGAACGAGTTCTGTAAGACTGAAGCTGGGGCAAAGTGCATCTCAATCTCTCTTGCTTTTTCTCTCGCTGCACTGTGTGACCCAGTGCCAGTGCTGCCAAATATTCGTGGCAGTGGCGAACTTCCTTTGGAGATGAGCCTGCATGCTGCTATGCGTGCTAGTGAAGTTTGGAAGTAAAATGCGGGGAGTACAACAGCAGGGCGCCGTACCAGCTCTCGCTTGCTTTGCAGCCGCCGAAGACGCACCTTCGCCGGCTAGGCGCCCTTCGCTGACAAAGCGCGAGAGAGAAGCGGGCGGCGCTCTGCGGTGCGGCAAAGATGCGAACAGAAGCGGCTACGTGGAGAAAACCTTCTCCACGCACGCTACCTTCTCTGGGAACTCCAAGTGCACGAGTTCTGCAAGGCTGAAGCTGGGGCGAAGTTCTTTTCTCTCTCTCTCGCTCCCTCTCTCTCTGCATATTTAGTCCCGAGTGCCAGTGCTGCCAGAACTTCGTGGCGGCAGGAAACATCCTTTGGAGATGAGCCTGCATGCTGCTATGCGTGCTAGTGAAGTTTGGAAGTAAAATGCGGGGAGTACAACAGCAGGGCGCCGTACCGGCTCTCGCTTCGCTTTGCAGCCGCCGAAGACGCACCTTCGCCGGCTAGGCGTCCTTCGCTCGCAAAGCGCGAGAGAGAAGCGGGCGACTCTCTGCGGTGCGCAAAGATGCGAACAGAAGCGGTTACGTGGAGAAAACCTTCTCCACGCACGCTACCTTCTCTGGGAACTCCAAGTGCACGAGTTCTGCAAGGCTGAAGCGGGGGCAAAGTGCATCTCAATCTCTCTTGCTTTTTCTCTCGCTGCACAGTGTGACCCAGTGCCAGTGCTGCCAAATCTTCGTGGCAGTGGCGAACTTCCTTTGGAGATGAGCCTGCATGATGCTATGCGTGCTGGTGTAGTTTGGATGTCAAATGCGGGGAGCACAGCAGCAGGGCGCCGTACCGGCTCTCGCTTCGCTTTGCAGCCGCCGAAGACGCACCTTCGCTGGCTAGGCGTCCTTCGCAGGCAAAGCGCGAGATAGAAGCGGGCGGCGCTCTGCGGTGCGGCAAAGATGCGAACAGAAGCGGCTACGTAAAGAAAACATTCCCCACGCACGCCACCTTCTCTGGGAACTCCAAGTGCACGAGTTCTGTAAGACTGAAGCTGGGGCAAAGTGCATCTCAATCTCTCTTGCTTTTTCTCTCGCTGCACTGTGTGACCCAGATAAGTGCTGCCAAATCTTCCTGGCGGCAGGGGACATCCTTTGGAGATGAGCCTGTATGCTACTATGCGTCCTATAGCAGTTTGGAAGTAAAATGCAGCGAGCACAGCAGCAGGGCGCCGTACCGGCTCTCGCTTCGCTTTGCAGCCGCCGAAGACGCACCTCCGCCGGCTAGGCGCCCTTCGCTAACAAAGCGCGAGAGAGAAGCGGGCGATTCTGAGCGGTGCGGCAAAAACGCGAACAGAAGAGGCTACGTGGAGAAAACATTCTCCACGCACTCTACCTTCTCTGGGAACTCCAAGTGCACGAGTTCTGTAAGACTGAAGCTGGGGCAAAGTGCATCTCAATCTCTCTTGCTATTTCTCTCGCTGAACAGTTTGACCCAGTGCCAGTACTGCCAGAACTTCGTGGCGGCAGGAAACATCCTTTGGAGATGAGCCTGCATGATGCTATGCGTGCTAGTGCAGTTTGGAAGTAAAATGCGGGGAGTACAGCAGCAGGGCGCCGTGCCGGCTCTCGCTTCGCTTTGCAGCCGCCGAAGACGCACCTCCGCCGGCTAGGCGCCCTTCGCTCGCAAAGCGCGAGAGAGAAGCGGGCGATTCTGAGCGGTGCGGCAAAAACGCGAACAGAAGAGGCTACGTGGAGAAAACATTCCCCACGCACGCCACCTTCTCTGGGAACTCCAAGTGCACGAGTTCTGTAAGACTGAAACTGGGGCAAAGTGCATCTCAATCTCTCTTGCTTTTTCTCTCGCTGCACAGTGTGACCCAGTTAAGTGCAGCCAAATCTCCGTGGCTGCAGGGGACATCCTTTGGAGATGTGCATGCATGCTACTATGCGTCCTATAGCAGTTTGGAAGTAAAATGCAGCGAGCACAGCAGCAGGGCGCCGTGCCGGCTCTCGCTTCGCTTTGCAGCCTCCGAAGACGCACCTTCGCCGGCTAGGAGCCCTTCACTCGCAAAGCGCGAGAGAGAAGCGGGCGACTCTCAGCGGTGCGGCAAAAACGCGAACAGAAGAGGGTACTTGGAGAAAACATTGCCCACGCACGCCACCTTCTCTGGGAACTCCAAGTGAACGAGTTCTGTAGGACTGAAGCTGGGGCAATGTGCATCCCAATCTCTCTTGCTTTTTCTCTCGCTGCACTGTGTGACCCAGTGCCAGTTCTGCCAAATCTTTGTGGCAGTGGCGAATCTCCTTTGGAGATGAGCCTGCATGCTGCTATGCGTGCTGGTGTAGTTTGGATGTGAAATGCAGCGAGCACAGCAGCAGGGCGCCGTACCGGCTCTCGCTTCGCTTTGCAGCCGCCGAAGACGCACCTTCGCCGGCTAGGCGTCCTTCGCTCGCAAAGCGCGAGAGAGAAGCGGGCGACTCTCTGCGGTGCGCAAATATGCGAACAGAAGCGGTTACGTGGAGAAAACCTTCTCCACGCACGCTACCTTCTCTGGGAACTCCAAGTGCACGAGTTCTGCAAGGCTGAAGCTGGGGCAAAGTGCATCTCAATCTCTCTTGCTTTTTCTCTCGCTGCACAGTGTGACCCAGTGCCAGTGCTGCCAAATCTTCGTGGCAGTGGCGTACTTCCTTTGGAGATGAGCCTGCATGCTGCTATGCATGCTGGTGTAGTTTGGATGTGAAATGCAGCGAGCACAGCAGCAGGGCGCCGTACCGGCTCTCGCTTCGCTTTCTTGCCGAAGAAGACGCACCTTCGCCGGCTAGGCGTCCTTCGCTCGCAAAGCGCGAGAGAGAAGCGGGCGACTCTCTGCGGTGCGCAAATATGCGAACAGAAGCGGTTACGTGGAGAAAACCTTCTCCACGCACGCTACCTTCTCTGGGAACTCCAAGTGCACGAGTTCTGCAAGACTGAAGCTGGGGCAAAGTGCATCTCAATCTCTTTTGCCTTTTCTCTCGCTGCACAGTGTGACCCAGTTATGTGCTGCCAAATCTTCGTGGCAGCAGGGGACATCCTTTGGAGATGAGCCTGCATGGTACTATGCGTGCTGGAGCAGTTTGGAAGTAAAATGCAGGGAGCACAGCAGCAGGGCGCCGTACAGGCACGCGCTTCGCTTTCTTGCCGAAGAAGACGCACCTTCGCCGTCTAGGCGTCCTTCGCTCGCAAAGCGCGAGAGAGAAGCGGGCGGCGCCCTGCGGTGCGGCAAAGATGCGAACAGAAGCGGCTACGTGGAGAAAACCTTCTCCACGCACGCTACCTTCTCTGGGAACTTCAAGTGAACGAGTTCTGCAAGGCTGAAGCTGGGGCGAAGTTCTTTTCTCTCTCTCTCGCTCCCTCTCTCTCTGCATATTTTGTCCCGAGTGCCAGTGCTGCCAGAACTTCGTGGCAGCAGGAAACATCCTTTGGAGATGAGCCTGCATGCTGCTATGCGTGCTAGTGCAGTTTGGAAGTAAAATGCGGGGAGTACAGCAGCAGGGCGCCGTACCGGCTCTCGCTTCGCTTTGCAGCCGCCGAAGACGCACCTTCGCCGGCTTGCCTCCCTTCGCTCGCAAAGCGCGAGAGAGAAGCGGGCGACGCTCTGCGGTGCGGCAAAAACACGAACAGAAGCGGCTACGTGGAGAAAACATTGCCCACGCACGCCACCTTCTCTGGGAACTCCAAGTGCACGAGTTCTGTAAGACTGAAGCTGGGGCAAAGTGCGTCTCAATCTCTCTTGCTTTTTCTCTCGCTGCACTGTGTGACCCAGTGCCAGTGCTGCCAAATCTTCGTGGCAGTGGCGAACTTCCTTTGGAGATGAGCCTGCTTGCTGCTATGCTTGCTGGTGTAGTTTGGATGTGAAATGCAGCGAGCACAGCAGCAGGGCGCCGTACCGGCTCTCGGTTCGCTTTGCAGCCACCGAAGACGTGCCTTCGCCGGCTAGGCGTCCTTCGCTCGCAAAGCGCGAGAGAGAAGCGGGCGACTCTCTGCGGTGCGCAAATATGCGAACAGAAGGGGTTACGTGGAGAAAACCTTCTCCACGCACGCTACCTTCTCTGGGAACTCCAAGTACACGAGTTCTGCAAGGCTGAAGCTGGGGCAAAGTGCATCTCAATCTCTCTTGCTTTTTCTCTCGCTGCACAGTGTGACCCAGTGCCAGTGCTGCCAAATCTTCGTGGCAGTGGCGTACTTCCTTTGGAGATGAGCCTGCATGCTGCTATGCGTGCTGGTGTAGTTTGGATGTCAAATGCGGGGAGCACAGCAGCAGGGCGCCGTACCGGCTCTCGTTTCGCTTTCTTGCCGAAGAAGACGCACCTTCGCCGCCTAGGCGTCCTTCGCTGGCAAAGCGCGAGAGAGAAGCGTGTGGCGCTCTGCGGTGCGGCAAAGATGCGAACAGAAGCGGCTACGTGGAGAAAACATTCTCCACGCACGCTACCTTCTCTGGGAACTCCAAGTGCACGAGTTCTGTAAGACTGAAGCTGGGGCAAAATGCATCTCAATCTCTCTTGCTATTTCTCTCGCTGAACAGTTTGACCCAGTGCCAGTACTGCCAGAACTTTGTGGCGGCAGGAAACATCCTTTGGAGATGAGCCTGCATGATGCTATGCGTGCTAGTGCAGTTTGGAAGTAAAATGCGGGGAGTACAGCAGCAGGGCGCCGTGCCGGCTCTCGCTTCGCTTTGCAGCCGCCGAAGACGCACCTCCGCCGGCTAGGCGCCCTTCGCTCGCAAAGCGCGAGAGAGAAGCGGGCGATTCTGAGCGGTGCGGCAAAAACGCGAACAGAAGAGGCTACGTGGAGAAAACATTCTCCACGCACTCTACCTTCCCTGGGAACTCCAAGTGCACGAGTTCTGTAAGACTGAAACTGGGGCAAAGTGCATCTCAATCTCTCTTGCTTTTTCTCTCGCTGCACAGTGTGACCCAGTTAAGTGCTGCCAAATCTTCGTGGTGGCAGGGGACATCCTTTGGAGATGAGCATGCATGCTACTATGCGTCCTAAAGCAGTTTGGAAGTAAAATGCAGCGAGCACAGCAGCAGGGCGCCGTACCGGCTCTCGCTTCGCTTTGCAGCCGCCGAAGACGCACCTTCACCGGCTAGGCGCCCTTCGCTCGCAAAGCGCGAGAGAGAAGCGGGCGACTCTCAGAGGTGCGGCAAAAACGCGAACAGAAGAGGCTACGTGGAGAAAACATTCTCCACGCACTCTACCCTCTCTGGGAACTCCAAGTGCACGAGTTCTGTAAGACTGAAACTGGGGCAAAGTGCATCTCAATCTCTCTTGCTTTTTCTCTCGCTGCACAGTGTGACCCAGTGCCAGTGCTGCCAAATCTTCGTGGCAGTGGCGAACTTCCTTTCGAGATGAGCCTGCATGCTGCTATGCTGCTGGTGTAGTTTGGATGTCAAATGCGGGGAGCACAGCAGCAGGGTGCCGTACCGGCTCTCGCTTCGCTTTCTTGCCGAAGAAGACGCACCTTCGCTGGCTAGGCGTCCTTCGCAGGCAAAGCGCGAGAGAGAAGCGGGCGGCACTCTGCGGTGCGGCAAAGATGGGATCAGAAGCGGCTACGTGGAGAAAACCTTCTCCACGCACGCCACCTTCTCTGGGAACTCCAAGTGCACGAGTTCTGCAAGGCTGAAGCTGGGGCGAAGTTCTTTTGTCTCTCTCTCGCTCCCTCTCTCTCTGCATATTTAGTCCCGAGTGCCAGTGCTGCCAGAACTTCGTGGCGGCAGGAAACATCCTTTGGAGATGAGCCTGCATGCTGCTCTGCGTGCTAGTGCAGTTTGGAAGTAAAATGCGGGGAGTACAGCAGCAGGGCGCCATACCGGCTCTCGCTTCGCTTTGCAGCCGCCGAAGACGCACCTTCGCCGGCTAGGCGTCCTTCGCTGGCAAAGCGAGAGGGAGAAGCGGGCGACTCTCTGCGGTGCGGCAAAGATGCGAACAGAAGCGGCTACGTGGAGAAAACCATCTCCACGCACGCTACCTTCTCTGGGAACTCCAAGTGCACGAGTTCTGCAAGGCTGAAGCTGGGGCGAAGTTCTTTTCTCTCTCTCTCGCTCCCTCTGTCTCTGCATATTTAGCCCCGAGTGCCAGTGCTGCCAGAACTTCGTGGCGGCAGGAAACATCCTTTGGAGATGAGCGTGCATGCTGCTATGCGTGCCAGTGCAGTTTGGAAGTAAAAAGCGGGGAGTACAGCAGCAGGGCGCCGTGCCGGCTCTCGCTTCGCTTTGCAGCCGCCGAAGACGCACCTCCGCCGGCTATGCGCCCTTCGCTCGCAAAGCGCGAGAGAGAAGCGGGCGATTCTGAGCGGTGCGGCAAAAACGCGAACAGAAGAGGCTACGTGGAGAAAACCTTCTCCACGCACTCTACCTTCTCTGGGAACTCCAAGTGCACGAGTTCTGTAAGACTGAAACTGGGGCAAAGTGCATCTCAATCTCTCTTGCTTTTTCTCTCGCTGCACTGTGTGACCCAGTGCCAGTGCTGCCAAATCTTCGTGGCAGTGGCGAACTTCCTTTGGAGATGAGCCTGCATGCTGCTATGCGTGCTGGTGTAGTTTGGATGTGAAATGCAGCGAGCACAGCAGCAGGGCGCCGTACCGGCTCTCGTTTCGCTTTGCAGCCGCCGAAGACGCACCTCCGCCGACGAGGCGCCCTTCGCTCGCAAAGCGCGAGAGAGAAGCGGGCGGCGCTCTGCGGTGCGGCAAAGATGCGAACAGAAGCGGCTACGTGGAGAAAACCTTCTCCACGCACGCTACCTTCTCTGGGAACTCCAAGTGCACGAGTTCTGCAAGGCTGAAGCTGGGGCGAAGTTCTTTTCTCTCTCTCTCGCTCCCTCTCTCTCTGCATATTTAGCCCCGAGTGCCAGTGCTGCCAGAACTTCGTGGCGGCAGGAAACATCCTTTGGAGATGAGCCTGCATGCTCCTATGCGTGCTAGTGCAGTTTGGAAGTAAAATGCGGGGAGTAGAGCAGCAGGGCGCCGTGCCGGCTCTCGCTTCGCTTTGCAGCCGCCGAAGACGCACCTCCGCCGGCTATGCGCCCTTCGCTCGCAAAGCGCGAGAGAGAAGCGGGCGATTCTGAGCGGTGCGGCAAAAACGCGAACAGAAGAGGCTACGTGGACAAAACCTTCTCCACGCACGCTACCTTCTCTGGGAACTCCAAGTGCACGAGTTCTGTAAGACTGAAGCTGGGGCAAAGTGCATCTCAATCTCTTTTGCCTTTTCTCTCGCTGCACAGTGTGACCCAGTTATGTGCTGCCAAATCTTCGTGGCAGCAGGGGACATCCTTTGGAGATGAGCCTGCATGCTACTATGCGTCCTATAGCAGTTTGGAAGTAAAATGCAGCGAGCACAGCAGCAGGGCGCCGTACCGGCACGCGCTTCGCTTTCTTGCCGAAGAAGACGCACCTTCGCCGCCTAGGCGTCCTTCGCAGGCAAAGCGCGAGAGAGAAGAGGGCGGCGCCCTGCGGTGCGGCAAAGATGCGAACAGAAGCGGCTACGTGGAGAAAACCTTCTCCACGCACGCTACCTTCTCTGGGAACTCCAAGTGCACGAGTTCTGCAAGGCTGAAGCTGGGGCAAAGTTCTTTTCTCTCTCTTTCGCTCCCTCTCTCTCTGCATATTTAGTCCCGAGTGCCAGGGCTGCCAGAACTTCGTGGCGGCAGGAAACATCCTTTGGAGATGAGCCTGCATGCTGCTATGCGTGCTAGTGCAGTTTGGAAATAAAATGCGGGGAGTAAAGCAGCAGGGCGCCATACCGGCTCTCGCTTCGCTTTGCAGCCGCCGAAGACGCACCTTCGCCGGCTAGGCGACCTTCGCTCGCAAAGCGCGAGAGAGAAGCGGGCGACTCTCTGCGGTGCGCAAATATGCGAACAGAAGGGGTTACGTGGAGAAAACCTTCTCCACGCACGCTACCTTCTCTGGGAACTCCAAGTGCACGAGTTCTGTAAGACTGAAGCTGGGGCAAAGTGCATCTCAATCTCTCTTGCTTTTTCTCTCGCTGCACTGTGTGACCCAGTGCCAGTATTGCCAAATCTTCGTGGCAGTGGCGAACTTCCTTTGGAGATGAGCCTGCATGCTGCTATGCATGCTGGTGTAGTTTGGATGTGAAATGCAGCGAGCACAGCAGCAGGGCGCCGTACCGGCTCTCGCTTCGCTTTGCAGCCGCCCAAGACGCACCTTCGCCGGCTAGGCGTCCTTCGTTCGCAAAGCGCGAGAGAGAAGCGGGCGACTCTCAGCGGTGCGGCAAAAACGCGAACAGAAGAGGCTACGTAGAGAAAACATTCTCCACGCACGCCACCTTCTCTGGGAACTCCAAGTGAACGAGTTTTGTAAGACTGAAGCTGGGGCAAAGTGCATCTCAATCTCTCTTGCTTTTTCTCTCGCTGCACAGTGTGACCCAGTGCCAGTGCTGCCAAATCTTCGTGGCAGTGGCGAACTTCCTTTGGAGATGAGCCTGCATGCTGCTATGCGTGCTAGTGAAGTTTGGAAGTAAAATGCGGGGAGTACAACAGCAGGGCGCCGTACCGGCTCTCGCTTCGCTTGGCAGCCGCCGAAGATGCACCTTCGCCGGCTAGGCGTCCTTCGCAGGCAAAGCGCGAGAGAGAAGCGGGCGGCGCTCTGCGGTGCGGCAAAGATGCGAACAGAAGCGGCTACGTGGAGAAAACCTTCTCCACGCACGCTACCTTCTCTGGGAACTCCAAGTGCACGAGTTCTGCAAGGCTGAAGCTGGGGCGAAGTTCTTTTCTCTCTCTTTCGCTCCCTCTCTCTCTGCATATTTAGTCCCGAGTGCCAGTGCTGCCAGAACTTCGTGGCGGCAGGAAACATCCTTTGGAGATGAGCCTGCATGCTGCTATGCGTGCTAGTGAAGTTTGGAAGTAAAATGCGGGGAGTACAACAGCAGGGCGCCGTACCGCCTCTCGCTTGCTTTGCAGCCGCCGAAGACGCACCTTCGCCGGCTAGGCGCTCTTCGCTCGCAAAGCGCGAGAGAGAAACGGGCGACTCTCAGAGGTGCGGCAAAAACGCGAACAGAAGCGGCTACGTGGAGAAAACATTCTCCACGCACTCTACCCTCTCTGGGAACTCCAAGTGCACGAGTTCTGTAAGACTGAAGCTGGGGCAAAGTTCATCTCAATCTCTCTTGCTTTTTCTCTCGCTGCACAGTGTGACCCAGTGCCAGTGCTGCCAAATCTTCGTGGCAGTGGCGAACATCCTTTGGAGATGAGCCTGCATGCTGCTATGCGTTCTGGTGTAGTTTGGTAGTGAAATGCAGCGAGCACAGCAGCAGGGCGCCGTACCGGCTCTCGCTTCGCTTTGCAGACGCCGAAGACGCACCTTCGCCGGCTAGGCGTCCTTCGCTCGCAAAGCGCGAGAGTGAAGCGGGCGGCGCTCTGAAGTGCGGCAAAGATGCGAACAGAAGAGGCTACATGGAGAAAACCTTCTCCACGCACTCTACCTTCTCTGGGAACTCCAAGTGCACGAGTTCTGTAAGACTGAAGCTGGGGCAAAGTGCATCTCAATCTCTCTTGCTTTTTCTCTCGCTGCACAGTGTGACCCAGTGCCAGTGCTGCCAAATCGTCGTGGCAGTGGCGATCTTCCTTTGGAGATGAGCCTGCATGCTGCTATGCGTGCTAGTGAAGTTTGGAAGTAAAATGCGGGGAGTACAACAGCAGGGCGCCGTACCGGCTCTCGCTTCGCTTTGCAGCCGCGGAAGACGCACCTTCGCCGGCTAGGCGTCCTTCGCTCGCAAAGCGCGAGAGAGAATCGGGCGACTCTCTGCGGTGCGCAAAGATGCGAACAGAAGCGGTTACGTGGAGAAAACCTTCTCCACGCACTCTACCTTCTCTGGGAACTCCAACTGCACGAGTTCTGCAAGGCTGAAGCGCGGGCAAAGTGCATCTCAATCTCTCTTGCTTTTTCTCTCGCTGCACAGTGTGACCCAGTGCCAGTGCTGCCAAATCTTCGTGGCAGTGGCGAACTTCCTTTGGAGATGAGCCTGCATGATGCTATGCGTGCTGGTGTAGTTTGGATGTCAAATGCGGGGAGCACAGCAGCAGGGCGCCGTACCGGCTCTCGCTTCGCTTTGCAGCCGCCGAAGACGCACCTTCGCCGGCTAGGCGTCCTTCGCAGGCAAAGCGCGAGAGAGAAGCGAGCGGCGCTCTGCGGTGCGGCAAAGATGCGAACAGAAGCGGCTACGTAAAGAAAACCTTCCCCACGCACTCCACCTTCTCTGGGAACTCCAAGTGCACGAGTTCTGTAAGACTGAAGCTGGGGCAAAGTGCATCTCAATCTCGTGCTATTTCTCTCGCTGAACAGTTTGACCCAGTGCCAGTACTGCCAGAACTTCGTGGCGGCAGGAAACATCCTTTGGAGATGAGCCTGCATGATGCTATGCGTGCTAGTGCAGTTTGGAAGTAAAATGCGGGGAGTACAGCAGCAGGGCGCCGTGCCGGCTCTCGCTTCGCTTTGCAGCCGCCGAAGACGCACCTCCGCCGGCTAGGCGCCCTTCGCTCGCAAAGCGCGAGAGAGAAGCGGGCGATAATGAGCGGTGCGGCAAAAACGCGAACAGAAGAGGCTACGTGGAGAAAACATTCCCCACGCACGCCACCTTCTCTGGGAACTCCAAGTGCACGAGTTCTGTAAGACTGAAACTGGGGCAAAGTGCATCTCAATCTCTCTTGCTTTTTCTCTCGCTGCACAGTGTGACCCAGTTAAGTGCTGCCAAATCTTCGTGGCTGCAGGGGACATCCTTTGGAGATGTGCATGCATGCTACTATGCGTCCTATAGCAGTTTGGAAGTTAAATGCAGCGAGCACAGCAGCAGGGCGCCGTGCCGGCTCTCGCTTGGCTTTGCAGCCTCCGAAGACGCACCTTCGCCGGCTAGGAGCCCTTCACTCGCAAAGCGCGAGAGAGAAGCGGGCGACTCTCAGCGGTGCGGCAAAAACGCGAACAGAAGAGGGTACTTGGAGAAAACATTGCCCACGCACGCCACCTTCTCTGGGAACTCCAAGTGAACGAGTTCTGTAAGACTGAAGCTGGGGCAAAGTGCATCTCAATCTCTCTTGCTTTTTCTCTCGCTGCACAGTGTGACCCAGTGCCAGTTCTGCCAAATCTTCGTGGCAGTGGCGAATCTCCTTTGGAGATGAGCCTGCATGCTGCTATGCGTGCTGGTGTAATTTGGATGTGAAATGCAGCGAGCACAGCAGCAGGGCGCCGTACCGGCTCTCGCTTCGCTTTGCAGCCGCCGAAGACGCACCTTCGCCGGCTAGGCGTCCTTCGCTCGCAAAGCGCGAGAGAGAAGCGGGCGACTCTCTGCGGTGCGCAAATATGCAAACAGAAGCGGTTACGTGGAGAAAACCTTCTCCACGCATGCTACCTTCTCTGGGAACTCCAAGTGCACGGGTTCTGTAAGACTGAAGCTGGGGCAAAGTGCATCTCAATCTCTTTTGCCTTTTCTCTCGCTGCACAGTGTGACCCAGTTATGTGCTGCCAAATCTTCGTGGCAGCAGGGGACATCCTTTGGAGATGAGCCTGCATGCTACTATGCGTGCTGTAGCAGTTTGGAAGTAAAATGCAGGGAGCACAGCAGCAGGGCGCAGTACCGGCACGCGCTTCGCTTTCTTGCCGAAGAAGACGCACCTTCGCCGCCTAGGCTTCCTTCGCTCGCAAAGCGCGAGAGAGAAGCGGGCGGCGCCCTGCAGTGCGGCAAAGATGCGAACAGAAGCGGCTACGTGGAGAAAACCTTCTCCACGCACGCTACCTTCTCTGGGAACTTCAAGTGAACGAGTTCTGCAAGGCTGAAGCTGGGGCGAAGTTCTTTTCTCTCTCTCTCGCTCCCTCTCTCTCTGCATATTTTGTCCCGAGTGCCAGTGCTGCCAGAACTTCGTGGCAGCAGGAAACATCCTTTGGAGATGAGCCTGCATGCTGCTATGCATGCTAGTGCAGTTTGGAAGTAAAATGCGGGGAGTACAGCAGCAGGGCGCCGTACCGGCTCTCGCTTCGCTTTGCAGCCGCCGAAGACGCACCTTCGCCGGCTTGGCTCCCTTCGCTCGCAAAGCGCGAGAGAGAAGCGGGCGACGCTCTGCGGTGCGGCAAAAACGCGAACAGAAGCGGCTACGTGGAGAAAACATTCCCCACGCACGCTACCTTCTCTGGGAACTCCAAGTGCACGAGTTCTGTAAGACTGAAGCTGGGGCAAAGTGCATCTCAATCTCTCTTGCTTTTTCTCTCGCTAAACTGTGTGACCCAGTGCCAGTGATGCCAAATCTTCGTGGCAGTGGCGAACTTCCTTTGGAGATGAGCCTGCATGCTGCTATGCGTGCTGGTGTAGTTTGGATGTGAAATGCAGCGAGCACAGCAGCAGGGTGTCGTACCGGCTCTCGCTTCGCTTTCTTGCCGAAGAAGACGCACCTTCGCCGGCTAGGCGTCCTTCGCTCGCAAAGCACAAGAGAGAAGCGGGCGACTCTCTGCCGTGCGCAAATATGCGAACAGAAGCGGTTACGTGGAGAAAACCTTCTCCACGCACGCTACCTTCTCTGGGAACTCCAAGTGCACGAGTTCTGCAAGGCTGAAGCTGGGGCAAAGTGCATCTCAATCTCTCTTGCTTTTTCTCTCGCTGCACAGTGTGACCCAGAGCCAGTGCCGCCAAATCTTCGTGGCAGTGGTGTACTTCCTTTGGAGATGAGCCTGCATGCTGCTATGCGTGCTGGTGTAGTTTGGATGTGAAATGCGGCGAGCACAGCAGCAGGGCGCCGTACCGGCTCTCGCTTCGCTTTGCAGCCGCCGAAGACGCACCTTCGCCGGCTAGGCGTCCTTCGCAGGCAAAGCGCGAGAGAGAAGCGGGCGGCGCTCTGCGGTGCGGCAGAGATGCAAACAGAAGCGGCTACGTGGAGAAAACCTTCTCCACGCACGCTACCTTCTCTGGGAACTCCAAGTGCACGAGTTCTGTAAGACTGAAGCTGGGGCAAAGTGCATCTCAATCTCGTGCTATTTCTCTCGCTGAACAGCTTAACCGAGTGCCAGTGCTGCCAGAACTTCGTGGCGGCAGGAAACATCCTTTGGAGATGAGCCTGCATGCTGCTATGCGTGCCAGTGCAGTTTGGAAGTAAAATGCGGGGAGTACAGCAGCAGGGCGCCGTGCCGGCTCTCGCTTCGCTTTGCAGCCGCCGAAGACGCACCTTCTCCGGCTAGGCGTCCTTCGCTCGCAAAGCGCGAGAGAGAAGCGGGCGGCTCTCTGCGGTGCGCAAAGATGCGAACAGAAGAGGCTACGTGGAGATAACCTTCCCCACGCACGCTACCTTCTCTGGGAACTCCAAGTGAACGAGTTCTGTAAGACTGAAGCTGGGGCAAAGTGCATCTCAATCTCGTGCTATTTCTCTCGCTGAACAGCTTAACCGAGTGCCAGTGCTGCCAGAACTTCGTGGCGGCAGGAAACATCCTTTGGAGATGAGCCTGCATGCTGCTATGCGTGCCAGTGCAGTTTGGAAGTAAAATGCGGGGAGTACAGCAGCAGGGCGCCGTACCAACGCTCGCTTCGCTTTGCAGCCGCCGAAGACGCACCTTCGCCGGCAAGGCGCCTTTCGCTCGCAAAGCGCGAGAGAGAAGCGGGCGACTCTCTGCGGTGCGGCAAAAACGAGAACAGAAGAGGCTACGTGGAGAAAACATTCTCCACGCACGCTACCTTCTCTGGGAACACCAAGTGCAGGAGATCTGCAAGGGTGAAGCTGGGGCGAACTTCTTTTCTCTCTCTCTTGCTCCCTCTCTCTCTGCATATTTTGTCCCGAGTGCCAGTGCTGCCAGAACTTCGTGGCGGCAGGAAACATCCATTGGAGATGAGCCTGCATGCTGGTATGCGTGCTAGTGCAGTTTGGAAGTAAAATGCGGGGAGTACAGCAGCACGGCGCCGTACCGGCTCTCGCTTCGCTTTGCAGCCGCCGAAGACGCACCTTCGCCGGCTAGGCGCCCTTCGCTCGCAAAGCGCGAGAGAGAAGCGGGCGACTCTCAGAGGTGCGGCAAAAACGCGAACAGAAGAGGCTACGTGGAGAAAACATTCTCCACGCACTCTACCCTCTCTGGGAACTACAAGTGCCCGAGTTCTGTAAGACTGAAGCTGGGGCAAAGTTCATCTCAATCTCTCTTGCTTTTTCTCTCGCTGCACAGTGTGACCCAGTGCCAGTGCTGCCAAATCTTCGTGGCAGTGGCGAACTTCCTTTGGAGATGAGCCTGCATGCTGCTATGCGTGCTGGTGTAGTTTGGATGTGAAATGCAGCGAGCACAGCAGCAGGGCGCCGTACCGGCTCTCACTTCGCTTTCTTGCCGAAGAAGACGCACCTTCGCCGGCTAGGCGTCCTTCGCAGGCAAAGCGCGAGAGAGTAGCGGGCGGCGCTCTGCGGTGTGGCAAATATGCGAACAGAAGCGGCTACGTGGAGAAAACCTTCTCCACGCACGCCACCTTCTCTGGGAACTCCAAGTGCACGAGTTCTGTAAGACTGAAGCTGGGGCAAAGTGAATCTCAATCTCGTGCTATTTCTCTCGCTGAACAGTTTGACCCAGTGCCAGTACTGCCAGAACTTCGTGGCGGCAGGAAACATCCTTTGGAGATGAGCCTGCATGATGCTATGCGTGCTAGTGCAGTTTGGAAGTAAAATGCGGGGAGTACAGCAGCAGGGCGCCGTGCCGGCTCTCGCTTCGCTTTGCAGCCGCCGAAGACGCACCTCCGCCGTCTAGGCGCCCTTCGCTCGCAAAGCGCGAGAGAGAAGCGGGCGATTCTGAGCGGTGCGGCAAAAACGCAAACAGAAGAGGCTACGTGGAGAAAACATTCTCCACGCACTCTACCTTCTCTGGGAACTCCAAGTGCACGAGTTCTGTAAGACTGAAACTGGGGCAAAGTGCATCTCAATCTCTCTTGCTTTTTCTCTCGCTGTACTGTGTGAGCCAGTGCCAGTGCTGCCAAATCTTTGTGGCGGCAGGGGACATCCTTTGGAGATGAGCATGTATGCTACTATGCGTCCTATAGCAGTTTGGAAGTAAAATGCAGCGAGCACAGCAGCAGGGCGCCGCACCGGCTCTCGCTTCGCTTTGCAGCCGCCGAAGACGCACCTTCGCCGGCAAGGCGTCCTTCGCTCGCAAAGCGCGAGAGAGAAGCGGGCGACTCTCTGCGGTGCGGCAAAAGCGAGAAGAGAAGAGGCTACGTGGAGAAAACATTCTCCACGCACGCTACCTTCTCTGGGAACACCAAGTGCAGGAGATCTGCAAGGCTGAAGCTGGGGCGAAGTTCTTTTCTCTCTCTCTCGCTCTCTCTCTCTCTGCATATTTTGTCCCGAGTGCCAGTGCTGCCAGAACTTCGTGGCGGCAGGAAACATCCTTTGGAGATGAGCCTGCATGCTGCTATGCGTGCTAGTGCAGTTTGGAAGTAAAATGCGGGGAGTACAGCAGCAGGGCGCCGTACCAACGCTCGCTTCGCTTTGCAGCCGCCGAAGACGCACCTTCGCCGGCTTGGCTCCCTTCGCTCGCAAAGCGCGAGAGAGAAGCGGGCGACGCTCTGCGGTGCGGCAAAAACGCGAACAGAAGCGGCTACGTGGAGAAAACATTCTCCACGCACGCCACCTTCTCTGGGAACTCCAAGTGCACGAGTTCTGTAAGAGTGAAGCTGGGGCAAAGTGCATCTCAATCTCTCTTGCTTTTTCTCTCGCTGCACTGTGTGACCCAGTGCCAGTGCTGCCAAATCTTCGTGGCAGTGGCGGACTTCCTTTGGAGATGAGCCTGCATGCTGCTATGCGTGCTGGTGTAGTTTGGATGTGAAATGCAGCGAACACAGCAGCAGGGCGCCGTACCGGCTCTCGCTTCGCTTTGCAGCCACCGAAGACGCACCTTCGCCGGCTAGGCGTCCTTCGCTCGCAAAGCGCGAGAGAGAAGCGGGCGACTCTCAGCGGTGCGCAAATATGCGAACAGAAGCGGTTACGTGGAGAAAACCTTCTCCACGCACTCTACCTTCTCTGGGAACTCCAAGTGCACGAGTTCTGCAAGGCTGAAGCTGGGGCAAAGTGCATCTCAATCTCTCTTGCTTTTTCTCTCGCTGCACTGTGTGACCCTGTGCCAGTGCTGCCGAATCTTCGTGGCAGTGGCGTACTTCCTTTGGAGATGAGCCTGCATGCTGCTATGCGTGCTGGTGTAGTTTGGATGTCAAATGCGGGGAGCACAGCAGCAGGGCGCCGTACCGGCTCTCGCTTCGCTTTCTTGCCGAAGAAGACGCACCTTCGCCGGCTAGGCGTCCTTCGCAGGCAAAGCGCGAGACAGAAGCGGGCGGCGCTCTGCGGTGCGACAAAGATGCGAACAGAAGCGGCTACGTGGAGAAAACCTTCTCCACGCACGCTACCTTCTCTGGGAACTCCAAGTGCACGAGTTCTGCAAGGCTGAAGCTGGGGCGAAGTTCTTTTCTCTCTCTCTCGCTCCCTCTCTCTCTGCATATTTAGTCCCGAGTGCCAGTGCTGCCAGAACTTCGTGGCGGCAGGAAACATCCTTTGGAGATGAGCCTGCATGCTGCTATGCGTGCTAGTGCAGTTTGGAAGTAAAATGCGGGGAGTACAGCAGCAGGGCGCCATACCGGCTCTCGCTTCGCTTTGCAGCCGCCGAAGACGCACCTTCGCCGGCTAGGCGTCCTTCGCTGGAAAAGCGCGAGAGAGAAGCGGGCGGCTCTCTGCGGTGCGGTAAGATGCGAACAGAAGAGGCTACGTGGAGAAAACATTCTCCACGCACTCTACCTTCTCAGGGAACTCCAAGTGCACGAGTTCTGTAAGACTGAAACTGGGGCAAAGTGCATCTCAATCTCTCTTGCTTTTTCTCTCGCTGCACAGTGTGACCCAGTGCCAGTGCTGCCAAATCTTCGTGGCGGCAGGGGACATCCTTTGGAGATGAGCATGCATGCTACTATGCGTCCTATGGCAGTTTGGAAGTAAAATGCAGCGAGCACAGCACCAGGGCGCCGTGCTGGCTCTCTCTTCGCTTTGCAGCCGCCGAAGACGCACCTTCGCCGGCTAGGCGCCCTTCACTCGCAAAGCGCGAGAGAGAAGCGGGCGACTCTCTGCGGTGCGGCAAAAACGCGAACAGAAGAGGCTACGTGGAGAAAACATTGCCCACGCACGCCACCTTCTCTGGGAACTCCAAGTGAACGAGTTCTGTAAGACTGAAACTGGGGCAAAGTGCATCTCAATCTCTCTTGCTTTTTCTCTCACTGCACTGTGTGACCCAGTGCCAGTGCTGCCAAATCTTCGTGGCAGTGGCGAACTTCCTTTGGAGATGAGCCTGCATGCTGCTATGCGTGCTAGTGAAGTTTGGAAGTAAAATGCGGGGAGTACAACAGCAGGGCGCCGTACCGGCTCTCGCTTCGCTTTGCAGCCGCCGAAGACGCACCTTCGCCGGCTAGGCGCCCTTCGCTCGCAAAGCGCGAGAGAGAAGCGGGCGACACTCAGAGGTGCGGCAAAAACGCGAACAGAAGAGGCTACGTGGAGAAAACATTCTCCACGCACTCTACCCTCTCTGGGAACTCCAACTGCACGAGTTCTGTAAGACTGAAGCTGGGGCAAAGTGCATCTCAATCTCTCTTGCTTTTTCTCTCGCTGCACAGTGTGACCCAGTGCCAGTGATGCCAAATCTTCGTGGCAGTGGCAAACTTCCTTTGGAGATGAGCCTGCATGCTGCTATGCGTGCTGGTGTAGTTTGGATGTGAAATGCAGCGAGCACAGCAGCAGGGCGCCGTACTGGCTCTCGCTTCGCTTTCCAGCCGCCGAAGACGCACCTTCGCCGGCTAGGCGTCCTTCGCTCGCAAAGCGCGAGATAGAAGCGGGCGGCGCTCTGCGGTGCGGCAAAGATGAGAACAGAAGAGGCTACGTGGAGAAAACCTTCTCCACGCACTCTATCTTCTCTGGGAACTCCAAGTGCTCGAGTTCTGTAAGACTGAAGCTGGGGCAATATGCATCTCAATCTCTCTTGCTTTTTCTTTCGCTGCACAATGTGACCCAGTGCCAGTGCTGCCAAATCTTCGTGGCAGTGGCGAACTTCCTTTGGAGATGAGCCTGCATGCTGCTATGCGTGCTGGTGTAGTTTGGATGTCAAATGCGGGGAGCACAGCAGCAGGGCGCCGTACAGGCTCTCGCTTCGCTTTCTTGCCGAAGAAGACGCACCTTCGACGGCTAGGCGTCCTTCGCAGGCAAAGCGCGAGAGAGAAGCGGGCGGCGCTCTGCGGTGCGGCAAAGATGCGAACAGAAGCGGCTACGTGGAGAAAACCTTCCCCACACACGCCACCTTCTCTGGGAACTCCAAGTGCACGAGTTCTGTAAGACTGAAGCTGGGGCAAAGTGAATCTCAATCTCGTGCTATTTCTCTCGCTGAACAGTTTGACCCAGTGCCAGTACTGCCAGAACTTCGTGGCGGCAGGAAACATCCTTTGGAGATGAGCCTGCATGATGCTATGCGTGCTGGTGTAGTTTGGATGTGAAATGCGGGGAGTACAGCAGCAGGGCGCCGTGCCGGCTCTCGCTTCGCTTTGCAGCCGCCGAAGAGGCACCTCCGCCGGCTAGGCGCCCTTCGCTCGCAAAGCGCGAGAGAGAAGCGGGCGACTCTCTGCGGTGCGGCAAAAACGAGAACAGAAGAGGCTACGTGGAGAAAACCTTCTCCACGCACGCTACCTTCTCTGGGAACACCAAGTGCAGGAGATCTGCAAGGCTGAAGCTGGGGCGAAGTTCTTTTCTCTCTCTCTCGCTCCCTCTCTCTCTGCATATTTTGTCTCGAGTGCCAGTGCTGCCAAATCTTCGTGGCAGTGGCGAACTTCCTTTGGAGATGAGCCTGCATGCTGCTATGCGTGCTAGTGAAGTTTGGAAGTAAAATGCGGGGAGTACAACAGCCGGGCGCCGTACCGGCTCTCGCTTCGCTTTGCAGCCGCCGAAGACGCACCATCGCCGGCTAGGCGCCCTTCGCTCGCAAAGCGCGAGAGAGAAGCGGGCGACTCACAGAGGTGCGGCAAAAACGCGAACGGAAGAGGCTACGTGGAGAAAACATTCTCCACGCACTCTACCCTCTCTGGGAACTCCAAGTGCACGAGTTCTGTAAGACTGAAGCTGGGGCAAAGTGCATCTCATTCTCTCTTGCTTTTTATCTCACTGCACAGTGTGACCCAGTGCCAGTTCTGCCAAATCTTCGTGGCAGTGGCGAATCTCCTTTGGAGATGAGCCTGCATGCTGCTATGCGTGCTGGTGTAGTTTGGATGTGAAATGCAGCGAGCACAGCAGCAGGGCGCCGTACCGGCTCTCGCTTCGCTTTGCAGCCGCCGAAGACGCACCTTCGCCGGCTAGGCGTCCTTCGCTCGCAAAGCGCGAGAGAGAAGCGGGCGACGCTCTGCGGTGCGGCAAAAACGAGAACAGAAGAGGCTACGTGGAGAAAACATTCTCCACGCACTCTACCTTCTCTGGGAACACCAAGTGCAGGAGATCTGCAAGGCTGAAGCTGGGGCGAAGTTCTTTTCTCTCTCTCTCGCTCCCTCTCTCTCTGCATATTTTGTCCCGAGTGCCAGTGCTGCCAGAACTTCGTGGCGGCAGGAAACATCCTTTGGAGATGAGCCTGCATGCTGCTATGCGTGCTAGTGCAGTTTGGAAGTAAAATGCGGGGAGTACAGCAGCAGGGCGCCGTACCGGCTCTCGCTTGCTTTGCAGCCGCCGAAGACGCACCTTCGCCGGCTAGGCGACCTTCGCTCGCAAAGCGCGAGAGAGAAGCGGGCGACTCTCAGAGGTGCGGCAAAAACGTGAACAGAAGAGGCTACGTGGAGAAAACATTCTCCACGCACTCTACCCTCTCTGGGAACTCCAAGTGCACGAGTTCTGTAAGACTGAAGCTGGGGCAAAGTTCATCTCAATCTCTCTTGCTTTTTCTCTCGCTGCACAGTGTGACCCAGTGCCAGTGCTGCCAAATCTTCGTGGCAGTGGCAAACTTCCTTTGGAGATGAGCCTGCATGCTGCTATGCGTGCTGGTGTAGTTTGGATGTGAAATGCAGCGAGCACAGCAGCAGGGCGCCGTACTGGCTCTCGCTTCGCTTTCCAGCCGCCGAAGACGCACCTTCGCCGGCTAGGCGTCCTTCGCTCGCAAAGCGCGAGAGAGAAGCGGGCGGCGCTCTGCGGTGCGGCAAAGATGAGAACAGAAGAGGCTACGTGGAGAAAACCTTCTCCACGCACTCTATCTTCTCTGGGAACTCCAAGTGCTCGAGTTCTGTAAGACTGAAGCTGGGGCAATATGCATCTCAATCTCTCTTGCTTTTTCTTTCGCTGCACAATGTGACCCAGTGCCAGTGCTGCCAAATCTTCGTGGCAGTGGCGAACTTCCTTTGGAGATGAGCCTGCATGCTGCTATGCGTGCTGGTGTAGTTTGGATGTCAAATGCGGGGAGCACAGCAGCAGGGCGCCGTACAGGCTCTCGCTTCGCTTTCTTGCCGAAGAAGACGCACCTTCGACGGCTAGGCGTCCTTCGCAGGCAAAGCGCGAGAGAGAAGCGGGCGGCGCTCTGCGGTGCGGCAAAGATGCGAACAGAAGCGGCTACGTGGAGAAAACCTTCCCCACACACGCCACCTTCTCTGGGAACTCCAAGTGCACGAGTTCTGTAAGACTGAAGCTGGGGCAAAGTGAATCTCAATCTCGTGCTATTTCTCTCGCTGAACAGTTTGACCCAGTGCCAGTACTGCCAGAACATCGTGGCGGCAGGAAACATCCTTTGGAGATGAGCCTGCATGATGCTATGCGTGCTGGTGTAGTTTGGATGTGAAATGCGGGGAGTACAGCAGCAGGGCGCCGTGCCGGCTCTCGCTTCGCTTTGCAGCCGCCGAAGAGGCACCTCCGCCGGCTAGGCGCCCTTCGCTCGCAAAGCGCGAGAGAGAAGCGGGCGACTCTCTGCGGTGCGGCAAAAACGAGAACAGAAGAGGCTACGTTGAGAAAACATTCTCCACGCACGCTACCTTCTCTGGGAACACCAAGTGCAGGAGATCTGCAAGGCTGAAGCTGGGGCGAAGTTCTTTTCTCTCTCTCTCGCTCCCTCTCTCTCTGCATATTTTGTCCCGAGTGCCAGTGCTGCCAAATCTTCGTGGCAGTGGCGAACTTCCTTTGGAGATGAGCCTGCATGCTGCTATGCGTGCTAGTGAAGTTTGGAAGTAAAATGCGGGGAGTACAACAGCCGGGCGCCGTACCGGCTCTCGCTTCGCTTTGCAGCCGCCGAAGACGCACCATCGCCGGCTAGGCGCCCTTCGCTCGCAAAGCGCGAGAGAGAAGCGGGCGACTCTCAGAGGTGCGGCAAAAACGCGAACGGAAGAGGCTACGTGGAGAAAACATTCTCCACGCACTCTACCCTCTCTGGGAACTCCAAGTGCACGAGTTCTGTAAGACTGAAGCTGGGGCAAAGTGCATCTCATTCTCTCTTGCTTTTTATCTCACTGCACAGTGTGACCCAGTGCCAGTTCTGCCAAATCTTCGTGGCAGTGGCGAATCTCCTTTGGAGATGAGCCTGCATGCTGCTATGCGTGCTGGTGTAGTTTGGATGTGAAATGCAGCGAGCACAGCAGCAGGGCGCCGTACCGGCTCTCGCTTCGCTTTGCAGCCGCCGAAGACGCACCTTCGACGGCTAGGCGTCCTTCGCTCGCAAAGCGCGAGAGAGAAGCGGGCGACTCTCTGCGGTGCGCAAATATGCGAACAGAAGCGGTTACGTGGAGAAAACCTTCTCCACGCACGCTACCTTCTCTGGGAACTCCAAGTGCACGAGTTCTGCAAGGCTGAAGCTGGGGCAAAGTGCATCTCAATCTCTCTTGCTTTTTCTCTCGCTGCACAGTGTGACCCAGTGCCAGTGCTGCCAAATCTTCGTGGCAGTGGCGTACTTCCTTTGGAGATGAGCCTGCATGCTGCTATGCGTGCTGGCGTAGTTTGGATGTGAAATGCAGCGAGCACAGCAGCAGGGCGCCGTACCGGCTCTCGTTTCGCTTTCTTGCCGAAGAAGACGCACCTTCGCCGGCTAGGCGTCCTTTGCAGGCAAAGCGCGAGAGAGAAGCGGGCGGCGCTCTGCGGTGCGGCAAAGATGGGAACAGAAGCGGCTACGTGGAGAAAACCTTCTCCACGCACGCTACTTTCTCTGGGAACGCCAAGTGCACGAGTTCTGCAAGGCTGAAGCTGGGGCAAAGTGCATCTCAATCTCCCTTGCTTTTTCTCTCGCTGCACAGTGTGACCCAGTGCCAGTGCTGCCAAATCTTCATGGCAGTGGCGTACTTCCTTTGGAGATGAGCCTGCATGCTGCTATGCGTGCTGGTGTAGTTTGGATGTCAAATGCGGGGAGCACAGCAGCAGGGCTCCGTACCGGCTCTCGATTCGCTTTCTTGCCGAAGAAGACGCACCTTCGCCGGCTAGGCGTCCTTCGCAGGCAAAGCGCGAGAGAGAAGCGGGCGGCGCTCTGCGGTGCGGCAAAGATGGGAACAGAAGCGGCTACGTGGAGAAAACCTTCTCCACGCACGCTACCTTCTCTGGGAACTCCAAGTGCACGAGTTCTGCAAGGCTGAAGCTGGGGCGAAGTTCTTTTCTCTCTCTCTCGCTCCCTCTCTGCATATTTAGTTCAGTGTGCCAGTGCTGCCAGAACTTCGTGGTGGCAGGAAACATCCTTTGGAGATGAGTCTGCGTGCTGCTATGCGTGCTAGTGCAGTTTGGAAGTAAAATGCGGGGAGTACAGCAGCAGGGCGCCATACCGGCTCTCGCTTCGCTTTGCAGCCGCCGAAGACGCACCTTCGCCGGCTAGGCGTCCTTCGCTCGCAAAGCGCGAGAGAGAAGCGGGCGGCTCTCTGCGGTGCGCAAAGATGCGAACAGAAGAGGCTACGTGGAGAAAACATTCTCCACGCACGCTACCTTCTCTGGGAACTCCAAGTGCACGAGTTCTGTAAGACTGAAGCTGGGGCAAAGTGCATCTCAATCTCTCTTGCTATTTCTCTCGCTGAACAGTTTGACCCAGTGCCAGTACTGCCAGAACTTCGTGGCGGCAGGAAACATCCTTTGGAGATGAGCCGGCATGATGCTATGCGTGCTAGTGCAGTTTGGAAATAAAATGCGGGGAGTACAGCAGCAGGGTGCCGTGCCGGCTCTCGCTTCGCTTTGCAGCCGCCGAAGACGCACCTCTGCCGGCTATGCGCCCTTCGCTCGCAAAGCGCGAGAGAGAAGCGAGCGATTCTGAGCGGTGCGGCAAAAACGCAAACAGAAGAGGCTACGTGGAGAAAACATTCTCCACGCACTCTACCTTCTCTGGGAACACCAAGTGCACGAGTTCTGTAAGACTGAAGCTGGGGCAAAGTGCATCTCAATCTCTCTTGCTTTTTCTCTCGCTGCACTGTGTGACCCAGTTAAGTGCTGCCAAATCTTCGTGGCGGCAGGGGACATCCTTTGGTGATGAGCATGCATGCTACTATGCGTCCTATAGCAGTTTGGAAGTAAAATGCAGCGAGCACAGCAGCAGGGCGCCGTACCGGCTCTCGCTTCGCTTTGCAGCCGCCGAAGACGCACCTTCGCCGGCTAGGCGTCCTTCGCTCGCAAAGCGCGAGAGAGAAGCGGGCGACTCTCTGCGGTGCGGCAAAAACGAGAACAGAAGAGGCTACGTGGAGAAAATCTTCTCCACGCACGCTACCTTCTCTGGGAACACCAAGTGCACGAGTTCTGCAAGGCTGAAGCTGCGGCGAAGTTCTTTTCTCTCTCTCTCGCTCCCTCTCTCTCTGCATATTTCGTCCCGAGTGCCAGTGCTGCCAGAACTTCGTGGCGGCAGGAAACATCCTTTGGAGATGAGCCTGCATGCTGCTATGTGTGCTAGTGAAGTTTGGAAGTAAAATGCGGGGAGTACAACAGCAGGGCGCCGTACCGGCTCTCCCTTCGCTTTGCAGCCGCCGAAGACGCACCTTCGCCGGCTAGGCGCCCTTCGCTCGCAAAGCGCGAGAGAGAAGCGGGCGACTCTCAGAGGTGCGGCAAAAACGCGAACAGAAGAGGCTACGTGGAGAAAACATTCTCCACGCACTCTACCCTCTCTGGGAACTCCAAGTGCACGAGTTCTGTAAGACTGAAGCTGGGGCAAAGTGCATCTCAATCTCTCTTGCTTTTTCTCTCGCTGCACTGTGTGACCCAGTGCCAGTACTGCCAAATCTTCGTGGCAGTGGCGAACTTCCTTTGGAGATGAGCCTGCATGCTGCTATGCGTGCTGGTGTAGTTTGGATGTGAAATGCAGCGAGCACAGCAGCAGGGCGCCGTACCGGCTCTCGCTTCGCTTTCTTGCCGAAGAAGACGCACCTTCGCCGGCTAGGCGTCCTTCGCTGGCAAAGCGCGAGAGAGAAGCGGGCGACTCTCTGCGGTGCGCAAAGATGCGAACAGAAACGGTTACGTGGAGAAAACCTTCTCCACGCACGCTACCTTCTCTGGGAACTCCAAGTGCACAAGTTCTGCAAGGCTGAAGCTGGGGCGAAGTTCTTTTCTCTCTCTCTCGCTCCCTCTCTCTCTGCATATTTAGTCCCGAGTTCCAGTGCTGCCAGAACTTCGTGGCGGCAGGAAACATCCTTTGGAGATGAGCCTGCATGCTGCTATGCATGCTAGTGCAGTTTGGAAGTAAAATGGGGGGAGTACAGCAGCAGGGCGCCATACCGGCTCTCGCTTCGCTTTGCAGCCGCCGAAGACGCACCTTCGCCGGCTAGGCGTCCTTCACTCGCAAAGCGCGAGAGAGAAGCGGGCGGCTCTCTGCGGTGTGCAAAGATGCGAACAGAAGAGGCTACGTGGAGAAAACATTCTCCACGCACGCTACCTTCTGTGGGAACTCTAAGTGCACGAGTTCTGTAAGACTGAAGCTGGGGCAAAGTGCATCTCAATCTCTCTTGCTATTTCTCTTGCTGAACAGTTTGACCCAGTGCCAGTACTGCCAGAACTTCGTGGCGGCAGGAAACATCCTTTGGAGATGAGCCTGCATGATGCTATGCGTTCTAGTGCAGTTTGGAAGTAAAATGCGGGGAGTACAGCAGCAGGGCGCCGTGCCGGCTCTCGCTTCGCTTTCTTGCCGAAGAAGACGCACCTTCGCCGTCTAGGCGTCCTTCGCTCGCAAAGCGCGAGAGAGAAGCGGACGAGTCTCAGCGGTGCGGCAAAAACACGAACAGAAGAGGCTACGTGGAGAAAACATTCCCCACGCACGCCACCTTCTCTGGGAACTCCAAGTGCACGAGTTCTGCAAGGCTGAAGCTGGGGCAAAGTGCATCTCAATCCTCTTGCTTTTTCTCTCGCTGCACAGTGTGACCCAGTGCCAGTGCTGCCAAATCTTCGTGGCAGTGGCGAACTTCCTTTGGAGATGAGCCAGTAAGCTGCTATGCGTGCTGGTGTAGTTTGGATGTGAAATGCAGCGAGCACAGCAGCAGGGCGCCGTACCGGCTCTCGCTTCGCTTTGCAGCCGCCGAAGACGCACCTTCGCCGGCTAGGCGTCCTTCGCTCGCAAAGCGCAAGAGAGAAGCGGGCGACTCTCAGCGGTGCAGCAAAAACGCGAACAGAAGAGGCTACGTGGAGAAAACATTCTCCACGCACTCTACCTTCTCTGGGAACTCCAAGTGCACGAGTTCTGTAAGACTGAAGCTGGGGCAAAGTGCATCTCAATCTCTCTTGCTTTTTCTCTCGCTGCACAGTGTGACCCAGTGCCAGTGCTGCCAAATCTTCGTGGCAGTGGCGAACTTCCTTTGGAGATGAGCCTGCATGCTGCTATGCGTGCTGGTGTAGTTTGGATGTGAAATGCAGCGAGCACAGCAGCAGGGCGCCGTACCGACTCTCGCTTCGCTTTGCAGCCGCCAAAGACGCACCTTCGCCGGCTAGGCGCCCTTCGCTCGCAAAGCGCGAGAGAGAAGCGGGCGACTCTCAGCGGTGCGGCAAAAACGCGAAGAGAACAGGCTACGTGGAGAAAACATTCTCCACGCACGCTACCTTCTCTGGGAACTCCAAGTGCACGAGTTCTGTAAGAGTGAAGCTGGGGCAAAGTGCATCTCAATCTCTCTTGCTTTTTCCCTCGCTGCACAGAGTGACCCAATGCAGTGCTGCAAAATCTTCGTGGCGGCAGGAGACATCCTTTGGAGATGAGCCTGCATGCTGCTATGCGTGCTAGTGAAGTTTGGAAGTAAAATGCGGGGAGTACAGCAGCAGGGCGCCGTACCGGCTCTCGCTTCGCTTTCTTGCCGAAGAAGACACACCTTCGCCGGCTAGGCGTCCTTCGCAGGCAAAGCGCGAGAGAGAAGCGGGCGGCGCTCTGCGGTGCGGCAAAGATGCGAACAGAAGCGGCTACGTGGAGAAAACCTTCTCCACGCATGCTATCTTCTCCGGGAACTCCAAGCGCACAAGTTCTGCAAGGCTGAAGCTGGGGCGAAGTTCTTTTCTCTCTCTCTCGCTCCCTCTCTCTCTGCATATTTTGTCCCGAGTGCCAGTGCTGCCAGAACTTCGTGGCGGCAGGAAACATCCTTTGGAGATGAGCCTGCATGCTGCTATGCGTGCTAGTGACGTTTGGAAGTAAAATGCGGGGAGTACAGCAGCAGGGCGCCGTACCGGCTCTCGCTTCGCTTTCTTGCCGGAGAAGACGCACCTTCGCCGGCTAGGCGTCCTTCGCTCGCAAAGCGCGAGAGAGTAGCGGGCGGCGCTCTGCGGTGCGGCAAAAATGCGAACAGAAGCAGCTACGTGGAGAAAACATTCTCCACGCACGGCACCTTCTCTGGGAACTCCAAGTGCACGAGTTCTGTAAGACTGAAGCTGGGGCAAAGTGCATCTCAATCTCTCTTGCTTTTTCTCTCGCTGCACAGTGTGACCCAGTGCCAGTGCTGCCAAATCTTCGTGGCAGTGGCGAACTTCTTTTGGAGATGAGCCTGCATTCTGCTATGCGTGCTAGTGCAGTTTGGATGTAAAATGCAGCGAGCACAGCAGCAGGGCGCCATACCGGCTCTCGCTTCGCTTTGCAGCCGCCGAAGACGCACCTTCGCCGGCTAGGCGCCCTTCGCTCGCAAAGCGCGAGAGAGAAGCGGGCGACTCTCAGCAGTGCGGCAAAAATGCGAACAGAAGAGGCTACGTGGAGAAAACATTCTCAACGCACTCTACCTTCTCTGGGAACTCCAAGTGCACGAGTTCTGTAAGACTGAAGCTGGGGCAAAGTGCATCTCAATCTCTCTTGCTTTTTCTCTCGCTGCACAGTGTGACCCAGTTAAGTGCTGCCAAATCTTCGTGGGGGCAGGAGACATCCTTTGGAGATGAGCCTGCACGCTGCTATGCGTGCTAGTGCAGTTTGGAAGTAAAATGCGGGGAGTACAGCAGCAGGGCGCCGTACCAGCTCTTGCTTCGCTTTGCAGTCACCGAAGAAGACACACCTGTGCCGGCTAGGCATCCTTCGCTGGCAAAGCGCGAGAGAGAAGCGGGCGGCGCTCTGCAGTGCGGCAAAGATGCGAACAGAAGCGGCTACGTGGAGAAAACTTTCTCCACGCACGCTACCTTCTCTGGGAACTCCAAGTGCACGCGTTCTGTAAGACTGTAGCTGGGGCAAAGTGCATCTCAATCTGTCTTGCTTTTTCTCTCGCTGAACAGTTTGACCCAGTGCCAGTACTGCCAGAACTTCGTGGCGGCAGGAGACATCCTTTGGAGATGAGCCTGCATGCTGCTATGCGTGCTAGTGCAGTTTGGAAGTAAAATGCGAAGAGTACAGCAGCAGGGCGCCGTACCGGCTCTCGCTTCGCTTTGCAGTTGCCGAAGACGCACCTTCGCCGGCTAGGCGTCCTTCGCTCGCAAAGCGCGAGAGAGAAGTGGGCGACTCTCAGTGGTGCGGCAAAAACGCGAACAGAAGAGGCTACGTGGAGAAAACATTCTCCACGCACTCTACCTTCTCTGGGAACTCCAACTGCACGAGTTCTGTAAGACTGAAGTTGGGGCAAAGTGCATCTCAATCTCTCTTGCTTTTTCTCTCGCTGCACTGTGTGACCCAGTGCCAGTGCTGCCAAATCACCGTGGCAGTGGCGAACTTCCTTTGGAGATGAGCCTGCATGCTGCTATGCGTGCTGGTGTAGTTTGGATGTGAAATGCAGCGAGCACAGCAGCAGGGTGCCGTACCGGCTCTCGCTTCGCTTTGCAGTCACCGAAGAAGACACACCTGCGCCGGCTAGGCGTCCTTCGCTGGCAAAGCGCGAGAGAGAAGCGGGCGGCTCTCAGCGGTGCGCAAAGATGCGAACAGAAGCGGCTACGTGGAGAAAACCTTCTCCACGCACGCTACCTTCTCTGGGAACTTCAAGTGCACGAGTTCTGTAAGACTGAAGCTGGGGCAAAGTGCATCTCAATCTCTCTTGCTTTTTCTCTCGCTGAACAGTTTGACCCAGTGCCAGCACTGCCAGAACTTCGTGGCGGCAGGGGACATCCTTTGGAGATGAGCCTGCATGATGCTGTGCGTGCTAGTGCAGTTTGGAAGTAAAATGCGGGGAGTACAGCAGCAGGGCGCCGTACCGGCTCTCGCTTCGCTTTGCAGCCGCCCAAGACGCACCTTCGCCGGCTAGGCGCCCTTCGCTCGCAAAGCGCGAGAGAGAAGCGGGCGACTCTCAGCGCTGCGGTAAAAACGCGAACAGAAGAAGCTACGTGGAGAAAACATTCTCAACGCACTCTACCTTCTCTGGGAACTCCAAGTGCACGAGTTCTGTAAGACTGAAACTGGGGCAAAGTGCATCTCAATCTCTCTTGCTTTTTCTCTCGCTGCACAGTGTGACCCAGTGCCAGTGCTGCCAAATCTTCGTGGCAGTGGCGAACTTCCTTTGGAGATGAGGCTGCATGCTGCTATGTGTGCTGGTGTAGTTTGGATGTGAAATGCAGCGAGCACAGCAGCAGGGCGCCGTACCGGCTCTCGCTTCGCTTTGCAGCCGCCGAAGACGCACCTTCGCCGGCTAGGCGTCTTTCGCTCGCAAAGCGCGAGAGAGAAGCGGGCGACTCTCAGCGGTGTGGCAAAAACGCGAACAGAAGAGGCTACGTGGAGAAAACCTTCTCCACGCACGCTACCTTCTCTAGGATCTCCAAGTGCACGAATTCTGAAAGGCTGAAGCTGGGGCCAAATTCTTTTCTCTCTCTCTCGCTCCCTCTCTCTCTGCATATTTAGTCCCGAGTGCCAGTGCTGCCAGAACTTCGTGGCGGCAGGAAACATCCTTTGGAGATGAGCCTGCATGCTGCTATGCGTGCTAGTGCCGTTTGGAAGTAAAATGCGGGGAGTACAGCAGCAGGGCGCCGTGCCGGCTCTCGCTTCGCTTTGCAGCCGCCGAAGACGCACCTTCGCCGGCTAGGCGTCCTTCGCTCACAAAGCGCGAGAGTGAATCGGGCGGCTCTCTGCGGTGCGCAAAGATGCGATCAGAAGCGGCTACGTGGAGAAACCTTTCTCCACGCATGCTACCTTCTCTGGGAACTCCAAGTGCACGAGATCTGTAAGACTGAAGCTGGGGCAAAGTGCATCTCAATCTCTCTTGCTTTTTCTCTCGCTGAACAGTTTGACCCAGTGCCAGTACGGCAAGAACTTCGTGGCGGTAGGAAACATCCTTTGGAGATGAGCCTGCATGCTGCTATGTGTGCTAGTGCAGTTTGGAAGTAAAATGCGGGGAGTACAGCAGCAGGGCGCCGTACCGGCTCTAGCTTCGCTTTGCAGCCGCCGAAGACGCACCTTCGCCGGCTAGGCGTCCTTCGCTCGCAAAGCGCGAGAGAGAATCGGGCGGCTCTCTGCGGTGCGCAAAGATGCGAACAGAAGCGGCTACGTGGAGAAAACCTTCTCCACGCACGCTACCTTCTCTGGGAACTCCAAGTGCACGAGTTCTGTAAGACTGAAGCTGGGGCGAAGTGCATCTCAATCTCTCTTGCTTTTTCTCTCGCTGAACAGTTTGACCCAGTGCCAGTACTGCCGGAACTTCGTGACGGCAGGAGACATCCTTTGGAGATGAGCCCGCATGCTGCTATGCGCGCTAGTGCAGTTTGGAAGTAAAATGCGGGGAGTACAGCGGCAGGGCGCCGTACCGGCTCTCGCTTCGCTTTGCAGTTGCCGAAGACGCACCTTCGCCGGCTAGGCGTCCTTCCCAGGCAAAGCGCGAGAGAGAAGCGGGCGACTCTCAGCGGTGCGGCAAAAACGCGAACAGAAGAGGCTACGTGGAGAAAACATTCTCCACGCACTCTACCTTCTCTGGGAACTCCAAGTGCACGAGTTCTGTAAGACTGAAGCTGGGGCAAAGTGCATCTCAATCTCTCTTGCTTTTCTCTCGCTGCACAGTGTGACCCAGTTAAGTGATGCCAAATCTTCGTGGCGGCAGGGGTCATCCTTTGGAGATGAGCCTGCATGCTCCTATGTGTGCTAGAGCAGTTTGGAAGTAAAATGCGGGGAGTAAAGCAGCAGGGCGCCGTACCGGCTCTCGCTTCGCTTTGCAGTCGCCGAACACGCACCTGCGCCGGCTAGGCGCCCTTCGCTCGCAAAGCGCGAGAGAGAAGCGGACGGCTCTCTGCGGTGCGGCAACGACGGGAACAGAAGCGGCTACGTGGAGAAAACCTTCTCCACGCACGCTACCTTCTCTGGGAACTCCAAGTGCACGAATTCTGCAAGGCTGAAGCTGGGGCGAAATTCTTTTCTCTCTCTCTCGCTCCCTCTCTCTCTGCATATTTAGTCCCGAGTGCCAGTGCTGCCAGAACTTCGTGGCGGCAGGAAACATCCTTTGGAGATGAGCCTGCATGCTGCTATGCGTGATCGTGCAGCTTGGAAGTAAAATGCGGGGAGTACAGCAGCAGGGCGCCGTACCGGCTCTCGCTTCGCTTTGCAGCCGCCGAAGACGAACCTTCGCCGGCTAGGCGTCCTTCGCTCGCAAAGCGCGAGAGAGAAGCCGGCGGCTCTCTGCGGTGCGCAAAGATGCGAACAGAAGTGGCTACGTGGAGAAAACCTTCCCCACGCACTCTACCTTCTCTGGGAACTCCAAGTGCACGAGTTCTGTAAGACTGAAGCTGGGGCAAAGTGCATCTCAATCTCTCTTGCTTTTTCTCTCGCTGCACTGTGTGACCCAGTGCCAGTGCTGCCAAATCTTCGTGGCAGTGGCGAACTTCCTTTGGAGATGAGCCTGCATGCTGCTATGCGTGCTGGTGTAGTTTGGATGTGAAATGCAGCGAGCACAGCAGCAGGGCGCCGTACCGGCTCTCGCTTCGCTTTGCAGCCGCCGAAGACGCACCTTCGCCGGCTAGGCGCCCTTCGCTCGCATAGCGCGAGAGAGAAGCGGGCGGCTCTCTGTGGTGCGCAAAGATGCGAACAGAAGCGGCTACGTTGAGAAAACATTCTCCACGCACGCTACCTTCTCTGGGAACTCCAAGTGCACGAGTTCTGTAAGACTGAAGCTGGGGCAAAGTGCATCTCAATCTCTCTTGCTTTTTCTCTCGCTGAACAGTTTGACCCAGTGCCAGTACTGCCGGAACATCATGGCGGCAGGAAACATCCTTTGGAGATGAGCCTGCATGATGCTATGCGTGCTAGTGCAGTTTGGAAGTAAAATGCGGGGAGTACACCAGCAGGGCGCCGTACCGGCTCTCGCTTCGCTTTGCCGTCGCCGAAGACGCACCTTCGCCGGCCAGGCGCCCTTCGCTCGCAAAGCGCGAGAGAGAAGCGGGCAGCTCTCTGCGGTGCAGTAAAAACGTGAACAGAAGAGGCTACATGGAGAAAACATTCTCAACGCATGCTACCTTTTCTGGGAACTCCAAGTGCACGAGTTCTGCAAGGCTGAAGCTGGGGCGAAGTTCTTTTCTCTCTCTCTCGCTCCCTCTCTCTCTGCATATTTTGTCCCGAGTGCCAGTGATGCCAGAACTTCGTGGCGGCAGGAAACATCCTTTGGAGATGAGCCTGCATGCTGCTATGCGTGCTAGTGCAGTTTGGAAGTAAAATGCGGGGAGTACAGCAGCAGGGCGCCGTACCGGCTCTCGCTTCGCTTTCTTCCCGAAGAAGACGCACCCTCGCCGACTAGGCGTCCTTCGATCGCAAAGCGCGAGAGAGAAGCGGGCGACTCTCAGTGGTGCGGCAAAAACGCGAACAGAAGAGGCTACGTGGAGAAAACATTCTCCACGCACTCTACCTTCTCTGGGAACTCCAAGTGCACGAGTTCTGTAAGACTGAAGCTGGGGCAAAGTGCATCTCAATCTCTCTTGCTTTTTCTCTCGCTGCACAGTGTGACCCAGTGCCAGTGCTGCAAAATCTTCGTGGCGGTAGCGGACATCCTTTGGAGATGAGCCTGCATGCTACTATGCGTGCTAGAGCAGTTTGGAAGTAAAATGCGGGGAGTACAGGAGCAGGGCGCCATACCGGCTCTCGCTTCGCTTTGCAGCCGCCAAAGACGCACCTGCGCCGGCTAGGCGTCCTTCGCTCGCAAAGCACGAGAGAGAAGCGGGCGACACTCTGCCGTGCGGCAAAAACGAGAACAGAAGCGGCTACGTGGAGAAAACCTTCTCCACGCACGCTACCTTCTCTGGGAAATCCAAGTGCACGAGTTCTGCAAGGCTGAAGCTGGGGCGAAGTTCTTTTCTCTCTCTCTCGCTCCCTCTCTCTCTGCATATTTTGTCCCGAGTGCCAGTGCTGCCAGAACTTCGTGGCGGCAGGAAACATCCTTTGGAGATGAGCCTGCATGCGGCTATGCGTGCTAGTGCCGTTTGGAAGTAAAATGCGGGGAGTACAGCAGCAGGGCTCCGTACCGGCTCTCGCTTCGCTTTGCAGCCGCCGAAGACGCACCTTCGCCGCCTAGGTGCCCTTCGCTCGCAAAGCGGGAGAGAGAAGCGGGCGACTCTCAGCGGTGCGGCAAAAACGCGAACAGAAGAGGCTACGTGGAGAAAACATTCTCCACGCACTCTACCTTCTCTGGGAACTCCAAGTGCACGAGTTCTGTAAGACTGAAGCTGGGGCAAAGTGCATCTCAATCTCTCTTGCTTTTTCTCTCGCTGCACAGTGTGACCCAGTTAAGTGCTGCCAAATCTTCGTGGCGGCAGGGGTCATCCTTTGGAGATGAGCCTGCATTCTACTATGCGTGCTAGAGCAGTTTGGAAGTAAAATGCGGGGAGCACAGCAGCAGGGCGCCGTACCCGCTCTCGCTTCGCTTTGCAGTCGCCGAAGACGCACCTTCGCCGGCTAGGCGCCCTTCGCTCGCAAAGCGCGAGAGAGAAGCGGGCGGCTCTCTGCGGTGCGGCAAAAACGCGAACAGAAGCGGCTACGTGGAGAAAACCTTCTCCACGCACGCTACCTTCTCTGGGAACTCCAAGTGCACGAGTTCTGCATGGCTGAAGCTGGGGCGAAGTTCTTTTTTCTCTCTCTCGCTCCCTCTCACTCTGCATATTTTGTCCCGAGTGCCAGTGCTGCCAGAACTTCGTGGCGGCAGGAAACATCCTTTGGAGATGAGCCTGCATGCTGCTATGCGTGCTGGTGCAGTTTGGAAGTAAAATGCGGGGAGTACAGCAGCAGGGCGCCGTACCGGCTCTCGCTTCGCTTTGCAGACGCCGAAGACGCACCTTCGCCGGCTAGGCGCCCTTCGCTCGCAAAGCGCGAGAGAGAAGCGGGCGGCGCTCTGCGGTGCGGCAAAAACGCGAACAGAAGAGGCTACGTGGAGAAAACATTCTCAACGCACTCTGCCTTCTCTGGGAACTCCGAGTGCACGACTTCTGTAAGACTGAAACTGGGGCAAAGTGCATCTCAATCTCTCTTGCTTTTTCTCTCGCTGCACAGTGTGACCCAGTGCCAGTGCTGCCAAATCTTCGTGGCAGTGGCGAACTTCCTATTGAGATGAGCCTGCATGCTGTTATGCGTGCTGGTGTAGTTTGGATGTGAAATGCAGCGAGCACAGCAGCAGGGCGCTGTACCGGCTCTCGCTTCGCCTTCTGTCCGCCGAAGACGCACCTTCGCCGGCTAGGCGCCTTTTCGCTCGCAAAGCGCGATAGGGAAGCGGGCTACTTTCTGCGGTCCGGCAAAGATGCGAAAAGAAGCGACTACGTGGAGAAAACCTTCTCCGCGCACGCCACCTTCTGTGGGAACACCAAGTGCACGAGTTCTGCAAGACTGAATTTGGGGCAAAGTGCTTCTCTCTCTCTCTCGCTCCTTCTCTCTCTTCACATTGTGTCCCGTGTGCCAGTGTTTCCAGACCTTCGTGGAAGTGAGCTTGGCTTTTGCCTGGACTCTGTCAGCGCTCATATGGAATCAACCACACGATGGCACTCTCGACTTGCTTTTAAAGGTATCGCGCTGTGTCCAGCTCGGAAGCCTCCCAATTCTACAGCCAAGTTGGAAAGGTGCCTGCTCTCAACTCGACTATCAGCCCCAAAAGATTGCTTTGATCTTCCCCTTCCAACTGCAAACTCTTATTTGCACCACACTCTAATGGCCTTTGCCTTAAAAATTCTTTTCACTCTCACAAGAATCTGGCTACAAACTTGAGAACATCTGGCAAAAGCAGAGCTCACAAAGATGCCAGCTGAGAAAGCTCTTGCTGCCGACAACTTCAACTGCACCCGTCGAGGTACCAGCACACACGCTGCTATCGGCCCTTTCCTTCTCAGCTCTTGCTACCATCCTAACCCTGCAGTCTCACTGAGTCTGCATCCAGTCAGGTCTAGCACCATGGAGGGGAGCTGCTCCCACATGAACGGGACCAGGACAAAAAGCTCAACAGCCTGGCGTTTGCATTCCCACTGACAGTTCAACAGCGCTAAGCCAGAGAATTGCCTATGGGCAAAAGTCTTAAAATTCACTAAGACCAACCAATGTACACATGCAAAGTTGTTTCCTTTGCAAAAGAGAGGAATTAGAAGCCCATCTCCAATGAAATGGCATCCCCTCCTCCAAAATACAGACCATCCAGGGACTGATCCCATGCAAAGGTGCCAGAACACTGTTCCTCAGCATTACCTAGGCTGCTAGGTAGGCTACCCACCAAGACTGAGCAGAGCGGTTTACCTTGTCCAAAAGATGGTGTTGCCAGAATTTCAGAAGGCCACTTCTGAGACGCGGAAACCACCTGCCAAACTGAATCTTTCAAGAGGCCACCTTCCAAAGATGGATTCCATGTCCGTAAAGTGTACAAACTGAAGCAATGCTTCCACACCAGATATGTCAGGACAGAAAGCAGCTGGTGCCCCGGACCTCCACTAGGCAGCTTCTTCTCTGCGCCTCCAGCGCTGGGCTTGCGTGCTTTCCTTCCCATGAAAAAGCCTTGCCATTCTCCTTCAGGAACTTACCAAGCCAAAGTTGCATAGCACCTCCAGTATTGCATACGTCCAACAATTACTCCTACCCAGAAGGGGCCAGGAGAGAAATGTCTTGCTCGACTGTACCTCCCCATGGTACCTTTCCTTCTGCTCCACTGACACTGGCACTATGGCCTTTGCTTCTCAAGGAAAGGCACTCCGAGTCATTTGGCTGGGACTTGCCTTCTCTACCTTGCCTAGTTTTTCCTAGCCTCCTCTTGCTTTGCTTGCCTTTCTTGCATCTGCCTTCCCTTGCCCTGCCTACATCGTCCTTGCTTTGCTTTGCCTTGCCTACCACTCTTTACCTTGCCTTCCATGCAGGCAAGGCAATACAAGGCAAGTGTAGGCAATTGGAGGCAAGTCAAGGGGGAGGTAGACAAGGCCAGAGCAGTGAGGGGAAAGCAAATGGAGTGGTAGGCAAGAGAAGGTCCAGAAGTTAGAGGCAAGGCTAGACATAAGAAGGTAAGCCCTGAGATGGGTAGGCCAGGCAGAAACAGGAAGGAGTAGGCAAAGCAAGGCCCTGGAGGAAAGCTGTAGCCAGGTGGGGCATGGGCACAGAAGAGGACTCAAAGCCATGGAGGTTTAGCAGGGCAAGAAGAGGAAACTCTTGGGTTGCCAAGGCAAGGCAGCTGCTGGTAGACAAAAGCGGCCAGCAAAGACTGACTTGACTGGTCTTGCTCTCACCTGTGCCAGCTCTAATCTGCACCTAAAACACTGGGGCTACCTGCTTTCCTTCCAATGCAAAAGAACTGTCATCTTGGTCCCAGAGCTCAGAAGACAAATGTGGATTGCCAGTCCAAAATTCTGTACATGCAAGAATTGATGCCAGGCAAAAGCTGCTGGGACAGACGGGTTTGGCTCCTATGGGCTTCCTCTTCCATGCTCCTGAAACGCTGCGGGTATGTGAAGGCCTTGAAGGCTTCCTGAGGGAAGCAGGCAGGGCAAGGCAAGTTGAAGAAATGCCATGAAAAGAGGGGTCTTGATGTCCAGGTGGGGGAGGGGTGAGCAAGGTCCTGCAAGGCAAGTGAAGGCTTTGTGAGGGCAACAGAAGGCAACTGCTGCATTTACAGGGCAAGGCAAGGCAAGGGAGAGATAAGCAAGACAATGAGAGTTCTAGAAAAAGAAGGGAAGGCAAGGCTGGGCCTGGACAAATGGGTGGGGAAGTCAAGGTGGGGATGGCTGAGCAAATCAGTGCAGGGCAGTGGAGGGATGGAAGAGCGGGAATGGTCCCTTAAGTTCATACAACATAAGCTGTCAAATTCTTTGCACCCATGCCCACGCAGTAAAAGCAAAAAATCAATTGCTGCTTGATTTTGGAATATAGCATGTCTAATGCTGTCTACATCAATTAACAAGTCAGCTATCGCTATGCTGGTAGCATTACTAAACTTGGCCAACCAACAGCCAGGTTTGTTCAGGCTCCTGAGGCCTTGTGCACTTGCAAGCCCAGGAGCTGATGAAGAGGCAGTGATTGTCTTGGCAGTGTTCCAGAACTCAGCTGTATCTCTGCAGGCAGAAGTAAAAGCATGTATGCTGTGAGTATGAGAGTGGTGAGTTCAGTTTTGTTGGCTCCATAGTGCAATTGTCATCTTTAGAGAAAAGAGGGTTACTTTCCCCAAAGTAGATGGACCACCTTTAATTGCCATTGGCACTCTGGTCCATGCTCAGTCCGCACAGATTAAGAAAATGCCCTGCGGGAGTTGCATATGTATACTAAAACTCAAGGTTAGTTTTAGTTTGTGATTGAATTACACCGGTGTGAAACACTTGGGTAGCATGGTGTTGTGGCATTGACCCACCAAGCCATAGGGCTGTTCCTTGTGCTGAGAAATGTGAAGGTGGTACAGCTATCTGCATTCAAGGTGCCTAAAATGTGCAGTTCCTGTGGGGGTAAAGCAGGGAATTTCCCACGGGGAGACAATGTATGCGGGCAGGCTGAGGGTGGGGCCTATACTAGGCCTAACTCCATGTTTGTTATCTGCAGAAGCTGTTTGGAAATCGAATATAATTAGCTCACGATCCTCTACTGTAAAAACATGTAGCGTGGTGCCAGCTTTACCTGTTTGCCTATACAGCTTTAATAAGACAATTTAAATGCAATTGTTTTTGCCATGTAGACACATGTGCTTTACATCTCAAACCGTTTGTAATTATTTTTACAGAAAGCTGTCTTACCATCTGCAAGTTAAGCAGGTCTTAAATGCAATTTTCCAAGAACGTGCAGTGCTATCATCCCTGTGAGTAAAGCTGCATCTCAAAAACATCTTAATAAACTTACATTTATCTTAGAGGAGTGAACAGGCATTTTCCACATGACCGTAAATCTGCCACACTTTAGATTTATTTCTTGATATTATTCGCAAATGTTTAACTGCTGTATGATGAATTTTCAGTAGTTTCTTGTGCGAAGAAAGTCAAAATAAGTTAAATTCTGCTGTATCTAAAACTCTTAAGGTATACTCTTAATCTTGTATCTAATTTTAGTAAATTTAAAGTTAAAAGAATGCAAAGGCATTCAGAGTGACTACCTCACTGAATTCAAAGGAATATTTTTCTTTCCATAGGTATACCTTAATCAGTATCTGTGTGCATAAAAGTGTGAAAGTGCTGCAGCAAATGTACGAAGAATGTTGTTTGAGTCTTTTATGTCTTTTGAGTTTATAAGTCAGACCTGTCAACTTTAAGTTGATCAAAATTTATGTAAAGTCTGTTGGTTTTCAGTTTGATTAAGAAGTTGAATTTTGGTAACCTCTGAAAGAAAGAAAAGAGAAAACAGACGCTTGTAGTCGAGTGAAGAGAATTTCCATGTTTGTGAGTGGTGGTGTTGTTTAGTGAATTTGTAACAGCTGGCAGAGGGCTGTAACTTGCTGCCTCAGAGCCAGAACTGGCTGAGTAGCATCCTGAGGCCAATTCTGTAAAGCATTTTGTGGCCTAAGAGTCAGTTAGCCCCATAATAACTTTAGCAAAGGCAAGTTTAATTTTGTTTTCCTGTACATGTGTGTGAATTGTCTCTGTTAATTTGTATTTTATCAGCATGTAAGTCTGGGTAGAGGCACCTATGAGATAGGACTTATTTTTTAAGTGCTTGACATTAATTTTTGCTTTCAATTATGTTAACTTGAAGCTCTGTTAGATTTATCTTAATTTTAAGTGAAGTTAAAGTTTAAGTTCTGTCAAAACATGAAATTCTAGATGTGTTGTTAAAGTAATGATATGAATTTACTAAGCTTTTACAGAGAGCATTACCCAGAAAACATTCTTTGATGCTATACATATGTGTCTCTTTGTTCACAGCTATTTGTAATTTGTTTATGGTACCATTGATTATTTAGTTAAAACTAAACCACAACGCCGATCTGCAAGAAGTATATTGCTTGAAAGAATTGATATTAATAGAAGCTTGTTTAGAAGATTTAGAGAGACCCTCTCAGGTAAGGCCTGGGCTCTGGCCAAGCCCTGGCCCTAAGCTGATCGGGTACTGAATCTTTAATCCCAGATGTTTCTACCCTAAAACTGCAATTGAGTCATTTTGGCTCACCAATTCGGCTTGGAGAGCTGGAACCCCTTTTCAGGTAAACTTGACAACCTTGCCCGGGAAAGGTCTTCAAGTCTCACCTGTAAAATGGGACTCTCCCGTGATTGTAGACTCTGGGTAGTAGCTAATAGTGAAATGGTTAATGACCTGTATATTTTTAAAGTACTGTTCTCTTTCTCTTATGTATTGCACCTGTAGTTGTATCTGTTGCCTTAATTACCTTTGCTCATAATGCAAAACCCACAATTGAGTGTATAATAACATGTAATGACAAAGCTCAAATGTTAACCTGTTAACCTAGAGAAGAGAGTATGCATGTGTTCTATCATCAACAAGTTTGAAGCAATTACCTACTCACCTGATCAGATTCAAGAATTAGAGTTCAGAAAAAACCATGGACTCTTTAATCAAGATTAGAGCTTGGCAGAGACTTTAGAGCAACGGTGTATATTGTTTTCACAGTTTCAATTAGCTAAAGTAGTACTTGCTAGAAAAATTATTTTAAGTAACCTTATAATAACAAGTTGAAGTGGAGAGGTTGCTCAAAGCTGAAGAATCACTGAGTAGCTCAAGAATTTGTGTAAGACAGTGTTGTTGTTGCTTTTGATAATAATAACTTTCAAAAGGTTGTTTTGCTGTGCTTTGCAATGACTGGCTGTCAGCTCAGACTTTCTCCTTGGCTGGCTCAACTGCTGAAGAAAGGACTACGGCTATTGATAATCATTATAATTATTGTTTTAATTGTTCAATTAATGTTTAGCTGCTTAACTAAGAAATTAACTAGTGCTTTGTAACCATTAAAGAAACAGGGGGAAATGTGGGAAATGTGGAGGATCTGGCACTGCAATGGTTAAGAGCTAAGGAACATCCAGAGCCACAGCTGCAGCTTGTGGGCGGGCCCTTGATAAGCAAGTAAGATTCCCATGAGAAACAAGACCTGAGAAGCACAAGGAGTTCCCATGAGAAGCGGAACTGAGACACACAAACAATGAAGAAGAAGATACCACAAGACTGCCAAACAAGCTGATTAACGCAGGTGGACAGCAGCCTATCCTGAGCTTAGCTTTTGCAATATGTATGAGGCTAATTAAGTAACGTATATATTGTGTAGCTGAAAGGCAATAAACTGAGTTCTGATGATCACAAATGTGGTGTCAGGCTTCCTCTTCCCGACAACATGCACACACACACACACACACACACACACACACACACACACACAGAGGGAGCGAGAGATAGTTCCTCGTTCGTTTCTGTTTTGATTTCCTGGACTTTATTTGCTTTGTTGTTGCTTGCTTTTCCTTGGTGTGCCTTAAGTGCTCGTTAAGCAAGAGTTCATTGAATCTTGTCAATGAACTGTCTTGTGCTGTCACATGATATTCAGTCTGGTTTTTGCTGATACTCCTGCTGATGATTTTGAAAGTGATCTCAAACTCTCAGTTATAACTTTGGATGCAGCAAATTCAAAGAAATTCTTGGTGTTGCAGCCAAATTCTTTTGAGCAGAATGCACTTGAAATTAATGCACAGGGTACTAATTTGCTCGCCTTGGCTGCTCAGGGATGTGGTGCCAAATACCCCACAGGGAATAATTAACCATGCTCTGTGCGCCTGTGGTGTGACCTGTGAAATCGCACCCAGTGAATGAAAGAAAAAGGGATGGAAACAGCGATTTTTATGGGGAACATCTGTTACTATGAGAAATAGACTGATTGAGACTGCTCCCCAAGCATGCACAAATGTGATAATGAGCCTTTTAATTAATAAAACAGGAAATCCTCTGGATGAGATCATGGAACACAGCAGCTAGGTGACCTTGGGGAGTGGAACGCCCAGAATCGAGATAGGAATCAAGAAAACCTGCCTAATAGGCTTTTGATACCACACGGTGGCTACATGCCGGAGTTAAAATTCCAAGAGGAGATGCAGAAATCCAAGCAACTATTCATGATTTGTTACCAGCAAGTCATTTTCTGGTTTGCTTTCAACCCTGCTCTAGTAGCAAGTGAATTTGTAATGTTAAATTCTGTACACCCACAGTGTGGAGTGGCCTTCCAAGTTACTGGTTTTAACGTTTATCAAACCAAAATGTAACATATAATTTGTGATTCAGTCTTCTAGACTGGAGATTTCATTCTATGAATCTTCAAAGGCATGTGCTGCAAGTTTTGGGGATGACAGAAAGCAAAACGTTTATTTGCAATAGTGTTGGAAAACTGCAGTAAGCAGAACTTCCAGAGTGCAGGCTGATGTGTGCTGTCTTTGGAGAAGAGCTGTTAGTGAGCAATGGGCAGAACTAGCTGATTTCCTATAGCTCTCCTTGGAGAGCAAATTAACCAGGTGACCTGGACCTGGGAGATTGTCAAGCAGCTAAGCACAATGTCAACATGTTCCCTGAGGTCTCCTGGTGTGGTGTAGTTTATCTGCTGAAAGATACAATGTCGTCCTGGGGTATTGCAGGATACAAAGCCGAATAGCCAGCTCCTACAGCAGCTCTCTAGAGTTGTTAGTGCTTCCAGTGTAAATCACCATGTTTCAACAGGTCTGAAAATGATGACCTTGGCTGTTTTCATAGCCTTGATCACAAGCCTACCCACAAGGAAAAGAAGGCTTAGAGCAACACAAGAAATTTGAAAAACAATTCCACCCCTTGTTCTCTAACTTTTTAATAATATTACTTTCTTTATAGTCATCACCCTAAGTAATTGCCATACTTTTCTTGGTTTTGTGATTTGTTATAGTGATCTGCCTTTACTCTTTAATTCTTAACAAAACTCAGCTCACACTTTTCACCACAGTTAAATAAAACTATTGTTCTGGAAATGATCTTTCCTCTCCTTTGCGGTGGATGCCAGTCCCTATTGTCCCTACTGACTGTACTTCACTTATCATTGGGATGGTTTTGGCACCTATGGAATGAATGCCTTTGGATAAAATGAAAATCCTGCAAATCAAAAGCCTCTTTGCATAAGGGGAAGATGAAGAAAGCAGAGAAGTTTTCAGATGTATCTTAGCTTGCTTTTTAACATTAATTTTATCTTTGCTTCTGATGCCAAAGTGATTTTTGCCTTTTTACTTTTCTGTATTTGTGACCTTGCCAGTAGTTTTTCCCCAGCCAGAAAGACCAAACACATTGCAGAGCTCCAAGCCCTGGAGGGCACAAAGCCCCTCTCCTGTCTGGTTTCTTCCTCAGAGCCAAGCTTGACAACAAGATCTTCAAGACACATTTTAGTCAACAAGTCCAACTAGTACCAAGGGGGGGGGAGCTCCAGAGAAGGGGCTTGACCTGGGGAGAATTGCATCCCCACTTGTCCTCTGAATTGGTGCTTTTGATCAATGATGCTAATTTCCTAAAACCTAGAAGACTGTATTCAGCCGGGGGGAGGGGTGGGCTTTTGTGGATATTCTTCCTGGAACTGTCCCTGGAGCTCCAGTAAAGATCCATTTTATGTTATCTCCTATACTGAAAGGATCTTGAGTTTCATTTGGAGGCTGAAAAAGGCAGCATTTCAGATGAGTTATTCTCCAGCTGCACTGTTACAAACACTGGAAAAATGAAAGACCGTTCACTTTAAGCACTCAAAACACAACTCCTTCTACCCATATTCTCCCTATTGGAACGATAGGATCAGTCTTCTCTGTGGGTTTTGCCCTCCCTATCCATTCAAGGTCCTACATAGTCTTGCTTGTCAGGTGCCAAGCTATGGTATCCACCTCCCCCCCACGCCCCGGAAACCCGGTCTTATCGCCACTTGAGGTGATAGGAGCAGAAGCAAACAAGGTGGTTACTATCACTGTTCCAGGGGAATGGCACTGGTGCCAAGTACCCACTCCGCACTTATGTCGGCAGGAGTAATGGGTGGGAGCAGGAAGAGGGGGGAGGTAACTGCACTTCTGTTTGTGATTTAACAGGATACCTGCAACCCATACACCCCCTGGAGCAAAACGTCTGGGTGACCCTGGCTAAGGCAACTGGACAAGATCCCTTATGCCTTAGCACTGCTGCGCCTCAGAAGCCATTCACAAAGTGTCTGATCGGCATCCTTCTCACCACCCCTGAACTGCCACAGTTATGGAACAGCACCCCTGCCTCCTCAGCCTGCCCGGATACATTGTCTCCCCGTGGGAAATTCCCTGCTTTACCCCCACAGGAACTGCACATTTTAGGCACCTTGAATGCAGATAGCTGTACCACCTTCACATTTCTCAGCACAAGGAATAGCCCTATGGCTTGGTGGGTCAATGCCACAACACCATGCTACCCAAGTGTTTCACACCGGTGTAATTCAATCACAAACTAAAACTAACCTTGAGTTTTAGTATACATATGCAACTCCCGCAGGGCATTTTCTTAATCTGTGCGGACTGAGCATGGACCAGAGTGCCAATGGCAATTAAAGGTGGTCCATCTACTTTGGGGAAAGTAACCCTCTTTTCTCTAAAGATGACAATTGCACTATGGAGCCAACAAAACTGAACTCACCACTCTCATACTCACAGCATACATGCTTTTACTTCTGCCTGCAGAGATACAGCTGAGTTCTGGAACACTGCCAAGATAATCACTGCCTCTTCATCAGCTCCTGGGCTTGCAAGTGCACAAGGCCTCAGGAGCCTGAACAAACCTGGCTGTTGGTTGGCCAAGTTTAGTAATGCTACCAGCATAGCGATAGCTGACTTGTTAATTGATGTAGACAGCATTAGACATGCTATATTCCAAAATCAAGCAGCAATTGATTTTTTGCTTTTACTGCGTGGGCATGGGTGCAAAGAATTTGACAGGTTATGTTGTATGAACTTAAGTGACCATTCCCGCTCTTCCATCCCTCCACTGCCCTGCACTGACTTGCTCGGCCATCCCCACCTTGACTTCTCCACCCATTTGTCCAGGCCCAGCCTTGCCTTCCCTTCTCCTTCTGGGACTCTCATTGCCTTGCCTACCTCCCCCTTGCCTTGCCTTGCCCTGTAAACACAGCAGTTGCCTTCTGTTGCCCTCAAAGCCCTCACTTGCCTTGCAGGACCTTGCTCACCCCTCCCCCACCTGGACATCAAGACCCTTCTTTTCGTGACAATTCTTCAACTTGCCTTGCCCTGCCTGCTTCCCTCAGGAAGCCTTCAAGGCCTTCACATACCCGCAGTGTTTCAGGAGCATGGAAGAGGAAGCCCATAGGAGGTCACGTGAAGCCAGACCTGTCTGTCCCAGCAGCTTTTTTCTGGCATCAATTCTTGCATGTATGGAATTTTGGACAGGCAATCCACATTTGTCTTCTGGGCTCCGGAACCAAAATGACAATTCTTCTGCATTGGAAGGAAAGCAGGTAGCCCCAGTGTTTTAGGTGCAGATTAGAGATGGTGCAGGTGAGAGCAAGGCCAGTCAAATCAGTCTTTCCTGGCCACTTCCGCCTGCCAGCAATCTATGAACCTCACCTGTCTTGCCTTGCTAAACCACCATTGCTGTGCATTCCGTTTCATGCCCGTTCCCTACCCTAGACCTGCTTACTGCTTGTGTCTGCGACTGAATTCATGTCAAAGGCCCTGCCATATTTGGTCCTGTGCTTGTTGTGCATGTCCGATGACGCAGCGGGTGGCGCTGGTCTCGCTGGCCACCTGGGATCGGTCACAGCCCGGCAGCGGTGTCTGCTAGCGTTCCTGATGTCCAGGTCCGCTGCAGTTAGAGACAGATCTCCTGGCCGCGGGCCGTACCGTCCCAGAATGCAGCCACGCTGCGTGAGCCGGAGTACTGTTGAGAGAGAGGGTTCTCCCGCCCGGACTAGAAAGCAGACACGGGGTCACTACGATGGTCAGCGGCTTCCGTCTAGGGCGAGAGACCTCAACCCAGCCGGGCATCAGACTTTTATTCAGAGGGTAACAACCAATAATGGAACCGCGCAGGGGAGGGATCAGGGAGGGACAAAGGGACTCGGACCAATCGGGAACGAGGAAGGGAGGAGAGAGGGAGATACGAATACCATTATGAACTGAGGGACAGGGGGGGAACCTTGACCCCTCTCTGGGGCAATCCACCTTCTACTCTGCTCCAGGGGGGTCTTATTCTCTAGGTCTCCAGAGGTTTCTCAGGGGGGAAGAAACTCTCTGGGCTTGAACCAACGCTACATCTCCCCCTTCTCTATTATAAAATGAGAAAGTTTTACTAGCTAGGGACATAATGAAACTCTTAAGACAACTGAGGGAACATAACACAATGAAAATCGTAAACACAGTCCAAAGTAAAGTTCTTAAAGTTTGCGCCACCCAACCGGAGATGCCCCATCCGTGAAAAACGTCCTGCAGCCAGTCATTGCCTTCGGTGCGTAGTTGATGAATCTGGTCTTGCATTTGCTTAATTGTCTGGTGGATGCTTCGGGCGTGTGAAGATAAGTTAAAACAGCAAAGTCCTTCAAATTCTTCACACCCGTGGCCATGCGCCAGCAGCAAGAAGTCGATAGCCGCTCGATTTTGTAGGGTGGCTTGCCTGGTTGTTTCTTCATCTGCGAGGAGGTCCAACAACGCTTTAGATGTTAAATTGGCGTGCTTTGCCAGCCAACACTCTAGGTGACAAAGCTCACCGAGGGCTTTTGCCACTGCCACCCAAGGCAAAAATAAAGATGCGGCAACTCTCTTCGAGAAAGACCAGGATTTCACATTACTATCACAATTTGGATCTAAATCTAGGGTGGCTCTTTTTTGACGGGCCAATTGGGTGTGGTTTCTCCAAGCTAAGAGTTGGGTCTTTCCCGGTGTTAACATGGAGAGTTTGCCTAGCGTGCATGGACCTCCGTGCAGCTGAGAGGGGATTCCTGCCCAAGCCCGATCTCCACAGATAAGGAATACTCCTTTGGGGAGCACTCTTGGGTACAGAATGGACGCGGACTGAGTGTTTTCTGCAAAACTGCACCATAACCCTTTTACATATGATTTTTTGTCAATCGGGGATACGTCATTGTTTGGCCTCCCACCCTTTATGGAGGGGTCTAGCCAATTGTATTCAGAGTTGAATTTTGTACAGAAATGAGGTTGGGCTGACCCTACAAGGTCTAATTCTTGGGGTTCAGCTTGGGTATGTGGGAGAGTCCTTATCCATTTGTCCCAGCTGTGGGCTGGGTGGGCATCAGCAAAGGTGGCACGGAAGTCGAGGGGTTCCCAAGGAATCCCCACCAGGCACGTCGACATGGGGTTTTCTGTGGCATGGGTGTTAAGGCAGAATTCTGGTTGGTTGAGCGACTTTGCTAAAGTTACCCAGACGTTCTCTTTTGGCTGCTGCACAAGCCACGGGTTCGCTCTTGGGACCAGGAGGATCAGGCGCAGGACGACGAGGAGTTGTGGCTGCATCTTCTGGGGTTTTTCCGGTGGGATTTTAACTGAAACGAGATAATCTAAGATTAAGGATAAACTCTCTCTCTCCTTACCTCCTTAGGGGTATGGGGTGGGAACAAAGGGGGGGTAAGGGAAAACACATGAGGGGAGGCAGGGGGGGAAGACCAGGGAAGGGGTTCTTCTTTTTCTTCGATCAGGTCAGTTCTTTCACAGGTTTTCTGGAGGAGGTTTTCACTGTCTTTTCCTCCGTTTTGGCTGAGGGTCCTTCTTTCTTCTTCTTTTCCAGGCCAGCTGGGCTTGTTGTTGTTCTCCGCCTGCCGCTCGAGCTGTGCCTGGAAGTACACTCTCAGATACTTGATTAGAGGGCCTGTATGGCCTTATGTTTCTGGCTGGCACCCACCTTGGTCCCTTAGGGGTGGACACACACGCGTACCCTCGTCCCCAGACAATCAGTGGGAGGGGCCCTTCAATTTCATGGGTCTCAGGGTCTTTGACCAGCACCGGTGGTTGTTCTTTTAATTTGGCTGAGGTCGAATTGGAAAAGTGCCTGAACACAGGGGGGATGGGCTCTTCCTGGGTGTTATTTAAAAAATTGATTGTGAAGAGCGCTTTGCAGAGTCGCTCAACGGGCGATTTGTTCCCTGCTCCTCCCTGCTGCTGGTGGAGGACCCTTTTGAGGGTTTGGTGTGTTCTCTCCACGATTGCCTGTCCAGTGGGGGAGTGAGGGATCCCAGTGGTGTGGGTCACTCCCCACTGCTGGAAGAACTCTCGAAGGTGGGACGAGGTATACGCGGGACCATTGTCTGTCTTAATCTCCTTAGGGGTTCCAAGTACAGAGAAGGCCATAAGGAAGTGTTTAGCAGCATCTTTTGCCTTCTCGCCTGTGTGGGCAGAGGCAAAAATAGCACCAGAAAATGTGTCAACCGACACATGGACATACTTGAGCGTGCCAAATTCATTAAGGTGGGTAATGTCAGTCTGCCATATCTGGCAGCTGGCTAGTCCTCGGGGGTTTACTCCCGGGTTCATCGATGGAAGTTGATAGGTTTGACAACTGGGACATGTCGCTACAATGGCTCTCGCTTGCCCAAGAGGCAAGTGGAACATCCTCCTGAGGGCGGGAGCGTTCTGGTGGAAGAACTGGTGGCTGAGCTTAGCCTGTGCAAAGATGTCAGGTGTGTTAGCCATCCGCACGACCATGGCTAAGGCATCTGCCCTGCGGTTCCCTTCAGATATGAACCCTGGGAGATCCTGGTGTGATCTAACATGCATGACATGGAAAGGATGTTCTCTGTGGGACAGCAGGTACACTAATCGAGAGAGCAATCCAAACAATTTTTGGTTTGTTACCTCCTTTAACAAGGAATGTTCTGCTCTGGCTACGACTCCAGCCACATATGCTGAATCAGTTACCAGATTCAGAGGTTCCTGGAACCTCTCGAATACCCTGACAACGGCTGCCAATTCTGCAATCTGTGGGGAGCCTTCCACCACGTGGACCTCAGCTTCCCACTGCTGGGTTTCAGGGTCTTTCCACGTCAAGACTGACTTGTGGGAAGACCCTGAGCCATCAGTGAAAATGGTCAGGGCATCCAATGGAGATTTGCTTTGAAGCATTTTTGGTGCTGATTGGAATTTTGTGTTGAACAGAGGGTGTCCCAATTTGTGGCCAGTAATTTGGCCTGGGTAACTGTCCAGAGCGATCTGGAGGTGCTCATTGGTTTGGAGCAACTCCTCCAGATCTTGACCATGCCAGGGGACATGTATGTGTGCGAAATCACATCCAGCGAGGATGCGAAGTCTGGTTCTCGCTCTTTGTATTAGTTTTGCCACCAGCTCTTGTGGCGTTGTGACAGTTTTGGATGGTTGATGAGGAAGAAAGATCCACTCTATGATGAGGAGAGCATCTTTCAACCTCTCGTCCCACTGAAAGATTAGACCATGATAACACGGTACCTGCCCGAGGATGATGAATCGGAAGGGCAGGTCTGGCGCTACTCTGTGTGCCTGTCGGGAGGAAAGTGCACGCTGCACCTTACCAATGGCAGCCTTGGCTTCTGCGGTGAGAGCCTTCGGCGAGTTCGGTTTCTCGCCCCCCTTCAGGAGGTCGAACAAAGGGGTCAGGTCCGCCTTCGTCAACCCCAGCAGAGGGCGCACCCAGTTTATCGATCCGCAGAGCTTCTGGAGGTCTCGCAGGGTCTTTGGGTTGTCCTCTATGGTGAGCTGCTGGGGTGCGATAGTCTTCTCGGAGATGCGAATCCCCAGGTACGTCCACGGGCAGGTGCGCTGCACTTTCTCAGGTTGTATCTCCATCCCGGCACGTTGAATGGCGTCTATGGTGGCTGCTAAAGTCTTTTCCAAGTAGGGCTGGGCAGGGGCACAGACCAGCACGTCGTCCATGTAGTGGTAGATGATTGCTTTGGGGAAGGCTTTGCGGACTGGTGACAGGACTCCTGCCACGTACCACTGGCAGATGACAGGCGAGTTGCACATGCCCATGGGCAATACCAGCCAATGGTAACGCTTCTGGGGGGCCTGTCGGTTTATCGACGGAACGGTGAATGCAAAGCGCGGGGCATCACGTGGGTGTAGGGGTATGGAAAAGAAACAGTCTTTTATATCAATGACAGCAAGTGGCCACTGTCGGGGGAGCATTGCAGGCGATGGAAGGCCTGGCTGGAGGGGACCCATCTCTACGATGACTTTGTTTATCTCTCGCAGGTCGTGGAGCAGTCTCCACTTGTCTTTGCCCGCCTTTTTTATGACAAAGATAGGAGAGTTCCAAGGGCTGGTTGACGGAACAATATTGCCTTTGGCAAGCTGTTCCTCTACCAGTGACTCGAGGGCGCTTAGTTTGTCCTTAGTTAGGGACTACTGATCCACCTTCACTGGCTTATCAGTTTTCCACGTCAGGGCTGGGGTGGTGCACCCCTCAGTGGCCCCCACTAGAAATCCTGGGGTGCTGGTGGGATTTCTAGGCGGGTCCCCCACTGCTCGAGCAGGTCCCTCCCCCATAGAGTAAAACCTGATGGTACAACAAAGGGTCTGATAGAAGCTATATGTCCGTGAGGTCCCTCTATGGTGATGTTGTTGGAACTTCTCTGGGAGGTTGCTGTTCCCCCTACCCCTGTGATTTCTCCCCCCGAAGGTCTGAGACCCCACTGGGAGGGCCACTCGGATGCTGAGATGATGGTGACATCGGCTCCTGTGTCTGGCATCCCACTAAGATGCACTGTTGACTTCCCATTGGTCAACTTACAGTTTAGGGACGGGCGGTCAGAGCCCACGAGCTGGGCCCAGCAAATGGCTGGTGTTCGCAGATGCCTGGGAAACTCCTTGGGCAGTACAACGGCGTGTGCCACCCACTGGCCTTGTGGGATAAACTCTGGGGCATTTGTGCAAGAAATAGTGATATTAAAATTCACCCCTGGGGACACGGTCATCACTTGAGGTAAGACAAAGAGCATAGGTGGTCCCCGGGTGGAGTTCCCAACAACTAGTATGTCCGTCTGACAGTCTATGTCTCCTTGGAGGGAGACCTCGAACGGGTGAAAGTGTTCGCTGGTGATATGGTGTGCTGTTGCACTTACCAAGTCCAATCTCTTGCCCCAAGTCCTCGGTGGGCCTCCTGTGTCTGCTGGTGGTGGAGCGGCAGGCTTCTCTGGGGTGGCAGGTACGATGTTGTCAGCGTTTAATTTTGTGTCACAGCGTGGTGCTGCTCCGCGCTCCACGGCCCGTTTCCCTGCTGGTGCTGCTGAAGGCATGGGCAGTGTGCCACTCCAGGACCTGTGGGAGGCTTAGCAGGAATAGGGTTAGTTCTGCGGGGCTTAGGGCAGTTCTTTGCGAAGTGTTGTGGTGACCCACAGTTGAAACATTTGCGGGTGTCTTTATTGGAGTCTGTAATGGTAGCGGCACCTATGGTCTTTCTCTGCAGTCCCCTTAATAAAGAGTGTTGGGGGGAAGGTTCTGTTTGGTCAGGCATTATTTCAGCACAAGCCTCCACCATTTGCTCGATGGTAGGCCTTGGATCTGGTGGAAGGGCTTTGAGGACTCTCTTACATTCAGTGTTTGCATTTTCCTTAGCGAGTGATCTTAACAGTTCCTTTTGCATTTTTGCATCCTCTATTTGCTTTGCCATCGCTTCTCTCAATCTGTCTACAAAGTCCACAAAGTTCTCTTCAGGCCCCTGCCTGATAGTTGCATAACCCTCTGAAGGGGTTTTGGACGATGGCAAGCAAAATAAGGCTCTCTTTGCTGCGTTTTTTATGTCATTTAAAACTTCTATTGGTATTTGTGCAGCCTGGGTTTGTGGCTTGTCCATATGTGCTTGGCCAGCAAGGTGGTTCAGAGTGAGGAAAGCTGTTTGTTGGTTAGATTTATAAGTCTCTAATAATTCTTTTAAATGCCGGTGCCATGATCTTTCCCAGAGCCAAAATTGAGCTTCAGTTAACAGACTAGTCATTAACGTTTTTATGTCATGGGGTACCATTACATGTGTTTCGAATGTGGCATTTAAAACTCCCTTAAAATATGGTGATTCCCTCCCAAACTCTTTATCAATTTTGCAAAGTTCTTTTAAATTTTGATAGGAAAAAGCTGTCCATTGTGGATTATTTCCCCTTGTGTTATAAGTTACTGGAGCGACTAGAAACTGTTTGTCTGTGGTAACAACACCGGATTGTACACTTGCAATACCGTGTTCGGAACTGTAGGGGCTGAAGGGGTTGCACTCAACTACCGTGGGGTTTTGGGGGATGGGGTTGGGAGGATTGGGGGGGACCGAGCCGGCTGCGATGGTGTTGGGAGGCTGGCACAGCCAGTTTGGGGGAGGAAGGGGTGGGGGCGGGACCGGGTCGGCCAGTTTGCACGGCGCGGCGGGGTCGGGGGCGCGGGGCGGCCCCGCGCTCCCCGGGGCCCCCGGCGGCAGCAGGACTGCCGGCCCCGAGGCGGCCGGTGATTGCTCCGCGGGACCGCGTGGCGCGGGACCGGCGGGGGTTTGGGGTGGCCCCGCGCCTCCCGGGACTGCCTCCGGGAGCAGGGCCACCCCCGCTGACGCGGCTGACCGTGCTTCGGCAGGCGGAATGTGCGAGCCGCAGGGCTGCTGCTGCTGGCAGCTAACCGCGGCGCGCGGAAAGTTAGAAACCGCATGGGTTGGGGGAGGGTCTGGCGCAGCTGTACCCGGTGTCGCAAGAGGGCTGTGGGGGCATTCCAGGGGGCGGGGAACAGAATGGGAGAGCTCTGTGGCCGCGGGGGGGGTGTTCCCGGTGGGAGGGGACTTTCCCGGAGCAGTTACACCCATCGGCGCGGGGGTGGGGGGGGTCGGTGGCGCAATCTCTGTTCCGGTGCGGGCGGAGCAGGCGGGCGGGGGCGGTCCATTTGCCGCAGGGAGAGGGACGCGGGGGGAGGAGGAGGAGGAGGAGGAGGAGGGGTCCCTGATTGCGACAGTCCCGACAGTCCCGCCCCCGCCATGGCGACGCCCCACAGGGCTGCCGGCCGCGTGGCCAGGACGGGTTGCGCAATACTCCACATGGTCGCCGCCATGTTCGCATTTTACTATTGCGAAATTCTCTTCTCGGCAGCCGTTCTCCCCGGGCTGTCCCGTGTACTCGGGGAGAGGCGATGAGAGAGAGCTCCCCGCGAATGTGTAGGGTTCGCCACAGGCGGAGGACAAGGGGGGTGGGGGGGGGTAGGGGGGAGAGCAGCAACCCCGCGTGTCTCCCAGTTCGCCGCGCCGAGCATTTGCAGGGTAGGGAGCAGACGGGACTGGGGCGGGGGGGGCGAACAGGGTTTCCGAGCCTTTCTCCTTTTTCCCCAGGGCATCACAGATTAATATTAAAAGGGGAAAGTACTTAGAAACTTTATGTTCTCCCCCGCAAATTTTTTCGGTTAAGTTTTCCCCAACTTCGTCCCAAAAGTGGAGGGAGGAGGCGGAAGCAGCCGAAGCTGAAGGGAAATTAATAAAAATCCATCTAATAAACTTAGTTAATTGTCGTCGGTTAACGTTGCATTTTTTTAAAACTAAGGTGGCTTTAATATATGAGTACAACTCTCTCTGTGGCTGGGAACTGCTGTTCCCCATTGTATGTACTGCAATGGGCAGATGGTTGGAACCCGAGGAATAGGGCAGGGAAAAAGAAAGCGAAAAGAAAAAAAAAAGGGGTGTTTCGCAAAGACAGCCTGCACTTACCACACCACGTGGACTTCTGATGCTCGTGCAGCTCCTCTGGTTTCTAGCTTTGAAACCACTCGTCTTTGCTAGGACTGGAATTCCTCGGGTTTCTCCGGCTTTCCAAGGTTCTCTCTCCTTTTAGGAGGGGGTTAGACTTGGTGTCCCTTCTGAACGAATTCCAAAAAACGGAATTTTCATTCTTTAAGGGCTGTGGCTGCCTCGACGGTGCACCTGGAATTCAGGGTCACTCTGCAGGGATTCCACGCAATGCTGGAGTCCGTGTTCGGGCGCCACGATGACGCAGCGAGAGCGCGCTGGTCTCGCTGGCCACCTGGGATCGGTCACAGCCCGGCAGCGGTGTCTGCTAGCGTTCCTGATGTCCAGGTCCGCTGCAGTTAGAGACAGATCTCCTGGCCGCGGGCCGTATCGTCCCAGATCAGCCACGCCGCGTGAGCCGGAGTGCTGCTGAGAGAGAGAGGGTTCTCCCGCCCGGACTAGAAAGCAGACACGGGGTCCTTCGGTGGTAGGCAGCTTCCGTCTAGGGTGAGAGACGTCAACCCAGCCGGGCATCAGACTTTTATTCAGAGGGTAACAACCAATAATGGAACCGCGCAGGGGAGGGATCAGGGAGGGACAAAGGGACTCGGACCAATCGGGAACGAGGAAGGGAGGAGAGAGGGAGATACGAATACCATTATGAACTGAGGGACAGGGGGGGAACCTTGACCCCTCTCTGGGGCAATCCACCTTCTACTCTGCTCCAGGGGGGTCTTATTCTCTAGGTCTCCAGAGGTTCCTCAGGGGGGAAGAAACTCTCTGGGCTTGAACCAATGCTACAGTCCACGAGATAATGAAGAAAAGAGAATGAAGAAAACTTTCTTGCTTGACTCCACTTCCTCCTTCCGGTTTTCCTAGCACCTGCAGTTTTAACTCTGTGATACAAACTTCCGGTCTCCCTAGCACATCCAATTTTTAACTCTGTGATACCAACTTCCGTCCTTCCTAGCACATCCAGTTTTTGTAACCAACTCTACTTTTGCTTGTATAGCTCATTGTATTATTTCTTGAATTGCCATTGTTTGTTAGACAGCCTTGTCATTGTTTGCTAGCAGCCAATCTTAATGTGCCACAGTAATTATGAAAAGGTATAAGAGCAGCAGCGGCCGAGAATAATTAAGAGCTTCTTCTGGCTAATTCTAAACAAAACTCAGCTCACACTTTTCACCACAGTTAAATAAAACTATTGTTCTGGAAATGATCTTTCCTCTCCTTTGCGGTGAATGCCAGTCCCTATTATCCCTACTGACTATATTTCACTTATCATTGTGGGATGGTTTTGGCACCGATGGAATGAATGCCTTTGGATAAAATGAAAATCCTGCAAATCAAAAGCCTCTTTGCATAAGGGGAAGATGAAGAAAGCAGAGAAGTTTTCAGATGTATCTTAGCTTGCTTTTTACATTAATTTTATCTTTGTTTCTGATGCCAAAGTGATTTTTGCCTTTTTACTTTTCTGTATTTGTGACCTTGCCAGTAGTTTTTCCACAGCCAGAAGGACCAAAATCATTGCAGAGCTCCAAGCCCTGGGGGGCACAAGGCCCCTCTCCTGTCTTGCTTCTTCCTGGGAACCAAGCCTGACAACAAGATCTTCAAGACACATTTTAGACAACAAGTCCAACCGAATACGCACCTTCGCCGGCTAGGCGCCCTTCGCTCGCAAAGCGCGAGAGAGAAGCGGGCGACTCTCAGCGGTGTGGCAAAAACGCGAACAGAAGAGGCTACGTGGAGAAAACATTCTCCACGCACTCTACCTACTCTGGGAACTCCAAGTGCACGAGTTCTGTAAGACTGAAACTGGGACAAAGTGCATCTCAATCTCTCTTGCTTTTTCTCTCGCTGCACAGTGTGACCCAGTGCCAGTGCTGCCAAATCTTCGTGGCAGTGGTGAACTTCCTTTGGAGATGAGCCTGCATGCTGCTATGCATTCTGGTGTAGTTTGGATGTGAAATGCAGCGAGCACAGCAGCAGGGCGCTGTACTGGCTCTCGTTTCGCTTTGCAGTTGCCGAAGACGCACCTCCGCCGGCTTGGCGCCCCTCACTCGCAAAGCGCGAGAGAGAAGCGGGCGGCTCTCTGCGGTGCGGCAAAGATGCGAACATAAGCGGCTACGTGGAGAAAACCATCTCCATGCACGCTACCTTCTCTGGGAACTCCAAGTGCACGAGTTCTGCAAGGCTGAAGCTGGGGCAAAGTTCTTTTCTCTCTCTCTCGCTCCCTCTGTCTCTGCATATTTAGTCCCGAGTGCCAGTGCTGCCAGAACTTCGTGGCGGCAGGAAACATCCTTTGGAGATGAGCCTGCATGCTGCTCTGCGTGCTAGTGCAGTTTGGAAGTAAAATGCGGGGAGTACAGCAGCAGGGCGCCGTACTGGCTCTTGCTTAGCTTTGCAGCCGCCGAAGACGCACCTTCGCCGGCTAGGCGTCCTTCGCTCGCAAAGCGTGAGAGAGAAGTGGGCGGCTCTCTGCGGTGCGCAAAGATGCGAACAGAAGCGGCTACGTGGAGAAAAACTTCTCCACGCACGCTACCCTCTCTGGGAACTCCAAGTGCACGAGTTCTGTAAGACTGAAGCTGGGGCAAAGTGCATCTCAATCTCTCTTGCTTTTTCTCTCGCTGAACAGTTTGACCCAGTGCCAGTACTGCCAGAAGTTCGTGGCGGCAGGAAACATCCTTTGGAGATGAGCGTGAATGATGCTCTGCGTGCTAGTGCAGTTTGGAAATAAAATGCGGGGAGTACAGCAGCAGGGCACCGTACCGGCTCTCGCTTCGCTTTGCAGCCGCCGGAGACGCACCTTCGCAGGCTTGGCGTCCTTCGCTCGCAAAGCGCGAGAGAGAAGCGGGCGACTCTCAGCGGTGCGGCAAAAACGCGAACAGAAGAGGCTACGTGGAGAAAACATTCTCCACGCACGCCACCTTCTCTTGGAACTCCAAGTGCACGAGTTCTGCAAGGCTGAAGCTGGGGCAAAGTTCTTTTCTCTCTCTCTCGTTCCCTCTCTCTGCATATTTTATCCCGAGTGCCAGTGCTGCCAGAACTTCGTGGCGGCAGGAAACATCCTTTGGAGATGAGCCTGCATGCTGCTATGCGTGCTAGTGCAGTTTGGAAGTAAAATGCGGGGAGTACAGCAGCAGGGCGCCGTACCGACTCTCGCTTCGCTTTGCAGCCGCCGAAGACGCACCTTCGCCGGCTAGGCCTCCTTCGCTCGCAAAGCGCGAGAGAGAAGCGGGCGACTCTCTGCGGTGCGGCAAAAACGCGAACTGAAGAGGCTACGTGGAGAAAACCTTCTCCACGCACGCTACCTTCTCTGGGAACTCCAAGTGCACGAGTTCTGCAAGGCTGAAGCCGGAGCGAAATTCTTTTCTCTCTCTCTCGCTCCCTCTCTCTCTGCATATTTTGTCCCGAGTGCCAGTGCTGCCAGAACTTCGTGGCGGCAGGAAACATCCTTTGGAGATGAGCCTGCATGCTGCTATGCGTGATAGTGCAGTTTGGAAGTAAAATGCGGGGAGTACAGCAGCAGGGCACCGTACCGGCTCTCGCTTCGCTTTGCAGACGCCGAAGACGCACCTTCGCCGGCTAGGCGTCCTTCGCTCGCAAAGCGCGAGAGAGAAGCGGGCGACTCTCAGCGGTGCGGCAAAACCGAGAACAGAAGAGGCTACGTGGAGAAAACCTTCACCACACACGCTACCTTGTCTGGGAACACCAAGTGCACGAGTTCTGCAAGGCTGAAGCCGGGGCGAAATTCTTTTCTCTCTCTCTCGCTCCCTCTCTCTCTGCATATTTTGTCCCGAGTGCCAGTGTTGCCAGAACTTCGTGGCGGCCGGAAACATCCTTTGGAGATGAGCCTGCATGCTGCTATGCGTGCTAGTTAAGTTTGGAAGTAAAATGCGGGGAGTACAGCAGCAGGGCGCCATACCGGCTCTCGCTTCTCTTTGCAGCCGCCGGTGACGCACCTTCGCAGGCTTGGCGTCCTTCGCTCGCAAAGCGCGAGAGAGAAGCGGGCGACTCTCAGCGGTGCGGCAAAAACGCGAACAGAAGAGGCTACGTGGAGAAAACATTCCCCACGCACGCCACCTTCTCTGGGAACTCCAAGTGCACGAGTTCTGTAAGACTGAATTTGGGGCAAAGTGCATCTCAGTCTCTCTTGCTTATTCTCTCGCTGCACAGTGTGACCCAGTGCCAGTACTGCCAGAACTTCATGGCGGCAGGAAACATCCTTTGGAGATGAGCCTGCATGCTGCTATGCGTGCTAGTGCAGTTTAGAAATAAAATGCAGGGAGTACAGCAGCAGGGCGCCGTACCGGCTCTCGCTTCGCTTTGCAGCCGCCGAAGACGCACCTTCGCCGGCTAGGCGTCCTTCGCTCGCAAAGCGCGAGAGAGAAGCGGGCGACTCTCTGCGGCGCGCAAAGATGCGAACAGAAGAGGCTACGTGGAGAAAACCATCTCCACGCACGCTACCTTCTCTTGGAACTCCAAGTGCACGAGTTCTGCAAGGCTGAAGCTGGGGCAAAGTTCTTTTCTCTCTCTCTCGTTCCCTCTCTCTGCATATTTTATCCCGAGTGCCAGTGCTGCCAGAACTTCGTGGCGGCAGGAAACATCCTTTGGAGATGAGCCTGCATGCTGCTATGCGTGCTAGTGCAGTTTGGAAGTAAAATGCGGGGAGTACAGCAGCAGGGCGCCGTACCGACTCTCGCTTCGCTTTGCAGCCGCCGAAGACGCACCTTCGCCGGCTAGGCGCCCTTCGCTCGCAAAGCGGGAGAGAGAAGCGGGCGACTCTCAGCGGTGCGGCAAAAACGCGAACAGAAGAGGCTACGTGGAGAAAACATTCTCCACGCACTCTACCTTCTCTGGGAACTCCAAGTGCACGAGTTCTGTAAGACTGAAGTTGGGGCAAAGTGCATCTCAATCTCTCTTGCTTTTTCTCTCGCTGCACTGTGTGACCCAGTGCCAGTGCTGCCAAATCACCGTGGCAGTGGCGAACTTCCTTTGGAGATGAGCCTGCATGCTGCTATGCGTGCTGGTGTAGTTTGGATGTGAAATGCAGCGAGCACAGCAGCAGGGCGCCGTACCGGCTCTCGCTTCGCTTTGCAGTCACCGAAGAAGACACACCTGCGCCGGCTAGGCGTCCTTCGCTGGCAAAGCGCGAGAGAGAAGCGGGCGGCGCTCTGCGGTGCGGCAAAGATGCGAACAGAAGCGGCTACGTGGAGAAAACATTCTCCACGCACGCTACCTTCTCTGGGAACTCCAAGTGCACGAGTTCTGTAAGACTGAAGCTGGGGAAAAGTGCATCTCAATCTCTCTTGCTTTTTCTCTCGCTGCACAGTGTGACCCAGTTACGTGCTACCAAATCTTCGTGGCGGCAGGGGACATCCTTTGGAGATGAGCCTACATGCTACTATGCGTGCTATAACAGTTTGGAAGTAAAATGCAGCGAGCACAGCATCAGGGCGCCGTACCGGCTCTCGCTTCGCTTTGCAGCCACCGAAGACGCACCTTCGCCGGCTAGGCGTCTTTCGCTCGCAAAGCGTGAGAGAGAAGCGGGCGGCTCTCTGCGGTGCGCAAAGATGCGAACAGAAGCGGCTACGTGAAGAAAACCTTCTCCACGCACTCTACCTTCTCTGGGAACTCCAAGTGCACGAGTTCTGTAAGACTGAAGCTGGGGCAAAGTGCATCTCAATCTCTCTTGCTTTTTCTCTCGCTGCACAGTGTGACCCAGTTAAGTGCTGCCAAATCTTCGTGGCAGTGGCGAACTTCCTTTGGAGATGAGCCTGCATGCTGCTATGCGTGCTGGTGTAGTTTGGATGTGAAATGCAGCGAGCACAGCAGCAGGGCGCCGTACCGACTCTCGCTTCGCTTTGCAGCCGCCGAAGACGCACCTTCGCCGGCTAGGCGTCCTTCGCTCGCAAAGCACGAGAGAGAAGCGGGCGGCTCTCTGCGGTGCGCAAAGATGCGAACAGAAGCGGCTACGTGAAGAAAACCTTCTCCACGCACTCTACCTTCTCTGGGAACTCCAAGTGCACGAGTTCTGTAAGACTGAAGCTGGGGCAAAGTGCATCTCAATCTCTCTTGCTTTTTCTCTCGCTGCACAGTGTGACCCAGATAAGTGCTGCCAAATCTTCGTGGCGGCAGGAAACATCCTTTGGAGATGAGCCTGCATGCTGCTATGCGTGCTAGTGCAGTTTGGAAGTAAAATGCGGGGAGTACAGCAGCAGGGCGCCGTACCGGCTCTCGCTTCGCTTTGCAGCCGCCGAAGACGCACCTTCGCCGGCTAGGCGTCCTTCGCTGGCAAAGCGCGAGAGAGAAGCGGGCGACTCTCAGCGGTGCGGCAAAAACGCGAACAGAAGAGGCTACGTGGAGAAAACCTTCTCCACGCACTCTACCTTCTCTGGGAACTCCAAGTACACGAGTTCTGCAAGGCTGAAGCTGCGGCGAAATTCTTTTCTCTCTCTCTCGCTCCCTCTCACTCTGCATATTTTGTCCCGAGTGCCAGTGCTGCCAGAACTTCGTGGCGGCAGGAAACATCCTTTGGAGATGAGCCTGCATGCTGCTATGCGTGCTAGTGCAGTTTGGAAGTAAAATGCGGGGAGTACAGCAGCAGGGCGCCGTACCAGCTCTCGCTTCGCTTTGCAGCCGCTGAAGATGCACCTTTGCCGGCTAGGCGCCCTTCGCTCGCAAAGCGGGAGAGAGAAGCGGGCGACTCTCAGCGGTGCGGCAAAAACGTGAACAGAAGCGGCTACGTGGAGAAAACATTCTCCACGCACTCTACCTTCTCTGGGAACTCCAAGTGCACGAGTTCGGTAAGACTGAAGCTGGGGCAAAGTGCATCTCAATCTCTCTTGCTTTTTGTCTCGCTGAACAGTTTGACCCAGTGTCAGTACTGCCAGAACTTCGTGGCAGCAGGAAACATCCTTTGGAGATGAGCCTGCATGATGCTATGCGTGCTAGTGCAGTTTGGAAATAAAATGCGGGGAGTACAGCAGCAGGGCGCCGTACCGGCTCTCGCTTCGCTTTGCAGCCGCCGAAGACGCACCTTCGCCGGCTAGGCGTCCTTCGCTCGCAAAGCGCGAGAGAGAAGCGGGCGACTCTGAGCGGTGCGGCAAAAACGCGAACAGAAGAGGCTACGTGGAGAAAACATTCCCCACGCACGCCACCTTCTCTGGGAACTCCAAGTGCACGAGTTCTGTAAGACTGAAGCTGGGGCAAAGTGCATCTCAATCTCTCTTGCTTTTTCTCTCGCTGCACTGTGTGACCCAGTTCCAGTACTGCCAAATCTTCGTGGCAGTGGCGAACTTCCTTTGGAGATGAGCCTGCATGCTGCTATGCGTGCTGGTGTAGTTTGGATGTGAAATGCAGCGAGCACAGCAGCAGGGCGCCGTACCGACTCTCGCTTCGCTTTGCAGCCGCCGAAGAGGCACCTTCGCCGGCTAGGCGTCCTCCGCTCGCAAAGCGCGAGAGAGAAGCGGGCGACTCTCTGCGGTGCGGCAAAAACACGAACAGAAGAGGCTACGTGGAGAAAACCTTCTCCATGCACGCTACCTTCTCTAGGGACTCCAAGTGCACCAATTCTGCAAGGCCGAAGCTGGGGCGAAATTCTTTTCTCTCTCTCTCACTCCCTCTGTCTCTGCATATTTAGTCCCGAGTGCCAGTGCTGCCAGAACTTCGTGGCGGCAGGAAACATCCTTTGGAGATGAGCCTGCATGCTGCTATGCGTGCTAGTGCAGTTTGGAAGTAAAATGCGGGGAGTACAGCAGCAGGGCGCCGTGCCGGCTCTCGCTTCGCTTTCTTGCCGAAGAAGACGAACCTCCGCCGGCTAGGCGTCCTTCGCTCGCAAAGCGCGAGAGAGAAGCGGGCGACTCTCAGCGGTGCGGCAAAAACACGAACAGAAGAGGCTACGTGGAGAAAACATTCTCCACGCACTCTACCTTCTCTGGGAACTCCACTGCACGAGTTCTGTAAGACTGAAGCTGGGGAAAAGTGCATCTCAATCTCTCTTGCTTTTTCTCTCGCTGCACAGTGTGACCCAGTTACGTGCTACCAAATCTTCGTGGCGGCAGGGGACATCCTTTGGAGATGAGCCTACATGCTACTATGCGTGCTATAACAGTTTGGAAGTAAAATGCATCGAGCACAGCATCAGGGCGCCGTACCGGCTCTCGCTTCGCTTTGCAGCCACCGAAGACGCACCTTCGCCGGCTAGGCGTCTTTCGCTCGCAAAGCGCGAGAGAGAAGCGGGCGGCTCTCTGCGGTGCGCAAAGATGCGAACAGAAGCGGCTACGTGGGGAAAACCGTCTCCATGCACGCTACCTTCTCTGGGAACTCCAAGTGCACGAGTTCTGTAAGACTGAAGCTGGGGCAAAGTGCATCTCAATCTCTCTTGCTTTTTCTCTTGCTGCACAGTATGACCCAGTGCAGTGCTGCAAAATCTTCGTGGGGGCAGGAGACATCCTTTGGAGATGAGCCTGCATGATGCTATGCGTGCTAGTGCAATTTGGAAGTAAAATGCGGGGAGTACAGCAGCAGGGCGCCGTACCAGCTCTCGCTTCGCTATCTTGCCGAAGAAAACGAACCTTCGCCGGCTAGGCGCCCTTCGCTCGCAAAGCGCGAGAGAGAAGCGGGCGACTCTCAGCGGCGCGGCAAAAACGCGAACAGAAGAGGCTACGTAGAGAAAACCTTCTCCACGCACTCTACCTTCTCTGGGAACTCCAAGTGCACGAGTTCTGCAAGGCTGAAGCTGGGGCGAAATTCTTTTCTCTCTCTCTCGCTCCCTCTCGCATATTTTGTCCCGAGTGCCAGTGTTGCCAGAACTTCGTGGCGGCAGGAAACATCCTTTAAAGATGAGCCTGCATGCTGCTATGCGTGCTAGTGCAGTTTGGAAGTAAAATGCGGGGAGTACAGCAGCAGGGCGCCGTGCCGGCTCTCGCTTCGCTTTCTTGCCGAAGAAGACGAACCTCCGCCGGCTAGGCGCCCTTCGCTCGCAAAGCGGGAGAGAGAAGCGGGCGACTCTCTGCGGTGCGGCAAAAACGCGAACAGAAGAGGCTACGTGGAGAAAACATTCTCCACGCACTCTACCTTCTCTGGGAACTCCACTGCACGAGTTCTGTAAGACTGAAGCTGGGGAAAAGTGCATCTCAATCTCTCTTGCTTTTTCTCTCGCTGCACAGTTTGACCCAGTGTCAGTACTGCCAGAACTTCGTGGCAGCAGGAAACATCCTTTGGAGATGAGCCTGCATGATGCTATGCGTGCTAGTGCAGTTTGGAAATAAAATGCGGGGAGTACAGCAGCAGGGCGCCGTACCGGCTCTCGCTTCGCTTTGCAGCCGCCGAAGACGCACCTTCGCCGGCTAGGCGTCCTTCGCTCGCAAAGCGCGAGAGAGAAGCGGGCGACTCTGAGCGGTGCGGCAAAAACGCGAACAGAAGAGGCTACGTGGAGAAAACATTCCCCACGCACGCCACCTTCTCTGGGAACTCCAAGTGCACGAGTTCTGTAAGACTGAAGCTGGGGCAAAGTGCATCTCAATCTCTCTTGCTTTTTCTCTCGCTGCACTGTGTGACCCAGTTCCAGTACTGCCAAATCTTCGTGGCAGTGGCGAACTTCCTTTGGAGATGAGCCTGCATGCTGCTATGCGTGCTGGTGTAGTTTGGATGTGAAATGCAGCGAGCACAGCAGCAGGGCGCCGTACCGACTCTCGCTTCGCTTTGCAGCCGCCGAAGACGCACCTTCGCCGGCTAGGCGTCCTTCGCTCGCAAAGCACGAGAGAGAAGCGGGCGGCTCTCTGCGGTGCGAAAAGATGCGAACAGAAGCGGCTACGTGGAGAAAACCTTCTCCACGCACGCTACCTTCTCTGGGAACTCCAAGTGCACGAGTTCTGTAAGACTGAAGCTGGGGCAAAGTGCATCTCAATCTCTCTTGCTTTTTCTCTCGCTGAACAGTTTGACCCAGTGCCAGTAGTGCCAGAACTTCGTGGGGGCAGGAAACATCCTTTGGAGATGAGCCTGCATGCTGCTATGCGTGCTAGTGCAGTTTCGAAAAGAAATGCGGGGAGTACAGCAGCAGGGCGCCGTACCGGCTCTCGCTTAGCTTTGCAGCCGCCGAAGACGCACCTTCGCCGGCTAGGCGTCCTTCGCTGGCAAAGCGCGAGAGAGAAGCGGGCGGCTCTCTGCGGTGCGCAAAGATGCGAACAGAAGCGGCTACGTGGAGAAAACCTTCTCCACGCACGCTACCTTCTCTTGGAACTCCAAGTGCACGAGTTCTGTAAGACTGAATTTGGGGCAAAGTTCGTCTCAATCTCTCTTGCTTTCTCTCTCGCTGAACAGTTTGTCCCAGTGGCAGTACTGCCAGAACTTCGTGGCGGCAGGAAACATCCTTTGGAGATGAGCCTGCATGCTGCTATGCGTGCTAGTGCAGTTTGGAAATAAAATGCGGGGAGTACAGCAGCAGGGCGCCGTACCGGCTCTCGCTTCGCTTTGCAGCCGCCGAAGACACACCTTCGCCGGCTAGGCGTCCTCCGCTCGCAAAGCGCGAGAGAGAAGCGGGCGACTCTCAGCTGTGCGGCAAAAACGCGAACAGAAGAGGCTACGTGGAGAAAACATTCCCCACGCACGCCACCTTCTCTGGGAACTCCAAGTGAATGAGTTCTGTAAGACTGAAGCTGGGGCAAAGTGCATCTCAATCCCTCTTGCTTTTTCTCTCGCTGCACTGTGTGACCCAGTGCCAGTACTGCCAAATATTCGTGGCAGTGGCGAACTTCCTTTGGAGATGAGCCTGCATGCTGCTATGCATGTTGGTGTAGTTTGGATGTGAAATGCAGCGAGCACAGCAGCAGGGCGCCGTACCGGCTCTCGCTTCGCTTTGCAGCCGCCGAAGACGCACCTTCGCCGGCTAGGCGTCCTCCGCTCGCAAAGCGCGAGAGAGAAGCGGGCGACTCTCAGCTGTGCGGCAAAAACGCGAACAGAAGAGGCTACGTGGAGAAAACATTCCCCACGCACGCCACCTTCTCTGGGAGCTCCAAGTGCACGAGTTCTGTAAGACTGAAGCTGGGGCAAAGTGCATCACAATCTCTCTTGCTTTTTCTCTCGCTGCACAGTGTGACCCAGTGCCAGTGCTGCCAAGTCTTCGTGGCAGTGGTGAACTATCTTTGGAGATGAGCCTGCATGCTGCTATGCGTGCTGGTGTAGTTTGGATGTGAAATGCAGCGAGCACAGCAGCAGGGCGCCGTACCGGCTCTCGCTTCGCTTTGCAGCCGCCGAAGTTTCACATTCGCCGGCAAGGCGCCTTTCGTTCACAAAGCGCGAGAGAGAAGCGGGCGACTCTCTGCGGTGCGGCAAAAACGCGAACAGAAGAGGCTACGTGGAGAAAACATTCTCCACGCACTCTACCTTCTCTGGGAACTCCAAGTGCACGAGTTCTGCAAGGCTGAAGCTGGGGCGAATTTCTTTTCTCTCTCTCTCGCTCCCTCTCACTCTGCATATTTTGTCCCGAGTGCCAGTGCTGCCAGAACTTCGTGGCGGCAGGAAACATCCTTTGGATATGAGCCTGCATGCTGCTATGCGTGCTAGTGCAGTTTGGAAGTAAAATGCGGGGAGTACAGCAGCAGGGCGCCGTGCCGGCTCTCGCTTCGCTTTCTTGCCGAAGAAGACGAACCTCCGCCGGCTAGGCGTCCTTCGCTCGCAAAGCGCGAGAGAGAAGCGGGCGACTCTCAGCGGTGCGGCAAAAACACGAACAGAAGAGGCTACGTGGAGAAAACATTCTCCACGCACTCTACCTTCTCTGGGAACTCCACTGCACGAGTTCTGTAAGACTGAAGCTGGGGAAAAGTGCATCTCAATCTCTCTTGCTTTTTCTCTCGCTGCACAGTGTGACCCAGTTACGTGCTACCAAATCTTCGTGGCGGCAGGGGACATCCTTTGGAGATGAGCCTACATGCTACTATGCGTGCTATAACAGTTTGGAAGTAAAATGCATCGAGCACAGCATCAGGGCGCCGTACCGGCTCTCGCTTCGCTTTGCAGCCACCGAAGACGCACCTTCGCCGGCTAGGCGTCTTTCGCTCGCAAAGCGCGAGAGAGAAGCGGGCGGCTCTCTGCGGTGCGCAAAGATGCGAACAGAAGCGGCTACGTGGGGAAAACCGTCTCCACGCACGCTACCTTCTCTGGGAACTCCAAGTGCACGAGTTCTGTAAGACTGAAGCTGGGGCAAAGTGCATCTCAATCTCTCTTGCTTTTTCTCTTGCTGCACAGTATGACCCAGTGCAGTGCTGCAAAATCTTCGTGGGGGCAGGAGACATCCTTTGGAGATGAGCCTGCATGATGCTATGCGTGCTAGTGCAATTTGGAAGTAAAATGCGGGGGGTACAGCAGCAGGGCGCCGTGCCGGCTCTCGCTTCGCTTTCTTGCCGAAGAAGACGAACCTCCGCCGGCTAGGCGCCCTTCGCTCGCAAAGCGGGAGAGAGAAGCGGGCGACTCTCTGCGGTGCGGCAAAAACGCGAACAGAAGAGGCTACGTGGAGAAAACATTCTCCACGCACTCTACCTTCTCTGGGAACTCCACTGCACGAGTTCTGTAAGACTGAAGCTGGGGAAAAGTGCATCTCAATCTCTCTTGCTTTTTCTCTCGCTGCACAGTTTGACCCAGTGTCAGTACTGCCAGAACTTCGTGGCAGCAGGAAACATCCTTTGGAGATGAGCCTGCATGATGCTATGCGTGCTAGTGCAGTTTGGAAATAAAATGCGGGGAGTACAGCAGCAGGGCGCCATACCGGCTCTCGCTTCGCTTTGCAGCCGCCGAAGACGCACCTTCGCCGGCTAGGCGTCCTTCGCTCGCAAAGCGCGAGAGAGAAGCGGGCGACTCTGAGCGGTGCGGCAAAAACGCGAACAGAAGAGGCTACGTGGAGAAAACATTCCCCACGCACGCCACCTTCTCTGGGAACTCCAAGTGCACGAGTTCTGTAAGACTGAAGCTGGGGCAAAGTGCATCTCAATCTCTCTTGCTTTTTCTCTCGCTGCACTGTGTGACCCAGTTCCAGTACTGCCAAATCTTCGTGGCAGTGGCGAACTTCCTTTGGAGATGAGCCTGCATGCTGCTATGCGTGCTGGTGTAGTTTGGATGTGAAATGCAGCGAGCACAGCAGCAGGGCGCCGTACCGACTCTCGCTTCGCTTTGCAGCCGCCGAAGAGGCACCTTCGCCGGCTAGGCGTCCTCCGCTCGCAAAGCGCGAGAGAGAAGCGGGCGACTCTCTGCGGTGCGGCAAAAACACGAACAGAAGAGGCTACGTGGAGAAAACCTTCTCCATGCACGCTACCTTCTCTAGGGACTCCAAGTGCACCAATTCTGCAAGGCCGAAGCTGGGGCGAAATTCTTTTCTCTCTCTCTCACTCCCTCTGTCTCTGCATATTTAGTCCCGAGTGCCAGTGCTGCCAGAACTTCGTGGCGGCAGGAAACATCCTTTGGAGATGAGCCTGCATGCTGCTATGCGTGCTAGTGCAGTTTGGAAGTAAAATGCGGGGAGTACAGCAGCAGGGCGCCGTGCCGGCTCTCGCTTCGCTTTCTTGCCGAAGAAGACGAACCTCCGCCGGCTAGGCGTCCTTCGCTCGCAAAGCGCGAGAGAGAAGCGGGCGACTCTCAGCGGTGCGGCAAAAACACGAACAGAAGAGGCTACGTGGAGAAAACATTCTCCACGCACTCTACCTTCTCTGGGAACTCCAAGTGCACGAGTTCTGTAAGACTGAAGCTGGGGCAAAGTGCATCTCAATCTCTCTTGCTTTTTCTCTCGCTGCACAGTGTGACCCAGTTAAGTGCTGCCAAATCTTCGTGGCGGCAGGGGACATCCTTTGGAGATGAGCCTGCATGCTACTATGCGTCCTATAGCCGCTTGGAAGTAAAATGCAGGGAGCACAGCAGCAGGGCGCCGTACCGGCTCTCGCTTCGCTTTGCAGCCGCCAGAGACGCACCTTCGCCGGCTAGGCGTCCTTCGCTCGCGAAGCGCGAGAGAGAAGCGGGCGACTCTCTGCGGTGCGGCAAAAACAAGAACAGAAGACGCTACGGGGAGAAAACCTTCTCCACGCACGCTACCTTCTCTGGGAACACCAAGTGCACGAGTTCTGCAAGGCTGAAGCTGCGGCGAAATTCTTTTCTCTCTCTCTCGCTCCCTCTGTCTCTGCATATTTAGCCCCGAGTGCCAGTGCTGCCAGAACTTCGTGGCGGCAGGAAACATCCTTTGGAGATGAGCCTGCATGCTGCGATGCGTGCTAGTGAAGTACGGAAGTAAAATGCGGGGAGTACAACAGCAGGGCGCCGTACCGGCTCTCGCTTCGCTTTGCAGACGCCGAAGACGCACCTTCGCCGGCTAGGCGCCCTTCGCTCGCAAAGCGTGAGAAGCAAGCGGCTCTCAGCGGTGGGGCAAAAACGTGAACAGAAGAGGCTACGTGGAGAAAACATTCTCCACGCACTCTACCTTCTCTGGGAACTCCAAGTGCACGAGTTCTGTAAGACTGAAGCTGGGGCAAAGTGCATCTCAATCTCTCTTGCTTTTTCTCTCGCTGCACAGTGTGACCCAGTGCCAGTACTGCCAAATCTTCGTGGCAGTGGCGAACTTCCTTTGGAGATGAGCCTGCATGCTGCTATGCGTGCTGGTGTAGTTTGGATGTGAAATGCAGCGAGCACAGCAGCAGGGCCCCGTACCGGCTCTCGCTTCGCTTTGCAGCCGCCGAAGACGCACCTTCGCCGGCTAGGCGTCCTTCGCTTGCACCGCGCGAGCGAGAAGCGGGCGGCTCTCTGCGGTGCGCAAAGATGCGAACAGAAGCGGCTATGTGGAGAAAACCTTCTCCACGCACTCTACCTTCTCTGGGAACTCCAAGTGCACGAGTTCTGTAAGACTGAAGCTGGGGCAAAGTGCATCTCAATCTCTCTTGCTTTTTCTCTCGCTGAACAGTTTGACCCAGTTCCAGTACTGCCAGAACTTCGTGGCGGCAGGAAACATCCTTTGGAGATGAGCCTGCATGCTGCTATGCGTGCTGGTGTAGTTTGGATGTGAAATGCAGCGAGCACAGCAGCAGGGCGCCGTACCGGCTCTCGCTTCGCTTTGCAGCCGCCGAAGCCGCACCTTCGCCGGCTAGGCGCCCTTCGCTCGCAAAGCGCGAGAGAGAAGCGGGCGACTCTCAGCGGTGCGGCAAAAACGCGAACAGAAGAGGCTACGTGGAGAAAACATTCCCCACGCACGCCACCTTCTCTGGGAACTCCAAGTGCACGAGTTCTGTAAGACTGAAGCTGGGGCAAAGTGCATCTCAATCTCTCTTGCTTTTTCTCTCGCTGCACAATGTGACCCAGTGCCAGTACTGCCAAATTTTCGTGGCAGTGGCGAACTTCCTTTGGAGGTGAGCCTGCATGCTGCTATGTGTGCTGGTGTAGTTTGGATGTGAAATGCAGCGAGCACAGCAGCAGGGCGCCGTACCGACTCTCGCTTCGCTTTGCAGCCGCCAAAAACGCACCTTCGCCGGCTAGGCGTCCTTCGCTCGCAAAGCGCGAGAGAGAAGCAGGCGACTCTCTGCGGTGCGGCAAAAACACGAGCAGAAGCGGCTACGTGGAGAAAACCTTCTCCACGCACGCTACCTTCTCTAGGAACTCCAAGTGCACGAGTTCTGCAAGGCTGAAGCTGGGGCGAAATTCTTTTCTCTCTCTCTCGCTCCCTCTGTCTCTGCATATTTCGTCCCAAATGCCAGTGCTGCCAGAACTTCGTGGCGGCAGGAAACATCGTTTGGAGATGAGCCTGCATGCTGCTATGCGTGCTAGTGCCGTTTGGAAGTAAAATGCGGGGAGTAAAGCAGCAGGGCGCCGTACCGGCTCTTGCTTCGGTTTGCAGCCGCCGAAGACGCACCTTCGCCGGCTAGGCGCCCTTCGCTCGCAAAGCGCGAGAGAGAAGCGGGCGACTCTCAGCGGTGCGGCAAAAACGCGAACAGAAGCGGCTACGTGGAGAAAACCTTCTCCACGCAGTCTACCTTCTCTGGGAACTCCAAGTGCACGAGTTCTGTAAGACTGAAGCTGGGGCAAAGTGCATCTCAATCTCTCTTGCTTTTTCTCTCGCTGCACAGTTTGACCCAGTGCCAGTACTGCCAGAACTTCGTGGCGGAAGGAAACATCCTTTGGAGATGAGCCTGCATGATGCTATGCGTGCTAGTGCCGTTTGGAAATAAAATGCGGGGAGTACAGAAGCAGGGTGCCGTACCGGCTCTCGCTTCGCATTGCAGCCGCTGAAGACGCACCTTCGCCGGCTAGGCGTCCTTCGCTCGTACAGCGCGAGAGAGAAGCGGGCGACTCTCTGCGGTGCGCAAAGATGCGAACAGAAGCGGCTATGTGGAGAAAACCTTCTCCACGCACTCTATCTTCTCTGGGAACTCCATGTGCACGAGTTCTGTAAGACTGAAGCTGGGGCAAAGTGCATCTCAATCTCTTTTGCTTTTTCTCTCGCTGCACACTGTGTCCCAGTTAAGTGCTGCCAAATCTTTGTGGCTGCAGGGGACATCCTTTGGAGATGAACCTGCATGCTACTATGCGTGCTGGAGCAGTTTGGAAGTAAAATGCAGGGAGCACAGCAGCAGGCCGCCGTACCGACTCTCGCTTCGCTTTCTTGCCGAAGAAGACGCACCTTCGCAGGCTAGGCGTCCTTCGCAGGCAAAGCGCGAGAGAGAAGTGTCCGGCGCTCTGCGGTGCGGCAAAGATGCGAACAGAAGCGGCTACGTGGAGAAAACCTTCTCCACGCACGCTACCTTCTCTAGGAGCACCAAGTGCACGAGTTCTGCAAGGCTGAAGCTGGGGCGAAATTCTTTTCTCTCTCTCTCGCTCCCTCTGTCTCTGCATATATTGTCCCGAGTGCCAGTGCTGCCAGAACTTCGTGGCGGCAGGAAACATCCTTTGGAGATGAGCCTGCATGATGCTATGCGTGCTAGTGCAGTTTGGAAGTAAAATGCGGGGAGTACAGCAGCAGGGCGCCGTACCGGCTCTTGCTTCGCTTTGCAGCCGCCGAAGACGCATCTTCGCCGGCTAGGCTTCCTTCGCTAGCAAAGCGCGAGAGAGAAGCGGGCGATTCTGAACGGTGCGCAAAGATGCGAACAGAAGCGGCTACGTGGAGAAAAGCTTCTCCACGCACGCTACACTCTCTGGGAACTCCAAGTGCACGAGTTCTGTAAGAGTGAAGCTGGGGCAAAGTGCATCTCAATCTCTCTTGCTTCTTCGCTCGCTGAACAGTTTGACCCTGTGCCAGTACTGCCAGAACTTCGTGGCGGCAGGAAACATCTTTTGGAGATGAGCCTGCATGATGCTATGCGTGCTAGTGCAGTTTGGAAATAAAATGCGGGGAGTACAGCAGCAGGGCGCCGTACCGGCTCACGCTTCGCTTTGCAGCCGCCGAAGACGCACCTTCGCCGGCTAGGCGTCCTTCGCTCGCAAAGCGCAAGAGAGAAGCGGGCGACTCTCAGCTGTGCGGCAAAAACGCGAACAGAAGAGGCTACGTGGAGAAAACATTCCCCACGCACGACACATTCTCTGGGAACTCCAAGTGCACGAGTTGTGTAAGACTGAAGCTGGGGCAAAGTGCATCTCAATCTCTCCTGCTTTTTCTCTCGCTGCACAGTGTGACCCAGTGCCAGTGCTGCCAAGTCTTCGTGGCAGTGGTGAAATATCTTTGGAGATGAGCCTGCATGCTGCTATGCGTGCTGGTGTAGTTTGGATGCGAAATGCAGCGAGCACAGCAGCAGGGCGCCGTACCGACTCTCGCTTCGCTTTGCAGCAGCCAAAAACGCACCTTCGCCGGCTAGGCGTCCTTCGCTCGCAAAGCGCGAGAGAGAAGCGGGCGACTCTCTGCGGTGCGGCAAAAACACGAGCAGAAGCGGCTACGTGGAGAAAACCTTCTCCACGCACGCTACCTTCTCTAGGAACTCCAAGTGCACGAGTTCTGCAAGGCTGAAGCTGCGGCGAAATTCTTTTCTCTCTCTCTCGCTCCCTCTGTCTCTGCATATTTCGTCCCAAATGCCAGTGCTGCCAGAACTTCGTGGCGGCAGGAAACATCGTTTGGAGATGAGCCTGCATGCTGCTATGCATGCTAGTGCAGTTTGGAAGTAAAATGCGGGGAGTAAAGCAGCAGGGCGCCGTACCGGCTCTCGCTTCGCTTTGCAGCCGCCGAAGACGCACCTTCGCCGGCTAGGCGCCCTTCGCTCGCAAAGCGCGAGAGAGAAGCGGGCGACTCTCAGCGGTGCGGCAAAAACGCGAACAGAAGAGGCTACGTGGAGAAAACCTTCTCCACGCACTCTACCTTCTCTGGGAACTCCAAGTGCACGAGTTCTGCAAGACTGAAGCTGGGGCAAAGTGCATCTCAATCTCTCTTGCTTTTTCTCTCGCTGCACAGTTTGACCCAGTGCCAGTGCTGCCAGAACTTCGTGGCGGCAGGAAACATCCTTTGGAGATGAGCCTGCATGATGCTATGCGTGCTAGTGCCGTTTGGAAATAAAATGCGGGGAGTACAGCAGCAGGGTGCCGTACCGGCTCTCGCTTCGCTTTGCAGCCGCCGAAGACGCACCTTCGCCGGCTAGGCGTCCTTCGCTCACAAAGCACGAGAGAGAAGCGGGCGGCTCTCTGCGGTGCGCAAAGATGCGAACAGAAGCGGCTACGTGAAGAAAACCTTCTGCACGCACGCTACCTTCTCTTGGAACTCCAAGTGCACGAGTTCTGTAAGACCGAATTTGGGGCAAAGTGCATCTCAATCTCTCTTGCTTTTTCTCTCGCTGAACAGTTTGACCCAGTGCCAGTACTGCCAGAACTTCGTGGCGGCAGGAAACATCCTTTGGAGATGAGCCTGCATGATGCTATGCGTGCTAGTGCAGTTTGGAAATAAAATGCGGGGAGTACAGCAGCAGGGCGCCGTACCGGCTCTCGCTTCGCTTTGCAGCCGCCGAAGACGCACCTTCGCCGGCTAGGCGTCCTTCGCTCGCAAAGCGCGAGAGAGAAGCGGGCGACTCTCAGCGGTGCGGCAAAAACGCGAACAGAAGAGGCTACGTGGAGAAAACATTCCCCACGCACGCCACCTTCTCTGGGAACTCCAAGTGCACGAGTTCTGTAAGACTGAAGCTGGGGCAAAGTGCATCTCAATTACTCTTGCTTTTTCTCTCGCTGCACTGTGTGACCCAGTGCCAGTACTGCCAAATCTTCGTGGCAGTGGCGAACTTCCTTTGGAGATGAGCCTGCATGCTGCTATGCGTGCTGATGTAGTTTGGATGTGAAATGCAGCGAGCACAGCAGCAGGGTGCCGTACCGGCTCTCGCGTCGCTTTGCAGCCGCCGAAGACGCACCTTCGCCGGCTAGGCGTCCTTCGCTCGTACAGCGCGAGAGAGAAGCGGGCGACTCTCTGCGGTGCGCAAAGATGCGAACAGAAGCGGCTGCGTGGAGAAAACCTTCTCCACGCACGCTACCTTCTCTAGGAACACCAAGTGCACGAGTTCTGCAAGGCTGAAGCTGGGGCGAAATTCTTTTCTCTCTCTCTCGCTCCCTCTGTCTCTGCATATATTGTCCCGAGTGCCAGTGCTGCCAGAACTTCGTGGCGGCAGGAAACATCCTTTGGAGATGAGCCTGCATGATGCTATGCGTGCTAGTGCAGTTTGGAAGTAAAATGCGGAGAGTACAGCAGCAGGGCGCCGTACCGGCTCTCGCTTCGGTTTGCAGCCGCTGAAGACGCACCTTCGCCGGCTAGGCGTCCTTCGCTGGCAAAGCGCAAGAGAGAAGCGGGCGACTCTCAGCGGTGCGGCAAAAACGCGAACAGAAGAGGCTACATGGAGAAAACATTCCCCACGCACGCCACCTTCTCTGGGAACTCCAAGTGCACGAGTTCTGTAAGACTGAAGCTGGGGCAAAATGCATCTCAATCTCTCTTGCTTTTTCTCTCGCTGCACAGTGTGACCCAGTGCCAGTGCTGCCAAATCTTCGTGGCAGTGGCGAACTTCCTTTGGAGATGAGCCTGCATGCTGCTATGCGTGCTGGTGTAGTTTGGATGTGAAAGGCAGCGAGCACAGCAGCAGGGCGCCGTACCGACTCTCGCTTCGCTTTGCAGCCGCCGAAGACGCACCTTCGCCGGCTAGGCGTCCTTCACTGGCAAAGCACGAGAGAGAAGCGGGCGGCTCTCTGCGGTGCGAAAAGATGCGAACAGAAGCGGCTACGTGGAGAAAACCTTCTCCACGCACGCTACCTTCTCTTCGAACTCCAAGTGCACAAGTTCTGTAAGACTGAATCTGGGGCAAAATGCATCTCAATCTCTCTTGCTTTTTCTCTCGCTGCACAGTTTGACCCAGTGCCAGTACTGCCAGAACTTCGTGGCGGCAGGAAACATCCTTTGGAGATGAGCCTGCATGATGCTATGCGTGCTAGTGCCGTTTGGAAATAAAATGCGGGGAGTACAGAAGCAGGGTGCCGTACCGGCTCTCGCTTCGCTTTGCAGCCGCCGAAGACGCACCTTCGCCGGCTAGGCGTCCTTCGCTCGCAAAGCACGAGAGAGAAGCGGGCGGCTCTCGGCGGTGCGCAAAGATGCGAACAGAAGCGGCTACGTGGAGAAAACCTTCTCCACGCATGCTACCTTCTCTGGGAACTCCAAGTGCACGAGTTCTGTAAGACTGAATTTGGGGCAAAGTGCATCTCAATCTCTCTTGCTTTTTCTCTCGCTGAACAGTTTGACCCAGTGCCAGTACTGCCAGAACTTCGTGGCGGCAGGAAACATACTTTGGAGATGAGCCTGCATGATGCTATGCGTGCTAGTGCAGTTTGGAAATAAAATGCGTGGAGTACAGCAGCAGGGCGCCGTACCGGCTCTCGCTTCGCTTTGCAGCCGCCGAAGACGCACCTTCGCCGGCTAGGCGTCCTTCGCTGGCAAAGCGCGAGAGAGAAGCGGGCGGCTCTCTGCGGTGCGGCAAAAACGCGAACAGAAGAGGCTACGTGGAGAAAACATTCCCCACGCACGCCACCTTCTCTGGGAACTCCAAGTGCACGAGTTCTGTAAGACTGAAGCTGGGGCAAAGTGCATCTCAATCTCTCTTGCTTTTTCTCTCGCTGCACTGTGTAACCCAGTTCCAGTACTGCCAAATCTTCGTGGCAGTGGCGAACTTCCTTTGGAGATGAGCCTGCATGCTGCTATGCGTGCTGGGGTAGTTTGGATGTGAAATGCAGCGAGCACAGCAGCAGGGCGCCGTACCGACTCTCGCTTCGCTTTGCAGCCGCCGAAGACGCACCTTCGCCGGCTAGGCGTCCTCCGCTCGCAAAGCGCGAGAGAGAAGCGGGCGACTCTCTGCGGTGCGGCAAAAACACGAACAGAAGAGGCTACGTGGAGAAAACCTTCTCCATGCACGCTACCTTCTCTAGGGACTCCAAGTGCACCAATTCTGCAAGGCCGAAGCTGGGGCGAAATTCTTTTCTCTCTCTCTCACTCCCTCTGTCTCTGCATATTTAGTCCCGAGTGCCAGTGCTGCCAGAACTTCGTGGCGGCAGGAAACATCCTTTGGAGATGAGCCTGCATGCTGCGATGCGTGCTAGTGCAGTTTGGAAGTAAAATGCGGGGAGTACAGCAGCAGGGCGCCGTACCGGCTCTCGCTTCGCTTTGCAGCCGCCGAAGACGCACCTTCGCCGGCTAGGCGCCCTTCGCTCGCAAAGCGCGAGAGAGAAGCGGGCGACTCTCAGCGGTGCGGCAAGAACGAGAACAGAAGAGGCTACGTGGAGAAAACATTCCCCACGCACGCCACCTTCTCTGGGAACTCCAAGTGCACGAGTTCTGTAAGACTGAAGCTGGGGCAAAGTGCATCTCAATCTCTCTTGCTTTTTCTCTCGCTGCACAGTGTGACCCAGTTAAGTGCTGCCAAATCTTCGTGGCAGTGGCGAACTTCCTTTGGAGATGAGCCTGCATGCTGCTATGCGTGCTGGTGTAGTTTGGATGTGAAATGCAGCGAGCACAGCAGCAGGGCGCCGTACCGACTCTCGCTTCGCTTTGCAGCCGCCGAAGACGCACCTTCGCCGGCTAGGCGTCCTTCGCTCGCAAAGCACGAGAGAGAAGCGGGCGGCTCTCTGCGGTGCGCAAAGATGCGAACAGAAGCGGCTACGTGGAGAAAACCTTCTCCACGCACGCTACCTTCTCTTGGAACGCCAAGTGCACGAGTTCTGTAAGACTGAATTTGGGGCAAAGTTCGTCTCAATCTCTCTTGCTTTTTCTCTCGCTGAACAGTTTGTCCCAGCGCCAGTAGTGCCAGAACTTCGTGACGGCAGGAAACATCCTTTGGAGATGAGCCTGCATGCTGCTATGCGTGCTAGTGCATTTTCGAAAAGAAATGCGGGGAGTACAGCAGCAGGGCGCCGTACCGGCTCTCTCTTAGCTTTGCAGCCGCCTAAGACGCACCTTCGCCGGGTAGGCGTCCTTCGCTGGCAAAGCGCGAGAGAGAAGCGGGCGGCTCTCTGCGGTGCGCAAAGATGCGAACAGAAGCGGCTACGTGGAGAAAACCTTCTCCACGCACGCCACCTTCTCTTGGAACTCCAAGTGCACGAGTTCTGTAAGACTGAAGCTGGGGCAAAGTTCGTCTCAATCTCTCTTGCTTTTTCTCTCGCTGAACAGTTTGTCCCAGTGCCAGTACTGCCAGAACTTCGTGGCGGCAGGAAACATCCTTTGGAGATGAGCCTGCATGCTGCTATGCGTGCTAGTGCAGTTTGGAAATAAAATGCGGGGAGTACAGCAGCAGGGCGCCGTACTGGCTCTCGCTTCGCTTTGCAGCCGCCGAAGACGCACCTTCGCAGGCTAGGCGCCCTTCGCTCGCAAAGCGCGAGAGAGAAGCGGGCGACTCTCAGCGGTGCGGCAAAAACGCGAACAGAAGAGGCTACGTGGAGAAAACATTCCCCACGCACGCCACCTTCTCTGGGAACTCCAAGTGAATGAGTTCTGTAAGACTGAAGCTGGGGCAAAGTGCATCTCAATCTCTCTTGCTTTTTCTCTCGCTGCACTGTGTGACCCAGTGCCAGTACTGCCAAATATTCGTGGCAGTGGCGAACTTCCTTTGGAGATGAGCCTGCATGCTGCTATGCATGTTAGTGTAGTTTGGATGTGAAATGCAGCGAGCACAGCAGCAGGGCGCCGTACCGGCTCTCGCTTCGCTTTGCAGCCGCCGAAGACGCACCTCCGCCTACGAGGCGCCCTTCGCTCGCAAAGCGCGAGAGAGAAGCGGGCGACTCTCAGCGGTGCGGCAAAAACGCGAACAGAAGAGGCTACGTGGAGAAAACATTTTCCACGCACGCTACCTTCTCTGGGAACTCCAAGTGCACGAGTTCTGTAAGACTGAAGCTGGGGCAAAGTGCATCTCAATCTCTCTTGCTTTTTCGCTCGCTGCACAGTGTGACCCAGTGCCAGTACTGCCAAATCTTCGTGGCAGTGGCGAACGTCCTTTGGAGATGAGCCTGCATGCTGCTATGCGTGCTGGTGTAGTTTGGATGTGAAATGCAGCGAGCACAGCAGCAGGGCGCCGTACCGGCTCTCGCTTCGCTTTGCAGTTGCCGAAGACGCACCTCCGCCGGCTAGGCGTCCTTCGCTCGCAAAGCGCGAGAGAGAAGCGGGCGACTCTCTGCGGTGCGGCAAAAACGAGAACAGAAGAGGCTACGTGGAGAAAACCTTCTCCACGCACGCTACCTTCTCTAGGAACACCAAGTGCACGAGTTCTGCAAGGCTGAAGCTGGGGCGAAATTCTTTTCTCTCTCTCTCGCTCCCTCTGTCTCTGCATATATTGTCCCGAGTGCCAGTGCTGCCAGAACTTCGTGGTGGCAGGAAACATCCTTTGGAGATGAGCCTGCATGCTGCTATGCGTGCTAGTGCAGTTTGGAAGTAAAATGAGGGGAGTACAGCAGCAGGGCACCGTACCGGCTCTCGCTTCGCTTTGCAGCCGCCGAAGACGCACCTTCGCCGGCTAGGCGCCCTTCGCTCGCAAAGCGCGAGAGAGAAGCGGGTGGTTCTCAGCGGTGCGGCAAAAACGCGAACAGAAGAGGCTACGTGGAGAAAACATTCCCCACGCATGCCACCTTCTCTGGGAACTCCAAGTGCACGAGTTCTGTAAGACTGAAGCTGGGGCAAAGTGCATCTCAATCTCTCTTGCTTTTTCTCTCGCTGCACAGTGTGACCCAGATAAGTGCTGCCAAATCTTCGTGGCAGCAGGGGAGATCCTTTGGAGATGAGCCTGCATGCTACTATGCGTGCTGGAGCAGTTTGGAAGTAAAATGCAGGGAGCACAGCAGCAGGGCGCCGTACCGACTCTCGTTTCGCTTTCTTGCCGAAGAAGACGCACCTTCGCAGGCTAGGCGTCCTTCGCAGGCAAAGCGAGAGAGAGAAGCGGGCAGCGCTCTGCGGTGCGGCAAAGATGCGAACAGAAGAGGCTACGTGGAGAAAACCTTCTCCACGCACGCTACCTTCTCTGGGAACTCCAAGTGCACGAGTTCTGCAAGGCTGAAGCTGGGGCGAAGTTCTTTTGTCTCTCTCTCGCTCCCTCTCTCTCTGCATATTTAGTCCCGAGTGCCAGTGCTGCCAGAACTTCGTGGCGGCAGGAAACATCCTTTGGAGATGAGCCTGCATGCTGCTATGCGTGCTAGTGCAGTTTGGAAATAAAATGCGGGGAGTACAACAGCAGGGTGCCGTACCGGATCTCGCGTCGCTTTGCAGCCGCCGAAGACGCACCTTCGCCGGCTAGGCGCCCTTCGCTCGCAAAGCGCGAGAGAGAAGCGGGCGACTCTCAGCGGTGTGGCAAAAACGCGAACAGAAGAGGCTACGTGGAGAAAACATTCTCCACGCACTCTACCTTCTCTGGGAACTCCAAGTGCACGAATTCTGTAAGACTGAAGCTGGGGAAAAGTGCATCTCAATCTCTCTTGCTTTTTCTTTCGCTGCACAATGTGACCCAGTGCCAGTGCTGCCAAATTTTCGTGGCAGTGGCGAACTTCCTTTGGAGATGAGCCTGCATGCTGCTATGCGTGCTGGTGTAGTTTGGATGTGAAATGCAGCGAGCACAGCAGCAGGGCGCCGTACCGGCTCTCGCTTCGCTTTGCAGTTGCCGAAGACGCACCTTCGCCGGCTAGGCGTCCTTCGCTCGCGAAGCGCGAGAGAGAAGCGGGCGATTCTCTGCGGTGCGGCAAAAACGCGAACAGAAGAGGCTACGTGGAGAAAACCTTCTCCACGTACTCTACCTTCTCTAGGAACTCCAAGTGCACGAGTTCTGCAAGGCTGAATCCGGGGCGAAATTCTTTTCTCTCTCTCTCGATCCCTCTGTCTCTGCATATTTTGTCCCGAGTGCCAGTGCTGCCAGAACTTCGTGGCGGCAGGAAACATCCTTTGGAGATGAGCCTGCATGCTGCTATGCGTGCTAGTGCAGTTTGGAAGTAAAATGCGGGGAGTACAGCAGCAGGGTGCCGTACCGGCTCTCGCATCGCTTTGCAGCCGCCGAAGACGCACCTTCGCCGTCTAGGCGTCCTTCGCTGGCAAAGCGTGAGAGAGAAGCGGGCGGCTCTCTGCGGTGCGCACAGAGGCGAACAGAAGTGGCTACGTGGAGAAAACCTTCTCCACGCACTCTACCTTCTCTTGGAACTCCAAGTGCACGAGTTCGGTAAGACTGAAGCTGGGGAAAAGTGCATCTCAATCTCTCTTGCTTTTTCTCTCGCTGAACAGTTTGACCCAGTGCCAGTGCTGCCAGAACTTCGTGGCGGCAGGAAACATCCTTTGGAGATGAGCCTGCATGATGCTATGCCTGCTAGTGCAGTTTGGAAATAAAATGCGGGGAGTACAGCAGCAGAGTGCCGTACCGGCTCTCGCTTCGCTTTGCAGCCGCCGAAGACGCACCTTCGCCGGCTAGGCGCCCTTCGCTCGCAAAGCGCGAGAGAGAAGCGGGCGACTCTCAGCGGTGCGGCAAAAACACGAACAGAAGAGGCTACGTGGAGAAAACTTAACTCACGTACGCCACCTTCTCTGGGAACTCCAAGTGCACGAGTTCTGTAAGACTGAAGCCGGGGCAAAGTGCATCTCAATCTCTCTTGCTTTTTCTCTCGCTGCACAGTGTGACCCAGTTAAGTGCTGCCAGAACTTCGTGGCAGCAGGGGACATCCTTTGGAGATGAGCCTGCATGCTACTATGCGTCCTATAGCAGTTCGGAAGTAAAATGCAGGGAGCACAGCAGCAGGGCGCCGTACCGACTCTCGTTTCGCTTTCTTGCCGAAGAAGACGCACCTTCGCAGGCTAGGCGTCCTTCGCAGGCAAAGCGCGAGAGAGAAGCGGGCGGCTCTCTGCGGTGCGCAAAGATGCGAAAAGAAGCGGCTACGTGGAGAAAACCTTCTCCACGCACTTTACCTTCTCTGGGAACTCCAAGTGCACGAGTTCTGTAAGAATGAAGCTGGGGCAAAGTGCATCTCAATCTCTCTTGCTTTTTCTCTCGCTGAACAGTTTGACCCAGTGCCAGTACTGCCAGAACTTCGTGGCGGCAGGAAACATCCTTTGGAGATGAGCCTGCATGATGCTATGCGTGCTAGTGCAGTTTGGAAATAAAATGCGGGGAGTACAGCAGCAGGGCGCCGTACCGGCTCTCGCTTCGCTTTGCAGCCGCCGAAGACGCACCTTCACCGGCTAAGTGCCCTTGGCTCGCAAAGCGCGAGAGAGAAGCGGGCGACTCTCAGCGGTGCGGCAAAAACGCGAACAGAAGCGGCTACGTGGAGAAAACATTCTCCACGCACGCCACCTTCTCTGGGAACTCCAAGTGCATGAGTTCTGTAAGACTGAAGCTGGGGCAAAGTGCATCTCAATCTCTCTTGCTTTTTCTCTCGCTACACAGTGTGACCCAGTTAAGTGCTGCCAGAACTTCGTGGCAGCAGGGGACATCCTTTGGAGATGAGCCTGCATGCTGCTATGCGTCCTATAGCAGTTTGGAAGTAAAATGCAGGGAGCACAGCAGCAGGGCGCCGTACCGACTCTCGTTTCGCTTTCTTGCCGAAGAAGACGCACCTTCGCAGGCTAGGCGTCCTTCGCAGGCAAAGCGCGAGAGAGAAGCGGGCGGCTCTCTGCGGTGCGCAAAGATGCGAACAGAAGCGGCTACGTGGAGAAAACCTTCTCCACGCACTTTACCTTCTCTGGGAACTCCAAGTGCACGAGTTCTGTAAGAATGAAGCTGGGGCAAAGTGCATCTCAATCTCTCTTGCTTTTTCTCTCGCTGAACAGTTTGACCCAGTGCCAGTACTGCCAGAACTTCGTGGCGGCAGGAAACATCCTTTGGAGATGAGCCTGCATGATGCTATGCGTGCTAGTGCAGTTTGGAAATAAAATGCGGGGAGTACAGCAGCAGGGCGCCGTACCGGCTCTCGCTTCGCTTTGCAGCCGCCGAAGACGCACCTTCACCGGCTAAGCGCCCTTGGCTCGCAAAGCGCGAGAGAGAAGCGGGCGACTCTCAGCGGTGCGGCAAAAACGCGAACAGAAGACGCTACGTGGAGAAAACATTCTCCACGCACGCCACCTTCTCTGGGAACTCCAAGTGCATGAGTTCTGTAAGACTGAAGCTGGGGCAAAGTGCATCTCAATCTCTCTTGCTTTTTCTCTCGCTGCACAGTGTGACCCAGTGCCAGTACTGCCAGAACTTCGTGACGGCAGGAAACATCCTTTGGAGATGAGCCTGCATGATGGTATGCGTGCTAGTGCCGTTTGGAAATAAAATGCGGGGAGTACAGCAGCAGGGCGCCGTACCGGCTCTCGCTTCGCTTTGCAGCCGCCGAAGACGCACCTTCGCCGGCTAGGCGTCCTCCGCTGGCAAAGCGCGAGAGAGAAGCGGGCGGCTCTCTGCGGTGCGCAAAGATGCGAACAGAAGCGGCTACGTGGAGAAAACGTTCTCCACGCACGCCACCTTCTCTTGGAACTCCAAGTGCCCGAGTTCTGTAAGACTGAAGCTGGGGCAAAGTGCATCTCAATCTCTCTTGCTTTTTCTCTCGCTGAACAGTTTGACCCAGTGCCAGTACTGCCAAATCTTCGTGGCAGTGGCGAACTTCCTTTGGAGATGAGCCTGCATGCTGCTATGCGTGCTGGTGTAGTTTGGATGTGAAATGCAGCAAGCACAGCAGCAGGGCGCCGTACCGGCTCTCGCTTCGCTTTGCAGCCGCCGAAGACGCACCTTCGCCGGCTAGGCGTCCTTCGCTCGCAAAGCGCGAGAGAGAAGCGGGCGACTCTCAGCGGTGCGGCAAAAACGCGAACAGAAGAGGCTACGTGGAGAAAACCTTCTCCACGCACTCTACCTTCTCTAGGAACTCCAAGTGCACGAGTTCTGCAAGGCTGAAGCCGGGGCGAAATTCTTTTCTCTCTCTCTCGCTCCCTCTCTCTCTGCATATTTTGTCCCGAGTGCCAGTGCTGCCAGAACTTCGTGGCGGCAGGAAACATCCTTTGGAGATGAGCCTGCATGATGCTATGCGTGCTAGTGCAGTTTGGAAGTAAAATGCGGGGAGTACAGCAGCAGGGCGCCGTACCGGCTCTCGCTTCGCTTTGCAGCCGCCGAAGACGCACCTTCGCCGGCAAGGCGCCATTCGCTCGCAAAGCGCGAGAGAGAAGCGGGCAACTCTCAGCGGTGCGGCAAAAACGCGAACAGGAGAGGCTACGTGGAGAAAACATTCTCCACGCACTCTACCTTCTCTGGGAACTCCAAGTGAACGAGTTCTGTAAGACTGAAGCTGGGGCAAAGTGCATCTCAATATCTCTTGCTTTTTCTCTCGCAGAACAGTTTGACCTAGTGCCAGTACTGCCAGAACTTCGTGGCGGCAGGAAACATCCTTTGGAGATGAGCCTGCATGATGCTATGCGTGCTAGTGCAGTTTGGAAATAAAATGCGGGGAGTACAGCAGCAGGGCGCCGTACCGGCTCTCGCTTCGCTTTGCAGCCGCAGAAGACGCACCTTCACCGGCTACGCGTCCTTCGCTCGCAAAGCGCGAGAGAGAAGCGGGCGACTCTCAGCGGTGCGGCAAAAACGCGAACAGAAGAGGCTACGTGGAGAAAACATTCCCCACGCACGCCACCTTCTCTGGGAACTCCAAGTGAACGAGTTCTGTAAGACTGAAGCTGGGGCAAAGTGCATCTCAATCTCTCGTGCTTTTTCTCTCGCTGCACCGTGTGACCCAGTGCCAGTGCTGCCAAATCTTCGTGGCAGTGGCGAACTTCCTTTGGAGATGAGCCTGCATGCTGCTATGCGTGCTGATGTAGTTTGGATGTGAAATGCAGCGAGCACAGCACCAGGGCGCCGTACCGGCTCTCGCTTCGCTTTGCAGCCGCCGAAGACGCACCTCCGCCGGCTAGGCGCCCATTGCTCGCAAAGCGCGAGAGAGAAGCGGGCGGCGCTCTGCGGTGCGGCAAAGACGCGAACAGAAGCGGATACGTGGAGAAAACCTTCTCCACGCACGCTACCTTCTCTGGGAAATCCAAGTGCACGAGTTCTGCAAGGCTGAAGCTAGGGCGAAGTTCTTTTCTCTCTCTCTCGCTCCCGCTCTCTCTGCATATTTTGTCCCAAGTGCCAGTGCTGCCAGAACTTCGTGGCGGCAGGAAACATCCTTTGGAGATGAGCCTGCATGATGCTATGCGTGCTAGTGCCGTTTGGAAATAAACTGCGGCGAGCACAGCAGCAGGGCGCCGTACCGGCTCTCGCTTCGCTTTGCAGCCGCCGAAGACGCACATTCGCCGGCTAGGCGCCCTTCGCTCGCAAAGCGCGAGAGAGAAGCGGGCGGCTCTCTGCGGTGCGCAAAGATGCGAACAGAAGCGGCTACGTGTAAAAAACCTTCTCCACGCACGCTACCTTCTCTGGGAACTCCAAGTGCACGAGTTCTGTAAGACTGAAACTGGGGCAAAGTGCATCTCAATCTCTCTTGCTTTTTCTCTCGCTGCACAGTGTGATCAAGTGCCAGCGCTGCCAAATCTTCGTGGCAGTTGCGAACTTCCTTTGGAGATGAGCCTGCATGCTGCTATGCGTGCTGGTGTAGTTTGGATGTGAAATGCAGCGAGCACAGCACCAGGGCGCCGTACCGGCTCTCGCTTCGCTTTGCAGCCGCCGAAGACGCACCTTCGCCTGCTAGGTGTCCTTCGCTCGCAAAGCGCGAGAGAGAAGCGGGCGGCTCTCTGCGGTGTGGCAAAAACGCGAACAGAAGAGGCTACGTGGAGAAAACCTTCTCCACGCACGCTACCTTCTCTAAGAACACCAAGTGCACGAGTTCTGTAAGGCTGAAGCTGGGGCGAAATTCTTTTCTCTCTCTCTCGCTCCCTCTGTCTCTGCATATATTGTCCCGAGTGCCAGTGCTGCCAGAACTTCGTGGCGGCAGGAAACATCCTTTGGAGATGAGCCTGCATGCTGCTATGCGTGCTAGTGCAGTTTGGAAGTAAAATGCGGGGAGTACAGCAGCAGGGCGCCGTACCGGCTCTCGTTTCGCTTTGCAGCCGCCGAAGACGCACCTCCGCCGGCTAGGCGCCCTTCGCTCGCAAAGCGCGAGGGAGAAGCGGGCGGCGCTCTGCGGTGCGGCAAAGATGCGAACAGAAGAGGCAACGTGGAGAAAACCTTCTCCACGATCGCTACCTTCTCTGGGAACTCCAAGTGCACGAGTTGTGCAAGGCTGAAGCTGGGGCAAAGTTCTGTTCTCTCTCTCTCGCTCCCTCTCTCTCTGCATATTTTGTCCCGAGTGCCAGTGCTGCCAGAACTTCGTGGCGGCAGGAAACATCTTTTGGAGATGAGCCTGCATGATGCTATGCGTGCTAGTGCAGTTTGGAAATAAAATGCGGGGAGTACAGCAGCAGGGCGCCGTACCGGCTCTCGCTTCGCTTTGCAGCCGCCGAAGACGCACCTCCGCCGGCTAGGCGCCCTTCGCTCGCAAAGCGCGAGAGAGAAGCGGGCGGCGCTCTGCGGTGCGGCAAAGATGCGAAGAGAAGAGGCTACGTGGAGAAAAACTTCTCCACGATTGCTACCTTTTCTGGGAACTCCAAGTGCACGACTTCTGCAAGGCTGAAGATGGGGCGAAGTTCTTTTCTCTCTCTCTCGCTCCCTCTCTCTCTGCATATTTTGTCCCGAGTGCCAGTGCTGCCAGAACTTCGTGGCGGCAGGAAACATCCTTTGGAGATGAGCCTGCATGATGCTATGCGTGCTAGTGCAGTTTTGAAATAAAATGCGGGGAGTACAGCAGCAGGGCGCCGTACCGGCTCTCGCTTCGCTTTGCAGCCGCCGAAGACGCACCTTCGCAGGCTAGGCGCCCTTCGCTCGCAAAGCGCGAGAGAGAAGCGGGCGACTCTCAGCGGTGCGGCAAAAACGCGAACAGAAGAGGCTACGTGGAGAAAACATTCTCCACGCACTCTACCTTTTCTGGGAACTCCAAGTGCACGAGTTCTGTAAGACTGAAACTGGGGCAAAGTGCATCTCAATCTCTCTTGCTTTTTCTCTCGCTGCACAGTGTGACCCAGTGCCAGTGCTGCCAAATCTTCGTGGCAGTGTTGCAATTCCTTTGGAGATGAGCCTGCATGCTGCTATGCGTGCTGGTGTAGTTTGGATGTGAAATGCAGCGAGCACAGCAGCAGGGCGCTGTACTGGCTCTCGTTTCGCTTTGCAGCCGCCGAAGACGCACCTCCGCCGGCTTGGCGTCCTTCGCTCGCAAAGCGCGAGGGAGAAGCGGGCGACTCTCTGCGGTGCGGCAAAGATGCGAACATAAGCAGCTACGTGGAGAAAACCTTCTCCACGCACTCTACCTTCTCGGGGAACTCCAAGTGCACGAGTTCTGCAAGGCTGAAGCTGGGGCCAAGTTCTTTTCTCTCTCTCTCGCTCCCTCTGTCTCTGCATATTTAGTCCCGAGTGCCAGTGCTGCCAGAACTTCGTGGCGGCAGGAAACATCCTTTGGAGATGAGCCTGCATGCTGCTATGCGTGCTAGTGCAGTTTGGATGTAAAATGCGGGGAGTACAGCAGCAGGGCGCCGTACCGGCTCTCGCTTCGCTTTGCAGCCGCCGAAGGCGCACCTTCGCCGGCAAGGCGCCTTTCGCTCGCAAAGGGCGACAGAGAAGCGGGCGACTCTCAGCGGTGCGGCAAAAACGCGAATAGAAGAGGCTACGTGGTGAAAACATTCTCCACGCACTCTACCTTCTCTGGGAACTCCAAGTGCAGGAGTTCTGTAAGACTGAAGCTGGGGCAAAGTGCATCTCAATCTCTCTTGCTTTTTCTCTCGCTGCACTGTGTGACCCAGATAAGTGCTGCCAAATCTTCCTGGCGGCAGGGGACATTCTTTGGAGATGAGTCTGTATGCTACTATGCGTCCTATAGCAGTTTGGAAGTAAAATGCAGCGAGCACCGCAGCAGGGCGCCGTACCGGCTCTCGCTTCGCTTTGCAGCCGCCGAAAACGCACCTTCGCCGGCTAGGCGTCCTTCGCTCGCAAAGCGCGAGAGAGAAGCGGGCGACTCTCAGCGGTGCGGCAAAAATGCGAACAGAAGAGGCTACGTGGAGAAAACCTTCTCCACGCACTCTACCTTCTCTGGGAACTCCAAGTGCACGAGTTCTGTAAGACTGAAGCTGGGGTATTGTGCATCTCAATCTCTCTTGCTTTTTCTCTCGCTGCACAGTGTGACCCAGTGCCAGTGCTGCCAAATCTTCGTGGCAGTGGCAAACTTCCTTTGGAGATGAGCCTGCATGCTGCTATGCGTGCTGGTGTAGTTTGGATGTGAAATGCAGCGAGCACAGCAGCAGGGCGCCGTACCGGCTCTCGCTTCGCTTTGAAGCCGCCGAAAACGCACCTTCGCCGGCTAGGCGTCCTTCGCTCGCAAAGCGCGAGAGAGAAGCGGGCGACTCTCAGCGGTGCGGCAAAAACACGAACAGAAGAGGCTACGTGGAGAAAATCTTCTCCACGCACGCTACCTTCTCTGGGAACTCTAAGTGCACGAGTTCTGTAAGACTGAAGCTGGGGCAAAGTGCATCTCAATCTCTCTTGCTTTTTCTCTCGCTGAACAGTTTGACCCAGTGCCAGTACTGCCAGAACTTCGTGGCGGCAGGAAACATCCTTTGGAGATGAGCCTGCATGATGCTATGCGTGCTAGTGCAGTTTGGAAGTAAAATGCGGGGAGTACAGCAGCAGGGCGCCGTACCGGCTCTCTCTTCGCTTTGCAGCCGCCGAAGACGCACATTCGCCGGCTAGGCGCCCTTCGCTCGCAAAGCGCGAGAGAGAAGCGGGCGGCTCTCTGCGGTGCGCAAAGATGCGAACAGAAGCGGCTACGTGTAAAAAACCTTCTCCACGCACGCTACCTTCTCTTCGAACTCCAAGTGCACGAGTTCTGTAAGACTGAAGTTGGGGCAAAGTGCATCTCAATCTCTCTTGCTTTTTCTCTCGCTGCACTGTGTGACCCAGTGCCAGTACTGCCAAATATTCGTGGCAGTGGCGAACTTCCTTTGGAGATGAGCCTGCATGCTGCTCTGCGTGCTGGTGTAGTTTGGATGTGAAATGCAGCGAGCACAGCAGCAGGGCGCCGTACCGACTCTCGCTTTGCTTTGCAGCCGCCGAAGACGCACCTTTGCCGGCTAGGCGTCCTTCGCTCGCAAAGAGCGAGAGAGAAGCGGGCGACTCTCTGCAGTGCGGCATAAACGCGAACAGAAGAGGCAACGTGGAGAAAACCTTCTCCACGCACGCTACCTTCTCTTGGAACTCCAAGTGCACGAGTTGTGCAAGGCTGAAGCTGGGGCAAAGTTCTGTTCTCTCTCTCTCGCTCCCTCTCTCTCTGCATATTTTGTCCCGAGTGCCAGTGCTGCCAGAACTTCGTGGCGGCAGGAAACATCCTTTGGAGATGAGCCTGCATGATGCTATGCGTGCTAGTGCAGTTTGGAAATAAAATGCGGGGAGTACAGCAGCAGGGCGCCGTACCGGCTCTCGCTTCGCTTTGCAGCCGCCGAAGACGCACCTTCGCCGGCTAGGCGCCCTTCGCTCGCAAAGCGGGAGAGAGAAGCGGGCGACTCTCTGTGGTGCGGCAAAAACGCGAACAGAAGAGGCTACGTGGAGAAAACCTTCTCCACGCACTCTACCTTTTCTGGGAACTCCAAGTGCACGAGTTCTGTAAGACTGAAGCTGGGGCAAAGTGCATCTCAATCTCTCTTGCTTTTTCTCTCGCTGCACAGTGTGACCCAGTGCCAGTGCTGCCAAATCTTCGTGGCAGTGTTGAAATTCCTTTGGAGATGAGCCTGCATGCTGCTATGCGTGCTGGTGTAGTTTGGATGTGAAATGCAGCGAGCACAGCAGCAGGGCGCTGTACTGGCTGTCGTTTCGCTTTGCAGCCGCCGAAGACGCACCTCCGCCGGCTTGGCGCGCTTCGCTCGCAAAGCGCGAGAGAGAAGCGGGCGACTGTCTGCGGTGTGGCAAAAACGCGAACAGAAGAGGCTACGTGGAGAAAACCTTCTCCACGCACGCTACCTTCTCTAAGAACACCAAGTGCACGAGTTCTGCAAGGCTGAAGCTGGGGCGAAATTCTTTTCTCTTTCTCTCGCTCCCTCTCTCTCTGCATAGTTTGTCCCGAGTGCCAGTGCTGCCAGAACTTCGTGGCGGCAGGAAACATCCTGTGGAGATGAGCCTGCATGCTGCTATGCGTGCTAGTGCAGTTTTGAAGTAAAATGCGGGGAGTACAGCAGCAGGGCGCCGTACCGGCTCTCGCTTCGCTTTGCAGCCGCCGAAGACGCACCTCCGCCGTCTAGGCATCCTTCGCTCGCAAAGCGCGAGAGAGAAGCGGGCGGCTCTCTGCGGTGCGCAAAGATGCGAACAGAAGCGGCTACGTGGAGAAAACCTTCTCCACGCACGCTACCTTCTCTGGGAACTCCAAGTGCACGAGTTCTGTAAGACTGAAGCTGGGGCAAAGTGCATCTCAATCTCTCTTGCTTTTTCTCTCGCTGCACAGTGTGACCCAGTGCCAGTGCTGCCAAATCTTCGTGGCCTTGGCGAACTTCCTTTGGAGATGGGCCTGCATGCTGCTATGCTTGCTGATGTAGTTTGGATGTGAAATGCAGCGAGCACAGCAGCAGGGTGCCGTACCGACTCTCGCTTCGCTTTGCAGCCGCCGAAGACGCACCTTCGCCGCTGAGGCGTCCTTCGCTCGCACAGCGCGAGAGAGAAGCGGGCGGCTCTCTGCGGTGCAGCAAAAACGCGAACAGAAGAGGCTACGTGGAGAAAACATTCCCCACGCACGCCACCTTCTCTGGGAACTCCAAGTGCACGAGTTCTGTAAGACTGAAGCTGGGGCAAAGTGCATCTCAATCTCTCTTGCTTTTTCTCTCGCTGCACAGTTTGACCCAGTGCCAGTACTGCCAGAACTTTGTGGCGGCAGGAAACATCCTTTGGAGATGAGCCTGCATGATGCTATGCGTGCTAGTGCAGTTTGGAAATAAAATGCGGGGAGTACAGCAGCAGGGCGCCGTACCGGCTCTCGCTTCGCTTTGCAGCCGCCGAAGACGCACCTTCGCCGCCTAGGCGCCCTTCGCTCGCAAAGCGCGAGAGAGAAGCGGGCGACTCTCAGAGGTGCGGCAAAAACACGAACAGAAGAGGCTACGTGGAGAAAACATTACCCACGCACGCCACCTTCTCTGGGAACTCCAAGTCCACGAGTTCTGTAAGACTGAAGCTGGGGCAAAGTGCATCTCAATCTCTCTTGCTTTTTCTCTCGCTGCACACTGTGACCCAGTGCCAGTGCTGCCAAATCTTCGTGGCAGTGGCGAACTTCCTTTGGAGATGAGCCTGCATGCTGCTATGCGTGCTGATGTAGTTTGGATGTGAAATGCAGCGAGCACAGCAGCAGGGCGCCGTACCGACTCTCGCTTCGCTTTGCAGCCGCCGAAGACGCACCTTCGCCGGCTAGGCGTCCTTCGATCGCAAAGCGCGAGAGAGAAGCGGGCGGCTCTCTGCGGTGCGCAAAGATGCGAACAGAAGCGGCTACGTGGAGAAAACCTTCTCCACGCACGCTACCCTCTCTGGGAACTCTAAGTGCACGAGTTCTGTAAGACTGAAGCTGGGGCAAAGTGCATCTCAATCTCTCTTGCTTTTTCTCTCGCTGAACAGTTTGACCCAGTGCCAGTAGTGCCAGAACTTCGTGGCGGCAGGAAACATCCTTTGGAGGTGAGCCTGCATGCTGCTATGCGTGCTAGTGCAGTTTGGAAATAAAATGCGGGGAGTACAGCAGCAGGGCGCCGTACCGGCTCTCGCTTCGCTTTGCAGCCGCCGAAGACGCACCTTCGCCGCCTAGGCGCCCTTCGCTCGCAAAGCGCGAGAGAGAAGCGGGCGACTCTCAGCGGTGCGGCAAAAACGCGAACAGAAGAGGCTACGTGGAGAAAACCTTCTCCACCCACTCTACCTTCTCTAGGAACTCCAAGTGCACGTGTTCTGCAAGGCTGAAGCCGGGGCGAAATTCTTTTCTCTCTCTTTTGCTCCCTCTCTCTCTGCATATTTAGTCCCGAGTGCCAGTGCTGCCAGAACTTCGTGGCGGCCGGAAACATCATTTGGAGATGAGCCTGCATGCTGCTATGCGTGCTAGTTAAGTTTGGAAGTAAAATGCGGGGAGTACAGCAGCAGGGCGCCATACCGGCTCTCGCTTCTCTTTGCAGCCGCCGGAGACGCACCTTCGCAGGCTTGGCGTCCTTCGCTCGCAAAGCGCGAGAGAGAAGCGGGCGACTCTCAGCGGTGCGGCAAAAACGCGAACAGAAGAGGCTACGTGGAGAAAACATTCCCCACGCACGCCACCTTCTCTGGGAACTCCAAGTGCACGAGTTCTGCAAGGCTGAAGCCGGGGCGAAATTCTTTTCTCTCTCTCTCGCTCCCTCTCTCTCGGCATATTTAGTCCCGAGTGCCAGTGCTGCCAGAACTTCGTGGCAGCCGGAAACATCCTTTGGAGATGAGCCTACATGCTGCTATGCGTGCTAGTGCAGTTTAGAAATAAAATGCAGGGAGTACAGCAGCAGGGCGCCGTACCGGCTCTCGCTTCGCTTTGAAGCCGCCGAAGACGCACCTTCGCCGGCTAGGCGGCCTTCGCTCGCAAAGCGCGAGAGAGAAGCAAGCGACTCTCAGCGGTGCGGCAGAAACACGAACAGAAGAGGCTACGTGGAGAAAACTTTACCCACGCACGCCGCCTTCTCTGCGAACTCCAAGTGCACGAGTTCTGTAAGACTGAAGCTGGGGCAAAGTGCATCTCAATCTCTCTTGCTTTTTCTCTCGCTGAACAGTTTGACCCAGTGCCAGTACTGCCAGAACCTCGTGGCGGCAGGAAACGTCCTTTGGAGGTGAGCCTGCATGATGCTATGCGTGCTAGTGCCGTTTGGAAATAAAATGCGGGGAGTACAGCAGCAGGGTGCCGTACCGGCTCTCGCTTCGCTTTGCAGCCGCCGAAGACGCACCTTCGCCGTCTAGGCGCCCTTCGCTCGCAAAGCGCGAGAGAGAAGCGGGCGACTCTCAGCGGTGCGGCAAAAACGCGAACAGAAGAGGCTACGTGGAGAAAACATTCCCCACGCACTCTATCTTCTCTGGGAACTCCAAGTGCACGAGTTCTGTAAGACTGAAGCTGGGGCAAAGTGCATCTCAATCTCTCTTGCTTTTCTCTCGCTGCACAGTGTGACCCAGTTAAGTGCTGCCAAATCTTCGTGGCGGCAGGGGACATCCTTTGGAGATGAGCCTGCATGCTACTATGCGTGCTAGTGCAGTTTGGAAGTAAAATGCAGCGAGCACAGCAGCAGGGCGCCGTACGGTCTCTCGCTTCACTTTGCAGCCGCCGGAGACGCACCTTCGCCGGCTAGGCGTCCTTCGCTCGCAAAGCGCGAGAGAGAAGCGGGCGACTCTCTGCGGTGCGGCAAAAACGAGAACAGAAGACGCTACGTGGAGAAAACCTTCTCCACGCACGCCACCTTCTCTGGGAACACCAAGTGCACGAGTTCTGCAAGGCTGAAGCTGCGGCGAAATTCTTTTCTCTCTCTCTCGCTCCCTCTCTCTCTGCATATTTCTTCCCGAGTGCCAGTGCTGCCAGAACCTCGTGGCGGCAGGAAACATCCTTTGGAGATGAGCCTGCATGCTGCTATGCGTGCTAGTGAAGTTTGGAAGTAAAATGCGGGGAGTACAACAGCAGGGCGCCGTACCGGCTCTCGCTTCGCTTTGCAGCCGCCGAAGACACACCTTCGCCGGCTAGGCGCCCTTCGCTCGCAAAGCGCGAGAGAGAAGCGGGCGACTCTCAGCGGTGCGGCAAAAACGCGAACAGAAGAGGCTACGTGGACAAAACATTCCCCACGCATGCCACCTTCTCTGGGAACTCCAAGTGCACGAGTTCTGTAAGACTGAAGCTGGGGCAAAGTGCATCTCAATCTCTCTTGCTTTTTCTCTCGCTGCACAGTGTGACCCAGTGGCAGTACTGCCAAATCTTCGTGGCAGTGGCGAACTTCCTTTGGAGATGAGCCTGCATGCTGCTATGCGTGCTGATGTAGTTTGGATGTGAAATGTAGCGAGCACAGCAGCAGGGCGCCGTACCGACTCTCGCTTCGCTTTGCAGCCGCCGAAGACGCACCTTCGCCGGCTAGGCGTCCTTCGCTCGCACCGCGCGAGAGAGAAGCGGGCGGCTCTCTGCAGTGCACAAAGATGCGAACAGAAGCGGCTATGTGGAGAAAACCTTCTCCACGCACTCTACCTTCTCTGGGAACTCCAAGTGCACGAGTTCTGTAAGACTGAAGCTGGGGCAAAGTGCATCTCAATCTCTCTTGCTTTTTCTCTCGCTGAACAGTTTGACCCAGTTACAGTACTGCCAGAACTTCGTGGCGGCAGGAAACATCCTTTGGAGATGAGCCTGCATGCTGCTATGCGTGCTGGTGTAGTTTGGATGTGAAATGCAGCGAGCACAGCAGCAGGGCGCCAGACCGGCTCTCGCTTCGCTTTGCAGCCGCCGAAGACGCACCTTCGCCGGCTAGGCGTCCTTCGCTCGCAAAGCGCGAGAGAGAAGCGGGCGACTCTCAGCGGTGCGGCAAAAACGCGAACAGAAGGGGCTACGTGGAGAAAACCTTCTCCACGCACTCTACCTTCTCTGGGAACTCCAAGTGCACGAGTTCTGTAAGACTGAAGCTGGGGCAAAGTGCATCTCAATCTCTCTTTCTTTTTCTCTCGCTGAACAGTTTGACCCAGTGCCAGTAGTGCCAGAACTTCGTGGCGGCAGGAAACATCTTTTGGAGATGAGCCTGCATGATGCTATGTGTGCTAGTGCCGTTTGGAAATAAAATGCGGGGAGTACAGCAGCAGGGCGCCGTACCGGCTCTCGCTTCGCTTTGCAGCCGCCGAAGACGCACCTTCGCCGGCTAGGCATCCTTCGCTCGCAAAGCGCGAGAGAGAAGCGGGCGACTCTCTGTGGTGCGGCAAAAACGCGAACAGAAGAGGCTACGTGGAGAAAACATTCCCCACGCACGCCACCTTCTCTGGGAACTCCAAGTGCACGAGTTCTGTAAGACTGAAGCTGGGGCAAAGTGCATCTCAATCTCTCTTGCTTTTTCTCTCGCTGCACAGTGTGACCCAGTGCCAGTGCTGTCAAATATTCGTGGCAGTAGCGAACTTACTTTGGAGATGAGCCTGCATGCTGCTATGCGTGCTGGTGTAGTTTGGATGTGAAATGCAGCGAGCACAGCAGCAGGGCGCCGTACCGACTCTCGCTTCGCTTTGCAGCCGCCGAAGACGCACCTTCGCCGGCTAGGCGTCCTTCGCTCGAAAAGCGCGAGAGAGATGCGGGCGACTCTCTGCGGAGCGGCAAAAACGCGAACAGAAGAGGCTACGTGGAGAAAACCTTCTCCACGCACTCTACCTTCTCTAGGAACTCCAAGTGCATGAGTTCTGCAAGGCTGAAGCCGGGGCGAAATTCTTTTCTCTCTCTCTCGCTCCCTCTCTCTCTGCATATATTGTCCCGAGTGCCAGTGCTGCCAGAACTTCGAGGCGGCAGGAAACATCCTTTGGAGATGAGCCTGCATGCTGCTATGCGTGCTAGTGCAGTTTGGAAGTAAAATGCGGGGAGTACAGCAGCAGGGCGCCGTACCGGCTCTCGCTTCGCTTTGCAGCCGCCGAAGACGCACCTTCGCCGCCTAGGCGGCCTTCGCTCGCAAAGCGCGAAAGAGAAGCGGGCGGCTCTCTGCGGTGCGCAAAGATGCGAACAGAAGCGGCTACGTGGAGAAAACCTTCTCCACGCACGCTACCTTCTCTGGGAACTCCAAGTTCACGAGTTCTGTAAGACTGAAGCTGGGGCAAAGTGCATCTCAATCTCTCTTGCTTTTTCTCTCGCTGAACAGTTTGACCCAGTGCCAGTACTGCCAGAACTTCGTGGCGGCAGGAAACATCTTTTGGAGATGAGCCTGCATGATGCTATGCGTGCTAGTGCAGTTTGGAAATAAAATGCGGGGAGTACAGCAGCAGGGCGCCGTACCGGCTCTCGCTTCGCTTTGCAGCCGCCGAAGACGCACCTTCGCTGTCTAGGCGTCCTTCGCTCGCAAAGCGCGAGAGAGAAGCGGGCGACTCTGAGCGGTGCGGCAAAAACGCGAACAGAAGAGGCTACGTGGAGAAAACATTCTCCACGCACTCTACCTTCTCTGGCAACTCCAAGTGCACGAGTTCTGTAAGACTGAAGCTGGGGCAAAGTGCATCTCAATCTCTCTTGCTTTTTCTCTCGCTGCACAGTGGGACCCAGTGCCAGTGCTGCCAAATCTTCGTGGCAGTGGCGAACTTCCTTTGGAGATGAGCCTGCATGCTGTTATGCGTGCTGGTGTAATTTGGATGTGAAATGCAGCGAGCACAGCAGCAGGGCGCCGTACCGGCTCTCGCTTCGCTTTGCAGCCGCCGAAGACGCACGTTCGCCGGCTAGGCGTCCTTCGCTCGCACAGCGCGAGAGAGAAGCGGGCGACTCTCTGCGGTGCGGCAAAAACGAGAACAGAAGTGGCTACATGGAGAAAACCTTCTCCACGCACGCTACCTTCTCTAGGAACACCAAGTGCACGAGTTCTGCAAGGCTGAAGCTGGGGCGAAATTCTTTTCTCTCTCTCTCGCTCCCTCAGTCTCTGCATATATATTCCCGAGTGCCAGTGCTGCCAGAACTTCGCGGCGGCAGGAAACATCCTTTAGAGATGAGCCTGCATGCTGCTATGCGTGCTAGTTAAGTTTGGAAGTAAAATGCGGGGAGTACAGCAGCAGGGCGCCGTACCGACTCTCGCTTCGCTTTGCAGCCGCCGAAGACGCACCTTCGCCGGCTAGGCGTCCTTCGCTGGCAAAGCGCGAGAGAGATGCGGGCGGCTCTCTGCGGTGCGAAAAGATGCGAACAGAAGCGGCTACGTGGAGAAAACCTTCTCCACGCACGCTACCCACTCTGGGAACTCTAAGTGCACGAGTTCTGTAAGACTGAATTTGGGGCAAAGTGCATCTCAATCTCTCTTGCTTTTTCTCTCGCTGAACAGTTTGACCCAGTGCCAGTACGGCCAGAACTTCGTGGCGGCAGGAAACATCCTTTGGAGATGAGCCTGCATGCTGCTATGCGTGCTAGTGCAGTTTGGAAGTAAAATGCGGGGAGTACAGCAGCAGGGCACCGTACCGGCTCTCGCTTCGCTTTGCAGCCGCCGAAGACGCACCTTCGCCGGCTAGGCGTCCTTCGCTCGCAAAGCGCGAGAGAGAAGCGGGCGACTCTGAGCGGTGCGGCAAAAACGCGAACAGAAGAGGCTACGTGGAGAAAACATTCTCCACGCACTCTACCTTCTCTGGGAACTCCAAGTGCACGAGTTCTGTAAGACTGAAGCTGGGGCAAAGTGCATCTCAATCTCTCTTGCTTTTTCTCTCGCTGCACAGTGGGACCCAGTGCCAGTGCTGCCAAATCTTCGTGGCAGTGGCGAACTTCCTTTGGAGATGAGCCTGCATGCTGTTATGCGTGCTGGTGTAATTTGGATGTGAAATGCAGCGAGCACAGCAGCAGGGCGCCGTACCGGCTCTCGCTTCGCTTTGCAGCCGCCGAAGGCGCACGTTCGCCGGCTAGGCGTCCTTCGCTCGCACAGCGCGAGAGAGAAGCGGGCGACTCTCTGCGGTGCGGCAAAAACGAGAACAGAAGTGGCTACATGGAGAAAACCTTCTCCACGCACGCTACCTTCTCTAGGAACACCAAGTGCACGAGTTCTGCAAGGCTGAAGCTGGGGCGAAATTCTTTTCTCTCTCTCTCGCTCCCTCAGTCTCTGCATATATATTCCCGAGTGCCAGTGCTGCCAGAACTTCGCGGCGGCAGGAAACATCCTTTAGAGATGAGCCTGCATGCTGCTATGCGTGCTAGTGCAGTTTGGAAGTAAAATGCGGGGAGTACAGCAGCAGGGCGCCGTACCGACTCTCGCTTCGCTTTGCAGCCGCCGAAGACGCACCTTCGCCGGCTAGGCGTCCTTCGCTGGCAAAGCGCGAGAGAGATGCGGGCGGCTCTCTGCGGTGCGAAAAGATGCGAACAGAAGCGGCTACGTGGAGAAAACCTTCTCCACGCACGCTACCCACTCTGGGAACTCTAAGTGCACGAGTTCTGTAAGACTGAAGCTGGGGCAAAGTGCATCTCAATCTCTCTTGCTTTTTCTCTCGCTGAACAGTTTGACCCAGTGCCAGTACGGCCAGAACTTCGTGGCGGCAGGAAACATCCTTTGGAGATGAGCCTGCATGCTGCTATGCGTGCTAGTGCAGTTTGGAAGTAAAATGCGGGGAGTACAGCAGCAGGGCACCGTACCGGCTCTCGCTTCGCTTTGCAGCCGCCGAAGACGCACCTTCGCCGCCTAGGCGGCCTTCGCTCGCAAAGCGCGAGAGAGAAGCGGGCGGCTCTCTGCGGTGCACAAAGATGAGAACAGAAGCGGCTACGTGGAGAAAACCATCTCCACACACGCTACCTTCTCTTGGAACTCCAAGTGCACGAGTTCTGTAAGACTGAATTTGGGGCAAAGTGCATCTCAATCTCTCTTGCTTTTTCTCTCGCTGAACAGTTTGACCCAGTGCCAGTACTGCCAGAACTTCGTGGCGGCAGGAAACATCCTTTGCAGATGAGCCTGCATGATGCTATGCGTGCTAGTGCAGTTTGGAAATAAAATGCGGGGAGTACAGCAGCAGGGCGCCGTACCGGCTCTCGCTTCGCTCTGCAGCCGCCGAAGACGCACCTTCGCCGGCTAGGCGTCCTTCGCTGGCAAAGCGTGAGAGAGAAGCGGGCGGCTCTCTGCGGTGCGCAAAGATGCGAACAGAAGCGGCTACGTGGAGAAAACCTTCTCCACGCACGCTACCTTCTCTGGGAACTCCAAGTGCACGAATTCTATAAGACTGAAGCTGGGGCAAAGTGCATCTCAATCTCTCTTGCTTTTTCTCTCGCTGAACAGTTTGACCCAGTGCCAGTACTGCCAGAACTTCGTGGCAGCAGGAAACATCCTTTGGAGATGAGCCTGCATGATGCTATGCGTGCTAGTGCAGTTTGGAAATAAAATGCGGGGAGTACAGCAGCAGGGCGCCGTACCGGCTCTCGCTTCGCTTTGCAGCCGCCGAAGACGCACCTTCGCCGGCTAGGCGTCCTTCGCTCGCCAAGCGCGAGAGAGAAGCGGGCGACTCTCAGCGGTGCGGCAAAAACGCGAACAGAAGAGGCTACGTGGAGAAAAGATTCCCCACGCATGCCACCTTCTCTGGGAACTCCAAGTGCACGAGTTCTGTAAGACTGAAGCTGGGGCAAAGTGCATCTCAATCTCTCTTGCTTTTTCTCTCGCTGCACTGTGTAACCCAGTGCCAGTACTGCCAAATCTTCGTGGCAGTGGCGAACTTCCTTTGGAGATGAGCCTGCATGCTGCTATGCGTACTGGTGTAGTTTGGATGTGAAATGCAGCGACCACAGGAGCAGGGCGCCGTACCGACTCTCGCTTCGCTTTGCAGCCGCCGAAGACGCACCTTCGCCGGCTAGGCGTCCTTCGCTCGCAAAGCGCGAGAGAGAAGCGGGCGACTCTCTGCGGTGCGGCAAAAACACGACCAGAAGAGGCTACGTGGAGAAAACCTTCTCCACACACGCTACCTTCTCTGGGAACTCCAAGTGCACGAGTTCTGCAAGGCTGAAGCTGGGGCGAAATCCTTTTCTCTCTCTCTCGCTCCCTCTGTCTCTGCATATTTTGTCCCGAGTGCCAGTGCTGCCAGAACTTCGTGGCGGCAGGAAACATCCTTTGGAGATGAGCCTGCATGCTGCTATGCGTGCTAGTGCAGTTTGGAAGTAAAATGCGGGGAGTACAGCAGCAGGGCGCCGTACCGGCTCTCGCTTCGCTTTGCAGACGCCGAAGACGCACCTTCGCCGGCTAGGCGCCCTTCGCTCGATAAGCGAGAGAGAAGCGGGCGACTCTCAGCGGTGCGGCAAAAACGAGAACAGAAGAGGCTACGTGGAGAAAACCTTCTCCACGCACGCCACCTTCTCTGGGAACTCCAAGTGAACGAGTTCTGTAAGACTGAAGCTGGGGCAAAGTGCATCTCAATCTCTCTTGCTTTTTCTCTCACTGCACAGTGTGACCCAGTTAAGTGCTGCCAAATCTTCGTGGCAGTGGCGAACTTCCTTTGGAGATGAGCCTGCATGCTGCTATGCGTGCTGGTGTAGTTTGGATGTGAAATGCAGCGAGCACAGCAGCAGGACGCCGTACCGGCTCTCGCTTCGCTTTGCAGCCGCCGAAGACGCACCTTCGCCGGCTAGGCGTCCTTCGCTGGCCAAGCGCGAGAGAGAAGCGGGCGGCTCTCTGCGGTGCGCAAAGATGCGAACAGAAGCGGCTACGTGGAGAAAACCTTCTCCACGCACGCTACCTTCTCTTGGAACTCCAAGTGCACGAGTTCTGCAAGACTGAATTTGGGGCAAAGTGCATCTCAATCTCTCTTGCTTTTTCTCTCGCTGAACAGTTTGACCCAGTGCCAGTACTGCCAGAACTTCGTGGCGGCAGGAAACATCCTTTGGAGATGAGCCTGCATGCTTCTATGCGTGCTAGTGCAGTTTGGAAATAAAATGCGGGGAGAACAGCAGCAGGGCGCCGTACCGGCTCTCACTTCGCTTTGCAGCCGCCGAAGACGCACCTTCGCCGGCTAGGCGTCCTTCACTCGCAAAGCGCGAGAGAGAAGCGGGCGACTCTGAGCGGTGCGGCAAAAACGCGAACAGAAGAGGCTACGTGGAGAAAACGTTCCCCACGCACGCCACCTTCTCTGGGAACTCCAAGTGCACGAGTTCTGTAAGACTGAAGCTGGGGCAAAGTGCATCTCAATCTCTCTTGCTTTTTCTCTCGCTGCACTGTGTGACCCAGTGCCAGTACTGCCAAATCTTCGTGGCAGTGGCGAACTTCCTTTGGAGATGAGCCTGCATGCTGCTATGTGTGCTGGTGTAGTTTGGATGTGAAATGCAGCGAGCACAGCAGCAGGGCGCCGTACCGACTCTCGCTTCGCTTTGCAGCCGCGGAAAACGCACCTTCGCCGGCTAGGCGTCCTTCGCTCGCAAAGCGCGAGAGAGAAGCGGGCGACTCTCTGCGGTGCGGCAAAAACACGAGCAGAAGCGGCTACGTGGAGAAAACCTTCTCCACGCACGCTACCTTCTCTAGGAACACCAAGTGCACGAGTTCTGCAAGGCTGAAGCTGCGGCGAAATTCTTTTCTCTCTCTCTCGCTCCATCTGTCTCTGCATATTTTGTCCCGAGTGCCAGTGCTGCCAGAACTTCGTGGCAGCAGGAAACATCCTTTGGAGATGAGCCTGCATGCTGCTATGCGTGCTAGTTCAATTTGGAAGTAAAATGCGGGGAGTACAGCAGCAGGGCGCCGTACCGGATCTCGCTTCGCTTTGCAGCCGCCGAAGACGCACCTTCGCCGGCTAGGCGCCCTTCGCTCGCAAAGCGCGAGAGAGAAGTGGGCGACTCTCAGCGGTGCGGCAAAAACAAGAACAGAAGAGGCTACGTGGAGAAAACATTCTCCACGCACGCCACCTTCTCTGGGAACTCCAAGTGCACGAGTTCTGTAAGACTGAAGCTGGGGCAAAGTGCATCTCAATCTCTCTTGCTTTTTCTCTCGCTGCACAGTTTGACCCAGTTAAGTGCTGCCAAATCTTCGTGGCAGTGGCGAACTTCCTTTAGAGATGAGCCTGCATGCTGCTATGCGTGCTGCTGTAGTTTGGATGTGAAATGCAGCGAGCACAGCAGCAGGGCGCCGTACCGGCTCTCGCTTCGCTTTGCAGCCGTCGAAGACGCACCTTCGCCGGCTAGGCGTCCTTCGCTCGCAAAGCGCGAGAGAGAAGCGGGCGACTCTCTGCGTTGCGGCAAAAACTCGAACAGAAGAGGCTACGTGGAGAAAACCTTCTCCACGCACGCGACCTTCCCTAGGAACACGAAGTGCACGAGTTCTGCAAAGCTGAAGCTGGGGCGAAATTCTTTTCTCTCTCACTCGTTCCCTCTGTCTCTGCATATATTGTCCCGAGTGCCAGTGCTGCCAGAACTTCGTGGCGGCAGGAAACATCCTTTGGAGATGAGCCTGCATGCTGCTATGCGTGCTAGTGCAGTTTGGAAGTAAAATGCGGGGAGTACAGCAGCAGGGCGCCGTACCGGCTCTCGCTTCGCTTTGCAGCCGCCGAAGACGCACCTTCGCCGGCTAGGCGTCCTTCGCAGGCAAAGCGCGAGAGAGAAGCGGGCGGCTCTCTGCGGTGCGCAAAGATGTGAACAGACGCGGCTACGTGGAGAAAAACTTCTCCGCGCACGCTACCTTCTCTGGGAACTCCAAGTGCACAAGTTCTGTAAGACTGAAGCGGGGGCAAAGTGCATCTCAATCTCTCTTGCTTTTTCTCTCGCTGAACAGTTTGACCCAGTGCCAGTACTGCCAGAACTTCGTGGCGGCAGGAAACATCCTTTGGAGATGAGCCTGCATGATGCTATGCGTGCTAGTGCCGTTTGGAAATAAAATGCGGGGAGTACAGCAGCAGGGCGCCGTACCGGCTCTCGCTTCGCTTTGCAGCCGCCGAAGACGCACCTTCGCCGGCTAGGCGTCCTTCGCTCGCCAAGCGCGAGAGAGAAGCGGGCGACTCTCAGCGGTGCGGCAAAAACGCGAACAGAAGAGGCTACGTGGAGAAAACATTCCCCACGCACGCCACCTTCTCTGGAAACTCCAAGTTCACGAGTTCTGTAAGACTGAAGCTGGGGCAAAGTGCATCTCAATCTCTCTTGCTTTTTCTCTCGCTGCACAGTGTGACCCAGTTAAGTGCTGCCAAATCTTCGTGGCAGTGGCGAACTTCCTTTGGAGATGAGCCTGCATGCTGCTATGCGTGCTGGTGTAGTTTGGATGTGAAATGCAGCGAGCACAGCAGCAGGGCGCCGTACCGGCTCTCGCTTCGCTTTGCAGCCGCCGAAGACGCACCATCGCCGTCTAGGCGTCCTTCGCTCGCAAAGCGTGAGAGAGAAGCGGGCGACTCTCTGCGGTGCGGCAAAAACACGAACAGAAGTGGCTACGTGGAGAAAACCTTCTCCACGCACGCTACCTTCTCTGGGAACTCCAAGTGCACGAGTTCTGTAAGACTGAAGCTGGGGCAAAGTGCTTCTCAATCTCTCTTGCTTTTTTTCTCGCTGAACAGTTTGACCCAGTGCCAGTACTGCCAGAACTTCTTGGCGGCAGGAAACATCCTTTGGAGATGAGCCTGCATGATGCTATGCGTGCAAGTGCAGTTTGGAAGTAAAATGCGGGGAATAGAGCAGCAGGGCGCCGAACCGGCTCTCGCTTCGCTTTGCAGCCGCCGAAGACGCACCTTCGCAGGCTAGGCGTCCTTCGCTGACAAAGCGCGAGAGAGAAGCGGGCGGCGCTCTGCGGTGCGGCAAAGATGCGAACGGAAGCGGCTACGTGGAGAAAACATTCTCCACGCACTCTACCTTCTCTGGGAACTCCAAGTGCACGAGTTCTGCAAGGCTGAAGCTGGGCGAAGTTCTTTTCTCTCTCTCTCGCTCCCTCTCTCTCTGCATACTTTGTCCCGAGTGCCAGTGCTGCCAGAACTTCGTGGCAGCAGGAGACATCCTTTGGAGATGAGCCTGCATGCTGCCATGCGTGCTAGTGCAGTTTGGAAGTAAAATGCGGGGAGTACAGCAGCAGGGCGCCGTGCCGGCTCTCGCTTCGCTTTCTTGCCGAAGATGACGCACCTTCCCTGGCTAGGCGCCCTTCTCTCGCAAAGCGAGAGAGAATCGGGCGACTCTCATCGGTGCGGCAAAAACGCGAACAGAAGAGGCTACGTGGAGAAAACATTCCCCACGCACGCCACCTTCTCTGGGAACTCCAAGTGCACGAGTTCTGTAAGACTGAAGCTGGGGCAAAGTGCATCTCAATCTCTCTTGCTTTTTCTCTCGCTGCACAGTGTGACCCAGTGCCAGTGCTTCCAAATATTCGTGGCAGCAGGGGACATCCTTTGGACATGAGCCTGCATGCTGCTATGCGTGCTTGTTGTATTTTGGATGTGAAATGCAGCGAGCACAGCAGCAGGGCACCGTACCGGCTCACGCTTCGCTTTGCAGCCGCCGAAGACGCACCTTCGCCAGCTAGGCGTCCTTCGCTCGCAAAGCGCGAGAGAGAAGCGGGCGACTCTCTGCGGTGCGGCAAAAACGCGAACAGAAGTGGCTACGTGGAGAAAACCTTCTCCACGCACTCTACCTTCTCTAGGACCTCCAAGTGCACGAGTTCTGCAAGGCTGAAGCTGGGGCGAAATTCTTTTCTCTCTCTCTCGCTCCCTCTCTCTCTGCATATTTTGTCCCGAGTGCCAGTGCTGCCAGAACTTCGTGGCGGTAGGAAACATCCTTTGGAGATGAGCCTGCATGATGCTATGCGTGCTAGTGCAGTTTGGAAGTAAAATGCGGGGAGTACAGCAGCAGGGCGCCGTACCGGCTCTCGCTTCTCTTTGCAGCCGCCGAAGACGCACCTTCGCCGGCTAGGCGCCCTTCGCTCGCAAGGAACGAGAGAGAAGCGGGCGACTCTCAGCGGTGCGGCAAAAACGCGAACAGAAGAGGCTACGTGGAGAAAACATTCTCCACGCACTCTACCTTCTCTGGGAACTCCAAGTGCACGAGTTCTGTAAGACTGAAGCTGGGGCAAAGTGCATCTCAATCTCTCTTGCTTTTTCTCTCGCTGCACAGTGTGACCCAGTGCCAGTGCTGCCAAATCTTCGTGGCAGTGGCGAACTTCCATGGAGATGAGCCTGCATGCTGCTATGCATGCTGGTGTAGTTTGGATGTGAAATGCGGCGAGCACAGCAGCAGGGCGCCGTACCGGCTCTCGCTTCGCTTTGCCGCCGCCGAAGACGCACCTTCGCCGGCTAGGCGTCCTTCGCTCGCAAAGCGCGAGAGAGAAGCGGGCGGCGCTCTGCGGTGCGGCAAAGATGCGAACGGAAGCGGCTACGTGGAGAAAACATTCTCCACGCACTCTACCTTCTCTGGGAACTCCAAGTGCACGAGTTCTGCAAGGCTGAAGCTGGGCGAAGTTCTTTTCTCTCTCTCTCGCTCCCTCTCTCTCTGCATACTTTGTCCCGAGTGCCAGTGCTGCCAGAACTTCGTGGCGGCAGGAAACATCCTTTGGAGATGAGCCTGCATGCTGCTATGCGTGCTAGTGCAGTTTGGAAGTAAAATGCGGGGAGTACAGCAGCAGGGCGCCGTACTGGCTCTCGCGTCGCTTTCTTGCCGAAGATGACGCACCTTCCCTGGCTAGGCGCCCTTCGCTCGCAAAGCGAGAGAGAAGCGGGCGACTCTCATCGGTGCGGCAAAAACGCGAACAGAAGAGGCTACGTGGAGAAAACATTCCCCACGCACGCTACCTTCTCTGGGAACTCCAAGTGCACGAGTTCTGTAAGACTGAAGCTGGGGCAAAGTGCATCTCAATCTCTCTTGCTTTTTCTCTCGCTGCACAGTGTGACCCAGTGCCAGTGCTGCCAAATCTTCGTGGCAGTGGCGAACTTCCATGGAGATGAGCCTGCATGCTGCTATGCATGCTGGTGTAGTTTGGATGTGAAATGCGGCGAGCACAGCAGCAGGGCGCCGTACCGGCTCTCGCTTCGCTTTGCCGCCGCCGAAGACGCACCTTCGCCGGCTAGGCGTCCTTCGCTCGCAAAGCACGAGAGAGAAGCGGGCGGCTCTCTGCGGTGCAGCAAAAACGCGAACAGAAGCGGCTACGTGGAGAAAACCTTCTCCACGCATGCTACCTTCTCTGGGAACTCCAAGTGCACGTGCTCTGCAAGGCTGAAGCTGGGGCGAAGTTCTTTTCTCTGTCGCTCCCTCTCTCTCTGCATATTTTGTCCCGAGTGCCAGTGCTGCCAGAACTTCGTGGCGGCAGGAAACATCCTTTGGAGATGAGCCTGCATGCTGCCATGCGTGCTAGTGCAGTTTGGAAGTAAAATGCGGGGAGTACAGCAGCAGGGCGCCGTACCGGCTCTCGCTTCGCTTTGCAGCCGCCGAAGACGCACCTTCGCCGGCTAGGCGCCCTTCGCTCCAAAGTGCGAGAGAGAAGCGGGCGACTCTCAGCGGTGCGGCAAAAACGCGAACAGAAGAGGCTACGTGGAGAAAACATTCTCCACGCACTCTACCTTCTCTGGGAACTCCAAGTGCACGAGTTCTGTAAGACTGAAGCTGGGGCAAAGTGCTTCTCAATCTCTCTTGCTTTTTCTCTCGCTGCACAGTGTGACCCAGTGCCAGTGCTGCCAAATCTTCGTGGCAGCAGGGGACATCCTTTGGAGATGAGCCTGCATGCTGCTATGCGTGCTTGTTGTATTTTGGATGTGAAATGCAGCGAGCACAGCAGCAGGGCGCCGTACCGGCTCTCGCTTCGCTTTGCAGCCGCCGAAGACGCACCTTCGCCGGCTAGGCGTCCTTCGCTCGCAAAGCGCGAGAGAGAAGCGGGCGACTCTCTGCGGTGCGGCAAAAACGAGAACAGAAGTGGCTACGTGGAGAAAACCTTCTCCACGCACGCTACCTTCTCTAGGACCTCCAAGTGCACGAGTTCTGCAAGGCTGAAGCTGGGGCGAAATTCTTTTCTCTCTCTCTCGATCCCTCTGTCTCTGCATATTTCGTCCCGAGTGCCAGTGCTGCCAGAATTCGTGGCGGCAGGAAACATCCTTTGGAGATGAGCCTGCATGATGCTATGCGTGCTGGAGCAATTTGGAAGTAAAATGCAGGGAGCACAGCAGCAGGGCGCCGTACCGGCACGCGATTGGCTTTCTAGCCGAAGAAGACGCACCTTCGCCGGCTAGGCGTCCTTCGGAGACAAAGCGCAAGAGAGAAGCGGGCGGCGCTCTGCGGTTTGGCAAAGATGCGAACAGAAGCGGCTACGTGGAGAAAACCTTCTCCACGCACGCTACCTTCTCTGGGAACTCCAAGTGCATGAGTTCTGCAAGGCTGAAGCTGGGGCGAAGTTCTTTTCTCTCTCTCTCGCTCCCTCTCTCTCTGCATATTTTGTCCCGAGTGCCAGTGCTGCCAGAACTTCGTGGCGGCAGGAAACATCCTTTGGAGATGAGCCTGCATGCTGCTATGCGTGCTAGTGCAGTTTGGAAGTAAAATGCGGGGAGTACAGCAGCAGGGCGCCGTACCGGCTCTCGCTTCGCTTTGCAGGCGACGAAGACGGACCTTCGCCGGCTAGGCGCCCTTCGCTCGCAAGGCGCGGGAGAGAAGCGGGCGACTCTCAGCAGTGCGGCAAAAACGCGAACAGAAGCGGCTACGTGGAGAAAACCTTCTCCACGCACGCTACCTTCTCTGGCAACTCCAAGTGCACGAGTTCTGTAAGACTGAAGCTGGGGAAAAGTGCATCTCAATCTCTCTTGCTTTTTCTCTCGCTGCACAGTGTGACCCAGTGCCAGTGCTGCCAAATCTTCGTGGCAGTGGCGAACTTCCATGGAGATGAGCCTGCATGCTGCTATGCATGCTGGTGTAGTTTGGATGTGAAATGCGACGAGCACAGCAGCAGGGCGCCGTACCGGCTCTCGCTTCGCTTTGCAGCCGCCGAAGACGCACCTTCGCCGGCTAGGCGTCCTTCACAGGCAAAGCGCGAGAGAGAAGCGGGCGGCTCTCTGCGGTGCGCAAAGATGCGAACAGAAGCGGCTACGTGGAGAAAACCTTCTCCACGCACGCTACCTTCTCTGGGAACTCCAAGTGCACGAGTTCTGTAAGACTGAAGCTGGGGCAAAGTGCATCTCAATCTCTCTTGCTTTTTTTCTCGCTGAACAGTTTGACCCAGTGCCAGTACTGCCAGAACTTCGTGGCGGCAGGAAACATCCTTTGGAGATGAGCCTGCATGCTACTATGCGTGCTATAGCAGTTTGGAAGTAAAATGCAGCGAGCACAGCAGCAGGGCGCCGTACCGGCTCTCGCTTCGCTTTGCAGCCGCCGAAGATGCACCTTCGCCGGCTAGGCGTCCTTCGCTCGCAAAGCGCGAGAGAGAAGCGGGCGACTCTCTGCGGTGCGGCAAAAACGAGAACAGAAGCGGCTACGTGGAGAAAACCTTCTCCACGCACGCTACCTTCTCTGGGAACTCCAAGTGCACGAGTTCTGCAAGGCTGAATCTTGGGCGAAGTTCTTTTCTCTCTCTCTCGCTCCCTCTCTCTCTGCATATTTCGTCCCGAGTACCAGTGCTGCCAGAACTTCGTGGCGGCAGGAAACATCCTTTGGAGATGAGCCTGCATGCTGCTGTGCGTGCTAGTGCAGTTTGGAAGTAAAATGCGTGGAGTACAGCAGCAGGGCGCCGTACCGGCTCTCGCTTCGCTTTGCAGCCGCCGAAGACGCACCTTCGCCGGCTAGGCGCCCTTCGCTCGCAAAGCGCGAGAGAGAAGCGGGCGACTCTGAGCGGTGCGGCAAAAACGCGAACAGAAGAGGCTACGTGGAGAAAACATTCTCCACGCACTCTACCTTCTCTGAGAACTCCAAGTGCACGAGTTCTGTAAGACTGAAGCTGGGGCAAAGTGCATCTCAATCTCTCTTGCTTTTTCTCTCGCTGCACAGTGTGACCCAGTGCCAGTGCTGCCAAATCTTCGTGGCAGTGGCGAACTTCCATGGAGATGAGCCTGCATGCTGCTATGCGTGCTGGTGTAGTTTGGATGTGAAATGCGGCGAGCACAGCAGCAGGGCGCCGTACCGGCTCTCGCTTCGCTTTGCCGCCGCCGAAGAAGACGCACCTTCGCCGGCTAGGCGTCCTTCACAGGCAAAGCGCGAGAGAGAAGCGGGCGGCTCTCTGCGGTGCTCAAAGATGCGAAGAGAAGCGGCTACGTGGAGAAAACCTTCTCCACGCACGCTACCTTCTCTGGGAAATCCAAGTGCACGAGTTCTGCAAGGCTGAAGCTGGGCGAAGTTCTTTTCTCTCTCTCTCGCTCCCTCTCTCTCTGCATACTTTGTCCCGAGTGCCAGTGCTGCCAGAACTTCGTGACAGCAGGAGACATCCTTTGGAGATGAGCCTGCATGCTGCCATGCGTGCTAGTGCAGTTTGGAAGTAAAATGCGGGGAGTACAGCAGCAGGGCGCCGTACCGGCTCTCGCTTCGCTTTCTTGCTGAAGAAGACGCACCTTCCCTGGCTAGGCGCCCTTCGCTCGCAAAGCGAGAGAGAAGCGGGCGACTCTCATCGGTGCGGCAAAAACGCGAACAGAAGAGGCTACGTGGAGAAAACATTCCCCACGCACTCTACCTTCTCTGGGAACTCCAAGTGCACGAGTTCTGTAAGACTGAAGCCGGGGCAAAGTGCATCTCAATCTCTCTTGCTTTTTCTCTCGCTGCACAGTGTGACCCAGTGCCAGTGCTTCCAAATCTTCGTGGCAGCAGGGGACATCCTTTGGACATGAGCCTGCATGCTGCTATGCGTGCTTGTTGTATTTTGGATGTGAAATGCAGCGAGCACAGCAGCAGGGCACCGTACCGGCTCTCGCTTCGCTTTGCAGCCGCCGAAGACGCACCTTCGCCGGCTAGGCGTCCTTCGCTCGCAAAGCGCGAGAGAGAAGCGGGCGACTCTCTGCGGTGCGGCAAAAACGCGAACAGAAGTGGCTACGTGGAGAAAACCTTCTCCACGCACTCTACCTTCTCTAGGACCTCCAAGTGCACGAGTTCTGCAAGGCTGAAGCTGGGGCGAAATTCTTTTCTCTCTCTCTCGCTCCCTCTCTCTCTGCATATTTTATCCCGAGTGCCAGGGCTGCCAGTACTTCGTGGCGGCAGGAAACATCCTTTGGAGATGAGCCTGCATGATGCTATGCGTGCTAGTGCAGTTTGGAAGTAAAATGCGGGGAGTACAGCAGCAGGGCGCCGTACCGGCTCTCGCTTCGCTTTGCAGACGCCGAAGACGCACCTTCGCCGGCTAGGCGCCCTTCGCTCGATAAGCGAGAGAGAAGCGGGCGACTCTCAGCGGTGCGGCAAAAACGAGAACAGAAGAGGCTACGTGGAGAAAACCTTCTCCACGCACGCCACCTTCTCTGGGAACTCCAAGTGAACGAGTTCTGTAAGACTGAAGCTGGGGCAAAGTGCATCTCAATCTCTCTTGCTTTTTCTCTCACTGCACAGTGTGACCCAGTTAAGTGCTGCCAAATCTTCGTGGCAGTGGCGAACTTCCTTTGGAGATGAGCCTGCATGCTGCTATGCGTGCTGGTGTAGTTTGGATGTGAAATGCAGCGAGCACAGCAGCAGGGCGCCGTACCGGCTCTCGCTTCGCTTTGCAGCCGCCGAAGACGCACCTTCGCCGTCTAGGCGTCCTTCGCTCGCAAAGCGTGAGAGAGAAGCGGGCGACTCTCTGCGGTGCGGCAAAAACACGAACAGAAGTGGCTACGTGGAGAAAACCTTCTCCACGCACGCTACCTTCTCTGGGAACTCCAAGTGCACGAGTTCTGTAAGACTGAAGCTGGGGCAAAGTGCTTCTCAATCTCTCTTGCTTTTTTTCTCGCTGAACAGTTTGACCCAGTGCCAGTACTGCCAGAACTTCTTGGCGGCAGGAAACATCCTTTGGAGATGAGCCTGCATGATGCTATGCGTGCAAGTGCAGTTTGGAAGTAAAATGCGGGGAGTAGAGCAGCAGGGCGCCGAACCGGCTCTCGCTTCGCTTTGCAGCCGCCGAAGACGCACCTTCGCAGGCTAGGCGTCCTTCGCTGACAAAGCGCGAGAGAGAAGCGGGCGGCGCTCTGCGGTGCGGCAAAGATGCGAACGGAAGCGGCTACGTGGAGAAAACATTCTCCACGCACTCTACCTTCTCTGGGAACTCCAAGTGCACGAGTTCTGCAAGGCTGAAGCTGGGCGAAGTTCTTTTCTCTCTCTCTCGCTCCCTCTCTCTCTGCATACTTTGTCCCGAGTGCCAGTGCTGCCAGAACTTCGTGGCAGCAGGAGACATCCTTTGGAGATGAGCCTGCATGCTGCCATGCGTGCTAGTGCAGTTTGGAAGTAAAATGCGGGGAGTACAGCAGCAGGGCGCCGTGCCGGCTCTCGCTTCGCTTTCTTGCCGAAGATGACGCACCTTCCCTGGCTAGGCGCCCTTCTCTCGCAAAGCGAGAGAGAATCGGGCGACTCTCATCGGTGCGGCAAAAACGCGAACAGAAGAGGCTACGTGGAGAAAACATTCCCCACGCACGCTACCTTCTCTGGGAACTCCAAGTGCACGAGTTCTGTAAGACTGAAGCTGGGGCAAAGTGCATCTCAATCTCTCTTGCTTTTTCTCTCGCTGCACAGTGTGACCCAGTGCCAGTGCTTCCAAATATTCGTGGCAGCAGGGGACATCCTTTGGACATGAGCCTGCATGCTGCTATGCGTGCTAGTGCAGTTTGGAAGTAAAATGCGGGGAGTACAGCAGCAGGGCGCCGTACCGGCTCTCGCTTCTCTTTGCAGCCGCCGAAGACGCACCTTCGCCGGCTAGGCGCCCTTCGCTCGCAAGGAACGAGAGAGAAGCGGGCGACTCTCAGCGGTGCGGCAAAAACGCGAACAGAAGAGGCTACGTGGAGAAAACATTCTCCACGCACTCTACCTTCTCTGGGAACTCCAAGTGCACGAGTTCTGTAAGACTGAAGCTGGGGCAAAGTGCATCTCAATCTCTCTTGCTTTTTCTCTCGCTGCACAGTGTGACCCAGTGCCAGTGCTGCCAAATCTTCGTGGCAGTGGCGAACTTCCATGGAGATGAGCCTGCATGCTGCTATGCATGCTGGTGTAGTTTGGATGTGAAATGCGGCGAGCACAGCAGCAGGGCGCCGTACCGGCTCTCGCTTCGCTTTGCCGCCGCCGAAGACGCACCTTCGCCGGCTAGGCGTCCTTCGCTCGCAAAGCGCGAGAGAGAAGCGGGCGGCGCTCTGCGGTGCGGCAAAGATGCGAACGGAAGCGGCTACGTGGAGAAAACATTCTCCACGCACTCTACCTTCTCTGGGAACTCCAAGTGCACGAGTTCTGCAAGGCTGAAGCTGGGCGAAGTTCTTTTCTCTCTCTCTCGCTCCCTCTCTCTCTGCATACTTTGTCCCGAGTGCCAGTGCTGCCAGAACTTCGTGGCAGCAGGAGACATCCTTTGGAGATGAGCCTGCATGCTGCCATGCGTGCTAGTGCAGTTTGGAAGTAAAATGCGGGGAGTACAGCAGCAGGGCGCCGTACTGGCTCTCGCGTCGCTTTCTTGCCGAAGATGACGCACCTTCCCTGGCTAGGCGCCCTTCGCTCGCAAAGCGAGAGAGAAGCGGGCGACTCTCATCGGTGCGGCAAAAACGCGAACAGAAGAGGCTACGTGGAGAAAACATTCCCCACGCACGCTACCTTCTCTGGGAACTCCAAGTGCACGAGTTCTGTAAGACTGAAGCTGGGGCAAAGTGCATCTCAATCTCTCTTGCTTTTTCTCTCGCTGCACACTGTGACCCAGTGCCAGTGCTGCCAAATCTTCGTGGCAGTGGCGAACTTCCATGGAGATGAGCCTGCATGCTGCTATGCATGCTGGTGTAGTTTGGATGTGAAATGCGGCGAGCACAGCAGCAGGGCGCCGTACCGGCTCTCGCTTCGCTTTGCAGCCGCCGAAGACGCACCTTCGCCGGCTAGGCGTCCTTCGCTGGCAAAGCGAAACAGAGAAGCGGGCGGCTCTCTGCGGTGCGCAAAGATGCGAACAGAAGCGGCTACGTGGAGAAAACCTTCTCCACGCACGCTGCCTTCTCTTGGAACTCCAAGTGCACGAGTTCTCTAAGACTGAAGCTGGGGCAAAGTGCATCTCAATCTCTCTTGCTTTTTCTCTCGCTGAAGAGTTTGGCCCATTGCCAGTACTGCCAGAACTTCGTGGTGGCAGGAAACATCCTTTGGAGATGAGCCTGCATGATGCTATGCGTTCTAGAGCAGTTTGGAAGTAAAATGCAGCGAGCACAGCAGCAGGGCACCGTACCGGCTCTCGCTTCGCTTTGCAGCCGCCGAAGACGCACCTTCGCCGGCTAGGCGTCCTTCGCTCGCAAAGCGCGAGAGAGAAGCGGGCAACTCTCTGCGGTGCGGCAAAAACGCGAACAGAAGTGGCTACGTGGAGAAAACCTTCTGCACGCACTCTACCTTCTCTAGGACCTCCAAGTGCACGAGTTCTGCAAGGCTGAAGCTGGGGCGAAATTCTTTTCTCTCTCTCTCGCTCCCTCTCTCTCTGCATATTTTGTCCCGAGTGCCAGTGCTGCCAGAACCTCGTGGCGGCAGGAAACATCCTTTGGAGATGAGCCTGCATGCTGCTATGCGTGCTAGTGCAGTTTGGAAGTAAAATGCGGGGAGTACAGCAGCAGGGCGCCGTACCGGCTCTCGCTTCGCTTTGCAGCCGCCGAAGACACACCTTCGCCGGCTAGGCGCCCTTCGCTCGCAAAGCGCGAGAGAGAAGCGGGCGACTCTCAGCGGTGCGGCAAAAACGCGAACAGAAGAGGCTACGTGGAGAAAACATTCTCCACGCACTCTACCTTCTCTGGGAACTCCAAGTGCACGAGTTCTGTAAGACTGAAGCTGGGGCAAAGTGCATCTCAATCTCTCTTGCTTTTTCTCTCGCTGCACAGTGTGACCCAGTGCCAGTGCTGCCAAATCTTCGTGGCAGTGGCAAACTTCCTTTGGAGATGAGCCTGCATGCTGCTATGCGTGCTGGTGTAGTTTGGACGTGAAATGCAGCGAGCACAGCAGCAGGGCACTGCACCGGCTCTCGCTTCGCTTTGCAGCCGCCGAAGACGCACCTTCGCCGGCTAGGCGTCCTTCGCTCGCGAAGCGCGAGAGAGAAGCGGGCGGCTCTCTGCGGTGCTCAAAGATGCTAAAAGAAGCGACTACGTGGAGAAAACCTTCTCCACACACGCTACCTTCTCTGGGAACTCCAAGTGCACGAGTTCTGTAAGACTGAAGCTGGGGCAAAGTGCATCTCAATCTCTCTTGCTTTTTCTCTCGCTGCACTGTGTGACCCAGTGCCAGTGCTGCCAAATCTTCGTGGCAGTGGCGAACTTCCTTTGGAGATGAGCCTGCATGCTGCTATGCGTGCTTGTTGTATTTTGGATGTGAAATGCAGCGAGCACAGCAGCAGGGCGCCGTACCGGCTCTCGCTTCGCTTTGCAGCCGCCGAAGACGCACCTTCACCGTCTAGGCGTCCTTCGCTCGCAAAGCGCGAGAGAGAAGCGGGCGACTCTCTGCGTTGCGGCAAAAACTCGAACAGAAGAGGCTACGTGGAGAAAACCTTCTCCACGCACGCTACCTTCTCTGGGACCTCCAAGTGCACGAGTTCTGCAAGGCTGAAGCTGCGGCGAAATTCTTTTCTCTCTCTCTCGCTCCCTCTGTCTCTGCATATTTTGTCCCGAGTGCCAGTGCTGCCAGAACTTCGTGGCGGCAGGAAACATCCTTTGGAGATGAGCCTGCATGCTGCTATGCGTGCTAGTGCAGTTTGGAAGTAAAATGCGGGGAGTACAGCAGCAGGGCGCCGTACCGGCTCTCGCTTCGCTTTGCAGCCGCAGAAGACACACCTTCACCGGCTAGGCGCCCTTCGCTCGCAAAGCACGAGAGAGAAGCGGGCGACTCTCAGCGGTGCGGCAAAAACGCGAACAGAAGACGCTACGTGGAGAAAACATTCTCCACGCACTCTACCTTCTCTGGGAACTCCAAGTGCACGAGTTCTGTAAGACTGAAGCTGGGGAAAAGTGCATATCAATCTCTCTTGCTTTTTCTCTCGCTGCACAGTGTGACCCAGTGCAGTGCTGCCAGAACTCCGTGGCGGCAGGAGACATCCTTTGGAGATGAGCCTGCATGCTGCCATGCGTGCTAGTGCAGTTTGGAAGTAAAATGCGGGGAGTACAGCAGCAGGGCGCCGTACCGGCTCTCGCTTCGCTTTGCAGCCGCCGAAGACGCACCTTCGCCAGCTAGGCGTCCTTCGCTCCAAAGCGCGAGAGAGAAGCGGGCGACTCTCAGCGGTGCGGCAAAAACGCGAACAGAAGAGGCTACGTGGAGAAAACATTCTCCACGCACTCTACCTTCTCTGGGAACTCCAAGTGCACGAGTTCTGTAAGACTGAAGCTGGGGCAAAGTGCTTCTCAATCTCTCTTGCTTTTTCTCTCGCTGCACAGTGTGACCCAGTGCCAGTGCTGCCAAATCTTCGTGGCAGCAGGGGACATCCTTTGGAGATGAGCCTGCATGCTGCTATGCGTGCTTGTTGTATTTTGGATGTGAAATGCAGCGAGCACAGCAGCAGGGCGCCGTACCGGCTCTCGCTTCGCTTTGCAGCCGCCGAAGACGCACCTTCGCCGGCTAGGCGTCCTTCGCTCGCAAAGCGCGAGAGAGAAGCGGGCGACTCTCTGCGGTGCGGCAAAAACGCGAACAGAAGTGGCTACGTGGAGAAAACCTTCTCCACGCATGCTACCTTCTCTAGGACCTCCAAGTGCACGAGTTCTGCAAGGCTGAAGCTGGGGCGAAATTCTTTTCTCTCTCTCTCGCTCCCTCTGTCTCTGCATATTTAGTCCCGAGTGCCAGTGCTGCCAGAACTTCGTGGCGGCAGGAAACATCCTTTGGAGATGAGCCTGCATGATGCTATGCGTGCTGGAGCAGTTTGGAAGTAAAATGCAGGGAGCACAGCAGCAGGGCGCCGTACCGGCACGCGATTGGCTTTCTAGCCGAAGAAGACGCACCTTCGCCGGCTAGGCGTCCTTCGGAGACAAAGCGCAAGAGAGAAGCGGGCGGCGCTCTGCGGTTCGGCAAAGATGCGAACAGAAGCGGCTACGTGGAGAAAACCTTCTCCACGCACGCTACCTTCTCTGGGAACTCCAAGTGCACGAGTTCTGTAAGACTGAAGCTGGGGCAAAGTTCTTTTCTCTCTCTCTCGCTCCCTCTCTCTCTGCATATTTTGTCCCGAGTGCCAGTGCTGCCAGAACTTCGTGGCGGCAGGAAACATCCTTTGGAGATGAGCCTGCATGCTGCTATGCGTGCTAGTGCAGTTTGGAAGTAAAATGCGGGGAGTACAGCAGCAGGGCGCCGTACCGGCTCTCGCTTCGCTTTGCAGGCGCCGAAGACGGACCTTCGCCGGCTAGGCGCCCTTCGCTCGCAAGGCGCGGAAGAGAAGCGGGCGACTCTCAGCAGTGCGGCAAAAACGCGAACAGAAGCGGCTACGTGGAGAAAACCTTCTCCACGCACGCTACCTTCTCTGGCAACTCCAAGTGCACGAGTTCTGTAAGACTGAAGCTGGGGAAAAGTGCATCTCAATCCCTCTTGCTTTTTCTCTCGCTGCACAGTGTGACCCAGTGCCAGTGCTGCCAAATCTTCGTGGCAGTGGCGAACTTCCATGGAGATGAGCCTGCATGCTGCTATGCATGCTGGTGTAGTTTGGATGTGAAATGCGACGAGCACAGCAGCAGGGCGCCGTACCGGCTCTCGCTTCGCTTTGCCGCCGCCGAAGACGCACCTTCGCCGGCTAGGCGTCCTTCACAGGCAAAGCGCGAGAGAGAAGCGGGCGGCTCTCTGCGGTGCGCAAAGATGCGAACAGAAGCGGCTACGTGGAGAAAACCTTCTCCACGCACGCTACCTTCTCTGGGAACTCCAAGTGCACGAGTTCTGTAAGACTGAAGCTGGGGCAAAGTGCATCTCTATCTCTCTTGCTTTTTTTCTCGCTGAACAGTTTGACCCAGTGCCAGTACTGCCAGAACTTCGTGGCGGCAGGAAACATCCTTTGGAGATGAGCCTGCATGCTACTATGCGTGCTATAGCAGTTTGGAAGTAAAATGCAGCGAGCACAGCAGCAGGGCGCCGTACCGGCTCTCGCTTCGCTTTGCAGCCGCCGAAGATGCACCTTCGCCGGCTAGGCGTCCTTCGCTCGCAAAGCGCGAGAGAGAAGCGGGCGACTCTCTGCGGTGCGGCAAAAACGAGAACAGAAGAGGCTACGTGGAGAAAACCTTCTCCACGCACGCTACCTTCTCTGGGAACTCCAAGTGCACGAGTTCTGCAAGGCTGAATCTTGGGCGAAGTTCTTTTCTCTCTCTCTCGCTCCCTCTGTCTCTGCATATTTCGTCCCGAGTGCCAGTGCTGCCAGAACTTCGTGGCGGCAGGAAACATCCTTTGGAGATGAGCCTGCATGCTGCTGTGCGTGCTGGTGCAGTTTGGAAGTAAAATGCGGGGAGTACAGCAGCAGGGCGCCGTACCGGCTCTCGCTTCGCTTTGCAGCCACCGAAGACGCACCTTCGCCGGCTAGGCGCCCTTCGCTCGCAAAGCGCGAGAGAGAAGCGGGCGACTCTCAGCGGTGCGGCAAAAACGCGAACAGAAGCGGCTACGTGGAGAAAACATTCTCCACGCACTCTACCTTCTCTGGGAACTCCAAGTGCACGAGTTCTGTAAGACTGAAGCTGGGGCAAAGTGCATCTCAATCTCTCTTGCTTTTTCTCTCGCTGCACAGTGTGACCCAGTGCCAGTGCTGCCAAATATTCGTGGCAGTGGCGAACTTCCATGGAGATGAACCTGCATGCTGCTATGCGTGCTGGTGTAGTTTGGATGTGAAATGCAGCGAGCACAGCAGCAGGGCGCCGTACCGGCTCTCGCTTCGCTTTGCCGCCGCCGAAGATGCACCTTCACCGGCTAGGCGCCCTTCGCTCGCAAAGCGCGAGAGAGAAGCGGGCGGCTCTCTGCGGTGCTCAAAGATGCGAACAGAAGCGGCTACGTGGAGAAAACATTCTCCACGCACGCTACCTTCTCTGGGAAATCCAAGTGCACGAGTTCTGTAAGACTGAAGCTGGGGCAAAGTGCACCTCTATCTCTCTTGCTTTTTCTCTCGCTGAACAGTTTGACCCAGTGCCAGTACTGCCAGAACTTCGTGGCGGCAGGAAACATCCTTTGGAGATGAGCCTGCATGCTACTATGCGTGCTAGTGCAGTTTGGAAGTAAAATGCAGCGATCACAGCAGCAGGGCGCCGTACCGGCTCTCGCTTCGCTTTGCAGCCGCCGAAGATGCACCTTCGCAGGCTAGGCGTCCTTCGCTCGCAAAGCGCGAGAGAGAAGCGGGCGACTCTCAGCGGTGCGGCAAAAACGCGAACAGAAGAGGCTACGTGGAGAAAACATTCTCCATGCACTCTACCTTCTCTGGGAACTCCAAGTGCACGAGTTCTGTAAGACTGAAGCTGGGGCAAAGTGCATCTCAATCTCTCTTGCTTTTTCTCTCGCTGCACAGTGTGACCCAGTGCAGTGCTGCTAAATCTTCGTGGGGGCAGAAGACATCCTTTGGAGATGAGCCTGCATGCTGCTATGCGTGCTAGTGCAGTTTGGAAGTAAAATGCGGGGAGTACAGCAGCAGGGCGCCGTACCGGCTCTCGCTTCACTTTGCCGGCGCCGAAGACGGACCTTCGCCGGCTAGGCGCCCTTCGCTCGCAAGGCGCGGGAGAGAAGCGGGCGACTCTCAGCGGTGCGGCAAAAACGTGAACAGAAGGGGCTACGTGGAGAAAACCTTCTCCACGCACTCTACCTTCTCTGGGAACTCCAAGTGCACGAGTTCTGTAAGACTGAAGCTGGGGCAAAGTGCATCTCAATCTCTCTTGCTTTTTCTCTCGCTGCACAGTGTGACCCAGTGCCAGTGCTGCCAAATCTTCGTGGTAGTGGCGAACTTCCATGGAGATGAGTCTGCATGCTGCCATGCATGCTGGTGTAGTTTGGATGTGAAATGCGGCGAGCACAGCAGCAGGGCGCCGTACCGGCTCTCGCTTCGCTTTGCCGCCGCCGAAGACGCACCTTCGCCGGCTAGGCGTCCTTCGCTCGCAAAGCGCGAGAGAGAAGCGGGCGGCTCTCTGCGGTGCGCAAAGATGCGAACAGAAGCGGCTACGTGGAGAAAACCTTCTCCACGCACGCTACCTTCTCTGGGAACTCCAAGTGAACGAGTTCTGTAAGACTGAAGCTGGGGCAAAGTGCATCTCAATCTCTCTTGCTTTCTCTCTCGCTGAACAGTTTGACCCTGTGCCAGTACTGCCAGAACTTTGTGGCGGCAGGAAACATCCTTTGGAGTTGAGCCTGCATGATGCTATGCGTGCTAGAGCAGTTTGGAAGTAAAATGCGGGGAGTACAGCAGCAGGGCGCCGTACCGGCTCTCGCTTCGCTTTGCAGCCGCCGAAGACGCACCTTCGCCGGCTAGGCGTCCTTCGCTCGCAAAGCGCGAGAGAGAAGCGGGCGACTCTGAGTGGTGCGGCAAAAACGCGAACAGAAGAGGCTTCGTGGAGAGAACCTTCTCCACGCACGCTACCTTCTCTAGGACCTCCAAGTGCACGAGTTCTGCAAGGCTGAAGCTGCGGCGAAATTCTATTCTCTCTCTCTCGCTCCCTCTCTCTCTGCATATTTTGTCCCGAGTGCCAGTGCTGCCTGAACTTCGTGGCGGCAGGAAACATCCTTTGGAGATGAGCCTGCATGCTGCTATGCGTGCTAGTGCAGTTTGGAAGTAAAATGCGTGGAGTACAGCAGCAGGGCGCCGTACCGGCTCTCGCTTCGCTTTGCAGCCGCCGAAGACGCACCTTCGCCGGCTAGGCGTCCTTCGCTCGCAAAGCGCGAGAGAGAAGCGGGCGACTCTCAGCGGTGCGGCAAAAACGCGAACAGAAGAGGCTACGTGGAGAAAACCTTCTCCACGCACTCTACCTTCTCTGGGAACTCCAAGTGTACGAGTTCTGTAAGACTGAAACTGGGGCAAAATGCATCTCAATCTCTCTTGCTTTTTCTCTCGCTGCACAGTGTGACCCAGTTCCAGTGCTGCCAAATCTTCGTGGCAGCAGGGGACATCCTTTGGAGATGAGCCTGCATGCTACTATGCGTGCTAGAGCAGTTAGGAAGTAAAATGCGGGGAGTACACCAGCAGGGCGCCGTACCGGCTCTCGCTTCGCTTTGCAGCCGCCGAAGACGCACCTCCGCCGGCTAGGCGCCCTTCGCTCGCAAAGCGCGAGAGAGAAGTGGCCGGCTCTCTGCGGTGCAGCGAAAACGCGAACAGAAGCGGCTACATGGAGAAAACCTTCTCCACGCATGCTACCTTCTCTGGGAACTCCAAGTGCACGTGTTCTGCAAGACTGAAGCTGGGGCGAAGTTCTTTTCTCTGTCGCTCCCTCTCTCTCTGCATATTTTGTCCCGAGTGCCAGTGCTGCCAGAACTTCGTGGCGGCAGGAAACATCCTTTGGAGATGAGCCTGCATGCTGCTATGCGTGCTAGTGCAGTTTGGAAGTAAAATGTGGGGAGTACAGCAGCAGGGTGCCGTACCGGCTCTCGCTTCGCTTTGCAGCCGCCTAAGACGCACCTTCGCCGGCTAGGCGCCCTTCGCTCGCAAAGCGCGAGAGAGAAGCAGGCGACTCTCTGCGGTGCGGCAAAAACGCGAACAGAAGAGGCTACGTGGAGAAAACATTCTCCACGCACTCTACCTTTTCTGGGAACTCCAAGTGCACGAGTTCTGTAAGACTGAAGCTGGGGCAAAGTGCATCTCAATCTCTCTTGCTTTTTCTCTCGCTGCACAGTGTGACCCAGTGCAGTGCTGCCAAATCTTCGTGGGGGCAGAAGACATCCTTTGGAGATGAGCCTGCACGCTGCTATGCGTGCTAGTGCAGTTTGGAACTAAAATGCGGGGAGTAGAGCAGCAGGGCGCCGAACCGGCTCTCGCTTCGCTTTGCAGCCGCCGAAGACGCACCTTCGCCGGCTAGGCGTCCTTCGCTGACAAAGCGCGAGAGAGAAGCGGGCGGCGCTCTGCGGTGCGGCAAAGATGCGAACGGAAGTGGCTACGTGGAGAAAACATTCTCCACGCACTCTACCTTCTCTGGGAACTCCAAGTGCACGAGTTCTGCAAGGCTGAAGCTGGGCGAAGTTCTTTTCTCTCTCTCTCGCTCCCTCTCTCTCTGCATACTTTGTCCTGAGTGCCAGTGCTGCCAGAACTTCGTGGCAGCAGGAGACATCCTTTGGAGATGAGCCTGCATGCTGCCATGCGTGCTAGTGCAGTTTGGAAGTAAAATGCAGGGAGTACAGCAGCAGGGCGCCGTACCGGCTCTCGCTTCTCTTTGCAGCCGCCGAAGACGCACCTTCGCAGGCTAGGCGCCCTTCGCTCGCAAGGAACGAGAGAGAAGCGGGCGACTCTCAGCGGTGCGGCAAAAACGCGAACAGAAGAGGCTACGTGGAGAAAACATTCTCCACGCACTCTACCTTCTCTGGCAACTCCAAGTGCACGAGTTCTGTAAGACTGAAGCTGGGGCAAAGTGCATCTCAATCTCTCTTGCTTTTTCTCTCGCTGCACAGTGTGACCCAGTGCCAGTGCTGCCAAATCTTCGTGGCAGTGGCGAACTTCCATGGAGATGAGCCTGCATGCTGCTATGCATGCTGGTGTAGTTTGGATGTGAAATGCGGCGAGCACAGCAGCAGGGCGCCGTACCGGCTCTCGCTTCGCTTTGCCGCCGCCGAAGACGCACCTTCGCCGGCTAGGCGTCCTTCGCTCGCAAAGCGCGAGAGAGAAGCGAGCGGCTCTCTGCGGTGCGCAAAGATGCGAACAGAAGCGGCTACGTGGAGAAAACCTTCTCCACGCACGCTACCTTCTCTGGGAACTCCAAGTGAACGAGTTCTGTAAGACTGAAGCTGGGGCAAAGTGCATCTCAATCTCTCTTGCTTTCTCTCTCGCTGAACAGTTTGACCCTGTGCCAGTACTGCCAGAACTTCGTGGCGGCAGGAAACATCCTTTGGAGTTGAGCCTGCATGATGCTATGCGTGCTAGAGCAGTTTGGAAGTAAAATGCGGGGAGTACAGCAGCAGGGCGCCGTACCGGCTCTCGCTTCGCTTTGCAGCCGCCGAAGACGCACCTTCGCCGGCTAGGCGTCCTTCGCTGACAAAGCGCGAGAGAGAAGCGGGCGGCACTCTGCGGTGCGGCAAAGGTGCGAACAGAAGCGGCTACGTGGAGAAAACATTCTCCACGCACTCTACCTTCTCTGGGAACTCCAAGTGCACGAGTTCTGCAAGGCTGAAGCTGGGCGAAGTTCTTTTCTCTCTCTCTCGCTCCCTCTCTCTCTGCATACTTTGTCCCGAGTGCCAGTGCTGCCAGAACTTCGTGGCAGCAGGAGACATCCTTTGGAGATGAGCCTGCATGCTGCCATGCGTGCTAGTGCAGTTTGGAAGTAAAATGCGGGGAGTACAGCAGCAGGGCGCCGTACCGGCTCTCGCTTCGCTTTCTTGCCGAAGAAGACGCACCTTCCCTGGCTAGGCGCCCTTCGCTCGCAAAGCGAGAGAGAAGCGGGCGACTCTCATCGGTGCGGCAAAAACGCGAACAGAAGAGGCTACGTGGAGAAAACATTCCCCACGCACTCTACCTTCTCTGGGAACTCCAAGTGCACGAGTTCTGTAAGACTGAAGCTGGGGCAAAGTGCATCTCAATCTCTCTTGCTTTTTCTCTCGCTGCACAGTGTGACCCAGTGCCAGTGCTTCCAAATCTTCGTGGCAGCAGGGGACATCCTTTGGACATGAGCCTGCATGCTGCTATGCGTGCTTGTTGTATTTTGGATGTGAAATGCAGCGAGCACAGCAGCAGGGCGCCGTACGGGCTCTCGCTTTGCTTTGCAGCCGCCGAAGACGCACCTTCGCCGCCTAGGCGTCCTTCGCTCGCAAAGCGCGAGAGAGAAGCGGGCGACTCTCTGCAGTGCGGCAAAGATGCGAACAGAAGCGGCTACGTGGAGAAAACCTTCTCCATGCACGCTACTTTCTCTGGAAACTCCAAGTGCACGAGTTCTGCAAGGCTGAAGCTGGGGCGAAATTCTTTTCTCTCTCTCTCGCTCCCTCTCTCTCTGCATATTTTGTCCCGAGTGCCAGTGCTGCCAGAACTTCGTGGCGGCAGGAAACATCCTTTGGAGATGAGCCTGCATGATGCTATGCGTGCTAGTGCAGTTTGGAAGTAAAATGCGGGGAGTACAGCAGCAGGGCGCCGTACCGGCTCTCGCTTCTCTTTGCAGCCGCCGAAGACGCACCTTCGCAGGCTAGGCGCCCTTCGCTCGCAAGGAACGAGAGAGAAGCGGGCGACTCTCAGCGGTGCGGCAAAAACGCGAACAGAAGAGGCTACGTGGAGAAAACATTCTCCACGCACTCTACCTTCTCTGGGAACTCCAAGTGCACGAGTTCTGTAAGACTGAAGCTGGGGCAAAGTGCATCTCAATCTCTCTTGCTTTTTCTCTCGCTGCACAGTGTGACCCAGTGCAGTGCTTCCAGAACTCCGTGGCGGCAGGAAACATCCTTTGGAGATGAGCCTGCATGCTGCTATGCGTGCTAGTGCAGTTTGGAAGTAAAATGCGGGGAGTACAGCAGCAGGGCGCCGTACCGGCTCTCGCTTCGCTTTGCAGCCGCCGAAGACGCACCTTCGCCGGCTAGGCGTCCATCGCTCCAAAGCGCGAGAGAGAAGCGGGCGACTCTCAGCGGTGCGGCAAAAACGAGAACAGAAGAGGCTACGTGGAAAAAACATTCTCCACGCACTCTACCTTCTCTGGGAACTCCAAGTGCACAAGTTCTGTAAGACTGAAGCTGGGGCAAAGTGCATCTCAATCTCTCTTGCTTTTTCTCTCGCTGCAAAGTGTGACCCAGCGCCAGTGCTGCCAAATCTTCGTGGCAGTGGCGAACTTCCTTTGGAGATGAGCCTGCCTGCTGCTATGCGTGCTGGTGTAGTTTGGATGTGAAATGCAGCGAGCACAGCAGCAGGGCGCCGTACCGGCTCTCGCTTCGCTTTGCAGCCGCCGAAGACGCACCTTCGCCGGCTAGGTGCCCTTCGCTCGCAAAGCGCGAGAGAGAAGTGGCCGGCTCTCAGCGGTGCGGCAAAAACACGAACAGAAGCGGCTACGTGGAGGAAACCTTCTCCACGCACGCTACCTTCTCTGGGAACTCCAAGTGCACGAGTTCTGTAAGACTGAATTTGGGGCAAAGTGCTTCTCTCCCTCTCTCCCTCATCTCTCTCTGCACATTTTTTCCCGAGTGCCAGTGCTGCCAGAACTTCGTGGCGGCAGGAAACATCTTTTGGAGATGAGCCTGCATGTTGGTATGCGTGCTGGTGCAGTTTGGATGTGAAATGCAGGGAGCGCAGCTGCAGGGCACAGTGCCGGTTTTCGCTTCGCCTTCTGGCCGCCGAAGACGCACCTTCGCCGGCTAGGCGCCTTTTTGCTCGCAAAGCACGAGAGGGAAGCGGGCGACTTTCTGCAGTGCGGCAAAGATGCGAACAGAAGAGGCTACGTGGAGAAAACATTCTCCACGCACACCACCTTCTCTGGGAACTCCAAGTGCACGAGTTCTGTAAGACTGAATTTGGGGCAAAGCGCTTCTCTCTCTCTCTCCCTCTTCTCTCTCTGCACATTTTGTCCCGAGTGCCAGTGCTGCCAGAACTTCGTGGCACCGGGAAACATCTTTTGGAGGTGAGCCTGCATGTTGCTATGCGTGCTGGTGTAGTTTGGATGTGAAATGCAGCGAGCACAGCAGCAGGGCGCCGTACCGACTCTCGCTTCGCTTTGCAGCCGCCGAAGACGCACCTTCGCCGGCTAGGTGCCCTTCGCTCGCAAAGCGCGAGAGAGAAGCGGGCGACTCTCAGCGGTGCGGCAAAAACGCGAACAGAAGCGGCTACGTGGAGGAAACCTTCTCCACGCACGCTACCTTCTCTGGGAACTCCAAGTGCACGAGTTCTGCAAGGCTGAAGCTGGGGTGAAGTTCTTTTCTCTCTCTCTCGCTCCCTCTCTCTCTGCATATTTTGTCCTGAGTGCCAGTGCTGCCAGAACTTCGTGGCGGCAGGAAACATCCTTTGGAGATGAGCCTGCATGATGCTATGCGTGCTAGTGCAGTTTGGAAGTAAAATGCGGGGAGTACAGCAGCAGGGCGCCGTATCGGCTCTCGCTTCGCTTTGCAGCCGCCGAAGACGCACCTTCGCCGGCTACGCGTCCTTCGCTCGCAAAGCGAGAGAATGAACTGGGTGGCTCTCTGCGGTGCGGCAAAGATGCGAACAGAAGCGGCTACGTGGAGAAAACCTTCTCCACGCACGCTACTTTCTCTGGGAACTCCAAGTGCACGAGTTTTGTAAGACTGAATTTGGGGCAAAGTGCTTCTCTCCCTCTCTCCCTCTTCTCTCTCTGCACATTTTGTCCCGTGTGCCGGTGTTTCCAGACCTTCGTGGAAGTGAGCTTGTCTTTTGCCTGGACTCTGTCAGCGCTCATATGGAATCAACCACACGATGGCACTCTCGACTTGCTTTTAAAGGTATCGCGCTGTGTCCAGCTCGGAAGCCTCCCAATTCCACAGCCAAGTTGGAAAAGTGCCTGCTCTCAACTCGACTATCAGCCCCAAAAGATTGCTTTGATCTTCCCCTTCCAACTGCAAACTCTTATTTGCACCACACTCTAATGGCCTTTGCCTTAAAAATTCTTTTCACTCTCACAAGAATCTGGCTACAAACTTGAGAACATCTGGCAAAAGCAGAGCTCACAATGATGCCAGCTGAGAAAGCTCTTGCTGCCGACAACTTCAACTGCACCCGTCGAGGTACCAGCACACACGCTGCTATCGGCCCTTTCCTTCTCAGCTCTTGCTACCATCCTAACCCTGCAGTCTCACTGAGTCTGCATCCAGTCAGGTCCAGCACCATGGAGGGGAGCTGCTCCCACATGAACGGGACCAGGACAAAAAGCTCAACAGCCTGGCGTTTGCATTCCCACTGACAGTTCAACAGCGCTAAGCCAGAGAACTGCCTATGGGCAAAAGTCTTAAAATTCACTAAGACCAACCAATGTACACATGCAAAGTTGTTTCCTTTGCAAAAGAGAGGAATTAGAAGCCCATCTCCAATGAAATGGCATCCCCTCCTCCAAAATACAGACCATCCAGGGACTGATCCCATGCAAAGGTGCCAGAACACTGTTCCTCAGCATTACCTAGGCTGCTAGGTAGGCTACCCACCAAGACTGAGCAGAGCAGTTTACCTTGTCCAAAAGATGGTGTTGCCAGAATTTCAGAAGGCCACTTCTGAGATGCGGAAACCACCTGCCAAACTGAATCTTTCAAGAGGCCACCTTCCAAAGATGGATTCCATGTCCGTAAAGTGTACAAACTGAAGCAATGCTTCCACACCAGATATGTCAGGACAGAAAGCAGCTGGTGCCCCGGACCTCCACTAGGCAGCTTCTTCTCTGCGCCTCCAGCGCTGGGCTTGCGTGCTTTCCTTCCCATGAAAAAGCCTTGCCATTCTCCTTCAGGAACTTACCAAGCCAAAGTTGCATAGCACCTCCAGTATTGCATACGTCCAACAATTACTCCTACCCAGAAGGGGCCAGGAGAGAAATGTCTTGCTCGACTGTACCTCCCCATGGTACCTTTCCTTCTGCTCCACTGACACTGGCACTATGGCCTTTGCTTCTCAAGGAAAGGCACTCCGAGTCATTTGGCTGGGACTTGCCTTCTCTACCTTGCCTAGTTTTTCCTAGCCTCCTCTTGCTTTGCTTGCCTTTCTTGCATCTGCCTTCCCTTGCCCTGCCTACATCGTCCTTGCTTTGCTTTGCCTTGCCTACCACTCTTTACCTTGCCTTCCATGCAGGCAAGGCAATACAAGGCAAGTGCAGGCAATTGGAGGCAAGTCAAGGGGGAGGTAGACAAGGCCAGAGCAGTGAGGGGAAAGCAAATGGAGTGGTAGGCAAGAGAAGGTCCAGAAGTTAGAGGCAAGGCTAGGCATAAGAAGGTAAGCCCAGTGATGGCTAGGCAAGGCAGAAACAGGAAGGAGTAGGCAAAGCAAGGCCCTGGAGGAAAGCTGAAGCCAGGTGGGGCATGGGCACAGAAGAGAACTCAAAGCCATGGAGGTTTAGCAGGGCAAGAAGAGGAAACTCTTGGGTTGCCAAGGCAAGGCAGCTGCTGGTAGACAAAAGCGGCCAGGAAAGACTGACTTGACTGGTCTTGCTCTCACCTGTGCCAGCTCTAATCTGCACCTAAAACACTGGGGCTACCTCCTTTCCTTCCAATGCAGAAGAACTGTCATCTTGGTCCCAGAGCTCAGAAGACAAATGTGGATTGCCAGTCCAAAATTCTGTACATGCAAGAATTGATGCCAGGCAAAAGCTGCTGGGACAGACGGGTTTGGCTCCTATGGGCTTCCTCTTCCATGCTCCTGAAACACTGCGGGTATGTGAAGGCCTTGAAGGCTTCCTGAGGGAAGCAGGCAGGGCAAGGCAAGTTGAAGAATTGTCACGAAAAGAAGGGTCTTGAATTCCAGGTGGGGGAGGGGTGAGCAAGGTCCTGCAAGGGAAGTGAGGGCTTTGAGGGCAACAGAAGGCAACTGCTGTGTTTACAGGGCAAGGCAAGGCAAGGGGGAGGTAGGCAAGGCAATGAGAGTCCCAGAAGGAGAAGGGAAGGCAAGGCTGGGCCTGGACAAATGGGTGGGGAAGTCAAGGTGGGGATGGCCGAGCAAGTCAGTGCAGGGCAGTGGAGGGATGGAAGAGCGGGAATGGTCACTTAAGTTCATACAACATAACCTGTCAAATTCTTTGCACCCATGCCCACGCAGTAAAAGCAAAAAATCAATTGCTGCTTGATTTTGGAATATAGCATGTCTAATGCTGTCTACATCAATTAACAAGTCAGCTATCGCTATGCTGGTAGCATTACTAAACTTGGCCAACCAAGAGCCAGGTTTGTTCAGGCTCCTGAGGCCTTGTGCACTTGCAAGCCCAGGAGCTGATGAAGAGGCAGTGATTATCTTGGCAGTGTTCCAGAACTCAGCTGTATCTCTGCAGGCAGAAGTAAAAGCATGTATGCTGTGAGTATGAGAGTGGTGAGTTCAGTTTTGTTGGCTCCATAGTGCAATTGTCATCTTTAGAGAAAAGAGGGTTACTTTCCCCAAAGTAGATGGACCACCTTTAATTGCCATTGGCACTCTGGTCCATGCTCAGTCCGCACAGATTAAGAAAATGCCCTGCGGGAGTTGCATATGCATACTAAAACTCAAGGTTAGTTTTAGTTTGTGATTGAATTACACCGGTGTGAAACACTTGGGTAGCATGGTGTTGTGGCATTGACCCACCAAGCCATAGGGCTATTCCTTGTGCTGAGAAATGTGAAGGTGGTACAGCTATCTGCATTCAAGGTGCCTAAAATCTGCAGTTCCTGTGGGGGTAAAGCAGGGAATTTCCCACGGGGAGACAATGTATCCGGGCAAGCTGAGGGTGGGGCCTATACTAGGCCTAACTCCATGTTTGTTATCTGCAGAAGCTGTTTGGAAATCGAATATAATTAGCTCACGATCCTCTACTGTAAAAACATGTAGCGTGGTGCCAGCTTTACCTGTTTGCCTATACAGCTTTAATAAGACAATTTAAATGCAATTGTTTTTGCCATGTAGACACATGTGCTTTACATCTCAAACCGTTTGTAATTATTTTTACAGAAAGCTGTCTTACCATCTGCAAGTTAAGCAGGTCTTAAATGCAATTTTCCAAGAACGTGCAGTGCTATCATCCCTGTGAGTAAAGCTGCATCTCAAAAACATCTTAATAAACTTACATTTATCTTAGAGGAGTGAACAGGCATTTTCCACATGACTGTAAATCTGCCACACTTTAGATTTATTTCTTGATATTATTCGCAAATGTTTAACTGCTGTATGATGAATTTTCAGTAGTTTCTTGTGCGAAGAAAGTCAAAATAAGTTAAATTCTGCTGTATCTAAAACTCTTAAGGTATACTCTTAATCTTGTATCTAATTTTAGTAAATTTAAAGTTAAAAGAATGCAAAGGCATTCAGAGTGACTACCTCACTGAATTCAAAGGAATATTTTTCTTTCCATAGGTATACCTTAATCAGTATCTGTGTGCATTCAAGTGTGAAAGTGCTGCAGCAAATGTACTAAGAATGTTGTTTGAGTCTTTTATGTCTTTTGAGTTTATAAGTCAGACCTGTCAACTTTAAGTTGATCAAAATTTATGTAAAGTCTGTTGGTTTTCAGTTTGATTAAGAAGTTGAATTTTGGTAACCTCTGAAAGAAAGAAAAGAGAAAACAGACGCTTGTAGTCGAGTGAAGAGAATTTCCATGTTTGTGAGTGGTGGTGTTGTTTAGTGAATTTGTAACAGCTGGCAGAGGGCTGTAACTTGCTGCCTCAGAGCCAGAACTGGCTGAGTAGCATCCTGAGGCCAATTCTGTAAAGCATTTTGTGGCCTAAGAGTCAGTTAGCCCCATAATAACTTTAGCAAAGGCAAGTTTAATTTTGTTTTCCTGTACATGTGTGTGAATTGTCTCTGTTAATTTGTATTTTATCAGCATGTAAGTCTGTGTAGAGGCGCCTATGAGATAGGACTTATTTTTTAAGTGCTTGACATTAATTTTTGCTTTCAATTATGTTAACTTTAAGCTCTGTTAGATTTATCTTAATTTTAAGTGAAGTTAAAGTTTAAGTTCTGTCAAAACATGAAATTCTAGATGTGTTGTTAAAGTAATGATATGAATTTACTAAGCTTTTACAGAGAGCGTTACCCAGAAAACATTATTTGATGCTATACATATGTGTCTCTTTGTTCACAGCTATTTGTAATTTGTTTATGGTACCATTGATTATTTAGTTAAAACTAAACCACAACACCGATCTGCAAGAAGTATATTGCTTTAAAGAATTGATATTAATAGAAGCTTGTTTAGAAGATTTAGAGAGACCCTCTCAGGTAAGGCCTGGGCTCTGGCCAAGCCCTGGCCCTAAGCTGATCGGGTACTGAATCTTTAATCCCAGATGTTTCTACCCTAAAACTGCAATTGAGTCATTTTGGCTCACCAATTCGGCTTGGAGAGCTGGAACCCCTTTTCAGGTAAACTTGACAACCTTGCCCGGGAAAGGTCTTCAAGTCTCACCTGTAAAATGGGACTCTCCCGTGATTGTAGACTCTGGGTAGTAGCTAATAGTTAAATGGTTAATGACCTGTATATTTTTAAAGTACTGTTCTCTTTCTCTTATGTATTGCACCTGTAGTTGTATCTGTTGCCTTAATTACCTTTGCTCATAATGCAAAACCCACAATTGAGTGTATAATAACACGTAATGACAAAGCTCAAATGTTAACCTGTTAACCTAGAGAAGAGAGTATGCATGTGTTCTATCATCAACAAGTTTGAAGCAATTACCTACTCACCTGATCAGAATCAAGAATTAGAGTTCAGAAAAAACCATGGACTCTTTAATCAAGATTAGAGCTTGGCAGAGACTTTAGAGCAACGGTGTATATTGTTTTCACAGTTTCAATTAGCTAAAGTAGTACTTGCTAGAAAAATTATTTTAAGTAACCTTATAATAACAAGTTGAAGTGGAGAGGTTGCTCAAAGCTGAAGAATCACTGAGTAGCTCAAGAATTTGTGTAAGACAGTGTTGTTGTTGCTTTTGATAATAATAACTTTCAAAAGGTTGTTTTGCTGTGCTTTGCAATGACTGGCTGTCAGCTCAGACTTTCTCCTTGGCTGGCTCAACTGCTGAAGAAAGGACTACGGCTATTGATAATCATTATAATTATTGTTTTAATTGTTCAATTAATGTTTAACTGCTTAACTAAGAAATTAACTAGTGCTTTGTAACCATTAAAGAAACAGGGGGAAATGTGGGAAATGTGGAGGATCTGGCACTGCAATGGTTAAGAGCTAAGGAACATCCAGAGCCACAGCTGCAGCTTGTGGGCCCTTGATAAGCAAGTAAGATTCCCATGAGAAACAAGACCTGAGAAGCACAAGGAGTTCCCATGAGAAGCGGAACTGAGACACACAAACAATGAAGAAGAAGATACCACAAGACTGCCAAACAAGCTGATTAACGCAGGTGGACAGCAGCCTATCCTGAGCTTAGCTTTTGCAATATGTATGAGGCTAATTAAGTAACGTATATATTGTGTAGCTGAAAGGCAATAAACTGAGTTCTGATGATCACAAATGTGGTGTCAGGCTTCCTCTTCCCGACAACATGCACACACACACACACACACACACACACACACACACACACACAGACAGAGGGAGTGAGAGATAGTTCCTCGTTCGTTTCTGTTTTGATTTCCTGGACTTTATTTGCTTTGTTGTTGCTTGCTTTTCCTTGGTGTGCCTTAAGTGCTCGTTAAGCAAGAGTTCATTGAATCTTGTCAATGAACTGTCTTGTGCTGTCACATGATATTCAGTCTGGTTTTTGCTGATACTCCTGCTGATGATTTTGAAAGTGATCTCAAACTCTCAGTTATAACTTTGGATGCAGCAAATTCAAAGAAATTCTTGGTGTTGCAGCCAAATTCTTTTGAGCAGAATGCACTTGAAATTAATGCACAGGGTACTAATTTGCTCGCCTTGGCTGCTCAGGGATGTGGTGCCAAATACCCCACAGGGAATAATTAACCATGCTCTGTGCGCCTGTGGTGTGACCTGTGAAATCGCACCCAGTGAATGAAAGAAAACGGGATGGAAACAGCGATTTTTATGGGGAACATCTGTTACTATGAGAAATAGACTGATTGAGACTGCTCCCCAAGCATGCACAAATGTGATAATGAGCCTTTTAATTAATAAAACAGGAAATCCTCTGGATGAGATCATGGAACACAGCAGCTAGGTGACCTTGGGGAGTGGAACGCCCAGAATCGAGATAGGAATCAAGAAAACCTGCCTATTAGGCTTTTGATACCACACGGTGGCTACATGCCGGAGTTAAAATCCCAAGAGGAGATGCAGAAATCCAAGCAACTATTCATGATTTGTTACCAGCAAGTCATTTTCTGGTTTGCTTTCAACCCTGCTCTAGTAGCAAGTGAATTTGTAATGTTAAATTCTGTACACCCACAGTGTGGAGTGGCCTTCCAAGTTACTGGTTTTAATGTTTATCAAACCAAAATATAACATATAATTTGTGATTCAGTCTTCTAGACTGGAGATTTCATTCTATGAATCTTCAAAGGCATGTGCTGCAAGTTTTGGTGATGACAGAAAGCAAAACGTTTATTTGCAATAGTGTTGGAAAACTGCAGTAAGCAGAACTTCCAGAGCGCAGGCTGATGTGTGCTGTCTTTGGAGAAGAGCTGTTAGTGAGCAATGGGCAGAACTAGCTGATTTCCTATAGCTCTCCTTGGAGAGCAAATTAACCAGGTGACCTGGACCTGGGAGATTGTCAAGCAGCTAAGCACAATGTCAACATGTTCCCTGAGGTCTCCTGGTGTGGTGTAGTTCATCTGCTGAAAGATACAATGTCATCCTGGGGTATTGCAGGATACAAAGCCGAATAGCCAGCTCCTACAGCAGCTCTCTAGAGTTGTTAGTGCTTCCAGTGTAAATCACCATGTTTCAACAGGTCTGAAAATGATGACCTTGGTTGTTTTCATAGCCTTGATCACAAGCCAACCCACAAGGAAAAGAAGGCTTAGAGCAACACAAGAAATTTGAAAAACAATTCCATCCCTTGTTCTCTAACTTTTTAATAATATTACTTTCTTTATAGTCATCACCCTAAGTAATTGCCATACTTTTCGTGGTTTTGTGATTTGTTATAGTGATCTGCCTTTACTCTTTAATTCTTAACAAAACTCAGCTCACACTTTTCACCACAGTTAAATAAAACTACTGTTCTGGAAATGATCTTTCCTCTCCTTTGCGGTGGATGCCAGTCCCTATTGTCCCTACTGACTGTACTTCACTTATCATTGGGATGGTTTTGGCACCTATGGAATGAATGCCTTTGGATAAAATGAAAATCCTGCAAATCAAAAGCCTCTTTGCATAAGGGGAAGATGAAGAAAGCAGAGAAGTTTTCAGATGTATCTTAGCTTGCTTTTTAACATTAATTTTATCTTTGCTTCTGATGCCAAAGTGATTTTTGCCTTTTTACTTTTCTGTATTTGTGACCTTGCCAGTAGTTTTTCCCCAGCCAGAAAGACCAAAGTCATTGCAGAGCTCCAAGCCCTGGAGGGCACAAAGCCCCTCTGCTGTCTGCTTTCTTCCTCAGAGCCAAGCTTGACAACAAGATCTTCAAGACACATTTTAGTCAACAAGTCCAACTAGTACCAAGGGTGGGGGGGCCTCAGAGAAGGGGCTTGACCTGGGGGGAATTGCATCCCCACTTGTCCTCTGAATTGGTGCTTTTGATCAATGATGCTAATTTCCTAAAACCTAGAAGACCGTATTCAGCCGGGGGGAGGGGTGGGCTTTTGTGGATATTCTTCCTGGAACTGTCCCTGGAGCTCCAGTAAAGATCCACTTTTATGTTATCTCCTATACTGAAAGGATCTTGAGTTTCATTTCTAGGCTGAAAAAGGCAGCATTTCAGATGAGTTATTCTCCAGCTGCACTGTTACAAACACTGGAAAAATGAAAGACCGTTCACTTTAAGCACTCAAAACACAGCTCCTTCTACCCATATTCTCCCTACTGGAACTATAGGATCAGTCTTCTCTGTGCGTTTTGCCCTCCCTATCCATTCAAGGTCCTACATAGTCTTGCTTGTCAGGTGCCAAGCTATGGTATCCACCCACCCCCCCACGCCCCGGAAACCCGGTCTTATCGCCACTTGAGGTGATAGGAGCGGAAGCAAACAAGGTGGTTGCTATCACTGTTCCAGGGGAATGGCACTGGTGCCAAATACCCACTCTGCACTTACGTCGGCAGGAGTAATGGGTGGGAGCAGGAAGAGGGGGGAGGTAACTGCACTTCTGTTTGTGATTTAACAGGATACGTGCAACCCATACACCCCCTGGAGCAAAACATCTGGGTGACCCTGGCTAAGGCAACTGGACAAGATCCCTTATGCCTTAGCACTGCTGCGCCTCAGAAGCCATTCACAAAGTGTCTGATCGGCATCCTTCTCACCACCCCTGAACTGCCACAGCTATGGAACAGCACCCCTGCCTCCTCAGCCTGCCCGGATACATTGTCTCCCCGTGGGAAATTCCCTGCTTTACCCCCACAGGAACTGCACATTTTAGGCACCTTGAATGCAGATAGCTGTACCACCTTCACATTTCTCAGCACAAGGAATAGCCCTATGGCTTGGTGGGTCAATGCCACAACACCATGCTACCCAAGTGTTTCACACCGGTGTAATTCAATCACAAACTAAAACTAACCTTGAGTTTTAGTATACATATGCAACTCCCGCAGGGCATTTTCTTAATCTGTGCGGACTGAGCATGGACCAGAGTGCCAATGGCAATTAAAGGTGGTCCATCTACTTTGGGGAAAGTAACCCTCTTTTCTCTAAAGATGACAATTGCACTATGGAGCCAACAAAACTGAACTCACCACTCTCATACTCACAGCATACATGCTTTTACTTCTGCCTGCAGAGATACAGCTGAGTTCTGGAACACTGCCAAGATAATCACTGCCTCTTCATCAGCTCCTGGGCTTGCAAGTGCACAAGGCCTCAGGAGCCTGAACAAACCTGGCTGTTGGTTGGCCAAGTTTAGTAATGCTACCAGCATAGCGATTGCTGACTTGTTAATTGATGTAGACAGCATTAGACATGCTATATTCCAAAATCAAGCAGCAATTGATTTTTTGCTTTTACTGCGTGGGCATGGGTGCAAAGAATTTGACAGGTTATGTTGTATGAACTTAAGTGACCATTCCCGCTCTTCCATCCCTCCACTGCCCTGCACTGACTTGCTCGGCCATCCCCACCTTGACTTCCCCACCCATTTGTCCAGGCCCAGCCTTGCCTTCCCTTCTCCTTCTGGGACTCTCATTGCCTTGCCTACCTCCCCCTTGCCTTGCCTTGCCCTGTAAACACAGCAGTTGCCTTCTGTTGCCCTCAAAGCCCTCACTTGCCTTGCAGGACCTTGCTCACCCCTCCCCCACCTGGAATTCAAGACCCTTCTTTTCGTGACAATTCTTCAACTTGCCTTGCCCTGCCTGCTTCCCTCAGGAAGCCTTCAAGGCCTTCACATACCCGCAGTGTTTCAGGAGCATGGAAGAGGAAGCCCATAGGAGGTCACGTGAAGCCAGACCTGTCTGTCCCAGCAGCTTTTGCCTGGCATCAATTCTTGCATGTATGGAATTTTGGACAGGCAATCCACATTTGTCTTCTGGGCTCCGGAACCAAAATGACAGTTCTTCTGCATTGGAAGGAAAGCAGGTAGCCCCAGTGTTTTAGGTGCAGATTAGAGATGGTGCAGGTGAGAGCAAGGCCAGTCAAATCAGTCTTTCCTGGCCACTTCCGCCTGCCAGCAATCTATGAACCTCACCTGTCTTGCCTTGCTCAACCACCATTGCTGTGCATTCCCTTTCATGCCCATTCCCTACCCTGGACCTGCTTACTGCTTGTGTCTGCGACTGAATTCATGTCAAAGGCCCTGCCATATTTGGTCCTGTGCTTGTTGTGCATGTCCACGAGATAATGAAGAAAAGAGAATGAAGAAAACTTTCTTGCTTGACTCCACTTCCTCCTTCCGGTTTTCCTAGCACATGGAATTTTAACTCTGTGATACAAACTTCCGGTCTCCCTAGCACACTCCGATTCAACTCTATGATACAAAACTTCCGGTCTTCCTAGCACCTGCAGTGTTAACTCTGTGATTAAAACTTCCGGTCTCCCTAGCACATCTAATTTTTAACTCTGTGATACCAACTTCCGGCCTTCCTAGCACATCCGGTTTTTTTAACCAACTCTACTTTTGCTTGTATAGCTCATTGTATTATTGCTTGAATTGCCATTGTTTGTTAGACAGCCTTGTCATTGTTTGCTAGCAGCCAATCTTAATGTGCCACAGTAATTATGAAAAGGTATAAGAGCAGCAGCAGCAGAGAATAATTAAGAGCTTCTTCTGGCTAATTCTAAACAAAACTCAGCTCCCACTTTTCACCACAGATAAATAAAACTATTGTTCTGGAAATGATCTTTCCTCTCCTTTGCGGTGGATGCCAGTCCCTATTGTCCCTACTGACTATATTTCACTTATCATTGTGGGATGGTTTTGGCACCTATGGAATGAATGCCTTTGGATAAAATGAAAATCCTGCAAATCAAAAGCCTCTTTGCATAAGGGGAAGATGAAGAAAGCAGAGAAGTTTTCAGATGTATCTTAGCTTGCTTTTTACATTAATTTTATCTTTGTTTCTGATGCCAAAGTGATTTTTGCCTTTTTACTTTTCTGTATTTGTGACCTTGCCAGTAGTTTTTCCCCAGCCAGAAAGACCAAACTCATTGCAGAGCTCCAAGCCCTGGAGGGCACAAGGCCCCTCTCCTGTCTTGCTTCTTCCTGGGAACCAAGCCTGACAACAAGATCTTCAAGACACATTTTAGTCAACAAGTCCAACTAGTACCAAGGGTGGGGGGGCTCCAGAGAAGGGGCTTGACCTGGGGGGAATTGCATCCCCACTTGTCCTCTGAATTGGTGCTTTTGATCAATGATGCTAATTTCCTAAAACCTAGAAGACTGTATTCAGCCGGGGGGAGGGGTGGGCTTTTGTGGATATTCTTCCTGGAACTGTCCCTGGAGCTCCAGTAAAGATCCACTTTTATGTTATCTCCTATACTGAAAGGATCTTGAGTTTCATTTCTAGGCTGAAAAAGGCAGCATTTCAGATGAGTTATTCTCCAGCTGCACTGTTACAAACACTGGAAAAATGAAAGACCGTTCACTTTAAGCACTCAAAACACAGCTCCTTCTACCCATATTCTCCCTACTGGAACTATATGATTAGTCTTCTCTGTAGGTTTTGCCCTCCCTATCCATTCAAAGTCCCACATAGTCTTGCTTGTCAGGTGCCAAGCTATGGTATCCACCCGCCCCCCACGCCCCGGAAACCCGGTCTTATCGCCACTTGAGGTGATAGGAGCAGAAGCAAACAAGGTGGTTACTATCACTGTTCCAGGGGAATGGCACTGGTGCCAAGTACTTACTCCGCACTTACGTCGGCAGGAGTAATGGGTGGGAGGAGGAAGAGGGGGGAGGTAACTGCACTTCTGTTTGTGATTTAACAGGATACGTGCAACCCATACACCCCCTGGAGCAAAACATCTGGGTGACCCTGGCTAAGGCAACTGGACAAGATCCCTTATGCCTTAGCACTGCTGCGCCTCAGAAGCCATTCACAAAGTGTCTGATCGGCATCCTTCTCACCACCCCTGAACTGCCACAGCTATGGAACAGCACTCCTGCCTCCTCAGCCTGCCCGCATACATTGTCTCCCCGTGGGAAATTCCCTGCTTTACCCCCACAGGAACTGCACATTTTAGGCACCTTGAATGCAGATAGCTGTACCACCTTCACATTTCTCAGCACAAGGAATAGCCCTATGGCTTGGTGGGTCAATGCCACAACACCATGCTACCCAAGTGTTTCACACCGGTGTAATTCAATCACAAACTAAAATTAACCTTGAGTTTTAGTATGCATATGCAACTCTTGCAGGGCATTTTCTTAATCTGTGCGGACTGAGCATGGACCAGAGTGCCAATGGCAATTAAAGGTGGTCCATCTACTTTGGGGAAAGTAACCCTCTTTTCTCTAAAGATGACAATTGCACTATGGAGCCAACAAAACTGAACTCACCACTCTCATACAGCATACATGCTTTTACTTCTGCCTGCAGAGATACAGCTGAGTTCTGGAACACTGCCAAGATAATCACTGCCTCTTCATCAGCTCCTGGGCTTGCAAGTGCACAAGGCCTCAGGAGCCTGAACAAACCTGGCTGTTGGTTGGCCAAGTTTAGTAATGCTACCAGCATAGCGATAGCTGACTTGTTAATTGATGTAGACAGCATTAGACATGCTATATTCCAAAATCAAGCAGCAATTGATTTTTTGCTTTTACTGCGTGGGCATGGGTGCAAAGAATTTGACAGGTTATGTTGTATGAACTTAAGGGACCATTCCCGCTCTTCCATCCCTCCACTGCCCTGCACTGATTTGCTCAGCCATCCCCACCTTGACTTCCCCACCCATTTGTCCAGGCCCAGCCTTGCCTTCCCTTCCCTTCTTTTTCTAGAACTCTCATTGTCTTGCTTATCTCTCCCTTGCCTTGCCTTGCCCTGTAAATGCAGCAGTTGCCTTCTGTTGCCCTCACAAAGCCTTCACTTGCCTTGCAGGACCTTGCTCACCCCTCCCCCACCTGGAATTCAAGACCCCTCTTTTCGTGGCATTTCTTCAACTTGCCTTGCCCTGCCTGCTTCCCTCAGGAAGCCTTCAAGGCCTTCACATACCCGCAGCGTTTCAGGAGCATGGAAGAGGAAGCCCATAGGAGCCAAACCCATCTGTCCCAGCAGCTTTTGCCTGGCATCAATTCTTGCATGTACAGAATTTTGGACTGGCAATCCACATTTGTCTTCTGAGCTCTGGGACCAAGATGACAGTTCTTCTGCATTGGAAGGAAAGGAGGTAGCCCCAGTGTTTTAGGTGCAGATTAGAGCTGGCACAGGTGAGAGCAAGACCAGTCAAGTCAGTCTTTCCTGGCCGCTTTTGTCTACCAGCAGCTGCCTTGCCTTGGCAACCCAAGAGTTTCCTCTTCTTGCCCTGCTAAACTTCCATGGCTTTGAGTTCTCTTCTGTGCCCATGCCCCACCTGGCTTCAGCTTTCCTCCAGGGCCTTGCTTTGCCTACTCCTTCCTGTTTCTGCCTTGCCTAGCCATCACTGGGCTTACCTTCTTATGCCTAGCCTTGCCTCTAACTTCTGGACCTTCTCTTGCCTACCACTCCATTTGCTTTCCCCTCACTGCTCTGGCCTTGTCTACCTCCCCCTTGACTTGCCTCCAATTGCCTACACTTGCCTTGTATTGCCTTGCCTGCATGGAAGGCAAGGTAAAGAGTGGTAGGCAAGGCAAAGCAAAGCAAGGACGATGTAGGCAGGGCAAGGGAAGGCAGATGCAAGAAAGGCAAGCAAAGCAAGAGGAGGCTAGGAAAAACTAGGCAAGGTAGAGAAGGCAAGTCCCAGCCAAATGACTCGGAGTGCCTTTCCTTGAGAAGCAAAGGCCATAGTGCCAGTGTCAGTGGAGCAGAAGGAAAGGTACCATGGGGAGGTACAGTCCAGCAAGACATTTCTCTCCTGGCCCCTTCTGGGTAGGAGTAATTGTTGGACGTATGCAATACTGGAGGTGCTATGCAACTTTGGCTTGGTAAGTTCCTGAAGGAGAATGGCAAGGCTTTTTCATGGGAAGGAAAGCACGCAAGCCCAGCGCTGGAGGCGCAGAGAAGAAGCTGCCTAGTGGAGGTCCGGGGCACCAGCTGCTTTCTGTCCTGACATATCTGGTGTGGAAGCATTGCTTCAGTTTGTACACTTTACGGACATGGAATCCATCTTTGGAAGGTGGCCTCTTGAAAGATTCAGTTTGGCAGGTGGTTTCCGCATCTCAGAAGTGGCCTTCTGAAATTCTGGCAACACCATCTTTTGGACAAGGTAAACCGCTCTGCTCAGTCTTGGTGGGTAGCCTACCTAGCAGCCTAGGTAATGCTGAGGAACAGTGTTCTGGCACCTTTGCATGGGATCAGTCCCTGGATGGTCTGTATTTTGGAGGAGGGGATGCCATTTCATTGGAGATGGGCTTCTAATTCCTCTCTTTTGCAAAGGAAACAACTTTGCATGTGTACATTGGTTGGTCTTAGTGAATTTTAAGACTTTTGCCCATGGGCAGTTCTCTGGCTTAGCGCTGTTGAACTGTCAGTGGGAATGCAAACGCCAGGCTGTTGAGCTTTTTGTCCCGGTCCCGTTCATGTGGGAGCAGCTCCCCTCCATGGTGCTGGACCTGACTGGATGCAGACTCAGTGAGACTGCAGGGTTAGGATGGTAGCAAGAGCTGAGAAGGAAAGGGCCGATAGCAGCGTGTGTGCTGGTACCTCGACGGGTGCAGTTGAAGTTGTCGGCAGCAAGAGCTTTCTCAGCTGGCATCTTTGTGAGCTCTGCTTTTGCCAGATGTTCTCAAGTTTGTAGCCAGATTCTTGTGAGAGTGAAAAGAATTTTTAAGGCAAAGGCCACTAGAGTGTGATGCAAATAAGAGTTTGCAGCTGGGAGGGGAAGATGAAAGCAATCTTTTGGGGCTGACAGTCGAGTTGAGAGCAGGCACCTTTCCAACTTGGCTGTGGAATTGGGAGGCTTCTGAGCTGGACACAGCGCGATACCTTTAAAAGCAAGTCGAGAGTGCCATCGTGTGGTTGATTCCATATGAGCGCTGACAGAGTCCAGGCAAAAGCCAAGCTCTTTTCTGGCCCGGCCCCACTCGTGTGCGAGCAGCAGTTCGTGGAGAAGCTCCGTGGTGAATCCTGTCCCTTGGAAACTGAACGAATGTGAAGCTACATCTAGCGGAGAAGGAAGAGGAATCATTTCACAGCTGGCTGCACGGTGTTTCGGCTGCAAAACAAAAGGAAATTGGGAGCAGCTCCCCTTCATGGTGCTGGACCATGGTGCTGAGAAGGAAAAGGCCGATAGCAAGGTGTGTGCTGGTACCTCGACGGGTGCAGTTGAAGTTGTTGGCAGCAAGAGCTTTCTCAGTTGGCATCTTTGTGAGCTCTGCTTTTGCCAGATGTTCTCAAGTTTGTAGCCAGATTCTTGTGAGAGAGAAAAGAATTATTTGGGCAAAGGCGTTGGTGTTGCCGTTATCGTGTGGTGCAAATAAGAGTTTGCAGATGGAAGGGAAAGATCAAAGCAATCTTTTGGGGCTGACAGTTGAGTTGAGAGCAGGCACCTTTCCAACTTGGCTGTAGAATTGTGAGGCTTCCGAGCTGGACACAGTGCGATTCCTTTAAAAGCAAGTCGAGAGTGCCATCGTGTGGTTGATTCCGTATGAGCGCTGACAGAGTCCAGGCAAAAGCCAAGCTCACTTCCACGAAGGTCTGGAAACACTGGCACACGGGACACAATGTGCAGAGAGAGAAGGAGCGAGAGAGAGAGAGAAGCACTTTGCCCCAAATTCAGTCTTACAGAACTCGTGCACTTGGAGTTCCCAGAGAAGGTGGCGTGCGTGGAGAAGGTTTTCTCCACGTAGCCTCTTCTGTTTGCATCTTTGCCGGACCGCAGAAAGTCGCCCGCTTCCCTCTCGCGATTTGCAAGCGAAAAGACGCCTAGCCAGCGAAGGTGCGTCTTCGGCGGCCAGAAGGCGAAGCGAAAACCGGCACTGTGCCCTGCTGCTGCGCTCCCTGCATTTCACATCCAAACTGCACCAGCACGCATAGCAGCATGCAGGCTCATCTCCAAAAAATGTTTCCTGCCGCCACGAAGTTCTGGCAGCACTGGCACTCGGGACAAAATATGCAGAGAGAGAGGGAGCGAGAGAGAGAGAAAAGAATTTCGCCCCAGCTTCAGCCTTGCAGAACTCGTGCACTTGGAGTTTCCAGAGAAAGTAGCGTGCATGGAGAAGGTTTTCTCCACGTAGCCGCTTCTGTTCGCATCTTTGCCGCACTGCAGAGAGTCGCCCGCTTCTCTCTCGCGCTTTGCGAGCGAAGGACGCCTAGGCGGCGAAGGTGCGTCTTCGGCGGCTGCAAAGCAAAGCGAGAGCCAGTACGGCGCCCTGCTGCTGTGCTCGCTGCATTTCACATCCAAACTACACCAGCACGCATAGCAGCATGCAGGCTCATCTCCAAAGGAAGTTTTCCACTGCCACGATGATTTGGCAGCACTGGCACTGGGTCACACTGTGCAGCGAGAGGAAAAGCAAAAGAGATTGAGATGCACTTTGCCCCAGCTTCAGTCTTACAGAACTCGTGCAAAAATGCGAACAGAAGAGGCTACGTGGAGAAAACATTCTCCACGCACGCCACCTTCTCTGGGAACTCCAACTGCACGAGTTCTGCAAGATTGAAGCTGGGACAAAGTGCATCTCAATCTCTCTTGCTTTTTCTCTCTCTGCAGAGAGTGACCCAGTGCCAGTGTTGCCAGATCTTCGTGGCAGCAGGAAACATCCTTTGGAGATGAGCCTGCATGCTGCTATGCGTGCTGGTGCAGTTTGGATGTGAAATGCAGGGAGCACAGCAGCAGGGCGCAGTACCGGCTCTCGCTTCGCTTTCTTGCCGAAGAAGACGCACCTTCGCCGGCTAGGCGCCCTTCGCTCGCAAAGCGCGAGAGAGAAGCAGGCGACTCTCTGCGGTGCGGCAAAAACGCGAACAGAAGAGGCTACGTGGAGACAACATTCTCCACGCACTCTACCTTCTCTGTGACCTCCAAGTGCACGAGTTCTGTAAGACTGAAGCTGGAGCGAAGTTCTTTTCTCTCTCTCTCGCTCCCTCTCTCTCTGCATATTTTGTCCCGAGTGCCAGTGCTGCCAGAACTTTGTGGCGGCCAGAAACATTTTTTGGAGATGAGCCTGCATGCTGCTATGCGTGCTAGTGCAGTTTGGAAGTAAAATGCGGGGAGTACAGCAGCAGGGCGCCGTACCGGCTCTCGTTTCGCTTTGCAGCCGCCGAAGACGCACCTTCGCCGGCTAGGCGTCCTTCGCTCGCAAAGCGCGAGAGAGAAGCGGGCAGCTCTCTGCGGTGTGGCAAAAACGCTAAGAGAAGCGGCTACGTGGAGAAAACCTTCTCCACGCACGCTACTTTCTTTGGGAACTCCAAGTGCACGAGTTCTGCAAGGCTGAAGCTGGGGCGAAGTTCTTTTCTCTCTCTCTCGCTCCCTCTCTCTCTGCATATTTTGTCCCGAGTGCCAGTGCTGCCAGAACTTCGTGGCAGCAGGAAACATCTTTTGGAGATGAGCCTGCATGCTGCTATGCGTGCTGGTGCAGTTTGGATGTGAAATGCAGGGAGCGCAGCAGCAGGGCGCAGTGCCGGTTTTCGCTTCGCCTTCAGACCGCCGAAGACGCACCTTCGCCGGCTAGGCGCCTTTTCGCTCGCAAAGCGCGACAGGGAAGCGGGCGACTTTCTGCGGTCCGGCAAAGATGCAAACAGAAGAGGCTACGTGGAGAAAACCTTCTCCACGCACGCCACCTTCTCTGGGAACTCCAAGTGTACGAGTTCTGTAAGACTGAATTTGGGGCAAAGTGCTTCTCTCTCTCTCTCGCTCCTTCTCTCTCTGCACATTGTGTCCCGTGTGCCAGTGTTTCCAGACCTTCGTGGAAGTGAGCTTGGCTTTTGCCTGGACTCTGTCAGCGCTCATACGGAATCAACCACACGATGGCACTCTCGACTTGCTTTTAAAGGAATCGCGCTGTGTCCAGCTCGGAAGCCTCCCAATTCTACAGCCAAGTTGGAAAGGTGCCTGCTCTCAACTCAACTGTCAGCCCCAAAAGATTGCTTTGATCTTCCCCTTCCAACTGCAAACTCCTATTTGCACCGCGCTCTAACGGCAACACCAACGCCTTTGCCCAAAGAATTCTTTTCACTCTCACAAGAATCTGGCTACAAACTTGAGAACATCTGGCAAAAGCAGAGCTCACAAGGATGCCAACTGAGAAAGCTCTTGCTGCCGACGACTTCAACTGCACCCGTCGAGGTGCCAGCACACACGCTGCTATCGGCCCTTTCCTTCTCAGCTCTTGCTACCATCCTAACCCTGCAGTCTCACTGAGTCTGCATCCAGTCAGGTCCAGCACCATGGAGGGGAGCTGCTCCCACATGAACGGGACCAGGACAAAAAGCTCAACAGCCTGGCGTTTGCATTCCCACTGACAGTTCAACAGCGCTAAGCCAGAGAACTGCCCATGGGCAAAAGTCTTAAAATTCACTAAGACCAACCAATGTACACATGCAAAGTTGTTTCCTTTGCAAAAGAGAGGAATTAGAAGCCCATCTCCAATGAAATGGCATCCCCTCCTCCAAAATACAGACCATCCAGGGACTGATCCCATGCAAAGGTGCCAGAACACTGTTCCTCAGCATTACCTAGGCTGCTAGGTAGGCTACCCACCAAGACTGAGCAGAGCGGTTTACCTTGTCCAAAAGATGGTGTTGCCAGAATTTCAGAAGGCCACTTCTGAGATGCGGAAACCACCTGCCAAACTGAATCTTTCAAGAGGCCACCTTCCAAAGATGGATTCCATGTCCGTAAAGTGTACAAACTGAAGCAATGCTTCCACACCAGATATGTCAGGACAGAAAGCAGCTGGTGCCCCGGACCTCCACTAGGCAGCTTCTTCTCTGCGCCTCCAGCGCTGGGCTTGCGTGCTTTCCTTCCCATGAAAAAGCCTTGCCATTCTCCTTCAGGAACTTACCAAGCCAAAGTTGCATAGCACCTCCAGTATTGCATACGTCCAACAATTACTCCTACCCAGAAGGGGCCAGGAGAGAAATGTCTTGCTCGACTGTACCTCCCCATGGTACCTTTCCTTCTGCTCCACTGACACTGGCACTATGGCCTTTGCTTCTCAAGGAAAGGCACTCCGAGTCATTTGGCTGGGACTTGCCTTCTCTACCTTGCCTAGTTTTTCCTAGCCTCCTCTTGCTTTGCTTGCCTTTCTTGCATCTGCCTTCCCTTGCCCTGCCTACATCGTCCTTGCTTTGCTTTGCCTTGCCTACCACTCTTTACCTTGCCTTCCATGCAGGCAAGGCAATACAAGGCAAGTGTAGGCAATTGGAGGCAAGTCAAGGGGGAGGTAGACAAGGCCAGAGCAGTGAGGGGAAAGCAAATGGAGTGGTAGGCAAGAGAAGGTCCAGAAGTTAGAGGCAAGGCTAGGCATAAGAAGGTAAGCCCAGTGATGGCTAGGCAAGGCAGAAACAGGAAGGAGTAGGCAAAGCAAGGCCCTGGAGGAAAGCTGAAGCCAGGTGGGGCATGGGCACAGAAGAGAACTCAAAGCCATGGAGGTTTAGCAGGGCAAGAAGAGGAAACTCTTGGGTTGCCAAGGCAAGGCAGCTGCTGGTAGACAAAAGCGGCCAGGAAAGACTGACTTGACTGGTCTTGCTCTCACCTGTGCCAGCTCTAATCTGCACCTAAAACACTGGGGCTACCTGCTTTCCTTCCAATGCAGAAGAACTGTCATCTTGGTCCCAGAGCTCAGAAGACAAATGTGGATTGCCAGTCCAAAATTCTGTACATGCAAGAATTGATGCCAGGCAAAAGCTGCTAGGAAAGACGGGTTTGGCTCCTATGGGCTTCATCTTCCATGCTCCTGAAACACTGCGGGTATGTGAAGGCCTTGAAGGCTTCCTGAGGGAAGCAGGCAGGGCAAGGCAAGTTGAAGAAATGCCATGAAAAGAGGGGTCTTGAATTCCAGGTGGGGGAGGGGTGAGCAAGGTCCTGCAAGGCAAGTGAAGGCTTTGTGAGGGCAACAGAAGGCAACTGCTGCATTTACAGGGCAAGGCAAGGCAAGGGAGAGATAAGCAAGACAATGAGAGTTCTAGAAAAAGAAGGGAAGGGAAGGCAAGGCTGGGCCTGGACAAATGGGTGGGGAAGTCAAGGTGGGGATGGCTGAGCAAATCAGTGCAGGGCAGTGGAGGGATGGAAGAGCGGGAATGGTCCCTTAAGTTCATACAACATAACCTGTCAAATTCTTTGCACCCATGCCCACGCAGTAAAAGCAAAAAATCAATTGCTGCTTGATTTTGGAATATAGCATGTCTAATGCTGTCTACATCAATTAACAAGTCAGCTATCGCTATGCTGGTAGCATTACTAAACTTGGCCAACCAACAGCCAGGTTTGTTCAGGCTCCTGAGGCCTTGTGCACTTGCAAGCCCAGGAGCTGATGAAGAGGCAGTGATTGTCTTGGCAGTGTTCCAGAACTCAGCTGTATCTCTGCAGGCAGAAGTAAAAGCATGTATGCTGTGAGTATGAGAGTGGTGAGTTCAGTTTTGTTGGCTCCATAGTGCAATTGTCATCTTTAGAGAAAAGAGGGTTACTTTCCCCAAAGTAGATGGACCACCTTTAATTGCCATTGGCACTCTGGTCCATGCTCAGTCCGCACAGATTAAGAAAATGCCCTGCGGGAGTTGCATATGCATACTAAAACTCAAGGTTAGTTTTAGTTTGTGATTGAATTACACCGGTGTGAAACACTTGGGTAGCATGGTGTTGTGGCATTGACCCACCAAGCCATAGGGCTATTCCTTGTGCTGAGAAATGTGAAGGTGGTACAGCTATCTGCATTCAAGGTGCCTAAAATGTGCAGTTCCTGTGGGGGTAAAGCAGGGAATTTCCCACGGGGAGACAATGTATCCGGGCAGGCTGAGGAGGCAGGGGTGCTGTTCCATAGCTGTGGCAGTTCAGGGGTGGTGAGAAGGATGCCGACCAGACACTTTGTGAATGGCTTCTGAGGCGCAGCAGTGCTAAGGCATAAGGGATCTTGTCCAGTTGCCTTAGCCAGGGTCACCCAGATGTTTTGCTCCAGGGGGTGTATGGGTTGCACGTATCCTGTTAAATCACAAACAGAAGTGCAGTTACCTCCCCCCTCTTCCTGCTCCCACCCATTACTCCTGCCGACATAAGTGCGGAGTGGGTACGTGGCACCAGTGCCATTCCCCTAGAACAGTGATAGTAACCACCTTGTTTGCTTCTGCTCCTATCACCTCAAGTGGCGATAAGACCGGGTTTCCGGGACGGGGGGGGGGGCGTGGGGTGGATACCATAGCTTGGCACCTGACAAGCAAGACTATGTGGGACTTTGAATGGATAGGGAGGGCAAAACCCACAGAGAAGACTGATCCTATAGTTCCAGTAGGGAGAATATGGGTAGAAGGAGCTGTGTTTTGAGTGCTTAAAGTGAACGGTCTTTCATTTTTCCAGTGTTTGTAACAGTGCAGCTGGAGAATAACTCATCTGAAATGCTGCCTTTTTCAGCCTAGAAATGAAACTCAAGATCCTTTCAGTATAGGAGATGACATAAAAGTGGATCTTTACTGGAGCTCCAGGGACAGTTCCAGGAAGAATATCCACAAAAGCCCACCCCTCCCCCCGGCTGAATACAGTCTTCTAGGTTTTAGGAAATTAGCATCATTGATCAAAAGCACCAATTCAGAGGACAAGTGGGGATGCAATTCCCCCCAGGTCAAGCCCCTTCTCTGGAGCCCCCCCACCCTTGGTACTAGTTGGACTTGTTGACTAAAATGTGTCTTGAAGATCTTGTTGTCAGGCTTGGTTCCCAGGAAGAAGCAAGACAGGAGAGGGGCCTTGTGCCCTCCAGGGCTTGGAGCTCTGCAATGACTTTGGTCTTTCTGGCTGGGGAAAAACTACTGGCAAGGTCACAAATACAGAAAAGTAAAAAGGCAAAAATCACTTTGGCATCAGAAGCAAAGATAAAATTAATGTAAAAAGCAAGCTAAGATACATCTGAAAACTTCTCTGCTTTCTTCATCTTCCCCTTATGCAAAGAGGCTTTTGATTTGCAGGATTTTCATTTTATCCAAAGGCATTCATTCCATAGGTGCCAAAACCATCCCACAATGATAAGTGAAATACAGTCAGTAGGGACAATAGGGACTGGCATCCACCGCAAAGGAGAGGAAAGATCATTTCCAGAACAATAGTTTTATTTAACTGTGGTGAAAAGTGTGAGCTGAGTTTTGTTTAAAATTAGCCAGAAGACACTCTTAATTATTCTCTGCTGCTGCTGCTCTTATACCTTTTCATAATTACTGTGGCACATTTAAGATTGGCTGCTAGCAAACAATGACAAGGCTGTCTAACAAACAATGGCAATTCAAGCAATAATACAATGAGCTATACTGATGCCTTCAGGTATTTCTAGTGTTTTACTCTTCATGTAGCTGTAACTTGCTGTAGTTCTGTGCTTCTTACAAAGTGCTAAAATCCCCTGTTCCCAGCACCTTTAGCCACAACAAGACTCTCTGAGTACAGATTCAAGGACATATTGATTGCCTTAGGGCTTGAAAATATGTAAACAACTGTGAGATGGGGGGAGCAGGCCTGGGGTGGTTAACATCATCACCTGAGGGTACGATTGGAGAATTAAGGGCCAATATGCTAATGAAACAGAACTTATAAAAGGTGAAGAACCCGTGACTCGGGGTCCATTTTGGGTGTCGTCCCCGACAGGGGACTTTGTTTGCCTGAATCTACCTTTAAGGCCTCTGCAGGCCTTAAATAAATTGTCTGCTTTTTATACTCCTAATTTGTCTTGGCCTCTGTTTCAGGTAGCCTGTCTTTTAGGCTACAGTTTTTGGCACCCCAGCCGGGTCAAGGAAAGTCTCTACAAACCCCTCTGGGCCCAGTGCAACACCTGCATTATCACTCTGTCAACATCTACCGGGGCGGTGGCAGCCTAGAAGGTATCAGAGACCAAGGACCCTACAGAGGCACGTGAGTAGGTGTATAAAGAGTACTTTTGTGATACAATTTGTGTAGAAGGAGACGTCCTTCTGAGAGAGGGCTAGGGCTAGCACTACAGTAGCAAAGTCCTCTATGTGTGTTACTTCTGTGATCTTTCCTGTTTGTAAGTGTATGCAATGGGGGGCATCTTCTCATGTGATGAAAATCGGAAGAAGAAAACCCCTTTTAGTCCTAGGGAAAGAAAAGAAGTAGAAATGGATTTGCTAATGCCTTGTTTGAGGGTGGGGCCCGTGATGGGCCCTCACCCACCGCCGCTGTTTGGCGGCTATGGCCCGGCCTGCTCGCTGCCGCCGCTGGGCGCAGGGGGGGGGCGGCCGGTTTGCCCGCCGGCTCTGGCCAAAAGAGGGGGCGGGGAGGCGGGGCCCGAGGGTGGCAATGTCATTGCCTTGGGCAGTGCCGCTCCTGCTGCTGCGATGGGCGGGGGCAGGCGCGGAGTTGAGCTGAGCGGAGAAGCTAATTTCGATGTCCCCGGGCTGAGGGGTGCCGCTCCTGCTGCCGCGATGGGCGGGGGCAGGGGCGGGGTTCAGCCAATTGGAGAAGTTCCTATCGATGTCCCCGGGCTGAGGGGTGCCGCTCCTGCTGCTGCGATGGGCAGGGGCAGGGGCGGGGTTCAGCCAATTGAGAAAGCTGATGTCGCCCATGGGGACGAGAACACAGCGTTTAGGGACCGCACCATCGCGGTTCCCACGGTAACCACATTTGTTTCAGAGCAGTCCGTGAGCAGCTGTGAGCGGCAGCAGGGAGCGAACACAGGGGAGGCGGTCGCGCCAGGGGTGTTCCTGGGGGTGTCCCCGGGTGTGCGTGTTTCCTGCCCTGCCGCGCGGGTCTGCGGGAGTGGGGCTGCTCTGGCTGCCCCCCTCCTCCGGGGAAGCGCCGGGTCCAAGGAAGGGGAAGCCGTCTGCCAAGTGCCTTTGGAGCAAGTCGTAGGCAAGGGAAATCCTAATTCAACAAACACCTTGAAAGGGAAACTAAGTCCGAGTACTGTAAGACTTGTCAGTGCCACAGGGGTAAGAAAAGTAAGACCTTCTTTCCAGCCCTTGAGGGATGAATTGAAAAAGCACAGAGTGGTTTGTCAGTTTCTCTATTTGCCAAATTCTCCTAAAAAAGATTTATGGAAATTTTGGAAAAAGAAGAAAAAAACACATAGTTTAAGATGGTTTGCTAAATTAAATTCTAAAAATACTGTCCCCTACATCCTGGTGAACAAAGAAGGACTCTTTGCTATTATGTGGAAGAATCCTGAAACACAGAAAAGAGGCCAGCTCCTTGAAACAGTCTCACCTGAGAGTTTAATGAACAACCCAACTAACTGGCAGCCAAAAGAAACTGCATCTAAGAGTTGTCTCGCTGTAAGTTGGTTCTGCGAACACCACCAACAGGTACCTCATGCCATGCTATTGGAACAGAGTAATGCTATTCTGAAAACATTTATTGCCAATCCTGGTATGTCTCTGTACTCAGTGTTAACTGATAACGTGTTTGAGTGTGGCTGTTTGCAGACCGTGGAAGAGGCCTATTCCAGCAAGCCAGCCCTGAAGGAGGACGTCCCTCAAGGAGACTCAGACTGGGACCCCCAGGCAGACAAGAACAGCTTTATGGCAAGTTATGCAGTCACAACTACCAACCAGGTAAACCAAGCAAAAACCTTGCTATCAGATGTAACATCACAAAGAGCTGAGCTAATTCCATCAATAAAAAATCTAGAACTGAGTAAAGCCATCTGGAAAAAGAGAAGATTGGTAACTGTTCAAAGTAATGGAATTAAACACGTGACTGAACAGGTACATGTGCTGCTGCAGAATATTTGGGAATCTAGAGAAGCAACCTTTATGCATTGCAAAGCCCATCAGGATGGGAAGACAACCCCCAAATTAGAGAATCATCTTGCTGATAAAATAGTAAAAAGAGCAGAAAAGAGCATCATAATACAGATGCCACAAAAGGAAACTAGTCTGTCACAGTTCACCCCAAATTATGATAAAAAAAATCATCAGTTTTCTGGCACAGAAGCTGAAATCATAGAAAGTGAATGGACTGTTACACCAGAGGGACAGATTGTAGTCCCACCTCAATGAGAACATGAAAGCACTTCTAAAGAAACAAAAGCCTTTTAGAACACCTGAAGAAAGTAATAACAGAAAAAGAAATGACTGATATTGTGCTATTTATAACAAGCAAATATGAAATCTGCTATAGTTACAACCAGAGCAAAAGAGCTGTGTTAGAAATAAAGGCAGAGAATTTTCCTGGAGAATATTGGCAAATAGATTCTACTGAGTTACCACGTAAAAGGACACAGGTATATACTGGTGTCAGATTGACACTTTTAGTGAGTAGACTGAAACTTATCCCTGTCACACTAACACAGCAAAAAAAGTAAAGAAAATTTGCTCAATCATATAATTCCAAGGGTTAGAGTCTTTTTGGGAATGTCATCAGATAGAAGACGATGTTGTGTTGCAACAGCAGGCAAGAAAATTAGCAAGGTTCTAAAGTTTATTTGGGATCTGCAAGTCCCAAAGAAAATACATATGCGGGAGAGGCTTAATTTGCAGAGATATCTAACAGCTTTAAGTTCCACTTTGCAGAAACTCCAGAATTACATCATGTTATCCAGGCCCACAGGGCTAGACACACTAAGACATCCCTTCCAACCTGAAAACCAAATCTATGTTAAGGGGGGGGAGACAGACGACAGTGATCCTTCACAGACCAAGTGGAGAAGACCGTCCCAAGTCCTGCTGACTAAACTGCAGTCAAACTTGCTAGCAGAAGACCCTACATTCTCTACTCATGAGTTAAGAAGACTTCTACTCTTGAAACAACTGAAAATTAAAGACTGATGCAAGCAGAGATAATGTTATTTAAAGAGTTCTTTTCAGTGTTTGTTATCTACGCAGTTGGTAACCATGGTTCAGGGTTAGAATCAAAATTTACATGTGATTGGAGTCCAAAGTGCATCCACAGATCAAATTTTACATCAAATAGCATTCAAGATATTGTGTACTAAACCTTAAATATTTCTTTCACACCTTCATATCATGGTTACCAAACAGGCCTGACATTAAAAAACTGTTCATACTAGTTGTAATCATAATTTTTATGTAATAGCTAGCTGTATAAAATATTTTGCTATTAGACACTTACTATTGTTAGAAATAGATATTGCTGTTAAATGCATACTATTATTAGGTATCTAGAATAGAGACCTGACAAGGTAGAGGCCTTGTCAGGCCTCTAAAGGGGGGAATGATGCCTTCAGGTATTTCTAGTTTTTTACTCTTCATGTAGCTGTAACTTGCTGTAGTTCTGTGCTTCTTACAAAGTGCTAAAATCCCCTGTTCCCAGCACCTTTAGCCACAACAAGACTCTCTGAGTACAGATTCAAGGACATATTGATTGCCTTAGGGCTTGAAAATATGTAAACAACTGTGAGATGGGGGGAGCAGGCCTGGGGTGGTTAACATCATCACCTGAGGGTACGATTGGAGAATTAAGGGCCAATATGCTAATGAAACAGAGCTTATAAAAGGTGAAGAGCTCGTGACTCGGGGTCCATTTTGGGTGTCGTCCCCGACAGGGGACTTTGTTTGCCTGAATCTACCTTTAAGGCCTCTGCAGGCCTTAAATAAATTGTCTGCTTTTTATACTCCTAATTTGTCTTGGCCTCTGTTTCAGGTAGCCTGTCTTTTAGGCTACAATACAAGCAAAAGTAGAGTTGGTTACAAAAACCGGATGTGCTAGGAAGGCCGGAAGTTGGTATCACAGAGTATGTGCTAGGGAGACCGGAAGTTTTAATCACAGAGTTAAAACTGAAAGTGCTAGGAAAACCGGAAGGAGGAAGTGGAGTCAAGCAAGAAAGTTTTCTTCATTCTCTTTTCTTCATTATCTCGTGGACATGCACAACAAGCACAGGACCAAATATGGCAGGGCCTTTGACATGAATTCAGTCGCAGACACAAGCAGTAAGCAGGTCTAGGGTAGGGAATGGGCATGAAAGGGAATGCACAGCAATGGTGGTTTAGCAAGGCAAGACAGGTGAGGTTCATAGATTGCTGGCAGGCGGAAGTGGCCAGGAAAGACTGATTTGACTGGCCTTGCTCTCACCTGCACCATCTCTAATCTGCACCTAAAACACTGGGGCTACCTGCTTTCCTTCCAATGCAGAAGAACTGTCATCTTGGTTCCGGAGCCCAGAAGACAAATGTGGATTGCCTGTCCAAAATTCCATACATGCAAGAATTGATGCCAGGCAAAAGCTGCTGGGACAGACAGGTCTGGCTTCACGTGACCTCCTATGGGCTTCCTCTTCCATGCTCCTGAAACGCTGCGGGTATGTGAAGGCCTTGAAGGCTTCCTGAGGGAAGCAGGCAGGGCAAGGCAAGTTGAAGAATTGTCACGAAAAGAAGGGTCTTGAATTCCAGGTGGGGGAGGGGTGAGCAAGGTCCTGCAAGGCAAGTGAGGGCTTTGAGGGCAACAGAAGGCAACTGCTGTGTTTAGAGGGCAAGGCAAGGCAAGGGGGAGGTAGGCAAGGCAATGAGAGTCCCAGAAGGAGAAGGGAAGGCAAGGCTGGGCCTGGACAAATGGGTGGGGAAGTCAAGGTGGGGATGGCCGAGCAAATCAGTGCAGGGCAGTGGAGGGATGGAAGAGCGGGAATGGTCCCTTAAGTTCATACAACATAACCTGTCAAATTCTTTGCACCCATGCCCACGCAGTAAAAGCAAAAAATCAATTGCTGCTTGATTTTGGAATATAGCATGTCTAATGCTGTCTACATCAATTAACAAGTCAGCTATCGCTATGCTGGTAGCATTACTAAACTTGGCCAACCAACAGCCAGGTTTGTTCAGGCTCCTGAGGCCTTGTGCACTTGCAAGCCCAGGAGCTGATGAAGAGGCAGTGATTATCTTGGCAGTGTTCCAGAACTCAGCTGTATCTCTGCAGGCAGAAGTAAAAGCATGTATGCTGTGAGTATGAGAGTGGTGAGTTCAGTTTTGTTGGCTCCATAGTGCAATTGTCATCTTTAGAGAAAAGAGGGTTACCTTCCCCAAAGTAGATGGACCACCTTTAATTGCCATTGGCACTCTGGTCCATGCTCAGTCCGCACAGATTAAGAAAATGCCCTGCAGGAGTTGCATATGCATACTAAAACTCAAGGTTAGTTTTAGTTTGTGATTGAATTACACCGGTGTGAAACACTTGGGTAGCATGGTGTTGTGGCATTGACCCACCAAGCCATAGGGCTATTCCTTGTGCTGAGAAATGTGAAGGTGGTACAGCTATGTGCATTCAAGGTGCCTAAAATGTGCAGTTCCTGTGGGGGTAAAGCAGGGAATTTCCCACGGGGAGACAATGTATCCGGGCAGGCTGAGGAGGCAGGGGTGCTGTTCCATAACTGTGGCAGTTCAGGGGTGGTGAGAAGGATGCCGATCAGACACTTTGTGAATGGCTTCTGAGGCGCAGCAGTGCTAAGGCATAAGGGATCTTGTCCAGTTGCCTTAGCCAGGGTCACCCAGATGTTTTGCTCCAGGGGGTGTATGGGTTGCACGTATCCTGTTAAATCACAAACAGAAGTGCAGTTACCTCCCCCCTCTTCCTGCTCCCACCCATTACTCCTGCCGACATAAGTGCGGAGTGGGTACTTGGCACCAGTGCCATTCCCCTGGAACAGTGATAACAACCACCTTGTTTGCTTCTGCTCCTATCACCTCAAGTGGCGATAAGACCAGGTTTCCGGGGCGTGGGGGGCGGGTGGATACCATAGCTTGGCACCTGACAAGCAAGACTATGTGGGACCTTGAACGGATAGGGAGGGCAAAACCCACAGAGAAGACTGATCCTATAGTTCCAGTAGGGAGAATATGGGTAGAAGGAGTTGTGTTTTGAGTGCTTAAAGTGAACGGTCTTTCATTTTTCCAGTGTTTGTAACAGTGCAGCTGGAGAATAACTCATCTGAAATGCTGCCTTTTTCAGCCTAGAAATGAAACTCAAGATCCTTTCAGTATAGGAGATAACATAAAAGTGGATCTTTACTGGAGCTCCAGGGACAGTTCCAGGAAGAATATCCACAAAAGCCCACCCCTCCCCCCGGCTGAATACAGTCTTCTAGGTTTTAGGAAATTAGCATCATTGATCAAAAGCACCAATTCAGAGGACAAGTGGGGATGCAATTCCCCCCAGGTCAAGCCCCTTCTCTGGAGCCCCCCCACCCTTGGTACTAGTTGGACTTGTTGACTAAAATGTGTCTTGAAGATCTTGTTGTCAAGCTTGGCTCTGAGGAAGAAACCAGACAGGAGAGGGGCCTTGTGCCCTCCAGGGCTTGGAGCTCTGCAATGTGTTTGGTCTTTCTGGCTGGGGAAAAACTACTGGCAAGGTCACAAATACAGAAAAGTAAAAAGGCAAAAATCACTTTGGCATCAGAAGCAAAGATAAAATTAATGTTAAAAAGCAAGCTAAGATACATCTGAAAACTTCTCTGCTTTCTTCATCTTTCCCTTATGCAAAGAGGCTTTTGATTTGCAGGATTTTCATTTTATCCAAAGGCATTCATTCCATAGGTGCCAAAACCATCCCAATGATAAGTGAAGTACAGTCAGTAGGGACAATAGGGACTGGCATCCACCGCAAAGGAGAGGAAAGATCATTTCCAGAACAATAGTTTTATTTAACTGTGGTGAAAAGTGTGAGCTGAGTTTTGTTAAGAATTAAAGAGTAAAGGCAGATCACTATAACAAATCACAAAACCAAGAAAAGTATGGCAATTACTTAGGGTGATGACTATAAAGAAAGTAATATTATTAAAAAGTTAGAGAACAAGGGGTGGAATTGTTTTTCAAATTTCTTGTGTTGCTCTAAGCCTTCTTTTCCTTGTGGGTAGGCTTGTGATCAAGGCTATGAAAACAGCCAAGGTCATCATTTTCAGACCTGTTGAAACATGGTGATTTACACTGGAAGCACTAACAACTCTAGAGAGCTGCTGTAGGAGCTGGCTATTCGGCTTTGTATCCTGCAATACCCCAGGACGACATTGTATCTTTCAGCAGATGAACTACACCACACCAGGAGACCTCAGGGAACATGTTGACATTGTGCTTAGCTGCTTGACAATCTCCCAGGTCCAGGTCACCTGGTTAATTTGCTCTCCAAGGAGAGCTATAGGAAATCAGCTAGTTCTGCCCATTGCTCACTAACAGCTCTTCTCCAAAGACAGCACCCATCAGCCTGCGCTCTGGAAGTTCTGCTTACTGCAGTTTTCCAACACTATTGCAAAGAAACATTTTGCTTTCTGTCATCCCCAAAACTTGCAGCACATGCCTTTGAAGATTCATAAAATGAAATCTCCAGTCTAGAAGACTGAATCACAAATTATATGTTACATTTTGGTTTGATAAACGTTAAAACCAGTAACTTGGAAGGCCACTCCACACTGTGGGTGTACAGAATTTAACATTACAAATTCACTTGCTACTAGAGCAGGGTTGAAAGCAAACCAGAAAATGACTTGCTGGTAACAAATCATGAATAGTTGCTTGGATTTCTGCATCTCCTCTTGGAATTTTAACTCCGGCATGTAGCCACCGTGTGGTATCAAAAGCCTATTAGGCAGGTTTTCTTGATTCCTATCTCGATTCTGGGCGTTCCACTCCCCAAGGTCACCTAGCTGCTGTGTTCCATGATCTCATCCAGAGGATTTCCTGTTTTATTAATTAAAAGGCTCATTATCACATTTGTGCATGCTTGGGGAGCAGTCTCAATCAGTCTATTTCTCATAGTAACAGATGTTCCCCATAAAAATCGCTGTTTCCATCCCTTTTTCTTTCATTCACTGGGTGCGATTTCACAGGTCACACCACAGGCGCACAGAGCATGGTTAATTATTCCCTGTGGGGTATTTGGCACCACATCCCTGAGCAGCCAAGGCGAGCAAATTAGTACCCTGTGCATTAATTTCAAGTGCATTCTGCTCAAAAGAATTTGGCTGCAACACCAAGAATTTCTTTGAATTTGCTGCATCCAAAGTTATAACTGAGAGTTTGAGATCACTTTCAAAATCATCAGCAGGAGTATCAGCAAAAACCAGACTGAATATCATGTGACAGCACAAGACAGTTCATTGACAAGATTCAATGAACTCTTGCTTAACGAGCACTTAAGGCACACCAAGGAAAAGCAAGCAACAACAAAGCAAATAAAGTCCAGGAAATCAAAACAGAAACGAACGAGGAACTATCTCTCGCTCCCTCTGTGTGTGTGTGTGTGTGTGTGTGTGTGTGCGTGTGTGTGTGTGTGTGTGTGTGTGTGTGTGCATGTTGTCGGGAAGAGGAAGCCTGACACCACATTTGTGATCATCAGAACTCAGTTTATTGCCTTTCAGCTACACAATATATACGTTACTTAATTAGCCTCATACATATTGCAAAAGCTAAGCTCAGGATAGGCTGCTGTCCACCTGCGTTAATCAGCTTGTTTGGCAGTCTTGTGGTATCTTCTTCTTCATTGTTTGTGTGTCTCAGTTCCGCTTCTCATGGGAACTCCTTGTGCTTCTCAGGTCTTGTTTCTCATGGGAATCTTACTTGCTTATCAAGGGCCCACAAGCTGCAGCTGTGGCTCTGGATGTTCCTTAGCTCTTAACCATTGCAGTGCCAGATCCTCCACATTTCCCACATTTCCCCCTGTTTCTTTAATGGTTACAAAGCACTAGTTAATTTCTTAGTTAAGCAGTTAAACATTAATTGAACAATTAAAACAATAATTATAATGATTATCAATAGCCGTAGTCCTTTCTTCAGCAGTTGAGCCAGCCAAGGAGAAAGTCTGAGCTGACAGCCAGTCATTGCAAAGCACAGCAAAACAACCTTTTGAAAGTTATTATTATCAAAAGCAACAACAACACTGTCTTACACAAATTCTTGAGCTACTCAGTGATTCTTCAGCTTTGAGCAACCTCTCCACTTCAACTTGTTATTATAAGGTTACTTAAAATAATTTTTCTAACAAGTACTACTTTAGCTAATTGAAACTGTGAAAACAATATACACCGTTGCTCTAAAGTCTCTGCCAAGCTCTAATCTTGATTAAAGAGTCCATGGTTTTTTCTGAACTCTAATTCTTGATTCTGATCAGGTGAGTAGGTAATTGCTTCAAACTTGTTGATGATAGAACATATGCATACTCTCTTCTCTAGGTTAACAGGTTAACATTTGAGCTTTGTCATTACATGTTATTATACACTCAATTGTGGGTTTTGCATTATGAGCAAAGGTAATTAAGGCAACAGATACAACTACAGGTGCAATACATAAGAGAAAGAGAACAGTACTTTAAAAATATACAGATCATTAACCATTTCACTATTAGCTGCTACCCAGAGTCTACAATCACGGGAGAGTCCCATTTTACAGGTGAGACTTGAAGACCTTTCCCGGGCAAGGTTGTCAAGTTTACCTGAAAAGGGGTTCCAGCTCTCCAAGCCGAATTGGTGAGCCAAAATGACTCAATTGCAGTTTTAGGGTAGAAACATCTGGGATTAAAGATTCAGTACCCGATCAGCTTAGGGCCAGGGCTTGGCCAGAGCCCAGGCCTTACCTGAGAGGGTCTCTCTAAATCTTCTAAACAAGCTTCTATTAATATCAATTCTTTCAAGCAATATACTTCTTGCAGATCGGCGTTGTGGTTTAGTTTTAACTAAATAATCAATGGTACCATAAACAAATTACAAATAGCTGTGAACAAAGAGACACATATGTATAGCATCAAAGAATGTTTTCTGGGTAATGCTCTCTGTAAAAGCTTAGTAAATTCATATCATTACTTTAACAACACATCTAGAATTTCATGTTTTGACAGAACTTTAACTTCACTTAAAATTAAGATAAATCTAACAGAGCTTCAAGTTAACATAATTGAAAGCAAAAATTAATGTCAAGCACTTAAAAAATAAGTCCTATCTCATAGGCGCCTCTACACAGACTTACATGCTGATAAAATACAAATTAACAGAGACAATTCACACACATGTACAGGAAAACAAAATTAAACTTGCCTTTGCTAAAGTTATTATGGGGCTAACTGACTCTTAGGCCACAAAATGCTTTACAGAATTGGCCTCAGGATGCTACTCAGCCAGTTCTGGCTCTGAGGCAGCAAGTTACAGCCCTCTGCCAGCTGTTACAAATTCACTAAACAACACCACCACTCACAAACATGGAAATTCTCTTCACTCGACTGCAAGCGTCTGTTTTCTCTTTTCTTTCTTTCAGAGGTTACCAAAATTCAACTTCTTAATCAAACTGAAAACCAACAGACTTTACATAAATTTTGATCAACTTAAAGTTGACAGGTCTGACTTATAAACTCAAAAGACATAAAAGACTCAAACAACATTCTTAGTACATTTGCTGCAGCACTTTCACACTTGTATGCACACAGATACTGATTCAGGTATACCTATGGAAAGAAAAATATTCCTTTGAATTCAGTGAGGTAGTCACTCTGAATGCCTTTGCATTCTTTTAACTTTAAATTTACTAAAAATAAAAACAAGATTAAGAGTATACCTTAAGAGTTTTAGATATAGCAGAATTTAACTTATTTTGACTTTCTTCGCACAAGAAACTACTGAAAATTCATCATACAGCAGTTAAACATTTGCGAATAATATCAAGAAATAAATCTAAAGTGTGGCAGATTTACAGTCATGTGGAAAATGCCTGTTCACTCCTCTAAGATAAATGTAAGTTTATTAAGATGTTTTCGAGATGCAGCTTTACTCACAGGGATGATAGCACTGCACGTTCTTGGAAAATTGCATTTAAGACCTGCTTAACTTGCAGATGGTAAGACAGCTTTCTGTAAAAATAATTACAAACGGTTTGAGATGTAAAGCACATGTGTCTACATGGCAAAAACAATTGCATTTAAATTGTCTTATTAAAGCTGTATAGGCAAACAGGTAAAGCTGGCACCACGCTACATGTTTTTACAGTAGAGGATCGTGAGCTAATTATATTCGATTTCCAAACAGCTTCTGCAGATAACAAACATGGAGTTAGGCCTAGTATAGGCCCCACCCTCAGCCTGCCCGGATACATTGTCTCCCCGTGGGAAATTCCCTGCTTTACCCCCACAGGAACTGCACATTTTAGGCACCTTGAATGCAGATAGCTGTACCACCTTCACATTTCTCAGCACAAGGAATAGCCCTATGGCTTGGTGGGTCAATGCCACAACACCATGCTACCCAAGTGTTTCACACCGGTGTAATTCAACCACAAACTAAATCTAACCCTGAGTTTTAGTATACATAAGCAACTCCCGCAGGGCATTTTCTTAATCTGTGCGGACTGAGCATGGACCAGAGTGCCAATGGCAATTAAAGGTGGTCCATCTACTTTGGGGAAAGTAACCCTCTTTTCTCTAAAGATGACAATTGCACTATGGAGCCAACAAAACTGAACTCACCACTCTCATACTCACAGCATACATGCTTTTACTTCTGCCTGCAGAGATACAGCTGAGTTCTGGAACACTGCCAAGATAATCACTGCCTCTTCATCAGCTCCTGGGCTTGCAAGTGCACAAGGCCTCAGGAGCCTGAACAAACCTGGCTCTTCGTTGGCCAAGTTTAATAATGCTACCAGCATAGTGATAGCTGACTTGTTAATTGATGTAGACAGCATTAGACATGCTATATTCCAAAATCAAGCAGCAATTGATTTTTTGCTTTTACTGCGTGGGCATGGGTGCAAAGAATTTGACAGGTTATGTTGTATGAACTTAAGTGACCATTCCCGCTCTTCCATCCCTCCACTGCCCTGCACTGACTTGCTCGGCCATCCCCACCTTGCTTCCCCACCCATTTGTCCAGGCCCAGCCTTGCCTTCCCTTCTCCTTCTGGGACTCTCATTGCCTTGCCTACCACCCCCTTGCCTTGCCTTGCCCTCTAAACACAGCAGTTGCCTTCTGTTGCCCTCAAAGCCCTCACTTGCCTTGCAGGACCTTGCTCACCCCTCCCCCACCTGGAATTCAAGACCCTTCTTCTCGTGACAATTCTTCAACTTGCCTTGCCCTGCCTGCTTCCCTCAGGAAGCCTTCAAGGCCTTCACATACCCGCAGCGTTTCAGGAGCATGGAAGAGGAAGCCCATAGGAGGTCACGTGAAGCCAGACCTGTCTGTCCCAGCAGCTTTTGCCTGGCATCAATTCTTGCATGTATGGAATTTTGGACAGGCAATCCACATTTGTCTTCTGGGCTCTGGAACCAAAACGACAGTTCTTCTGCATTGGAAGGAAAGCAGGTAGCCCCAGTGTTTTAGGTGCAGATTAGAGATGGTGCAGGTGAGAGCAAGGCCAGTCAAATCAGTCTTTCCTGGCCACTTCCGCCTGCCAGCAATCTATGAACCTCACCTGTCTTGCCTTGCTAAGCCACCATTGCTGTGCATTCCCTTTCATGCCCATTCCCTACCCTAGACCTGCTTACTGCTTGTGTCTGCGACTGAATTCATGTCAAAGGCCCTGCCATATTTGGTCCTGTGCTTGTTGTGCATGTCCACGAGATAATGAAGAAAAGAGAATGAAGAAAACTTTCTTGCTTGACTCCACTTCCTCCTTCCGGTTTTCCTAGCACAATCAGTTTTAACTCTGTGATTAAAACTTCCGGTCTCCCTTGCACATCTAATTTTTAACTCTGTGATACCAACTTCCGGCCTTCCTAGCACATCCGGTTTTTGTAACCAACTCTACTTTTGCTTGTATAGCTCATTGTATTATTGCTTGAATTGCCATTGTTTGTTAGACAGCCTTGTCATTGTTTGCTAGCAGCCAATCTTAATGTGCCACAGTAATTATGAAAAGGTATAAGAGCAGCAGCAGCAGAGAATAATTAAGAGCTTCTTCTGGCTAATTCTAAACAAAACTCAGCTCACACTTTTCACCACAGTTAAATAAAACTATTGTTCTGGAAATGATCTTCCCTCTCCTTTGCGGTGGATGCCAGTCCCTATTGTCCCTACTGACTGTATTTCACTTATCATTGTGGGATGGTTTTGGCACCTATGGAATGAATGCCTTTGGATAAAATGAAAATCCTGCAAATCAAAAGCCTCTTTGCATAAGGGGAAGATGAAGAAAGCAGAGAAGTTTTCAGATGTATCTTAGCTTGCTTTTTACATTAATTTTATCTTTGTTTCTGATGCCAAAGTGATTTTTGCCTTTTTACTTTTCTGTATTTGTGACCTTGCCAGTAGTTTTTCCCCAGCCAGAATGACCAAACTCATTGCAGAGCTCCAAGCCCTGGAGGGCACAAGGCCCCTCTCCTGTCTTGCTTCTTCCTGGGAACCAAGCCTGACAACAAGATCTTCAAGACACATTTTAGTCAACAAGTCCAACTAGTACCAAGGGTGGGGGGGCTCCAGAGAAGGGGCTTGACCTGGGGGGAATTGCATCCCCACTTGTCCTCTGAATTGGTGCTTTTGATCAATGATGCTAATTTCCTAAAACCTAGAAGACTGTATTCAGCCGGGGGGAGGGGTGGGCTTTTGTGGATATTCTTCCTGGAACTGTCCCTGGAGCTCCAGTAAAGATCCACTTTTATGTTATCTCCTATACTGAAAGGATCTTGAGTTTCATTTCTAGGCTGAAAAAGGCAGCATTTCAGATGAGTTATTCTCCAGCTGCACTGTTACAAACACTGGAAAAATGAAAGACCGTTCACTTTAAGCACTCAAAACACAGCTCCTTCTACCCATATTCTCCCTACTGGAACTATAGGATCAGTCTTCTCTGTGGGTTTTGCCCTCCCTATCCATTCAAAGTCCCACATAGTCTTGCTTGTCAGGTGCCAAGCTATGGTATCCACCCGCCCCCACGCCCCGGAAACCCGGTCTTATCGCCACTTGAGGTGATAGGAGCAGAAGCAAACAAGGTGGTTACTATCACTGTTCCAGGGGAATGGCACTGGTGCCAAGTACCCACTCCGCACTTACGTCGGCAGGAGTAATGGGTGGGAGCAGGAAGAGGGGGGAGGTAACTGCTCTTCGGTTTGTGATTTAACAGGATACGTGCAACCCATACACCCCCTGGAGCAAAACATCTGGGTGACCCTGGCTAAGGCAACTGGACAAGATCCCTTATGCCTTAGCACTGCTGCGCCTCAGAAGCCATTCACAAAGTGTCTGGTCGGCATCCTTCTCACCACCCCTGAACTGCCACAGTTATGGAACAGCACCCCTGCCTCCTCAGCCTGCCCGGATACATTGTCTCCCCGTGGGAAATTCCCTGCTTTACCCCCACAGGAACTGCACATTTTAGGCACCTTGAATGCAGATAGCTGTACCACCTTCACATTTCTCAGCACAAGGAATAGCCCTATGGCTTGGTGGGTCAATGCCACAACACCATGCTACCCAAGTGTTTCACACCGGTGTAATTCAATCACAAACTAAAACTAACCTTGAGTTTAATATACATATGCAACTCCCGCAGGGCATTTTCTTAATCTGTGCGGACTGAGCATGGACCAGAGTGCCAATGGCAATTAAAGGTGGTCCATCTACTTTGGGGAAAGTAACCCTCTTTTCTCTAAAGATGACAATTGCACTATGGAGCCAACAAAACTGAACTCACCACTCTCATACTCACAGCATACATGCTTTTACTTCTGCCTGCAGAGATACAGCTGAGTTCTGGAACACTGCCAAGATAATCACTGCCTCTTCATCAGCTCCTGGGCTTGCAAGTGCACAAGGCCTCAGGAGCCTGAACAAACCTGGCTGTTGGTTGGCCAAGTTTAGTAATGCTACCAGCATAGCGATAGCTGACTTGTTAATTGATGTAGACAGCATTAGACATGCTATATTCCAAAATCAAGCAGCAATTGATTTTTTGCTTTTCCTGCGTGGGCATGGGTGCAAAGAATTTGACACGTTATGTTGTATGAACTTAAGTGACCATTCCCGCTCTTCCATCCCTCCACTGCCCTGCACTGACTTGCTCGGCCATCCCCACCTTGACTTCCCCACCCATTTGTCCAGGCCCAGCCTTCCCTTCCCTTCTCCTTCTGGGACTCTCATTGCCTTGCCTACCTCCCCCTTGCCTTGCCTTGCCCTGTAAACACAGCAGTTGCCTTCTGTTGCCCTCAAAGCCCTCACTTCCCTTGCAGGACCTTGCTCACCCCTCCCCCACCTGGAATTCAAGACCCTTCTTTTCGTGACAATTCTTCAACTTGCCTTGCCCTGCCTGCTTCCCTCAGGAAGCCTTCAAGGCCTTCACATACCCGCAGTGTTTCAGGAGCATGGAAGAGGAAGCCCATAGGAGGTCACGTGAAGCCAGACCTGTCTGTCCCAGCAGCTTTTGCCTGGCATCAATTCTTGCATGTATGGAATTTTGGACAGGCAATCCACATTTGTCTTCTGGGCTCCGGAACCAAAATGACAGTTCTTCTGCATTGGAAGGAAAGCAGGTAGCCCCAGTGTTTTAGGTGCAGATTAGAGATGCTGCAGGTGAGAGCAAGGCCAGTCAAATCAGTCTTTCCTGGCCACTTCCGCCTGCCAGCAATCTATGAACCTCACCTGTCTTGCCTTGCTAAACCACCATTGCTGTGCATTCCCTTTCATGCCCATTCCCTACCCTAGACCTGCTTACTGCTTGTGTCTGCGACTGAATTCATGTCAAAGGCCCTGCCATATTTGGTCCTGTGCTTGTTGTGCATTGTGGGAAATGTGGAGGATCTGGCACTGCAATGGTTAAGAGCTAAGGAACATCCAGAGCCACAGCTGCAGCTTGTGGGCCCTTGATAAGCAAGCAAGATTCTTATGAGAAACGAGACCTGAGAAGCACAAGGACTTCCCATGAGAAGCGGAACTGGGAGACACAAACAATGAAGAAGAAGATACCACAAGATTCCCAAACAAGCTGATTAACGCAGGTGGACAGCAGCCTATCCTGAGCTTAGCTTTTGCAATATGTATGAGGCTAAATAAGCAGTGTATATATTGTGTGACCGAAAAGCAATAAACTGAGTTCTGATGACCCGAAATATGGTGTCAGACTCCCTCTTCCCGACAAAATGGTGACCTCGCGACGTGATGCGGTTCTGCGATCCATGGTCGGAAGAGTAAGGGGTCAGGTCCTGCAAGCAGAGGGACGGCAAAAGAGGCGCAGGGAAGCGTTCCGGTAATCCTGAGGTAGAGTTTGCCTGTGCCGCGGGACAGCAAGAGAGGCACTCCGGTAAACCTGAGGACGAGGCCGGCGCAGGGAAGCGTTTCGGTAATCCTGGGGGAAGAATTCGCTCGTGCTGCGGGACGGCAAGAAAAGCGCAATCCGGTAAACCCTGAGGAGGAGACCGGCGCAGGGTAGCGTCCGTGCCCCGGAGGCCGTGTAGGCGGTCCGGCTGACAGACGCCGCGGGAGCCTGGGAGAAGCTGCTTCGGTACCGAATTAATTATGGAAAGGCAGGCGGCGTATGGATTCTTTGCAGAGGTGTTGCAAAGAAAGGGGGGTAACCGGGAATTTAAGAAAGACCTACCCGGGCTTCTAGCTGACGGGTATGCAAAAGAATGCCTTCAGAATTCACACTCAGTTCATTAGCTAGCTCAGTGACGGAAACTTAGAGATGTTATTTGAGATGCTGTAGTAGATGATGATAAAACGGCGAAAAAGATGGGAAAGTTTTGGTGGGTAGTGCATAATGCGTTGCTAACAACTCAGGGTTTGAATGCTAGTTACTTTCAACAAAACCAGGATAGTTCTCCTCTCCTTCCCACCACTACAACCGTGTTGCTTTCCCTGTCCGCCCCGACCCAGGAGCGGGCTCCCCCACCACCGCCACTACCTTTGCCGGCGGCTGATCGGCCGCTGCCGCCTCCACCGCCGGCGGAGCAGGTTTCTCCCCCCCACCTTCCCCCCTCCCCCCCCGCAGCCGCCGTCGCCCCGCCCGCCGCCGCTGCGCGCCGGGGCAGGCGCCGAGCAGGTGGCCGCGGGCAGCGCCGCGGCATGTGAGTGGCCCCCGGCCCTTGGGAAGGCAGCGGGGCCGGGGTGCAGGCAGGGCGCCCGCGGCGGCGGCCTGGCGGCGGCCGGAGGTTGGGCGCCGCGCCCCGCCGGGGAGGTGGGCCGTAGCAGAGAGCGGAGGGGAGGAGGAGTAGGAGAAGGAAGGCTGCGCGGGGCCGGGAGACGCGGGAGCCCCCCGGCCGTGCATTTTTTCTGAGACTGGTACTCTGTTATGGAAAGGAGTATGGGAAAGACAAACCGCCTGAGCTGTTCTAGCCCGGGAGGGAGCTGAGAATGGAGATCTTGGCATCCGTTCTCACCCTGGTGCAAGGAGCAGCAGCTGCGCTGCGCATCGCTTGCCCTGGTTGAGTTTTGTCTCTTTCTTCCCTCCTTTCTATGAGTGTTAACATTATGATTGCCACTAAATTTTGCAGGCTAGTAACATGACTTTGATAACATGAAACCAATACAGTAATTGATATAGCTGAGCAAAAACGAGCAACGCTACACCCAAACTGGCCAAGGGGATATTCCACACCATAAAACACCATAAAACACCATAAAACACCATGTCCCGTATATAAACTGGGGGGAGATAGCCAGAAGGAGCCACTTGCTGCTTGGGAACAGGGTCTCGACATTACAGAGCAGGTGATGGAGTGGCGATTGTGCTGTGCATCGCTAGTTTTGGTTGGGTTTTGCCTCTCTCTTTCCTCCTTTCTGTGGGTGTTGTCATTGTGTTTGCCACTGAATTTGTGTTTTGTTGGGCTATTTGAAAGACTGCTGACTCAGTTGCGAGCTACAGTGAGTCAGTATGGAGTTAACGGTGAGCCAGTTAAGCAGATGCTTGATTATACACAGCTTTTGCTGCCGGCCGATTGCCGGGGTATAGTCAGACTAATCTATTCTCAGCATCAGCGGCTGTTTCTTGGCACGCACTGGCATGCATATGTGAGAGAGTCAGTACGAAAGAAAAATTGATGGGAGTGGGGGCTTGGCAGAGGTATAAATGCTGTTGAGACCTGATAAAGTGCGGGAAGCAATGCGCTTAGTTCAAAATGCTATGGAAAGGGTTAAAAATCCAGTGAGAATGCCATCCTACATGAGTCTTAAGCAAGGGCGAAGCGAGACCTTGAGCGCTTTTGTTGATAAACCAGCTGAAGCAATAGGAAAAACAAGCCTTCTGTTATTCATGAGAGGAGCGCTGCTAAAGCGATGTGTCTTACAAAATGAGAATTAAGTTACTCGACAGTTACTTAGCTCGATGGGGGGCAAAGGAGCCATCCCAAAAGCTACAGCTGCGCTGAGGGCGCCGATACACAGCCCAAGCGCCCCGGGCTGTGAAGAAGTTTCGTCAGCCTTGCCCTGCTGAGTAGCAGCAGCAGTTTTTCAAAGTGAAATTCCAGAAGAAATTTAAAGAACATTCCTATCCGGAGAAAGACAGAAAGAAAGAAGAGGAGGAAGAAGTAACTCTCCGCTCCTCTGCTACCAGAGCCAGAGGGAGTTCGACCTTCAGTTCCACCCCAAAGCGAGAGACAGAAAGAACGTTCAGATTCTGAGAGCAGATGTCAACCAAATTTTAAAAAAGGACCGAAAAAGCTCGTATGAAAAAATCTACGGTTCCGTTTACAAATGTATTTTTACGTGTCTTTCAATTAGTGCAATTGGGTTGTATTTTAAGTTTGTTTCCAACTTCCTAAACCTAAAAGCAACGATGGTAACAGCTTTATTCATTGAAAGGGTGTCGTGGGTTTGACCCTGGCTAAATGCCAGGCACCTACGATGTTTGCTAACACACCGGACTTGTGAGTTGAGATAGGACTACTGATAACGAGGACGCGCGAGAGACAGGGCAAAAGCAGGCGGGAGACTTAAAGTTGCAAAGTTGTGCCCCGCCCTGCTCACTGGCCAACACTGGGCCAGGCAAAACTACCACAAAGGGTTAAACTAAAGGTTGGGTTGTTACAAAGTACTTTAAAAGGTCCTGTGGATTGTTAAGTTAATTAACATCTTATCTTACCTCCACAGCATTGGTATGCAAACTGTCTTAAATCTGTCAACAGAAGTAAGCCCTCTCGATTTCTTGCTGTGTATCTTTTTTTTTAAAAGAATGCCTGAGGCAGAAAAAGCACTGCTTCGAAGTTTTGAGCTTTGCTGTGTGAGTTTTGGTGGATGTATCTGAAGTATTTAATTTGAGCAGAATAATTTTATGTTCTACCTAGTTACATATGTATTGACTCAGCTTTGTTGTGATCCACAGCGTCAAAACATTGAATCATTTACAAGTTGCTAAGAGCAATTAACTGTGTGAGACCTATACTAGGCTTAACTCAATGTTTATTATATGCAGGAGCTATTTGGAAATCAGATATAATTAGCTCGCGATCCTCTACTGTAAAGACATACAGCGTAGTGCCAGCTTTACCTGTTTGCCTATACAGCTTTAATAAGACAATTTAAATGCAACTGTTTTTGCCATATAGACATATGTGACAACATTTCCGGCTAGTACTTTGTTCAGAAATTCAAATGTGCTTGTTTTTCCTTGTCACCTATAGTTTGCACATGAACTTGACATCAAAATAGTTTAATTACATTCAGTGTTGTCTGCTCAGTACCTGAGAGGCCACAGTGCTTGTATTGATGCAGGAAAGTTAGAAGTTACAGGGTAACTTGTTAGAAACTGCTTGCTGAACAATGTATATTGCTTACTTAACATTGATTGTGTTTGTCAAAGCAGAATGAGAAGTAAAAGATTATTGACAAAAGCAGGGACTGTGACCCAGCTTGTATCCGTGGAACCCCTACGCTGGCTGAAACCAGAGTTGTTGTTTGGACTTGGGCCAGGGACCCAGAGAGCATGTGCAAGACAGAAAGGTGGAAAGCTCAAGACAAGAGGATGGGTATATACTTCCTCCCAAGACCCCCGGAGCCCACTACCAAATAACACTGTGCAGGCGTAACCACATAGAAATGACTTTTAAACTCATTATAATATGAAGCGGGGATAGGTCATGCATATGTATAGGCGAATTGCGAAACTCGGTGAATGTGTAACGTGTCAATTCTATCCATAGCATTAAGTAAGATGCGTGTCCAGAATCACGACGGTGTTATATGATTATGCCCTTGATGTTGACTTTACATCTCAAACCGTTTGTAATTATTCTTACAGAAGGCTGTCTTGCCATCTGCAAATTAAGCAGGTCTTGGATGCAGTTTTCCGGGAACGTGCGGTGCTGTCATCCCTGTGAGTGAAGCTGCACCTCGAAAACATCTTGGTAAACTTGCACTTATCTTGAAGGAGTAAACAGGCATTTTCCACATGACTATAAATCTGCCACACTTTAGATTTATTTCCAGTTAATCCTACAGAAATCCTACCCTCTGAAGTTCTACATTGCTGCTATTTCATTTACAGCTCAGTTATTTTTCTTGATATTATTCGCAAATGTTTAACTGCTGTATGATGAATTTTCAGTAGTTTCTTGTACGGAGAAAGTCAAAATAAGTTAAATTCTGCTGTATTTAAAACTCTTAAGGTATACTCTTAAACCTTGTATCTAATTTTGGTAAATTTAAAGTTAAAAGAATGCAAAGACATACCTCACTGAATTCAAAAGAATATTTTTCTTTCTATAGGTATACCTTAATCAGTATCTGTGTGCATGCAAATGTGAAAGTGCTGCAGCAAATGTACTAAGAATGTTGTTTGAGTCTTTTATGTCTTCTGAGTTTGTAAGTCAGACCTGTCAACTTTAAGTTGATCAAAATTTATGTAAAGTCTGTTGATTTTCAGTTTGATTAAGAAGTGGAATTTTGGTGACCTCTGAAAGAAAGAGAAGAGAAAACAGACGTTTGTGGTTGAGTGAAGAGAGTTTCCATGTTTGTGAGTGGTGGTGTTGTTTAGTGAATTTGTAACAGCTGGCAGAGGGGTGTAACTTGCTGCCTCAGAGCCAGAACTGGCTGAGTAGCATCCTGAGGCCAATTCTGTAAAGCATTTTGTAGCCTAAGAGTCAGTTAGCCCCGTGATAACTTTAGCAAAAGCAAGTCTGATTTTGTCTCCTTGTGCATGTGTGTAAACTGTCTCTGTTAATTTGTATTTTGCCGGCATGTAAATCTAAGTAGAAGCGCTTATGAGATAAAACTTGGTTTTTAAGTGTTTAACATTAATTTCTCTTTACTTTCAATTATGTTAACTTTAAGCTCTGTTAGATTTATCTTAGTTTTAAGCGAAGTTAAAGTTCTGTCAAAACATGCAATTCTAGATGTGTTGTTAAAGTAATGATATGAATTTGCTAAGCTTTTATAGAGAGCATTGCCCAGAAGATATTATTTGATGCTATACATATGTATCTCTTGTTCACAGCTAATTGTAGTTTGTTTGTGGTGCCATTGATTATTTAGTTAAGACTAAACCACAACGCCGATCTGCAAGAAGTGTATTGCTTTAAAGAATTGCTGTTAATAGAGGCTTGTTTAGAAGGTTTATAGAGACCCTCTCAGGTAAGGCCTGGGCTCTGGCCAAGCCCTGGCCCTAAGCTGATCGGGTACTGAATCTTTAATCCCAGATGTTTCTACCCTAAAACTGCAATTGAGTCATTTGGCTCACCAATTCGGCTTGCTAAGAACTGGAACCCCTTTTCAGGTGAACTTGAAAGCCTTGCCCGGGAAAGGTCTTCAAGTCTCACCTGTAAAATGGGACTCTCCAGAGATTGTAGACTCTGGGTAGTAGCTAATAGTTAAGTGGTTAATGATCTGTGTATTTTTAAAGGTACTGTTCTCTTTCTCTTATGTATTGCACCTGTAGTTGTATCTGTTGCCTTAATTACCTTTGCTCCTAATGCAAAACCCACAACTGAGTGTGTAATAGCACGTAATGACAAAGCTCAAATGTTAACCTGTTAACCTAGAGAAGAGAGTATGCATGTGTTCTACCATCAACAAGTTTGAAGCAATTACCTACTCACCTGATCAGAATCAGAAATCAGAGTTCAGAAGAAACCATGGACTCTTTAATCAAGATTAGAGCTTGACAGAGACTTTAGAGCAACGGTGTATGTTTTTTCACAGTTTCAATTAGCTAAAGTAGTACTTGTTAGAAAAATTATTTTACGTAACCTTATAGTAACAAGTTGAAGTTGAGCAACCTCTCCAAGCTGAAGAATCACTGAGTAACTCAAGAATTTGTGTAAGACAGTGTTGTTGTTGCTTTTGATAATAATAACTTTCAAAAGGTTGTTTTGCTGTGCTTTGCAACGACTGGCTGTCAGCTCAGACTTTCTCCGTGGCTGACTCAACTGGCTATTGATAATCATTATAATTATTGTTTTAATTGTTCAATTAATGTTTAGCTGCTTAACTAAGAAATTAACTAGTGCTTTGTAACCATTAAAGAAACAGGGGGAAATGTGGGAAATGTGGAGGATCTGGCACTGCAATGGTTAAGAGCTAAGGAACATCCAGAGCCACAGCTGTAGCTTGTGGGCCCTTGATAAGCAAGCAAGATTCCCATGAGAAAGGAGACCTGAGAAGCACAAGGAGTTCCCATGAGAAGCGGAACTGGGAGACACAAACAATGAAGAAGAAGATACCACAAGATTCCCAAAAAAGCTGATTAACACAGGTGGACAGCAGCCTATCCTGAGCTTAGCTTTTGCAATATGTATGAGGCTAATTAAGCAGTGTATATATTGTGTGACCGAAAAGCAATAAACTGAGTTCTGATGACCCGAAATATGGTGTCAGACTCCCTCTTCCCGACAGTGCATGTCCACGAGATAATGAAGAAAAGAGAATGAAGAAAACTTTCTTGCTTGACTCCACTTCCTCCTTCCGGTTTTCCTAGCACTTTCAGTTTTAACTCTGTGATACAAACTTCCAGTCTCCCTAGCACTCTCGCATTCAACTCTATGATACAAAACTTCCGGTCTTCCTAGCACTTTCAGTTTTAACTCTGTGATTAAAACTTCCGGTCTCCCTAGCACATCCAATTTTTAACTCTGTGATACCGACTTCCGGCCTTCCTAGCACATCCGGTTTTTGTAACCAACTCTGCTTTTGCTTGTATTGTAGCCTAAAAGACAGGCTACCTGAAACAGAGGCCAAGACAAATTAGGAGTATAAAAAGCAGACAATTTATTTAAGGCCTGCAGAGGCCTTAACGGTAGATTCAGGCAAACAAAGTCCCCTGCCGGGGACGACACCCAAAATGGACCCCGAGTCACGAGCTCTTCACCTTTTATAAGTTCTGTTTCATTAGCATATTGGCCCTTAATTCTCCAATCGTACCCTCAGGTGATGATGTTAACCACCCCAGGCCTGCTCCCCCCATCTCACAGTTGTTTACATATTTTCAAGCCCTAAGGCAATGAATATGTCCTTGAATCTCTACTCAGAGAGTCTTGTTTTGGCTAAAGGTGCTGGGAACAGGGGATTTTAGCACTTTGTAAGAAGCACAGAACTACAGCAAGTTACAGCTACATGAAGAGTAAAAAACTAGAAATACCTGAAGGCATCATTCCCCCCTTTAGAGGCCTGACAAGGCCTCTACCTTGTCAGGTCTCTATTCTAGATACCTAATAATAGTATGCATTTAACAGCAATATCTATTTCTAACAATAGTAAGTGTCTAATAGCAAAATATTTTATACAGCTAGCTATTACATGAAAATTATGATTACAACTAGTATGAACAGTTTTTTAATTTCAGGCCTGTTTGGTAACCATGATATGAAGGTGTGAAAGAAATATTTAAGGTTTAGTACACAATATCTTGAATGCTATTTGATGTAAAATTTGATCTGTGGATGCACTTTGGACTCCAATCACATGTAAATTTTGATTCTAACCCTGAACCATGGTTACCAACTGCGTAGATAACAAACATTGAAAAGAACTCTTTAAATAACATTATCTCTGCTTGCATCAGTCTTTAATTTTCAGTTGTTTCAGGAGTAGAAGTCTTCTTAACTCATGAGTAGAGAATGTAGGGTCTTCTGCTAGCAAGTTTGACTGCAGTTTAGTTAGCAGGACTTGGGACGGTCTTCTCCACTTGGTCTGTGAAGGATCACTGTCGTCTGTCTCCCCCCCCTTAACATAGATTTGGTTTTCAGGTTGGAAGGGATGTCTTAGTGTGTCTAGCCCTGTGGGCCTGGATAACACGATGTAATTCTGGAGTTTCTGCAAAGTGGAACTTAAAGCTGTTAGATATCTCTGCAAATTAAGCCTCTCCCGCATATGTATTTTCTTTGGGACTTGCAGATCCCAAATAAACTTTAGAACCTTGCTAATTTTCTTGCCTGCTGTTGCAACACAACATCGTCTTCTATCTGATGACATTCCCAAAAAGACTCTAACCCTTGGAATTATATGATTGAGCAAATTTTCTTTACTTTTTTTGCTGTGTTAGTGTGACTGGGATAAGTTTCAGTCTACTCACTAAAAGTGTCAATCTGACACCAGTATATACCTGTGTCCTTTTACGTGGTAACTCAGTAGAATCTATTTGCCAATATTCTCCAGGAAAATTCTCTGCCTTTATTTCTAACACAGCTCTTTTGCTCTGGTTGTAACTATAGCAGATTTCATATTTGCTTGTTATAAATAGCACAATATCAGTCATTTCTTTTTCTGTTATTACTTTCTTCAGGTGTTCTAAAAGGCTTTTGTTTCTTTAGAAGTGCTTTCATGTTCTCATTGAGGTGGGACTACAATCTGTCCCTCTGGTGTAACAGTCCATTCACTTTCTATGATTTCAGCTTCTGTGCCAGAAAACTGATGATTTTTTTTATCATAATTTGGGGTGAACTGTGACAGACTAGTTTCCTTTTGTGGCATCTGTATTATGATGCTCTTTTCTGCTCTTTTTACTATTTTATCAGCAAGATGATTCTCTAATTTGGGGGTTGTCTTCCCATCCTGATGGGCTTTGCAATGCATAAAGGTTGCTTCTCTAGATTCCCAAATATTCTGCAGCAGCACATGTACCTGTTCAGTCACGTGTTTAATTCCATTACTTTGAACAGTTACCAATCTTCTCTTTTTCCAGATGGCTTTACTCAGTTCTAGATTTTTTATTGATGGAATTAGCTCAGCTCTTTGTGATGTTACATCTGATAGCAAGGTTTTTGCTTGGTTTACCTGGTTGGTAGTTGTGACTGCATAACTTGCCATAAAGCTGTTCTTGTCTGCCTGGGGGTCCCAGTCTGAGTCTCCTTGAGGGACGTCCTCCTTCAGGGCTGGCTTGCTGGAATAGGCCTCTTCCACGGTCTGCAAACAGCCACACTCAAACACGTTATCAGTTAACACTGAGTACAGAGACATACCAGGATTGGCAATAAATGTTTTCAGAATAGCATTACTCTGTTCCAATAGCATGGCATGAGGTACCTGTTGGTGGTGTTCGCAGAACCAACTTACAGCGAGACAACTCTTAGATGCAGTTTCTTTTGGCTGCCAGTTAGTTGGGTTGTTCATTAAACTCTCAGGTGAGACTGTTTCAAGGAGCTGGCCTCTTTTCTGTGTTTCAGGATTCTTCCACATAATAGCAAAGAGTCCTTCTTTGTTCACCAGGATGTAGGAGACAGTATTTTTAGAATTTAATTTAGCAAACCATCTTAAACTATGTGTTTTTTTCTTCTTTTTCCAAAATTTCCATAAATCTTTTTTAGGAGAATTTGGCAAATAGAGAAACTGACAAACCACTCTGTGCTTTTTCAATTCATCCCTCAAGGGCTGGAAAGAAGGTCTTACTTTTCTTACCCCTGTGGCACTGACAAGTCTTACAGTACTCGGACTTAGTTTCCCTTTCAAGGTGTTTGTTGAATTAGGATTTCCCTTGCCTACGACTTGCTCCAAAGGCACTTGGCAGACGGCTTCCCCTTCCTTGGACCCGGCGCTTCCCCGGAGGAGGGGGGCAGCCAGAGCAGCCCCACTCCCGCAGACCCGCGCGGCAGGGCAGGAAACACGCACACCCGGGGACACCCCCAGGAACACCCCTGGCGCGACCGCCTCCCCTGTGTTCGCTCCCTGCTGCCGCTCACAGCTGCTCACGGACTGCTCTGAAACAAATGTGGTTACCGTGGGAACCGCGATGGTGCGGTCCCTAAACGCTGTGTTCTCGTCCCCATGGGCGACATCAGCTTTCTCAATTGGCTGAACCCCGCCCCTGCCCCCGCCCATCGCAGCAGCAGGAGCGGCACCCCTCAGCCCGGGGACATCGATAGGAACTTCTCCAATTGGCTGAACCCCGCCCCTGCCCCCGCCCATCGCGGCAGCAGGAGCGGCACCCCTCAGCCCGGGGACATCGAAATTAGCTTCTCCGCTCAGCTCAACTCCGCGCCTGCCCCCGCCCATCGCAGCAGCAGGAGCGGCACTGCCCAAGGCAATGACGTTGCCACCCTCGGGCCCCGCCTCCCCGCCCCCTCTTTTGGCCAGAGCCGGCGGGCAAACCGGCCGCCCCCCCCCCGCGCCCAGCGGCGGCAGCGAGCAGGCCGGGCCATAGCCGCCAAACAGCGGCGGTGGGTGAGGGCCCATCACGGGCCCCACCCTCAAACAAGGCATTAGCAAATCCATTTCTACTTCTTTTCTTTCCCTAGGACTAAAAGGGGTTTTCTTCTTCCGATTTTCATCACATGAGAAGATGCCCCCCATTGCATACACTTACAAACAGGAAAGATCACAGAAGTAACACACATAGAGGACTTTGCTACTGTAGTGCTAGCCCTAGCCCTCTCTCAGAAGGACGTCTCCTTCTACACAAATTGTATCACAAAAGTACTCTTTATACACCTACTCACGTGCCTCTGTAGGGTCCTTGGTCTCTGATACCTTCTAGGCTGCCACCGCCCCGGTAGATGTTGACAGAGTGATAATGCAGGTGTTGCACTGGGCCCAGAGGGGTTTGTAGAGACCTTCCTTGACCCGGCTGGGGTGCCAAAAACTGTAGCCTAAAAGACAGGCTACCTGAAACAGAGGCCAAGACAAATTAGGAGTATAAAAAGCAGACAATTTATTTAAGGCCTGCAGAGGCCTTAAAGGTAGATTCAGGCAAACAAAGTCCCCTGTCGGGGACGACACCCAAAATGGACCCCGAGTCACGGGTTCTTCACCTTTTATAAGTTCTGTTTCATTAGCATATTGGCCCTTAATTCTCCAATCGTACCCTCAGGTGATGATGTTAACCACCCCAGGCCTGCTCCCCCCATCTCACAGTTGTTTACATATTTTCAAGCCGTAAGGCAATCAATATGTCCTTGAATCTCTACTCAGAGAGTCTTGTTTTGGCTAAAAATGCTGGGAACAGGGGATTTTAGCACTTTGTAAGAAGCACAGAACTACAGCAAGTTACAGCTACATGAAGAGTAAAACACTAGAAATACCTGAAGGCATCAGTATAGCTCATTGTATTATTGCTTGAATTGCCATTGTTTGTTAGACAGCCTTGTCATTGTTTGCTAGCAGCCAATCTTAAATGTGCCACAGTAATTATGAAAAGGTATAAGAGCAGCAGCAGCAGAGAATAATTAAGAGTGTCTTCTGGCTAATTTTAAACAAAACTCAGCTCACACTTTTCACCACAGTTAAATAAAACTATTGTTCTGGAAATGATCTTTCCTCTCCTTTGCGGTGGATGCCAGTCCCTATTGTCCCTACTGACTATATTTCACTTATCATTGTGGGATGGTTTTGGCACCTATGGAATGAATGCCTTTGGATAAAATGAAAATCCTGCAAATCAAAAGCCTCTTTGCATAAGGGGAAGATGAAGAAAGCAGAGAAGTTTTCAGATGTATCTTAGCTTGCTTTTTACATTAATTTTATCTTTGCTTCTGATGCCAAAGTGATTTTTGCCTTTTTACTTTTCTGTATTTGTGACCTTGCCAGTAGTTTTTCCCCAGCCAGAAAGACCAAAGTCATTGCAGAGCTCCAAGCCCTGGAGGGCACAAGGCCCCTCTCCTGTCTTGCTTCTTCCTGGGAACCAAGCCTGACAACAAGATCTTCAAGACACATTTTAGTCAACAAGTCCAACTAGTACCAAGGGTGGGGGGGCTCCAGAGAAGGGGCTTGACCTGGGGGGAATTGCATCCCCACTTGTCCTCTGAATTGGTGCTTTTGATCAATGATGCTAATTTCCTAAAACCTAGAAGACTGTATTCAGCCGGGGGGAGGGGTGGGCTTTTGTGGATATCCTTCCTGGAACTGTCCCTGGAGCTCCAGTAAAGATCCACTTTTATGTCATCTCCTATACTGAAAGGATCTTGAGTTTCATTTGGAGGCTGAAAAAGGCAGCATTTCAGATGAGTTATTCTCCAGCTGCACTGTTACAAACACTGGAAAAATGAAAGACCGTTCACTTTAAGCACTCAAAACACAGCTCCTTCTACCCATATTCTCCCTACTGGAACTATAGGATCAGTCTTCTCTGTGGGTTTTGCCCTCCCTATCTATTCAAAGTCCCACATAGTCTTGCTTGTCAGGTGCCAAGCTATGGTATCCACCCCACGCCCCCCCCCCCCGTCCCGGAAACCCGGTCTTATCGCCACTTGAGGTGATAGGAGCAGAAGCAAACAAGGTGGTTACTATCACTGTTCTAGGGGAATGGCACTGGTGCCAAGTACCCACTCCGCACTTACGTCGGCAGGAGTAATGGGTGGGAGCAGGAAGAGGGGGGAGGTAACTGCTCTTCTGTTTGTGATTTAACAGGATACGTGCAACCCATACACCCCCTGGAGCAAAACATCTGGGTGACCCTGGCTAAGGCAACTGGACAAGATCCCTTATGCCTTAGCACTGCTGCGCCTCAGAAGCCATTCACAAAGTGTCTGATCGGCATCCTTCTCACCACCCCTGAACTGCCACAGTTATGGAACAGCACCCCTGCCTCCTCAGCCTGCCCGGATACATTGTCTCCCCGTGGGAAATTCCCTGCTTTACCCCCACAGGAACTGCACATTTTAGGCACCTTGAATGCAGATAGCTGTACCACCTTCACATTTCTCAGCACAAGGAATAGCCCTATGGCTTGGTGGGTCAATGCCACAACACCATGCTACCCAAGTGTTTCACACCGGTGTAATTCAATCACAAACTAAAACTAACCTTGAGTTTTAGTATGCATATGCAACTCCTGCAGGGCATTTTCTTAATCTGTGCGGACTGAGCATGGACCAGAGTGCCAATGGCAATTAAAGGTGGTCCATCTACTTTGGGGAAAGTAACCCTCTTTTCTCTAAAGATGACAATTGCACTATGGAGCCAACAAAACTGAACTCACCACTCTCATACTCACAGCATACATGCTTTTACTTCTGCCTGCAGAGATACAGCTGAGTTCTGGAACACTGCCAAGACAATCACTGCCTCTTCATCAGCTCCTGGGCTTGCAAGTGCACAAGGCCTCAGGAGCCTGAACAAACCTGGCTGTTGGTTGGCCAAGTTTAGTAATGCTACCAGCATAGCGATAGCTGACTTGTTAATTGATGTAGACAGCATTAGACATGCTATATTCCAAAATCAAGCAGCAATTGATTTTTTGCTTTTACTGCGTGGGCATGGGTGCAAAGAATTTGACAGGTTATGTTGTATGAACTTAAGTGACCATTCCCGCTCTTCCATCCCTCCACTGCCCTGCACTGATTTGCTCAGCCATCCCCACCTTGACTTCCCCACCCATTTGTCCAGGCCCAGCCTTGCCTTCCCTTCCCTTCTTTTTCTAGAACTCTCATTGTCTTGCTTATCTCTCCCTTGCCTTGCCTTGCCCTGTAAATGCAGCAGTTGCCTTCTGTTGCCCTCACAAAGCCTTCACTTGCCTTGCAGGACCTTGCTCACCCCTCCCCCACCTGGAATTCAAGACCCCTCTTTTCATGGCATTTCTTCAACTTGCCTTGCCCTGCCTGCTTCCCTCAGGAAGCCTTCAAGGCCTTCACATACCCGCAGTGTTTCAGGAGCATGGAAGAGGAAGCCCATAGGAGCCAAACCCGTCTTTCCTAGCAGCTTTTGCCTGGCATCAATTCTTGCATGTACAGAATTTTGGACTGGCAATCCACATTTGTCTTCTGAGCTCTGGGACCAAGATGACAGTTCTTCTGCATTGGAAGGAAAGGAGGTAGCCCCAGTGTTTTAGGTGCAGATTAGAGCTGGCACAGGTGAGAGCAAGACCAGTCAAGTCAGTCTTTCCTGGCCGCTTTTGTCTACCAGCAGCTGCCTTGCCTTGGCAACCCAAGAGTTTCCTCTTCTTGCCCTGCTAAACCTCCATGGCTTTGAGTTCTCTTCTGTGCCCATGCCCCACCTGGCTACAGCTTTCCTCCAGGGCCTTGCTTTGCCTACTCCTTCCTGTTTCTGCCTGGCCTACCCATCACTGGGCTTACCTTCTTATGCCTAGCCTTGCCTCTAACTTCTGGACCTTCTCTTGCCTACCACTCCATTTGCTTTCCCCTCACTGCTCTGGCCTTGTCTACCTCCCCCTTGACTTGCCTCCAATTGCCTACACTTGCCTTGTATTGCCTTGCCTGCATGGAAAGCAAGGTAAAGAGTGGTAGGCAAGGCAAAGCAAAGCAAGGACGATGTAGGCAGGGCAAGGGAAGGCAGATGCAAGAAAGGCAAGCAAAGCAAGAGGAGGCTAGGAAAAACTAGGCAAGGTAGAGAAGGCAAGTCCCAGCCAAATGACTCGGAGTGCCTTTCCTTGAGAAGCAAAGGCCATAGTGCCAGTGTCAGTGGAGCAGAAGGAAAGGTACCATGGGGAGGTACAGTCGAGCAAGACATTTCTCTCCTGGCCCCTTCTGGGTAGGAGTAATTGTTGGACGTATGCAATACTGGAGGTGCTATGCAACTTTGGCTTGGTAAGTTCCTGAAGGAGAATGGCAAGGCTTTTTCATGGGAAGGAAAGCACGCAAGCCCAGCGCTGGAGGCGCAGAGAAGAAGCTGCCTAGTGGAGGTCCGGGGCACCAGCTGCTTTCTGTCCTAACATATCTGGTGTGGAAGCATTGCTTCAGTTTGTACACTTTACGGACATGGAATCCATCTTTGGAAGGTGGCCTCTTGAAAGATTCAGTTTGGCAGGTGGTTTCCGCATCTCAGAAGTGGCCTTCTGAAATTCTGGCAACACCATCTTTTGGACAAGGTAAACCGCTCTGCTCAGTCTTGGTGGGTAGCCTACCTAGCAGCCTAGGTAATGCTGAGGAACAGTGTTCTGGCACCTTTGCATGGGATCAGTCTCTGGATGTTCTGTATTTTGGAGGAGGGGATGCCATTTCATTGGAGATGGGCTTCTAATTCCTCTCTTTTGCAAAGGAAACAACTTTGCATGTGTACATTGGTTGGTCTTAGTGAATTTTAAGACTTTTGCCCATAGGCAGTTCTCTGGCTTAGCGCTGTTGAACTGTCAGTGGGAATGCAAACGCCAGGCTGTTGAGCTTTTTGTCCTGGTCCCGTTCATGTGGGAGCAGCTCCCCTCCATGGTGCTGGACCTGACTGGATGCAGACTCAGTGAGACTGCAGGGTTAGGGTGGTAGCAAGAGCTGAGAAGGAAAGGGCCGATAGCAGGGTGTGTGCTGGCACCTCGACGGGTGCAGTTGAAGTTGTCGGCAGCAAGAGCTTTCTCAGTTGGCATCCTTGTGAGCTCTGCTTTTGCCAGATGTTCTCAAGTTTGGAGCCAGATTCTTGTGAGAGTGAAAAGAATTCTTTGGGCAAAGGCGTTGGTGTTGCCGTTAGAGCGCGGTGCAAATAAGAGTTTGCAGTTGGAAGGGGAAGATCAAAGCAATCTTTTGGGGCTGACAGTTGAGTTGAGAGCAGGCACCTTTCCAACTTGGCTGTAGAATTGGGAGGCTTCTGAGCTGGACACAGCGCGATTCCTTTAAAAGCAAGTCGAGAGTGCCATCGTGTGGTTGATTCCGTATGAGCGCTGACAGAGTCCAGGCAAAAGCCAAGCTCACTTCCACGAAGGTCTGGAAACACTGGCACACGGGACACAATGTGCAGAGAGAGAAGGAGCGAGAGAGAGAGAGAAGCACTTTGCCCCAAATTCAGTCTTACAGAACTCGTACACTTGGAGTTCCCAGAGAAGGTGGCGTGCGTGGAGAAGGTTTTCTCCACGTAGCCTCTTCTGTTTGCATCTTTGCCGGACCGCAGAAAGTCGCCCGCTTCCCTGTCGCGCTTTGCGAGCGAAAAGGCGCCTAGCCGGCGAAGGTGCGTCTTCGGCGGTCTGAAGGCGAAGCGAAAACTGGCACTGCGCCCTGCTGCTGCGCTCCCTGCATTTCACATCCAAACTGCACCAGCACGCATAGCAGCATGCAGGCTCATCTCCAAAAGATGTTTCCTGCTGCCACGAAGTTCTGGCAGCACTGGCACTCGGGACAAAATATGCAGAGAGAGAGGGAGCGAGAGAGAGAGAAAAGAACTTCGCCCCAGCTTCAGCCTTGCAGAACTCGTGCACTTGGAGTTCCCAAAGAAAGTAGCGTGCGTAGAGAAGGTTTTCTCTACGTAGCCGCTTCTCTTAGCGTTTTTGCCACACCGCAGAGAGCTGCCCGCTTCTCTCTCGCGCTTTGCGAGCGAAGGACGCCTAGCCGGCGAAGGTGAGTCTTCGGCGGCTGCAAAGCGAAACGAGAGCCGGTACGGCGCCCTGCTGCTGTACTCCCCGCATTTTACTTCCAAACTGCACTAGCACGCATAGCAGCATGCAGGCTCATCTCCAAAAAATGTTTCTGGCCGCCACAAAGTTCTGGCAGCACTGGCACTCGGGACAAAATATGCAGAGAGAGAGGGAGCGAGAGAGAGAGAAAAGAACTTCGCCCCAGCTTCAGTCTTACAGAACTCGTGCACTTGGAGGTCACAGAGAAGGCAGAGTGCGTGGAGAATGTTGTCTCCACGTAGCCTCTTCTGTTCGCGTTTTTGCCGCACCGCAGAGAGTCGCCCGCTTCTCTCTCGCGCTTTGCGAGCGAAGGGCGCATAGCCGGCGAAGGTGCGTCTTCTTCGGCAAGAAAGCGAAGCGAGAGCCGGTACTGCGCCCTGCTGCTGTGCTCCCTGCATTTCACATCCAAACTGCACCAGCACGCATAGCAGCATGCAGGCTCATCTCCAAAGGATGTTTCCTGCTGCCACGAAGATCTGGCAACACTGGCACTGGGTCACTCTCTGCAGAGAGAGAAAAAGCAAGAGAGATTGAGATGCACTTTGTCCCAGCTTCAATCTTGCAGAACTCGTGCAGTTGGAGTTCCCAGAGAAGGTGGCGTGCGTGGAGAATGTTTTCTCCACGTAGCCTCTTCTGTTCGCATTTTTGCACGAGTTCTGTAAGACTGAAGCTGGGGCAAAGTGCATCTCAATCTCTCTTGCTTTTCCTCTCGCGGCACAGTGTGACCCAGTGCCAGTGCTGCCAAATCATCGTGGCAGTGGAAAACTTCCTTTGGAGATGAGCCTGCATGCTGCTATGCGTGCTGGTGTAGTTTGGATGTGAAATGCAGCGAGCACAGCAGCAGGGCGCCGTACTGGCTCTCGCTTTGCTTTGCAGCCGCCGAAGACGCACCTTCGCCGCCTAGGCGTCCTTCGCTCGCAAAGCGCGAGAGAGAAGCGGGCTACTCTCTGCAGTGCGGCAAAGATGCGAACAGAAGCGGCTACGTGGAGAAAACCTTCTCCACACACGCTACCTTCTCTAGGAACTCCAAGTGCACGAGTTCTGCAAGGCTGAAGCTGGGGCGAAATTCTTTTCTCTCTCTCTCGCTCCCTCTCTCTCTGCATATTTTGTCCCGAGTGCCAGTGCTGCCAGAACTTCGTGGCGGCAGGAAACATTTTTTGGAGATGAGCCTGCATGCTGCTATGTGTGCTGGTGTAGTTTGGATGTGAAATGCAGGGAGCGCAGCAGCAGGGCACAGTGCCGGTTTTCGCTTCGCCTTCTGGCCGCCGAAGACGCACCTTCGCTGGCTAGGCGCCTTTTCGCTTGCAAATCGCGAGAGGGAAGCGGGCGACGTTCTGCGGTCCGGCAAAGATGCAAACAGAAGAGGCTACGTGGAGAAAACCTTCTCCACGCACGCCACCTTCTCTGGGAACTCCAAGTCCACGAGTTCTGTAAGACTGAATTTGGGGCAAAGTGCTTCTCTCTCTCTCTCGCTCCTTCTCTCTCTGCACATTGTGTCCCGTGTGCCAGTGTTTCCAGACCTTCGTGGAAGTGAGCTTGGCTTTTGCCTGGACTCTGTCAGCGCTCATATGGAATCAACCACACGATGGCACTCTCGACTTGCTTTTAAAGGAATCGCACTGTGTCCAGCTCGGAAGCCTCACAATTCTACAGCCAAGTTGGAAAGGTGCCTGCTCTCAACTCAACTGTCAGCCCCAAAAGATTGCTTTGATCTTTCTCTTCCATCTGCAAACTCTTATTTGCACCACACTCTAACGGCAACACCAACGCCTTTGCCCAAATAATTCTTTTCTCTCTCACAAGAATCTGGCTACAAACTTGAGAACATCTGGCAAAAGCAGAGCTCACAAAGATGCCAACTGAGAAAGCTCTTGCTGCCGACAACTTCAACTGCACCCGTCCAGGTACCAGCACACACCCTGCTATCGGCCTTTTCCTTCTCAGCACCATGGTCCAGCACCATGAAGGGGAGCTGCTTCCAATTTCCTTTTGTTTTGCAGCCGAAACACCGTGCAGCCAGCTGTGAAATGATTCCTCTTCCTTCTCCGCTAGATGTAGCTTCACATTCGTTCAGTTTCCAAGAGACAGGATTCACCACGGAGCTTCTCCACGAACTGCTGCTCGCACACGAGTGGGGCCGGGCCAGAAAAGAGCTTGGCTTTTGCCTGGACTCTAGCAGCGCTCATATGGAATCAACCACACGATGGCACTCTCGACTTGCTTTTAAAGGTATCGCGCTGTGTCCAGCTCAGAAGCCTCCCAATTCCACAGCCAAGTTGGAAAGGTGCCTGCTCTCAACTCGACTGTCAGCCCCAAAAGATTGCTTTCATCTTCCCCTCCCAGCTGCAAACTCTTATTTGCATCACACTCTAGTGGCCTTTGCCTTAAAAATTCTTTTCACTCTCACAAGAATCTGGCTACAAACTTGAGAACATCTGGCAAAAGCAGAGCTCACAAAGATGCCAGCTGAGAAAGCTCTTGCTGCCGACAACTTCAACTGCACCCGTCGAAGTACCAGCACACACGCTGCTATCGGCCCTTTCCTTCTCAGCTCTTGCTACCATCCTAACCCTGCAGTCTCACTGAGTCTGCATCCAGTCAGGTCCAGCACCATGGAGGGGAGCTGCTCCCACATGAACGGGACCAGGACAAAAAGCTCAACAGCCTGGCGTTTGCATTCCCACTGACAGTTCAACAGCGCTAAGCCAGAGAACTGCCCATGGGCAAAAGTCTTAAAATTCACTAAGACCAACCAATGTACACATGCAAAGTTGTTTCCTTTGCAAAAGAGAGGAATTAGAAGCCCATCTCCAATGAAATGGCATCCCCTCCTCCAAAATACAGACCATCCAGGGACTGATCCCATGCAAAGGCGCCAGAACACTGTTCCTCAGCATTACCTAGGCTGCTAGGTAGGCTACCCACCAAGACTGAGCAGAGCGGTTTACCTTGTCCAAAAGATGGTGTTGCCAGAATTTCAGAAGGCCACTTCTGAGACGCGGAAACCACCTGCCAAACTGAATCTTTCAAGAGGCCACCTTCCAAAGATGGATTCCATGTCCGTAAAGTGTACAAACTGAAGCAATGCTTCCACACCAGATATGTCAGGACAGAGAGCAGCTGGTGCCCCGGACCTCCACTAGGCAGCTTCTTCTCTGCGCCTCCAGCGCTGGGCTTGCGTGCTTTCCTTCCCATGAAAAAGCCTTGCCATTCTCCTTCAGGAACTTACCAAGCCAAAGTTGCATAGCACCTCCAGTATTGCATACGTCCAACAATTACTCCTACCCAGAAGGGGCCAGGAGAGAAATGTCTTGCTGGACTGTACCTCCCCATGGTACCTTTCCTTCTGCTCCACTGACACTGGCACTATGGCCTTTGCTTCTCAAGGAAAGGCACTCCGAGTCATTTGGCTGGGACTTGCCTTCTCTACCTTGCCTAGTTTTTCCTAGCCTCCTCTTGCTTTGCTTGCCTTTCTTGCATCTGCCTTCCCTTGCCCTGCCTACATCGTCCTTGCTTTGCTTTGCCTTGCCTACCACTCTTTACCTTGCCTTCCATGCAGGCAAGGCAATACAAGGCAAGTGTAGGCAATTGGAGGCAAGTCAAGGGGGAGGTAGACAAGGCCAGAGCAGTGAGGGGAAAGCAAATGGAGTGGTAGGCAAGAGAAGGTCCAGAAGTTAGAGGCAAGGCTAGACATAAGAAGGTAAGCCCTGAGATGGGTAGGCCAGGCAGAAACAGGAAGGAGTAGGCAAAGCAAGGCCCTGGAGGAAAGCTGTAGCCAGGTGGGGCATGGGCACAGAAGAGAACTCAAAGCCATGGAGGTTTAGCAGGGCAAGAAGAGGAAACTCTTGGGTTGCCAAGGCAAGGCAGCTGCTGGTAGACAAAAGCGGCCAGGAAAGACTGACTTGACTGGTCTTGCTCTCACCTGTGCCAGCTCTAATCTGCACCTAAAACACTGGGGCTACCTGCTTTCCTTCCAATGCAGAAGAACTGTCATCTTGGTCCCAGAGCTCAGAAGACAAATGTGGATTGCCAGTCCAAAATTCTGTACATGCAAGAATTGATGCCAGGCAAAAGCTGCTGGGACAGACGGGTTTGGCTCCTACGGGCTTCCTCTTCCATGCTCCTGAAACGCTGCGGGTATGTGAAGGCTTTGAAGGCTTTCTGAGGGAAGCAGGCAGGGCAAGGCAAGTTGAAGAAATGCCACGAAAAGAGGGGTCTTGAATTCCAGGTGGGGGAGGGGTGAGCAAGGTCCTGCAAGGCAAGTGAAGGCTTTGTGAGGGCAACAGAAGGCAACTGCTGCATTTACAGGGCAAGGCAAGGCAAGGGAGAGATACGCAAGACAATGAGAGTCCCAGAAGCAGAAGGGAAGGGAAGGCTGGGCCTGGACAAATGGGTGGGGAAGTCAAGGTGGGGATGGCCGAGCAAGTCAGTGCAGGGCAGTGGAGGGATGGAAGAGCGGGAATGGTCACTTAAGTTCATACAACATAACCTGTCAAATTCTTTGCACCCATGCCCACGCAGTAAAAGCAAAAAATCAATTGCTGCTTGATTTTGGAATATAGCATGTCTAATGCTGTCTACATCAATTAACAAGTCAGCTATCGCTATGCTGGTAGCATTACTAAACTTGGCCAACCAACAGCCAGGTTTGTTCAGGCTCCTGAGGCCTTGTGCACTTGCAAGCCCAGGTGCTGATGAAGAGGCAGTGATTATCTTGGCAGTGTTCCAGAACTCAGCTGTATCTCTGCAGGCAGAAGTAAAAGCATGTATGCTGTGAGTATGAGAGTGGTGAGTTCAGTTTTGTTGGCTCCATAGTGCAATTGTCATCTTTAGAGAAAAGAGGGTTACTTTCCCCAAAGTAGATGGACCACCTTTAATTGCCATTGGCACTCTGGTCCATGCTCAGTCCGCACAGATTAAGAAAATGCCCTGCGGGAGTTGCATATGCATACTAAAACTCAAGGTTAGTTTTAGTTTGTGATTGAATTACACCGGTGTGAAACACTTGGGTAGCATGGTGTTGTGGCATTGACCCACCAAGCCATAGGGCTATTCCTTGTGCTGAGAAATGTGAAGGTGGTACAGCTATCTGCATTCAAGGTGCCTAAAATGTGCAGTTCCTGTGGGGGTAAAGCAGGGAATTTCCCACGGGGAGACAATGTATGCGGGCAGGCTGAGGAGGCAGGGGTGCTGTTCCATAACTGTGGCAGTTCAGGGGTGGTGAGAAGGATGCCGATCAGACACTTTGTGAATGGCTTCTGAGGCGCAGCAGTGCTAAGGCATAAGGGATCTTGTCCAGTTGCCTTAGCCAGGGTCACCCAGATGTTTTGCTCCAGGGGGTGTATGGGTTGCACGTATCCTGTTAAATCACAAACAGAAGAGCAGTTACCTCCCCCCTCTTCCTGCTCCCACCCATTACTCCTGCCGACGTAAGTGTGGAGTGGGTACTTGGCACCAGTGCCATTCCCCTGGAACAGTGATAGTAATCACCTTGTTTGCTTCTGCTCCTATCACCTCAAGTGGCGATAAGACCGGGTTTCCGGGGCGTGGGGTGGGGGGTGGATACCATAGCTTGGCACCTGACAAGCAAGACTATGTGGGACTTTGAATGGATAGGGAGGGTAAAACCCACAGAGAAGACTGATCCTATAGTTCCAGTAGGGAGAATATGGGTAGAAGGAGCTGTGTTTTGACTGCTTAAAGTGAACGGTCTTTCATTTTTCCAGTGTTTGTAACAGTGCAGCTGGAGAATAACATCTGAAATGCTGCCTTTTTCAGCCTAGAAATGAAACTCAAGATGCTTTCAGTATAGGAGATAACATAAAAGTGGATCTTTACTGGAGCTCCAGGGACAGTTCCAGGAAGAATATCCACAAAAGCCCACCCCTCCCCCCGGCTGAATACAGTCTTCTAGGTTTTAGGAAATTAGCATCATTGATCAAAAGCACCAATTCAGAGGACAAGTGGGGATGCAATTCCCCCCAGGTCAAGCCCCTTCTCTGGAGCCCCCCCACCCTTGGTACTAGTTGGACTTGTTGACTAAAATGTGTCTTGAAGATCTTGTTGTCAGGCTTGGTTCCCAGGAAGAAGCAAGACAGGAGAGGGGCCTTGTGCCCTCCAGGGCTTGGAGCTCTGCAATGAGTTTGGTCTTTCTGGCTGGGGAAAAACTACTGGCAAGGTCACAAATACAGAAAAGTAAAAAGGCAAAAATCACTTTGGCATCAGAAACAAAGATAAAATTAATGTAAAAAGCAAGCTAAGATACATCTGAAAACTTCTCTGCTTTCTTCATCTTCCCCTTATGCAAAGAGGCTTTTGATTTGCAGGATTTTCATTTTATCCAAAGGCATTCATTCCATAGGTGCCAAAACCATCCCACAATGATAAGTGAAATATAGTCAGTAGGGACAATAGGGACTGGCATTCACCGCAAAGGAGAGGGAAGATCATTTCCAGAACAATAGTTTTATTTAACTGTGGTGAAAAGTGTGAGCTGAGTTTTGTTTAGAATTAGCCAGAAGAAGCTCTTAATTATTCTCGGCCGCTGCTGCTCTTATACCTTTTCATAATTACTGTGGCACATTAAGATTGGCTGCTAGCAAACAATGACAAGGCTGTCTAACAAACAATGGCAATTCAAGAAATAATACAATGAGCTATACAAGCAAAAGTAGAGTTGGTTACAAAAACTGGATGTGCTAGGAAGGCCGGAAGTTGGTATCACAGAGTTAAAACTGCAGGTGCTAGGAAAACCGGAAGGAGGAAGTGGAGTCAAGCAAGAAAGTTTTCTTCATTCTCTTTTCTTCATTATCTCGTGGACTGTAGCGTTGGTTCAAGCCCAGAGAGTTTCTTCCCCCCTGAGGAACCTCTGGAGACCTAGAGAATAAGACCCCCCTGGAGCAGAGTAGAAGGTGGATTGCCCCAGAGAGGGGTCAAGGTTTCCCCCCCTGTCCCTCAGTTCATAATGGTATTCGTATCTCCCTCTCTCCTCCCTTCCTCGTTCCCGATTGGTCCGAGTCCCTTTGTCCCTCCCTGATCCCTCCCCTGCGCGGTTCCATTATTGGTTGTTACCCTCTGAATAAAAGTCTGATGCCCGGCTGGGTTGACGTCTCTCACCCTAGACGGAAGCTGCCTACCACCGAAGGACCCCGTGTCTGCTTTCTAGTCCGGGCGGGAGAACTCTCTCTCTCTCAGCAGCACTCCGGCTCACGCGGCGTGGCTGATCTGGGACGATACGGCCCGCGGCCAGGAGATCTGTCTCTAACTGCAGCGGACCTGGACATCAGGAACGCTAGCAGACACCGCTGCCGGGCTGTGACCGATCCCAGGTGGCCAGCGAGACCAGCGCGCTCTCGCTGCGTCATCGTGGCGCCCGAACACGGACTCCAGCATTGCTTGGAATCCCTGCAGAGTGACCCTGAATTCCAGGTGCACCGTCGAGGCAGCCACAGCCCTTAAAGAATGAAAATTCCATTTTTCGGAATTCGTTCAGAAGGGACACCAAGTCTAACCCCCTCCTAAAAGGAAAGAGAACCTTGGAAAGCCGGAGAAACCCGAGGAATTCCAGTCCTAGCAAAGACGAGTGGTTTCAAAGCTAGAAACCAGAGGAGCTGCACGAGAATCAGAAGTCCACGTGGTGTGGTAAGTGCAGGCTGTCTTTGCGAAACACCCCTTTTTTTTTTCTTTTCGCTTTCTTTTTCCCTGCCCTATTCCTCGGGTTCCAACCATCTGCCCATTGCAGTACATACAATGGGGAACAGCAGTTCCCAGCCACAGAGAGAGTTGTACTCATATATTAAAGCCACCTTAGTTTTAAAAAAATGCAACGTTAACCGACGACAATTAACTAAGTTTATTAGATGGATTTTTATTAATTTCCCTTCAGCTTCGGCTGCTTCCGCCTCCTCCCTCCACTTTTGGGACGAAGTTGGGGAAAACTTAACCGAAAAAATTTGCGGGGGAGAACATAAAGTTTCTAAGTACTTTCCCCTTTTAATATTAATCTGTGATGCCCTGGGGAAAAAGGAGAAAGGCTCGGAAACCCTGTTCGCCCCCCCCGCCCCAGTCCCGTCTGCTCCCTACCCTGCAAATGCTCGGCGCGGCGAACTGGGAGACGCGCGGGGTTGCTGCTCTCCCCCCTACCCCCCCCCACCCCCCTTGTCCTCCGCCTGTGGCGAACCCTACACATTCGCGGGGAGCTCTCTCCCATCGCCTCTCCCCGAGTACACGGGACAGCCCGGGGAGAACGGCTGCCGAGAAGAGAATTTCGCAATAGTAAAATGCGAACATGGCGGCGACCATGTGGAGTATTGCGCAACCCGTCCTGGCCACGCGGCCGGCAGCCCTGTGGGGCGTCGCCATGGCGGGGGCGGGACTGTCGGGACTGTCGCAATCAGGGACCCCTCCTCCTCCTCCTCCTCCTCCTCCCCCCGCGTCCCTCTCCCTGCGGCGAATGGACCGCCCCCGCTCGCCTGCTCCGCCCGCACCGGAACAGAGATTGCGCCACCGACCCCCCCCACCCCCGCGCCGATGGGTGTAACTGCTCCGGGAAAGTCCCCTCCCACCGGGAACACCCCCCCCCGCGGCCACAGAGCTCTCCCATTCTGTTCCCCGCCCCCTGGAATGCCCCCACAGCCCTCTTGCGACACCGGGTACAGCTGCGCCAGACCCTCCCCCAACCCATGCGGTTTCTAACTTTCCGCGCGCCGCGGTTAGCTGCCAGCAGCAGCAGCCCTGCGGCTCGCACATTCCGCCTGCCGAAGCACGGTCAGCCGCGTCAGCGGGGGTGGCCCTGCTCCCGGAGGCAGTCCCGGGAGACGCGGGGCCACCCCAAACCCCCGCCGGTCCCGCGCCACGCGGTCCCGCGGAGCAATCACCGGCCGCCTCGGGGCCGGCGGTCCTGCTGCCGCCGGGGGCCCCGGGGAGCGCGGGGCCGCCCCGCGCCCCCGACCCCGCCGCGCCGTGCAAACTGGCCGACCCGGTCCCGCCCCCACCCCTTCCTCCCCCAAACTGGCTGTGCCAGCCTCCCAACACCATCGCAGCCGGCTCGGTCCCCCCCAATCCTCCCAACCCCATCCCCCAAAACCCCACGGTAGTTGAGTGCAACCCCTTCAGCCCCTACAGTTCCGAACACGGTATTGCAAGTGTACAATCCGGTGTTGTTACCACAGACAAACAGTTTCTAGTCGCTCCAGTAACTTATAACACAAGGGGAAATAATCCACAATGGACAGCTTTTTCCTATCAAAATTTAAAAGAACTTTGCAAAATTGATAAAGAGTTTGGGAGGGAATCACCATATTTTAAGGGAGTTTTAAATGCCACATTCGAAACACATGTAATGGTACCCCATGACATAAAAACGTTAATGACTAGTCTGTTAACTGAAGCTCAATTTTGGCTCTGGGAAAGATCATGGCACCGGCATTTAAAAGAATTATTAGAGACTTATAAATCTAACCAACAAACAGCTTTCCTCACTCTGAACCACCTTGCTGGCCAAGCACATATGGACAAGCCACAAACCCAGGCTGCACAAATACCAATAGAAGTTTTAAATGACATAAAAAACGCAGCAAAGAGAGCCTTATTTTGCTTGCCATCCTCCAAAACCCCTTCAGAGGGTTATGCAACTATCAGGCAGGGGCCTGAAGAGAACTTTGTGGACTTTGTAGACAGATTGAGAGAAGCGATGGCAAAGCAAATAGAGGATGCAAAAATGCAAAAGGAACTGTTAAGATCACTCGCTAAGGAAAATGCAAACACTGAATGTAAGAGAGTCCTCAAAGCCCTTCCACCAGATCCAAGGCCTACCATCGAGCAAATGGTGGAGGCTTGTGCTGAAATAATGCCTGACCAAACAGAACCTTCCCCCCAACACTCTTTATTAAGGGGACTGCAGAGAAAGACCATAGGTGCCGCTACCATTACAGACTCCAATAAAGACACCCGCAAATGTTTCAACTGTGGGTCACCACAACACTTCGCAAAGAACTGCCCTAAGCCCCGCAGAACTAACCCTATTCCTGCTAAGCCTCCCACAGGTCCTGGAGTGGCACACTGCCCATGCCTTCAGCAGCACCAGCAGGGAAACGGGCCGTGGAGCGCGGAGCAGCACCGCGCTGTGACACAAAATTAAACGCTGACAACATCGTACCTGCCACCCCAGAGAAGCCTGCCGCTCCACCACCAGCAGACACAGGAGGCCCACCGAGGACTTGGGGCAAGAGATTGGACTTGGTAAGTGCAACAGCACACCATATCACCAGCGAACACTTTCACCCGTTCGAGGTCTCCCTCCAAGGAGACATAGACTGTCAGACGGACATACTAGTTGTTGGGAACTCCACCCGGGGACCACCTATGCTCTTTGTCTTACCTCAAGTGATGACCGTGTCCCCAGGGGTGAATTTTAATATCACTATTTCTTGCACAAATGCCCCAGAGTTTATCCCACAAGGCCAGTGGGTGGCACACGCCGTTGTACTGCCCAAGGAGTTTCCCAGGCATCTGCGAACACCAGCCATTTGCTGGGCCCAGCTCGTGGGCTCTGACCGCCCGTCCCTAAACTGTAAGTTGACCAATGGGAAGTCAACAGTGCATCTTAGTGGGATGCCAGACACAGGAGCCGATGTCACCATCATCTCAGCATCCGAGTGGCCCTCCCAGTGGGGTCTCAGACCTTCGGGGGGAGAAATCACAGGGGTAGGGGGAACAGCAACCTCCCAGAGAAGTTCCAACAACATCACCATAGAGGGACCTCACGGACATATAGCTTCTATCAGACCCTTTGTTGTACCATCAGGTTTTACTCTATGGGGGAGGGACCTGCTCGAGCAGTGGGGGACCCGCCTAGAAATCCCACCAGCACCCCAGGATTTCTAGTGGGGGCCACTGAGGGGTGCACCACCCCAGCCCTGACGTGGAAAACTGATAAGCCAGTGAAGGTGGATCAGTGGTCCCTAACTAAGGACAAACTAAGCGCCCTCGAGTCACTGGTAGAGGAACAGCTTGCCAAAGGCAATATTGTTCCGTCAACCAGCCCTTGGAACTCTCCTATCTTTGTCATAAAAAAGGCGGGCAAAGACAAGTGGAGACTGCTCCACGACCTGCGAGAGATAAACAAAGTCATCGTAGAGATGGGTCCCCTCCAGCCAGGCCTTCCATCGCCTGCAATGCTCCCCCGACAGTGGCCACTTGCTGTCATTGATATAAAAGACTGTTTCTTTTCCATACCCCTACACCCACGTGATGCCCCGCGCTTTGCATTCACCGTTCCGTCGATAAACCGACAGGCCCCCCAGAAGCGTTACCATTGGCGGGTATTGCCCATGGGCATGTGCAACTCGCCTGTCATCTGCCAGTGGTACGTGGCAGGAGTCCTGTCACCAGTCCGCAAAACCTTCCCCAAAGCAATCATCTACCACTACATGGACGACGTGCTGGTCTGTGCCCCTGCCCAGCCCTACTTGGAAAAGACTTTAGCAGCCACCATAGACGCCATTCAACGTGCCGGGATGGAGATACAACCTGAGAAAGTGCAGCGCACCTGCCCGTGGACGTACCTGGGGATTCGCATCTCCGAGAAGACTATCGCACCCCAGCAGCTCACCATAGAGGACAACCCAAAGACCCTGCGAGACCTCCAGAAGCTCTGCGGATCGATAAACTGGGTGCGCCCTCTGCTGGGGTTGACGAAGGCGGACCTGACCCCTTTGTTCGACCTCCTGAAGGGGGGCGAGAAACCGAACTCGCCGAAGGCTCTCACCGCAGAAGCCAAGGCTGCCATTGGTAAGGTGCAGCGCGCACTTTCCTCCCGACAGGCACACAGAGTAGCGCCAGACCTGCCCTTCCGATTCATCATCCTCGGGCAGGTACCGTGTTATCATGGTCTAATCTTTCAGTGGGACGAGAGGTTGAAAGATGCTCTCCTCATCATAGAGTGGATCTTTCTTCCTCATCAACCGTCCAAAACTGTCACAACGCCACAAGAGCTGGTGGCAAAACTAATACAAAGAGCGAGAACCAGACTTCGCATCCTCGCTGGATGTGATTTCGCACACATACATGTCCCCTGGCATGGTCAAGATCTGGAGGAGTTGCTCCAAACCAATGAGCACCTCCAGATCGCTCTGGACAGTTACCCAGGCCAAATTACTGGCCACAAATTGGGACACCCTCTGTTCAACACAAAATTCCAATCAGCACCAAAAATGCTTCAAAGCAAATCTCCATTGGATGCCCTGACCATTTTCACTGATGGCTCAGGGTCTTCCCACAAGTCAGTCTTGACGTGGAAAGACCCTGAAACCCAGCAGTGGGAAGCTGAGGTCCACGTGGTGGAAGGCTCCCCACAGATTGCAGAATTGGCAGCCGTTGTCAGGGTATTCGAGAGGTTCCAGGAACCTCTGAATCTGGTAACTGATTCAGCATATGTGGCTGGAGTCGTAGCCAGAGCAGAACATTCCTTGTTAAAGGAGGTAACAAACCAAAAATTGTTTGGATTGCTCTCTCGATTAGTGTACCTGCTGTCCCACAGAGAACATCCTTTCCATGTCATGCATGTTAGATCACACCAGGATCTCCCAGGGTTCATATCTGAAGGGAACCGCAGGGCAGATGCCTTAGCCATGGTCGTGCGGATGGCTAACACACCTGACATCTTTGCACAGGCTAAGCTCAGCCACCAGTTCTTCCACCAGAATGCTCCCGCCCTCAGGAGGATGTTCCACTTGCCTCTTGGGCAAGCGAGAGCCATTGTAGCGACATGTCCCAGTTGTCAAACCTATCAACTTCCATCGATGAACCCGGGAGTAAACCCCCGAGGACTAGCCAGCTGCCAGATATGGCAGACTGACATTACCCACCTTAATGAATTTGGCACGCTCAAGTATGTCCATGTGTCGGTTGACACATTTTCTGGTGCTATTTTTGCCTCTGCCCACACAGGCGAGAAGGCAAAAGATGCTGCTAAACACTTCCTTATGGCCTTCTCTGTACTTGGAACCCCTAAGGAGATTAAGACAGACAATGGTCCCGCGTATACCTCGTCCCACCTTCGAGAGTTCTTCCAGCAGTGGGGAGTGACCCACACCACTGGGATCCCTCACTCCCCCACTGGACAGGCAATCGTGGAGAGAACACACCAAACCCTCAAAAGGGTCCTCCACCAGCAGCAGGGAGGAGCAGGGAACAAATCGCCCGTTGAGCGACTCTGCAAAGCGCTCTTCACAATCAATTTTTTAAATAACACCCAGGAAGAGCCCATCCCCCCTGTGTTCAGGCACTTTTCCAATTCGACCTCAGCCAAATTAAAAGAACAACCACCGGTGCTGGTCAAAGACCCTGAGACCCATGAAATTGAAGGGCCCCTCCCACTGATTGTCTGGGGACGAGGGTACGCGTGTGTGTCCACCCCTAAGGGACCAAGGTGGGTGCCAGCCAGAAACATAAGGCCATACAGGCCCTCTAATCAAGTATCTGAGAGTGTACTTCCAGGCACAGCTCGAGCGGCAGGCGGAGAACAACAACAAGCCCAGCTGGCCTGGAAAAGAAGAAGAAAGAAGGACCCTCAGCCAAAACGGAGGAAAAGACAGTGAAAACCTCCTCCAGAAAACCTGTGAAAGAACTGACCTGATCGAAGAAAAAGAAGAACCCCTTCCCTGGTCTTCCCCCCCTGCCTCCCCTCATGTGTTTTCCCTTACCCCCCCTTTGTTCCCACCCCATACCCCTAAGGAGGTAAGGAGAGAGAGAGTTTATCCTTAATCTTAGATTATCTCGTTTCAGTTAAAATCCCACCGGAAAAACCCCAGAAGATGCAGCCACAACTCCTTGTCGTCCTGCGCCTGATCCTCCTGGTCCCAAGAGCGAACCCGTGGCTCGTGCAGCAGCCAAAAGAGAACGTCTGGGTAACTTTAGCAAAGTCGCTCAACCAACCAGAATTCTGCCTTAACACCCATGCCACAGAAAACCCCATGTCGACGTGCCTGGTGGGGATTCCTTGGGAACCCCTCGACTTCCGTGCCACCTTTGCTGATGCCCACCCAGCCCACAGCTGGGACAAATGGATAAGGACTCTCCCACATACCCAAGCTGAACCCCAAGAATTAGACCTTGTAGGGTCAGCCCAACCTCATTTCTGTACAAAATTCAACTCTGAATACAATTGGCTAGACCCCTCCATAAAGGGTGGGAGGCCAAACAATGACGTATCCCCGATTGACAAAAAATCATATGTAAAAGGGTTATGGTGCAGTTTTGCAGAAAACACTCAGTCCGCGTCCATTCTGTACCCAAGAGTACTCCCCAAAGGAGTATTCCTTATCTGTGGAGATCGGGCTTGGGCAGGAATCCCCTCTCAGCTGCACGGAGGTCCATGCACGCTAGGCAAACTCTCCATGTTAACACCGGGAAAGACCCAACTCTTAGCTTGGAGAAACCACACCCAATTGGCCCGTCAAAAAAGAGCCACCCTAGATTTAGATCCAAATTGTGATAGTAATGTGAAATCCTGGTCTTTCTCGAAGAGAGTTGCCGCATCTTTATTTTTGCCTTGGGTGGCAGTGGCAAAAGCCCTCGGTGAGCTTTGTCACCTAGAGTGTTGGCTGGCAAAGCACGCCAATTTAACATCTAAAGCGTTGTTGGACCTCCTCGCAGATGAAGAAACAACCAGGCAAGCCACCCTACAAAATCGAGCGGCTATCGACTTCTTGCTGCTGGCGCATGGCCACGGGTGTGAAGAATTTGAAGGACTTTGCTGTTTTAACTTATCTTCACACGCCCGAAGCATCCACCAGACAATTAAGCAAATGCAAGACCAGATTCATCAACTACGCACCGAAGGCAATGACTGGCTGCAGGACGTTTTTCACGGATGGGGCATCTCCTGTTGGGTGGCGCAAACTTTAAGAACTTTACTTTGGACTGTGTTTACGATTTTCATTGTGTTATGTTCCCTCAGTTGTCTTAAGAGTTTCATTATGTCCCTAGCTAGTAAAACTTTCTCATTTTATAATAGAGAAGGGGGAGATGTAGCGTTGGTTCAAGCCCAGAGAGTTTCTTCCCCCCTGAGAAACCTCTGGAGACCTAGAGAATAAGACCCCCCTGGAGCAGAGTAGAAGGTGGATTGCCCCAGAGAGGGGTCAAGGTTCCCCCCCTGTCCCTCAGTTCATAATGGTATTCGTATCTCCCTCTCTCCTCCCTTCCTCGTTCCCGATTGGTCCGAGTCCCTTTGTCCCTCCCTGATCCCTCCCCTGCGCGGTTCCATTATTGGTTGTTACCCTCTGAATAAAAGTCTGACGCCCGGCTGGGTTGAGGTCTCTCGCCCTAGACGGAAGCCGCTGACCATCGTAGTGACCCCGTGTCTGCTTTCTAGTCCGGGTGGGAGAACCCTCTCTCTCAACAGTACTCCGGCTCACGCAGCGTGGCTGCATTCTGGGACGGTACGGCCCGCGGCCAGGAGATCTGTCTCTAACTGCAGCGGACCTGGACATCAGGAACGCTAGCAGACACCGCTGCCGGGCTGTGACCGATCCCAGGTGGCCAGCGAGACCAGCGCCACCCGCTGCGTCATCGGACATGCACAACAAGCACAGGACCAAATATGGCAGGGCCTTTGACATGAATTCAGTCGCAGACACAAGCAGTAAGCAGGTCTAGGGTAGGGAACGGGCATGAAACGGAATGCACAGCAATGGTGGTTTAGCAAGGCAAGACAGGTGAGGTTCATAGATTGCTGGCAGGCGGAAGTGGCCAGGAAAGACTGATTTGACTGGCCTTGCTCTCACCTGCACCATCTCTAATCTGCACCTAAAACACTGGGGCTACCTGCTTTCCTTCCAATGCAGAAGAATTGTCATTTTGGTTCCGGAGCCCAGAAGACAAATGTGGATTGCCTGTCCAAAATTCCATACATGCAAGAATTGATGCCAGGCAAAAGCTGCTGGGACAGACAGGTCTGGCTTCACGTGACCTCCTATGGGCTTCCTCTTCCATGCTCCTGAAACGCTGCGGGTATGTGAAGGCCTTGAAGGCTTCCTGAGGGAAGCAGGCAGGGCAAGGCAAGTTGAAGAATTGTTACGAAAAGAAGGGTCTTGAATTCCAGGTGGGGGAGGGGTGAGCAAGGTCCTGCAAGGCAAGTGAGGGCTTTGAGGGCAACAGAAGGCAACTGCTGTGTTTAGAGGGCAAGGCAAGGCAAGGGGGAGGTAGGCAAGGCAATGAGAGTCCCAGAAGGAGAAGGGAAGGGAAGGCTGGGCCTGGACAAATGGGTGGGGAAGTCAAGGTGGGGATGGCCGAGCAAGTCAGTGCAGGGCAGTGGAGGGATGGAAGAGCGGGAATGGTCACTTAAGTTCATACAACATAACCTGTCAAATTCTTTGCACCCATGCCCACGCAGTAAAAGCAAAAAATCAATTGCTGCTTGATTTTGGAATATAGCATGTCTAATGCTGTCTACATCAATTAACAAGTCAGCTATCGCTATGCTGGTAGCATTACTAAACTTGGCCAACCAACAGCCAGGTTTGTTCAGGCTCCTGAGGCCTTGTGCACTTGCAAGCCCAGGAGCTGATGAAGAGGCAGTGATTATCTTGGCAGTGTTCCAGAACTCAGCTGTATCTCTGCAGGCAGAAGTAAAAGCATGTATGCTGTGAGTATGAGAGTGGTGAGTTCAGTTTTGTTGGCTCCATAGTGCAATTGTCATCTTTAGAGAAAAGAGGGTTACTTTCCCCAAAGTAGATGGACCACCTTTAATTGCCATTGGCACTCTGGTCCATGCTCAGTCCGCACAGATTAAGAAAATGCCCTGCGGGAGTTGCATATGCATACTAAAACTCAAGGTTAGTTTTAGTTTGTGATTGAATTACACCGGTGTGAAACACTTGGGTAGCATGGAGTTGTGGCATTGACCCACCAAGCCATAGGGCTATTCCTTGTGCTGAGAAATGTGAAGGTGGTACAGCTATGTGCATTCAAGGTGCCTAAAATGTGCAGTTCCTGTGGGGGTAAAGCAGGGAATTTCCCACGGGGAGACAATGTATGCGGGCAGGCTGAGGAGGCAGGGGTGCTGTTCCATAACTGTGGCAGTTCAGGGGTGGTGAGAAGGATGCCGATCAGACACTTTGTGAATGGCTTCTGAGGCGCAGCAGTGCTAAGGCATAAGGGATCTTGTCCAGTTGCCTTAGCCAGGGTCACCCAGATGTTTTGCTCCAGGGGGTGTATGGGTTGCACGTATCCTGTTAAATCACAAACAGAAGTGCAGTTACCTCCCCCCTCTTCCTGCTCCCACCCATTACTCCTGCCGACATAAGTGCGGAGTGGGTACTTGGCACCAGTGCCATTCCCCTGGAACAGTGATAGTAACCACCTTGTTTGCTTCTGCTCCTATCACCTCAAGTGGCGATAAGACCGGGTTTCCGGGGCGTGGGGGGGAGGTGGATACCATAGCTTGGCACCTGACAAGCAAGACTATGTAGGACCTTGAATGGATAGGGAGGGCAAAACCCACAGAGAAGACTGATCCTATCGTTCCAATAGGGAGAATATGGGTAGAAGGAGTTGTGTTTTGAGTGCTTAAAGTAAACGGTCTTTCATTTTTCCAGTGTTTGTAACAGTGCAGCTGGAGAATAACTCATCTGAAATGCTGCCTTTTTCAGCCTCCAAATGAAACTCAAGATCCTTTCAGTATAGGAGATAACATAAAATGGATCTTTACTGGAGCTCCAGGGACAGTTCCAGGAAGAATATCCACAAAAGCCCACCCCTCCCCCCGGCTGAATACAGTCTTCTAGGTTTTAGGAAATTAGCATCATTGATCCAAAGCACCAATTCAGAGGACAAGTGGGGATGCAATTCTCCCCAGGTCAAGCCCCTTCTCTGGAGCTCCCCCCCCCTTGGTACTAGTTGGACTTGTTGACTAAAATGTGTCTTGAAGATCTTGTTGTCAAGCTTGGCTCTGAGGAAGAAACCAGACAGGAGAGGGGCTTTGTGCCCTCCAGGGCTTGGAGCTCTGCAATGTGTTTGGTCTTTCTGGCTGGGGAAAAACTACTGGCAAGGTCACAAATACAGAAAAGTAAAAAGGCAAAAATCACTTTGGCATCAGAAGCAAAGATAAAATTAATGTTAAAAAGCAAGCTAAGATACATCTGAAAACTTCTCTGCTTTCTTCATCTTCCCCTTATGCAAAGAGGCTTTTGATTTGCAGGATTTTCATTTTATCCAAAGGCATTCATTCCATAGGTGCCAAAACCATCCCAATGATAAGTGAAGTACAGTCAGTAGGGACAATAGGGACTGGCATCCACCGCAAAGGAGAGGAAAGATCATTTCCAGAACAATAGTTTTATTTAACTGTGGTGAAAAGTGTGAGCTGAGTTTTGTTAAGAATTAAAGAGTATAGGCAGATCACTATAACAAATCACAAAACCAAGAAAAGTATGGCAATTATTTAGGGTGATGACTATAAAGAAAGTAATAATATTAAAAAGTTAGAGAACAAGGGATGGAATTGTTTTTCAAATTTCTTGTGTTGCTCTAAGCCTTCTTTTCCTTGTGGGTAGGCTTGTGATCAAGGCTATGAAAACAGCCAAGGTCATCATTTTCAGACCTGTTGAAACATGGTGATTTACACTGGAAGCACTAACAACTCTAGAGAGCTGCTGTAGGAGCTGGCTATTCGGCTTTGTATCCTGCAATACCCCAGGATGACATTGTATCTTTCAGCAGATGAACTACACCACACCAGGAGACCTCAGGGAACATGTTGACATTGTGCTTAGCTGCTTGACAATCTCCCAGGTCCAGGTCACCTGGTTAATTTGCTCTCCAAGGAGAGCTATAGGAAATCAGCTAGTTCTGCCCATTGCTCACTAACAGCTCTTCTCCAAAGACAGCACACATCAGCCTGCGCTCTGGAAGTTCTGCTCACTGCAGTTTTCCAACACTATTGCAAAGAAACATTTTGCTTTCTGTCATCCCCAAAACTTGCAGCACATGCCTTTGAAGATTCATAGAATGAAATCTCCAGTCTAGAAGACCGAATCACAAATTATATGTTACATTTTGGTTTGATAAATGTTAAAACCAGTAACTTGGAAGGCCACTCCACACTGTGGGTGTACAGAATTTAACATTACAAATTCACTTGCTACTAGAGCAGGGTTGAAAGCAAACCAGAAAATGACTTGCTGGTAACAAATCATGAATAGTTGCTTGGATTTCTGCATCTCCTCTTGGAATTTTAACTCCGGCATGTAGCCACCGTGTGGTATCAAAAGCCTAATAGGCAGGTTTTCTTGATTCCTATCTCGATTCTGGGCGTTCCACTCCCCAAGGTCACCTAGCTGCTGTGTTCCATGATCTCATCCAGAGGATTTCCTGTTTTATTAATTAAAAGGCTCATTATCACATTTGTGCATGCTTGGGGAGCAGTCTCAATCAGTCTATTTCTCATAGTAACAGATGTTCCCCATAAAAATCGCTGTTTCCATCCCTTTTTCTTTCATTTACTGGGTGCGATTTCACAGGTCACACCACAGGCGCACAGAGCATGGTTAATTATTCCCTGTGGGGTATTTGGCACCACATCCCTGAGCAGCCAAGGCGAGCAAATTAGTACCCTGTGCATTAATTTCAAGTGCATTCTGCTCAAAAGAATTTGGCTGCAACACCAAGAATTTCTTTGAATTTGCTGCATCCAAAGTTATAACTGAGAGTTTGAGATCACTTTCAAAATCATCAGCAGGAGTATCAGCAAAAACCAGACTGAATATCATGTGACAGCACAAGACAGTTCATTGACAAGATTCAATGAACTCTTGCTTAACGAGCACTTAAGGCACACCAAGGAAAAGCAAGCAACAACAAAGCAAATAAAGTCCAGGAAATCAAAACAGAAACGAACGAGGAACTATCTCTCGCTCCCTCTGTGTGTGTGTGTGTGTGTGTGTGTGTGTGTGTGTGTGTGCATGTTGTCGGGAAGAGGAAGCCTGACACCACATTTGTGATCATCAGAACTCAGTTTATTGCCTTTCAGCTACACAATATATACGTTACTTAATTAGCCTCATACATATTGCAAAAGCTAAGCTCAGGATAGGCTGCTGTCCACCTGCGTTAATCAGCTTGTTTGGCAGTCTTGTGGTATCTTCTTCTTCATTGTTTGTGTGTCTCAGTTCCGCTTCTCATGGGAACTCCTTGTGCTTCTCAGGTCTTGTTTCTCATGGGAATCTTACTTGCTTATCAAGGGCCCACAAGCTGCAGCTGTGGCTCTGGATGTTCCTTAGCTCTTAACCATTGCAGTGCCAGATCCTCCACATTTCCCACATTTCCCCCTGTTTCTTTAATGGTTACAAAGCACTAGTTAATTTCTTAGTTAAGCAGCTAAACATTAATTGAACAATTAAAACAATAATTATAATGATTATCAATAGCCATAGTCCTTTCTTCAGCAGTTGAGCCAGCCAAGGAGAAAGTCTGAGCTGACAGCCAGTCATTGCAAAGCACAGCAAAACAACCTTTTGAAAGTTATTATTATCAAAAGCAACAACAACACTGTCTTACACAAATTCTTGAGCTACTCAGTGATTCTTCAGCTTTGAGCAACCTCTCCACTTCAACTTGTTATTATAAGGTTACTTAAAATAATTTTTCTAGCAAGTACTACTTTAGCTAATTGAAACTGTGAAAACAATATACACCGTTGCTCTAAAGTCTCTGCCAAGCTCTAATCTTGATTAAAGAGTCCATGGTTTTTTCTGAACTCTAATTCTTGATTCTGATCAGGTGAGTAGGTAATTGCTTCAAACTTGTTGATGATAGAACACATGCATACTCTCTTCTCTAGGTTAACAGGTTAACATTTGAGCTTTGTCATTACATGTTATTATACACTCAATTGTGGGTTTTGCATTATGAGCAAAGGTAATTAAGGCAACAGATACAACTACAGGTGCAATACATAAGAGAAAGAGAACAGTACTTTAAAAATATACAGGTCATTAACCATTTAACTATTAGCTACTACCCAGAGTCTACAATCACGGGAGAGTCCCATTTTACAGGTGAGACTTGAAGACCTTTCCCGGGCAAGGTTGTCAAGTTTACCTGAAAAGGGGTTCCAGCTCTCCAAGCCGAATTGGTGAGCCAAAATGACTCAATTGCAGTTTTAGGGTAGAAACATCTGGGATTAAAGATTCAGTACCCGATCAGCTTAGGGCCAGGGCTTGGCCAGAGCCCAGGCCTTACCTGAGAGGGTCTCTCTAAATCTTCTAAACAAGCTTCTATTAATATCAATTCTTTCAAGCAATATACTTCTTGCAGATCGGCGTTGTGGTTTAGTTTTAACTAAATAATCAATGGTACCATAAACAAATTACAAATAGCTGTGAACAAAGAGACACATATGTATAGCATCAAAGAATGTTTTCTGGGTAATGCTCTCTGTAAAAGCTTAGTAAATTCATATCATTACTTTAACAACACATCTAGAATTTCATGTTTTGACAGAACTTAAACTTTAACTTCACTTAAAATTAAGATAAATCTAACAGAGCTTCAAGTTAACATAATTGAAAGCAAAAATTAATGTCAAGCACTTAAAAAATAAGTCCTATCTCATAGGTGCCTCTACCCAGACTTACATGCTGATAAAATACAAATTAACAGAGACAATTCACACACATGTACAGGAAAACAAAATTAAACTTGCCTTTGCTAAAGTTATTATGGGGCTAACTGACTCTTAGGCCACAAAATGCTTTACAGAATTGGCCTCAGGATGCTACTCAGCCAGTTCTGGCTCTGAGGCAGCAAGTTACAGCCCTCTGCCAGCTGTTACAAATTCACTAAACAACACCACCACTCACAAACATGGAAATTCTCTTCACTCGACTACAAGCGTCTGTTTTCTCTTTTCTTTCTTTCAGAGGTTACCAAAATTCAACTTCTTAATCAAACTGAAAACCAACAGACTTTACATAAATTTTGATCAACTTAAAGTTGACAGGTCTGACTTATAAACTCAAAAGACATAAAAGACTCAAACAACATTCTTCGTACATTTGCTGCAGCACTTTCACACTTGTATGCACACAGATACTGATTAAGGTATACCTATGGAAAGAAAAATATTCCTTTGAATTCAGTGAGGTAGTCACTCTGAATGCCTTTGCATTCTTTTAACTTTAAATTTACTAAAATTAGATACAAGATTAAGAGTATACCTTAAGAGTTTTAGATACAGCAGAATTTAACTTATTTTGACTTTCTTCGCACAAGAAACTACTGAAAATTCATCATACAGCAGTTAAACATTTGCGAATAATATCAAGAAATAAATCTAAAGTGTGGCAGATTTACAGTCATGTGGAAAATGCCTGTTCACTCCTCTAAGATAAATGTAAGTTTATTAAGATGTTTTCGAGATGCAGCTTTACTCACAGGGATGATAGCACTGCACGTTCTTGGAAAATTGCATTTAAGACCTGCTTAACTTGCAGATGGTAAGACAGCTTTCTGTAAAAATAATTACAAACGGTTTGAGATGTAAAGCACATGTGTCTACATGGCAAAAACAATTGCATTTAAATTGTCTTATTAAAGCTGTATAGGCAAACAGGTAAAGCTGGCACCACGCTACATGTTTTTACAGTAGAGGATCGTGAGCTAATTATATTCGATTTCCAAACAGCTTCTGCAGATAACAAACATGGAGTTAGGCCTAGTATAGGCCCCATGCTCAGCCTGCCCGGATACATTGTCTCCCCGTGGGAAATTACCTGCTTTACCCCCACAGGAACTGCACATTTTAGGCACCTTGAATGCAGATAGCTGTACCACCTTCACATTTCTCAGCACAAGGAATAGCCCTATGGCTTGGTGGGTCAATGCCACAACACCATGCTACCCAAGTGTTTCACACCGGTGTAATTCAATCACAAACTAAAACTAACCTTGAGTTTTAGTATGCATATGCAACTCCCGCAGGGCATTTTCTTAATCTGTGCGGACTGAGCATGGACCAGAGTGCCAATGGCAATTAAAGGTGGTCCATCTACTTTGGGGAAAGTAACCCTCTTTTCTCTAAAGATGACAATTGCACTATGGAGCCAACAAAACTGAACTCACCACTCTCATACTCACAGCATACATGCTTTTACTTCTGCCTGCAGAGATACAGCTGAGTTCTGGAACACTGCCAAGATAATCACTGCCTCTTCATCAGCTCCTGGGCTTGCAAGTGCACAAGGCCTCAGGAGCCTGAACAAACCTGGCTGTTGGTTGGCCAAGTTTAGTAATGCTACCAGCATAGCGATAGCTGACTTGTTGATTGATGTAGACAGCATTAGACATGCTATATTCCAAAATCAAGCAGCAATTGATTTTTTGCTTTTACTGCGTGGGCATGGGTGCAAAGAATTTGACAGGTTATGTTGTATGAACTTAAGTGACCATTCCCGCTCTTCCATCCCTCCACTGCCCTGCACTGACTTGCTCGGCCATCCCCACCTTGACTTCCCCACCCATTTGTCCAGGCCCAGCCTTCCCTTCCCTTCTCCTTCTGGGACTCTCATTGCCTTGCCTACCTCCCCCTTGCCTTGCCTTGCCCTGTAAACACAGCAGTTGCCTTCTGTTGCACTCAAAGCCCTCACTTGCCTTGCAGGACCTTGCTCACCCCTCCCCCACCTGGAATTCAAGACCCTTCCTTTTGTGACAATTCTTCAACTTGCCTTGCCCTGCCTGCTTCCCTCAGGAAGCCTTCAAGGCCTTCACATACCCGCAGCGTTTCAGGAGCATGGAAGAGGAAGCCCAAAGGAGCCAAACCCGTCTGTCCCAGCAGCTTTTGCCTGGCATCAATTCTTGCATGTACAGAATTTTGGACTGGCAATCCACATTTGTCTTCTGAGCTCTGGGACCAAGATGACAGTTCTTCTGCATTGGAAGGAAAGCAGGTAGCCCCAGTGTTTTAGGTGCAGATTAGAGCTGGCACAGGTGAGAGCAAGACCAGTCAAGTCAGTCTTTCCTGGCCGCTTTTGTCTACCAGCAGCTGCCTTGCCTTGGCAACCCAAGAGTTTCCTCTTCTTGCCCTGCTAAACCTCCATGGCTTTGAGTTCTCTTCTGTGCCCATGCCCCACCTGGCTACAGCTTTCCTCCAGGGCCTTGCTTTGCCTACTCCTTCCTGTTTCTGCCTGGCCTACCCATCACTGGGCTTACCTTCTTATGCCTAGCCTTGCCTCTAACTTCTGGACCTTCTCTTGCCTACCACTCCATTTGCTTTCCCCTCACTGCTCTGGCCTTGTCTACCTCCCCCTTGGCTTGCCTCCAATTGCCTACACTTGCCTTGTATTGCCTTGCCTGCATGGAAGGCAAGGTAAAGAGTGGTAGGCAAGGCAAAGCAAAGCAAGGACGATGTAGGCAGGGCAAGGGAAGGCAGATGCAAGAAAGGCAAGCAAAGCAAGAGGAGGCTAGGAAAAACTAGGCAAGGTAGAGAAGGCAAGTCCCAGCCAAATGACTCAGAGTGCCTTTCCTTGAGAAGCAAAGGCCATAGTGCCAGTGTCAGTGGAGCAGAAGGAAAGGTACCATGGGGAGGTACAGTCCAGCAAGACATTTCTCTCCTGGCCCCTTCTGGGTAGGAGTAATTGTTGGACGTATGCAATACTGGAGGTGCTATGCAACTTTGGCTTGGTAAGTTCCTGAAGGAGAATGGCAAGGCTTTTTCATGGGAAGGAAAGCACGCAAGCCCAGCGCTGGAGGCACAGAGAAGAAGCTGCCTAGTGGAGGTCCGGGGCACCAGCTGCTTTCTGTCCTGACATATCTGGTGTGGAAGCATTGCTTCAGTTTGTACACTTTACGGACATGGAATCCATCTTTGGAAGGTGGCCTCTTGAAAGATTCAGTTTGGCAGGTGGTTTCCACGTCTCAGAAGTGGCCTTCTGAAATTCTGGCAACACCATCTTTTGGACAAGGTAAACCGCTCTGCTCAGTCTTGGTGGGTAGCCTACCTAGAAGCCTAGGTAATGCTGAGGAACAGTGTTCTGGCACCTTTGCATGGGATCAGTCCCTGGATGGTCTGTATTTTGGAGGAGGGGATGCCATTTCATTGGAGATGGGCTTCTAATTCCTCTCTTTTGCAAAGGAAACAACTTTGCATGTGTACATTGGTTGGTCTTAGTGAATTTTAAGACTTTTGCCCATAGGCAGTTCTCTGGCTTAGCGCTGTTGAACTGTCAGTGGGAATGCAAACGCCAGGCTGTTGAGCTTTTTGTCCTGGTCCCGTTCATGTGGGAGCAGCTCCCCTCCATGGTGCTGGACCTGACTGGATGCAGACTCAGTGAGACTGCAGGGTTAGGATGGTAGCAAGAGCTGAGAAGGAAAGGGCCGATAGCAGCGTGTGTGCTGGTACCTCGACGGGTGCAGTTGAAGTTGTCGGCAGCAAGAGCTTTTTCAGGTGGCATCTTTGTGAGCTTCTGCTTTTGCCAGATGTTCTCAAGTTTGTAGCCAGATTCTTGTGAGAGTGAAAAGAATTTTTAAGGCAAAGGCCATTAGAGTGTGGTGCAAATAAGAGTTTGCAGTTGGAAGGGGAAGATCAAAGCAATCTTTTGGGGCTGACAGTCAAGTTGAGAGCAGGCACCTTTCCAACTTGGCTGTGGAATTGGGATGCTTCCGAGCTGGACACAGCACGATACCTTTAAAAGCAAGTCGAGAGTGCCATCGTGTGGTTGATTCCAAATGAGCGCTGACAGAGTCCAGGCAAAAGCCAAGCTCTTTTCTGGCCCGGCCCCACTCGGGTGCGAGCAGCAGTTCATGGAGAAGCTCCGTGGTGAATCCTGTCCCTTGGACACTGAACGAATGTGAAGCTACATCTAGCGGAGAAGGAAGAGGAATCATTTCACAGCTGGCTGCACGGTGTTTCGGCTGCAAAACAAAAGGAAATTGGGAGCAGCTCCCCTTCATGGTGCTGGACCATGGTGCTGAGAAGGAAAGGGCCGATAGCAGGGTGTGTGCTGGTACCTCGACGGGTGCAGTTGAAGTTGTCGGCAGCAAGAGCTTTCTCAGCTGGCATCTTTGTGAGCTCTGCTTTTGCCAGATGTTCTCAAGTTTGTAGCCAGATTCTTGTGAGAGTGAAAAGAATTATTTGGGCAAAGGCGTTGGTGTTGCCGTTAGAGTGTGGTGCAAATAAGAGTTTGCAGTTGGAAGGGGAAGATCAAAGCAATCTTTTGGGGCTGACAGTTGAGTTGAGAGCAGGCACCTTTCCAACTTGGCTGTAGAATTGGGAGGCTTCCGAGCTGGACACAGCGCGATTCCTTTAAAAGCAAGTCGAGAGTGCCATCGTGTGGTTGATTCCATATGAGCGCTGACAGAGTCCAGGCAAAAGCCAAGCTCTTTTCTGGCCCAGCCCCACTTGTGTGTGAGCAGCAGTTCGTGGAGAAGCGTAGAGTGCGTGGAGAATGTTTTCTCTATGTAGCCTCTTCTGTTCGCGTTTTTCACGAGCTCTGTAAGACTGAAGCTGGGGCAAAGTGCATCTCAGTCTCTCTTGCTTTTTCTCTCGCTGTACAGTGTGACCCAGTGCTAGTGCTGCCAAATCTTCGTGGCAGTGGCAAACTTCCTTTGGAGATGAGCCTGCATGCTGCTATGCGTGCTGGTGTAGTTTGGATGTGAAATGCGGCGAGCACAGCAGCAGGGCGCCGTACCGGCTCTCGCTTCGCTTTGCAGCCGCCGAAGACACACCTTGGCCGGCTAGGCGCCCTTAGCTCGCAAAGCGCGAGAGAGAAGCGAGCGACTCTCAGCAGTGCGGCAAAGATGCGAACAGAAGCGGCTACGTGGAGGAAACCTTCTCCACACACGCTACCTTCTCTGGGAACTCCAAGTGAACGAGTTCTGCAAGGCTGAAGCTGGGGCAAAGTGCTTCTCTCTCTCTCTCGCTCCTTCTCTCTCTGCACATTGTGTCCCGTGTGCCAGTGTTTCCAGACCTTCGTGGAAGTGAGCTTGTCTTTTGCCTGGACTCTGTCAGTGCTCATATGGAATCAACCACACGATGGCACTCTCGACTTGCTTTTAAAGGAATCGCGCTGTGTCCAGCTCGGAAGCCTCCCAATTCTACAGCCAAGTTGGAAAGGTGCCTGCTCTCAACTCAACTGTCAGCCCCAAAAGATTGCTTTGATCTTCCCCTTCCAACTGCAAACTCTTATTTGCACCACACTCTAACGGCAACACCAACGCCTTTGCCCAAATAATTCTTTTCACTCTCACAAGAATCTGGCTACAAACTTGAGAACATCTGGCAAAAGCAGAGCTCACAAAGATGCCAGCTGAGAAAGCTCTTGCTGCCGACAACCTCAACTGCACCCGTCGAGGTACCAGCACACACCCTGCTATCGGCCCATTCCTTCTCAGCACCATGGTCCAGCACCATGAAGGGGAGCTGCTCCCAATTTCCTTTTGTTTTGCAGCCGAAACACCGTGCAGCCAGCTGTGAAATGATTCCTCTTCCTTCTCCGCTAGATGTAGCTTCACATTCATTCAGTGTCCAAGGGACAGGATTCACCACGGAGCTTCTCCACGAACTGCTGCTCGCACACGAGTGGGGCCGGGCCAGAAAAGAGCTTGGCTTTTGCCTGGACTCTGTCAGCGCTCATATGGAATCAACCACACGATGGCACTCTCGACTTGCTTTTAAAGGAATCGCACTGTGTCCAGCTCGGAAGCCTCACAATTCTACAGCCAAGTTGGAAAGGTGCCTGCTCTCAACTCAACTGTCAGCCCCAAAAGATTGCTTTGATCTTCCCCTTCCAACTGCAAACTCTTATTTGCACCACACTCTAATGGCCTTTGCCTTAAAAATTCTTTTCGCTCTCACAAGAATCTGGCTACAAACTTGAGAACATCTGGCAAAAGCAGAGCTCACAAAGATGCCAGCTGAGAAAGCTCTTGCTGCCGACAACTTCAACTGCACCCGTCGAGGTACCAGCACACACGCTGCTATCGGCCCTTTCCTTCTCAGCTCTTGCTACCATCCTAACCCTGCAGTCTCACTGAGTCTGCATCCAGTCAGGTCCAGCACCATGGAGGGGAGCTGCTCCCACATGAACGGGGCCAGGACAAAAAGCTCAACAGCCTGGCGTTTGCATTCCCACTGACAGTTCAACAGCGCTAAGCCAGAGAACTGCCTATGGGCAAAAGTCTTAAAATTCACTAAGACCAACCAATGTACACATGCAAAGTTGTTTCCTTTGCAAAAGAGAGGAATTAGAAGCCCATCTCCAATGAAATGGCATCCCCTCCTCCAAAATACAGACCATCCAGGGACTGATCCCATGCAAAGGTGCCAGAACACTGTTCCTCAGCATTACCTAGGCTGCTAGGTAGGCTACCCACCAAGACTGAGCAGAGCGGTTTACCTTGTCCAAAAGATGGTGTTGCCAGAATTTCAGAAGGCCACTTCTGAGACGCGGAAACCACCTGCCAAACGGAATCTTTCAAGAGGCCACCTTCCAAAGATGGATTCCATGTCCGTAAAGTGTACAAACTGAAGCAATGCTTCCACACCAGATATGTCAGGACAGAGAGCAGCTGGTGCCCCGGACCTCCACTAGGCAGCTTCTTCTCTGCGCCTCCAGCGCTGGGCTTGCGTGCTTTCCTTCCCATGAAAAAGCCTTGCCATTCTCCTTCAGGAACTTACCAAGCCAAAGTTGCATAGCACCTACAGTATTGCACACGTCCAACAATTACTCCTACCCAGAAGGGGCCAGGAGAGAAATGTCTTGCTGGACTGTACCTCCCCATGGTACCTTTCCTTCTGCTCCACTGACACTGGCACTATGGCCTTTGCTTCTCAAGGAAAGGCACTCCGAGTCATTTGGCTGGGACTTGCCTTCTCTACCTTGCCTAGTTTTTCCTAGCCTCCTCTTGCTTTGCTTGCCTTTCTTGCATCTGCCTTCCCTTGCCCTGCCTACATCGTCCTTGCTTTGCTTTGCCTTGCCTACCACTCTTTACCTTGCTTTCCATGCAGGCAAGGCAATACAAGGCAAGTGTAGGCAATTGGAGGCAAGTCAAGGGGGAGGTAGACAAGGCCAGAGCAGTGAGGGGAAAGCAAATGGAGTGGTAGGCAAGAGAAGGTCCAGAAGTTAGAGGCAAGGCTAGGCATAAGAAGGTAAGCCCTGTGATGGGTAGGCCAGGCAGAAACAGGAAGGAGTAGGCAAAGCAAGGCCCTGGAGGAAAGCTGTAGCCAGGTGGGGCATGGGCACAGAAGAGAACTCAAAGCCATGGAGGTTTAGCAGGGCAAGAAGAGGAAACTCTTGGGTTGCCAAGGCAAGGCAGCTGCTGGTAGACAAAAGCGGCCAGGAAAGACTGACTTGACTGGTCTTGCTCTCACCTGTGCCAGCTCTAATCTGCACCTAAAACACTGGGGCTACCTGCTTTCCTTCCAATGCAGAAGAACTGTCATCTTGGTCCCAGAGCTGAGAAGACAAATGTGGATTGCCAGTCCAAAATTCTGTACATGCAAGAATTGATGCCAGAAAAAAGCTGCTGGGACAGACGGGTTTGGCTCCTATGGGCTTCCTCTTCCATGCTCCTGAAACGCTGCGGGTATGTGAAGGCCTTGAAGGCTTCCTGAGGGAAGCAGGCAGGGCAAGGCAAGTTGAAGAAATGCCATGAAAAGAGGGGTCTTGAATTCCAGGTGGGGGAGGGGTGAGCAAGGTCCTGCAAGGCAAGTGAAGGCTTTGTGAGGGCAACAGAAGGCTACTGCTGCATTTACAGGGCAAGGCAAGGCAAGGGAGAGATAAGCAAGACAATGAGAGTTCTAGAAAAAGAAGGGAAGGCAAGGCTGGGCCTGGACAAATGGGTGGGGAAGTCAAGGTGGGGATGGCTGAGCAAATCAGTGCAGGGCAGTGGAGGGATGGAAGAGCGGGAATGGTCACTTAGGTTCATACAACATAACGTGTCAAATTCTTTGCACCCATGCCCACGCAGTAAAAGCAAAAAATCAATTGCTGCTTGATTTTGGAATATAGCATGTCTAATGCTGTCTACATCAATTAACAAGTCAGCTATCGCTATGCTGGTAGCATTACTAAACTTGGCCAACCAACAGCCAGGTTTGTTCAGGCTCCTGAGGCCTTGTGCACTTGCAAGCCCAGGAGCTGATGAAGAGGCAGTGATTGTCTTGGCAGTGTTCCAGAACTCAGCTGTATCTCTGCAGGCAGAAGTAAAAGCATGTATGCTGTGAGTATGAGAGTGGTGAGTTCAGTTTTGTTGGCTCCATAGTGCAATTGTCATCTTTAGAGAAAAGAGGGTTACTTTCCCCAAAGTAGATGGACCACCTTTAATTGCCATTGGCACTCTGGTCCATGCTCAGTCCGCACAGATTAAGAAAATGCCCTGCGGGAGTTGCATATGCATACTAAAACTCAAGGTTAGTTTTAGTTTGTGATTGAATTACACCGGTGTGAAACACTTGGGTAGCATGGTGTTGTGGCATTGACCCACCAAGCCATAGGGCTATTCCTTGTGCTGAGAAATGTGAAGGTGGTACAGCTATGTGCATTCAAGGTGCCTAAAATGTGCAGTTCCTGTGGGGGTAAAGCAGGGAATTTCCCACGGGGAGACAATGTATCCGGGCAGGCTGAGGAGGCAGGGGTGCTGTTCCATAACTGTGGCAGTTCAGGGGTGGTGAGAAGGATGCCGATCAGACACTTTGTGAATGGCTTCTGAGGCGCAGCAGTGCTAAGGCATAAGGGATCTTGTCCAGTTGCCTTAGCCAGGGTCACCCAGATGTTTTGCTCCAGGGGGTGTATGGGTTGCACGTATCCTGTTAAATCACAAACAGAAGTGCAGTTACCTCCCCCCTCTTCCTGCTCCCACCCATTACTCCTGCCGACGTAAGTGCGGAGTGGGTACTTGGCACCAGTGCCATTCCCCTGGAACAGTGATAGTAACCACCTTGTTTGCTTCTGCTCCTATCACCTCAAGTGGCGATAAGACCGGGTTTCCGGGGCGTGGGGGGGGTTGGATACCATAGCTTGGCACCTGACAAGCAAGACTATGTGGGACTTTGAATGGATAGGGAGGGCAAAACCCACAGAGAAGACTGATCCTATAGTTCCAGTAGGGAGAATATGGGTAGAAGGAGCTGTGTTTTGAGTGCTTAAAGTGAACGGTCTTTCATTTTTCCAGTGTTTGTAACAGTGCAGCTGGAGAATAACTCATCTGAAATGCTGCCTTTTTCAGCCTAGAAATGAAACTCAAGATCCTTTCAGTATAGGAGATAACATAAAAGTGGATCTTTACTGGAGCTCCAGGGACAGTTCCAGGAAGAATATCCACAAAAGCCCACCCCTCCCCCCGGCTGAATACAGTCTTCTAGGTTTTAGGAAATTAGCATCATTGATCAAAAGCACCAATTCAGAGGACAAGTGGGGATGCAATTCCCCCCAGGTCAAGCCCCTTCTCTGGAGCCCCCCCACCCTTGGTACTAGTTGGACTTGTTGACTAAAATGTGTCTTGAAGATCTTGTTGTCAGGCTTGGTTCCCAGGAAGAAGCAAGACAGGAGAGGGGCCTTGTGCCCTCCAGGGCTTGGAGCTCTGCAATGACTTTGGTCTTTCTGGCTGGGGAAAAACTACTGGCAAGGTCACAAATACAGAAAAGTAAAAAGGCAAAAATCACTTTGGCATCAGAAGCAAAGATAAAATTAATGTAAAAAGCAAGCTAAGATACATCTGAAAACTTCTCTGCTTTCTTCATCTTCCCCTTATGCAAAGAGGCTTTTGATTTGCAGGATTTTCATTTTATCCAAAGGCATTCATTCCATAGGTGCCAAAACCATCCCACAATGATAAGTGAAATATAGTCAGTAGGGACAATAGGGACTGGCATCCACCGCAAAGGAGAGGAAAGATCATTTCCAGAACAATAGTTTTATTTAACTGTGGTGAAAAGTGGGAGCTGAGTTTTGTTTAGAATTAGCCAGAAGAAGCTCTTAATTATTCTCTGCTGCTGCTGCTCTTATACCTTTTCATAATTACTGTGGCGCATTTAAGATTGGCTGCTAGCAAACAATGACAAGGCTGTCTAACAAACAATGGCAATTCAAGCAATAATACAATGAGCTATACTGATGCCTTCAGGTATGTCTAGTTTTTTACTCTTCATGTAGCTGTTACTTGCTGTAGTTCTGTGCTTCTTACAAAGTGCTAAAATCCCCTGTTCCCAGCACCTTTAGCCAAAACAAGACTCTCTGAGTAGAGATTCAAGGACATATTGATTGCCTTACGGCTTGAAAATATGTAAACAACTGTGAGATGGGGGGAGCAGGCCTGGGGTGGTTAACATCATCACCTGAGGGTACGATTGGAGAATTAAGGGCCAATATGCTAATGAAACAGAACTTATAAAAGGTGAAGAGCTCGTGACTCGGGGTCCATTTTGGGTGTTGTCCCCGACAGGGGACTTTGTTTGCCTGAATCTACCTTTAAGGCCTCTGCAGGCCTTAAATAAATTGTCTGCTTTTTATACTCCTAATTTGTCTTGGCCTCTGTTTCAGGTAGCCTGTCTTTTAGGCTACAGTTTTTGGCACCCCAGCCGGGTCAAGGAAGGTCTCTACAAACCCCTCTGGGCCCAGTGCAACACCTGCATTATCACTCTGTCAACATCTACCAGGGTGGTGGCAGCCTAGAAGGTATCAGAGACCAAGGACCCTACAGAGGCACGGGAGTAGGTGTATAAAGAGTACTTTTGTGATACAATTTGTGTAGAAGGAGACGTCCTTCTGAGAGAGGGCTAGGGCTAGCACTACAGTAGCAAAGTCCTCTATGTGTGTTACTTCTGTGATCTTTCCTGTTTGTAAGTGTATGCAATGGGGGGCATCTTCTCATGTGATGAAAATCGGAAGAAGAAAACCCCTTTTAGTCCTAGGGAAAGAAAAGAAGTAGAAATGGATTTGCTAATGCCTTGTTTGAGGGTGGGGCCCGTGATGGGCCCTCACCCACCGCCGCTGTTGGGCGGCTACGGCCCGGCCTGCTCGCCGCCGCCGCTGGGCGCAGGGGCGGGGGCGGCCGGTTTGCCCGCCGGCTCTGGCCAAAAGAGGGGGCGGGGAGGCGGGGCCCGAGGGTGGCAACGTCATTGCCTTGGGCAGTGCCGCTCCTGCTGCTGCGATGGGCGGGGGCAGGGGCGGAGTTGAGCTGAGCGGAGAAGCTAATTTCGATGTCCCCGGGCTGAGGGGTGCCGCTCCTGCTGCCGCGATGGGCGGGGGCAGGGGCGGGGTTCAGCCAATTGGAGAAGTTCCTAGCGATGTCCCCGGGCTGAGGGGTGCCGCTCCTGCTGCCGCGATGGGCGGGGGCAGGGGCGGGGTTCAGCCAATTGGAGAAGTTCCTATCGATGTCCCCGGGCTGAGGGGTGCCGCTCCTGCTGCCGCGATGGGCGGGGGCAGGGGCGGGGTTCAGCCAATTGGAGAAGTTCCTATCGATGTCCCCGGGCTGAGGGGTGCCGCTCCTGCTGCCGCGATGGGCGGGGGCAGGGGCGGGGTTCAGCCAATTGGAGAAGTTCCTATCGATGTCCCCGGGCTGAGGGGTGCCGCTCCTGCTGCTGCGATGGGCGGGGGCAGGGGCGGGGTTTAGCCAATCGAGAAAGCTGATGTCACCCGTGGGGGCGAGAACACAGCGTTTAGGGACCGCACCATCGCGGTTCCCACGGTAACCACATTTGTTTCAGAGCAGTCCGTGAGCAGCTGTGAGCGGCAGCAGGGAGTGAACACAGGGGAGGCGGTCGCGCCAGGGGTGTTCCTGGGGGTGTCCCCAGGTGTGCGTGTTTCCTGCCCTGCCGCGCGGGTCTGCGGGAGTGGGGCTGCTCTGGCTGCCCCCCTCCTCCGGGGAAGCGCCGGGTCCAAGGAAAGGGAAGCCGTCTGCCAAGTGCCTTTGGAGCAAGTCGTAGGCAAGGGAAATCCTAATTCAACAAACACCTTGAAAGGGAAACTAAGTCCGAGTACTGTAAGACTTGTCAGTGCCACAGGGGTAAGAAAAGTAAGACCTTCTTTCCAGCCCTTGAGGGATGAATTGAAAAAGCACAGAGTGGTTTGTCAGTTTCTCTATTTGCCAAATTCTCCTAAAAAAGATTTATGGAAATTTTGGAAAAAGAAGAAAAAAACACATAGTTTAAGATGGTTTGCTAAATTAAATTCTAAAAATACTGTCTCCTACATCCTGGTGAACAAAGAAGGACTCTTTGCTATTATGTGGAAGAATCCTGAAACACAGAAAAGAGGCCAGCTCCTTGAAACAGTCTCACCTGAGAGTTTAATGAACAACCCAACTAACTGGCAGCCAAAAGAAACTGCATCTAAGAGTTGTCTTGCTGTAAGTTGGTTCTGCGAACACCACCAACAGGTACCTCATGCCATGCTATTGGAACAGAGTAATGCTATTCTGAAAACATTTATTGCCAGTCCTGGTATGTCTCTGTACTCAGTGTTAACTGATAACGTGTTTGAGTGTGGCTGTTTGCAGACCATGGAAGAGGCCTATTCCAGCAAGCCAGCCCTGAAGGAGGACGTCCCTCAAGGAGACTTAGACTGGGACCCCCAGGCAGACAAGAACAGCTTTATGGCAAGTTATGCAGTCACAACTACCAACCAGGTAAACCAAGCAAAAACCTTGCTATCAGATGTAACATCACAAAGAGCTGAGCTAATTCCATCAATAAAAAATCTAGAACTGAGTAAAGCCATCTGGAAAAAGAGAAGATTGGTAACTGTTCAAAGTAATGGAATTAAACACGTGACTGAACAGGTACATGTGCTGCTGCAGAATATTTGGGAATCTAGAGAAGCAACCTTTATGCATTGCAAAGCCCATCAGGATGGGAAGACAACCCCCAAATTAGAGAATCATCTTGCTGATAAAATAGTAAAAAGAGCAGAAAAGAGCATCATAATACAGATGCCACAAAAGGAAACTAGTCTGTCACAGTTCACCCCAAATTATGATAAAAAAAATCATCAGTTTTCTGGCACAGAAGCTGAAATCATAGAAAGTGAATGGACTGTTACACCAGAGGGACAGATTGTAGTCCCACCTCAATGAGAACATGAAAGCACTTCTAAAGAAACAAAAGCCTTTTAGAACACCTGAAGAAAGTAATAACAGAAAAAGAAATGACTGATATTGTGCTATTTATAACAAGCAAATATGAAATCTGCTATAGTTACAACCAGAGCAAAAGAGCTGTGTTAGAAATAAAGGCAGAGAATTTTCCTGGAGAATATTGGCAAATAGATTCTACTGAGTTACCACGTAAAAGGACACAGGTATATACTGGTGTCAGATTGACACTTTTAGTCAGTAGACTGAAACTTATCCCTGTCACACTAACACAGCAAAAAAAGTAAAGAAAATTTGCTCAATCATATAATTCCAAGGGTTAGAGTCTTTTTGGGAATGTCATCAGATAGAAGACGATGTTGTGTTGCAACAGCAGGCAAGAAAATTAGCAAGGTTCTAAAGTTTATTTGGGATCTGCAAGTCCCAAAGAAAATACATATGCGGGAGAGGCTTAATTTGCAGAGATATCTAACAGCTTTAAGTTCCACTTTGCAGAAACTCCAGAATTACATCGTGTTATCCAGGCCCACAGGGCTAGACACACTAAGACATCCCTTCCAACCTGAAAACCAAATCTATGTTAAGGGGGGGGAGACAGACGACAGTGATCCTTCACAGACCAAGTGGAGAAGACCGTCCCAAGTCCTGCTGACTAAACTGCAGTCAAACTTGCTAGCAGAAGACCCTACATTCTCTACTCATGAGTTAAGAAGACTTCTACTCCTGAAACAACTGAAAATTAAAGACTGATGCAAGCAGAGATAATGTTATTTAAAGAGTTCTTTTCAGTGTTTGTTATCTACGCAGTTGGTAACCATGGTTCAGGGTTAGAATCAAAATTTACATGTGATTGGAGTCCAAAGTGCATCCACAGATCAAATTTTACATCAAATAGCATTCAAGATATTGTGTACTAAACCTTAAATATTTCTTTCACACCTTCATATCATGGTTACCAAACAGGCCTGAAATGAAAAAACTGTTCATACTAGTTGTAATCATAATTTTCATGTAATAGCTAGCTGTATAAAATATTTTGCTATTAGACACTTACTATTGTTAGAAATAGATATTGCTGTTAAATGCATACTATTATTAGGTATCTAGAATAGAGACCTGACAAGGTAGAGGCCTTGTCAGGCCTCTAAAGGGGGGAATGATGCCTTCAGGTATTTCTAGTTTTTTACTCTTCATGTAGCTGTAACTTGCTGTAGTTCTGTGCGTCTTACAAAGTGCTAAAATCCCCTGTTCCCAGCACCTTTAGCCAAAACAAGACTCTCTGAGTACAGATTCAAGGACATATTCATTGCCTTAGGGCTTGAAAATATGTAAACAACTGTGAGATGGGGGGAGCAGGCCTGGGGTGGTTAACATCATCACCTGAGGGTACGATTGGAGAATTAAGGGCCAATATGCTAATGAAACAGAGCTTATAAAAGGTGAAGAGCTCGTGACTCGGGGTCCATTTTGGGTGTCGTCCCCGGCAGGGGACTTTGTTTGCCTGAATCTACCGTTAAGGCCTCTGCAGGCCTTAAATAAATTGTCTGCTTTTTATACTCCTAATTTGTCTTGGCCTCTGTTTCAGGTAGCCTGTCTTTTAGGCTACAATACAAGCAAAAGCAGAGTTGGTTACAAAAACCGGATGTGCTAGGAAGGCCGGAAGTCGGTATCACAGAGTTAAAAATTGGATGTGCTAGGGAGACCGGAAGTTTTAATCACAGAGTTAAAACTGAAAGTGCTAGGAAGACCGGAAGTTTTGTATCATAGAGTTGAATGCGAGAGTGCTAGGGAGACCGGAAGTTTGTATCACAGAGTTAAAACTCCATGTGCTAGGAAAACCGGAAGGAGGAAGTGGAGTCAAGCAAGAAAGTTTTCTTCATTCTCTTTTCTTCATTATCTCGTGGACATGCACTGTCGGGAAGAGGGAGTCTGACACCATATTTCGGGTCATCAGAACTCAGTTTATTGCTTTTCGGTCACACAATATATACACTGCTTAATTAGCCTCATACATATTGCAAAAGCTAAGCTCAGGATAGGCTGCTGTCCACCTGCGTTAATCAGCTTTTTTGGGAATCTTGTGGTATCTTCTTCTTCATTGTTTGTGTCTCCCAGTTCCGCTTCTCATGGGAACTCCTTGTGCTTCTCAGGTCTCCTTTCTCATGGGAATCTTGCTTGCTTATCAAGGGCCCACAAGCTACAGCTGTGGCTCTGGATGTTTCTTAGCTCTTAACCATTGCAGTGCCAGATCCTCCACATTTCCCACATTTCCCCCTGTTTCTTTAATGGTTACAAAGCACTAGTTAATTTCTTAGTTAAGCAGCTAAACATTAATTGAACAATTAAAACAATAATTATAATGATTATCAATAGCCAGTTGAGTCAGCCACGGAGAAAGTCTGAGCTGACAGCCAGTCGTTGCAAAGCACAGCAAAACAACCTTTTGAAAGTTATTATTATCAAAAGCAACAACAACACTGTCTTACACAAATTCTTGAGTTACTCAGTGATTCTTCAGCTTGGAGAGGTTGCTCAACTTCAACTTGTTACTATAAGGTTACGTAAAATAATTTTTCTAACAAGTACTACTTTAGCTAATTGAAACTGTGAAAAAACATACACCGTTGCTCTAAAGTCTCTGTCAAGCTCTAATCTTGATTAAAGAGTCCATGGTTTCTTCTGAACTCTGATTTCTGATTCTGATCAGGTGAGTAGGTAATTGCTTCAAACTTGTTGATGGTAGAACACATGCATACTCTCTTCTCTAGGTTAACAGGTTAACATTTGAGCTTTGTCATTACGTGCTATTACACACTCAGTTGTGGGTTTTGCATTAGGAGCAAAGGTAATTAAGGCAACAGATACAACTACAGGTGCAATACATAAGAGAAAGAGAACAGTACCTTTAAAAATACACAGATCATTAACCACTTAACTATTAGCTACTACCCAGAGTCTACAATCTCTGGAGAGTCCCATTTTACAGGTGAGACTTGAAGACCTTTCCCGGGCAAGGCTTTCAAGTTCACCTGAAAAGGGGTTCCAGTTCTTAGCAAGCCAAATTGGTGAGCCAAATGACTCAATTGCAGTTTTAGGGTAGAAACATCTGGGATTAAAGATTCAGTACCCGATCAGCTTAGGGCCAGGGCTTGGCCAGAGCCCAGGCCTTACCTGAGAGGGTCTCTATAAACCTTCTAAACAAGCCTCTATTAACATCAATTCTTTAAAGCAATACACTTCTTGCAGATCGGCGTTGTGGTTTAGTCTTAACTAAATAATCAATGGCACCACAAACAAACTACAATTAGCTGTGAACAAGAGATACATATGTATAGCATCAAATAATATCTTCTGGGCAATGCTCTCTATAAAAGCTTAGCAAATTCATATCATTACTTTAACAACACATCTAGAATTGCATGTTTTGACAGAACTTTAACTTCGCTTAAAACTAAGATAAATCTAACAGAGCTTAAAGTTAACATAATTGAAAGTAAAGAGAAATTAATGTTAAACACTTAAAAACCAAGTTTTATCTCATAAGCGCTTCTACTTAGATTTACATGCCGGCAAAATACAAATTAACAGAGACAGTTTACACACATGCACAAGGAGACAAAATCAGACTTGCTTTTGCTAAAGTTATCACGGGGCTAACTGACTCTTAGGCTACAAAATGCTTTACAGAATTGGCCTCAGGATGCTACTCAGCCAGTTCTGGCTCTGAGGCAGCAAGTTACACCCCTCTGCCAGCTGTTACAAATTCACTAAACAACACCACCACTCACAAACATGGAAACTCTCTTCACTCAACCACAAACGTCTGTTTTCTCTTCTCTTTCTTTCAGAGGTCACCAAAATTCAACTTCTTAATCAAACTGAAAATCAACAGACTTTACATAAATTTTGATCAACTTAAAGTTGACAGGTCTGACTTATAAACTCAGAAGACATAAAAGACTCAAACAACATTCTTAGTACATTTGCTGCAGCACTTTCACATTTGCATGCACACAGATACTGATTAAGGTATACCTATAGAAAGAAAAATATTCTTTTGAATTCAGTGAGGTATGTCTTTGCATTCTTTTAACTTTAAATTTACCAAAATTAGATACAAGGTTTAAGAGTATACCTTAAGAGTTTTAAATACAGCAGAATTTAACTTATTTTGACTTTCTCCGTACAAGAAACTACTGAAAATTCATCATACAGCAGTTAAACATTTGCGAATAATATCAAGAAAAATAACTGAGCTGTAAATGAAATAGCAGCAATGTAGAACTTCAGAGGGTAGGATTTCTGTAGGATTAACTGGAAATAAATCTAAAGTGTGGCAGATTTATAGTCATGTGGAAAATGCCTGTTTACTCCTTCAAGATAAGTGCAAGTTTACCAAGATGTTTTCGAGGTGCAGCTTCACTCACAGGGATGACAGCACCGCACGTTCCCGGAAAACTGCATCCAAGACCTGCTTAATTTGCAGATGGCAAGACAGCCTTCTGTAAGAATAATTACAAACGGTTTGAGATGTAAAGTCAACATCAAGGGCATAATCATATAACACCGTCGTGATTCTGGACACGCATCTTACTTAATGCTATGGATAGAATTGACACGTTACACATTCACCGAGTTTCGCAATTCGCCTATACATATGCATGACCTATCCCCGCTTCATATTATAATGAGTTTAAAAGTCATTTCTATGTGGTTACGCCTGCACAGTGTTATTTGGTAGTGGGCTCCGGGGGTCTTGGGAGGAAGTATATACCCATCCTCTTGTCTTGAGCTTTCCACCTTTCTGTCTTGCACATGCTCTCTGGGTCCCTGGCCCAAGTCCAAACAACAACTCTGGTTTCAGCCAGCGTAGGGGTTCCACGGATACAAGCTGGGTCACAGTCCCTGCTTTTGTCAATAATCTTTTACTTCTCATTCTGCTTTGACAAACACAATCAATGTTAAGTAAGCAATATACATTGTTCAGCAAGCAGTTTCTAACAAGTTACCCTGTAACTTCTAACTTTCCTGCATCAATACAAGCACTGTGGCCTCTCAGGTACTGAGCAGACAACACTGAATGTAATTAAACTATTTTGATGTCAAGTTCATGTGCAAACTATAGGTGACAAGGAAAAACAAGCACATTTGAATTTCTGAACAAAGTACTAGCCGGAAATGTTGTCACATATGTCTATATGGCAAAAACAGTTGCATTTAAATTGTCTTATTAAAGCTGTATAGGCAAACAGGTAAAGCTGGCACTACGCTGTATGTCTTTACAGTAGAGGATCGCGAGCTAATTATATCTGATTTCCAAATAGCTCCTGCATATAATAAACATTGAGTTAAGCCTAGTATAGGTCTCACACAGTTAATTGCTCTTAGCAACTTGTAAATGATTCAATGTTTTGACGCTGTGGATCACAACAAAGCTGAGTCAATACATATGTAACTAGGTAGAACATAAAATTATTCTGCTCAAATTAAATACTTCAGATACATCCACCAAAACTCACACAGCAAAGCTCAAAACTTCGAAGCAGTGCTTTTTCTGCCTCAGGCATTCTTTTAAAAAAAGAGATACACAGCAAGAAATCGAGAGGGCTTACTTCTGTTGACAGATTTAAGACAGTTTGCATACCAATGCTGTGGAGGTAAGATAAGATGTTAATTAACTTAACAATCCACAGGACCTTTTAAAGTACTTTGTAACAACCCAACCTTTAGTTTAACCCTTTGTGGTAGTTTTGCCTGGCCCAGTGTTGGCCAGTGAGCAGGGCGGGGCACAACTTTGCAACTTTAAGTCTCCCGCCTGCTTTTGCCCTGTCTCTCGCGCGTCCTCGTTATCAGTAGTCCTATCTCAACTCACAAGTCCGGTGTGTTAGCAAACATCGTAGGTGCCTGGCATTTAGCCAGGGTCAAACCCACGACACCCTTTCAATGAATAAAGCTGTTACCATCGTTGCTTTTAGGTTTAGGAAGTTGGAAACAAACTTAAAATACAACCCAATTGCACTAATTGAAAGACACGTAAAAATACATTTGTAAACGGAACCGTAGATTTTTTCATACGAGCTTTTTCGGTCCTTTTTTAAAATTTGGTTGACATCTGCTCTCAGAATCTGAACGTTCTTTCTGTCTCTCGCTTTGGGGTGGAACTGAAGGTCGAACTCCCTCTGGCTCTGGTAGCAGAGGAGCGGAGAGTTACTTCTTCCTCCTCTTCTTTCTTTCTGTCTTTCTCCGGATAGGAATGTTCTTTAAATTTCTTCTGGAATTTCACTTTGAAAAACTGCTGCTGCTACTCAGCAGGGCAAGGCTGACGAAACTTCTTCACAGCCCGGGGCGCTTGGGCTGTGTATCGGCGCCCTCAGCGCAGCTGTAGCTTTTGGGATGGCTCCTTTGCCCCCCATCGAGCTAAGTAACTGTCGAGTAACTTAATTCTCATTTTGTAAGACACATCGCTTTAGCAGCGCTCCTCTCATGAATAACAGAAGGCTTGTTTTTCCTATTGCTTCAGCTGGTTTATCAACAAAAGCGCTCAAGGTCTCGCTTCGCCCTTGCTTAAGACTCATGTAGGATGGCATTCTCACTGGATTTTTAACCCTTTCCATAGCATTTTGAACTAAGCGCATTGCTTCCCGCACTTTATCAGGTCTCAACAGCATTTATACCTCTGCCAAGCCCCCACTCCCATCAATTTTTCTTTCGTACTGACTCTCTCACATATGCATGCCAGTGCGTGCCAAGAAACAGCCGCTGATGCTGAGAATAGATTAGTCTGACTATACCCCGGCAATCGGCCGGCAGCAAAAGCTGTGTATAATCAAGCATCTGCTTAACTGGCTCACCGTTAACTCCATACTGACTCACTGTAGCTCGCAACTGAGTCAGCAGTCTTTCAAATAGCCCAACAAAACACAAATTCAGTGGCAAACACAATGACAACACCCACAGAAAGGAGGAAAGAGAGAGGCAAAACCCAACCAAAACTAGCGATGCACAGCACAATCGCCACTCCATCACCTGCTCTGTAATGTCGAGACCCTGTTCCCAAGCAGCAAGTGGCTCCTTCTGGCTATCTCCCCCCAGTTTATATACGGGACATGGTGTTTTATGGTGTTTTATGGTGTTTTATGGTGTGGAATATCCCCTTGGCCAGTTTGGGTGTAGCGTTGCTCGTTTTTGCTCAGCTATATCAATTACTGTATTGGTTTCATGTTATCAAAGTCATGTTACTAGCCTGCAAAATTTAGTGGCAATCATAATGTTAACACTCATAGAAAGGAGGGAAGAAAGAGACAAAACTCAACCAGGGCAAGCGATGCGCAGCGCAGCTGCTGCTCCTTGCACCAGGGTGAGAACGGATGCCAAGATCTCCATTCTCAGCTCCCTCCCGGGCTAGAACAGCTCAGGCGGTTTGTCTTTCCCATACTCCTTTCCATAACAGAGTACCAGTCTCAGAAAAAATGCACGGCCGGGGGGCTCCCGCGTCTCCCGGCCCCGCGCAGCCTTCCTTCTCCTACTCCTCCTCCCCTCCGCTCTCTGCTACGGCCCACCTCCCCGGCGGGGCGCGGCGCCCAACCTCCGGCCGCCGCCAGGCCGCCGCCGCGGGCGCCCTGCCTGCACCCCGGCCCCGCGGCCGGCCCGGCGAGGCGCGGGGAGGGCAGCGCAGGACGGGGGGCCGCTGCTGCCTTCCCAAGGGCCGGGGGCCACTCACATGCCGCGGCGCTGCCCGCGGCCACCTGCTCGGCGCCTGCCCCGGCGCGCAGCGGCGGCGGGCGGGGCGACGGCGGCTGCGGGGGGGGAGGGGGGAAGGTGGGGGGGAGAAACCTGCTCCGCCGGCGGTGGAGGCGGCAGCGGCCGATCAGCCGCCGGCAAAGGTAGTGGCGGTGGTGGGGGAGCCCGCTCCTGGGTCGGGGCGGACAGGGAAAGCAACACGGTTGTAGTGGTGGGAAGGAGAGGAGAACTATCCTGGTTTTGTTGAACGTAACTAGCATTCAAACCCTGAGTTGTTAGCAATGCATTATGCACTACCCACCAAAACTTTCCCATCTTTTTCGCCGTTTTATCATCATCTACTACAGCATCTCAAATAACATCTCTAAGTTTCCGTCACTGAGCTAGCTAATGAACTGAGTGTGAATTCTGAAGGCATTCTTTTGCATACCCGTCAGCTAGAAGCCCGGGTAGGTCTTTCTTAAATTCCCGGTTACCCCCCTTTCTTTGCAACACCTCTGCAAAGAATCCATACGCCGCCTGCCTTTCCATAATTAATTCGGTACCGAAGCAGCTTCTCCCAGGCTCCCGCGGCGTCTGTCAGCCGGACCGCCTACACGGCCTCCGGGGCACGGACGCTACCCTGCGCCGGTCTCCTCCTCAGGGTTTACCGGATTGCGCTTTTCTTGCCGTCCCGCAGCACGAGCGAATTCTTCCCCCAGGATTACCGAAACGCTTCCCTGCGCCGGCCTCGTCCTCAGGTTTACCGGAGTGCCTCTCTTGCTGTCCCGCGGCACAGGCAAACTCTACCTCAGGATTACCGGAACGCTTCCCTGCGCCTCTTTTGCCGTCCCTCTGCTTGCAGGACCTGACCCCTTACTCTTCCGACCATGGATCGCAGAACCGCATCACGTCGCGAGGTCACCATTTTGTCGGGAAGAGGGAGTCTGACACCATATTTCGGGTCATCAGAACTCAGTTTATTGCTTTTCGGTCACACAATATATACACTGCTTAATTAGCCTCATACATATTGCAAAAGCTAAGCTCAGGATAGGCTGCTGTCCACCTGCGTTAATCAGCTTGTTTGGGAATCTTGTGGTATCTTCTTCTTCATTGTTTGTGTCTCCCAGTTCCGCTTCTCATGGGAAGTCCTTGTGCTTCTCAGGTCTCGTTTCTCATAAGAATCTTGCTTGCTTATCAAGGGCCCACAAGCTGCAGCTGTGGCTCTGGATGTTCCTTAGCTCTTAACCATTGCAGTGCCAGATCCTCCACATTTCCCACAATGCACAACAAGCACAGGACCAAATATGGCAGGGCCTTTGACATGAATTCAGTCGCAGACACAAGCAGTAAGCAGGTCTAGGGTAGGGAATGGGCATGAAAGGGAATGCACAGCAATGGTGGTTTAGCAAGGCAAGACAGGTGAGGTTCATAGATTGCTGGCAGGCGGAAGTGGCCAGGAAAGACTGATTTGACTGGCCTTGCTCTCACCTGCAGCATCTCTAATCTGCACCTAAAACACTGGGGCTACCTGCTTTCCTTCCAATGCAGAAGAACTGTCATTTTGGTTCCGGAGCCCAGAAGACAAATGTGGATTGCCTGTCCAAAATTCCATACATGCAAGAATTGATGCCAGGCAAAAGCTGCTGGGACAGACAGGTCTGGCTTCACGTGACCTCCTATGGGCTTCCTCTTCCATGCTCCTGAAACGCTGCGGGTATGTGAAGGCCTTGAAGGCTTCCTGAGGGAAGCAGGCAGGGCAAGGCAAGTTGAAGAATTGTCACGAGAAGAAGGGTCTTGAATTCCAGGTGGGGGAGGGGTGAGCAAGGTCCTGCAAGGCAAGTGAGGGCTTTGAGGGCAACAGAAGGCAACTGCTGTGTTTAGAGGGCAAGGCAAGGCAAGGGGGAGGTAGGCAAGGCAATGAGAGTCCCAGAAGGAGAAGGGAAGGCAAGGCTGGGCCTGGACAAATGGGTGGGGAAGTCAAGGTGGGGATGGCCGAGCAAGTCAGTGCAGGGCAGTGGAGGGATGGAAGAGCGGGAATGGTCACTTAAGTTCATACAACATAACCTGTCAAATTCTTTGCACCCATGCCCACGCAGTAAAAGCAAAAAATCAATTGCTGCTTGATTTTGGAATATAGCATGTCTAATGCTGTCTACATCAATTAACAAGTCAGCTATCACTATGCTGGTAGCATTATTAAACTTGGCCAACCAACAGCCAGGTTTGTTCAGGCTCCTGAGGCCTTGTGCACTTGCAAGCCCAGGAGCTGATGAAGAGGCAGTGATTATCTTGGCAGTGTTCCAGAACTCAGCTGTATCTCTGCAGGCAGAAGTAAAAGCATGTATGCTGTGAGTATGAGAGTGGTGAGTTCAGTTTTGTTGGCTCCATAGTGCAATTGTCATCTTTAGAGAAAAGAGGGTTACTTTCCCCAAAGTAGATGGACCACCTTTAATTGCCATTGGCACTCTGGTCCATGCTCAGTCCGCACAGATTAAGAAAATGCCCTGCGGGAGTTGCATATGTATACTAAAACTCAAGGTTAGTTTTAGTTTGTGATTGAATTACACCGGTGTGAAACACTTGGGTAGCATGGTGTTGTGGCATTGACCCACCAAGCCATAGGGCTATTCCTTGTGCTGAGAAATGTGAAGGTGGTACAGCTATCTGCATTCAAGGTGCCTAAAATGTGCAGTTCCTGTGGGGGTAAAGCAGGGAATTTCCCACGGGGAGACAATGTATCCGGGCAGGCTGAGGAGGCAGGGGTGCTGTTCCATAACTGTGGCAGTTCAGGGGTGGTGAGAAGGATGCCGACCAGACACTTTGTGAATGGCTTCTGAGGCGCAGCAGTGCTAAGGCATAAGGGATCTTGTCCAGTTGCCTTAGCCAGGGTCACCCAGATGTTTTGCTCCAGGGGGTGTATGGGTTGCACGTATCCTGTTAAATCACAAACAGAAGAGCAGTTACCTCCCCCCTCTTCCTGCTCCCACCCATTACTCCTGCCGACGTAAGTGCGGAGTTGGTACTTGGCACCAGTGCCATTCCCCTGGAACAGTGATAGTAACCACCTTGTTTGCTTCTGCTCCTATCATCTCAAGTGGCGATAAGACCGGGTTTCCGGGGCGTGGGGGGGGGTGGATACCATAGCTTGGCACCTGACAAGCAAGACTATGTGGGACTTTGAATGGATAGGGAGGGCAAAACCCACAGAGAAGACTGATCCTATAGTTCCAGTAGGGAGAATATGGGTAGAAGGAGCTGTGTTTTGAGTGCTTAAAGTGAACGGTCTTTCATTTTTCCAGTGTTTGTAACAGTGCAGCTGGAGAATAACTCATCTGAAATGCTGCCTTTTTCAGCCTCCAAATGAAACTCAAGATCCTTTCAGTATAGGAGATAACATAAAAGTGGATCTTTACTGGAGCTCCAGGGACAGTTCCAGGAAGAATATCCACAAAAGCCCACCCCTCCCCCCGGCTGAATACAGTCTTCTAGGTTTTAGGAAATTAGCATCATTGATCAAAAGCACCAATTCAGAGGACAAGTGGGGATGCAATTCCCCCCAGGTCAAGCCCCTTCTCTGGAGCCCCCCCACCCTTGGTACTAGTTGGACTTGTTGACTAAAATGTGTCTTGAAGATCTTGTTGTCAGGCTTGGTTCCCAGGAAGAAGCAAGACAGGAGAGGGGCCTTGTGCCCTCCAGGGCTTGGAGCTCTGCAATGACTTTGGTCATTCTGGCTGGGGAAAAACTACTGGCAAGGTCACAAATACAGAAAAGTAAAAAGGCAAAAATCACTTTGGCATCAGAAACAAAGATAAAATTAATGTAAAAAGCAAGCTAAGATACATCTGAAAACTTCTCTGCTTTCTTCATCTTCCCCTTATGCAAAGAGGCTTTTGATTTGCAGGATTTTCATTTTATCCAAAGGCATTCATTCCATAGGTGCCAAAACCATCCCACAATGATAAGTGAAATATAGTCAGTAGGGACAATAGGGACTGGCATCCACCGCAAAGGAGAGGGAAGATCATTTCCAGAACAATAGTTTTATTTAACTGTGGTGAAAAGTGTGAGCTGAGTTTTGTTTAGAATTAGCCAGAAGAAGCTCTTAATTATTCTCTGCTGCTGCTGCTCTTATACCTTTTCATAATTACTGTGGCACATTAAGATTGGCTGCTAGCAAACAATGACAAGGCTGTCTAACAAACAATGGCAATTCAAGCAATAATACAATGAGCTATACAAGCAAAAGTAGAGTTGGTTACAAAAACCGGATGTGCTAGGAAGGCCGGAAGTTGGTATCACAGAGTTAAAAATTAGATGTGCAAGGGAGACCGGAAGTTTTAATCACAGAGTTAAAACTCCATGTGCTAGGAAAACCGGAAGGAGGAAATGGAGTCAAGCAAGAAAGTTTTCTTCATTCTCCTTTCTTCATTATCTCGTGGACATGCACAACAAGCACAGGACCAAATATGGCAGGGCCTTTGACATGAATTCAGTCGCAGACACAAGCAGTAAGCAGGTCTAAGGTAGGGAATGGGCATGAAAGGGAATGCACAGCAATGGTGGTTTAGCAAGGCAAGACAGGTGAGGTTCATAGATTGCTGGCAGGCGGAAGTGGCCAGGAAAGACTGATTTGACTGGCCTTGCTCTCACCTGCACCATCTCTAATCTGCACCTAAAACACTGGGGCTACCTGCTTTCCTTCCAATGCAGAAGAACTGTCATTTTGGTTCCGGAGCCCAGAAGACAAATGTGGATTGCCTGTCCAAAATTCCATACATGCAAGAATTGATGCCAGGCAAAAGCTGCTGGGACAGACAGGTCTGGCTTCACGTGACCTCCTATGGGCTTCCTCTTCCATGCTCCTGAAACGCTGCGGGTATGTGAAGGCCTTGAAGGCTTCCTGAGGGAAGCAGGCAGGGCAAGGCAAGTTGAAGAATTGTCACGAGAAGAAGGGTCTTGAATTCCAGGTGGGGGAGGGGTGAGCAAGGTCCTGCAAGGGAAGTGAGGGCTTTGAGGGCAACAGAAGGCAACTGCTGTGTTTAGAGGGCAAGGCAAGGCAAGGGGGAGGTAGGCAAGGCAATGAGAGTCCCAGAAGGAGAAGGGAAGGCAAGGCTGGGCCTGGACAAATGGGTGGGGAAGTCAAGGTGGGGATGGCCGAGCAAGTCAGTGCAGGGCAGTGGAGGGATGGAAGAGCGGGAATGGTCACTTAAGTTCATACAACATAACCTGTCAAATTCTTTGCACCCATGCCCACGCAGTAAAAGCAAAAAATCAATTGCTGCTTGATTTTGGAATATAGCATGTCTAATGCTGTCTACATCAATTAACAAGTCAGCTATCACTATGCTGGTAGCATTATTAAACTTGGCCAACCAACAGCCAGGTTTGTTCAGGCTCCTGAGGCCTTGTGCACTTGCAAGCCCAGGAGCTGATGAAGAGGCAGTGATTATCTTGGCAGTGTTCCAGAACTCAGCTGTATCTCTGCAGGCAGAAGTAAAAGCATGTATGCTGTGAGTATGAGAGTGGTGAGTTCAGTTTTGTTGGCTCCATAGTGCAATTGTCATCTTTAGAGAAAAGAGGGTTACTTTCCCCAAAGTAGATGGACCACCTTTAATTGCCATTGGCACTCTGGTCCATGCTCAGTCCGCACAGATTAAGAAAATGCCCTGCGGGAGTTGCATATGTATACTAAAACTCAAGGTTAGTTTCAGTTTGTGATTGAATTACACCGGTGTGAAACACTTGGGTAGCATGGTGTTGTGGCATTGACCCACCAGGCCATAGGGCTATTCCTTGTGCTGAGAAATGTGAAGGTGGTACAGCTATCTGCATTCAAGGTGCCTAAAATGTGCAGTTCCTGTGGGGGTAAAGCAGGGAATTTCCCACGGGGAGACAATGTATCCGGGCAGGCTGAGGGTGGGGCCTATACTAGGCCTAACTCCATGTTTGTTATCTGCAGAAGCTGTTTGGAAATCGAATATAATTAGCTCACGATCCTCTACTGTAAAAACATGTAGCGTGGTGCCAGCTTTACCTGTTTGCCTATACAGCTTTAATAAGACAATTTAAATGCAATTGTTTTTGCCATGTAGACACATGTGCTTTACATCTCAAACCGTTTGTAATTATTTTTACAGAAAGCTGTCTTACCATCTGCAAGTTAAGCAGGTCTTAAATGCAATTTTCCAAGAACGTGCAGTGCTATCATCCCTGTGAGTAAAGCTGCATCTCGAAAACATCTTAATAAACTTACATTTATCTTAGAGGAGTGAACAGGCATTTTCCACATGACTGTAAATCTGCCACACTTTAGATTTATTTCTTGATATTATTCGCAAATGTTTAACTGCTGTATGATGAATTTTCAGTAGTTTCTTGTGCGAAGAAAGTCAAAATAAGTTAAATTCTGCTATATCTAAAACTCTTAAGGTATACTCTTAATCTTGTTTTTATTTTTAGTAAATTTAAAGTTAAAAGAATGCAAAGGCATTCAGAGTGACTACCTCACTGAATTCAAAGGAATATTTTTCTTTCCATAGGTATACCTGAATCAGTATCTGTGTGCATACAAGTGTGAAAGTGCTGCAGCAAATGTACTAAGAATGTTGTTTGAGTCTTTTATGTCTTTTGAGTTTATAAGTCAGACCTGTCAACTTTAAGTTGGTCAAAATTTATGTAAAGTCTGTTGGTTTTCAGTTTGATTAAGAAGTTGAATTTTGGTAACCTCTGAAAGAAAGAAAAGAGAAAACAGACGCTTGCAGTCGAGTGAAGAGAATTTCCATGTTTGTGAGTGGTGGTGTTGTTTAGTGAATTTGTAACAGCTGGCAGAGGGGTGTAACTTGCTGCCTCAGAGCCAAAACTGGCTGAGTAGCATCCTGAGGCCAATTCTGTAAAGCATTTTGGGACCTAAGAGTCAGTTAGCCCCATAATAACTTTAGCAAAGGCAAGTTTAATTTTGTTTTCCTGTACATGTGTGTGAATTGTCTCTGTTAATTTGTATTTTATCAGCATGTAAGTCTGTGTAGAGGCGCCTATGAGATAGGACTTATTTTTTAAGTGCTTGACATTAATTTTTGCTTTCAATTATGTTAACTTGAAGCTCTGTTAGATTTATCTTAATTTTAAGTGAAGTTAAAGTTCTGTCAAAACATGAAATTCTAGATGTGTTGTTAAAGTAATGATATGAATTTACTAAGCTTTTACAGAGAGCATTACCCAGAAAACATTCTTTGATGCTATACATATGTGTCTCTTTGTTCACAGCTATTTGTAATTTGTTTATGGTACCATTGATTATTTAGTTAAAACTAAACCACAACGCCGATCTGCAAGAAGTATATTGCTTGAAAGAATTGATATTAATAGAAGCTTGTTTAGAAGATTTAGAGAGACCCTCTCAGGTAAGGCCTGGGCTCTGGCCAAGCCCTGGCCCTAAGCTGATCGGGTACTGAATCTTTAATCCCAGATGTTTCTACCCTAAAACTGCAATTGAGTCATTTTGGCTCACCAATTCGGCTTGGAGAGCTGGAACCCCTTTTCAGGTAAACTTGACAACCTTGCCCGGGAAAGGTCTTCAAGTCTCACCTGTAAAATGGGACTCTCCCGTGATTGTAGACTCTGGGTAGCAGCTAATAGTTAAATGGTTAATGATCTGTATATTTTTAAAGTACTGTTCTCTTTCTCTTATGTATTGCACCTGTAGTTGTATCTGTTGCCTTAATTACCTTTGCTCATAATGCAAAACCCACAATTGAGTGTATAATAACATGTAATGACAAAGCTCAAATGTTAACCTGTTAACCTAGAGAAGAGAGTATGCATATGTTCTATCATCAAGTTTGAAGCAATTACCTACTCACCTGATCAGAATCAAGAATTAGAGTTCAGAAAAAACCATGGACTCTTTAATCAAGACTAGAGCTTGGCAGAGACTTTAGAGCAACGGTGTATATTGTTTTCACAGTTTCAATTAGCTAAAGTAGTACTTGTTAGAAAAATTATTTTAAGTAACCTTATAATAACAAGTTGAAGTGGAGAGGTTGCTCAAAGCTGAAGAATCACTGAGTAGCTCAAGAATTTGTGTAAGACAGTGTTGTTGTTGCTTTTGATAATAATAACTTTCAAAAGGTTGTTTTGCTGTGCTTTGCAATGACTGGCTGTCAGCTCAGACTTTCTCCTTGGCTGGCTCAACTGCTGAAGAAAGGACTACGGCTATTGATAATCATTATAATTATTGTTTTAATTGTTCAATTAATGTTTAACTGCTTAACTAAGAAATTAACTAGTGCTTTGTAACCATTAAAGAAACAGGGGGAAATGTGGGAAATGTGGAGGATCTGGCACTGCAATGGTTAAGAGCTAAGGAACATCCAGAGCCACAGCTGCAGCTTGTGGGCCCTTGATAAGCAAGTAAGATTCCCATGAGAAACAAGACCTGAGAAGCACAAGGAGTTCCCATGAGAAGCGGAACTGAGACACACAAACAATGAAGAAGAAGATACCACAAGACTGCCAAACAAGCTGATTAACGCAGGTGGACAGCAGCCTATCCTGAGCTTAGCTTTTGCAATATGTATGAGGCTAATTAAGTAACGTATATATTGTGTAGCTGAAAGGCAATAAACTGAGTTCTGATGATCACAAATGTGGTGTCAGGCTTCCTCTTCCCGACAACATGCACACACACACACACACACACACACACACACGCACACACACAGACACACACACACACACACAGAGGGAGCGAGAGATAGTTCCTCGTTCGTTTCTGTTTTGATTTCCTGGACTTTATTTGCTTTGTTGTTGCTTGCTTTTCCTTGGTGTGCCTTAAGTGCTCGTTAAGCAAGAGTTCATTGAATCTTGTCAATGAACTGTCTTGTGCTGTCACATGATATTCAGTCTGGTTTTTGCTGATACTCCTGCTGATGATTTTGAAAGTGATCTCAAACTCTCAGTTATAACTTTGGATGCAGCAAATTCAAAGAAATTCTTGGTGTTGCAGCCAAATTCTTTTGAGCAGAATGCACTTGAAATTAATGCACAGGGTACTAATTTGCTCGCCTTGGCTGCTCAGGGATGTGGTGCCAAATACCCCACAGGGAATAATTAACCATGCTCTGTGCGCCTGTGGTGTGACCTGTGAAATCGCACCCAGTGAATGAAAGAAAAAGGGATGGAAACAGCGATTTTTATGGGGAACATCTGTTACTATGAGAAATAGACTGATTGAGACTGCTCCCCAAGCATGCACAAATGTGATAATGAGCCTTTTAATTAATAAAACAGGAAATCCTCTGGATGAGATCATGGAACACAGCAGCTAGGTGACCTTGGGGAGTGGAACGCCCAGAATCGAGATAGGAATCAAGAAAACCTGCCTAATAGGCTTTTGATACCACACGGTGGCTACATGCCGGAGTTAAAATTCCAAGAGGAGATGCAGAAATCCAAGCAACTATTCATGATTTGTTACCAGCAAGTCATTTTCTGGTTTGCTTTCAACCCTGCTCTAGTAGCAAGTGGATTTGTAATGTTAAATTCTGTACACCCACAGTGTGGAGTGGCCTTCCAAGTTACTGGTTTTAACGTTTATCAAACCAAAATGTAACATATAATTTGTGATTCAGTCTTCTAGACTGGAGATTTCATTCTATGAATCTTCAAAGGCATGTGCTGCAAGTTTTGGGGATGACAGAAAGCAAAATGTTTCTTTGCAATAGTGTTGGAAAACTGCAGTAAGCAGAACTTCCAGAGCGCAGGCTGATGTGTGCTGTCTTTGGAGAAGAGCTGTTAGTGAGCAATGGGCAGAACTAGCTGATTTCCTATAGCTCTCCTTGGAGAGCAAATTAACCAGGTGACCTGGACCTGGGAGATTGTCAAGCAGCTAAGCACAATGTCAACATGTTCCCTGAGGTCTCCTGGTGTGGTGTAGTTCATCTGCTGAAAGATACAATGTCGTCCTGGGGTATTGCAGGATACAAAGCCGAATAGCCAGCTCCTACAGCAGCTCTCTAGAGTTGTTAGTGCTTCCAGTGTAAATCACCATGTTTCAACAGGTCTGAAAATGATGACCTTGGCTGTTTTCATAGCCTTGATCACAAGCCTACCCACAAGGAAAAGAAGGCTTAGAGCAACACAAGAAATTTGAAAAACAATTCCACCCCTTGTTCTCTAACTTTTTAATAATATTACTTTCTTTATAGTCATCACCCTAAGTAATTGCCATACTTTTCTTGGTTTTGTGATTTGTTATAGTGATCTGCCTTTACTCTTTAATTCTTAACAAAACTCAGCTCACACTTTTCACCACAGTTAAATAAAACTATTGTTCTGGAAATGATCTTTCCTCTCCTTTGCGGTGGATGCCAGTCCCTATTGTCCCTACTGACTGTACTTCACTTATCATTGGGATGGTTTTGGCACCTATGGAATGAATGCCTTTGGATAAAATGAAAATCCTGCAAATCAAAAGCCTCTTTGCATAAGGGGAAGATGAAGAAAGCAGAGAAGTTTTCAGATGTATCTTAGCTTGCTTTTTAACATTAATTTAATCTTTGCTTCTGATGCCAAAGTGATTTTTGCCTTTTTACTTTTCTGTATTTGTGACCTTGCCAGTAGTTTTTCCCCAGCCAGAAAGACCAAACACATTGCAGAGCTCCAAGCCCTGGAGGGCACAAGGCCCCTCTCCTGTCTGGTTTCTTCCTCAGAGCCAAGCTTGACAACAAGATCTTCAAGACACATTTTAGTCAACAAGTCCAACTAGTACCAAGGGTGGGGGGGCTCCAGAGAAGGGGCTTGACCTGGGGGGAATTGCATCCCCACTTGTCCTCTGAATTGGTGCTTTTGATCAATGATGCTAATTTCCTAAAACCTAGAAGACTGTATTCAGCCGGGGGGAGGGGTGGGCTTTTGTGGATATTCTTCCTGGAACTGTCCCTGGAGCTCCAGTAAAGATCCACTTTTATGTTATCTCCTATACTGAAAGGATCTTGAGTTTCATTTCTAGGCTGAAAAAGGCAGCATTTCAGATGAGTTATTCTCCAGCTGCACTGTTACAAACACTGGAAAAATGAAAGACCGTTCACTTTAAGCACTCAAAACACAACTCCTTCTACCCATATTCTCCCTACTGGAACTATAGGATCAGTCTTCTCTGTGGGTTTTGCCCTCCCTATCCATTCAAGGTCCCACATAGTCTTGCTTGTCAGGTGCCAAGCTATGGTATCCACCCGCCCCCCACGCCCCGGAAACCTGGTCTTATCGCCACTTGAGGTGATAGGAGCAGAAGCAAACAAGGTGGTTGCTATCACTGTTCCAGGGGAATGGCACTGGTGCCAAGTACCAACTCCGCACTTATGTCGGCAGGAGTAATGGGTGGGAGCAGGAAGAGGGGGGAGGTAACTGCACTTCTGTTTGTGATTTAACAGGATACGTGCAACCCATACACCCCCTGGAGCAAAACATCTGGGTGACCCTGGCTAAGGCAACTGGACAAGATCCCTTATGCCTTAGCACTGCTGCGCCTCAGAAGCCATTCACAAAGTGTCTGATCGGCATCCTTCTCACCACCCCTGAACTGCCACAGTTATGGAACAGCACCCCTGCCTCCTCAGCCTGCCCGGATACATTGTCTCCCCGTGGGAAATTCCCTGCTTTACCCCCACAGGAACTGCACATTTTAGGCACCTTGAATGCAGATAGCTGTACCACCTTCACATTTCTCAGCACAAGGAATAGCCCTATGGCTTGGTGGGTCAATGCCACAACACCATGCTACCCAAGTGTTTCACACCGGTGTAATTCAATCACAAACTAAAACTAACCTTGAGTTTTAGTATGCATATGCAACTCCCGCAGGGCATTTTCTTAATCTGTGCGGACTGAGCATGGACCAGAGTGCCAATGGCAATTAAAGGTGGTCCATCTACTTTGGGGAAAGTAACCCTCTTTTCTCTAAAGATGACAATTGCACTATGGAGCCAACAAAACTGAACTCACCACTCTCATACTCACAGCATACATGCTTTTACTTCTGCCTGCAGAGATACAGCTGAGTTCTGGAACACTGCCAAGATAATCACTGCCTCTTCATCAGCTCCTGGGCTTGCAAGTGCAAAAGGCCTCAGGAGCCTGAACAAACCTGGCTGTTGGTTGGCCAAGTTTAGTAATGCTACCAGCATAGCGACAGCTGACTTGTTAATTGATGTAGACAGCATTAGACATGCTATATTCCAAAATCAAGCAGCAATTGATTTTTTGCTTTTACTGCGTGGGCATGGGTGCAAAGAATTTGACAGGTTATGTTGTATGAACTTAAGTGACCATTCCCGCTCTTCCATCCCTCCACTGCCCTGCACTGATTTGCTCGGCCATCCCCACCTTGACTTCCCCACCCATTTGTCCAGGCCCAGCCTTGCCTTCCCTTCTCCTTCTGGGACTCTCATTGCCTTGCCTACCTCCCCCTTGCCTTGCCTTGCCCTCTAAACACAGCAGTTGCCTTCTGTTTCCCTCAAAGCCCTCACTTGCCTTGCAGGACCTTGCTCACCCCTCCCCCACCTGGAATTCAAGACCCTTCTTTTCGTGACAATTCTTCAACTTGCCTTGCCCTGCCTGCTTCCCTCAGGAAGCCTTCAAGGCCTTCACATACCCGCAGTGTTTCAGGAGCATGGAAGAGGAAGCCCATAGGAGGTCACGTGAAGCCAGACCTGTCTGTCCCAGCAGCTTTTGCCTGGCATCAATTCTTGCATGTATGGAATTTTGGACAGGCAATCCACATTTGTCTTCTGGGCTCCGGAACCAAAATGACAGTTCTTCTGCATTGGAAGGAAAGCAGGTAGCCCCAGTGTTTTAGGTGCAGATTAGAGATGCTGCAGGTGAGAGCAAGGCCAGTCAAATCAGTCTTTCCTGGCCACTTCCGCCTGCCAGCAATCTATGAACCTCACCTGTCTTGCCTTGCTAAACCACCATTGCTGTGCATTCCCTTTCATGCCCATTCCCTACCCTAGACCTGCTTACTGCTTGTGTCTGCGACTGAATTCATGTCAAAGGCCCTGCCATATTTGGTCCTGTGCTTGTTGTGCATGTCCACGAGATAATGAAGAAAAGAGAATGAAGAAAACTTTCTTGCTTGACTCCACTTCCTCCTTCCGGTTTTCCTAGCACAATCAGTTTTAACTCTGTGATTAAAACTTCCGGTCTCCCTAGCACATACTCTGTGATACCAACTTCCGGCCTTCCTAGCACATCCGGTTTTTGTAACCAACTCTACTTTTGCTTGTATTGTAGCCTAAAAGACAGGCTACCTGAAGCAGAGGCCAAGACAAATTAGGAGTATAAAAAGCAGACAATTTATTTAAGGCCGGCAGAGGCCTTAAAGGTAGATTCAGGCAAACAAAGTCCCCTGTCGGGGACGACACCCAAAATGGACCCCGAGTCACGAGCTCTTCACCTTTTATAAGCTCTGTTTCATTAGCATATTGGCCCTTAATTCTCCAATCGTACCCTCAGGTGATGATGTTAACCACCCCAGGCCTGCTCCCCCCATCTCACAGTTGTTTACATATTTTCAAGCCCTAAGGCAATGAATATGTCCTTGAATCTGTACTCAGAGAGTCTTGTTTTGCCTAAAGGTGCTGGGAACAGGGGATTTTAGCACTTTGTAAGAAGCACAGAACTACAGCAAGTTACAGCTACATGAAGAGTAAAAAACTAGAAATACCTGAAGGCATCATTCCCCCCTTTAGAGGCCTGACAAGGCCTCTACCTTGTCAGGTCTCTATTCTAGATACCTAATAATAGTATGCATTTAACAGCAATATCTATTTCTAACAATAGTAAGTGTCTAATAGCAAAATATTTTATACAGCTAGCTATTACATAAAAATTATGATTACAACTAGTATGAACAGTTTTTTAATGTCAGGCCTGTTTGGTAACCATGATATGAAGGTGTGAAAGAAATATTTAAGGTTTAGTACACAATATCTTGAATGCTATTTGATGTAAAATTTGATCTGTGGATGCACTTTGGACTCCAATCACATGTAAATTTTGATTCTAACCCTGAACCATGGTTACCAACTGCGTAGATAACAAACACTGAAAAGAACTCTTTAAATAACATTATCTCTGCTTGCATCAGTCTTTAATTTTCAGTTGTTTCAGGAGTAGAAGTCTTCTTAACTCATGAGTAGAGAATGTAGGGTCTTCTGCTAGCAAGTTTGACTGCAGTTTAGTCAGCAGGACTTGGGACGGTCTTCTCCACTTGGTCTGTGAAGGATCACTGTCGTCTGTCTCCCTCCCCTTAACATAGATTTGGTTTTCAGGTTGGAAGGGATGTCTTAGTGTGTCTAGCCCTGTGGGCCTGGATAACATGATGTAATTCTGGAGTTTCTGCAAAGTGGAACTTAAAGCTGTTAGATATCTCTGCAAATTAAGCCTCTCCCGCATATGTATTTTCTTTGGGACTTGCAGATCCCAAATAAACTTTAGAACCTTGCTAATTTTCTTGCCTGCTGTTGCAACACAACATCGTCTTCTATCTGATGACATTCCCAAAAAGACTCTAACCCTTGGAATTATATGATTGAGCAAATTTTCTTTACTTTTTTTGCTGTGTTAGTGTGACTGGGATAAGTTTCAGTCTACTCACTAAAAGTGTCAATCTGACACCAGTATATACCTGTGTCCTTTTACGTGGTAACTCAGTAGAATCTATTTGCCAATATTCTCCAGGAAAATTCTCTGCCTTTATTTCTAACACAGCTCTTTTGCTCTGGTTGTAACTATAGCAGATTTCATATTTGCTTGTTATAAATAGCACAATATCAGTCATTTCTTTTTCTGTTATTACTTTCTTCAGGTGTTCTAAAAGGCTTTTGTTTCTTTAGAAGTGCTTTCATGTTCTCATTGAGGTGGGACTACAATCTGTCCCTCTGGTGTAACAGTCCATTCACTTTCTATGATTTCAGCTTCTGTGCCAGAAAACTGATGATTTTTTTTATCATAATTTGGGGTGAACTGTGACAGACTAGTTTCCTTTTGTGGCATCTGTATTATGATGCTCTTTTCTGCTCTTTTTACTATTTTATCAGCAAGATGATTCTCTAATTTGGGGGTTGTCTTCCCATCCTGATGGGCTTTGCAATGCATAAAGGTTGCTTCTCTAGATTCCCAAATATTCTGCAGCAGCACATGTACCTGTTCAGTCACGTGTTTAATTCCATTACTTTGAACAGTTACCAATCTTCTCTTTTTCCAGATGGCTTTACTCAGTTCTAGATTTTTTATTGATGGAATTAGCTCAGCTCTTTGTGATGTTACATCTGATAGCAAGGTTTTTGCTTGGTTTACCTGGTTGGTAGTTGTGACTGCATAACTTGCCATAAAGCTGTTCTTGTCTGCCTGGGGGTCCCAGTCTGAGTCTCCTTGAGGGACGTCCTCCTTCAGGGCTGGCTTGCTGGAATAGGCCTCTTCCACGGTCTGCAAACAGCCACACTCAAACACGTTATCAGTTAACACTGAGTACAGAGACATACCAGGATTGGCAATAAATGTTTTCAGAATAGCATTACTCTGTTCCAATAGCATGGCATGAGGTACCTGTTGGTGGTGTTCGCAGAACCAACTTACAGCGAGACAACTCTTAGATGCAGTTTCTTTTGGCTGCCAGTTAGTTGGGTTGTTCATTAAACTCTCAGGTGAGACTGTTTCAAGGAGCTGGCCTCTTTTCTGTGTTTCAGGATTCTTCCACATAATAGCAAAGAGTCCTTCTTTGTTCACCAGGATGTAGGAGACAGTATTTTTAGAATTTAATTTAGCAAACCATCTTAAACTATGTGTTATTTTCTTCTTTTTCCAAAATTTCCATAAATCTTTTTTAGGAGAATTTGGCAAATAGAGAAACTGACAAACCACTCTGTGCTTTTTCAATTCATCCCTCAAGGGCTGGAAAGAAGGTCTTACTTTTCTTACCCCTGTGGCACTGACAAGTCTTACAGTACTCGGACTTAGTTTCCCTTTCAAGGTGTTTGTTGAATTAGGATTTCCCTTGCCTACGACTTGCTCCAAAGGCACTTGGCAGACGGCTTCCCCTTCCTTGGACCCAGCGCTTCCCCGGAGGAGGGGGGCAGCCAGAGCAGCCCCACTCCCGCAGACCCACGCGGCAGGGCAGGAAACACGCACACCCGGGGACACCCCCAGGAACACCCCTGGCGCGACCGCCTCCCCTGTGTTCGCTCCCTGCTGCCACTCACAGCTGCTCACGGACTGCTCTGAAACAAATGTGGTTACCGTGGGAACCGCGATGGTGCGGTCCCTAAACGCTGTGTTCTCGTCCCCATGGGCGACATCAGCTTTCTCAATTGGCTGAACCCCGCCCCTGCCCCCGCCCATCGCAGCAGCAGGAGCGGCACCCCTCAGCCCGGGGACATCGATAGGAACTTCTCCAATTGGCTGAACCCCGCCCCTGCCCCCGCCCATCGCGGCAGCAGGAGCGGCACCCCTCAGCCCGGGGACATCGAGATTAGCTTCTCCGCTCAGCTCAACTCCGCGCCTGCCCCCGCCCATCGCAGCAGCAGGAGCGGCACTGCCCAAGGCAATGACGTTGCCACCCTCGGGCCCCGCCTCCCCGCCCCCTCTTTTGGCCAGAGCCGGCGGGCAAACCGGCCGCCCCCCCCCCGCGCCCAGCGGCGGCAGCGAGCAGGCCGGGCCATAGCCGCCAAACAGCGGCGGTGGGTGAGGGCCCATCACGGGCCCCACCCTCAAACAAGGCATTAGCAAATCCATTTCTACTTCTTTTCTTTCCCTAGGACTAAAAGGGGTTTTCTTCTTCCGATTTTCATCACATGAGAAGATGCCCCCCATTGCATACACTTACAAACAGGAAAGATCACAGAAGTAACACACATAGAGGACTTTGCTACTGTAGTGCTAGCCCTAGCCCTCTCTCAGAAGGACGTCTCCTTCTACACAAATTGTATCACAAAAGTACTCTTTATACACCTACTCACGTGCCTCTGTAGGGTCCTTGGTCTCTGATACCTTCTAGGCTGCCACTGCCCCGGTAGATGTTGACAGAGTGATAATGCAGGTGTTGCACTGGGCCCAGAGGGGTTTGTAGAGACCTTCCTTGACCCGGCTGGGGTGCCAAAAACTGTAGCCTAAAAGACAGGCTACCTGAAACAGAGGCCAAGACAAATTAGGAGTATAAAAAGCAGACAATTTATTTAAGGCCTGCAGAGGCCTTAAAGGTAGATTCAGGCAAACAAAGTCCCCTGTCGGGGACGACACCCAAAATGGACCCCGAGTCACGGGTTCTTCACCTTTTATAAGTTCTGTTTCATTAGCATATTGGCCCTTAATTCTCCAATCGTACCCTCAGGTGATGATGTTAACCACCCCAGGCCTGCTCCCCCCATCTCACAGTTGTTTACATATTTTCAAGCCCTAAGGCAATCAATATGTCCTTGAATCTCTACTCAGAGAGTCTTGTTGTGGCTAAAGGTGCTGGGAACAGGGGATTTTAGCACTTTGTAAGAAGCACAGAACTACAGCAAGTTACAGCTACATGAAGAGTAAAACACTAGAAATACCTGAAGGCATCAGTATAGCTCATTGTATTATTGCTTGAATTGCCATTGTTTGTTAGACAGCCTTGTCATTGTTTGCTAGCAGCCAATCTTAATGTGCCACAGTAATTATGAAAAGGTATAAGAGCAGCAGCAGCAGAGAATAATTAAGAGTGTCTTCTGGCTAATTTTAAACAAAACTCAGCTCACACTTTTCACCACAGTTAAATAAAACTATTGTTCTGGAAATGATCTTTCCTCTCCTTTGCGGTGGATGCCAGTCCCTATTGTCCCTACTGACTGTATTTCACTTATCATTGTGGGATGGTTTTGGCACCTATGGAATGAATGCCTTTGGATAAAATGAAAATCCTGCAAATCAAAAGCCTCTTTGCATAAGGGGAAGATGAAGAAAGCAGAGAAGTTTTCAGATGTATCTTAGCTTGCTTTTTACATTAATTTTATCTTTGCTTCTGATGCCAAAGTGATTTTTGCCTTTTTACTTTTCTGTATTTGTGACCTTGCCAGTAGTTTTTCCCCAGCCAGAAAGACCAAAGTCATTGCAGAGCTCCAAGCCCTGGAGGGCACAAGGCCCCTCTCCTGTCTTGCTTCTTCCTGGGAACCAAGCCTGACAACAAGATCTTCAAGACACATTTTAGTCAACAAGTCCAACTAGTACCAAGGGTGGGGGGGCTCCAGAGAAGGGGCTTGACCTGGGGGGAATTGCATCCCCACTTGTCCTCTGAATTGGTGCTTTTGATCAATGATGCTAATTTCCTAAAACCTAGAAGACTGTATTCAGCCGGGGGGAGGGGTGGGCTTTTGTGGATATTCTTCCTGGAACTGTCCCTGGAGCTCCAGTAAAGATCCACTTTTATGTCATCTCCTATACTGAAAGGATCTTGAGTTTCATTTGGAGGCTGAAAAAGGCAGCATTTCAGATGAGTTATTCTCCAGCTGCACTGTTACAAACACTGGAAAAATGAAAGACCGTTCACTTTAAGCACTCAAAACACAGCTCCTTCTACCCATATTCTCCCTACTGGAACTATAGGATCAGTCTTCTCTGTGGGTTTTGCCCTCCCTATCCATTCAAGGTCCCACATAGTCTTGCTTGTCAGGTGCCAAGCTATGGTATCCACCCCACGCCCCCCCCCCGTCCCGGAAACCCGGTCTTATCGCCACTTGAGGTGATAGGAGCAGAAGCAAACAAGGTGGTTACTATCACTGTTCTAGGGGAATGGCACTGGTGCCAAGTACCCACTCCGCACTTATGTCGGCAGGAGTAATGGGTGGGAGCAGGAAGAGGGGGGAGGTAACTGCACTTCTGTTTGTGATTTAACAGGATACGTGCAACCCATACACCCCCTGGAGCAAAACATCTGGGTGACCCTGGCTAAGGCAACTGGACAAGATCCCTTATGCCTTAGCACTGCTGCGCCTCAGAAGCCATTCACAAAGTGTCTGGTCGGCATCCTTCTCACCACCCCTGAACTGCCACAGTTATGGAACAGCACCCCTGCCTCCTCAGCCTGCCCGGATACATTGTCTCCCCGTGGGAAATTCCCTGCTTTACCCCCACAGGAACTGCACATTTTAGGCACCTTGAATGCAGATAGCTGTACCACCTTCACATTTCTCAGCACAAGGAATAGCCCTATGGCTTGGTGGGTCAATGCCACAACACCATGCTACCCAAGTGTTTCACACCGGTGTAATTCAATCACAAACTAAAACTAACCTTGAGTTTTAGTATGCATATGCAACTCCCGCAGGGCATTTTCTTAATCTGTGCGGACTGAGCATGGACCAGAGTGCCAATGGCAATTAAAGGTGGTCCATCTACTTTGGGGAAAGTAACCCTCTTTTCTCTAAAGATGACAATTGCACTATGGAGCCAACAAAACTGAACTCACCACTCTCATACTCACAGCATACATGCTTTTACTTCTGCCTGCAGAGATACAGCTGAGTTCTGGAACACTGCCAAGACAATCACTGCCTCTTCATCAGCTCCTGGGCTTGCAAGTGCACAAGGCCTCAGGAGCCTGAACAAACCTGGCTGTTGGTTGGCCAAGTTTAGTAATGCTACCAGCATAGCGATAGCTGACTTGTTAATTGATGTAGACAGCATTAGACATGCTATATTCCAAAATCAAGCAGCAATTGATTTTTTGCTTTTACTGCGTGGGCATGGGTGCAAAGAATTTGACAGGTTATGTTGTATGAACTTAAGTGACCATTCCCGCTCTTCCATCCCTCCACTGCCCTGCACTGATTTGCTCAGCCATCCCCACCTTGACTTCCCCACCCATTTGTCCAGGCCCAGCCTTGCCTTCCCTTCCCTTCTTTTTCTAGAACTCTCATTGTCTTGCTTATCTCTCCCTTTCCTTGCCTTGCCCTGTAAATGCAGCAGTTGCCTTCTGTTGCCCTCACAAAGCCTTCACTTGCCTTGCAGGACCTTGCTCACCCCTCCCCCACCTGGAATTCAAGACCCCTCTTTTCATGGCATTTCTTCAACTTGCCTTGCCCTGCCTGCTTCCCTCAGGAAGCCTTCAAGGCCTTCACATACCCGCAGTGTTTCAGGAGCATGGAAGAGGAAGCCCATAGGAGCCAAACCCGTCTTTCCTAGCAGCTTTTGCCTGGCATCAATTCTTGCATGTACAGAATTTTGGACTGGCAATCCACATTTGTCTTCTGAGCTCTGGGACCAAGATGACAGTTCTTCTGCATTGGAAGGAAAGGAGGTAGCCCCAGTGTTTTAGGTGCAGATTAGAGCTGGCACAGGTGAGAGCAAGACCAGTCAAGTCAGTCTTTCCTGGCCGCTTTTGTCTACCAGCAGCTGCCTTGCCTTGGCAACCCAAGAGTTTCCTCTTCTTGCCCTGCTAAACCTCCATGGCTTTGAGTTCTCTTCTGTGCCCATGCCCCACCTGGCTACAGCTTTCCTCCAGGGCCTTGCTTTGCCTACTCCTTCCTGTTTCTGCCTGGCCTACCCATCACTGGGCTTACCTTCTTATGCCTAGCCTTGCCTCTAACTTCTGGACCTTCTCTTGCCTACCACTCCATTTGCTTTCCCCTCACTGCTCTGGCCTTGTCTACCTCCCCCTTGGCTTGCCTCCAATTGCCTACACTTGCCTTGTATTGCCTTGCCTGCATGGAAGGCAAGGTAAAGAGTGGTAGGCAAGGCAAAGCAAAGCAAGGACGATGTAGGCAGGGCAAGGGAAGGCAGATGCAAGAAAGGCAAGCAAAGCAAGAGGAGGCTAGGAAAAACTAGGCAAGGTAGAGAAGGCAAGTCCCAGCCAAATGACTCGGAGTGCCTTTCCTTGAGAAGCAAAGGCCATAGTGCCAGTGTCAGTGGAGCAGAAGGAAAGGTACCATGGGGAGGTACAGTCGAGCAAGACATTTCTCTCCTGGCCCCTTCTGGGTAGGAGTAATTGTTGGACGTATGCAATACTGGAGGTGCTATGCAACTTTGGCTTGGTAAGTTCCTGAAGGAGAATGGCAAGGCTTTTTCATGGGAAGGAAAGCACGCAAGCCCAGCGCTGGAGGCGCAGAGAAGAAGCTGCCTAGTGGAGGTCCGGGGCACCAGCTGCTTTCTGTCCTAACATATCTGGTGTGGAAGCATTGCTTCAGTTTGTACACTTTACGGACATGGAATCCATCTTTGGAAGGTGGCCTCTTGAAAGATTCAGTTTGGCAGGTGGTTTCCGCATCTCAGAAGTGGCCTTCTGAAATTCTGGCAACACCATCTTTTGGACAAGGTAAACCGCTCTGCTCAGTCTTGGTGGGTAGCCTACCTAGCAGCCTAGGTAATGCTGAGGAACAGTGTTCTGGCACCTTTGCATGGGATCAGTCTCTGGATGTTCTGTATTTTGGAGGAGGGGATGCCATTTCATTGGAGATGGGCTTCTAATTCCTCTCTTTTGCAAAGGAAACAACTTTGCATGTGTACATTGGTTGGTCTTAGTGAATTTTAAGACTTTTGCCCATAGGCAGTTCTCTGGCTTAGCGCTGTTGAACTGTCAGTGGGAATGCAAACGCCAGGCTGTTGAGCTTTTTGTCCTGGTCCCGTTCATGTGGGAGCAGCTCCCCTCCATGGTGCTGGACCTGACTGGATGCAGACTCAGTGAGACTGCAGGGTTAGGATGGTAGCAAGAGCTGAGAAGGAAAGGGCCGATAGCAGCGTGTGTGCTGGCACCTCGACGGGTGCAGTTGAAGTTGTCGGCAGCAAGAGCTTTCTCAGTTGGCATCCTTGTGAGCTCTGCTTTTGCCAGATGTTCTCAAGTTTGTAGCCAGATTCTTGTGAGAGTGAAAAGAATTCTTTGGGCAAAGGCGTTGGTGTTGCCGTTAGAGCGCGGTGCAAATAAGAGTTTGCAGTTGGAAGGGGAAGATCAAAGCAATCTTTTGGGGCTGACAGTTGAGTTGAGAGCAGGCACCTTTCCAACTTGGCTGTAGAATTGGGAGGCTTCTGAGCTGGACACAGCGCGATTCCTTTAAAAGCAAGTCGAGAGTGCCATCGTGTGGTTGATTCCGTATGAGCGCTGACAGAGTCCAGGCAAAAGCCAAGCTCACTTCCACGAAGGTCTGGAAACACTGGCACACGGGACACAATGTGCAGAGAGAGAAGGAGCGAGAGAGAGAGAGAAGCACTTTGCCCCAAATTCAGTCTTACAGAACTCGTACACTTGGAGTTCCCAGAGAAGGTGGCGTGCGTGGAGAAGGTTTTCTCCACGTAGCCTCTTCTGTTTGCATCTTTGCCGGACCGCAGAAAGTCGCCCGCTTCCCTCTCGCGCTTTGCGAGCGAAAAGGCGCCTAGCCGGCGAAGGTGCGTCTTCGGCGGTCTGAAGGCGAAGCGAAAACCGGCACTGTGCCCTGCTGCTGCGCTCCCTGCATTTCACATCCAAACTGCACCAGCACGCATAGCAGCATGCAGGCTCATCTCCAAAAGATGTTTCCTGCTGCCACGAAGTTCTGGCAGCACTGGCACTCGGGACAAAATATGCAGAGAGAGAGGGAGCGAGAGAGAGAGAAAAGAACTTCGCCCCAGCTTCAGCCTTGCAGAACTCGTGCACTTGGAGTTCCCAAAGAAAGTAGCGTGCGTGGAGAAGGTTTTCTCCACGTAGCCGCTTCTCTTAGCGTTTTTGCCACACCGCAGGGAGCTGCCCGCTTCTCTCTCGCGCTTTGCGAGCGAAGGACGCCTAGCCGTCGAAGGTGCGTCTTCGGCGGCTGCAAAGCGAAACGAGAGCCGGTACGGCGCCCTGCTGCTGTACTCCCCGCATTTTACTTCCAAACTGCACTAGCACGCATAGCAGCATGCAGGCTCATCTCCAAAGGATGTTTCCTGCCGCCACAAAGTTCTGGCAGCACTGGCACTCGGGACAAAATATGCAGAGAGAGAGGGAGCGAGAGAGAGAGAAAAGAACTTCGCCCCAGCTTCAGTCTTACAGAACTCGTGCACTTGGAGGTCACAGAGAAGGTAGAGTGCGTGGAGAATGTTGTCTCCACGTAGCCTCTTCTGTTCGCGTTTTTGCCGCACCGCAGAGAGTCGCCCGCTTCTCTCTCGCGCTTTGCGAGCGAAGGGCGCCTAGCCGGCGAAGGTGCGTCTTCTTCGGCAAGAAAGCGAAGCGAGAGCCGGTACTGCGCCCTGCTGCTGTGCTCCCTGCATTTCACATCCAAACTGCACCAGCACGCATAGCAGCATGCAGGCTCATCTCCAAAGGATGTTTCCTGCTGCTACGAAGATCTGGCAACACTGGCACTGGGTCACTCTCTGCAGAGAGAGAAAAAGCAAGAGAGATTGAGATGCACTTTGTCCCAGCTTCAATCTTGCAGAACTCGTGCAGTTGGAGTTCCCAGAGAAGGTGGCGTGCGTGGAGAATGTTTTCTCCACGTAGCCCCTTCTGTTCGCATTTTTGCACGAGTTCTGTAAGACTGAAGCTGGGGCAAAGTGCATCTCAATCTCTCTTGCTTTTCCACTCGCTGCACAGTGTGACCCAGTGCCAGTGCTGCCAAATCATCGTGGCAGTGGCAAACTTCCTTTGGAGATGAGCCTGCATGCTGCTATGCGTGCTGGTGTAGTTTGGATGTGAAATGCAGCGAGCACAGCAGCAGGGCGCCGTACTGGCTCTCGCTTTGCTTTGCAGCCGCCGAAGACGCACCTTCGCCGGCTAGGCGTCCTTCGCTCGCAAAGCGCAAGAGAGAAGCGGGCGACTCTCTGCAGTGCGGCAAAGATGCGAACAGAAGCGGCTACGTGGAAAAAACCTTCTCCATGCACGCTACTTTCTCTGGAAACTCCAAGTGCACGAGTTCTGCAAGGCTGAAGCTGGGGCGAAATTCTTTTCTCTCTCTCTCGCTCCCTCTCTCTCTGCATATTTTGTCCCGAGTGCCAGTGCTGCCAGAACTTCGTGGCGGCAGGAAACATTTTTTGGAGATGAGCCTGCATGCTGCTATGCGTGCTGGTGCAGTTTGGATGTGAAATGCAGGGAGCGCAGCAGCAGGGCACAGTGCCGGTTTTCGCTTCGCCTTCTGGCCGCCGAAGACGCACCTTCGCTGTCTAGGCGCCTTTTCGCTTGCAAATCGCGAGAGGGAAGCGGGCGACATTCTGCGGTCCGGCAAAGATGCAAACAGAAGAGGCTACGTGGAGAAAACCTTCTCCACGCACGCCACCTTCTCTGGGAACTCCAAGTGCACGAGTTCTGTAAGACTGAATTTGGGGCAAAGTGTGTCTCTCTCTCTCTCGCTCCTTCTCTCTCTGCACATTGTGTCCCGTGTGCCAGTGTTTCCAGACCTTCGTGGAAGTGAGCTTGGCTTTTGCCTGGACTCTGTCATCGCTCATATGGAATCAACCACACGATGGCACTCTCGACTTGCTTTTAAAGGAATCGCACTGTGTCCAGCTCAGAAGCCTCACAATTCTACAGCCAAGTTGGAAAGGTGCCTGCTCTCAACTCAACTGTCAGCCCCAAAAGATTGCTTTGATCTTTCCCTTCCATCTGCAAACTCTTATTTGCACCACACTCTAACGGCAACACCAACGCCTTTGCCCAAATAATTCTTTTCTCTCTCACAAGAATCTGGCTACAAACTTGAGAACATCTGGCAAAAGCAGAGCTCACAAAGATGCCAACTGAGAAAGCTCTTGCTGCCGACAACTTCAACTGCACCCGTCGAGGTACCAGCACACACCCTGCTATCGGCCTTTTCCTTCTCAGCACCATGGTCCAGCACCATGAAGGGGAGCTGCTCCCAATTTCCTTTTGTTTTGCAGCCGAAACACCGTGCAGCCAGCTGTGAAATGATTCCTCTTCCTTCTCCGCTAGATGTAGCTTCACATTCGTTCAGTTTCCAAGGGACAGGATTCACCACGGAGCTTCTCCACGAACTGCTGCTCGCACACGAGTGGGGCCGGGCCAGAAAAGAGCTTGGCTTTTGCCTGGACTCTGTCAGCGCTCATATGGAATCAACCACACGATGGCACTCTCGACTTGCTTTTAAAGGTATCGCGCTGTGTCCAGCTCAGAAGCCTCCAAATTCCACAGCCAAGTTGGAAAGGTGCCTGCTCTCAACTCGACTGTCAGCCCCAAAAGATTGCTTTCATCTTCCCCTCCCAGCTGCAAACTCTTATTTGCATCACACTCTAGTGGCCTTTGCCTTAAAAATTCTTTTCACTCTCACAAGAATCTGGCTACAAACTTGAGAACATCTGGCAAAAGCAGAGCTCACAAAGATGCCAGCTGAGAAAGCTCTTGCTGCCGACAACTTCAACTGCACCCATCGAGGTACCAGCACACACGCTGCTATCGGCCCTTTCCTTCTCAGCTCTTGCTACCATCCTAACCCTGCAGTCTCACTGAGTCTGCATCCAGTCAGGTCCAGCACCATGGAGGGGAGCTGCTCCCACATGAACGGGACCGGGACAAAAAGCTCAACAGCCTGGCGTTTGCATTCCCACTGACAGTTCAACAGCGCTAAGCCAGAGAACTGCCCATGGGCAAAAGTCTTAAAATTCACTAAGACCAACCAATGTACACATGCAAAGTTGTTTCCTTTGCAAAAGAGAGGAATTAGAAGCCCATCTCCAATGAAATGGCATCCCCTCCTCCAAAATACAGACCATCCAGGGACTGATCCCATGCAAAGGCGCCAGAACACTGTTCCTCAGCATTACCTAGGCTGCTAGGTAGGCTACCCACCAAGACTGAGCAGAGCGGTTTACCTTGTCCAAAAGATGGTGTTGCCAGAATTTCAGAAGGCCACTTCTGAGACGCGGAAACCACCTGCCAAACTGAATCTTTCAAGAGGCCACCTTCCAAAGATGGATTCCATGTCCGTAAAGTGTACAAACTGAAGCAATGCTTCCACACCAGATATGTCAGGACAGAAAGCAGCTGGTGCCCCGGACCTCCACTAGGCAGCTTCTTCTCTGCGCCTCCAGCGCTGGGCTTGCGTGCTTTCCTTCCCATGAAAAAGCCTTGCCATTCTCCTTCAGGAACTTACCAAGCCAAAGTTGCATAGCACCTCCAGTATTGCATACGTCCAACAATTACTCCTACCCAGAAGGGGCCAGGAGAGAAATGTCTTGCTGGACTGTACCTCCCCATGGTACCTTTCCTTCTGCTCCACTGACACTGGCACTATGGCCTTTGCTTCTCAAGGAAAGGCACTCCGAGTCATTTGGCTGGGACTTGCCTTCTCTACCTTGCCTAGTTTTTCCTAGCCTCCTCTTGCTTTGCTTGCCTTTCTTGCATCTGCCTTCCCTTGCCCTGCCTACATCGTCCTTGCTTTGCTTTGCCTTGCCTACCACTCTTTACCTTGCCTTCCATGCAGGCAAGGCAATACAAGGCAAGTGTAGGCAATTGGAGGCAAGTCAAGGGGGAGGTAGACAAGGCCAGAGCAGTGAGGGGAAAGCAAATGGAGTGGTAGGCAAGAGAAGGTCCAGAAGTTAGAGGCAAGGCTAGACATAAGAAGGTAAGCCCTGAGATGGGTAGGCCAGGCAGAAACAGGAAGGAGTAGGCAAAGCAAGGCCCTGGAGGAAAGCTGCAGCCAGGTGGGGCATGGGCACAGAAGAGAACTCAAAGCCATGGAGGTTTAGCAGGGCAAGAAGAGGAAACTCTTGGGTTGCCAAGGCAAGGCAGCTGCTGGTAGACAAAAGCGGCCAGGAAAGACTGACTTGACTGGTCTTGCTCTCACCTGTGCCAGCTCTAATCTGCACCTAAAACACTGGGGCTACCTGCTTTCCTTCCAATGCAGAAGAACTGTCATCTTGGTCCCAGAGCTGAGAAGACAAATGTGGATTGCCAGTCCAAAATTCTGTACATGCAAGAATTGATGCCAGGCAAAAGCTGCTGGGACAGATGGGTTTGGCTCCTATGGGCTTCCTCTTCCATGCTCCTGAAACGCTGCGGGTATGTGAAGGCCTTGAAGGCTTCCTGAGGGAAGCAGGCAGGGCAAGGCAAGTTGAAGAAATGCCACGAAAAGAGGGGTCTTGAATTCCAGGTGGGGGAGGGGTGAGCAAGGTCCTGCAAGGCAAGTGAAGGCTTTGTGAGGGCAACAGAAGGCAACTGCTGCATTTACAGGGCAAGGCAAGGCAAGGGAGAGATAAGCAAGACAATGAGAGTTCTAGAAAAAGAAGGGAAGGGAAGGCAAGGCTGGGCCTGGACAAATGGGTGGGGAAGTCAAGGTGGAGATGGCTGAGCAAATCAGTGCAGGGCAGTGGAGGGATGGAAGAGCGGGAATGGTCCCTTAAGTTCATACAACATAACCTGTCTAATTCTTTGCACCCATGCCCACGCAGTAAAAGCAAAAAATCAATTGCTGCTTGATTTTGGAATATAGCATGTCTAATGCTGTCTACATCAATTAACAAGTCAGCAATCGCTATGGTGGTAGCATTACTAAACTTGGCCAACCAACAGCCAGGTTTGTTCAGGCTCCTGAGGCCTTGTGCACTTGCAAGCCCAGGAGCTGATGAAGAGGCAGTGATTATCTTGGCAGTGTTCCAGAACTCAGCTGTATCTCTGCAGGCAGAAGTAAAAGCATGTGTGCTGTGAGTATGAGAGTGGTGAGTTCAGTTTTGTTGGCTCCATAGTGCAATTGTCATCTTTAGAGAAAAGAGGGTTACTTTCCCCAAAGTAGATGGACCACCTTTAATTGCCATTGGCACTCTGGTCCATGCTCAGTCCGCACAGATTAAGAAAATGCCCTGCGGGAGTTGCATATGTATACTAAAACTCAAGGTTAGTTTTAGTTTGTGATTGAATTACACCGGTGTGAAACACTTGGGTAGCATGGTGTTGTGGCATTGACCCACCAAGCCATAGGGCTATTCCTTGTGCTGAGAAATGTGAAGGTGGTACAGCTATGTGCATTCAAGGTGCCTAAAATGTGCAGTTCCTGTGGGGGTAAAGCAGGGAATTTCCCACGGGGAGACAATGTATCCGGGCAGGCTGAGGAGGCAGGGGTGCTGTTCCAAAACTGTGGCAGTTCACGGGTGGTGAGAAGGATGCCGATCAGACACTTTGTGAATGGCTTCTGAGGCGCAGCAGTGCTAAGGCATAAGGGATCTTGTCCAGTTGCCTTAGCCAGGGTCACCCAGATGTTTTGCTCCAGGGGGTGTATGGGTTGCACGTATCCTGTTAAATCACAAACAGAAGAGCAGTTACCTCCCCCCTCTTCCTGCTCCCACCCATTACTCCTGCCGACGTAAGTGCGGAGTGGGTACTTGGCACCAGTGCCATTCCCCTGGAACAGTAATAGCAACCACCTTGTTTGCTTCTTCTCCTATCACCTCAAGTGGCGATAAGACCGGGTTTCCGGGGCGTGGGGGGGGGGGTGGATACCATAGCTTGGCACCTGACAAGCAAGACTATGTGGGACTTTGAATGGATAGGGAGGGCAAAACCCACAGAGAAGACTGATCCTATAGTTCCAGTAGGGAGAATATGGGTAGAAGGAGCTGTGTTTTGAGTGCTTAAAGTGAACGGTCTTTCATTTTTCCAGTGTTTGTAACAGTGCAGCTGGAGAATAACTCATCTGAAATGCTGCCTTTTTCAGCCTAGAAATGAAACTCAAGATCCTTTCAGTATAGGAGATGACATAAAAGTGGATCTTTACTGGAGCTCCAGGGACAGTTCCAGGAAGAATATCCACAAAAGCCCACCCCTCCCCCCGGCTGAATACAGTCTTCTAGGTTTTAGGAATTTAGCATCATTGATCAAAAGCACCAATTCAGAGGACAAGTGGGGATGCAATTCCCCCCAGGTCAAGCCCCTTCTCTGGAGCCCCCCCACCCTTGGTACTAGTTGGACTTGTTGACTAAAATGTGTCTTGAAGATCTTGTTGTCAGGCTTGGTTCCCAGGAAGAAGCAAGACAGGAGAGGGGCCTTGTGCCCTCCAGGGCTTGGAGCTCTGCAATGACTTTGGTCTTTCTGGCTGGGGAAAAACTACTGGCAAGGTCACAAATACAGAAAAGTAAAAAGGCAAAAATCACTTTGGCATCAGAAGCAAAGATAAAATTAATGTAAAAAGCAAGCTAAGATACATCTGAAAACTTCTCTGCTTTCTTCATCTTCCCCTTATGCAAAGAGGCTTTTGATTTGCAGGATTTTCATTTTATCCAAAGGCATTCATTCCATAGGTGCCAAAACCATCCCACAATGATAAGTGAAATATAGTCAGTAGGGACAATAGGGACTGGCATCCACCGCAAAGGAGAGGAAAGATCATTTCCAGAACAATAGTTTTATTTATCTGTGGTGAAAAGTGGGAGCTGAGTTTTGTTTAGAATTAGCCAGAAGAAGCTCTTAATTATTCTCTGCTGCTGCTGCTCTTATACCTTTTCATAATTACTGTGGCACATTAAGATTGGCTGCTAGCAAACAATGACAAGGCTGTCTAACAAACAATGGCAATTCAAGCAATAATACAATGAGCTATACTGATGCCTTCAGGTATTTCTAGTTTTTTACTCTTCATGTAGCTGTAACTTGCTGTAGTTCTGTGCTTCTTACAAAGTGCTAAAATCCCCTGTTCCCAGCACCTTTAGCCAAAACAAGACTCTCTGAGTACAGATTCAAGGACATATTCATTGCCTTAGGGCTTGAAAATATGTAAACAACTGTGAGATGGGGGGAGCAGGCCTGGGGTGGTTAACATCATCACCTGAGGGTACGATTGGAGAATTAAGGGCCAATATGCTAATGAAACAGAACTTATAAAAGGTGAAGAGCTCGTGACTCGGGGTCCATTTTGGGTGTCGTCCCCGACAGGGGACTTTGTCTGCCTGAATCTACCTTTAAGGCCTCTGCAGGCCTTAAATAAATTGTCTGCTTTTTATACTCCTAATTTGTCTTGGCCTCTGTTTCAGGTAGCCTGTCTTTTAGGCTACAGTTTTTGGCACCCCAGCCGGGTCAAGGAAGGTCTCTACAAACCCCTCTGGGCCCAGTGCAACACCTGCATTATCACTCTGTCAACATCTACCGGGGCAGTGGCAGCCTAGAAGGTATCAGAGACCAAGGACCCTACAGAGGCACGTGAGCGGAGACGTCCTTCTGAGAGAGGGCTAGGGCTAGCACTACAGTAGCAAAGTCCTCTATGTGTGTTACTTCTGTGATCTTTCCTGTTTGTAAGTGTATGCAATGGGGGGCATCTTCTCATGTGATGAAAATCGGAAGAAGAAAACCCCTTTTAGTCCTAGGGAAAGAAAAGAAGTAGAAATGGATTTGCTAATGCCTTGTTTGAGGGTGGGGCCCGTGATGGGCCCTCACCCACCGCCGCTGTTTGGCGGCTATGGCCCGGCCTGCTCGCCGCCGCCGCTGGGCGCAGGGGCGGGGTCGGCCGGTTTGCCCGCCGGCTCTGGCCAAAAGAGGGGGCGGGGAGGCGGGGCCCGAGGGTGGCAACGTCATTGCCTTGGGCAGTGCCGCTCCTGCTGCTGCGATGGGCGGGGGCAGGGGCGGAGTTGAACTGAGCGGAGAAGCTAATTTCGATGTCCCCGGGCTGAGGGGTGCCGCTCCTGCTGCCGCGATGGGCGGGGGCAGGGGCGGGGTTCAGCCAATTGGAGAAGTTCCTAGCGATGTCCCCGGGCTGAGGGGTGCCGCTCCTGCTGCCGCGATGGGCGGGGGCAGGGGCGGGGTTCAGCCAATTGGAGAAGTTCCTATCGATGTCCCCGGGCTGAGGGGTGCCGCTCCTGCTGCTGCGATGGGCGGGGGCAGGGGTGGGGTTCAGCCAATCGAGAAAGCTGATGTCGCCCGTGGGGGCGAGAACACAGCGTTTAGGGACCGCACCATCGCGGTTCCCACGGTAACCACATTTGTTTCAGAGCAGTCCGTGAGCAGCTGTGAGCGGCAGCAGGGAGCGAACACAGGGGAGGCGGTCGCGCCAGGGGTGTTCCTGGGGGTGTCCCCGGGTGTGCGTGTTTCCTGCCCTGCCGCGCGGGTCTGCGGGAGTGGGGCTGCTCTGGCTGCCCCCCTCCTCCGGGGAAGCACCGGGTCCAAGGAAAGGGAAGCCGTCTGCCAAGTGCCTTTGGAGCAAGTCGTAGGCAAGGGAAATCCTAATTCAACAAACACCTTGAAAGGGAAACTAAGTCCGAGTACTGTAAGACTTGTCAGTGCCACAGGGGTAAGAAAAGTAAGACCTTCTTTCCAGCCCTTGAGGGATGAATTGAAAAAGCACAGAGTGGTTTGTCAGTTTCTCTATTTGCCAAATTCTCCTAAAAAAGATTTATGGAAATTTTGGAAAAAGAAGAAAAAAACACATAGTTTAAGATGGTTTGCTAAATTAAATTCTAAAAATACTGTCTCCTACATCCTGGTGAACAAAGAAGGACTCTTTGCTATTATGTGGAAGAATCCTGAAACACAGAAAAGAGGCCAGCTCCTTGAAACAGTCTCACCTGAGAGTTTAATGAACAACCCAACTAACTGGCAGCCAAAAGAAACTGCATCTAAGAGTTGTCTCGCTGTAAGTTGGTTCTGCGAACACCACCAACAGGTACCTCATGCCATGCTATTGGAACAGAGTAATGCTATTCTGAAAACATTTATTGCCAATCCTGGTATGTCTCTGTACTCAGTGTTAACTGATAACGTGTTTGAGTGTGGCTGTTTGCAGACCGTGGAAGAGGCCTATTCCAGCAAGCCAGCCCTGAAGGAGGACGTCCCTCAAGGAGACTCAGACTGGGACCCCCAGGCAGACAAGAACAGCTTTATGGCAAGTTATGCAGTCACAACTACCAACCAGGTAAACCAAGCAAAAACCTTGCTATCAGATGTAACATCACAAAGAGCTGAGCTAATTCCATCAATAAAAAATCTAGAACTGAGTAAAGCCATCTGGAAAAAGAGAAGATTGGTAATTGTTCAAAGTAATGGAATTAAACACGTGACTGAACAGGTACATGTGCTGCTGCAGAATATTTGGGAATCTAAAGAAGCAACCTTTATGCATTGCAAAGCCCATCAAGATGGGAAGACAACCCCCAAATTAGAGAATCATCTTGCTGATAAAATAGTAAAAAGAGCAGAAAAGAGCATCATAATACAGATGCCACAAAAGGAAACTAGTCTGTCACAGTTCACCCCAAATTATGATAAAAAAAATCATCAGTTTTCTGGCACAGAAGCTCAAATCATAGAAAGTGAATGGACTGTTACACCAGAGGGACAGATTGTAGTCCCACCTCAATGAGAACATGAAAGCACTTCTAAAGAAACAAAAGCCTTTTAGAACACCTGAAGAAAGTAATAACAGAAAAAGAAATGACTGATATTGTGCTATTTATAACAAGCAAATATGAAATCTGCTATAGTTACAACCAGAGCAAAAGAGCTGTGTTAGAAATAAAGGCAGAGAATTTTCCTGGAGAATATTGGCAAATAGATTCTACTGAGTTACCACGTAAAAGGACACAGGTATATACTGGTGTCAGATTGACACTTTTAGTCAGTAGACTGAAACTTATCCCTGTCACACTAACACAGCAAAAAAAGTAAAGAAAATTTGCTCAATCATATAATTCCAAGGGTTAGAGTCTTTTTGGGAATGTCATCAGATAGAAGACGATGTTGTGTTGCAACAGCAGGCAAGAAAATTAGCAAGGTTCTAAAGTTTATTTGGGATCTGCAAGTCCCAAAGAAAATACATATGCGGGAGAGGCTTAATTTGCAGAGATATCTAACAGCTTTAAGTTCCACTTTGCAGAAACTCCAGAATTACATCGTGTTATCCAGGCCCACAGGGCTAGACACACTAAGACATCCCTTCCAACCTGAAAACCAAATCTATGTTAAGGGGGGGGAGACAGACGACAGTGATCCTTCACAGACCAAGTGGAGAAGACCGTCCCAAGTACTGCTGACTAAACTGCAGTCAAACTTGCTAGCAGAAGACCCTACATTCTCTACTCATGAGTTAAGAAGACTTCTACTCCTGAAACAACTGAAAATTAAAGACTGATGCAAGCAGAGATAATGTTATTTAAAGAGTTCTTTTCAGTGTTTGTTATCTACGCAGTTGGTAACCATGGTTCAGGGTTAGAATCAAAATTTACATGTGATTGGAGTCCAAAGTGCATCCACAGATCAAATTTTACATCAAATAGCATTCAAGATATTTGTACTAAACCTTAAATATTTCTTTCACACCTTCATATCACGGTTACCAAACAGGCCTGAAATTAAAAAACTGTTCGTACTAGTCGTAATCATAATTTTCATGTAATAGCTAGCTGTATAAAATATTTTGCTATTAGACACTTACTATTGTTAGAAATAGATATTGCTGTTAAATGGATACTATTATTAGGTATCTAGAATAGAGACCTGACAAGGTAGAGGCCTTGTCAGGCCTCTAAAGGGGGGAATGATGCCTTCAGGTATTTCTAGTGTTTTACTCTTCATGTAGCTGTAACTTGCTGTAGTTCTGTGCTTCTTACAAAGTGCTAAAATCCCCTGTTCCCAGCACCTTTAGCCAAAACAAGACTCTCTGAGTACAGATTCAAGGACATATTCATTGCCTTAGGGCTTGAAAATATGTAAACAACTGTGAGATGGGGGGAGCAGGCCTGGGGTGGTTAACATCATCACCTGAGGGTACGATTGGAGAATTAAGGGCCAATATGCTAATGAAACAGAACTTATAAAAGATGAAGAGCTCGTGACTCGGGGTCCATTTTGGGTGTCGTCCCCGACAGGGGACTTTGTTTGCCTGAATCTACCTTTAAGGCCTCTGCCGGCCTTAAATAAATTGTCTGCTTTTTATACTCCTAATTTGTCTTGGCCTCTGTTTCAGGTAGCCTGTCTTTTAGGCTACAATACAAGCAAAAGTAGAGTTGGTTACAAAACCCGGATGTGCTAGGAAGGCCGGAAGTTGGTATCACAGAGTTAAAAATTAGATGTGCTAGGGAGACCGGAAGTTTTAATCACAGAGTTAAAACTGAAAGTGCTAGGAAGACCGGAAGGAGGAAGTGGAGTCAAGCAAGAAAGTTTTCTTCATTCTCTTTTCTTCATTATCTCGTGGACATGCACTGTCGGGAAGAGGGAGTCTGACACCATATTTCGGGTCATCAGAACTCAGTTTATTGCTTTTCGGTCACACAATATATACACTGCTTAATTAGCCTCATACATATTGCAAAAGCTAAGCTCAGGATAGGCTGCTGTCCACCTGCGTTAATCAGCTTGTTTGGGAATCTTGTGGTTTCTTCTTCTTCATTGTTTGTGTCTCCCAGTTTCGCTTCTCATGGGAACTCCTTGTGCTTCTCAGGTCTCCTTTCTCATGGGAATCTTGCTTGCTTATCAAGGGCCCACAAGCTACAGCTGTGGCTCTGGATGTTCCTTAGCTCTTAACCATTGCAGTGCCAGATCCTCCACATTTCCCACATTTCCCCCTGTTTCTTTAATGGTTACAAAGCACTAGTTAATTTCTTAGTTAAGCAGCTAAACATTAATTGAACAATTAAAACAATAATTATATGATTATCAATAGCCAGTTGAGTCAGCCACGGAGAAAGTCTGAGCTGACAGCCAGTCGTTGGAAAGCACAGCAAAACAACCTTTTGAAAGTTATTATTATCAAAAGCAACAACAACACTGTCTTACACAAATTCTTGAGTTACTCAGTGATTCTTCAGCTTGGAGAGGTTGCTCAACTTCAACTTGTTACTAAAAGGTTACTTAAAATAATTTTTCTAGCAAGTACTACTTTAGCTAATTAAAACTGTGAAAACAACATACACCGTTGCTCTAAAGTCTCTGTCAAGCTCTAATCTTGATTAAAGAGTCCATGGTTTCTTCTGAACTCTGATTTCTGATTCTGATCAGGTGAGTAGGTAATTGCTTCAAACTTGTTGATGGTAGAACACATGCATACTCTCTTCTCTAGGTTAACAGGTTAACATTTGAGCTTTGTCATTACGTGCTATTACACTCAGTTGTGGGTTTTGCAGTAGGAGCAAAGGTAATTAAGGCAACAGATACAACTACAGGTGCAATACATAAGAGAAAGAGAACAGTACCTTTAAAAATACACAGATTATTAACCACTTGACTATTAGCTACTACCCAGAGTCTACAATCACTGGAGAGTCCCATTTTACAGGTGAGACTTGAAGACCTTTCCCGGGCAAGGCTTTCAAGTTCACCTGAAAAGGGGTTCCAGTTCTTAGCAAGCCAAATTGGTGAGCCAAATGACTCAGTTGCAGTTTTAGGGTAGAAACATCTGGGATTAAAGATCCAGTACCCAATCAGCTAAGGGCCAGGGCTTGGCCAGAGCCCAGGCCTTACCTGAGAGGGTCTCTATAAACCTTCTAAACAAGCCTCTATTAACATCAATTCTTTAAAGCAATACACTTCTTGCAGATCGGCGTTGTGGTTTAGTCTTAACTAAATAATCAATGGCACCACAAACAAACTACAATTAGCTGTGAACAAGAGATACATATGTATAGCATCAAATAATATCTTCTGGGCAATGCTCTCTATAAAAGCTTAGCAAATTCATATCATTACTTTAACAACACATCTAGAATTGCATGTTTTGACAGAACTTTAACTTCGCTTAAAACTAAGATAAATCTAACAGAGCTTAAAGTTAACATAATTGAAAGTAAAGAGAAATTAATGTTAAACACTTAAAAAACAAGTTTTATCTCATAAGCGCTTCTACTTAGATTTACATGCCGGCAAAATACAAATTAACAGAGACAGTTTACACACATGCACAAGGAGACAAAATCAGACTTGCTTTTGCTAAAGTCATCACGGGGCTAACTGACTCTTAGGCCACAAAATGCTTTACAGAATTGGCCTCAGGATGCTACTCAGCCAGTTCTGGCTCTGAGGCAGCAAGTTACACCCCTCTGCCAGCTGTTACAAATTCACTAAACAACACCACCACTCACAAACATGGAAATTCTCTTCACTCGACTACAAGCGTCTGTTTTCTCTTTTCTTTCTGTCAGAGGTTACCAAAATTCAACTTCTTAATCAAACTGAAAACCAACAGACTTTACATAAATTTTGATCAACTTAAAGTTGACAGGTCTGACTTATAAACTCAAAAGACATAAAAGACTCAAACAACATTCTTAGTACATTTGCTGCAGCACTTTCACATTTGCATGCACACAGATACTGATTAAGGTATACCTATAGAAAGAAAAATATTCTTTTGAATTCAGTGAGGTATGTCTTTGCATTCTTTTAACTTTAAATTTACTAAAATTAGATACAAGGTTTAAGAGTATACCTTAAGAGTTTTAAATACAGCAGAATTCAACTTATTTTGACTTTCTCCGTACAAGAAACTACTGAAAATTCATCATACAGCAGTTAAACATTTGCGAATAATATCAAGAAAAATAACTGAGCTGTAAATGAAATAGCAGCAATGTAGAACTTCAGAGGGTAGGATTTCTGTAGGATTAACTGGAAATAAATCTAAAGTGTGGCAGATTTATAGTCATGTGGAAAATGCCTGTTTACTCCTTCAAGATAAGTGCAAGTTTACCAAGATGTTTTCGAGGTGCAGCTTCACTCACAGGGATGACAGCACCGCACGTTCCCGGAAAACTGCATCCAAGACCTGCTTAATTTGCAGATGGCAAGACAGCCTTCTGTAAGAATAATTACAAACGGTTTGAGATGTAAAGTCAACATCAAGGGCATAATCATATAACACTGTCATGATTCTGGACACGCATCTTACTTAATGCTATGGATAGAATTGACACATGTTACACATTCTCCGAGTTTCGCAATTCGCCTATACATATGCATGACCTATCCCCGCTTCATATTATAATGAGTTTAAAAGTCATTTCTATGTGGTTACGCCTGCGCAGTGTTACTTGGTAGTGGGCTCCGGGGGTCTTGGGAGGAAGTATATACCCATCCTCTTGTCTTGAGCTTTTCACCTTTCTGTCTTGCACATGCTCTCTGGGTCCCTGGCCCAAGTCCAAACAACAACTCTGGTTTCAGCCAGCGTAGGGGTTCCACGGATACAAGCTGGGTCACAGTCCCTGCTTTTGTCAATAATCTTTTACTTCTCATTCTGCTTTGACAAACACAATCAATGTTAAGTAAGCAATATACATTGTTCAGCAAGCAGTTTCTAACAAGTTACCCTGTAACTTCTAACTTTCCTGCATCAATACAAGCACTGTGGCCTCTCAGGTACTGAGCAGACAACACTGAATGTAATTAAACTATTTTGATGTCAAGTTCATGTGCAAACTATAGGTGACAAGGAAGAACAAGCACATTTGAATTTCTGAACAAAGTACTAGCCGGAAATGTTGTCACATATGTCTATATGGCAAAAACAGTTGCATTTAAATTGTCTTATTAAAGCTGTATAGGCAAACAGGTAAAGCTGGCACTACGCTGTATGTCTTTACAGTAGAGGATCGCGAGCTAATTATATTTGATTTCCAAATAGCTCCTGCAGATAATAAACATTGAGTTAAGCCTAGTATAGGTCTCACACAGTTAATTGCTCTTAGGAACTTGTAAATTATTCAATGTTTTGACGCTGTGGATCACAACAAAGCTGAGTCAATACATATGTAACTAGGTAGAACATAAAATTATTCTGCTCAAATTAAATACTTCAGATACATCCACCAAAACTCACACAGCAAAGCTCAAAACTTCGAAGCAGTGCTTTTTCTGCCTCAGGCATTCTTTTAAAAAAAAAGATACACAGCAAGAAATCGAGAGGGCTTACTTCTGTTGACAGATTTAAGACAGTTTGCATACCAATACTGTGGAGGTAAGATAAGATGTTAATTAACTTAACAATCCACAGGACCTTTTAAAGTACTTTGTAACAACCCAACCTTTAGTTTAACCCTTTGTGGTAGTTTTGCCTGGCCCAGTGTTGGCCAGTGAGCAGGGCGGGGCACAACTTTGCAACTTTAAGTCTCCCGCCTGCTTTTGCCCTGTCTCTCGCGCGTCCTCGTTATCAGTAGTCCTATCTCAACTCACAAGTCCGGTGTGTTAGCAAACATCGTAGGTGCCTGGCATTTAGCCAGGGTCAAACCCACGACACCCTTTCAATGAATAAAGCTGTTACCATCGTTGCTTTTAGGTTTAGGAAGTTGGAAACAAACTTAAAATACAACCCAATTGCACTAATTGAAAGACACGTAAAAATACATTTGTAAACGGAACCGTAGATTTTTTCATACGAGCTTTTTCGGTCCTTTTTTAAAATTTGGTTGACATCTGCTCTCAGAATCTGAACGTTCTTTCTGTCTCTCGCTTTGGGGTGGAACTGAAGGTCGAACTCCCTCTGGCTCTGGTAGCAGAGGAGCGGAGAGTTACTTCTTCCTCCTCTTCTTTCTTTCTGTCTTTCTCCGGATAGGAATGTTCTTTAAATTTCTTCTGGAATTTCACTTTGAAAAACTGCTGCTGCTACTCAGCAGGGCAAGGCTGACGAAACTTCTTCACAGCCCGGGGCGCTTGGGCTGTGTATCGGCGCCCTCAGCGCAGCTGTAGCTTTTGGGATGGCTCCTTTGCCCCCCATCGAGCTAAGTAACTGTCGAGTAACTTAATTCTCATTTTGTAAGACACATCGCTTTAGCAGCGCTCCTCTCATGAATAACAGAAGGCTTGTTTTTCCTATTGCTTCAGCTGGTTTATCAACAAAAGCGCTCAAGGTCTCGCTTCGCCCTTGCTTAAGACTCATGTAGGATGGCATTCTCACTGGATTTTTAACCCTTTCCATAGCATTTTGAACTAAGCGCATTGCTTCCCGCACTTTATCAGGTCTCAACAGCATTTATACCTCTGCCAAGCCCCCACTCCCATCAATTTTTCTTTCGTACTGACTCTCTCACATATGCATGCCAGTGCGTGCCAAGAAACAGCCGCTGATGCTGAGAATAGATTAGTCTGACTATACCCCGGCAATCGGCCGGCAGCAAAAGCTGTGTATAATCAAGCATCTGCTTAACTGGCTCGCCGTTAACTCCATACTGACTCACTGCAGCTCGCAACTGAGTCAGCAGTCTTTCAAATAGCCCAACAAAACACAAATTCAGTGGCAAACACAATGACAACACCCACAGAAAGGAGGAAAGAGAGAGGCAAAACCCAACCAAAACTAGCGATGCACAGCACAATCACCACTCCATCACCTGCTCTGTAATGTCGAGACCATGTTCCCGAGCAGCAAGTGGCTCCTTCTGGCTATCTCCCCCCAGTTTATATACGGGACATGGTGTTTTATGGTGTTTTATGGTGTGGAATATCCCCTTGGCCAGTTTGGGTGTAGCGTTGCTCGTTTTTGCTCAGCTATATCAATTACTGTATTGGTTTCATGTTATCAAAGTCATGTTACTAGCCTGCAAAATTTAGTGGCAATCATAATGTTAACACTCATAGAAAGGAGGGAAGAAAGAGACAAAACTCAACCAGGGCAAGCGATGCGCAGCGCAGCTGCTGCTCCTTGCACCAGGGTGAGAACGGATGCCAAGATCTCCATTCTCAGCTCCCTCCCGGGCTAGAACAGCTCAGGCGGTTTGTCTTTCCCATACTCCTTTCCATAACAGAGTACCAGTCTCAGAAAAAATGCACGGCCGGGGGGCTCCCGCGTCTCCCGGCCCCGCGCAGCCTTCCTTCTCCTACTCCTCCTCCCCTCCGCTCTCTGCTACGGCCCACCTCCCCGGCGGGGCGCGGCGCCCAACCTCCGGCCGCCGCCAGGCCGCCGCCGCGGGCGCCCTGCCTGCACCCCGGCCCCGCGGCCGGCCCGGCGAGGCGCGGGGAGGGCAGCGCAGGACGGGGGGCCGGTGCTGCCTTCCCAAGGGCCGGGGGCCACTCACATGCCGCGGCGCTGCCCGCGGCCACCTGCTCGGCGCCTGCCCCGGCGCGCAGCGGCGGCGGGCGGGGCGACGGCGGCTGCGGGGGGGGGAGGGGGGAAGGTGGGGGGGAGAAACCTGCTCCGCCGGCGGTGGAGGCGGCAGCGGCCGATCAGCCGCCGGCAAAGGTAGTGGCGGTGGTGGGGGAGCCCGCTCCTGGGTCGGGGCGGACAGGGAAAGCAACACGGTTGTAGTGGTGGGAAGGAGAGGAGAACTATCCTGGTTTTGTTGAACGTAACTAGCATTCAAACCCTGAGTTGTTAGCAACGCATTATGCACTACCCACCAAAACTTTCCCATCTTTTTCGCCGTTTTATCATCATCTACTACAGCATCTCAAATAACATCTCTAAGTTTCCGTCACTGGGCTAGCTAATGAACTGAGTGTGAATTCTGAAGGCACTCTTTTGCATACGCGTCAGCTAGAAGCCCGGGTAGGTCTTTCTTAAATTCCCGGTTACCCCCCTTTCTTTGCAACACCTCTGCAAAGAATCCATACGCCGCCTGCCTTTCCATAATTAATTCGGTACCGAAGCAGCTTCTCCCAGGCTCCCGCGGCGTCTGTCAGCCGGACCGCCTACACGGCCTCCGGGGCACGGACGCTACCCTGCGCCGGTCTCCTCCTCAGGGTTTACCGGAGTGCGCTTTTCTTGCCGTCCCGCAGCACGAGCGAATTCTTCCCCCAGGATTACCGAAACACTTCCCTGCGCCGGCCTCGTCCTCAGGTTTACCGGAGTGCCTCTCTTGCTGTCCCGCGGCACAGGCAAACTCTACCTCAGGATTGCCGGAACACTTCCCTGCGCCTCTTTTGCCGTCCCTCTGCTTGCAGGACCTGACCCCTTACTCTTCCGACCATGGATCGCAGAACCGCATCACGTCGCGAGGTCACCATTTTGTCGGGAAGAGGGAGTCTGACACCATATTTCGGGTCATCAGAACTCAGTTTATTGCTTTTCGGTCACACAATATATACACTGCTTAATTAGCCTCATACATATTGCAAAAGCTAAGCTCAGGATAGGCTGCTGTCCACCTGCGTTAATCAGCTTGTTTGGGAATCTTGTGGTATCTTCTTCTTCATTGTTTGTGTCTCCCAGTTCCGCTTCTCATGGGAAGTCCTTGTGCTTCTCAGGTCTCGTTTCTCGTAAGAATCTTGCTTGCTTATCAAGGGCCCACAAGCTGCAGCTGTGGCCCTGGATGTTCCTTAGCTCTTAACCATTGCAGTGCCAGATCCTCCACATTTCCCACAATGCACAACAAGCACAGGACCAAATATGGCAGGGCCTTTGACATGAATTCAGTCGCAGACACAAGCAGTAAGCAGGTCTAGGGTAGGGAATGGGCATGAAAGGGAATGCACAGCAATGGTGGTTGAGCAAGGCAAGACAGGTGAGGTTCATAGATTGCTGGCAGGCGGAAGTGGCCAGGAAAGACTGATTTGACTGGCCTTGCTCTCACCTGTACCATCTCTAATCTGCACCTAAAACACTGGGGCTACCTGCTTTCCTTCCAATGCAGAAGAACTGTCATTTTGGTTCCGGAGCCCAGAAGACAAATGTGGATTGCCTGTCCAAAATTCCATACATGCAAGAATTGATGCCAGGCAAAAGCTGCTGGGACAGACAGGTCTGGCTTCACGTGACCTCCTATGGGCTTCCTCTTCCATGCTCCTGAAACACTGCGGGTATGTGAAGGCCTTGAAGGCTTCCTGAGGGAAGCAGGCAGGGCAAGGCAAGTTGAAGAATTGTCACGAAAAGAAGGGTCTTGAATTCCAGGTGGGGGAGGGGTGAGCAAGGTCCTGCAAGGCAAGTGAGGGCTTTGAGGGCAACAGAAGGCAACTGCTGTGTTTAGAGGGCAAGGCAAGGCAAGGGGGAGGTAGGCAAGGCAATGAGAGTCCCAGAAGGAGAAGGGAAGGCAAGGCTGGGCCTGGACAAATGGGTGGGGAAGTCAAGGTGGGGATGGCCGAGCAAGTCAGTGCAGGGCAGTGGAGGGATGGAAGAGCGGGAATGGTCACTTAAGTTCATACAACATAACGTGTCAAATTCTTTCCACCCATGCCCACGCAGGAAAAGCAAAAAATCAATTGCTGCTTGATTTTGGAATATAGCATGTCTAATGCTGTCTACATCAATTAACAAGTCAGCTATCGCTATGCTGGTAGCATAACTAAACTTGGCCAACCAACAGCCAGGTTTGTTCAGGCTCCTGAGGCCTTGTGCACTTGCAAGCCCAGGAGCTGATGAAGAGGCAGTGATTATCTTGGCAGTGTTCCAGAACTCAGCTGTATCTCTGCAGGCAGAAGTAAAAGCATGTATGCTGTGAGTATGAGAGTGGTGAGTTCAGTTTTGTTGGCTCCATAGTGCAATTGTCATCTTTAGAGAAAAGAGGGTTACTTTCCCCAAAGTAGATGGACCACCTTTAATTGCCATTGGCACTCTGGTCCATGCTCAGTCCGCACAGATTAAGAAAATGCCCTGCGGGAGTTGCATATGTATACTAAAACTCAAGGTTAGTTTTAGTTTGTGATTGAATTACACCGGTGTGAAACACTTGGGTAGCATGGTGTTGTGCCATTGACCCACCAAGCCATAGGGCCTTGTGCTGAGAAATGTGAAGGTGGTACAGCTATGTGCATTCAAGGTGCCTAAAATGTGCAGTTCCTGTGGGGGTAAAGCAGGGAATTTCCCACGGGGAGACAATGTATCCGGGCAGGCTGAGGAGGCAGGGGTGCTGTTCCATAACTGTGGCAGTTCAGGGGTGGTGAGAAGGATGCCGATCAGACACTTTGTGAATGGCTTCTGAGGCGCAGCAGTGCTAAGGCATAAGGGATCTTGTCCAGTTGCCTTAGCCAGGGTCACCCAGATGTTTTGCTCCAGGGGGTGTATGGGTTGCACGTATCCTGTTAAATCACAAACAGAAGTGCAGTTACCTCCCCCCTCTTCCTGCTCCCACCCATTACTCCTGCCGACGTAAGTGCGGAGTGGGTACTTGGCACCAGTGCCATTCCCCTGGAACAGTGATAGTAACCACCTTGTTTGCTTCCGCTCCTATCACCTCAAGTGGCGATAAGACCGGGTTTCCGGGGCGTGGGGGGTGGGTGGATACCATAGCTTGGCACCTGACAAGCAAGACTATGTAGGACCTTGAATGGATAGGGAGGGCAAAACCCACAGAGAAGACTGATCCTATAGTTCCAGTAGGGAGAATATGGGTAGAAGGAGCTGTGTTTTGAGTGCTTAAAGTGAACGGTCTTTCATTTTTCCAGTGTTTGTAACAGTGCAGCTGGAGAAGAACTCATCTGAAATGCTGCCTTTTTCAGCCTAGAAATGAAACTCAAGATCCTTTCAGTATAGGAGATAAGATAAAAGTGGATCTTTACTGGAGCTCCAGGGACAGTTCCAGGAAGAATATCCACAAAAGCCCACCCCTCCCCCCGGCTGAATACAGTCTTCTAGGTTTTAGGAAATTAGCATCATTGATAAAAAGCACCAATTCAGAGGACAAGTGGGGATGCAATTCCCCCCAGGTCAAGCCCCTTCTCTGGGGCCCCCCCACCCTTGGTACTAGTTGGACTTGTTGACTAAAATGTGTCTTGAAGATCTTGTTGTCAAGCTTGGCTCTGAGGAAGAAACCAGACAGGAGAGGGGCTTTGTGCCCTCCAGGGCTTGGAGCTCTGCAATGAGTTTGGTCATTCTGGCTGGGGAAAAACTACTGGCAAGGTCACAAATACAGAAAAGTAAAAAGGCAAAAATCACTTTGGCATCAGAAGCAAAGATTAAATTAATGTTAAAAAGCAAGCTAAGATACATCTGAAAACTTCTCTGCTTTCTTCATCTTCCCCTTATGCAAAGAGGCTTTTGATTTGCAGGATTTTCATTTTATCCAAAGGCATTCATTCCATAGGTGCCAAAACCATCCCAATGATAAGTGAAGTACAGTCAGTAGGGACAATAGGGACTGGCATCCACCGCAAAGGAGAGGAAAGATCATTTCCAGAACAGTAGTTTTATTTAACTGTGGTGAAAAGTGTGAGCTGAGTTTTGTTAAGAATTAAAGAGTAAAGGCAGATCACTATAACAAATCACAAAACCAAGAAAAGTATGGCAATTACTTAGGGTGATGACTATAAAGAAAGTAATATTATTAAAAAGTTAGAGAACAAGGGATGGAATTGTTTTTCAAATTTCTTGTGTTGCTCTACGCCTTCTTTTCCTTGTGGGTTGGCTTGTGATCAAGGCTATGAAAACAACCAAGGTCATCATTTTCAGACCTGTTGAAACATGGTGATTTACACTGGAAGCACTAACAACTCTAGAGAGCTGCTGTAGGAGCTGGCTATTCGGCTTTGTGTCCTGCAATACCCCAGGACGACATTGTATCTTTCAGCAGATGAACTACACCACACCAGGAGACCTCAGGGAACATGTTGACATTGTGCTTAGCTGCTTGACAATCTCCCAGGTCCAGGTCACCTGGTTAATTTGCTCTCCAAGGAGAGCTATAGGAAATCAGCTAGTTCTGCCCATTGCTCACTAACAGCTCTTCTCCAAAGACAGCACACATCAGCCTGCGCTCTGGAAGTTCTGCTTACTGCAGTTTTCCAACACTATTGCAAATAAACGTTTTGCTTTCTGTCATCACCAAAACTTGCAGCACATGCCTTTGAAGATTCATAGAATGAAATCTCCAGTCTAGAAGACTGAATCACAAATTATATGTTATATTTTGGTTTGATAAACATTAAAACCAGTAACTTGGAAGGCCACTCCACACTGTGGGTGTACAGAATTTAACATTACAAATTCACTTGCTACTAGAGCAGGGTTGAAAGCAAACCAGAAAATGACTTGCTGGTAACAAATCATGAATAGTTGCTTGGATTTCTGCATCTCCTCTTGGGATTTTAACTCCGGCATGTAGCCACCGTGTGGTATCAAAAGCCTAATAGGCAGGTTTTCTTGATTCCTATCTCGATTCTGGGCGTTCCACTCCCCAAGGTCACCTAGCTGCTGTGTTCCATGATCTCATCCAGAGGATTTCCTGTTTTATTAATTAAAAGGCTCATTATCACATTTGTGCATGCTTGGGGAGCAGTCTCAATCAGTCTATTTCTCATAGTAACAGATGTTCCCCATAAAAATCGCTGTTTCCATCCCGTTTTCTTTCATTCACTGGGTGCGATTTCACAGGTCACACCACAGGCGCACAGAGCATGGTTAATTATTCCCTGTGGGGTATTTGGCACCACATCCCTGAGCAGCCAAGGCGAGCAAATTAGTACCCTGTGCATTAATTTCAAGTGCATTCTGCTCAAAAGAATTTGGCTGCAACACCAAGAATTTCTTTGAATTTGCTGCATCCAAAGTTATAACTGAGAGTTTGAGATCACTTTCAAAATCATCAGCAGGAGTATCAGCAAAAACCAGACTGAATATCATGTGACAGCACAAGACAGTTCATTGACAAGATTCAATGAACTCTTGCTTAACGAGCACTTAAGGCACACCAAGGAAAAGCAAGCAACAACAAAGCAAATAAAGTCCAGGAAATCAAAACAGAAACGAACGAGGAACTATCTCTCACTCCCTCTGTCTGTGTGTGTGTGTGTGTGTGTGTGTGTGTGTGTGCATGTTGTCGGGAAGAGGAAGCCTGACACCACATTTGTGATCATCAGAACTCAGTTTATTGCCTTTCAGCTACACAATATATACGTTACTTAATTAGCCTCATACATATTGCAAAAGCTAAGCTCAGGATAGGCTGCTGTCCACCTGCGTTAATCAGCTTGTTTGGCAGTCTTGTGGTATCTTCTTCTTCATTGTTTGTGTGTCTCAGTTCCGCTTCTCATGGGAACTCCTTGTGCTTCTCAGGTCTTGTTTCTCATGGGAATCTTACTTGCTTATCAAGGGCCCACAAGCTGCAGCTGTGGCTCTGGATGTTCCTTAGCTCTTAACCATTGCAGTGCCAGATCCTCCACATTTCCCACATTTCCCCCTGTTTCTTTAATGGTTACAAAGCACTAGTTAATTTCTTAGTTAAGCAGTTAAACATTAATTGAACAATTAAAACAATAATTATAATGATTATCAATAGCCGTAGTCCTTTCTTCAGCAGTTGAGCCAGCCAAGGAGAAAGTCTGAGCTGACAGCCAGTCATTGCAAAGCACAGCAAAACAACCTTTTGAAAGTTATTATTATCAAAAGCAACAACAACACTGTCTTACACAAATTCTTGAGCTACTCAGTGATTCTTCAGCTTTGAGCAACCTCTCCACTTCAACTTATTATTATAAGGTTACTTAAAATAATTTTTCTAGCAAGTACTACTTTAGCTAATTGAAACTGTGAAAACAATATACACCGTTGCTCTAAAGTCTCTGCCAAGCTCTAATCTTGATTAAAGAGTCCATGGTTTTTTCTGAACTCTAATTCTTGATTCTGATCAGGTGAGTAGGTAATTGCTTCAAACTTGTTGATGATAGAACACATGCATACTCTCTTCTCTAGGTTAACAGGTTAACATTTGAGCTTTGTCATTACGTGTTATTATACACTCAATTGTGGGTTTTGCATTATGAGCAAAGGTAATTAAGGCAACAGATACAACTACAGGTGCAATACATAAGAGAAAGAGAACAGTACTTTAAAAATATACAGATCATTAACCATTTAACTATTAGCTACTACCCAGAGTCTACAATCACGGGAGAGTCCCATTTTACAGGTGAGACTTGAAGACCTTTCCCGGGCAAGGTTGTCAAGTTTACCTGAAAAGGGGTTCCAGCTCTCCAAGCCGAATTGGTGAGCCAAAATGACTCAATTGCAGTTTTAGGGTAGAAACATCTGGGATTAAAGATTCAGTACCCGATCAGCTTAGGGCCAGGGCTTGGCCAGAGCCCAGGCCTTACCTGAGAGGGTCTCTCTAAATCTTCTAAACAAGCTTCTATTAATATCAATTCTTTAAAGCAATATACTTCTTGCAGATCGGTGTTGTGGTTTAGTTTTAACTAAATAATCAATGGTACCATAAACAAATTACAAATAGCTGTGAACAAAGAGATACATATGTATAGCATCAAATAATGTTTTCTGGGTAACGCTCTCTGTAAAAGCTTAGTAAATTCATATCATTACTTTAACAACACATCTAGAATTTCATGTTTTGACAGAACTTAAACTTTAACTTCACTTAAAATTAAGATAAATCTAACAGAGCTTCAAGTTAACATAATTGAAAGCAAAAATTAATGTCAAGCACTTAAAAAATAAGTCCTATCTCATAGGCGCCTCTACCCAGACTTACATGCTGATAAAATACAAATTAACAGAGACAATTCACACACATGTACAGGAAAACAAAATTAAACTTGCTTTTGCTAAAGTTATTATGGGGCTAACTGACTCTTAGGTCACAAAATGCTTTACAGAATTGGCCTCAGGATGCTACTCAGCCAGTTCTGGCTCTGAGGCAGCAAGTTACAGCCCTCTGCCAGCTGTTACAAATTCACTAAACAACACCACCACTCACAAACATGGAAATTCTCTTCACTCGACTACAAGCGTCTGTTTTCTCTTTTCTTTCTTTCAGAGGTTACCAAAATTCAACTTCTTAATCAAACTGAAAACCAACAGACTTTACATAAATTTTGATCAACTTAAAGTTGACAGGTCTGACTTATAAACTCAAAAGACATAAAAGACTCAAACAACATTCTTAGTACATTTGCTGCAGCACTTTCACACTTGAATGCACACAGATACTGATTAAGGTATACCTATGGAAAGAAAAATATTCCTTTGAATTCAGTGAGGTAGTCACTCTGAATGCCTTTGCATTCTTTTAACTTTAAATTTACTAAAATTAGATACAAGATTAAGAGTATACCTTAAGAGTTTTAGATACAGCAGAATTTAACTTATTTTGACTTTCTTCGCACAAGAAACTACTGAAAATTCATCATACAGCAGTTAAACATTTGCGAATAATATCAAGAAATAAATCTAAAGTGTGGCAGATTTACAGTCATGTGGAAAATGCCTGTTCACTCCTCTAAGATAAATGTAAGTTTATTAAGATGTTTTCGAGATGCAGCTTTACTCACAGGGATGATAGCACTGCACGTTCTTGGAAAATTGCATTTAAGACCTGCTTAACTTGCAGATGGTAAGACAGCTTTCTGTAAAAATAATTACAAACGGTTTGAGATGTAAAGCACATGTGTCTATATGGCAAAAACAATTGCATTTAAATTGTCTTATTAAAGCTGTATAGGCAAACAGGTAAAGCTGGCACCACGCTACATGTTTTTACAGTAGAGGATCGTGAGCTAATTATATTCGATTTCCAAACAGCTTCTGCAGATAACAAACATGGAGTTAGGCCTAGTATAGGTCCCACCCTCACCTTGCCCAGATACATTGTCTCCCCGTGGGAAATTCCCTGCTTTACCCCCACAGGAACTGCACATTTTAGGCACCTTGAATGCACATAGCTGTACCACCTTCACATTTCTCAGCACAAGGAATAGCCCTATGGCTTGGTGGGTCAATGGCACAACACCATGCTACCCAAGTGTTTCACACCGGTGTAATTCAATCACAAACTAAAACTAACCTTGAGTTTTAGTATGCATATGCAACTCCCGCAGGGCATTTTCTTAATCTGTGCGGACTGAGCATGGACCAGAGTGCCAATGGCAATTAAAGGTGGTCCATCTACTTTGGGGAAAGTAACCCTCTTTTCTCTAAAGATGACAATTGCACTATGGAGCCAACAAAACTGAACTCACCACTCTCATACTCACAGCATACATGCTTTTACTTCTGCCTGCAGAGATACAGCTGAGTTCTGGAACACTGCCAAGATAATCACTGCCTCTTCATCAGCTCCTGGGCTTGCAAGTGCACAAGGCCTCAGGAGCCTGAACAAACCTGGCTGTTGGTTGGCCAAGTTTAGTAATGCTACCAGCATAGCGATAGCTGACTTGTTAATTGATGTAGACAGCATTAGACATGCTATATTCCAAAATCAAGCAGCAATTGATTTTTTGCTTTTCCTGCGTGGGCATGGGTGCAAAGAATTTGACAGGTTATGTTGTATGAACTTAAGTGACCATTCCCGCTCTTCCATCCCTCCACTGCCCTGCACTGACTTGCTCGGCCATCCCCACCTTGACTTCCCCACCCATTTGTCCAGGCCCAGCCTTGCCTTCCCTTCTCCTTCTGGGACTCTCATTGCCTTGCCTACCTCCCCCTTGCCTTGCCTTGCCCTGTAAACACAGCAGTTGCCTTCTGTTGCCCTCAAAGCCCTCACTTGCCTTGCAGGACCTTGCTCACCCCTCCCCCACCTGGAATTCAAGACCCTTCTTTTCGTGACAATTCTTCAACTTGCCTTGCCCTGCCTGCTTCCCTCAGGAAGCCTTCAAGGCCTTCACATACCCGCAGTGTTTCAGGAGCATGGAAGAGGAAGCCCATAGGAGCCAAACCCGTCTGTCCCAGCAGCTTTTTTCTGGCATCAATTCTTGCATGTACAGAATTTTGGACTGGCAATCCACATTTGTCTTCTGAGCTCTGGGACCAAGATGACAGTTCTTCTGCATTGGAAGGAAAGCAGGTAGCCCCAGTGTTTTAGGTGCAGATTAGAGCTGGCACAGGTGAGAGCAAGACCAGTCAAGTCAGTCTTTCCTGGCCGCTTTTGTCTACCAGCAGCTGCCTTGCCTTGGCAACCCAAGAGTTTCCTCTTCTTGCCCTGCTAAACCTCCATGGCTTTGAGTTCTCTTCTGTGCCCATGCCCCACCTGGCTTCAGCTTTCCTCCAGGGCCTTGCTTTGCCTACTCCTTCCTGTTTCTGCCTGGCCTACCCATCACTGGGCTTACCTTCTTATGCCTAGCCTTGCCTCTAACTTCTGGACCTTCTCTTGCCTACCACTCCATTTGCTTTCCCCTCACTGCTCTGGCCTTGTCTACCTCCCCCTTGACTTGCCTCCAATTGCCTGCACTTGCCTTGTATTGCCTTGCCTGCATGGAAGGCAAGGTAAAGAGTGGTAGGCAAGGCAAAGCAAAGCAAGGACGATGTAGGCAGGGCAAGGGAAGGCAGATGCAAGAAAGGCAAGCAAAGCAAGAGGAGGCTAGGAAAAACTAGGCAAGGTAGAGAAGGCAAGTCCCAGCCAAATGACTCGGAGTGCCTTTCCTTGAGAAGCAAAGGCCATAGTGCCAGTGTCAGTAGAGCAGAAGGAAAGGTACCATGGGGAGGTACAGTCCAGCAAGACATTTCTCTCCTGGCCCCTTCTGGGTAGGAGTAATTGTTGGACGTATGCAATACTGGAGGTGCTATGCAACTTTGGCTTGGTAAGTTCCTGAAGGAGAATGGCAAGGCTTTTTCATGGGAAGGAAAGCACGCAAGCCCAGCGCTGGAGGCGCAGAGAAGAAGCTGCCTAGTGGAGGTCCGGGGCACCAGCTGCTTTCTGTCCTGACATATCTGGTGTGGAAGCATTGCTTCAGTTTGTACACTTTACGGACATGGAATCCATCTTTGGAAGGTGGCCTCTTGAAAGATTCAGTTTGGCAGGTGGTTTCCGCATCTCAGAAGTGGCCTTCTGAAATTCTGGCAACACCATCTTTTGGACAAGGTAAACTGCTCTGCTCAGTCTTGGTGGGTAGCCTACCTAGCAGCCTAGGTAATGCTGAGGAACAGTGTTCTGGCACCTTTGCATGGGATCAGTCCCTGGATGGTCTGTATTTTGGAGGAGGGGATGCCATTTCATTGGAGATGGGCTTCTAATTCCTCTCTTTTGCAAAGGAAACAACTTTGCATGTGTACATTGGTTGGTCTTAGTGAATTTTAAGACTTTTGCCCATAGGCAGTTCTCTGGCTTAGCGCTGTTGAACTGTCAGTGGGAATGCAAACGCCAGGCTGTTGAGCTTTTTGTCCTGGTCCCGTTCATGTGGGAGCAGCTCCCCTCCATGGTGCTGGACCTGACTGGATGCAGACTCAGTGAGACTGCAGGGTTAGGATGGTAGCAAGAGCTGAGAAGGAAAGGGCCGATAGCAGCGTGTGTGCTGGTACCTCGACGGGTGCAGTTGAAGTTGTCGGCAGCAAGAGCTTTCTCAGCTGGCATCATTGTGAGCTCTGCTTTTGCCAGATGTTCTCAAGTTTGTAGCCAGATTCTTGTGAGAGTGAAAAGAATTTTTAAGGCAAAGGCCGTTAGAGTGTGGTGCAAATAAGAGTTTGCAGTTGGAAGGGGAAGATCAAAGCAATCTTTTGATGCTGACAGTCGAGTTGAGAGCAGGCACATTTCCAACTTGGCTGTGGAATTGGGAGGCTTCCGAGCTGGACACAGCGCGATACCTTTAAAAGCAAGTCGAGAGTGCCATCGTGTGGTTGATTCCATATGAGCGCTGACAGAGTCCAGGCAAAAGACAAGCTCACTTCCACGAATGTCTGGAAACACCGGCACACGGGACAAAATGTGCAGAGAGACAAGAGGGAGAGAGGGAGAGACACACTTTGCCCCAAATTCAGTCTTACAAAACTCGTGCACTTGGAGTTCCCAGAGAAAGTAGCGTGCGTGGAGAAGGTTTTCTCCACGTAGCCGCTTCTGTTCGCATCTTTGCCGCACCGCAGAGAGCCACCCGGTTCATTCTCGCGCTTTGCGAGCGAAGGACGCCTAGCCGGCGAAGGTGCGTCTTCGGCGGCTGCAAAGCGAAGCGAGAGCCGGTACGGCGCCCGGCTGCTGTACTCCCCGCATTTTACTTCCAAACTGCACTAGCATGCATAGCATCATGCAGGCTCATCTCCAAAGGATGTTTCCTGCCGCCACGAAGTTCTGGCAGCACTGGCACTCAGGACAAAATATGCAGAGAGAGAGGGAGCGAGAGAGAGAGAAAAGAACTTCACCCCAGCTTCAGCCTTGCAGAACTCGTGCACTTGGAGTTCCCAGAGAAGGTAGCGTGCGTGGAGAAGGTTTCCTCCACGTAGCCGCTTCTGTTCGCGTTTTTGCCGCACCGCTGAGAGCCGGCCACTTCTCTCTCGCGCTTTGCGAGCGAAGGGCACCTAGCCGGCGAAGGTGCGTCTTCGGCGGCTGCAAAGCGAAGCGAGAGCCGGTACGGCGCCCTGCATCTGTGCTCGCTGCATTACACATCCAAACTACACCAGCACGCATAGCAACATGCAGGCTCACCTCCAAAAGATGTTTCCCGGTGCCACGAAGTTCTGGCAGCACTGGCACTCGGGACAAAATGTGCAGAGAGAGAAGAGGGAGAGAGAGAGAGAAGCGCTTTGCCCCAGCTTCAGTCTTACAGAACTCGTGCACTTGGAGTTCCCAGAGAAGGTGGTGTGCGTGGAGAAGGTTTTCTCCACGTAGCCTCTTCGGTTTGCATCTTTGCCGGACCGCAGAAAGTCGCCCGCTTCCCTCTCGTGCTTTGCGAGCGAAAAGGCGCCTAGCCGGCGAAGGTGCGTCTTCGGCGGCCAGAAGGCGAAGCGAAAACCGGCACTGTGCCCTGCTGCTGCGCTCCCTGCATTTCACATCCAAACTGCACCAGCACGCATACCAACATTCAGGCTCATCTCCAAAAGATGTTTCCTGCCGCCACGAAGTTCTGGCAGCACTGGCACTCGGGACAAAATATGCAGAGACAGAGGGAGCGAGAGAGAGAGAAAAGAATTTCGCCGCAGCTTCAGCCTTGCAGAACTCGTGCACTTGGAGTTCCCAGAGAAGGTAGCGTGCGTGGAGAAGGTTTTCTCCACGTAGCCGCTTCTGTTCGCGTCTTTGCCGCACCGCAGAGAGTCGCCCGCTTCTCTCTCGCGCTTTGCGAGCGAAGGACGCCTAGCCGGCGAAGGTGCGTCTTCGGCGGCTGCAAAGCGAAGCGAGAGCCGGTACGGCGCCCTGCTGCTGTGCTCGCTGCATTTCACATCCAAAATACAACAAGCACGCATAGCAGCATGCAGGCTCATCTCCAAAGGATGTTTCCTGCTGCCACGAAGATTTGGAAGCACTGGCACTGGGTCACACTGTGCAGCGAGAGAAAAAGCAAGAGAGATTGAGATGCACTTTGCCCCAGCTTCAGTCTTACAGAACTCGTGCACTTGGAGTTCCCAGAGAAGGTAGAGTGCGTGGAGAATGTTTTCTCCACGTAGCCTCTTCTGTTCGCGTTTTTGCCGCACCGATGAGAGTCACCCGCTTCTCTCTCGCTTTGCGAGCGAAGGGCGCCTAGGCGGCGAAGGTGCGTCTTCTTCGGCAAGAAAGCGAAGCGAGAGCCGGTACGGCGCCCTGCTGCTGTACTCCCCGCATTTTACTTCCAAACTTCACTAGCACGCATGGCAGCATGCAGGCTAATCTCCAAAGGATGTCTCCTCCTGCCACGAAGTTCTGGCAGCACTGGCACTCGGGACAAAGTATGCAGAGAGAGAGGGAGCGAGAGAGAGAGAAAAGAACTTCGCCCAGCTTCAGCCTTGCAGAACTCGTGCACTTGGAGTTCCCAGAGAAGGTAGAGTGAGTGGAGAATGTTTTCTCCACGTAGCCTCTTCTGTTCGCGTTTTTGCCGCACCGCTGAGAGTCGCCCGCTTCTCTCTCGCGCTTTGCGAGCGAAGGGCACCTAGCCGACGAAGGTGCGTCTTCGGCGGCTGCAAAGCGAAGCGAGAGCTGGTACGGCGCCCTGCTGCTGTACTCCCCGCATTTTACTTCCTAACTGCACTAGCACGCATAGCATCATGCAGGCTCATCTCCAAAGGATGTTTCCTGCCGCCACGAAGTTCTGGCAGTACTGGCACTGGGTCAAACTGTTCAGCGAGAGAAAAAGCAAGAGAGATTGAGATGCAGTTTGCCCCAGCTTCAGTCTTACAGAACTCGTGCACTTGGAGTTCCCAGAGAAGGTAGCGTGCGTGGAGAAGGTTTTCTCCACGTAGCCGCTTCTGTTCGCATCTTTGCGCACCGCAGAGAGCCGCCCGCTTCTCTCTCGCGCTTTGTGAGCGAAGGACGCCTAGCCGGCGAAGGTGCGTCTTCGGCGGCTGCAAAGCGAAGCGAGAGCCGGTACGGCGCCCTGATGCTGTTCTCCCCGCATTTTACTTCCAATCTGCACTAGCACGCATAGCATCATACAGGCTCATCTCCAAAGGATGTTTCCTGCCGCCACGAAGTTCTGGCAGCACTGGCACTCGGGACAAAATATGCAGAGAGAGAGGGAGCGAGAGAGAGAGAAAAGAATTTCGCCCCAGCTTCAGCCTTGCAGAACTCGTGCACTTGGAGTTCCTAGAGAAGGTAGCGTGCGTGGAGAAGGTTTTCTCCACGTAGCCGCTTCTGTTCGCATCTTTGCGCACCGCAGAGAGCCACCCGCTTCTCTGTTGCGCTTTGCCAGCGCAGGACGCCTAGCCGGCGAAGGTGCGTCTTCGGCGGCTGCAAAGCGAAGCGAGAGCCGGTACGGCGCCCTGCTGCTGTACTCCCCGCATTTTACTTCCAAACTGCACTAGCACGCATAGCATCATGCAGGCTCATCTCCAAAGGATGTTTCCTGCAGCCACGAAGTTCTGGCAGTACTGGCACTGGGTCAAACTGTTCAGCGAGAAAAAAAGCAAGAGAGATTGAGAAGCACTTTGCCCCAGCTTCAGTCTTACAGAACTCGTGCACTTGGAGTTCCCAGAGAAGGTAGCGTGCGTGGAGAAGGTTTTCTCCACGTAGCCGCTTCTGTTCGCATCTTTGCGCACCGCAGAGAGTCGCCCGCTTCTCTCTCGCGCTTTGCGAGCGAAGGAGACCTAGACGGCGAAGGTGCGTCTTCGGCGGCTGCAAAGCGAAGCGTGAGCCGGTACGGCGCCCTGCTGCTGTGCTCGTTGCATTTCACATCCAAACGACACCAGCACGCATAGCAGCATGCAGGCTCATCTCCAAAGGAAGTTCGCCACTGCCACGAAGATTTGGCAGCACTTAACTGGGTCACACTGTGCAGCGAGAGAAAAAGCAAGAGAGATTGAGATGCACTTTGCCCCAGCTTCAGTCTTACAGAACTCGTGCACTTGGAGTTCCCAGAGAAGGTGGCGTGCGTGGAGAATGTTTTCTCCACGTAGCCTCTTCTGTTCGCGTTTTTGCCGCACCGCTGAGAGTCGCCCGCTTCTCTCTCGCGCTTTGCCTGCGAAGGACGCCTAGGCGGCGAAGGTGCGTCTTCGGCGGCTGCAAAGCGAAGCGAGAGCCGGTACGGCGCCCTGCTGTTGTACTCCCCGCATTTTACTTCCAAACGGCACTAGCACGCATAGCAGCATGCAGGCTCATCTCCAAAGGATGTTTCCTGCCGCCACGAAGTTCTGGCAGCACTGGCACTCGGGACAAAATATGCAGAGACAGATGGAGCGAGAGAGAGAGAAAAGAATTTCGCCGCAGCTTCAGCCTTGCAGAACTCGTGCACTTGGAGTTCCTAGAGAAGGTAGCGTGCGTGGAGAAGGTTTTCTCCACGTAGCCGCTTCTGCTCGTGTTTTTGCCGCACCGCATAGAGTCGCCCGCTTCTCTCTCGCGCTTTGCGAGCGGAGGACGCCTAGCCGGCCAAGGTGCGTTTTCGGCGGCTGCAAAGCCAAGCGAGAGTCGGTACGGCGCCCTGCTGCTGTGCTCGCTGCATTTCACATCCAAAATACAACAAGCACGCATAGCAGCATGCAGGCTCATCTCCAAAGGATGTCCCCTGCTGCCACGAAGATTTGGAAGCACTGGCACTGGGTCACACTGTGCAGCGAGAGAAAAAGCAAGAGAGATTGAGATGCACTTTGCCCCAGCTTCAGTCTTACAGAACTCGTGCACTTGGAGTTCCCAGAGAAGGTAGAGTGCGTGGAGAATGTTTTCTCCACGTAGCCTCTTCTGTTCGCGTTTTTGCCGCACCGATGAGAGTCACCCGCTTCTCTCTCGCTTTGCGAGCGAAGGGCGCCTAGGCGGCGAAGGTGCGTCTTCTTCGGCAAGAAAGCGAAGCGAGAGCCGGTACGGCGCCCTGCTGCTGTACTCCCCGCATTTTACTTCCAAACTTCACTAGCACGCATGGCAGCATGCAGGCTAATCTCCAAAGGATGTCTCCTCCTGCCACGAAGTTCTGGCAGCACTGGCACTCGGGACAAAGTATGCAGAGAGAGAGGGAGCGAGAGAGAGAGAAAAGAACTTCGCCCAGCTTCAGCCTTGCAGAACTCGTGCACTTGGAGTTCCCAGAGAAGGTAGAGTGAGTGGAGAATGTTTTCTCCACGTAGCCTCTTCTGTTCGCGTTTTTGCCGCACTGCTGAGAGTCGCCCGCTTCTCTCTCGCGCTTTGCGAGCGAAGGGCACCTAGCCGACGAAGGTGCGTCTTCGGCGGCTGCAAAGCGAAGCGAGAGCTGGTACGGCGCCCTGCTGCTGTACTCCCCGCATTTTACTTCCTAACTGCACTAGCACGCATAGCATCATGCAGGCTCATCTCCAAAGGATGTTTCCTGCCGCCACGAAGTTCTGGCAGTACTGGCACTGGGTCAAACTGTTCAGCGAGAGAAAAAGCAAGAGAGATTGAGATGCACTTTGCCCCAGCTTCAGTCTTACAGAACTCGTGCACTTGGAGTTCCCAGAGAAGGTAGCGTGCGTGGAGAAGGTTTTCTCCACGTAGCCGCTTCTGTTCGCATCTTTGCGCACCGCAGAGAGCCGCCCGCTTCTCTCTCGCGCTTTGTGAGCGAAGGACGCCTAGCCGGCGAAGGTGCGTCTTCGGCGGCTGCAAAGCGAAGCGAGAGCCGGTACGGCGCCCTGATGCTGTTCTCCCCGCATTTTACTTCCAATCTGCACTAGCACGCATAGCATCATACAGGCTCATCTCCAAAGGATGTTTCCTGCCGCCACGAAGTTCTGGCAGCACTGGCACTCGGGACAAAATATGCAGAGAGAGAGGGAGCGAGAGAGAGAGAAAAGAATTTCGCCCCAGCTTCAGCCTTGCAGAACTCGTGCACTTGGAGTTCCTAGAGAAGGTAGCGTGCGTGGAGAAGGTTTTCTCCACGTAGCCGCTTCTGTTCGCATCTTTGCGCACCGCAGAGAGCCACCCGCTTCTCTGTTGCGCTTTGCCAGCGCAGGACGCCTAGCCGGCGAAGGTGCGTCTTCGGCGGCTGCAAAGCGAAGCGAGAGCCGGTACGGCGCCCTGCTGCTGTACTCCCCGCATTTTACTTCCAAACTGCACTAGCACGCATAGCATCATGCAGGCTCATCTCCAAAGGATGTTTCCTGCAGCCACGAAGTTCTGGCAGTACTGGCACTGGGTCAAACTGTTCAGCGAGAAAAAAAGCAAGAGAGATTGAGAAGCACTTTGCCCCAGCTTCAGTCTTACAGAACTCGTGCACTTGGAGTTCCCAGAGAAGGTAGCGTGCGTGGAGAAGGTTTTCTCCACGTAGCCGCTTCTGTTCGCATCTTTGCGCACCGCAGAGAGTCGCCCGCTTCTCTCTCGCGCTTTGCGAGCGAAGGAGACCTAGACGGCGAAGGTGCGTCTTCGGCGGCTGCAAAGCGAAGCGTGAGCCGGTACGGCGCCCTGCTGCTGTGCTCGTTGCATTTCACATCCAAACGACACCAGCACGCATAGCAGCATGCAGGCTCATCTCCAAAGGAAGTTCGCCACTGCCACGAAGATTTGGCAGCACTTAACTGGGTCACACTGTGCAGCGAGAGAAAAAGCAAGAGAGATTGAGATGCACTTTGCCCCAGCTTCAGTCTTACAGAACTCGTGCACTTGGAGTTCCCAGAGAAGGTGGCGTGCGTGGAGAATGTTTTCTCCACGTAGCCTCTTCTGTTCGCGTTTTTGCCGCACCGCTGAGAGTCGCCCGCTTCTCTCTCGCGCTTTGCCTGCGAAGGACGCCTAGGCGGCGAAGGTGCGTCTTCGGCGGCTGCAAAGCGAAGCGAGAGCCGGTACGGCGCCCTGCTGTTGTACTCCCCGCATTTTACTTCCAAACGGCACTAGCACGCATAGCAGCATGCAGGCTCATCTCCAAAGGATGTTTCCTGCCGCCACGAAGTTCTGGCAGCACTGGCACTCGGGACAAAATATGCAGAGACAGATGGAGCGAGAGAGAGAGAAAAGAATTTCGCCGCAGCTTCAGCCTTGCAGAACTCGTGCACTTGGAGTTCCTAGAGAAGGTAGCGTGCGTGGAGAAGGTTTTCTCCACGTAGCCGCTTCTGCTCGTGTTTTTGCCGCACCGCATAGAGTCGCCCGCTTCTCTCTCGCGCTTTGCGAGCGGAGGACGCCTAGCCGGCCAAGGTGCGTTTTCGGCGGCTGCAAAGCCAAGCGAGAGTCGGTACGGCGCCCTGCTGCTGTGCTCGCTGCATTTCACATCCAAACTACACCAGCACACATAGCAGCATGCAGGCTCATCTCCAAAGGAAGTTCGCCACTGCCACGAAGATTTGGCAGTACTGGCACTGGGTCACACAGTGCAGCGAGAGAAAAAGCAAGAGAGATTGAGATGCACTTTGCCCCAGCTTCAGTCTTACAGAACTCGCGCACTTGGAGTTCCCAGAGAAGGTGGCGTGCGTGGGGAATGTTTTCTCCACGTAGCCCCTTCTGTTCGCGTTTTTGCCGCACCGCAGAGAGTCGCCCGCTTCTCTCTCGCGCTTTGCGAGCGAAGGACGCCTAGCCGGCGAAGGTGCGTCTTCGGCGGCTGCAAAGCGAAGCGAGAGCCGGTACGGCGCCCTGCTGCTGTTCTCCCCGCATTTTACTTCCAAACTCCACTAGCACGCATAGCAGCATGCAGGCTCATCTCCAAAGGATGTTTCCTGCCGCCACGAAGTTCTGGCAGCACTGGCACTTGGGACAAAATATGCAGAGAGAGAGGGAGCGAGAGAGAGAGAAAAGAATTTCGCCCCAGCTTCAGCCTTGCAGAACTCGTGCACTTGGAGGTCCTAGAGAAGGTAGCGTGTGTGGAGAAGGTTTTCTCCACGTAGCCTCTTCTGTTCGCGTTTTTGCCGCACCGCTGAGAGTCGCCCGCTTCTCTCTCGCGCTTTGCCAGCGAAGGACGCCTAGCCGGCGAAGGTTCGTTTTCTTCGGCAAGATAGCGAAGCGAGAGCCGGTACGGCGCCCTGCTGCTGTGCTCGCTGCATTTCACATCCAAACTACACCAGCATGCATAGCAGCATGCAGGCTCATCTCCAAAGGAAGTTCTCCACTGCCACGAAGATTTGGCAACACTGGCACTGGGTCACACAGTGCAGCGAGAGAAAAAGCAAGAGAGATTGAGATGCACTTTGCCCCAGCTTCAGTCTTACAGAACTCGTGCACTTGGAGTTCCCAGAGAAGGTAGAGTTCGTGGAGAAGGTTTTCTCCACGTAGCCTCTTCTGTTCGCGTTTTTGCCGCACCGCTGAGAGTCGCCCGCTTCTCTCTCGCGCTTTGTGAGCGAAGGACGCCTAGCCGGCGAAGGTGCGTCTTCGGCGGCTGCAAAGCGAAGCGAGAGCCGGTACGGCGCCCTGATGCTGTGCTCGCTGCATTTTACTTCCAAACTGCTATAGCACGCATAGTAGCATGTAGGCTCATCTCCAAAGGATGTCCCCTGCCGCCACGAAGATTTGGTAGCACGTAACTGGGTCACACTGTGCAGCGAGAGAAAATGCAAGAGAGTTTGAGATGCACTTTGCCCCAGCTTCAGCCTTGCAGAGCTCGTACACTTGGAGTTTCCAGAGAAGGTGGCGTGTGTGGAGAATGTTTTCTCCACGTAGCCTCTTCTGTTCGCGTTTTTGCCGCACCGCAGAGAGTCGCCCACTTCTCTCTCGCGCTTTGCGAGCGAACGGCGCCTAGCCGGCGGAGGTGCGTCTTCGGCGGCTGCAAAGAGAAGCGAGAGCCGGCACGGCGCCCTGCTGCTGTACTCCCCGCATTTTACTTCCAAACTACACTAGCACGCATAGCAGCATGCAGGCTCATCTCCAAAGGATGTTTCCTGCCGCCACGAAGTTCTGGCAGCACTGGCACTCGGGACTAAATATGCAGAGACAGAGGGAGCGAGAGAGAGAGAAAAGAATTTCGCCCCAGCTTCAGCCTTGCAGAACTCGTGCACTTGGAGTTCCTAGAGAAGGTAGCGTGCGTGGAGAAGGTTTTCTCCACGTAGCCTCTTCTGTTCGCATCTTTGCCGCACCGCAGAGAGTCACCCGCTTCTCTCTCGCGCTTTGCGAGCGAAGGACGCCTAGCCGGCGAAGGTGCGTCTTCGGCGGCTGCAAAGCGAAGCGAGAGCCGGTACGGCGCCCTGCTGCTGTACTCCCCGCATTTTACTTCCAAACTGCTCTAGCACGCATAGCATCATGCAGGCTCTACTCCAAAGGATGTTTCCTGCCGCCACGAAGTTCTGGCAGTACTGGCAATGGGCCAAACTGTTCAGCGAGAGAAAAAGCAAGAGAGATTGAGATGCACTTTGCCCCAGCTTCAGACTTACAGAACTCGTGCACTTGAAGTTCCCAGAGAAGGTAGAGTGCGTGGAGAATGTTTTCTCCACGTAGCCTCTTCTGTTCGCGTTTTTTCCGCACCGCTGAGAGTCGCCCGCTTCTCTCTCGCGCTTTGCGAGCGAAGGGCGCCTAGGCGGCGAAGGTGCGTCTTCGGCGGCTGCAAAGCGAAGCGAGAGCCGGTACGGCGCCCTGCTGCTGTACTCCCCGCATTTTACTTCCAAACTGCACTAGCACGCATAGCAGCATGCAGGCTCATCTCCAAAGGATGTCTCCTGCCGCCACGAAGTTCTGGCAGCACTGGCACTCGGGACAAAATATGCAGAGAGAGAGGGAGCGAGAGAGAGAGAAAAGAACTTCGCCCCAGCTTCAGCCTTGCAGAACTCGTGCACTTGGAGTTCCCAGAGAAGGTAGCGTGCGTGGAGAAGGTTTTCTCCACGTAGCCTCTTCTGTTCTCGTTTTTGCCGCACCGCAGAGAGTCGCCCGCTTCTCTCTCGCGCTTTGCGAGCGAAGGGCACCTAGCCGACGAAGGGGCGTCTTCGGCGGCTGCAAAGCGAAGCGAGAGCCGGTACGGCGCCCTGCTGCTGTACTCCCCGCATTTTACTTCCTAACTGCACTAGCACGCATAGCATCATGCAGGCTCATCTCCAAAGGATGTCCCCTGCCGCCACGAAGATTTGGTAGCACGTAACAGGGTCACACTGTGCAGCGAGAGAAAATGCAAGAGAGTTTGAGATGCACTTTGCCCCAGCTTCAGCCTTGCAGAACTCGTACACTTGGAGTTTCCAGAGAAGGTGGCGTGCGTGGAGAATGTTTTCTCCACGTAACCTCTTCTGTTCGCGTTTTTGCCGCACCGCTGAGAGTCGCCCACTTCTCTCTCGCGCTTTGCGAGCGAACGGCGCCTAGCCGGCGCAGGTGCGTCTTCGGCGGCTGCAAAGAGAAGCGAGAGCCGGCACGGCGCCCTGCTGCTGTACTCCCCGCATTTTACTTCCAAACTGCACTAGCACGCATAGCAGCATGCAGGCTCATCTCCAAAGGATGTTTTCTGCCGCCACGAAGTTCTGGCAGTACTGGCAATGGGCCAAACTGTTCAGCGAGAGAAAAAGCAAGAGAGATTGAGATGCACTTTGCCCCAGCTTCAGACTTACAGAACTCGTGCACTTGGAGTTCCAAGAGAAGGCAGCGTGCGTGGAGAAGGTTTTCTCCACGTAGCCGCTTCTGTTCGCATCTTTGCGCACCGCAGAGACCTGCCCGCATCTCTCTCGCGCTTTGCCAGCGAAGGACGCCTAGCCGGCGAAGGTGCGTCTTCGGCGGCTGCAAAGCGAAGCGAGAGCCGGTACGGCGCCCTGCTGCTGAACTCCCGCATTTTATTTCCAAACGGCACTAGCACGCATAGCAGCATGCAGGCTCATCTCCAAAGGATGTTTCCTGCCGCCACGAAGTTCTGGCAGTACTGGCACTGGTTCAAACTGTGCAGCGAGAGAAAAAGCAAGAGAGATTGAGACGCACTTTGCCCCAGCTTCAGTCTTACAGAACTCGTGCACTTGGTGTTCCAAGAGAAGGTAGCGTGTGTGGTGAAGGTTTTCTCCACGTAGCCGCTTCTGTTCGCATCTTTGCGCACCGCAGAGAGCCGCCCGCTTCTCTGTTGCGCTTTGCCAGCGCAGGACGCCTAGCCGTCGAAGGTGCGTCTTCGGCGGCTGCAAAGCGAAGCGAGAGCCGGTACGGCACCCTGCTGCTGTACTCCCCGCATTTTACTTCCAAACTGCACTAGCACGCATAGCATCATGGAGGCTCATCTCCAAAGGATGTTTCCTGCCGCCACGAAGTTCTGGCAGTACTGGCACTGGGTCAAACTGTGCAGCGAGAGAAAAAGCAAGAGAGATTGAGATGCACTTTGCCCCAGCTTCAGTCTTACAGAACTCGTGCACTTGGTGTTCCAAGAGAAGGTAGCGTGTGTGGTGAAGGTTTTCTCCACGTAGCCGCTTCTGTTCGCATCTTTGCGCACCGCAGAGAGCCGCCCGCTTCTCTGTTGCGCTTTGCCAGCGCAGGACGCCTAGCCGTCGAAGGTGCGTCTTCGGCGGCTGCAAAGCGAAGCGAGAGCCGGTACGGCACCCTGCTGCTGTACTCCCCGCATTTTACTTCCAAACTGCACTAGCACGCATAGCATCATGCAGGCTCATCTCCAAAGGATGTTTCCTGCCGCCACGAAGTTCTGGCAGTACTGGCACTGGGTCAAACTGTTCAGCGAGAAAAAAAGCAAGAGAGATTGAGAAGAACTTTACCCCAGCTTCAGTCTTACAGAACTCGTGCATTTGGAGTTCCCAGAGAAGGTAGCGTGCGTGGAGAAGGTTTTCTCCGCGTAGCCGCTTCTGTTCGCATCTTTGCGCACCGCAGAGAGCCGCCTGCTTCTCTCTCGCGCTTTGTGAGCGAAGGACGCCTAGCCGGCGAAGGTGCGTCTTCGGCGGCTGCAAAGCGAAGCGAGAGCCGGTACGGCGCCCTGATGCTGTGCTCGCTGCATTTTACTTCCAAACTGCTATAGCACGCATAGTAGCATGTAGGCTCATCTCCAAAGGATGTCCCCTGCCGCCACGAAGATTTGGTAGCACGTAACTGGGTCACACTGTGCAGCGAGAGAAAATGCAAGAGAGTTTGAGATGCACTTTGCCCCAGCTTCAGCCTTGCAGAGCTCGTACACTTGGAGTTTCCAGAGAAGGTGGCGTGCGTGGAGAATGTTTTCTCCACGTAGCCTCTTCTGTTCGCGTTTTTGCCGCACCGCTGAGAGTCGCCCACTTCTCTCTCGCGCTTTGCGAGCGAACGGCGCCTAGCCGGCGGAGGTGCGTCTTCGGCGGCTGCAAAGCGAAGCGAGAGCCGGTACGGCGCCCTGCTGCTGTACTCCCCGCATTTTACTTCCAAACTGCACTAGCACGCATAGCAGCATGCAGGCTCATCTCCAAAGGATGTCTCCTGCCGCCACGAACTTCTGGCAGCACTGGCACTCGGGACAAAATATGCAGAGAGAGAGGGAGCGAGAGAGAGAGAAAAGAACTTCGCCCCAGCTTCAGCCTTGCAGAACTCGTGCACTTGGAGTTCCCAGAGAAGGTAGCGTGCGTGGAGAAGGTTTTCTCCACGTCGCCTCTTCTGTTCGCATCTTTGCCGCACCGCAGAGAGTCGCCCGCTTCTCTCTCGCGCTTTGCGAGCGAAGGGCACCTAGCCGACGAAGGGGCGTCTTCGGCGGCTGCAAAGCGAAGCGAGAGCCGGTACGGTGCCCTGCTGCTGTACTCCCTGCATTTTACTTCCTAACTGCACTAGCACGCATAGCATCATGCAGGCTCATCTCCAAAGGATGTTTCCTGCCGCCACGAAGTTCTGGCAGTACTGGCACTGGGTCAAACTGTTCAGCGAGAGAAAAAGCAAGAGAGATTGAGATGCACTTTGCCCCAGCTTCAGTCTTACAGAACTCGTGCACTTGGAGTTCCCAGAGAAGGTAGCGTGCGTGGAGAAGGTTTTCTCCACGTAGCCGCTTCTGTTCGCATCTTTGCGCACCGCAGAGAGCCGCCCGCTTCTCTCTCGCGCTTTGTGAGCGAAGGACGCCTAGCCGGCGAAGGTGCGTCTTCGGCGGCTGCAAAGCGAAGCGAGAGCCGGTACGGCGCCCTGATGCTGTGCTCGCTGCATTTTACTTCCAAACTGCTATAGCACGCATAGTAGCATGTAGGCTCATCTCCAAAGGATGTCCCCTGCCGCCACGAAGATTTGGTAGCACGTAACAGGGTCACACTGTGCAGCGAGAGAAAATGCAAGAGAGTTTGAGATGCACTTTGCCCCAGCTTCAGCCTTGCAGAACTCGTACACTTGGAGTTTCCAGAGAAGGTGGCGTGCGTGGAGAATGTTTTCTCCACGTAGCCTCTTCTGTTCGCGTTTTTGCCGCACCGCTGAGAGTCGCCCACTTCTCTCTCGCGCTTTGCGAGCGAACGGCGCCTAGCCGGCGGAGGTGCGTCTTCGGCGGCTGCAAAGAGAAGCGAGAGCCGGCACGGCGCCCTGCTGCTGTACTCCCCGCATTTTACTTCCAAACTGCACTAGCACGCATAGCAGCATGCAGGCTCATCTCCAAAGGATGTTTCCTGCCGCCACGAAGTTCTGGCAGTACTGGCAATGGGCCAAACTGTTCAGCGAGAGAAAAAGCAAGAGAGATTGAGATGCACTTTGCCCCAGCTTCAGACTTACAGAACTCGTGCACTTGGAGTTCGAAGAGAAGGCAGCGTGCGTGGAGAAGGTTTTCTCCACGTAGCCGCTTCTGTTCGCATCTTTGCGCACCGCAGAGACCTGCCCGCATCTCTCTCGCGCTTTGTCAGCGAAGGACGCCAAGCCGGCGAAGGTGCGTCTTCGGCGGCTGCAAAGCGAAGCGAGAGCCGGTACGGCGCCCTGCTGCTGAACTCCCGCATTTTATTTCCAAACGGCACTAGCACGCATAGCAGCATGCAGGCTCATCTCCAAAGGATGTTTCCTGCCGCCACGAAGTTCTGGCAGTACTGGCACTGGGTCAAACTGTGCAGCGAGAGAAAAAGCAAGAGAGATTGAGATGCACTTTGCCCCAGCTTCAGTCTTACAGAACTCGTGCACTTGGTGTTCCAAGAGAAGGTAGCGTGTGTGGTGAAGGTTTTCTCCACGTAGCCGCTTCTGTTCGCATCTTTGCGCACCGCAGAGAGCCGCCCGCTTCTCTGTTGCGCTTTGCCAGCGCAGGACGCCTAGCCGTCGAAGGTGCGTCTTCGGCGGCTGCAAAGCGAAGCGAGAGCCGGTACGGCACCCTGCTGCTGTACTCCCCGCATTTTACTTCCAAACTGCACTAGCACGCATAGCATCATGCAGGCTCATCTCCAAAGGATGTTTCCTGCCGCCACGAAGATTTGGTAGCACGTAACAGGGTCACACTGTGCAGCGAGAGAAAATGCAAGAGAGTTTGAGATGCACTTTGCCCCAGCTTCAGCCTTGCAGAACTCGTACACTTGGAGTTTCCAGAGAAGGTAGCGTGCGTGGAGAAGGTTTTCTCCACGTAGCCTCTTCTGTTCGCATCTTTGCCGCACCGCAGAGAGTCACCCGCTTCTCTCTCGCGCTTTGCGAGCGAAGGACGCCTAGCCGGCGAAGGTGCGTCTTCGGCGGCTGCAAAGCGAAGCGAGAGCCGGTACGGCGCCCTGCTGCTGTACTCCCAGCATTTTACTTCCAAACTGCACTAGCACGCATAGCATCATGCAGGCTCTACTCCAAAGGATGTTTCCTGCCGCCACGAAGTTCTGGCAGTACTGGCAATGGGCCAAACTGTTCAGCGAGAGAAAAAGCAAGAGAGATTGAGATGCACTTTGCCCCAGCTTCAGACTTACAGAACTCGTGCACTTGGAGTTCCAAGAGAAGGCAGCGTGCGTGGAGAAGGTTTTCTCCACGTAGCCGCTTCTGTTCGCATCTTTGCGCACCGCAGAGACCTGCCAGCATCTCTCTCGCGCTTTGCCAGCGAAGGACGCCTAGACGGCGAAGGTGCGTCTTCGGCGGCTGCAAAGCGAAGCGAGAGCCGGTACGGCGCCCTGCTGCTGTGCTCGCTGCATTTCACATCCAAACTACACCAGCACGCATAGCAGCATGCAGGCTCATCTCCAAAGGAAGTTCGCCACTGCCACGAAGATTTGGCAGCACTGGCACTGGGTCACACAGTGCAGCGAGAGAAAAAGCAAGAGAGATTGAGATGCACTTTGCCCCAGCTTCAGTCTTACAGAACTCGCGCACTTGGAGTTCCCAGAGAAGGTGGCGTGCGTGGGGAATGTTTTCTCCACGTAGCCCCTTCTGTTCGCGTTTTTGCCGCACCGCAGAGAGTCGCCCGCTTCTCTCTCGCGCTTTGCGAGCGAAGGACGCCTAGCCGGCGAAGGTGCGTCTTCGGCGGCTGCAAAGCGAAGCGAGAGCCGGTACGGCGCCCTGCTGCTGTTCTCCCCGCATTTTACTTCCAAACTCCACTAGCACGCATAGCAGCATGCAGGCTCATCTCCAAAGGATGTTTCCTGCCGCCACGAAGTTCTGGCAGCACTGGCACTTGGGACAAAATATGCAGAGAGAGAGGGAGCGAGAGAGAGAGAAAAGAATTTCGCCCCAGCTTCAGCCTTGCAGAACTCGTGCACTTGGAGGTCCTAGAGAAGGTAGCGTGTGTGGAGAAGGTTTTCTCCACGTAGCCTCTTCTGTTCGCGTTTTTGCCGCACCGCTGAGAGTCGCCCGCTTCTCTCTCGCGCTTTGCCAGCGAAGGACGCCTAGCCGGCGAAGGTTCGTTTTCTTCGGCAAGATAGCGAAGCGAGAGCCGGTACGGCGCCCTGCTGCTGTGCTCGCTGCATTTCACATCCAAACTACACCAGCATGCATAGCAGCATGCAGGCTCATCTCCAAAGGAAGTTCTCCACTGCCACGAAGATTTGGCAACACTGGCACTGGGTCACACAGTGCAGCGAGAGAAAAAGCAAGAGAGATTGAGATGCACTTTGCCCCAGCTTCAGTCTTACAGAACTCGTGCACTTGGAGTTCCCAGAGAAGGTAGAGTTCGTGGAGAAGGTTTTCTCCACGTAGCCTCTTCTGTTCGCGTTTTTGCCGCACCGCTGAGAGTCGCCCGCTTCTCTCTCGCGCTTTGTGAGCGAAGGACGCCTAGCCGGCGAAGGTGCGTCTTCGGCGGCTGCAAAGCGAAGCGAGAGCCGGTACGGCGCCCTGATGCTGTGCTCGCTGCATTTTACTTCCAAACTGCTATAGCACGCATAGTAGCATGTAGGCTCATCTCCAAAGGATGTCCCCTGCCGCCACGAAGATTTGGTAGCACGTAACTGGGTCACACTGTGCAGCGAGAGAAAATGCAAGAGAGTTTGAGATGCACTTTGCCCCAGCTTCAGCCTTGCAGAGCTCGTACACTTGGAGTTTCCAGAGAAGGTGGCGTGTGTGGAGAATGTTTTCTCCACGTAGCCTCTTCTGTTCGCGTTTTTGCCGCACCGCAGAGAGTCGCCCACTTCTCTCTCGCGCTTTGCGAGCGAACGGCGCCTAGCCGGCGGAGGTGCGTCTTCGGCGGCTGCAAAGAGAAGCGAGAGCCGGCACGGCGCCCTGCTGCTGTACTCCCCGCATTTTACTTCCAAACTACACTAGCACGCATAGCAGCATGCAGGCTCATCTCCAAAGGATGTTTCCTGCCGCCACGAAGTTCTGGCAGCACTGGCACTCGGGACTAAATATGCAGAGACAGAGGGAGCGAGAGAGAGAGAAAAGAATTTCGCCCCAGCTTCAGCCTTGCAGAACTCGTGCACTTGGAGTTCCTAGAGAAGGTAGCGTGCGTGGAGAAGGTTTTCTCCACGTAGCCTCTTCTGTTCGCATCTTTGCCGCACCGCAGAGAGTCACCCGCTTCTCTCTCGCGCTTTGCGAGCGAAGGACGCCTAGCCGGCGAAGGTGCGTCTTCGGCGGCTGCAAAGCGAAGCGAGAGCCAGTACGGCGCCCTGCTGCTGTACTCCCCGCATTTTACTTCCAAACTGCTCTAGCACGCATAGCATCATGCAGGCTCTACTCCAAAGGATGTTTCCTGCCGCCACGAAGTTCTGGCAGTACTGGCAATGGGCCAAACTGTTCAGCGAGAGAAAAAGCAAGAGAGATTGAGATGCACTTTGCCCCAGCTTCAGACTTACAGAACTCGTGCACTTGAAGTTCCCAGAGAAGGTAGAGTGCGTGGAGAATGTTTTCTCCACGTAGCCTCTTCTGTTCGCGTTTTTTCCGCACCGCTGAGAGTCGCCCGCTTCTCTCTCGCGCTTTGCGAGCGAAGGGCGCCTAGGCGGCGAAGGTGCGTCTTCGGCGGCTGCAAAGCGAAGCGAGAGCCGGTACGGCGCCCTGCTGCTGTACTCCCCGCATTTTACTTCCAAACTGCACTAGCACGCATAGCAGCATGCAGGCTCATCTCCAAAGGATGTCTCCTGCCGCCACGAAGTTCTGGCAGCACTGGCACTCGGGACAAAATATGCAGAGAGAGAGGGAGCGAGAGAGAGAGAAAAGAACTTCGCCCCAGCTTCAGCCTTGCAGAACTCGTGCACTTGGAGTTCCCAGAGAAGGTAGCGTGCGTGGAGAAGGTTTTCTCCACGTAGCCTCTTCTGTTCTCGTTTTTGCCGCACCGCAGAGAGTCGCCCGCTTCTCTCTCGCGCTTTGCGAGCGAAGGGCACCTAGCCGACGAAGGGGCGTCTTCGGCGGCTGCAAAGCGAAGCGAGAGCCGGTACGGCGCCCTGCTGCTGTACTCCCCGCATTTTACTTCCTAACTGCACTAGCACGCATAGCATCATGCAGGCTCATCTCCAAAGGATGTCCCCTGCCGCCACGAAGATTTGGTAGCACGTAACAGGGTCACACTGTGCAGCGAGAGAAAATGCAAGAGAGTTTGAGATGCACTTTGCCCCAGCTTCAGCCTTGCAGAACTCGTACACTTGGAGTTTCCAGAGAAGGTGGCGTGCGTGGAGAATGTTTTCTCCACGTAACCTCTTCTGTTCGCGTTTTTGCCGCACCGCTGAGAGTCGCCCACTTCTCTCTCGCGCTTTGCGAGCGAACGGCGCCTAGCCGGCGCAGGTGCGTCTTCGGCGGCTGCAAAGAGAAGCGAGAGCCGGCACGGCGCCCTGCTGCTGTACTCCCCGCATTTTACTTCCAAACTGCACTAGCACGCATAGCAGCATGCAGGCTCATCTCCAAAGGATGTTTTCTGCCGCCACGAAGTTCTGGCAGTACTGGCAATGGGCCAAACTGTTCAGCGAGAGAAAAAGCAAGAGAGATTGAGATGCACTTTGCCCCAGCTTCAGACTTACAGAACTCGTGCACTTGGAGTTCCAAGAGAAGGCAGCGTGCGTGGAGAAGGTTTTCTCCACGTAGCCGCTTCTGTTCGCATCTTTGCGCACCGCAGAGACCTGCCCGCATCTCTCTCGCGCTTTGCCAGCGAAGGACGCCTAGCCGGCGAAGGTGCGTCTTCGGCGGCTGCAAAGCGAAGCGAGAGCCGGTACGGCGCCCTGCTGCTGAACTCCCGCATTTTATTTCCAAACGGCACTAGCACGCATAGCAGCATGCAGGCTCATCTCCAAAGGATGTTTCCTGCCGCCACGAAGTTCTGGCAGTACTGGCACTGGTTCAAACTGTGCAGCGAGAGAAAAAGCAAGAGAGATTGAGACGCACTTTGCCCCAGCTTCAGTCTTACAGAACTCGTGCACTTGGTGTTCCAAGAGAAGGTAGCGTGTGTGGTGAAGGTTTTCTCCACGTAGCCGCTTCTGTTCGCATCTTTGCGCACCGCAGAGAGCCGCCCGCTTCTCTGTTGCGCTTTGCCAGCGCAGGACGCCTAGCCGTCGAAGGTGCGTCTTCGGCGGCTGCAAAGCGAAGCGAGAGCCGGTACGGCACCCTGCTGCTGTACTCCCCGCATTTTACTTCCAAACTGCACTAGCACGCATAGCATCATGGAGGCTCATCTCCAAAGGATGTTTCCTGCCGCCACGAAGTTCTGGCAGTACTGGCACTGGGTCAAACTGTGCAGCGAGAGAAAAAGCAAGAGAGATTGAGATGCACTTTGCCCCAGCTTCAGTCTTACAGAACTCGTGCACTTGGTGTTCCAAGAGAAGGTAGCGTGTGTGGTGAAGGTTTTCTCCACGTAGCCGCTTCTGTTCGCATCTTTGCGCACCGCAGAGAGCCGCCCGCTTCTCTGTTGCGCTTTGCCAGCGCAGGACGCCTAGCCGTCGAAGGTGCGTCTTCGGCGGCTGCAAAGCGAAGCGAGAGCCGGTACGGCACCCTGCTGCTGTACTCCCCGCATTTTACTTCCAAACTGCACTAGCACGCATAGCATCATGCAGGCTCATCTCCAAAGGATGTTTCCTGCCGCCACGAAGTTCTGGCAGTACTGGCACTGGGTCAAACTGTTCAGCGAGAAAAAAAGCAAGAGAGATTGAGAAGAACTTTACCCCAGCTTCAGTCTTACAGAACTCGTGCATTTGGAGTTCCCAGAGAAGGTAGCGTGCGTGGAGAAGGTTTTCTCCGCGTAGCCGCTTCTGTTCGCATCTTTGCGCACCGCAGAGAGCCGCCTGCTTCTCTCTCGCGCTTTGTGAGCGAAGGACGCCTAGCCGGCGAAGGTGCGTCTTCGGCGGCTGCAAAGCGAAGCGAGAGCCGGTACGGCGCCCTGATGCTGTGCTCGCTGCATTTTACTTCCAAACTGCTATAGCACGCATAGTAGCATGTAGGCTCATCTCCAAAGGATGTCCCCTGCCGCCACGAAGATTTGGTAGCACGTAACTGGGTCACACTGTGCAGCGAGAGAAAATGCAAGAGAGTTTGAGATGCACTTTGCCCCAGCTTCAGCCTTGCAGAGCTCGTACACTTGGAGTTTCCAGAGAAGGTGGCGTGCGTGGAGAATGTTTTCTCCACGTAGCCTCTTCTGTTCGCGTTTTTGCCGCACCGCTGAGAGTCGCCCACTTCTCTCTCGCGCTTTGCGAGCGAACGGCGCCTAGCCGGCGGAGGTGCGTCTTCGGCGGCTGCAAAGCGAAGCGAGAGCCGGTACGGCGCCCTGCTGCTGTACTCCCCGCATTTTACTTCCAAACTGCACTAGCACGCATAGCAGCATGCAGGCTCATCTCCAAAGGATGTCTCCTGCCGCCACGAACTTCTGGCAGCACTGGCACTCGGGACAAAATATGCAGAGAGAGAGGGAGCGAGAGAGAGAGAAAAGAACTTCGCCCCAGCTTCAGCCTTGCAGAACTCGTGCACTTGGAGTTCCCAGAGAAGGTAGCGTGCGTGGAGAAGGTTTTCTCCACGTCGCCTCTTCTGTTCGCATCTTTGCCGCACCGCAGAGAGTCGCCCGCTTCTCTCTCGCGCTTTGCGAGCGAAGGGCACCTAGCCGACGAAGGGGCGTCTTCGGCGGCTGCAAAGCGAAGCGAGAGCCGGTACGGTGCCCTGCTGCTGTACTCCCTGCATTTTACTTCCTAACTGCACTAGCACGCATAGCATCATGCAGGCTCATCTCCAAAGGATGTTTCCTGCCGCCACGAAGTTCTGGCAGTACTGGCACTGGGTCAAACTGTTCAGCGAGAGAAAAAGCAAGAGAGATTGAGATGCACTTTGCCCCAGCTTCAGTCTTACAGAACTCGTGCACTTGGAGTTCCCAGAGAAGGTAGCGTGCGTGGAGAAGGTTTTCTCCACGTAGCCGCTTCTGTTCGCATCTTTGCGCACCGCAGAGAGCCGCCCGCTTCTCTCTCGCGCTTTGTGAGCGAAGGACGCCTAGCCGGCGAAGGTGCGTCTTCGGCGGCTGCAAAGCGAAGCGAGAGCCGGTACGGCGCCCTGATGCTGTGCTCGCTGCATTTTACTTCCAAACTGCTATAGCACGCATAGTAGCATGTAGGCTCATCTCCAAAGGATGTCCCCTGCCGCCACGAAGATTTGGTAGCACGTAACAGGGTCACACTGTGCAGCGAGAGAAAATGCAAGAGAGTTTGAGATGCACTTTGCCCCAGCTTCAGCCTTGCAGAACTCGTACACTTGGAGTTTCCAGAGAAGGTGGCGTGCGTGGAGAATGTTTTCTCCACGTAGCCTCTTCTGTTCGCGTTTTTGCCGCACCGCTGAGAGTCGCCCACTTCTCTCTCGCGCTTTGCGAGCGAACGGCGCCTAGCCGGCGGAGGTGCGTCTTCGGCGGCTGCAAAGAGAAGCGAGAGCCGGCACGGCGCCCTGCTGCTGTACTCCCCGCATTTTACTTCCAAACTGCACTAGCACGCATAGCAGCATGCAGGCTCATCTCCAAAGGATGTTTCCTGCCGCCACGAAGTTCTGGCAGTACTGGCAATGGGCCAAACTGTTCAGCGAGAGAAAAAGCAAGAGAGATTGAGATGCACTTTGCCCCAGCTTCAGACTTACAGAACTCGTGCACTTGGAGTTCGAAGAGAAGGCAGCGTGCGTGGAGAAGGTTTTCTCCACGTAGCCGCTTCTGTTCGCATCTTTGCGCACCGCAGAGACCTGCCCGCATCTCTCTCGCGCTTTGTCAGCGAAGGACGCCAAGCCGGCGAAGGTGCGTCTTCGGCGGCTGCAAAGCGAAGCGAGAGCCGGTACGGCGCCCTGCTGCTGAACTCCCGCATTTTATTTCCAAACGGCACTAGCACGCATAGCAGCATGCAGGCTCATCTCCAAAGGATGTTTCCTGCCGCCACGAAGTTCTGGCAGTACTGGCACTGGGTCAAACTGTGCAGCGAGAGAAAAAGCAAGAGAGATTGAGATGCACTTTGCCCCAGCTTCAGTCTTACAGAACTCGTGCACTTGGTGTTCCAAGAGAAGGTAGCGTGTGTGGTGAAGGTTTTCTCCACGTAGCCGCTTCTGTTCGCATCTTTGCGCACCGCAGAGAGCCGCCCGCTTCTCTGTTGCGCTTTGCCAGCGCAGGACGCCTAGCCGTCGAAGGTGCGTCTTCGGCGGCTGCAAAGCGAAGCGAGAGCCGGTACGGCACCCTGCTGCTGTACTCCCCGCATTTTACTTCCAAACTGCACTAGCACGCATAGCATCATGCAGGCTCATCTCCAAAGGATGTTTCCTGCCGCCACGAAGATTTGGTAGCACGTAACAGGGTCACACTGTGCAGCGAGAGAAAATGCAAGAGAGTTTGAGATGCACTTTGCCCCAGCTTCAGCCTTGCAGAACTCGTACACTTGGAGTTTCCAGAGAAGGTAGCGTGCGTGGAGAAGGTTTTCTCCACGTAGCCTCTTCTGTTCGCATCTTTGCCGCACCGCAGAGAGTCACCCGCTTCTCTCTCGCGCTTTGCGAGCGAAGGACGCCTAGCCGGCGAAGGTGCGTCTTCGGCGGCTGCAAAGCGAAGCGAGAGCCGGTACGGCGCCCTGCTGCTGTACTCCCAGCATTTTACTTCCAAACTGCACTAGCACGCATAGCATCATGCAGGCTCTACTCCAAAGGATGTTTCCTGCCGCCACGAAGTTCTGGCAGTACTGGCAATGGGCCAAACTGTTCAGCGAGAGAAAAAGCAAGAGAGATTGAGATGCACTTTGCCCCAGCTTCAGACTTACAGAACTCGTGCACTTGGAGTTCCAAGAGAAGGCAGCGTGCGTGGAGAAGGTTTTCTCCACGTAGCCGCTTCTGTTCGCATCTTTGCGCACCGCAGAGACCTGCCAGCATCTCTCTCGCGCTTTGCCAGCGAAGGACGCCTAGACGGCGAAGGTGCGTCTTCGGCGGCTGCAAAGCGAAGCGAGAGCCGGTACGGCGCCCTGCTGCTGTACTCCCCGCATTTTACTTCCAAACTGCACTAGCACGCATAGCATCATGCAGGCTCATCTCCAAAGGAAGTTCGCCACTGCCACGAAGTTCTGGCAGCACTGGCACTGGGTCAAACTGTTCAGCTAGAGAAATAGCAAGAGAGATTGAGATGCACTTTGCCCCAGCTTCAGTCTTACAGAACTCGTGCACTTGGAGTTCCCAGAGAAGGTAGCGTGCGTGGAGAAGGTTTTTTCCACGTAACCGCTTCTGTTCGCATCTTTGCGCACCGCAGAGAGTCGCCCGCTTCTCTCTCGCACTTTGCGAGCGAAGGACGCCTAGCTGGCGAAGGTGCGTCTTCGGCGGCTGCAAAGCGAAGCGAGAGCCGGTACGGCGCCCTGCTGCTGTGCTCGCTGCATTTCACATCCAAACTACACCAGCACGCATAGCAGCATGCAGGCTCATCTCCAAAGGAAGTTCGCCACTGCCACGAAGATTTGGCAGCACTGGCACTGGGTCACACAGTGCAGCGAGAGAAAAAGCAAGAGAGATTGAGATGCACTTTGCCCCAGCTTCAGTCTTACAGAACTCGTGCACTTGGAGTTCCCAGAGAGGGTAGAGTGCGTGGAGAATGTTTTCTCCACGTAGCCTCTTCTGTTCGCGTTTTTGCCGCACCTCTGAGAGTCGCCCGCTTCTCTCTCGCGCTTTGCGAGCGAAGGACGCCTAGGCGGCGAAGGTGCGTCTTCGGCGGCTGCAAAGCGAAGCGAGAGCCGGTACGGCGCCCTGCTGTTGTACTCCCCGCATTTTACTTCCAAACTTCACTAGCACGCATAGCAGCATGCAGGCTCATATCCAAAGGATGTTTCCTGCCGCCACGAAGTTCTGGCAGCACTGGCACTCGGGACGAAAGATGCAGAGACACAGGGAGCGAGAGAGAGAGAAAAGAACTTCGCCGCAGCTTCAGCCTTGCAGAACTCGTGCACTTGGTGTTCCCAGAGAAGGTAGCGTGCGTGGAGAAGATTTTCTCCACGTAGCCTCTTCTGTTCTCGTTTTTGCCGCACCTCTGAGAGTCGCCCTCTTCTCTCTCGCGCTTTGCGAGCGAAGGGCGCCTAGACGGCGCAGGTGCGTCTTCGGCGGCTGCAAAGCGATGCGAGTGCCGGCACGGCGCCCTGCTGCTGTGCTCGCTGCATTTTACTTCCAAACTGCTATAGGACGCATAGTAGCATGCATGCTCATCTCCAAAGGATGTCCCCTGCCGCCACGAAGATTTGGCAGCACTTAACTGGGTCACACTGTGCAGCGAGAGGAAAAGCAAGAGAGATTGAGATGCACTTTGCCCCAGCTTCAGTCTTACAGAACTCATGCACTTGGAGTTCCCAGAGAGGGTAGAGTGCGTGGAGAATGTTTTCTCCACGTAGCCTCTTCTGTTCGCGTTTTTGCCGCACCTCTGAGAGTCGCCCGCTTCTCTCTCGCGCTTTGCGAGCGAAGGGCGCCTAGCCGGCGAAGGTGCGTCTTCGGCGGCTGCAAAGCGAAGCGAGAGCCGGTACGGCGCCCTGCTGTTGTACTCCCCGCATTTCACTTCCAAACTTCACTAGCACGCATAGCAGCATGCAGGCTCATATCCAAAGGATGTTTCCTGCCGCCACGAAGTTCTGGCAGCACTGGCACTCGGGACGAAAGATGCAGAGAGAGAGGGAGCGAGAGAGAGAGAAAAGAACTTCGCCGCAGCTTCAGCCTTGCAGAACTCGTGCACTTGGTGTTCCCAGAGAAGGTAGCGTGCGTGGAGAAGATTTTCTCCACGTAGCCTCTTCTGTTCTCGTTTTTGCCGCACCGCAGAGAGTCGCCCGCTTCTCTCTCGCGCTTTGTGAGCGAAGGGCGCCTAGCCGGCGGAGGTGCGTCTTCGACGGCTGCAAAGCGAAGCGAGTGCCGGCACGGCGCCCTGCTGCTGTGCTCGCTGCATTTTACTTCCAAACTGCTATAGGACGCATAGTAGCACGCATGCTCATCTCCAAAAAATGTCCCCTGCCGCCACGAAGATTTGGCAGCACTTAACTAGGTCACACTGTGCAGCGAGAGAAAAAGCAAGAGAGATTGAGATGCACTTTGCCCCAGTTTCAGTCTTACAGAACTCGTGCACTTGGAGTTCCCAGAGAAGGTAGCGTGCGTGGAGAATGTTTTCTCCACGTAGCCTCTTCTGTTCGCGTTTTTGCCGCACCGCTCAGAATCGCCCGCTTCTCTCTCGCGCTTTGCCAGCGAAGGACGCCTAGACGGCGAAGGTGCGTCTTCGGCGGCTGCAAAGCGAAGCGAGAGCCGGTATGGCGCCCTGCTGCTTTACTCACCGCATTTTATTTCCAAACTGCACTAGCACGCATAGCATCATGCAGGCTCATCTCCAAAGGATGTGTCCTGCCGCCACGAAGTTCTGGCAGCACTGGCACTCGGGACTAAATATGCAGAGAGAGAGGGAGCGAGAGAGAGAGAAAAGAACTTCGCCGCAGCTTCAGCCTTGCAGAACTCGTGCACTTGGAGTTCCCAGAGAAGGTAGCGTGCGTGGAGAAGGTTTTCTCCACGTAGCCGCTTCTGTTCGCGTCTTTGCCGCACCGCAGGGCGCCGCCCTCTTCTCTCTCGCGCTTTGCCTGCGAAGGACGCCTAGTCTGCGAAGGTGCGTCTTCTTCGGCAAGAAAGCGAAGCGCGTGCCGGTACGGCGCCCTGCTGCTGTGCTCGCTGCATTTTACTTCCAAACTGCTATAGGACGCATAGTAGCATGCAGGCTCATCTCCAATGGATGTCCCATGCTGCCACGAAGATTTGGCAGCACATAACTGGGTCACACTGTGCAGCGAGAGAAAAGGCAAAAGAGATTGAGATGCACTTTGCCCCAGCTTCAGTCTTACAGAACTCGTGCACTTGGAGTTCCCAGAGAAGGTTGCGTGCGTGGAGAAGGTTTTCTCCACGTAACCGCTTCTGTTCGCATATTTGCGCACCGCAGAGAGTCGCCCGCTTCTCTCTCGCGCTTTGCGAGCGAAGGACGCCTAGCCGGCGAAGGTGCGTCTTCGGCGGCTGCAAAGCGAAGCGAGAGCCGGTACGGCGCCCTGCTGCTGTGCTCGCTGCATTTCACATCCAAACTACACCAGCACGCATAGCAGCATGCAGGCTCATCTCCAAAGGAAGTTCGCCACTGCCACGAAGATTTGGCAGCACTGGCACTGGGTCACACAGTGCAGCGAGAGAAAAAGCAAGAGAGATTGAGATGCACTTTGCCCCAGCTTCAGTCTTACAGAACTCGTGCACTTGGAGTTCCCAGAGAGGGAAGAGTGCGTGGAGAATGTTTTCTCCACGTAGCCTCTTCTGTTCGCGTTTTTGCCGCACCTCTGAGAGTCGCCCTCTTCTCTCTCGCGCTTTGCGAGCGAAGGGCGCCTAGCCGGCGAAGGTGCGTCTTCGGCGGCTGCAAAGCGAAGCGAGAGCCGGTACGGCGCCCTGCTGTTGTACTCCCCGCATTTCACTTCCAAACTTCACTAGCACGCATAGCAGCATGCAGGCTCGTATCCAAAGGATGTTTCCTGCCGCCACGAAGTTCTGGCAGCACTGGCACTCGGGACGAAAGATGCAGAGAGAGAGGGAGCGAGAGAGAGAGAAAAGAACTTCGCCGCAGCTTCAGCCTTGCAGAACTCGTGCACTTGGTGTTCCCAGAGAAGGTAGCGTGCGTGGAGAAGATTTTCTCCACGTAGCCTCTTCTGTTCTCGTTTTTGCCGCACCGCAGAGAGTCGCCCGCTTCTCTCTCGCGCTTTGTGAGCGAAGGGCGCCTAGCCGGCGGAGGTGCGTCTTCGACGGCTGCAAAGCGAAGCGAGTGCCGGCACGGCGCCCTGCTGCTGTGCTCGCTGCATTTTACTTCCAAACTTCTATAGGACGCATAGTAGCACGCATGCTCATCTCCAAAAAATGTCCCCTGCCGCCACGAAGATTTGGCAGCACTTAACTGGGTCACACTGTGCAGCGAGAGAAAAAGCAAGAGAGATTGAGATGCACTTTGCCCCAGTTTCAGTCTTACAGAACTCGTGCACTTGGAGTTCCCAGAGAAGGTAGCGTGCGTGGAGAATGTTTTCTCCACGTAGCCTCTTCTGTTCGCGTTTTTGCCGCACCGCTCAGAATCGCCCGCTTCTCTCTCGCGCTTTGCCAGCGAAGGACGCCTAGCCGGCGAAGGTGCGTCTTCGGCGCCTGCAAAGCGAAGCGAGAGCCGGTATGGCGCCCTGCTGCTTTACTCACCGCATTTTATTTCCAAACTGCACTAGCACGCATAGCATCATGCAGGCTCATCTCCAAAGGATGTGTCCTGCCGCCACGAAGTTCTGGCAGCACTGGCACTCGGGACTAAATATGCAGAGAGAGAGGGAGCGAGAGAGAGAGAAAAGAACTTCGCCGCAGCTTCAGCCTTGCAGAACTCGTGCACTTGGAGTTCCCAGAGAAGGTAGCGTGCGTGGAGAAGGTTTTCTCCACGTAGCCGCTTCTGTTCGCGTCTTTGCCGCACCGCAGGGCGCCGCCCTCTTCTCTCTCGCGCTTTGCCTGCGAAGGACGCCTAGTCTGCGAAGGTGCGTCTTCTTCGGCAAGAAAGCGAAGCGCGTGCCGGTACGGCGCCCTGCTGCTGTGCTCGCTGCATTTTACTTCCAAACTGCTATAGGACGCATAGTAGCATGCAGGCTCATCTCCAATGGATGTCCCATGCTGCCACGAAGATTTGGCAGCACATAACTGGGTCACACTGTGCAGCGAGAGAAAAGGCAAAAGAGATTGAGATGCACTTTGCCCCAGCTTCAGTCTTACAGAACTCGTGCACTTGGAGTTCCCAGAGAAGGTTGCGTGCGTGGAGAAGGTTTTCTCCACGTAACCGCTTCTGTTCGCATATTTGCGCACCGCAGAGAGTCGCCCGCTTCTCTCTCGCGCTTTGCGAGCCAAGGACGCCTAGCCGGCGAAGGTGCGTCTTCGGCGGCTGCAAAGCGAAGCGAGAGCCGGTACGGCGCCCTGCTGCTGTGCTCGCTGCATTTCACATCCAAACTACACCAGCACGCATAGCAGCATGCAGGCTCATCTCCAAAGGAAGTTCGCCACTGCCACGAAGATTTGGCAGCACTGGCACTGGGTCACACAGTGCAGCGAGAGAAAAAGCAAGAGAGATTGAGATGCACTTTGCCCCAGCTTCAGTCTTACAGAACTCGTGCACTTGGAGTTCCCAGAGAAGGTAGCGTGCGTGGAGAAGGTTTTCTCCACGTAGCCTCTTCTGTTCTCGTTTTTGCCGCACCTCTGAGAGTCGCCCTCTTCTCTCTCGCGCTTTGCGAGCGAAGGGCGCCTAGCCGGTGAAGGTGCGTCTTCGGCGGCTGCAAAGCGAAGCGAGAGCCGGTACGGCGCCCTGCTGTTGTACTCCCCGCATTTCACTTCCAAACTTCACTAGCACGCATAGCAGCATGCAGGCTCGTATCCAAAGGATGTTTCCTGCCGCCACGAAGTTCTGGCAGCACTGGCACTCGGGACGAAAGATGCAGAGAGAGAGGGAGCGAGAGAGAGAGAAAAGAACTTCGCCGCAGCTTCAGCCTTGCAGAACTCGTGCACTTGGTGTTCCCAGAGAAGGTAGCGTGCGTGGAGAAGATTTTCTCCACGTAGCCTCTTCTGTTCTCGTTTTTGCCGCACCGCAGAGAGTCGCCCGCTTCTCTCTCGCGCTTTGCGAGCGAAGGACGCCTAGACGGCGGAGGTGCGTCTTCGGTGGCTGCAAAGCGAAGCGAGAGCCGGCACGGCGCCCTGCTGCTGTACTCCCCGCATTTTACTTCCAAACTGCTATAGGACGCATGGTAGCATGCATGCTCATCTCCAAAAAATGTCCCCTGCCGCCACGAAGATTTGGCAGCACTTAACTGGGTCACAGAGTGCAGCGAGAGAAATAGCAAGAGAGATTGAGATGCACTTTGCCCCAGCTTCAGCCTTGCAGAACTCGTGCACTTGGAGTTCCCAGAGAAGGTAGCGTGCGTGGAGAAGGTTTTCTCCACGTAACCGCTTCTGTTCGCATATTTGCGCACCGCAGAGAGTCGCCCGCTTCTCTCTCGCACTTTGCGAGCGAAGGACGCCTAGCCGGCGAAGGTGTGTCTTCGGCGGCTGCAAAGCGAAGCGAGAGCCGGTACTGCGCCCTGCTGCTGTGCTCGCTGCATTTCACATCCAAACTACACCAGCACTCATAGCAGCATGCAGGCCCATCTCCAAAGGAAGTTCGCCACTGCCACGAAGATTTGGCAGCATTGGCACTGGATCACAGAGTGCAACGAGAGAAAAAGCAAGAGAGATTGAGATGCACTTTGCCCCAGCTTCAGCCTTGCAGAACTCGTGCACTTGGAGTTCCCAGAGAAGGTAGCGTGCGTGGAGAAGGTTTTTTCCACGTAACCGCTTCTGTTCGCATCTTTGCGCACCTCAGAGAGTCGCCCGCTTCTCTCTCGCACTTTGCGAGCGAAGGACGCCTAGCCGGCGAAGGTGCGTCTTCGGCGGCTGCAAAGCGAAGCGAGAGCCGGTACGGCGCCCTGCTGCTGTGCTCGCTGCATTTCACATCCAAACTACACCAGCACGCATAGCAGCATGCAGGCTCATCTCCAAAGGAAGTTCGCCACTGCCACGAAGATTTGGCAGCATTGGCACTGGGTCACACAGTGCAGCGAGAGAAAAAGCAAGAGAGATTGAGATGCACTTTGCCCCAGCTTCAGTCTTACAGAACTCGTGCACTTGGAGTTCCCAGAGAGGGTAGAGTGCGTGGAGAATGTTTTCTCCACGTAGCCTCTTCTGTTCGCGTTTTTGCCGCACCTCTGAGAGTCGCCCTCTTCTCTCTCGCACTTTGCGAGCGAAGGACGCCTAGCTGGCGAAGGTGCGTCTTCGGCGGCTGCAAAGCGAAGCGAGAGCCGGTACGGCGCCCTGCTGTTGTACTCCTCGCATATTACTTCCAAACTTCACTAGCACGCATAGCAGCATGCAGGCTCATCTCCAAAGGAAGTTCGCCACTGCCACGAAGATTTGGCAGCACTGGCACTGGGTCACACAGTGCAGCGAGAGAAAAAGCAAGAGAGATTGAGATGCACTTTGCCCCAGCTTCAGTCTTACAGAACTCGTTCACTTGGAGTTCCCAGAGAAGGCGGCGTGCGTGGGGAATGTTTTCTCCACGTAGCCGCTTCTGTTCGCGTTTTTGCCGCACCGCTGAGAGTCGCCCGCTTCTCTCTCGCACTTTGCGAGCGAAGGGAGCCAAGCCGGCGAAGGTGCGTCTTCGGCGTCTGCAAAGCGAAGCGAGAGCTGGTATGGCGCCCTGCTGCTCTACTCCCGGCATTTTACTTCCAAACTGCACTAGCACGCATAGCAGCATGCAGGCTCATCTCCAAAGGATGTTTCCTGCCGCCACGAAGTTCTGGCAGCACTGGCACTCAGGACTAAATATGCAGAGAGAGAGGGAGCGAGAGAGAGAGAAAAGAACTTCGCCCCAGCTTCAGCCTTGCAGAACTCGTGCACTTGGAGTTCCCAGAGAAGGTAGCGTGCGTGGAGAAGGTTTTCTCCACGTAACCGCTTCTGTTCGCATATTTGCGCACCGCAGAGAGTCGCTCGCTTCTCTCTCGCGCTTTGCGAGCGAAGGACGCCTAGCCGGCGAAGGTGCGTCTTCGGCGGCTGCAAAGCGAAGCGAGAGCCGGTACGGCGCCCTGCTGCTGTGCTCGCTGCATTTCACATCCAAACTACACCAGCACGCATAGCAGCATGCAGGCTCATCTCCAAAGGAAGTTCGCCACTGCCACGAAGATTTGGCAGCACTGGCACTGGGTCACACTGTGCAGCGAGAGAAAAAGCAGGAGAGATTGAGATGCACTTTGCCCCAGCTTCAGTCTTGCAGAACTCGTGCACTTGGAGTTCCCAGAGAGGGTAGAGTGCGTGGAGAATGTTTTCTCCACGTAGCCTCTTCTGTTCGCGTTTTTGCCGCACCTCTGAGTGTCGCCCGCTTCTCTCTCGCGCTTTGCGAGCGAAGGACGCCTAGGCGGCGAAGGTGCGTCTTCGGCGGCTGCAAAGCGAAGCGAGAGCCGGTACGGCGCCCTGCTGTTGTACTCCCCGCATTTTACTTCCAAACTTCACTAGCACGCATAGCAGCATGCAGGCTCATATCCAAAGGATGTTTCCTGCCGCCACGAAGTTCTGGCAGCCCTGGCACTCGGGACGAAAGATGCAGAGAGAGAGGGAGCGAGAGAGAGAGAAAAGAACTTCGCCGCAGCTTCAGCCTTGCAGAACTCGTGCACTTGGTGTTCCCAGAGAAGGTAGCGTGCGTGGAGAAGATTTTCTCCACGTAGCCTCTTCTGTTCTCGTTTTTGCCGCACCGCAGAGAGTCGCCCGCTTCTCTCTCGCGCTTTGCCAGCGAAGGGCGCCTAGCCGGCGGAGGTGCGTCTTCGACGGCTGCAAAGCGAAGCGAGTGCCGGCACGGCGCCCTGCTGCTGTGCTCGCTGCATTTTACTTCCAAACTGCTATAGGACGCATAGTAGCACGCATGCTCATCTCCAAAAAATGTCCCCTGCCGCCACGAAGATTTGGCAGCACTTAACTGGGTCACACTGTGCAGCGAGAGAAAAAGCAAGAGAGATTGAGATGCACTTTGCCCCAGTTTCAGTCTTACAGAACTCGTGCACTTGGAGTTCCCAGAGAAGGTAGCGTGCGTGGAGAATGTTTTCTCCACGTAGCCTCTTCTGTTCGCGTTTTTGCCGCACCGCTCAGAATCGCCCGCTTCTCTCTCGCGCTTTGCCAGCGAAGGACGCCTAGACGGCGAAGGTGCGTCTTCGGCGGCTGCAAAGCGAAGCGAGAGCCGGTATGGCGCCCTGCTGCTTTACTCACCGCATTTTATTTCCAAACTGCACTAGCACGCATAGCAGCATGCAGGCTCATCTCCAAAGGATGTGTCCTGCCGCCACGAAGTTCGGGCAGCACTGGCACTCGGGACTAAATATGCAGAGAGAGAGGGAGCGAGAGAGAGAGAAAAGAACTTCGCCGCAGCTTCAGCCTTGCAGAACTCGTGCACTTGGAGTTCCCAGAGAAGGTAGCGTGCGTGGAGAAGGTTTTCTCCACGTAGCCGCTTCTGTTCGCGTCTTTGCCGCACCGCAGGGCGCCGCCCTCTTCTCTCTCGCGCTTTGCCTGCGAAGGACGCCTAGTCTGCGAAGGTGCGTCTTCTTCGGCAAGAAAGCGAAGCGCGTGCCGGTACGGCGCCCTGCTGCTGTGCTCGCTGCATTTTACTTCCAAACTGCTATAGGAAGCATAGTAGCATGCAGGCTCATCTCCAAAGGATGTCCCATGCTGCCACGAAGATTTGGCAGCACATAACTGGGTCACACTGTGCAGCGAGAGAAAAGGCAAAAGAGATTGAGATGCACTTTGCCCCAGTTCAGTCTTACAGAACTCGTGCACTTGGAGTTCCCAGAGAAGGTAGCGTGCGTGGAGAAGGTTTTCTCCACGTAACCGCTTCTGTTCGCATCTTTGCCGCACCGCAGAGAGTCGCCCGCTTCTCTCTCGCGCTTTGCGAGCGAAGGACGCCTAGCCGGCGAAGGTGCGTCTTCGGCGGCTGCAAAGCGAAGCGAGAGCCGGTACGGCGCCCTGCTGCTGTGCTCGCTGCATTTCACATCCAAACTACACCAGCACGCATAGCAGCATGCAGGCTCATCTCCAAAGGAAGTTCGCCACTGCCACGAAGATTTGGCAGCACTGGCACTGGGTCACACAGTGCAGCGAGAGAAAAAGCAAGAGAGATTGAGATGCACTTTGCCCCAGCTTCAGTCTTACAGAACTCGTGCACTTGGAGTTCCCAGAGAGGGTAGAGTGCGTGGAGAATGTTTTCTCCACGTAGCCTCTTCTGTTCGCGTTTTTGCCGCACCTCTGAGAGTCGCCCTCTTCTCTCTCGCGCTTTGCGAGCGAAGGGCGCCTAGCCGGCGAAGGTGCGTCTTCGGCGGCTGCAAAGCGAAGCGAGAGCCGGTACGGCGCCCTGCTGTTGTACTCCCCGCATTTCACTTCCAAACTTCACTAGCACGCATAGCAGCATGCAGGCTCGTATCCAAAGGATGTTTCCTGCCGCCACGAAGTTCTGGCAGCACTGGCACTCGGGACGAAAGATGCAGAGAGAGAGGGAGCGAGAGAGAGAGAAAAGAACTTCGCCGCAGCTTCAGCCTTGCAGAACTCGTGCACTTGGTGTTCCCAGAGAAGGTAGCGTGCGTGGAGAAGATTTTCTCCACGTAGCCTCTTCTGTTCTCGTTTTTGCCGCACCGCAGAGAGTCGCCCGCTTCTCTCTCGCGCTTTGCGAGCGAAGGACGCCTAGAAGGCGGAGGTGCGTCTTCGGTGGCTGCAAAGCGAAGCGAGAGCCGGCACGGCGCCCTGCTGCTGTACTCCCCGCATTTTACTTCCAAACTGCTATAGGACGCATAGTAGCATGCATGCTCATCTCCAAAGGATGTCCCCTGCCGCCACGAAGATTTGGCAGCCCTTAACTGGGTCACAGAGTGCAGCGAGAGAAATAGCAAGAGAGATTGAGATGCACTTTGCCCCAGCTTCAGCCTTGCAGAACTCGTGCACTTGGAGTTCCCAGAGAAGGTAGCGTGCGTGGAGAAGGTTTTCTCCACGTAACCGCTTCTGTTCGCATATTTGCGCACCGCAGAGAGTCGCCCGCTTCTCTCTCGCACTTTGCGAGCGAAGGACGCCTAGCCGACGAAGGTGCGTCTTCGGCGGCTGCAAAGCGAAGCGAGAGCCGGTACGGCGCCCTGCTGCTGTGCTCGCTGCATTTCACATCCAAACTACACCAGCACTCATAGCAGCATGCAGGCCCATCTCCAAAGGAAGTTCGCCACTGCCACGAAGATTTGGCAGCATTGGCACTGGGTCACAGAGTGCAACGAGAGAAAAAGCAAGAGAGATTGAGATGCACTTTGCCCCAGCTTCAGCCTTGCAGAACTCGTGCACTTGGAGTTCCCAGAGAAGGTAGCGTGCGTGGGGAATGTTTTCTCCACGTAGCCGCTTCTGTTCGCGTTTTTGCCGCACCGCAGAGCGTCGCCCGCTTCTCTCTCGCGCTTTGCGAGCGAAGGGAGCCAAGCCGGCGAAGGTGCGTCTTCGGCGGCTGCAAAGCGAAGCGAGAGCTGGTATGGCGCCCTGCTGCTGTACTCCCCGCATTTTACTTCCAAACTGCACTAGCACGCATAGCAGCATGCAGGCTCATCTCCAAAGGATGTTTCCTGCCGCCACGAAGTTCTGGCAGCACTGGCGCTCGGGACTAAATATGCAGAGAGAGAGGGAGCGAGAGAGAGAGAAAAGAACTTCGCCCCAGCTTCAGTCTTACAGAACTCGTGCACTTGGAGTTCCCAGAGAAGGTAGCGTGCGTGGAGAAGGTTTTCTCCACGTAGCCGCTTCTGTTCGCATCTTTGCCGCACCGCAGAGCGCCGCCACCTTCACTCTCGCGCTTTGCCTGCGAAGGACGCCTAGCCGGCGAAGGTGCGTCTTCTTCGGCAAGAAAGCGAAGCGAGAGCCGGTACGGCGCCCTGCTGCTGTGCTCCCCGCATTTGACATCCAAACTACACCAGCACGCATAGCAGCATGCAGGCTCATCTCCAAAGGAAGTTCGCCACTGCCACGAAGATTTGGCAGCACTGGCACTGGGTCACTCAGTGCAGCGAGAGAAAAAGCAAGAGAGATTGAGATGCACTTTGCCCCAGCTTCAGTCTTACAGAACTCGTGCACTTGGAGTTCCCAGAGAGGGTAGAGTGCGTGGAGAATGTTTTCTCCACGTAGCCTCTTCTGTTCGCGTTTTTGCCGCACCGCAGAGCGTCGCCCGCTTCTCTCTCGCGCTTTGCGAGCGAAGGGCGCCTAGCCGGCGAAGGTGCGTCTTCGGCGGCTGCAAAGCGAAGCGAGAGCCGGCACGGCGCCCTGCTGCTGTGCTCGCTGCATTTCACATCCAAACTACACCAGCACGCATAGCAGCATGCAGGCTCATCTCCAAAGGAAGTTCGCCACTGCCACGAAGATTTGGCAGCACTGGCACTGGGTCACACAGTGCAGCGTGAGAAAAAGCAAGAGAGATTGAGATGCACTTTGCCCCAGCTTCAGTCTTACAGAACTCGTGCACTTGGAGTTCCCAGAGAGGGTAGAGTGCGTGGGGAATGTTTTCTCCACGTAGCCTCTTCTGTTCGCGTTTTTGCCGCACCTCTGAGAGTCGCCCGCTTCTCTCTCGCGCTTTGCGAGCGAAGGACGCCTAGCCGGCGAAGGTGCGTCTTCGGCGGCTGCAAAGCGAAGCGAGAGCCGGTACGGCGCCCTGCTGTTGTACTCCCCGCATTTTACTTCCAAACTTCACTAGCACGCATAGCAGCATGCAGGCTCATATCCAAAGGATGTTTCCTGCCGCCACGAAGTTCTGGCAGCCCTGGCACTCGGGACGAAAGATGCAGAGAGAGAGGGAGCGAGAGAGAGAGAAAAGAACTTCGCCGCAGCTTCAGCCTTGCAGAACTCGTGCACTTGGTGTTCCCAGAGAAGGTAGCGTGCGTGGAGAAGATTTTCTCCACGTAGCCTCTTCTGTTCTCGTTTTTGCCGCACCGCAGAGAGTCGCCCTCTTCTCTCTCGCGCTTTGCGAGCGAAGGGCGCCTAGACGGCGGAGGTGCGTCTTCGGCGGCAGCAAAGCGATGCGAGTGCCGGCACGGCGCCCTGCTGCTGTGCTCGCTGCATTTTACTTCCAAACTGCTATAGGACGCATAGTAGCATGCATGCTCATCTCCAAAGGATGTCCCCTGCCGCCACGAAGATTTGGCAGCACTTAACTGGGTCACACTGTGCAGCGAGAGAAAAAGCAAGAGAGATTGAGATGCACTTTGCCTCAGCTTCAGTCTTACAGAACTCGTTCACTTGGAGTTCCCAGAGAAGGCGGCGTGCGTGGGGAATGTTTTCTCCACGTAGCCGCTTCTGTTCGCGTTTTTGCCGCACCGCTGAGAGTCGCCCGCTTCTCTCTCGCACTTTGCGAGCGAAGGGAGCCAAGCCGGCGAAGGTGCGTCTTCGGCGTCTGCAAAGCGAAGCGAGAGCTGGTATGGCGCCCTGCTGCTGTACTCCCGGCATTTTACTTCCAAACTGCACTAGCACGCATAGCAGCATGCAGGCTCATCTCCAAAGGATGTTTCCTGCCGCCACGAAGTTCTGGCAGCACTGGCACTCGGGACTAAATATGCAGAGTAAGAGGGAGCGAGAGAGAGAGAAAAGAACTTCGCCGCAGCTTCAGCCTTGCAGAACTCGTGCACTTGGTGTTCCCAGAGAAGGTAGCGTGCGTGGAGAAGGTTTTCTCCACGTAGCCGCTTCTGTTCGCATCTTTGCCGCACCGCAGAGCGGCGCCCGCTTTACTCTCGCGCTTTGCCTGCGAAGGACGCCTAGCCGGCGAAGGTGCGTCTTCTTCGGCAAGAAAGCGAAGCGAGAGCCGGTACGGCGCCCTGCTGCTGTGCTCCCCGCATTTGACATCCAAACTACACCAGCACGCATAGCAGCATGCAGGCTCATCTCCAAAGGAAGTTCGCCACTGCCACGAAGATTTGGCAGCACTGGCACTGGGTCACACTGTGCAGCGAGAGAAAAAGCAAGAGAGATTGAGATGCAATTTGCCCCAGCTTCAGCCTTGCGGAACTCTTACACTTGGAGTTCCCAGAGAAGGTAGCGTGCGTGGAGAAGGTTTTCTCCACGTATCCTCTTCTGTTCGCGTTTTTGCCGCACCGCTCAGAATCGCCCGCTTCTCTCTCGCGCTTTGCCAGCGAAGGACGCCTAGACGGCGAAGGTGCGTCTTCGGCGGCTGCAAAGCGAAGCGAGAGCCGGTACGGCGCCCTGCTGCTGTGCTCGCTGCATTTCACACCCAAACTACACCAGCACGCATAGCAGCATGCAGGCTCATCTCCAAAGGTAGTTCGCCACTGCCACGAAGTTCTGGCAGCACTGGCACTGGGTCAAACTGTTCAGCGAGAGAAATAGCAAGAGAGATTGAGATTCACTTTGCCCCAGCTTCAGTGTTACAGAACTCGTGAACTTGGTGTTCCCAGAGAAGGTAGCGTGCGTGGAGAATGTTTTCTCCACGTAGCCTCTTCTGTTCGCGTTTTTGCCGCACCGCTCAGAATCGCCCGCTTCTCTCTCGCGCTTTGCCAGCGAAGGACGCCTAGCTGGCGAAGGTGCGTCTTCGGCGGCTGCAAAGCGAAGCGAGAGCCGGTATGGCGCCCTGCTGCTTTACTCACCGCATTTTATTTCCAAACTGCACTAGCACGCATAGCAGCATGCAGGCTAATCTCCAAAGGATGTGTCCTGCCGCCACAAAGTTCTGGCAGCCCTAGCACTCGGGACTAAATATGCAGAGAGAGAGGGAGCGAGAGAGAGAGAAAAGAACTTCGCCGCAGCTTCAGTGTTACAGAACTCGTGAACTTGGTGTTCCCAGAGAAGGTAGCGTGCGTGGAGAAGATTTTCTCCACGTAGCTTCTTCTGTTCTCGTTTTTACCGCACCGCAGAGAGTCGCCCGCTTCTCTCTCGCGCTTTGCGAGCGAAGGACGCCTAGCCGGCGAAGGTGCGTCTTCGGCGGCTGCAAAGCGAAGCGAGAGCCGGTACGGCGCCCTGCTGCTGTGCTCGCTGCATTTTACTTCCAAACTGCTATAGGACGCATAGTAGCATGCATGCTCATCTCCAAAGGATGTCCCCTGCCGCCACGAAGATTTGGCAGCATTTAACTGGGACACACAGTGCAGCGAGAGAGAAAGCAAGAGAGATTGAGATGCACTTTGCCCCAGCTTCAGCCTAGCAGAACTCGCGCACTTGGAGTTCCCAGAGAAGGTAGTGTGCGTGGAGAAGGTTTTCTCCACGTAACCGCTTCTGTTCTCGTTTTTGCCGCACCGCAGAGAGTCGCCCGCTTCTCTCTCGCGCTTTGCGAGCGAAGGGAGCCAAGCCGGCGAAGGTGCGTCTTCGGCGGCTGCAAAGCGAAGCGAGAGCTGGTATGGCGCCCTGCTGCTGTACTCCCCGCATTTTACTTCCAAACTGCACTAGCACGCATAGCAGCATGCAGGCTCATCTCCAAAGGATGTTTCCTGCCGCCACGAAGTTCTGGCAGCACTGGCACTCGGGACTAAATATGCAGAGAGAGAGGGAGCGAGAGAGAGAGAAAAGAACTTCGCCCCAGCTTCAGTCTTACAGAACTCGTGCACTTGGAGTTCCCAGAGAAGGTAGCGTGCGTGGAGAAGGTTTTCTCCACGTAGCCGCTTCTGTTCGCATCTTTGCCGCACCGCAGAGCGCCGCCACCTTCACTCTCGCGCTTTGCCTGCGAAGGACGCCTAGCCGGCGAAGGTGCGTCTTCTTCGGCAAGAAAGCGAAGCGAGAGCCGGTACGGCGCCCTGCTGCTGTGCTCCCCGCATTTGACATCCAAACTACACCAGCACGCATAGCAGCATGCAGGCTCATCTCCAAAGGAAGTTCGCCACTGCCACGAAGATTTGGCAGCACTGGCACTGGGTCACACAGTGCAGCGAGAGAAAAAGCAAGAGAGATTGAGATGCACTTTGCCCCAGCTTCAGTCTTACAGAACTCGTGCACTTGGAGTTCCCAGAGAGGGTAGAGTGCGTGGAGAATGTTTTCTCCACGTAGCCTCTTCTGTTCGCGTTTTTGCCGCACCGCAGAGCGTCGCCCGCTTCTCTCTCGCGCTTTGCGAGCGAAGGGCGCCTAGCCGGCGAAGGTGCGTCTTCGGCGGCTGCAAAGCGAAGCGAGAGCCGGTACGGCGCCCTGCTGCTGTGCTCGCTGCATTTCACATCCAAACTACACCAGCACGCATAGCAGCATGCAGGCTCATCTCCAAAGGAAGTTCGCCACTGCCACGAAGATTTGGCAGCACTGGCACTGGGTCACACAGTGCAGCGAGAGAAAAAGCAAGAGAGATTGAGATGCACTTTGCCCCAGCTTCAGTCTTACAGAACTCGTGCACTTGGAGTTCCCAGAGAAGGTGGCGTGCGTGGGGAATGTTTTCTCCACGTAGCCGCTTCTGTTCGCGTTTTTGCCGCACCGCAGAGCGTCGCCCGCTTCTCTCTCGCGCTTTGCGAGCGAAGGGAGCCAAGCCGGCGAAGGTGCGTCTTCGGCGGCTGCAAAGCGAAGCGAGAGCCGGTATGGCGCCCTGCTGCTGTACTCCCCGCATTTTACTTCCAAACTGCACTAGCACGCATAGCGGCATGCAGGCTCATCTCCAAAGGATGTTTCCTGCCGCCACGAAGTTCTGGCAGCACTGGCACTCGGGACTAAATATGCAGAGAGAGAGGGAGCGAGAGAGAGAGAAAAGAACTTCGCCCCAGCTTCAGCCTTGCAGAACTCGTGCACTTGGAGTTCCCCGAGAAGGTAGCGTGCGTGGAGAAGGTTTTCTCCACGTAACCGCTTCTGTTCGCATCTTTGCCGCACCGCAGAGCGCCTCCCGCTTCTCTCTCGCGCTTTGCGAGCGAAGGACGCCTAGCCGGCGAAGGTGCGTCTTCTTCGGCAAGAAAGCGAAGCGAGAGCCGGTACGGCGCCCTGCTGCTGTGCTCCCCGCATTTGACATCCAAACTACACCAGCAAGCATAGCAGCATGCAGGCTCATCTCCAAAGGAAGTTCGCCACTGCCACGAAGATTTGGCAGCACTGGCACTGGGTCACACTGTGCAGCGAGAGAAAAAGCAAGAGAGATTGAGATGCACTTTGCCGCAGCTTCAGTCTTAAAGAACTCGTGCACTTGGAGTTCCCAGAGAAGGTAGCGTGCGTGGAGAAGGTTTCCTCCACGTAGCCCCTCCTGTTCGCGTTTTTGCCGCACCTCTGAGAGCCGCCCGCTTCTCTCTCGCGCTTTGCGAGCTTTAGACTCCTAGCCGACGAAGATGCGTCTTCGGCGGCTGCAAAGCGAAGCGAGAGCCGGTACGGCGCCCGGCTGCTGTACTCCCCGCATTTCACTTCCAAACTTCACTAGCACGCATAGCAGCATGCAGGCTCATATCCAAAGGATGTTTCCTGCCGCCACGAAGTTCTGGCAGCACTGGCACTCGGGACTAAATATGCAGAGAGAGAGGGAGCGAGAGAGAGAGAAAAGAACTTCGCCGCAGCTTCAGCCTTGCAGAACTCGTGCACTTGGAGTTCCCAGAGAAGGTAGCGTGCGTGGAGAAGGTTTTCTCCACGTAGCCGCTTCTGTTCGCATCTTTGCCGCACCGCAGAGAGTCGCCCGCTTCTCTCTCGCGCTTTTCGAGCGAAGGACGCCTAGACGGCGGAGGTGCGTCTTCGGCGGCTGCAAAGCGAAGCGAGAGCCGGCACGGCGCCCTGCTGCTGTACTCCCCGCATTTTACTTCCAAACTTCTATAGGACGCATAGTAGCATGCAGGCTCATCTCCAAAGGATGTCCCCTGCCGCCACGAAGATTTGGCAGCACTTAACTGGGTCACACAGTGCAGCGAGAGAAAAAGCAAGAGAGATTGAGATGCACTTTTCCCCAGCTTCAGCCTTGCAGAACTCGTGCACTTGGAGTTCCCAGAGAAGGTAGCGTGCGTGGAGAAGGTTTTCTCCACGTAACCGCTTCTGTTCGCATATTTGCGCACCTCAGAGAGTCGCCCGCTTCTCTCTCGCACTTTGCGAGCGAAGGACGCCTAGACGGCGAAGGTGCGTCTTCGGCGGCTGCAAAGCGAAGCGAGAGCCGGTACGGCGCCCTGCTGCTGTGCTCGCTGCATTTCACATCCAAACTACACCAGCACGCATAGCAGCATGCAGGTTCATCTCCAAAGGAAGTTCGCCACTGCCACGAAGATTTGGCAGCACTGGCACTGGGTCACACAGTGCAGCGAAGGAAAAAGCAAGAGAGATTGAGATGCACTTTGCCCCAGCTTCAGTCTTACAGAACTCGTGCACTTGGAGTTCCCAGAGAAGGTGGCGTGCGTGGGGAATGTTTTCTCCACGTAGCCGCTTCTGTTCGCGTTTTTGCCGCACCGCAGAGCGTCGCCCGCTTCTCTCTCGCGCTTTGCGAGCGAAGGGAGCCAAGCCGGCGAAGGTGCGTCTTCGGCGTCTGCAAAGCGAAGCGAGAGCTGGTATGGCGCCCTGCTGCCGTACTCCCCGCATTTTACTTCCAAACTGCACTAGCACGCATAGCAGCATGCAGGCTCATCTCCAAAGGATGTTTCCCGCCGCCACGAAGTTCTGGCAGCACTGGCACTCGGGACTAAATATGCAGAGAGAGAGGGAGCGAGAGAGAGAGAAAAGAACTTCGCCCTAGCTTCAGTCTTACAGAACTCGTGCACTTGGAGTTCCCAGAGAAGGTAGCGTGCGTGGAGAAGGTTTTCTCCACGTAGCCGCTTCTGTTCGCATCTTTGCCGCACCGCAGAGCGCCGCCACCTTCACTCTCGCGCTTTGCCTGCGAAGGACGCCTAGCCGGCGAAGGTGCGTCTTCTTCGGCAAGAAAGCGAAGCGAGAGCCGGTACGGCGCCCTGCTGCTGTGCTCGCTGCATTTCACATCCAAACTACACCAGCACGCATAGCAGCATGCAGGCTCATCTCCAAAGGAAGTTCGCCACTGCCACGAAGATTTGGCAGCACTGGCACTGGGTCACACAGTGCAGCGAGAGAAAAAGCAAGAGAGATTGAGATGCACTTTGCCCCAGCTTCAGTCTTACAGAACTCGTGCACTTGGAGTTCCCAGAGAAGGTGGCGTGCGTGGGGAATGTTTTCTCCACGTAGCCGCTTCTGTTCGCGTTTTTGCCGCACCTCTGAGCGTCGCCCGCTTCTCTCTCGCGCTTTGCGAGCGAAGGGAGCCAAGCCGGCGAAGGTGCGACTTCGGCGGCTGCAAAGCGAAGCGAGAGCCGGTATGGCGCCCTGCTGCTGTACTCCCCGCATTTTACTTCCAAACTGCACTAGCACGCATAGCAGCATGCAGGCTCATCTCCAAAGGATGTTTCCTGCCGCCACGAAGTTCTGGCAGCACTGGCACTCGGACAAAATATGCAGAGAGAGAGGGAGCGAGAGAGAGAGAAAAGAACTTCGCCCCAGCTTCAGTCTTACAGAACTCGTGCACTTGGAGTTCCCAGAGAAGGTAGCGTGCGTGGAGAAGGTTTTCTCCACGTAACCGCTTCTGTTCGCATATTTGCGCACCGCAGAGAGTCGCCCGCTTCTCTCTCGCGCTTTGCGAGCGAAGGGCGCCTAGCCGGCGAAGGTGCGTCTTCGGCGGCTGCAAAGCGAGGCGAGAGCCGGTACGGCGCCCTGCTGCTGTACTCCCCGCATTTAACTTCCAAACGGCACTAGCACGCATAGCAGCATGCAGGCTCATCTCCAAAGGATGTTTCCTGCCGCCACGAAGTTCTGGAAGCACTGGCACTCGGGACAAAATATGCAGAGAGAGAGGAAGCGAGAGAGAGAGAAAAGAACTTCGCCACAGCTTCAGCCTTGCTGAACTCGTGCACTTGGTGTTCCCAGAGAAGGTAGAGTGCGTGGGGAATGTTTTCTCCACGTAGCCGCTTCTGTTCGCATTTTTGCCGCACCGCTGAGAGTCGCCCTCTTCTCTCTCGCACTTTGCGAGCGAAGGGCGACTAGCCGGCGAAAGTGCGTCTTCGGCGGCTGCAAAGCGAAGAGAGAGCCGGTACGGCGCCCTGCTGCTGTGCTCACCGCATTTTACTTCCAAACTACACCAGCAAGCATAGCAGCATGCAGGCTCATCTCCAAAGGATGTTTGCCACTGCCACGAAGATTTGGCAGCACTGGCACTAAGTCACACTGTGTAGAGAGAGAAAAAGCAAGAGAGATTGAGATGCACTTTGCCCTAGCTACAGTCTTACAGAACTCATGCACTTGGAGTTCCCAGAGAAGGTAGCGTGCGTGGACAATGTTTTCTCCACGTAGCCTCTTCTGTTCGCGTTTTTTCCGCACCGCTCAGAGTCGCCCGCTTCTCTCTCGCGCTTTGCGAGCTTTAGACTCCTAGCCGACGAAGATGCGTCTTCGGCGGCTGCAAAGCGAAGCGAGAGCCAGTACGGCGCCCGGCTGCTGTACTCCCCGCATTTCACATCCATACTGCACTAGCACACATAGCAGCATGCAGACTCATCTCCAAAAGATGTTTCCTGCCGCCACGAAGTTCTGGCATCACTGGCACTCGGGACTAAATATGCAGAGAGAGGGAGCGAGAGAGAGAGAAAAGAACTTCGCCCCAGCTTCAGCCTTGCAGAACTCGTGCACTTGGAGTTCCCAGAGAAGGTAGCGTGCGTGGAGAAGGTTTTCTCCACGTAGCCGCTTCTGTTCGCGTCTTTGCCGCACCGCAGAGCGCCGCCCTCTTCTCTCTCGCGCTTTGCGAGCGAAGGACGCCTAGCCGGCGAAGGTGCGTCTTCTTCGGCAAGAAAGCGAAGCTCGTGCCGGTACGGCGCCCTGCTGCTGTGCTCGCTGCATTTTACTTCCAAACTGCTATAGGACGCATAGTAGCATGCAGGCTCATCTCCAAAAGATGTCCCATGCTGCCACGAAGATTTGGCAGCACATAACTGGGTCACACTGTGCAGCGAGAGAAAAGGCAAAAGAGATTGAGATGCACTTTGCCCCAGCTTCAGTCTTACAGAACTCGTGCACTTGGAGTTCCCAGAGAAGGTAGCGTGCGTGGAGAAGGTTTTCTCCACGTAACCGCTTCTGTTCGCATATTTGCGCACCGCAGAGAGTCGCCCGCTTCTCTCTCGCGCTTTGCGAGCGAAGGGCGCCTAGCCGGCGAAGGTGCGTCTTCGGCGGCTGCAAAGCGAGGCGAGAGCCGGTACGGCGCCCTGCTGCTGTACTCCCCGCATTTAACTTCCAAACGGCACTAGCACGCATAGCAGCATGCAGGCTCATCTCCAAAGGATGTTTCCTGCCGCCACGAAGTTCTGGAAGCACTGGCACTCGGGACAAAATATGCAGAGAGAGAGGAAGCGAGAGAGAGAGAAAAGAACTTCGCCACAGCTTCAGCCTTGCTGAACTCGTGCACTTGGTGTTCCCAGAGAAGGTAGAGTGCGTGGGGAATGTTTTCTCCACGTAGCCGCTTCTGTTCGCATTTTTGCCGCACCGCTGAGAGTCGCCCTCTTCTCTCTCGCACTTTGCGAGCGAAGGGCGACTAGCCGGCGAAAGTGCGTCTTCGGCGGCTGCAAAGCGAAGAGAGAGCCGGTACGGCGCCCTGCTGCTGTGCTCACCGCATTTTACTTCCAAACTACACCAGCAAGCATAGCAGCATGCAGGCTCATCTCCAAAGGATGTTTGCCACTGCCACGAAGATTTGGCAGCACTGGCACTAAGTCACACTGTGTAGAGAGAGAAAAAGCAAGAGAGATTGAGATGCACTTTGCCCTAGCTACAGTCTTACAGAACTCATGCACTTGGAGTTCCCAGAGAAGGTAGCGTGCGTGGACAATGTTTTCTCCACGTAGCCTCTTCTGTTCGCGTTTTTTCCGCACCGCTCAGAGTCGCCCGCTTCTCTCTCGCGCTTTGCGAGCTTTAGACTCCTAGCCGACGAAGATGCGTCTTCGGCGGCTGCAAAGCGAAGCGAGAGCCAGTACGGCGCCCGGCTGCTGTACTCCCCGCATTTCACATCCATACTGCACTAGCACACATAGCAGCATGCAGACTCATCTCCAAAAGATGTTTCCTGCCGCCACGAAGTTCTGGCATCACTGGCACTCGGGACTAAATATGCAGAGAGAGGGAGCGAGAGAGAGAGAAAAGAACTTCGCCCCAGCTTCAGCCTTGCAGAACTCGTGCACTTGGAGTTCCCAGAGAAGGTAGCGTGCGTGGAGAAGGTTTTCTCCACGTAGCCGCTTCTGTTCGCGTCTTTGCCGCACCGCAGAGCGCCGCCCTCTTCTCTCTCGCGCTTTGCGAGCGAAGGACGCCTAGCCGGCGAAGGTGCGTCTTCTTCGGCAAGAAAGCGAAGCTCGTGCCGGTACGGCGCCCTGCTGCTGTGCTCGCTGCATTTTACTTCCAAACTGCTATAGGACGCATAGTAGCATGCAGGCTCATCTCCAAAAGATGTCCCATGCTGCCACGAAGATTTGGCAGCACATAACTGGGTCACACTGTGCAGCGAGAGAAAAGGCAAAAGAGATTGAGATGCACTTTGCCCCAGCTTCAGTCTTACAGAACTCGTGCACTTGGAGTTCCCAGAGAAGGTAGCGTGCGTGGAGAAGGTTTTCTCCACGTAACCGCTTCTGTTCGCATATTTGCGCACCGCAGAGAGTCGCCCGCTTCTCTCTCGCGCTTTGCGAGCGAAGGACGCCTAGCCGGCGAAGGTGCGTCTTCGGCGGCTGCAAAGCGAAGCGAGAGCCGGTACGGCGCCCTGCTGCTGTGCTCGCTGCATTTCACATCCAAACTACACCAGCACGCATAGCAGCATGCAGGCTCATCTCCAAAGGAAGTTCGCCACTGCCACGAAGATTTGGCAGCACTGGCACTGGGTCACACAGTGCAGCGAGAGAAAAAGCAAGAGAGATTGAGATGCACTTTGCCCCATCTTCAGTCTTACAGAACTCGTGCACTTGGAGTTCCCAGAGAGGGTAGAGTGCGTGGAGAATGTTTTCTCCACGTAGCCGCTTCTGTTCGCGTTTTTGCCGCACCTCTGAGAGTCGCCCGCTTCTCTCTCGCGCTTTGCGAGCGAAGGGCGCCTAGCCGGCGAAGGTGCGTCTTCGGCGGCTGCAAAGCGAAGCGAGAGCCCGTACGGCGCCCTGCTGTTGTACTCCCCGCATTTCACTTCCAAACTTCACTAGCACGCATAGCAGCATGCAGGCTCATATCCAAAGGATGTTTCCTGCCGCCACGAAGTTCTGGCAGCACTGGCACTCGGGACGAAAGATGCAGAGAGAGAGGGAGCGAGAGAGAGAGAAAAAAACTTCGCCGCAGCTTCAGCCTTGCAGAACTCGTGCACTTGGTGTTCCCAGAGAAGGTAGCGTGCGTGGAGAAGATTTTCTCCACGTAGCCTCTTCTGTTCTCGTTTTTGCCGCACCGCAGAGAGTCGCCCGCTTCTCTCTCGCGCTTTGCGAGCGAAGGACGCCTAGACGGCGGAGGTGCGTCTTCGGCGGCTGCAAAGCGAAGCGAGAGCCGGCACGGCGCCCTGCTGCTGTACTCCCCGCATTTTACTTCCAAACTTCTATAGGACGCATAGTAGCATGCAGGCTCATCTCCAAAGGATGTCCCCTGCCGCCACGAAGATTTGGCAGCACTTAACTGGGTCACACAGTGCAGCGAGAGAAAAAGCAAGAGAGATTGAGATGCACTTTGCCCCAGCTTCAGCCTTGCAGAACTCGTGCACTTGGAGTTCCCAGAGAAGGTAGCGTGCGTGGAGAAGGTTTTCTCCACGTAACCGCTTCTGTTCGCATATTTGCGCACCTCAGAGAGTCGCCCGCTTCTCTCTCGCACTTTGCGAGCGAAGGACGCCTAGACGGCGAAGGTGCGTCTTCGGCGGCTGCAAAGCGAAGCGAGAGCCGGTACGGCGCCCTGCTGCTGTGCTCGCTGCATTTCACATCCAAACTACACCAGCACGCATAGCAGCATGCAGGCTCATCTCCAAAGGAAGTTCGCCACTGCCACGAAGATTTGGCAGCACTGGCACTGGGTCACACAGTGCAGCGAGAGAAAAAGCAAGAGAGATTGAGATGCACTTTGCCCCAGCTTCAGTCTTACAGAACTCGTGCACTTGGAGTTCCCAGAGAAGGTGGCGTGCGTGGGGAATGTTTTCTCCACGTAGCCTCTTCTGTTCGCGTTTTTGCCGCACCGCAGAGCGTCGCCCGCTTCTCTCTCGCGCTTTGCGAGCGAAGGGAGCCAAGCCGGCGAAGGTGCGTCTTCGGCGGCTGCAAAACGAAGCGAGAGCCGGTATGGCGCCCTGCTGCTGTACTCCCCGCATTTTACTTCCAAACTTCACTAGCACGCATAGCAGCATGCAGGCTCATCTCCAAAGGATGTTTCCTGCCGCCACGAAGTTCTGGCAGCACTGGCACTCGGGACAAAATATGCAGAGAGAGAGGGAGCGAGAGAGAGAGAAAAGAACTTCGCCCCAGATTCAGTCTTACAGAACTCGTGCACTTGGAGTTCCCAGAGAAGGTAGCGTGCGTGGAGAAGGTTTTCTCCACGTAGCCGCTTCTGTTCGCATCTTTGCCGCACCGCAGAGCGCCGCCACCTTCACTCTCGCGCTTTGCCTGCGAAGGACGCCTAGCCGGCGAAGGTGCGTCTTCTTCGGCAAGAAAGCGAAGCGAGAGCCTGTACGGCGCCCTGCTGCTGTGCTCCCCGCATTTGACATCCAAACTACACCAGCACGCATAGCAGCATGCAGGCTCATCTCCAAAGGAAGTTCGCCACTGCCACGAAGATTTGGCAGCACTGGCACTGGGTCACACAGTGCAGCGAGAGAAAAAGCAAGAGAGATTGAGATGCACTTTGCACAAGCTTCAGTCTTACAGAACTCGTGCACTTGGAGTTCCCAGAGAGGGTAGAGTGCGTGGAGAATGTTTTCTCCACGTAGCCTCTTCTGTTCGCGTTTTTGCCGCACCGCAGAGCGTCGCCCGCTTCTCTCTCGCGCTTTGCGAGCGAAGGGCGCCTAGCCGGCGAAGGTGCGTCTTCGGCGGCTGCAAAGCGAAGCGAGAGCCGGTACGGCGTCCTGCTGCTGTGCTCGCTGCATTTCACATCCAAACTACACCAGCACGCATAGCAGCATGCAGGCTCATCTCCAAAGGAAGTTCGCCACTGCCACGAAGATTTGGCAGCACTGGCACTGGGTCACACTGTGCAGCGAGAGAAATAGCAAAAGAGATTGAGATGCACTTTGCCCCAGCTTCAGCCTTGCAGAACTCTTGCACTTGGAGTTCCCAGAGAAGGTAGCGTGCGTGGAGAAGGTTTTCTCCACGTAGCCTCTTCTGTTCGCATTTTTGCCGCACCGCTCAGAATCGCCCGCTTCTCTCTCGCGCTTTGCGAGCGAAGGGCGCCTAGACGGCGAAGGTGCGTCTTGGGCGGCTGCAAAGCGTAGCGAGAGCCGGCACGGCGCCCTGCTGCTGTACTCCCCGCATTTTACTTCCAAACTGCACTAGCACGCATAGCATCATGCAGGCGCATCTCCAAAGGATGTTTCCTGCCGCCACGAAGTTCTGGCAGCACTGGCACTGGGTCAAACTGTTCAGCGAGAGAAATAGCAAGAGAGATTTAGATGCATTTTGCCCCAGCTTCAGTCTTACAGAACTCGTGCACTTGGAGTTCTTAGAGAGGGTGGCGTGCGTGGGGAATGTTTTCTCCACGTAGCCGCTTCTGTTCGCGTTTTTGCCGCACCGCAGAGCGTCTCCCGCTTCTCTCTCACGCTTTGCGAGCGAAGGGAGCCAAGCCGGCGAAGGTGCGTCTTCGGCGGCTGCAAAGCGAAGCGAGAGCCGGTATGGCGCCCTGCTGCTGTACTCCTCGCATTTTACTTCCAAACTGCACTAGCACGCATGGCAGCATGCACGCTCATCTCCAAAGGATGTTTCCTGCCGCCACGAAGTTCTGGCAGCACTGGCACTCGGGACAATATATGCAGAGAGAGAGGGAGCGAGAGAGAGAGAAAAGAACTTCGCCCCAGCTTCAGCCTTGCAGAACTCGTGCACTTGGTGTTCCCAGAGAAGGTAGCGTGCGTGGGGAATGTTTTCTCCACGTAGCCGCTTCTGTTCGCATTTTTGCCGCACCGCTGAGAGTCGCCCTCTTCTCTCTCGCGCTTTGCGAGCGAAGGGCGACTAGCCGGCGAAAGTGCGTCTTCGGCGGCTGCAAAGCGAAGAGAGAGCCGGTACGGCGCCCTGCTGCTGTGCTCACCGCATTTTACTTCCAAACTACACCAGCAAGCATAGCAGCATGCAGGCTCATCTCCAAAGGATGTTTGCCACTGCCACGAAGATTTGGCAGCACTGGCACTAAGTCACACTGTGTAGAGAGAGAAAAAGCAAGAGAGATTGAGATGCACTTTGCCCTAGCTACAGTCTTACAGAACTCATGCACTTGGAGTTCCCAGAGAAGGTAGCGTGCGTGGACAATGTTTTCTCCACGTATCCTCTTCTGTTCGCGTTTTTGCCGCACCGCTCAGAGTCGCCCGCTTCTCTCTCGCGCTTTGCGAGCTTTAGACTCCTAGCCGACAAAGATGCGTCTTCGGCAGCTGCAAAGCGAAGCGAGAGCCGGTACGGCGCCCGGCTGCTGTACTCCCCGCATTTCACATCCATACTGCACTAGCACACATAGCAGCATGCAGACTCATCTCCAAAAGATGTTTCCTGCCGCCACGAAGTTCTGGCATCACTGGCACTCGGGACTAAATATGCAGAGAGAGGGAGCGAGAGAGAGAGAAAAGAACTTCGCCCCAGCTTCAGCCTTGCAGAACTCGTGCACTTGGAGTTCCCAGAGAAGGTAGCGTGCGTGGAGAAGGTTTTCTCCACGTAGCCGCTTCTGTTCGCGTCTTTGCCGCACCGCAGAGCGCCGCCCTCTTCTCTCTCGCGCTTTGCGAGCGAAGGACGCCTAGCCGGCGAAGGTGCGTCTTCTTCGGCAAGAAAGCGAAGCTCGTGCCGGTACGGCGCCCTGCTGCTGTGCTCGCTGCATTTTACTTCCAAACTGCTATAGGACGCATAGTAGCATGCAGGCTCATCTCCAAAAGATGTCCCATGCTGCCACGAAGATTTGGCAGCACATAACTGGGTCACACTGTGCAGCGAGAGAAAAGGCAAAAGAGATTGAGATGCACTTTGCCCCAGCTTCAGTCTTACAGAACTCGTGCACTTGGAGTTCCCAGAGAAGGTAGCGTGCGTGGAGAAGGTTTTCTCCACGTAACCGCTTCTGTTCGCATATTTGCGCACCGCAGAGAGTCGCCCGCTTCTCTCTCGCGCTTTGCGAGCGAAGGACGCCTAGCCGGCGAAGGTGCGTCTTCGGCGGCTGCAAAGCGAAGCGAGAGCCGGTACGGCGCCCTGCTGCTGTGCTCGCTGCATTTCACATCCAAACTACACCAGCACGCATAGCAGCATGCAGGCTCATCTCCAAAGGAAGTTCGCCACTGCCACGAAGATTTGGCAGCACTGGCACTGGGTCACACAGTGCAGCGAGAGAAAAAGCAAGAGAGATTGAGATGCACTTTGCCCCATCTTCAGTCTTACAGAACTCGTGCACTTGGAGTTCCCAGAGAGGGTAGAGTGCGTGGAGAATGTTTTCTCCACGTAGCCGCTTCTGTTCGCGTTTTTGCCGCACCTCTGAGAGTCGCCCGCTTCTCTCTCGCGCTTTGCGAGCGAAGGGCGCCTAGCCGGCGAAGGTGCGTCTTCGGCGGCTGCAAAGCGAAGCGAGAGCCCGTACGGCGCCCTGCTGTTGTACTCCCCGCATTTCACTTCCAAACTTCACTACCACGCATAGCAGCATGCAGGCTCATATCCAAAGGATGTTTCCTGCCGCCACGAAGTTCTGGCAGCACTGGCACTCGGGACGAAAGATGCAGAGAGAGAGGGAGCGAGAGAGAGAGAAAAGAACTTCGCCGCAGCTTCAGCCTTGCAGAACTCGTGCACTTGGTGTTCCCAGAGAAGGTAGCGTGCGTGGAGAAGATTTTCTCCACGTAGCCTCTTCTGTTCTCGTTTTTGCCGCACCGCAGAGAGTCGCCCGCTTCTCTCTCGCGCTTTGCGAGCGAAGGACGCCTAGACGGCGGAGGTGCGTCTTCGGCGGCTGCAAAGCGAAGCGAGAGCCGGCACGGCGCCCTGCTGCTGTACTCCCCGCATTTTACTTCCAAACTTCTATAGGACGCATAGTAGCATGCAGGCTCATCTCCAAAGGATGTCCCCTGCCACCACGAAGATTTGGCAGCACTTAACTGGGTCACACAGTGCAGCGAGAGAAAAAGCAAGAGAGATTGAGATGCACTTTGCCCCAGCTTCAGCCTTGCAGAACTCGTGCACTTGGAGTTCCCAGAGAAGGTAGCGTGCGTGGAGAAGGTTTTCTCCACGTAACCGCTTCTGTTCGCATATTTGCGCACCTCAGAGAGTCGCCCGCTTCTCTCTCGCACTTTGCGAGCGAAGGACGCCTAGACGGCGAAGGTGCGTCTTCGGCGGCTGCAAAGCGAAGCGAGAGCCGGTACGGCGCCCTGCTGCTGTGCTCGCTGCATTTCACATCCAAACTACACCAGCACGCATAGCAGCATGCAGGCTCATCTCCAAAGGAAGTTCGCCACTGCCACGAAGATTTGGCAGCACTGGCACTGGGTCACACAGTGCAGCGAGAGAAAAAGCAAGAGAGATTGAGATGCACTTTGCCCCAGCTTCAGTCTTACAGAACTCGTGCACTTGGAGTTCCCAGAGAAGGTGGCGTGCGTGGGGAATGTTTTCTCCACGTAGCCGCTTCTGTTCGCGTTTTTGCCGCACCGCAGAGCGTCGCCCGCTTCTCTCTCGCGCTTTGCGAGCGAAGGGAGCCAAGCCGGCGAAGGTGCGTCTTCGGCGGCTGCAAAACGAAGCGAGAGCCGGTATGGCGCCCTGCTGCTGTACTCCCCGCATTTTACTTCCAAACTGCACTAGCACGCATAGCAGCATGCAGGCTCATCTCCAAAGGATGTTTCCTGCCGCCACGAAGTTCTGGCAGCACTGGCACTCGGGACAAAATATGCAGAGAGAGAGGGAGCGAGAGAGAGAGAAAAGAACTTCGCCCCAGATTCAGTCTTACAGAACTCGTGCACTTGGAGTTCCCAGAGAAGGTAGCGTGCGTGGAGAAGGTTTTCTCCACGTAACCGCTTCTGTTCGCATATTTGCGCACCGCAGAGAGTCGCCCGTTTCTCTCTCGCGCTTTGCGAGCGAAGGACGCCTAGCCGGCGAAGGTGCGTCTTCGGCGGCTGCAAAGCGAAGCGAGAGCCGGTACGGCGCCCTGCTGTTGTACTCCTCGCATTTTACTTCCAAACTTCACTAGCACGCATAGCAGCATGCAGGCTCATCTCCAGAGGAAGTTCGCCACTGCCACGAAGATTTGGCAGCACTGGCACTGGGTCACACAGTGCAGCGAGAGAAAAAGCAAGAGAGATTGAGATGCACTTTGCCCCAGCTTCAGTCTTACAGAACTCGTTCACTTGGAGTTCCCAGAGAAGGTGGCGTGCGTGGGGAATGTTTTCTCCACGTAGCCGCTTCTGTTCGCGTTTTTGCCGCACCGCTGAGAGTCGCCCGCTTCTCTCTCGCGCTTTGCGAGCGAAGGGAGCCAAGCCGGCGAAGGTGCGTCTTCGGCGTCTGCAAAGCGAAGCGAGAGCCGGTACGGCGCCCTGCTGCTGTGCTCGCTGCATTTCACATCCAAACTACACCAGCACGCATAGCAGCATGCAGGCTCATCTCCAAAGGAAGTTCGCCACTGCCACGAAGATTTGGCAGCACTGGCACTGGGTCACACAGTGCAGCGAGAGAAAAAGCAAGAGAGATTGAGATGCACTTTGCCCCAGCTTCAGTCTTACAGAACTCGTGCACTTGGAGTTCCCAGAGAAGGTGGCGTGCGTGGGGAATGTTTTCTCCACGTAGCCGCTTCTGTTCGCGTTTTTGCCGCACCGCAGAGCGTCGCCCGCTTCTCTCTCGCGCTTTGCGAGCGAAGGGAGCCAAGCCGGCGAAGGTGCGTCTTCGGCGGCTGCAAAGCGAAGCGAGAGCCGGTATGGCGCCCTGCTGCTGTACTCCCCGTATTTTACTTCCAAACTGCTCTAGCACGCAAAGCAGCATGCAGGCTCATCTCCAAAGGATGTTTCCTGCCGCCACGAATTTCTGGCAGCACTGGCACTCGGGACTAAATATGCAGAGAGAGAGGGAGCGAGAGAGAGAGAAAAGAACTTCGCCCCAGCTTCAGCCTTGCAGAACTCGTGCACTTGGAGTTCCCAGAGAAGGTAGCGTGCGTGGAGAAGGTTTTCTCCACGTAGCCGCTTCTGTTCGCATCTTTGCCGCACCGCAGAGCGCCGCCCGCTTCACTCTCGCGCTTTGCCTGGGAAGGACGCCTAGCCGGCGAAGGTGCGTCTTCGGCGGCTGCAAAGCGAGGCGAGAGCCGGTACGGCGCCCTGCTGCTGTGCTCCCCGCATTTGACATCCAAACTACACCAGCACGCATAGCAGCATGCAGGCTCATCTCCAAAGGAAGTTCGCCACTGCCACGAAGATTTGGCAGCACTGGCACTGGGTCACACTGTGCAGCGAGAGAAATAGCAAGAGAGATTGAGATGCACTTTGCCCCAGCTTCAGCCTTGCAGAACTCTTGCACTTGGAGTTCCCAGAGAAGGTAGCGTGCGTGGAGAAGGTTTTCTCCACGTAGCCTCTTCTGTTCGCATTTTTGCCGCACCGCTCAGAATCGCCCGCTTCTCTCTCGCGCTTTGCGAGCGAAGGGCGCCTAGCCGGCGAAGGTGCGTCTTGGGCGGCTGCAAAGCGTAGCGAGAGCCGGCACGGCGCCCTGCTGCTGTACTCCCCGCATTTTACTTCCAAACTGCACTAGCACGCATAGCATCATGCAGGCGCATCTCCAAAGGATGTTTCTTGCCGCCACGAAGTTCTGGCAGCACTGGCACTGGGTCAAACTGTTCAGCGAGAGAAATAGCAAGAGAGATTTAGATGCATTTTGCCCCAGCTTCAGTCTTACAGAACTCGTGCACTTGGAGTTCTTAGAGAGGGTGGCGTGCGTGGGGAATGTTTTCTCCACGTAGCCGCTTCTGTTCGCGTTTTTGCCGCACTGCAGAGCGTCTCCCGCTTCTCTCTCACGCTTTGCGAGCGAAGGGAGCCAAGCCGGCGAAGGTGCGTCTTCGGCGGCTGCAAAGCGAAGCGAGAGCCGGTATGGCGCCCTGCTGCTGTACTCCTCGCATTTTACTTCCAAACTGCACTAGCACGCATGGCAGCATGCACGCTCATCTCCAAAGGATGTTTCCTGCCGCCACGAAGTTCTGGCAGCACTGGCACTCGGGACAATATATGCAGAGAGAGAGGGAGCGAGAGAGAGAGAAAAGAACTTCGCCCCAGCTTCAGCCTTGCAGAACTCGTGCACTTGGTGTTCCCAGAGAAGGTAGCGTGCGTGGGGAATGTTTTCTCCACGTAGCCGCTTCTGTTCGCATTTTTGCCGCACCGCTGAGAGTCGCCCTCTTCTCTCTCGCGCTTTGCGAGCGAAGGGCGACTAGCCGGCGAAAGTGCGTCTTCGGCGGCTGCAAAGCGAAGAGAGAGCCGGTACGGCGCCCTGCTGCTGTGCTCACCGCATTTTACTTCCAAACTACACCAGCAAGCATACCAGCATGCAGGCTCATCTCCAAAGGATGTTTGCCACTGCCACGAAGATTTGGCAGCACTGGCACTAAGTCACACTGTGTAGAGAGAGAAAAAGCAAGAGAGATTGAGATGCACTTTGCCCTAGCTACAGTCTTACAGAACTCATGCACTTGGAGTTCCCAGATAAGGTAGCGTGCGTGGACAATGTTTTCTCCACGTATCCTCTTCTGTTCGCGTTTTTGCCGCACCGCTCAGAGTCGCCCGCTTCTCTCTCGCGCTTTGCGAGCTTTAGACTCCTAGCCGACAAAGATGCGTCTTCGGCGGCTGCAAAGCGAAGCGAGAGCCGGTACGGCGCCCGGCTGCTGTACTCCCCGCATTTCACATCCATGCTGCACTAGCACACATAGCAGCATGCAGACTCATCTCCAAAAGATGTTTCCTGCCGCCACGAAGTTCTGGCATCACTGGCACTCGGGACTAAATATGCAGAGAGAGAGGGAGCGAGAGAGAGAGAAAAGAACTTCGCCGCAGCTTCAGCCTTGCAGAACTCGTGCACTTGGAGTTCCCAGAGAAGGTAGCGTGCGTGGAGAAGGTTTTCTCCACGTAGCCGCTTCTGTTCGCGTCTTTGCCGCACCGCAGAGCGCCGCCCTCTTCTCTCTCGCGCTTTGCGAGCGAAGGACGCCTAGCCGGCGAAGGTGCGTCTTCTTCGGCAAGAAAGCGAAGCTCGTGCCGGTACGGCGCCCTGCTGCTGTGCTCGCTGCATTTTACTTCCAAACTGCTATAGGACGCATAGTAGCATGCAGGCTCATCTCCAAAAGATGTCCCATGCTGCCACGAAGATTTGGCAGCACATAACTGGGTCACACTGTGCAGTGAGAGAAAAGGCAAAAGAGATTGAGATGCACTTTGCCCCAGCTTCAGTCTTACAGAACTCGTGCACTTGGAGTTCCCAGAGAAGGTAGCGTGCGTGGAGAAGGTTTTCTCCACGTAACCGCTTCTGTTCGCATATTTGCGCACCGCAGAGAGTCGCCCGCTTCTCTCTCGCGCTTTGCGAGCGAAGGACGCCTAGCCGGCGAAGGTGCGTCTTCGGCGGCTGCAAAGCGAAGCGAGAGCCGGTACGGCGCCCTGCTGCTGTGCTCGCTGCATTTCACATCCAAACTACACCAGCACGCATAGCAGCATGCAGGCTCATCTCCAAAGGAAGTTCGCCACTGCCACGAAGATTTGGCAGCACTGGCACTGGGTCACACAGTGCAGCGAGAGAAAAAGCAAGAGAGATTGAGATGCACTTTGCCCCATCTTCAGTCTTACAGAACTCGTGCACTTGGAGTTCCCAGAGAGGGTAGAGTGCGTGGAGAATGTTTTCTCCACGTAGCCGCTTCTGTTCGCGTTTTTGCCGCACCTCTGAGAGTCGCCCGCTTCTCTCTCGCGCTTTGCGAGCGAAGGGCGCCTAGCCGGCGAAGGTGCGTCTTCGGCGGCTGCAAAGCGAAGCGAGAGCCTGTACGGCGCCCTGCTGTTGTACTCCCCGCATTTCACTTCCAAACTTCACTAGCACGCATAGCAGCATGCAGGCTCATATCCAAAGGATGTTTCCTGCCGCCACGAAGTTCTGGCAGCACTGGCACTCGGGACGAAAGATGCAGAGAGAGAGGGAGCGAGAGAGAGAGAAAAGAACTTCGCCGCAGCTTCAGCCTTGCAGAACTCGTGCACTTGGTGTTCCCAGAGAAGGTAGCGTGCGTGGAGAAGATTTTCTCCACGTAGCCTCTTCTGTTCTCGTTTTTGCCGCACCGCAGAGAGTCGCCCGCTTCTCTCTCGCGCTTTGCGAGCGAAGGACGCCTAGACGGCGGAGGTGCGTCTTCGGCGGCTGCAAAGCGAAGCGAGAGCCGGTATGGCGCCCTGCTGCTGTACTCCCCGCATTTTACTTCCAAACTTCTATAGGACGCATAGTAGCATGCAGGCTCATCTCCAAAGGATGTCCCCTGCCGCCACGAAGATTTGGCAGCACTTAACTGGGTCACACAGTGCAGCGAGAGAAAAAGCAAGAGAGATTGAGATGCACTTTGCCCCAGCTTCAGCCTTGCAGAACTCGTGCACTTGGAGTTCCCAGAGAAGGTAGCGTGCGTGGAGAAGGTTTTCTCCACGTAACCGCTTCTGTTCGCATATTTGCGCACCTCAGAGAGTCGCCCGCTTCTCTCTCGCACTTTGCGAGCGAAGGACGCCTAGACGGCGAAGGTGCGTCTTCGGCGGCTGCAAAGCGAAGCGAGAGCCGGTACGGCGCCCTGCTGCTGTGCTCGCTGCATTTCACATCCAAACTACACCAGCACGCATAGCAGCATGCAGGCTCATCTCCAAAGGAAGTTCGCCACTGCCACGAAGATTTGGCAGCACTGGCACTGGGTCACACAGTGCAGCAAGAGAAAAAGCAAGAGAGATTGAGATGCACTTTGCCCCAGCTTCAGTCTTACAGAACTCGTGCACTTGGAGTTCCCAGAGAAGGTAGCGTGCGTGGAGAAGGTTTTCTCCACGTAGCCGCTTCTGTTCGCATATTTGCGCACCGCAGAGAGTCGCCCGTTTCTCTCTCGCGCTTTGCCTGCGAAGGACGCCTAGCCGGCGAAGGTGCGTCTTCTTCGGCAAGAAAGCGAAGCGAGAGCCGGTACGGCGCCCTGCTTCTGTGCTCCCCGCATTTGACATCCAAACTACACCAGCACGCATAGCAGCATGCAGGCTCATCTCCAAAGGAAGTTCGCCACTGCCACGAAGATTTGGCAGCACGGGCACTGGGTCACACAGTGCAGCGAGAGAAAAAGCAAGAGAGATTGAGATGCACTTTGCACAAGCTTCAGTCTTACAGAACTCGCGCACTTGGAGTTCCCAGAGAGGGTAGAGTGCGTGGAGAATGTTTTCTCCACGTAGCCTCTTCTGTTCGCGTTTTTGCCGCACCGCAGAGCGTCGCCCGCTTCTCTCTCGCGCTTTGCGAGCGAAGGGCGCCTAGCCGGCGAAGGTGCGTCTTCGGCGGCTGCAAAGCGAAGCGAGAGCCGGTACGGCGCCCTGCTGCTGTGCTCGCTGCATTTCACATCCAAACTACACCAGCACGCATAGCAGCATGCAGGCTCATCTCCAAAGGAAGTTCGCCACTGCCACGAAGATTTGGCAGCACTGGCACTGGGTCACACAGTGCAGCGAGAGAAAAAGCAAGAGAGATTGAGATGCACTTTGCCCCAGCTTCAGTCTTACAGAACTCGTGCACTTGGAGTTCCCAGAGAAGGTGGCGTGCGTGGGGAATGTTTTCTATACGTACCGCTTCTGTTCGCGTTTTTGCCGCACCGCAGAGCGTCGCCCGCTTCTCTCTCGCGCTTTGCGAGCGAAGGGCGCCTAGCCGGCGAAGGTGCGTCTTCGGCGGCTGCAAAGCGAAGCGAGAGCCGGTATGGCGCCCTGCTGCTGTACTCCCCGCATTTTACTTCCAAACTGCTCTAGCACGCAAAGCAGCATGCAGGCTCATCTCCAAAGGATGTTTCCTGCCGCCACGAAGTTCTGGCAGCACTGGCACTCGGGACTAAATATGCAGAGAGAGAGGGAGCGAGAGAGAGAGAAAAGAACTTCGCCCCAGCTTCAGCCTTGCAGAACTCGTGCACTTGGAGTTCCCAGAGAAGGTAGCGTGCGTGGAGAAGGTTTTCTCCACGTAACCGCTTCTGTTCGCATCTTTGCCGCACCGCAGAGCGCCGCCCGCTTCACTCTCGCGCTTTGCCTGGGAAGGACGCCTAGCCGGCGAAGGTGCGTCTTCGGCGGCTGCAAAGCGAAGCGAGAGCCGGTACGGCGCCCTGCTGCTGTGCTCCCCGCATTTGACATCCAAACTACACCAGCACGCATAGCAGCATGCAGGCTCATCTCCAAAGGAAGTTCGCCACTGCCACGAAGATTTGGCAGCACTGGCACTGGGTCACACTGTGCAGCGAGAGAAATAGCAAGAGAGATTGAGATGCACATTGCCCCAGCTTCAGCCTTGCAGAACTCTTGCACTTGGAGTTCCCAGAGAAGGTAGCGTGCGTGGAGAAGGTTTTCTCCACGTAGCCGCTTCTGTTCGCATTTTTGACGCACCGCACAGAATCGCCCGCTTCTCTCTCGCGCTTTGCGAGCGAAGGGCGCCTAGACGGCGAAGGTGCGTCTTTGGCGGCTGCAAAGCGAAGCGAGAGCCGGCACGGCGCCCTGCTGCTGTACTCCCCGCATTTTACTTCCAAACTGCACTAGCACGCATAGCATCATGCAGGCGCATCTCCAAAGGATGTTTCCTGCCGCCACGAAGTTCTGGCAGCACTGGCACTGGGTCAAACTGTTCAGCGAGAGAAATAGCAAGAGAGATTGAGATGCATTTTGCCCCAGCTTCAGTCTTACAGAACTCGTGCACTTGGAGTTCCCAGAGAAGGTGGCGTGCGTGGGGAATGTTTTCTCCACGTAGCCGCTTCTGTTCGCGTTTTTGCCGCACCGCAGAGCGTCGCCCGCTTCTCTCTCGCGCTTTGCGAGCGAAGGGAGCCAAGCCGGCGAAGGTGCGTCTTCGGCGGCTGCAAAACGAAGCGAGAGCCGGTATGGCGCCCTGCTGCTGTACTCCCCGCATTTTACTTCCAAACTGCACTAGCACGCATAGCAGCATGCAGGCTCATCTCCAAAGGATGTTTCCTGCCGCCACGAAGTTCTGGCAGCACTGGCACTCGGGACTAAATATGCAGAGAGAGAGGGAGCGAGAGACAGAGAAAAGAACTTCGCCCCAGATTCAGTCTTACAGAACTCGTGCACTTGGAGTTCCCAGAGAAGGTAGCGTGCGTGGAGAAGGTTTTCTCCACGTAACCGCTTCTGTTCGCATATTTGCGCACCGCAGAGAGTCGCCCGTTTCTCTCTCGCGCTTTGCGAGCGAAGGACGCCTAGCCGGCGAAGGTGCGTCTTCGGCGGCTGCAAAGCGAAGCGAGAGCCGGTACGGCGCCCTGCTGTTGTACTCCTCGCATTTTACTTCCAAACTTCACTAGCACGCATAGCAGCATGCAGGCTCATCTCCAGAGGAAGTTCGCCACTGCCACGAAGATTTGGCAGCACTGGCACTGGGTCACACAGTGCAGCGAGAGAAAAAGCAAGAGAGATTGAGATGCACTTTGCCCCAGCTTCAGTCTTACAGAACTCGTTCACTTGGAGTTCCCAGAGAAGGTGGCGTGCGTGGGGAATGTTTTCTCCACGTAGCCGCTTCTGTTCGCGTTTTTGCCGCACCGCTGAGAGTCGCCCGCTTCTCTCTCGCGCTTTGCGAGCGAAGGGAGCCAAGCCGGCGAAGGTGCGTCTTCGGCGTCTGCAAAGCGAAGCGAGAGCTGGTATGGCGCCCTGCTGCTGTACTCCCCGCATTTTACTTCCAAACTGCACTAGCACGCATAGCAGCATGCAGGCTCATCTCCAAAGGATGTTTCCTGCCGCCACGAAGTTCTGCAGCACTGGCACTCGGGACTAAATATGCAGAGAGAGAGGGAGCGAGAGAGAGAGAAAAGAACTTCGCCCCAGATTCAGTCTTACAGAAATCGTGCACTTGGAGTTCCCAGAGAAGGTAGCGTGCGTGGAGAAGGTTTTCTCCACGTAGCCGTTTCTGTTCGCATCTTTGCCGCACCGCAGAGCGCCGCCACCTTCACTCTCGCGCTTTGCCTGCGAAGGACGCCTAGCCGGCGAAGGTGCGTCTTCGGCGGCTGCAAAGCGAAGCGAGAGCCGGTATGGCGCCCTGCTGCTGTACTCCCCGCATTTTACTTCCAAACTGCTCTAGCACGCAAAGCAGCATGCAGGCTCATCTCCAAAGGATGTTTCCTGCCGCCACGAAGTTCTGGCAGCACTGGCACTCGGGACTAAATATGCAGAGAGAGAGGGAGCGAGAGAGAGAGAAAAGAACTTCGCCCCAGCTTCAGCCTTGCAGAACTCGTGCACTTGGAGTTCCCAGAGAAGGTAGCGTGCGTGGAGAAGGTTTTCTCCACGTAGCCGCTTCTGTTCGCATCTTTGCCGCACCGCAGAGCGCCGCCCGCTTCACTCTCGCGCTTTGCCTGGGAAGGACGCCTAGCCGGCGAAGGTGCGTCTTCGGCGGCTGCAAAGCGAGGCGAGAGCCGGTACGGCGCCCTGCTGCTGTGCTCCCCGCATTTGACATCCAAACTACACCAGCACGCATAGCAGCATGCAGGCTCATCTCCAAAGGAAGTTCGCCACTGCCACGAAGATTTGGCAGCACTGGCACTGGGTCACACTGTGCAGCGAGAGAAATAGCAAGAGAGATTGAGATGCACTTTGCCCCAGCTTCAGTCTTACAGAACTCGTGCACTTGGAGTTCCCAGAGAGGGTGGCGTGCGTGGGGAATGTTTTCTCTACGTAGCCGCTTCTGTTCGCGTTTTTGCCGCACCGCAGAGCTTCGCCCGCTTCTCTCTCGCGCTTTGCGAGCGAAGGGAGCCAAGCCGGCGAAGGTGCGTCTTCGGCGGCTGCAAAGCGAAGCGAGAGCCGGTATGGCGCCCTGCTGCTGTACTCCTCGCATTTTACTTCCAAACTGCACTAGCACGCATGGCAGCATGCACGCTCATCTCCAAAGGATGTTTCCTGCCGCCACGAAGTTCTGGCAGCACTGGCACTCGGGACAATATATGCAGAGAGAGAGGGAGCGAGAGAGAGAGAAAAGAACTTCGCCCCAGCTTCAGCCTTGCAGAACTCGTGCACTTGGAGTTCCCAGAGAAGGTAGCGTGCGTGGAGAAGGTTTTCTCCACGTAGCCGCTTCTGTTCGCATCTTTGCCGCACCGCAGAGCGCCGCCCGCTTCACTCTCGCGCTTTGCCTGCGAAGGACGCCTAGCCGGCGAAGGTGCGTCTTCTTCGGCAAGAAAGCGAAGCGAGAGCCGGTACGGCGCCCTGCTGCTGTGCTCCCCGCATTTGACATCCAAACTACACCAGCACGCATAGCAGCATGCAGGCTCATCTCCAAAGGATGTTTCCTGCCGCCACGAAGTTCTGGCAGCACTGGCACTCGGGACAAAATATGCAGAGAGAGAGGAAGCGAGAGAGAGAGAAAAGAACTTCGCCACAGCTTCAGCCTTGCTGAACTCGTGCACTTGGTGTTCCCAGAGAAGGTAGCGTGCGTGGGGAATGTTTTCTCCACGTAGCCGCTTCTGTTCGCATTTTTGCCGCACCGCTGAGAGTCGCCCTCTTCTCTCTCGCGCTTTGCGAGCGAAGGGCGACTAGCCGGCGAAAGTGCGTCTTCGGCGGCTGCAAAGCGAAGAGAGAGCCGGTACGGCGCCCTGCTGCTGTGCTCACCGCATTTGACATCCAAACTACACCAGCAAGCATAGCAGCATGCAAGCTCATCTCCAAAGGATGTTTGCCACTGCCACGAAGATTTGGCAGCACTGGCACTAAGTCACACTGTGTAGAGAGAGAAAAAGCAAGAGAGATTGAGATGCACTTTGCCCTAGCTACAGTCTTACAGAACTCATGCACTTGGAGTTCCCAGAGAAGGTAGCGTGCGTGGACAATGTTTTCTCCACGTATCCTCTTCTGTTCGCGTTTTTTCCGCACCGCTCAGAGTCGTCCGCTTCTCTCTCGCGCTTTGCGAGCTTTAGACTCCTAGCCGACGAAGATGCGTCTTCGGCGGCTGCAAAGCGAAGCGAGAGCCCGTACGGCGCCCGGCTGCTGTACTCCCCGCATTTCACATCCATACTGCACTAGCACACATAGCAGCATGCAGACTCATCTCCAAAAGATGTTTCCTGCCGCCACGAAGTTCTGGCAGCACTGGCACTCGGGACTAAATATGCAGAGAGAGAGGGAGCGAGAGAGAGAGAAAAGAACTTCGCCCCAGCTTCAGCCTTGCAGAACTCGTGCACTTGGAGTTCCCAGAGAAGGTAGCGTGCGTGGAGAAGGTTTTCTCCACGTAGCCGCTTCTGTTCGCGTCTTTGCCGCACCGCAGAGCGCCGCCCTCTTCTCTCTCGCGCTTTGCGAGCGAAGGACGCCTAGCCGGCGAAGGTGCGTCTTCTTCGGCAAGAAAGCGAAGCTCGTGCCGGTACGGCGCCCTGCTGCTGTGCTCGCTGCATTTTTCTTCCAAACTGCTATAGGACGCATAGCAGCATGCAGGCTCATCTCCAAAGGATGTTTCCTGCTGCCACGAAGTTCTGGCAGCACTGGCACTCGGGACGAAAGATGCAGAGAGAGAGGGAGCGAGAGAGAGAGAAAAGAACTTCGCCGCAGCTTCAGCCTTGCAGAACTCGTGCACTTGGTGTTCCCAGAGAAGGTAGCGTGCGTGGAGAAGATTTTATCCACGTAGCCTCTTCTGTTCTCGTTTTTGCCGCACCGCAGAGAGTCGCCCGCTTCTCTCTCGCGCTTTGCGAGCGAAGGACGCCTAGACGGCGGAGGTGCGTCTTCGGCGGCTGCAAAGCGAAGCGAGAGCCGGCACGGCGCCCTGCTGCTGTACTCCCCGCATTTTACTTCCAAACTTCTATAGGACGCATAGTAGCATGCATGCTCATCTCCAAAGGATGTTTCCTGCCGCCACGAAGTTCTGGCAGCACTGGCACTGGGTCAAACTGTTCAGCGAGAGAAATAGCAAGAGAGATTGAGATGCACTTTGCCCCAGCTTCAGTCTTACAGAACTCGTGCACTTGGAGTTCCCAGAGAGGGTGGCGTGCGTGGGGAATGTTTTCTCTACGTAGCCGCTTCTGTTCGCGTTTTTGCCGCACCGCAGAGCTTCGCCCGCTTCTCTCTCGCGCTTTGCGAGCGAAGGGAGCCAAGCCGGCGAAGGTGCGTCTTCGGCGGCTGCAAAGCGAAGCGAGAGCCGGTATGGCGCCCTGCTGCTGTGCTCACCGCATTTGACATCCAAACTACACCAGCAAGCATAGCAGCATGCAAGCTCATCTCCAAAGGATGTTTGCCACTGCCACGAAGATTTGGCAGCACTGGCACTAAGTCACACTGTGTAGAGAGAGAAAAAGCAAGAGAGACTGAGATGCACTTTGCCCTAGCTACAGTCTTACAGAACTCATGCACTTGGAGTTCCCAGAGAAGGTAGCGTGCGTGGACAATGTTTTCTCCACGTATCCTCTTCTGTTCGCGTTTTTTCCGCACCGCTCAGAGTCGCCCGCTTCTCTCTCGCGCTTTGCGAGCTTTAGACTCCTAGCCGACGAAGATGCGTCTTCGGCGGCTGCAAAGCGAAGCGAGAGCCCGTACGGCGCCCGGCTGCTGTACTCCCCGCATTTCACATCCATACTGCACTAGCACACATAGCAGCATGCAGACTCATCTCCAAAAGATGTTTCCTGCCGCCACGAAGTTCTGGCAGCACTGGCACTCGGGACTAAATATGCAGAGAGAGAGGGAGCGAGAGAGAGAGAAAAGAACTTCGCCCCAGCTTCAGCCTTGCAGAACTCGTGCACTTGGAGTTCCCAGAGAAGGTAGCGTGCGTGGAGAAGGTTTTCTCCACGTAGCCGCTTCTGTTCGCGTCTTTGCCGCACCGCAGAGCGCCGCCCTCTTCTCTCTCGCGCTTTGCGAGCGAAGGACGCCTAGCCGGCGAAGGTGCGTCTTCTTCGGCAAGAAAGCGAAGCTCGTGCCGGTACGGCGCCCTGCTGCTGTGCTCGCTGCATTTTACTTCCAAGCTGCTATAGGACGCATAGCAGCATGCAGGCTCATATCCAAAGGATGTTTCCTGCCGCCACGAAGTTCTGGCAGCACTGGCACTCGGGACGAAAGATGCAGAGAGAGAGGGAGCGAGAGAGAGAGAAAAGAACTTCGCCGCAGCTTCAGCCTTGCAGAACTCGTGCACTTGGTGTTCCCAGAGAAGGTAGCGTGCGTGGAGAAGATTTTCTCCACGTAGCCTCTTCTGTTCTCGTTTTTGCCGCACCGCAGAGAGTCGCCCGCTTCTCTCTCGCGCTTTGCGAGCGAAGGACGCCTAGACGGCGGAGGTGCGTCTTCGGCGGCTGCAAAGCGAAGCGAGAGCCGGCACGGCGCCCTGCTGCTGTACTCCCCGCATTTTACTTCCAAACTTCTATAGGACGCATAGTAGCATGCATGCTCATCTCCAAAGGATGTTTCCTGCCGCCACGAAGTTCTGGCAGCACTGGCACTGGGTCAAACTGTTCAGCGAGAGAAATAGCAAGAGAGATTGAGATGCACTTTGCCCCAGCTTCAGTCTTACAGAACTCGTGCACTTGGAGTTCCCAGAGAGGGTGGCGTGCGTGGGGAATGTTTTCTCTACGTAGCCGCTTCTGTTCGCGTTTTTGCCGCACCGCAGAGCTTCGCCCGCTTCTCTCTCGCGCTTTGCGAGCGAAGGGAGCCAAGCCGGCGAAGGTGCGTCTTCGGCGGCTGCAAAGCGAAGCGAGAGCCGGTATGGCGCCCTGCTGCTGTACTCCTCGCATTTTACTTCCAAACTGCACTAGCACGCATGGCAGCATGCACGCTCATCTCCAAAGGATGTTTCCTGCCGCCACGAAGTTCTGGCAGCACTGGCACTCGGGACAATATATGCAGAGAGAGAGGGAGCGAGAGAGAGAGAAAAGAACTTCGCCCCAGCTTCAGCCTTGCAGAACTCGTGCACTTGGAGTTCCCAGAGAAGGTAGCGTGCGTGGAGAAGGTTTTCTCCACGTAGCCGCTTCTGTTCGCATCTTTGCCGCACCGCAGAGCGCCGCCCGCTTCACTCTCGCGCTTTGCCTGCGAAGGACGCCTAGCCGGCGAAGGTGCGTCTTCTTCGGCAAGAAAGCGAAGCGAGAGCCGGTACGGCGCCCTGCTGCTGTGCTCCCCGCATTTGACATCCAAACTACACCAGCACGCATAGCAGCATGCAGGCTCATCTCCAAAGGATGTTTCCTGCCGCCACGAAGTTCTGGCAGCACTGGCACTCGGGACAAAATATGCAGAGAGAGAGGAAGCGAGAGAGAGAGAAAAGAACTTCGCCACAGCTTCAGCCTTGCTGAACTCGTGCACTTGGTGTTCCCAGAGAAGGTAGCGTGCGTGGGGAATGTTTTCTCCACGTAGCCGCTTCTGTTCGCATTTTTGCCGCACCGCTGAGAGTCGCCCTCTTCTCTCTCGCGCTTTGCGAGCGAAGGGCGACTAGCCGGCGAAAGTGCGTCTTCGGCGGCTGCAAAGCGAAGAGAGAGCCGGTACGGCGCCCTGCTGCTGTGCTCACCGCATTTGACATCCAAACTACACCAGCAAGCATAGCAGCATGCAAGCTCATCTACAAAGGATGTTTGCCACTGCCACGAAGATTTGGCAGCACTGGCACTAAGTCACACTGTGTAGAGAGAGAAAAAGCAAGAGAGATTGAGATGCACTTTGCCCTAGCTACAGTCTTACAGAACTCATGCACTTGGAGTTCCCAGAGAAGGTAGCGTGCGTGGACAATGTTTTCTCCACGTATCCTCTTCTGTTCGCGTTTTTTCCGCACCGCTCAGAGTCGCCCGCTTCTCTCTCGCGCTTTGCGAGCTTTAGACTCCTAGCCGACGAAGATGCGTCTTCGGCGGCTGCAAAGCGAAGCGAGAGCCCGTACGGCGCCCGGCTGCTGTACTCCCCGCATTTCACATCCATACTGCACTAGCACACATAGCAGCATGCAGACTCATCTCCAAAAGATGTTTCCTGCCGCCACGAAGTTCTGGCATCACTGGCACTCGGGACTAAATATGCAGAGAGAGAGGGAGCGAGAGAGAGAGAAAAGAACTTCGCCCCAGCTTCAGCCTTGCAGAACTCGTGCACTTGGAGTTCCCAGAGAAGGTAGCGTGCGTGGAGAAGGTTTTCTCCACGTAGCCGCTTCTGTTCGCGTCTTTGCCGCACCGCAGAGCGCCGCCCTCTTCTCTCTCGCGCTTTGCGAGCGAAGGACGCCTAGCCGGCGAAGGTGCGTCTTCTTCGGCAAGAAAGCGAAGCTCGTGCCGGTACGGCGCCCTGCTGCTGTGCTCGCTGCATTTTACTTCCAAACTGCTATAGGACGCATAGCAGCATGCAGGCTCATCTCCAAAGGATGTTTCCTGCTGCCACGAAGTTCTGGCAGCACTGGAACTCGGGACGAAAGATGCAGAGAGAGAGGGAGCGAGAGAGAGAGAAAAGAACTTCGCCGCAGCTTCAGCCTTGCAGAACTCGTGCACTTGGTGTTCCCAGAGAAGGTAGCGTGCGTGGAGAAGATTTTCTCCACGTAGCCTCTTCTGTTCTCGTTTTTGCCGCACCGCAGAGAGTCGCCCGCTTCTCTCTCGCGCTTTGCGAGCGAAGGACGCCTAGACGGCGGAGGTGCGTCTTCGGCGGCTGCAAAGCGAAGCGAGAGCCGGCACGGCGCCCTGCTGCTGTACTCCCCGCATTTTACTTCCAAACTTCTATAGGACGCATAGTAGCATGCATGCTCATCTCCAAAGGATGTTTCCTGCCGCCACGAAGTTCTGGCAGCACTGGCACTGGGTCAAACTGTTCAGCGAGAGAAATAGCAAGAGAGATTGAGATGCACTTTGCCCCAGCTTCAGTCTTACAGAACTCGTGCACTTGGAGTTCCCAGAGAGGGTGGCGTGCGTGGGGAATGTTTTCTCCACGTAGCCGCTTCTGTTCGCGTTTTTGCCGCACCGCAGAGCTTCGCCCGCTTCTCTCTCGCGCTTTGCGAGCGAAGGGAGCCAAGCCGGCGAAGGTGCGTCTTCGGCGGCTGCAAAGCGAAGCGAGAGCCGGTATGGCGCCCTGCTGCTGTACTCCTCGCATTTTACTTCCAAACTGCACTAGCACGCATGGCAGCATGCACGCTCATCTCCAAAGGATGTTTCCTGCCGCCACGAAGTTCTGGCAGCACTGGCACTCGGGACAATATATGCAGAGAGAGAGGGAGCGAGAGAGAGAGAAAAGAACTTCGCCCCAGCTTCAGCCTTGCAGAACTCGTGCACTTGGAGTTCCCAGAGAAGGTAGCGTGCGTGGAGAAGGTTTTCTCCACGTAGCCGCTTCTGTTCGCATCTTTGCCGCACCGCAGAGCGCCGCCCGCTTCACTCTCGCGCCTTGCCTGCGAAGGACGCCTAGCCGGCGAAGGTGCGTCTTCTTCGGCAAGAAAGCGAAGCGAGAGCCGGTACGGCGCCCTGCTGCTGTGCTCCCCGCATTTGACATCCAAACTACACCAGCACGCATAGCAGCATGCAGGCTCATCTCCAAAGGAAGTTCGCCACTGCCACGAAGATTTGGCAGCACTGGCACTGGGTCACACTGTGCAGCGAGAGAAAAAGCAAGAGAGATTGAGATGCACTTTGCCCCAGCTTCAGCCTTGCAGAACTCTTGCACTTGGAGTTCCCAGAGAAGGTAGCGTGCGTGGAAAAGGTTTTCTCCACGTAGCCGCTTCTGTTCGCGTTTTTGCCGCACCGCTCAGAATCGCCCGCTTCTCTCTCGCGCTTTGCGAGCGAAGGGCGCATAGCCGGCGAAGGTGCGTCTTCGGCGGCTGCAAAGCGAAGCGAGAGCCGGCACGGCGCCCTGCTGCTGTGCTCGCTGCATTTCACATCCAAACTACACCAGCACGCATAGCAGCATGCAGGCTCATCTCCAAAGGAAGTTCGCCACTGCCACGAAGATTTGGCAGCACTGGCACTGGGTCACACAGTGCAGCGAGAGAAAAAGCAAGAGAGATTGAGATGCACTTTGCCCCAGCTTCAGTCTTACAGAACTCGTGCACTTGGAGTTCCCAGAGAAGGTAGCGTGCGTGGAGAAGGTTTTCTCCACGTAGCCGCTTCTGTTCGCATTTTTGCCGCACCTCTGAGAGTCGCCAGCTTCTCTCTCGCGCTTTGCGAGCGAAGGGCGCCTAGCCGGCGAAGGTGCGTCTTCGGCGGCTGCAAAGCGAAGCGAGAGCCGGTACGGCGCCCTGCTGTTGTACTCCCCGCATTTCACTTCCAAACTTCACTAGCACGCATAGCAGCATGCAGGCTCATATCCAAAGGATGTTTCCTGCCGCCACGAAGTTCTGGCAGCACTGGCACTCGGGACGAAAGATGCAGAGAGAGAGGGAGCGAGAGAGAGAGAAAAGAACTTCGCCGCAGCTTCAGCCTTGCAGAACTCGTGCACTTGGAGTTCCCAGAGAAGGTAGCGTGCGTGGAGAAGATTTTCTCCACGTAGCCTCTTCTGTTCTCGTTTTTGCCGCACCGCAGAGAGTCGCCCGCTTCTCTCTCGCGCTTTGCGAGCGAAGGACGCCTAGACGGCGGAGGTGCGTCTTCGGTGGCTGCAAAGCGAAGCGAGAGCCGGTACGGCGCCCTGCTGCTGTACTCCCCGCATTTTACTTCCAAACTGCTATAGGACGCATAGTAGCATGCATGCTCATCTCCAAAGGATGTCCCCTGCCGCCACGAAGATTTGGCAGCACTTAACTGGGTCACACAGTGCAGCGAGAGAAAAAGCAAGAGAGATTGAGATGCACTTTGCCCCAGCTTCAGCCTTGCAGAACTCGTGCACTTGGAGTTCCCAGAGAAGGTAGCGTGCGTGGAGAAGGTTTTCTCTACGTAACCGCTTCTGTTCGCATATTTGCGCACCTCAGAGAGTCGCCCGCTTCTCTCTCGCACTTTGCGAGCGAAGGACGCCTAGCCGGCGAAGGTGCGTCTTCGGCGGCTGCAAAGCGAAGCGAGAGCCGGCACGGCGCCCTGCTGCTGTACTCCCCGCATTTTACTTCCAAACTGCACTAGCACGCATAGCATCATGCAGGCGCATCTCCAAAGGATGTTTCCCGCCGCCACGAAGTTCTGGCAGTACTGGCACTGGGTCAAACTGTTCAGCGAGAGAAATAGCAAGAGAGATTGAGATGCACTTTGCCCCAGCTTCAGTCTTACATAACTCGTGCACTTGGAGTTCCCAGAGAGGGTGGCGTGCGTGGGGAATGTTTTCTCCACGTAGCCGCTTCTGTTCGCGTTTTTGCCGCACCGCAGAGCGTCGCCCGCTTCTCTCTCGCGCTTTGCGAGCGAAGGGAGCCAAGCCGGCGAAGGTGCGTCTCCTTCGGCAAGAAAGCGAAGCGCGTGCCGGTACGGCGCCCTGCTGCTGTGCTCGCTGCATTTTACTTCCAAACTGCTATAGGACGCATAGTAGCATGCAGGCTCATCTCCAATGGATGTCCCATGCTGCCACGAAGATTTGGCAGCACATAACTGGGTCACACTGTGCAGCGAGAGAAAAGGCAAAAGAGATTGAGATGCACTTTGCCCCAGCTTCAGTCTTACAGAACTCGTGCACTTGGAGTTCCCAGAGAAGGTAGCGTGCGTGGAGAAGGTTTTCTCCACGTAACCGCTTCTGTTCGCATATTTGCGCACCGCAGAGAGTCGCCCGCTTCTCTCTCGCGCTTTGCGAGCCAAGGACGCCTAGCCGGCGAAGGTGCGTCTTCGGCGGCTGCAAAGCGAAGCGAGAGCCGGTACGGCGCCCTGCTGCTGTGCTCGCTGCATTTCACATCCAAACTACACCAGCACGCATAGCAGCATGCAGGCTCATCTCCAAAGGAAGTTCGCCACTGCCACGAAGATTTGGCAGCACTGGCACTGGGTCACACAGTGCAGCGAGAGAAAAAGCAAGAGAGATTGAGATGCACTTTGCCCCAGCTTCAGTCTTACAGAACTCGTGCACTTGGAGTTCCCAGAGAGGGTAGAGTGCGTGGAGAATGTTTTCTCCACGTAGCCTCTTCTGTTCGCGTTTTTGCCGCACCTCTGAGAGTCGCCCGCTTCTCTCTCGCGCTTTGCGAGCGAAGGGCGCCTAGCCGGCGAAGGTGCGTCTTCGGCGGCTGCAAAGCGAAGCGAGAGCCGGTACGGCGCCCTGCTGTTGTACTCCCCGCATTTCACTTCCAAACTTCACTAGCACGCATAGCAGCATGCAGGCTCGTATCCAAAGGATGTTTCCTGCCGCCACGAAGTTCTGGCAGCACTGGCACTCGGGACGAAATATGCAGAGAGAGAGGGAGCGAGAGAGAGAGAAAAGAACTTCGCCGCAGCTTCAGCCTTGCAGAACTCGTGCACTTGGTGTTCCCAGAGAAGGTAGCGTGCGTGGAGAAGATTTTCTCCACGTAGCCTCTTCTGTTCTCGTTTTTGCCGCACCGCAGAGAGTCGCCCGCTTCTCTCTCGCACTTTGCGAGCGAAGGACGCCTAGACGGCGGAGGTGCGTCTTCGGTGGCTGCAAAGCGAAGCGAGAGCCGGCACGGCGCCCTGCTGCTGTACTCCCCGCATTTTACTTCCAAACTGCTATAGGACGCATAGTAGCATGCATGCTCATCTCCAAAGGATGTCCCCTGCCGCCACGAAGATTTGGCAGGACTTAACTGGGTCACAGAGTGCAGCGAGAGAAATAGCAAGAGAGATTGAGATGCACTTTGCCGCTGCTTCAGCCTTGCAGAACTCGTGCACTTGGAGTTCCCAGAGAAGGTAGCGTGCGTGGAGAAGGTTTTCTCCACGTAACCGCTTCTGTTCGCATATTTGCGCACCGCAGAGAGTCGCCCGCTTCTTTCTCGCACTTTGCGAGCGAAGGACGCCTAGCCGGCGAAGGTGCGTCTTCGGCGGCTGCAAAGCGAAGCGAGAGCCGGTACGGCGCCCTGCTGCTGTGCTCGCTGCATTTCACATCCAAACTACACCAGCACGCATAGCAGCATGCAGGCTCATCTCCAAAGGAAGTTCGCCACTGCCACGAAGATTTGGCAGCATTGGCACTGGGTCACACAGTGCAGCGAGAGAAAAAGCAAGAGAGATTGAGATGCACTTTGCCCCAGCTTCAGTCTTACAGAACTCGTGCACTTGGAGTTCCCAGAGAGGGTAGAGTGCGTGGAGAATGTTTTCTCCACGTAGCCTCTTCTGTTCGCGTTTTTGCCGCACCTCTGAGAGTCGCCCTCTTCTCTCTCGCACTTTGCGAGCGAAGGACGCCTAGCCGGCGAAGGTGCGTCTTCGGCGGCTGCAAAGCGAAGCGAGAGCCGGTACGGCGCCCTGCTGTTGTACTCCCCGCATTTCACTTCCAAACTTCACTAGCACGCATAGCAGCATGCAGGCTCATCTCCAAAGGAAGTTCGCCACTGCAACGAAGATTTGGCAGCACTGGCACTGGGTCACACAGTGCAGCAAGAGAAAAAGCAAGAGAGATTGAGATGCACTTTGCCCCAGCTTCAGTCTTACAGAACTCGTTCACTTGGAGTTCCCAGAGAAGGCGGCGTGCGTGGGGAATGTTTTCTCCACGTAGCCGCTTCTGTTCGCGTTTTTGCCGCACCGCTGAGAGTCGCCCGCTTCTCTCTCGCACTTTGCGAGCGAAGGGAGCCAAGCCGGCGAAGGTGCGTCTTCGGCGTCTGCAAAGCGAAGCGAGAGCTGGTATGGCGCCCTGCTGCTGTACTCCCGGCATTTTACTTCCAAACTGCACTAGCCCGCATAGCAGCATGCAGGCTCATCTCCAAAGGATGTTTCCTGCCGCCACGAAGTTCTGGCAGCACTGGCACTCGGGACTAAATATGCAGAGAGAGAGGGAGCGAGAGAGAGAGAAAAGAACTTCGCCGCAGCTTCAGCCTTGCAGAACTCGTGCACTTGGTGTTCCCAGAGAAGGTAGCGTGCATGGAGAAGGTTTTCTCCACGTAGCCGCTTCTGTTCGCATCTTTGCCGCACCGCAGAGCGGCGCCCGCTTTACTCTCGCGCTTTGCCTGCGAAGGACGCCTAGCCGGCGAAGGTGCGTCTCCTTCGGCAAGAAAGCGAAGCGAGAGCCGGTACGGCGCCCTGCTGCTGTGCTCGCTGCATTTTACTTCCAAACTGCTATCGGACGCATAGTAGCATGCAGGCTCATCTCCAATGGATGTCCCATGCTGCCACGAAGATTTGGCAGCACATAACTGGGTCACACTGTGCAGCGAGAGAAAAGGCAAAAGAGATTGAGATGCACTTTGCCCCAGCTTCAGTCTTACAGAACTCGTGCACTTGGAGTTCCCAGAGAAGGTAGCGTGCGTGGAGAAGGTTTTCTCCACGTAACCGCTTCTGTTCGCATATTTGCGCACCGCAGAGATTCGCCCGCTTCTCTCTCGCGCTTTGCGAGCGAAGGACGCCTAGCCGGCGAAGGTGCGTCTTCGGCGGCTGCAAAGCGAAGCGAGAGCCGGTACGGCGCCCTGCTGCTGTGCTCGCTGCATTTCACATCCAAACTACACCAGCACGCATAGCAGCATGCAGGCTCATCTCCAAAGGAAGTTCGCCACTGCCACGAAGATTTGGCAGCACTGGCACTGGGTCACACAGTGCAGCGAGAGAAAAAGCAAGAGAGATTGAGATGCACTTTGCCCCAGCTTCAGTCTTACAGAACTCGTTCACTTGGAGTTCCCAGAGAAGGCGGCGTGCGTGGGGAATGTTTTCTCCACGTAGCCGCTTCTGTTCGCGTTTTTGCCGCACCGCTGAAAGTCGCCCGCTTCTCTTTCGCGATTTGCGAGCGAAGGGAGCCAAGCCGGCGAAGGTGCGTCTTCGGCGTCTGCAAAGCGAAGCGAGAGCTGGTATGGCGCCTTGCTGCTGTACTCCCGGCATTTTACTTCCAAACTGCACTAGCCCGCATAGCAGCATGCAGGCTCATCTCCAAAGGATGTTTCCTGCCGCCACGAAGTTCTGGCAGCACTGGCACTCGGGACTAAATATGCAGAGAGAGAGGGAGCGAGAGAGAGAGAAAAGAACTTCGCCGCAGCTTCAGCCTTGCAGAACTCGTGCACTTGGTGTTCCCAGAGAAGGTAGCGTGCATGGAGAAGGTTTTCTCCACGTAGCCGCTTCTGTTCGCATCTTTGCCGCACCGCAGAGCGGCGCCCGCTTTACTCTCGCGCTTTGCCTGCGAAGGACGCCTAGCCGGCGAAGGTGCGTCTCCTTCGGCAAGAAAGCGAAGCGAGAGCCGGTACGGCGCCCTGCTGCTGTGCTCGCTGCATTTTACTTCCAAACTGCTATCGGACGCATAGTAGCATGCAGGCTCATCTCCAATGGATGTCCCATGCTGCCACGAAGATTTGGCAGCACATAACTGGGTCACACTGTGCAGCGAGAGAAAAGGCAAAAGAGATTGAGATGCACTTTGCCCCAGCTTCAGTCTTACAGAACTCGTGCACTTGGAGTTCCCAGAGAAGGTAGCGTGCGTGGAGAAGGTTTTCTCCACGTAACCGCTTCTGTTCGCATATTTGCGCACCGCAGAGAGTCGCCCGCTTCTCTCTCGCGCTTTGCGAGCGAAGGACGCCTAGCCGGCGAAGGTGCGTCTTCGGCGGCTGCAAAGCGAAGCGAGAGCCGGTACGGCGCCCTGCTGCTGTGCTCGCTGCATTTCACATCCAAACTACACCAGCACGCATAGCAGCATGCAGGCTCATCTCCAAAGGAAGTTCGCCACTGCCACGAAGATTTGGCAGCACTGGCACTGGGTCACACAGTGCAGCGAGAGAAAAAGCAAGAGAGATTGAGATGCACTTTGCCCCAGCTTCAGTCTTACAGAACTCGTTCACTTGGAGTTCCCAGAGAAGGCGGCGTGCGTGGGGAATGTTTTCTCCACGTAGCCGCTTCTGTTCGCGTTTTTGCCGCACCGCTGAAAGTCGCCCGCTTCTCTTTCGCGATTTGCGAGCGAAGGGAGCCAAGCCGGCGAAGGTGCGTCTTCGGCGTCTGCAAAGCGAAGCGAGAGCTGGTATGGCGCCCTGCTGCTGTACTCCCCGCATTTTACTTCCAAACTGCACTAGCACGCATAGCAGCATGCAGGCTCATCTCCAAAGGATGTTTCCTGCCGCCACGAAGTTCTGGCAGCACTGGCACTCGGGATTAAATATGCAGAGAGAAAGGGAGCGAGAGAGAGAGAAAAGAACTTCGCCCCAGCTTCAGCCTTGCAGAACTCGTGCACTTGGAGTTCCCAGAGAAGGTAGCGTGCGTGGAGAAGGTTTTCTCCACGTAGCCTCTTCTGTTCGCATTTTTGCCGCACCGCTCAGAATCGCCCGCTTCTCTCTCGCGCTTTGCGAGCGAAGGGCGCCTAGACGGCGAAGGTGCGTCTTCGGCGGCTGCAAAGCGAAGCGAGAGCCGGCACGGCGCCCTGCTGCTGTACTCCCCGCATTTTACTTCCAAACTGCACTAGCACGCATAGCATCATGCAGGCTCATCTCCAAAGGATGTTTCCTGCCGCCACGAAGTTCTGGCAGCACTGGCACTGGGTCAAACTGTTCAGCGAGAGAAATAGCAAGAGAGATTGAGATGCATTTTGCCCCAGCTTCAGTCTTACAGAACTCGTGCACTTGGAGTTCTTAGAGAGGGTGGCGTGCGTGGGGAATATTTTCTCCACGTAGCCGCTTCTGTTCGCGTTTTTGCCGCACCGCAGAGCGTCGCCCGCTTCTCTCTCGCGCTTTGCGAGCGAAGGGAGCCAAGCCGGCGAAGGTGCGTCTTCGGCGGCTGCAAAGCGAAGCGAGAGCCGGTATGGCGCCCTGCTGCTGTACTCCTCGCATTTTACTTCCAAACTGCACTAGCACGCATGGCAGCATGCACGCTCATCTCCAAAGGATGTTTCCTGCCGCCACGAAGTTCTGGCAGCACTGGCACTCGGGACAATATATGCAGAGAGAGAGGGAGCGAGAGAGAGAGAAAAGAACTTCGCCCCAGCTTCAGCCTTGCAGAACTCGTGCACTTGGAGTTCCCAGAGAAGGTAGCGTGCGTGGGGAATGTTTTCTCCACGTAGCCGCTTCTGTTCGCATTTTTGCCGCACCGCTGAGAGTCGCCCTCTTCTCTCTCGCGCTTTGCGAGCGAAGGGCGACTAGCCGGCGAAAGTGCGTCTTCGGCGGCTGCAAAGCGAAGAGAGAGCCGGTACGGCGCCCTGCTGCTGTGCTCACCGCATTTGACATCCAAACTACACCAGCAAGCATAGCAGCATGCAAGCTCATCTACAAAGGATGTTTGCCACTGCCACGAAGATTTGGCAGCACTGGCACTAAGTCACACTGTGTAGAGAGAGAAAAAGCAAGAGAGATTGAGATGCACTTTGCCCTAGCTACAGTCTTACAGGACTCATGCACTTGGAGTTCCCAGAGAAGGTAGCGTGCGTGGACAATGTTTTCTCCACGTATCCTCTTCTGTTCGCGTTTTTTCCGCTCCGCTCAGAGTCGCCCGCTTCTCTCTCGCGCTTTGCGAGCTTTAGACTCCTAGCCGACGAAGATGCGTCTTCGGCGGCTGCAAAGCGAAGCGAGAGCCCGTACGGCGCCCGGCTGCTGTACTCCCTGCATTTCACATCCATACTGCACTAGCACACATAGCAGCATGCAGACTCATCTCCAAAAGATGTTTCCTGCCGCCACGAAGTTCTGGCAGCACTGGCACTCGGGACTAAATATGCAGAGAGAGAGGGAGCGAGAGAGAGAGAAAAGAACTTCGCCGCAGCTTCAGCCTTGCAGAACTCGTGCACTTGGAGTTCCCAGAGAAGGTAGCGTGCGTGGAGAAAATTTTCTCCACGTAGCCGCTTCTGTTCGCGTCTTTGCCGCACCGCAGAGCGCCGCCCTCTTCTCTCTCGCGCTTTGCGAGCGAAGGACGCCTAGCCGGCGAAGGTGCGTCTTCTTCGGCAAGAAAGCGAAGCTCGTGCCGGTACGGCGCCCTGCTGCTGTGCTCGCTGCATTTTACTTCCAAACTGCTATAGGACGCATAGCAGCATGCAGGCTCATATCCAAAGGATGTTTCCTGCCGCCACGAAGTTCTGGCAGCACTGGCACTCGGGACGAAAGATGCAGAGAGAGAGGGAGCGAGAGAGAGAGAAAAGAACTTCGCCGCAGCTTCAGCCTTGCAGAACTCGTGCACTTGGTGTTCCCAGAGAAGGTAGCGTGCGTGGAGAAGATTTTCTCCACGTAGCCTCTTCTGTTCGCGTTTTTGCCGCACCGCAGAGAGTCGCCCGCTTCTCTCTCGCGCTTTGCGAGCGAAGGACGCCTAGACGGCGGAGGTGCGTCTTCGGCGGCTGCAAAGCGAAGCGAGAGCCGGCACGGCGCCCTGCTGCTGTACTCCCCGCATTTTACTTCCAAACTTCTATAGGACGCATAGTAGCATGCATGCTCATCTCCAAAGGATGTTTCCTGCCGCCACGAAGTTCTGGCAGCACTGGCACTGGGTCAAACTGTTCAGCGAGAGAAATAGCAAGAGAGATTGAGATGCACTTTGCCCCAGCTTCAGTCTTACAGAACTCGTGCACTTGGAGTTCCCAGAGAGGGTGGCGTGCGTGGGGAATGTTTTCTCCACGTAGCCGCTTCTGTTCGCGTTTTTGCCGCACCGCAGAGCTTCGCCCGCTTCTCTCTCGCGCTTTGCGAGCGAAGGGAGCCAAGCCGGCGAAGGTGCGTCTTCTTCGGCAAGAAAGCGAAGCGAGAGCCGGTACGGCGCCCTGCTGCTGTGCTCCCCGCATTTGACATCCAAACTAAACCAGCACGCATAGCAGCATGCAGGCTCATCTCCAAAGGAAGTTCGCCACTGCCACGAAGATTTGGCAGCACTGGCACTGGGTCACACTGTGCAGCGAGAGAAAAAGCAAGAGAGATTGAGATGCACTTTGCCCCAGCTTCAGCCTTGCAGAACTCTTGCACTTGGAGTTCCCAGAGAAGGTAGCGTGCGTGGAGAAGGTTTTCTCCACGTAGCCGCTTCTGTTCGCGTTTTTGCCGCACCGCTCAGAATCGCCCGCTTCTCTCTCGCGCTTTGCGAGCGAAGGGCGCATAGCCGGCGAAGGTGCGTCTTCGGCGGCTGCAAAGCGAAGCGAGAGCCGGTACGGCACCCTGCTGCTGTACTCCTCGCATTTTACTTCCAAACTGCACTAGCACGCATAGCATCATGCAGGCTCATCTCCAAAGGATGTTTCCCGCCGCCACGAAGTTCTGGCAGTACTGGCACTGGGTCAAACTGTTCAGCGAGAGAAATAGCAAGAGAGATTGAGATGCACTTTGCCCCAGCTTCAGTCTTACATAACTCGTGCACTTGGAGTTCCCAGAGAGGGTGGCGTGCGTGGGGAATGTTTTCTCCACGTAGCCGCTTCTGTTCGCGTTTTTGCCGCACCGCAGAGCGTCGCCCGCTTCTTTCTCGCGCTTTGCGAGCGAAGGGAGCCAAGCCGGCGAAGGTGCGTCTCCTTCGGCAAGAAAGCGAAGCACGTGCCGGTACGGCGCCCTGCTGCTGTGCTCGCTGCATTTTACTTCCAAACTGCTATAGGACGCATAGTAGCATGCATGCTCATCTCCAAAGGATGTCCCCTGCCGCCACGAAGATTTGGCAGGACTTAACTGGGTCACACAGTGCAGCGAGAGAAATAGCAAGAGAGATTGAGATGCACTTTGCCCCAGCTTCAGCCTTGCAGAACTCGTGCACTTGGAGTTCCCAGAGAAGGTAGCGTGCGTGGAGAAGGTTTTCTCCACGTAACCGCTTCTGTTCGCATATTTGCGCACCGCAGAGAGTCGCCCGCTTCTTTCTCGCACTTTGCGAGCGAAGGACGCCGAGCCGGCGAAGGTGCGTCTTCGGCGGCTGCAAAGCGAAGCGAGAGCCGGTACGGCGCCCTGCTGCTGTGCTCGCTGCATTTCACATCCAAACTACACCAGCACTCATAGCAGCATGCAGGCCCATCTCCAAAGGAAGTTCGCCACTGCCACGAAGATTTGGCAGCATTGGCACTGGGTCACAGAGTGCAACGAGAGAAAAAGCAAGAGAGATTGAGATGCACTTTGCCCCAGCTTCAGCCTTGCAGAACTCGTGCACTTGGAGTTCCCAGAGAAGGTAGCGTGCGTGGAGAAGGTTTTCTCCACGTAACCGCTTCTGTTCGCATATTTGCGCACCTCAGAGAGTCGCCCGCTTCTCTCTCGCACTTTGCGAGCGAAGGACGCCTAGACGGCGAAGGTGCGTCTTCGGCGGCTGCAAAGCGAAGCGAGAGCCGGTACGGCGCCCTGCTGCTGTGCTCGCTGCATTTCACATCCAAACTACACCAGCACGCATAGCAGCATCCAGGCTCATCTCCAAAGGAAGTTCGCCACTGCCACGAAGATTTGGCAGCACTGGCACTGGGTCACACAGTGCAGCGAGAGAAAAAGCAAGAGAGATTGAGATGCACTTTGCCCCAGCTTCAGTCTTACAGAACTCGTTCACTTGGAGTTCCCAGAGAAGGTGGCGTGCGTGGGGAATGTTTTCTCCACGTAGCCGCTTCTGTTCGCGTTTTTGCCGCACCGCAGAGCGTCGCCCGCTTCTCTCTCGCGCTTTGCGAGCGAAGGGCGCCTAGCCGGCGAAGGTGCGTCTTCGGCGGCTGCAAAGCGAAGCGAGAGCCGCTACGGCGCCCTGCTGTTGTACTCCTCGCATTTTACTTCCAAACTTCACTAGCACGCATAGCAGCATGCAGGCTCATCTCCAAAGGAAGTTCGCCACTGCAACGAAGATTTGGCAGCACTGGCACTGGGTCACACAGTGCAGCGAGAGAAAAAGCAAGAGAGATTGAGATGCACTTTGCCCCAGCTTCAGTCTTACAGAACTCGTTCACTTGGAGTTCCCAGAGAAGGCGGCGTGCGTGGGGAATGTTTTCTCCACGTAGCCTCTTCTGTTCGCGTTTTTGCCGCACCGCTGAGAGTCGCCCGCTTCTCTCTCGCGCTTTGCGAGCGAAGGGCGCCTAGCCGGCGAAGGTGCGTCTTCGGCGGCTGCAAAGCGAAGCGAGAGCCGGTACGGCGCCCTGCTGCTGTGCTCGCTGCATTTCACACCCAAACTACACCAGCACGCATAGCAGCATGCAGGCTCATCTCCAAAGGTAGTTCGCCACTGCCACGAAGTTCTGGCAGCACTGGCACTGGGTCAAACTGTTCAGCGAGAGAAATAGCAAGAGAGATTGAGATGCACTTTGCCCCAGCTTCAGTCTTACAGAACTCGTGCACTTGGAGTTCCCAGAGAAGGTAGCGTGCGTGGAGAATGTTTTCTCCACGTAGCCTCTTCTGTTCGCGTTTTTGCCGCACCGCTCAGAATCGCCCGCTTCTCTCTCGCGCTTTGCCAGCGAAGGACGCCTAGCTGGCGAAGGTGCGTCTTCGGCGGCTGCAAAGCGAAGCGAGAGCCGGTATGGCGCCCTGCTGCTTTACTCACCGCATTTTATTTCCAAACTGCACTAGCACGCATAGCAGCATGCAGGCTAATCTCCAAAGGATGTGTCCTGCCGCCACAAAGTTCTGGCAGCCCTGGCACTCGGGACTAAATATGCAGAGAGAGAGGGAGCGAGAGAGAGAGAAAAGAACTTCGCCGCAGCTTCAGCCTTGCAGAACTCGTTCACTTGGTGTTCCCAGAGAAGGTAGCGTGCGTGGAGAAGATTTTCTCCACGTAGCTTCTTCTGTTCTCGTTTTTGCCGCACCGCAGAGAGTCGCCCGCTTCTCTCTCGCGCTTTGCGAGCGAAGGACGCCTAGACGGCGAAGATGCGTCTTCGGCGGCTGCAAAGCGAAGCGAGAGCCGGTACGGCGCCCTGCTGCTGTGCTCGCTGCATTTTACTTCCAAACTGCTATAGGACGCATAGTAGCATGCATGCTCATCTCCAAAGGATGTCCCCTGCCGCCACGAAGATTTGGCAGCATTTAACTGGGACACACAGTGCAGCGAGAGAAAAAGCAAGAGAGATTGAGATGCACTTTGCCCCAGCTTCAGCCTTGCAGAACTCGCGCACTTGGAGTTCCCAGAGAAGGTAGTGAGCGTGGAGAAGGTTTTCTCCACGTAACCGCTTCTGTTCGCATATTTGCGCACCGCAGAGAGTCGCCCGCTTCTCTCTCGCACTTTGCGAGCGAAGGACGCCTAGACGGCGGACGTGCGTCTTCGGCGGCTGCAAAGCGAAGCGAGAGCCGGTACGGCGCCCTGCTGTTGTACTCCCCGCATTTTACTTCCAAACTTCACTAGCACGCATAGCAGCATGCAGGCTCATCTCCAAAGGAAGTTCGCCACTGCAACGAAGATTTGGCAGCACTGGCACTGGGTCACACAGTGCAGCGAGAGAAAAAGCAAGAGAGATTGAGATGCACTTTGCCCCAGCTTCAGTCTTACAGAACTCGTTCACTTGGAGTTCCCAGAGAAGGTGGCGTGCGTGGGGAATGTTTTCTCCACGTAGCCTCTTCTGTTCGCGTTTTTGCCGCACCACAGAGAGTCGCCCGCTTCTCTCTCGCGCTTTGCGAGCGAAGGACCCCTAGCCGGCGAAGGTGCGTCTTCGGTGGCTGCAAAGCGAAGCGAGAGCCGGCATGGCGCCCTGCTGCTGTACTCCCCGCATTTAACTTCCAAACGGCACTAGCACGCATAGCAGCATGCAGGCTCATCTCCAAAGGATGTTTCCTGCCGCCACGAAGTTCTGGCAGCACTGGCACTCGGGACTAAATATGCAGAGAGAGAGGGAGCGAGAGAGAGAGAAAAGAACTTCGCCCCAGCTTCAGCCTTGCAGAACTCGTGCACTTGGAGTTCCCAGAGAAGGTAGCGTGCGTGGAGAAGGTTTTCTCCACGTAACCGCTTCTGTTCGCATCTTTGCCGCACCGCAGAGCGGCGCCCGCTTTACTCTCGCGCTTTGCCTGCGAAGGACGCCTAGCCGGCGAAGGTGTGTCTTCTTCGGCAAGAAAGCGAAGCGAGAGCCGGTACGGCGCCCTGCTGCTGTGCTCCCCGCATTTGACATCCAAACTACACCAGCACGCATAGCAGCATGCAGGCTCATCTCCAAAGGAAGTTCGCCACTGCCACGAAGATTTGGCAGCACTGGCACTGGGTCACACAGTGCAGCGAGAGAAAAAGCAAGAGAGATTGAGATGCACTTTGCCACAGCTTCAGTCTTACAGAACTCGTGCACTTGGAGTTCCCAGAGAAGGTAGCGTGCGTGGAGAAGGTTTTCTCCACGTAGCCCCTTCTGTTCGCGTTTTTGCCGCACCTCTGAGAGCCGCCCGCTTCTCTCTCGCGCTTTGCGAGCTTTAGACTCCTAGCCGACGAAGATGCGTCTTCGGCGGCTGCAAAGCGAAGCGAGAGCCGGTACGGCGCCCGGCTGCTGTACTCCCCGCATTTTACTTCCAAACTTCTATAGGACGCATAGTAGCATGCAGGCTCATCTCCAAAGGATGTCCCCTGCCGCCACGAAGATTTGGCAGCACTTAACTGGGTCACACAGTGCAGCGAGAGAAAAAGCAAGAGAGATTGAGATGCACTTTGCCCCAGCTTCAGACTTGCAGAACTCGTGCACTTGGAGTTCCCAAAGAAGGTGGCGTGCGTGGGGAATGTTTTCTCCACGTAGCCGCTTCTGTTCGCATCTTTGCCGCACCGCAGAGCGCCGCCACCTTCACTCTCGCTCTTTGCCTGCGAAGGACGCCTAGCCGGCGAAGGTGCGTCTTCTTCGGCAAGAAAGCGAAGCGAGAGCCGGTACGGCGCCCTGCTGCTGTGCTCCCCGCATTTGACATCCAAACTACACCAGCACGCATAGCAGCATGCAGGCTCATCTCCAAAGGAAGTTCGCCACTGCCACGAAGATTTGGCAGCACTGGCACTGGGTCACACAGTGCAGCGAGAGAAAAAGCAAGAGAGATTGAGATGCACTTTGCCCCAGCTTCAGTCTTACAGAACTCGTGCACTTGGAGTTCCCAGAGAGGGTAGAGTGCGTGGAGAATGTTTTCTCCACGTAGCCTCTTCTGTTCGCGTTTTTGCCGCACAGCAGAGCGTCGCCCGCTTCTCTCTCGCGCTTTGCGAGCGAAGGGCGCCTAGCCGGCGAAGGTGCGTCTTCGGCGGCTGCAAAGCGAAGCGAGAGCCGGTACGGCGCCCTGCTGCTGTGCTCGCTGCATTTCACATCCAAACTACACCAGCACGCATAGCAGCATGCAGGCTCATCTCCAAAGGAAGTTCGCCACTGCCACGAAGATTTGGCAGCACTGGCACTGGGTCACACAGTGCAGCGAGAGAAAAAGCAAGAGAGATTGAGATGCACTTTGCCCCAGCTTCAGTCTTACAGAACTCGTGCACTTGGAGTTCCCAGAGAGGGTAGAGTGCGTGGAGAATGTTTTCTCCACGTAGCCTCTTCTGTTCGCGTTTTTGCCGCACCTCTGAGAGTCGCCCTCTTCTCTCTCGCGCTTTGCGAGCGAAGGGAGCCAAGCCGGCGAAGGTGCGTCTTCGGCGGCTGCAAAGCGAAGCGAGAGCCGGTATGGCGCCCTGCTGCTGTACTCCCCGCATTTTACTTCCAAACTGCACTAGCACGCATAGCAGCATGCAGGCTCATCTCCAAAGGATGTTTCCTGCCGCCACGAAGTTCTGGCAGCACTGGCACTCGGGACAAAATATGCAGAGAGAGAGGGAGCGAGAGAGAGAGAAAAGAACTTCGCCCCAGCTTCAGTCTTACAGAACTCGTGCACTTGGAGTTCCCAGAGAAGGTAGCGTGCGTGGAGAAGGTTTTCTCCACGTAACCGCTTCTGTTCGCATATTTGCGCACCGCAGAGAGTCGCCCGCTTCTCTCTCGCGCTTTGCGAGCGAAGGGCGCCTAGCCGGCGAAGGTGCGTCTTCGGCGGCTGCAAAGCGAGGCGAGAGCCGGTACGGCGCCCTGCTGCTGTACTCCCCGCATTTAACTTCCAAACGACACTAGCACGCATAGCAGCATGCAGGCTCATCTCCAAAGGATGTTTCCTGCCGCCACGAAGTTCTGGAAGCACTGGCACTCGGGACAAAATATGCAGAGAGAGAGGAAGCGAGAGAGAGAGAAAAGAACTTCGCCACAGCTTCAGCCTTGCTGAACTCGTGCACTTGGTGTTCCCAGAGAAGGTAGCGTGCGTGGGGAATGTTTTCTCCACGTAGCCGCTTCTGTTCGCATTTTTGCCGCACCGCTGAGAGTCGCCCTCTTCTCTCTCGCGCTTTGCGAGCGAAGGGCGACTAGCCGGCGAAAGTGCGTCTTCGGCGGCTGCAAAGCGAAGAGAGAGCCGGTACGGCGCCCTGCTGCTGTGCTCACCGCATTTTACTTCCAAACTACACCAGCAAGCATAGCAGCATGCAGGCTCATCTCCAAAGGATGTTTGCCACTGCCACGAAGATTTGGCAGCACTGGCACTAAGTCACACTGTGTAGAGAGAGAAAAAGCAAGAGAGATTGAGATGCACTTTGCCCTAGCTACAGTCTTACAGAACTCATGCACTTGGAGTTCCCAGAGAAGGTAGCGTGCGTGGACAATGTTTTCTCCACGTATCCTCTTCTGTTCGCGTTTTTGCCGCACCGCTCAGAGTCGCCCGCTTCTCTCTCGCGCTTTGCGAGCTTTAGACTCCTAGCCGACGAAGATGCGTCTTCGGCGGCTGCAAAGCGAAGCGAGAGCCGGTACGGCGCCCGGCTGCTGTACTCCCCGCATTTCACATCCATACTGCACTAGCACACATAGCAGCATGCAGACTCATCTCCAAAAGATGTTTCCTGCCGCCACGAAGTTCTGGCATCACTGGCACTCGGGACTAAATATGCAGAGAGAGGGAGCGAGAGAGAGAGAAAAGAACTTCGCCCCAGCTTCAGCCTTGCAGAACTCGTGCACTTGGAGTTCCCAGAGAAGGTAGCGTGCGTGGAGAAAATTTTCTCCACGTAGCCGCTTCTGTTCGCGTCTTTGCCGCACCGCAGAGCGCCGCCCTCTTCTCTCTTGCGCTTTGCGAGCGAAGGACGCCTAGCCGGCGAAGGTGCGTCTTCTTCGGCAAGAAAGCGAAGCTCGTGCCGGTACGGCGCCCTGCTGCTGTGCTCGCTGCATTTTACTTCCAAACTGCTATAGGACGCATAGTAGCATGCAGGCTCATCTCCAAAAGATGTCCCCTGCTGCCACGAAGATTTGGCTGCACATAACTGGGTCACACTGTGCAGCGAGAGAAAAGGCAAAAGAGATTGAGATGCACTTTGCCCCAGCTTCAGTCTTACAGAACTCGTGCACTTGGAGTTCCCAGAGAAGGTAGCGTGCGTGGAGAAGGTTTTCTCCACGTAACCGCTTCTGTTCGCATATTTGCGCACCGCAGAGAGTCGCCCGCTTCTCTCTCGCGCTGTGCGAACGAAGGACGCCTAGCCGGCGAAGGTGCGTCTTCGGCGGCTGCAAAGCGAAGCGAGAGCCGGTACGGCGCCCTGCTGCTGTGCTCGCTGCATTTCACATCCAAACTACACCAGCACGCATAGCAGCATGCAGGCTCATCTCCAAAGGAAGTTCGCCACTGCCACGAAGATTTGGCAGCACTGGCACTGGGTCACACAGTGCAGCGAGAGAAAAAGCAAGAGAGATTGAGATGCACTTTGCCCCATCTTCAGTCTTACAGAACTCGTGCACTTGGAGTTCCCAGAGAGGGTAGAGTGCGTGGAGAATGTTTTCTCCACGTAGCCGCTTCTGTTTGCGTTTTTGCCGCACCTCTGAGAGTCGCCCGCTTCTCTCTCGCGCTTTGCGAGCGAAGGGCGCCTAGCCGGCGAAGGTGCGTCTTCGGCGGCTGCAAAGCGAAGCGAGAGCCCGTACGGCGCCCTGCTGTTGTACTCCCCGCATTTCACTTCCAAACTTCACTAGCACGCATAGCAGCATGCAGGCTCATATCCAAAGGATGTTTCCTGCCGCCACGAAGTTCTGGCAGCACTGGCACTCGGGACGAAAGATGCAGAGAGAGAGGGAGCGAGAGAGAGAGAAAAGAACTTCGCCGCAGCTTCAGCCTTGCACAACTCGTGCACTTGGTGTTCCCAGAGAAGGTAGCGTGCGTGGAGAAGATTTTCTCCACGTAGCCTCTTCTGTTCTCGTTTTTGCCGCACCGCAGAGAGTCGCCCGCTTCTCTCTCGCGCTTTGCGAGCGAAGGACGCCTAGACGGCGGAGGTGCGTCTTCGGCGGCTGCAAAGCGAAGCGAGAGCCGGCACGGCGCCCTGCTGCTGTACTCCCTGCATTTTACTTCCAAACTTCTATAGGACGCATAGTAGCATGCAGGCTCATCTCCAAAGGATGTCCCCTGCCGCCACGAAGATTTGGCAGCACTTAACTGGGTCACACAGTGCAGCGAGAGAAAAAGCAAGAGAGATTGAGATGCACTTTGCCCCAGCTTCAGCCTTGCAGAACTCGTGCACATGGAGTTCCCAGAGAAGGTAGCGTGCGTGGAGAAGGTTTTCTCCACGTAACCGCTTCTGTTCGCATATTTGCGCACCTCAGAGAGTCGCCCGCTTCTCTCTCGCACTTTGCGAGCGAAGGACGCCTAGACGGCGAAGGTGCGTCTTCGGCGGCTGCAAAGCGAAGCGAGAGCCGGTACGGCGCCCTGCTGCTGTGCTCGCTGCATTTCACATCCAAACTACACCAGCACGCATAGCAGCATGCAGGCTCATCTCCAAAGGAAGTTCGCCACTGCCACGAAGATTTGGCAGCACTGGCACTGGGTCACACAGTGCAGCGAGAGAAAAAGCAAGAGAGATTGAGATGCACTTTGCCCCAGCTTCAGTCTTACAGAACTCGTGCACTTGGAGTTCCCAGAGAAGGTGGCGTGCGTGGGGAATGTTTTCTCCACGTAGCCGCTTCTGTTCGCGTTTTTGCCGCACCGCAGAGCGTCGCCCGCTTCTCTCTCGCGCTTTGCGAGCGAAGGGAGCCAAGCCGGCGAAGGTGCGTCTTCGGCGGCTGCAAAACGAAGCGAGAGCCGGTATGGCGCCCTGCTGCTGTACTCCCCGCATTTTACTTCCAAACTGCACTAGCACGCATAGCAGCATGCAGGCTCATCTCCAAAGGATGTTTCCTGCCGCCACGAAGTTCTGGCAGCACTGGCACTCGGGACAAAATATGCAGAGAGAGAGGGAGCGAGAGAGAGAGAAAAGAACTTCGCCCCAGATTCAGTCTTACAGAACTCGTGCACTTGGAGTTCCCAGAGAAGGTAGCGTGCGTGGAGAAGGTTTTCTCCACGTAACCGATTCTGTTCGCATATTTGCGCACCGCAGAGAGTCGCCCGTTTCTCTCTCGCGCTTTGCGAGCGAAGGACGCCTAGCCGGCGAAGGTGCGTCTTCGGCGCCTGCAAAGCGAAGCGAGAGCCGGTACGGCGCCCTGCTGTTGTACTCCTCGCATTTTACTTCCAAACTTCACTAGCACGCATAGCAGCATGCAGGCTCATCTCCAGAGGAAGTTCGCCACTGCCACGAAGATTTGGCAGCACTGGCACTGGGTCACACAGTGCAGCGAGAGAAAAAGCAAGAGAGATTGAGATGCACTTTGCCCCAGCTTCAGTCTTACAGAACTCGTTCACTTGGAGTTCCCAGAGAAGGTGGCGTGCGTGGGGAATGTTTTCTCCACGTAGCCGCTTCTGTTCGCGTTTTTGCCGCACCGCTGAGAGTCGCCCGCTTCTCTCTCGCGCTTTGCGAGCGAAGGGAGCCAAGCCGGCGAAGGTGCGTCTTCGGCGTCTGCAAAGCGAAGCGAGAGCTGGTATGGCGCCCTGCTGCTGTACTCCCCGCATTTCACATCCATACTGCACTAGCACACATAGCAGCATGCAGACTCATCTCCAAAAGATGTTTCCTGCCGCCACGAAGTTCTGGCATCACTGGCACTCGGGACTAAATATGCAGAGAGAGGGAGCGAGAGAGAGAGAAAAGAACTTCGCCCCAGCTTCAGCCTTGCAGAACTCGTGCACTTGGAGTTCCCAGAGAAGGTAGCGTGCGTGGAGAAGGTTTTCTCCACGTAGCCGCTTCTGTTCGCGTCTTTGCCGCACCGCAGAGCGCCGCCCTCTTCTCTCTTGCGCTTTGCGAGCGAAGGACGCCTAGCCGGCGAAGGTGCGTCTTCTTCGGCAAGAAAGCGAAGCTCGTGCCGGTACGGCGCCCTGCTGCTGTGCTCGCTGCATTTTACTTCCAAACTGCTATAGGACGCATAGTAGCATGCAGGCTCATCTCCAAAAGATGTCCCATGCTGCCACGAAGATTTCGCAGCACTGGCACTGGGTCACACTGTGCAGGGAGAGAAAAGGCAAAAGAGATTGAGATGCACTTTGCCCCAGCTTCAGTCTTACAGAACTCGTGCACTTGGAGTTCCCAGAGAAGGTAGCGTGCGTGGAGAAGGTTTTCTCCACGTAACCGCTTCTGTTCGCATATTTGCGCACCGCAGAGAGTCGCCCGCTTCTCTCTCGCGCTGTGCGAACGAAGGACGCCTAGCCGGCGAAGGTGCGTCTTCGGCGGCTGCAAAGCGAAGCGAGAGCCGGTACGGCGCCCTGCTGCTGTGCTCGCTGCATTTCACATCCAAACTACACCAGCACGCATAGCAGCATGCAGGCTCATCTCCAAAGGAAGTTCGCCACTGCCACGAAGATTTGGCAGCACTGGCACTGGGTCACACAGTGCAGCGAGAGAAAAAGCAAGAGAGATTGAGATGCACTTTGCCCCATCTTCAGTCTTACAGAACTCGTGCACTTGGAGTTCCCAGAGAGGGTAGAGTGCGTGGAGAATGTTTTCTCCACGTAGCCGCTTCTGTTCGCGTTTTTGCCGCACCTCTGAGAGTCGCCCGCTTCTCTCTCGCGCTTTGCGAGCGAAGGGCGCCTAGCCGGCGAAGGTGCGTCTTCGGCGGCTGCAAAGCGAAGCGAGAGCCCGTACGGCGCCCTGCTGCTGTTGTACTCCCCGCATTTCACTTCCAAACTTCACTAGCACGCATAGCAGCATGCAGGCTCATATCCAAAGGATGTTTCCTGCCGCCACGAAGTTCTGGCAGCACTGGCACTCGGGACGAAAGATGCAGAGAGAGAGGGAGCGAGAGAGAGAGAAAAGAACTTCGCCGCAGCTTCAGCCTTGCAGAACTCGTGCACTTGGTGTTCCCAGAGAAGGTAGCGTGCGTGGAGAAGATTTTCTCCACGTAGCCTCTTCTGTTCTCGTTTTTGCCGCACCGCAGAGAGTCGCCCGCTTCTCTCTCGCGCTTTGCGAGCGAAGGACGCCTAGACGGCGGAGGTGCGTCTTCGGCGGCTGCAAAGCGAAGCGAGAGCCGGCACGGCGCCCTGCTGCTGTACTCCCTGCATTTTACTTCCAAACTTCTATAGGACGCATAGTAGCATGCAGGCTCATCTCCAAAGGATGTCCCCTGCCGCCACGAAGATTTGGCAGCACTTAACTGGGTCACACAGTGCAGCGAGAGAAAAAGCAAGAGAGATTGAGATGCACTTTGCCCCAGCTTCAGCCTTGCAGAACTCGTGCACATGGAGTTCCCAGAGAAGGTAGCGTGCGTGGAGAAGGTTTTCTCCACGTAACCGCTTCTGTTCGCATATTTGCGCACCTCAGAGAGTCGCCCGCTTCTCTCTCGCACTTTGCGAGCGAAGGACGCCTAGACGGCGAAGGTGCGTCTTCGGCGGCTGCAAAGCGAAGCGAGAGCCGGTACGGCGCCCTGCTGCTGTGCTCGCTGCATTTCACATCCAAACTACACCAGCACGCATAGCAGCATGCAGGCTCATCTCCAAAGGAAGTTCGCCACTGCCACGAAGATTTGGCAGCACTGGCACTGGGTCACACAGTGCAGCGAGAGAAAAAGCAAGAGAGATTGAGATGCACTTTGCCCCAGCTTCAGTCTTACAGAACTCGTGCACTTGGAGTTCCCAGAGAAGGTGGCGTGCGTGGGGAATGTTTTCTCCACGTAGCCGCTTCTGTTCGCGTTTTTGCCGCACCGCAGAGCGTCGCCCGCTTCTCTCTCGCGCTTTGCGAGCGAAGGGAGCCAAGCCGGCGAAGGTGCGTCTTCGGCGGCTGCAAAACGAAGCGAGAGCCGGTATGGCGCCCTGCTGCTGTACTCCCCGCATTTTACTTCCAAACTGCACTAGCACGCATAGCAGCATGCAGGCTCATCTCCAAAGGATGTTTCCTGCCGCCAAGAAGTTCTGGCAGCACTGGCACTCGGGACAAAATATGCAGAGAGAGAGGGAGCGAGAGAGAGAGAAAAGAACTTCGCCCCAGATTCAGTCTTACAGAACTCGTGCACTTGGAGTTCCCAGAGAAGGTAGCGTGCGTGGAGAAGGTTTTCTCCACGTAACCGATTCTGTTCGCATATTTGCGCACCGCAGAGAGTCGCCCGTTTCTCTCTCGCGCTTTGCGAGCGAAGGACGCCTAGCCGGCGAAGGTGCGTCTTCGGCGCCTGCAAAGCGAAGCGAGAGCCGGTACGGCGCCCTGCTGTTGTACTCCTCGCATTTTACTTCCAAACTTCACTAGCACGCATAGCAGCATGCAGGCTCATCTCCAGAGGAAGTTCGCCACTGCCACGAAGATTTGGCAGCACTGGCACTGGGTCACACAGTGCAGCGAGAGAAAAAGCAAGAGAGATTGAGATGCACTTTGCCCCAGCTTCAGTCTTACAGAACTCGTTCACTTGGAGTTCCCAGAGAAGGTGGCGTGCGTGGGGAATGTTTTCTCCACGTAGCCGCTTCTGTTCGCGTTTTTGCCGCACCGCTGAGAGTCGCCCGCTTCTCTCTCGCGCTTTGCGAGCGAAGGGAGCCAAGCCGGCGAAGGTGCGTCTTCGGCGTCTGCAAAGCGAAGCGAGAGCTGGTATGGCGCCCTGCTGCTGTACTCCCCGCATTTTACTTCCAAACTGCACTACCACGCATAGCAGCATGCAGGCTCACCTCCAAAGGATGTTTCCTGCCGCCACGAAGTTCTGCAGCACTGGCACTCGGGACTAAATATGCAGAGAGAGAGGGAGCGAGAGAGAGAGAAAAGAACTTCGCCCCAGATTCAGTCTTACCGAACTCGTGCACTTGGAGTTCCCAGAGAAGGTAGCGTGCGTGGAGAAGGTTTTCTCCACGTAGCCGCTTCTGTTCGCATCTTTGCCGCACCGCAGAGCGTCGCCCGCTTCTCTCTCGCGCTTTGCGAGCGAAGGGCGCCTAGCCGGCGAAGGTGCGGCTTCGGCGGCTGCAAAGCGAAGCGAGAGCCGGTACGGCGCCCTGCTGCTGTGCTCGCTGCATTTCACATCCAAACGACACCAGCACGCATAGCAGCATGCAGGCTCATCTCCAAAGGAAGTTCGCCACTGCCACGAAGATTTGGCAGCACTGGCACTGGGTCACACAGTGCAGCGAGAGAAAAAGCAAGAGAGATTGAGATGCACTTTGCCCCAGCTTCAGTCTTACAGAACTCGTGCACTTGGAGTTCCCAGAGAAGGTGGCGTGCGTGGGGAATGTTTTCTCCACGTAGCCGCTTCTGTTCGCGTTTTTGCCGCACCGCAGAGCGTCGCCCGCTTCTCTCTCGCGCTTTGCGAGCGAAGGGAGCCAAGCCGGGGAAGGTGCGTCTTCGGCGGCTGCAAAGCGAAGCGAGAGCCGGTATGGCGCCCTGCTGCTGTACTCCCCGCATTTTACTTCCAAACTGCTCTAGCACGCATAGCAGCATGCAGGCTCATCTCCAAAGGATGTTTCCTGCCGCCACGAAGTTCTGGCAGCACTGGCACTCGGGACAAAATATGCAGAGAGAGAGGGAGCGAGAGAGAGAGAAAAGAACTTCGCCCCAGCTTCAGTCTTACAGAACTCGTGCACTTGGAGTTCCCAGAGAAGGTAGCGTGCGTGGAGAAGGTTTTCTCCACGTAACCGCTTCTGTTCGCATATTTGCGCACCGCAGAGAGTCGCCCGTTTCTCTCTCGCGCTTTGCGAGCGAAGGGCGCCTAGCCGGCGAAGGTGCGTCTTCGGCGGCTGCAAAGCGAGGCGAGAGCCGGTACGGCGCCCTGCTGCTGTACTCCCCGCATTTAACTTCCAAACGGCACTAGCACGCATAGCAGCATGCAGGCTCATCTCTAAAGGATGTTTCCTGCCGCCACGAAGTTCTGGCATCACTGGCACTCGGGACTAAATATGCAGAGAGAGAGGGAGCGAGAGAGAGAGAAAAGAACTTCGCCGCAGCTTCAGCCTTGCAGAACTCGTGCACTTGGAGTTCCCAGAGAAGGTAGCGTGCGTGGAGAAGGTTTTCTCCACGTAGCCGCTTCTGTTCGCGTCTTTGCCGCACCGCAGAGCGCCGCCCTATTCTCTCTCGCGCTTTGCGAGCGAAGGACGCCTAGCCGGCGAAGGTGCGTCTTCTTCGGCAAGAAAGCGAAGCTCGTGCCGGTACGGCGCCCTGCTGCTGTGCTCGCTGCATTTTACTTCCAAACTGCTATAGGACGCATAGTAGCATGCAGGCTCATCTCCAAAAGATGTCCCATGCTGCCACGAAGATTTGGCAGCACATAACTGGGTCACACTGTGCAGCGAGAGAAAAGGAAAAAGAGATTGAGATGCACTTTGCCCCAGCTTCAGTCTTACAGAACTCGTGCACTTGGAGTTCCCAGAGAAGGTAGCGTGCGTGGAGAAGGTTTTCTCCACGTAACCGCTTCTGTTCGCATATTTGCGCACCGCAGTGAGTCGCCCGCTTCTCTCTCGCGCTTTGCGAGCGAAGGACGCCTAGCCGGCGAAGGTGCGTCTTCGGCGGCTGCAAAGCGAAGCGAGAGCCGGTACGGCGCCCTGCTGCTGTGCTCGCTGCATTTCACATCCAAACTACACCAGCACGCATAGCAGCATGCATGCTCATCTCCAAAGAAAGTTCGCCACTGCCACGAAGATTTGGCAGCATTGGCACTGGGTCACACAGTGCAGCGAGAGAAAAAGCAAGAGAGATTGAGATGCATTTTGCCCCAGCTTCAGTCTTACAGAACTCGTGCACTTGGAGTTCCCAGAGAGGGTAGAGTGCGTGGGGAATGTTTTCTCCACGTAGCCTCTTCTGTTCGCGTTTTTGCCGCACCTCTGAGAGTCGCCCGCTTCTCTCTCGCGCTTTGCGAGCGAAGGACGCCTAGCCGGCGAAGGTGCGTCTTCGGCGGCTGCAAAGCGAAGCGAGAGCCGGTACGGCGCCCTGCTGTTGTACTCCTCGCATTTTACTTCCAAACTTCACTAGCACGCATAGCAGCATGCAGGCTCATCTCCAAAGGAAGTTCGCCACTGCCACGAAGATTTGGCAGCACTGGCACTGGGTCACACAGTGCAGCGGGAGAAAAAGCAAGAGAGATTGAGATGCACTTTGCCCCAGCTTCAGTCTTACAGAACTCGTTCACTTGGAGTTCCCAGAGAAGGTGGCGTGCGTGGGGAATGTTTTCTCCACGTAGCCGCTTCTGTTCGCGTTTTGGCGCACCGCTGAGAGTCGCCCGCTTCTCTTTCGCGATTTGCGAGCGAAGGGAGCCAAGCCGGCGAAGGTGCGTCTTCGGCGTCTGCAAAGCGAAGCGAGAGGTGGTATGGCGCCCTGCTGCTGTACTCCCCGCATTTTACTTCCAAACTGCACTAGCACGCATAGCAGCATGCAGGCTCATCTCCAAAGGATGTTTCCTGCCGCCACGAAGTTCTGGCAGCACTGGCACTCGGGACTAAATATGCAGAGAGAGAGGGAGCGAGAGAGAGAGAAAAGAACTTCGCCCCAGCTTCAGCCTTGGAGAACTCGTGCACTTGGTGTTCCCAGAGAAGGTAGCGTGCGTGGAGAAGGTTTTCTCCACGTAGCCGCTTCTGTTCGCATCTTTGCCGCACCGCAGAGCGCCGCCCGCTTCACTCTCGCGCTTTGCCTGGGAAGGACGCCTAGCCGGCAAACGTGCGTCTTCGGCGGCTGCAAAGCGAGGCGAGAGCCGGTACGGCGCCCTGCTGCTGTGCTCCCCGCATTTGACATCCAAACTACACCAGCACGCATAGCAGCATGCAGGCTCATCTCCAAAGGAAGTTCGCCACTGCCACGAAGATTTGGCAGCACTGGCACTGGGTCACACTGTGCAGCGAGAGAAATAGCAAGAGAGATTGAGATGCACTTTGCCCCAGCTTCAGCCTTGCAGAACTCTTGCACTTGGAGTTCCCAGAGAAGGTAGCGTGCGTGGAGAAGGTTTTCTCCACGTAGCCTCTTCTGTTCGCATTTTTGCCGCACCGCTCAGAATCGCCCGCTTCTCTCTCGCGCTTTGCGAGCTTTAGACTCCTAGCCGACGAAGATGCGTCTTCGGCGGCTGCAAAGCGAAGCGAGAGCCCGTACGGCGCCCGGCTGCTGTACTCCCCGCATTTCACATCCATACTGCACTAGCACACATAGCAGCATGCAGACTCATCTCCAAAAGATGTTTCCTGCCGCCACGAAGTTCTGGCATCACTGGCACTCGGGACTAAATATGCAGAGAGAGAGGGAGCGAGAGAGAGAGAAAAGAACTTCGCCCCAGCTTCAGCCTTGCAGAACTCGTGCACTTGGAGTTCCCAGAGAAGGTAGCGTGCGTGGAGAAGGTTTTCTCCACGTAGCCGCTTCTGTTCGCGTCTTTGCCGCACCGCAGAGCGCCGCCCTCTTCTCTCTCGCGCTTTGCGAGCGAAGGACGCCTAGCCGGCGAAGGTGCGTCTTCTTCGGCAAGAAAGCGAAGCTCGTGCCGGTACGGCGCCCTGCTGCTGTGCTCGCTGCATTTTACTTCCAAACTGCTATAGGACGCATAGCAGCATGCAGGCTCATATCCAAAGGATGTTTCCTGCCGCCACGAAGTTCTGGCAGCACTGGCACTCGGGACGAAAGATGCAGAGAGAGAGGGAGCGAGAGAGAGAGAAAAGAACTTCGCCGCAGCTTCAGCCTTGCAGAACTCGTGCACTTGGTGTTCCCAGAGAAGGTAGCGTGCGTGGAGAAGATTTTCTCCACGTAGCCTCTTCTGTTCTCGTTTTTGCCGCACCGCAGAGAGTCGCCCGCTTCTCTCTCGCGCTTTGCGAGCGAAGGGCGCCTAGCCGGCGAAGGTGCGTCTTCGGCGGCTGCAAAGCGAAGCGAGAGCCGGCACGGCGCCCTGCTGCTGTACTCCCCGCATTTTACTTCCAAACTTCTATAGGACGCATAGTAGCATGCATGCTCATCTCCAAAGGATGTTTCCTGCCGCCACGAAGTTCTGGCAGCACTGGCACTGGGTCAAACTGTTCAGCGAGAGAAATAGCAAGAGAGATTGAGATGCACTTTGCCCCAGCTTCAGTCTTACAGAACTCGTGCACTTGGAGTTCCCAGAGAGGGTGGCGTGCGTGGGGAATGTTTTCTCCACGTAGCCGCTTCTGTTCGCGTTTTTGCCGCACCGCAGAGCGTCGCCCGCTTCTCTCTCGCGCTTTGCGAGCGAAGGGAGCCAAGCCGGCGAAGGTGCGTCTTCGGCGGCTGCAAAGCGAAGCGAGAGCCGGTATGGCGCCCTGCTGCTGTACTCCTCGCATTTTACTTCCAAACTGCACCAGCACGCATGGCAGCATGCACGCTCATCTCCAAAGGATGTTTCCTGCCGCCACGAAGTTCTGGCAGCACTGGCACTCGGGACAATATATGCAGAGAGAGAGGGAGCGAGAGAGAGAGAAAAGAACTTCGCCCCAGCTTCTACCTTGCAGAACTCGTGCACTTGGAGTTCCCAGAGAAGGTAGCGTGCGTGGAGAAGGTTTTCTCCACGTAGCCGCTTCTGTTCGCGTTTTTGCCGCACCGCTCAGAATCGCCCGCTTCTCTCTCGCGCTTTGCGAGCGAAGGGCGCATAGCCGGCGAAGGTGCGTCTTCGGCGGCTGCAAAGCGAAGCGAGAGCCGGCACGGCGCCCTGCTGCTGTGCTCGCTGCATTTCACATCCAAACTACACCAGCACGCATAGCAGCATGCAGGCTCATATCCAAAGGATGTTTCCTGCCGCCACGAAGTTCTGGCAGCACTGGCACTCGGGACAATATATGCAGAGAGAGAGGGAGCGAGAGAGAGAGAAAAGAACTTCGCCGCAGCTTCAGCCTTGCAGAACTCGTGCACTTGGAGTTCCCAGAGAAGGTAGCGTGCGTGGAGAAGATTTTCTCCACGTAGCCTCTTCTGTTCTCGTTTTTGCCGCACCGCAGAGAGTCGCCCGCTTCTCTCTCGCGCTTTGCGAGCGAAGGACGCCTAGACGGCGGAGGTGCGTCTTCGGCGGCTGCAAAGCGAAGCGAGAGCCGGTACGGCGCCCTGCTGCTGTACTCCCCGCATTTTACTTCCAAACTGCTATAGGACGCATAGTAGCATGCATGCTCATCTCCAAAGGATGTCCCCTGCCGCCACGAAGATTTGGCAGCACTTAACTGGGTCACACAGTGCAGCGAGAGAAAAAGCAAGAGAGATTGAGATGCACTTTGCCCCAGCTTCAGCCTTGCAGAACTCGTGCACTTGGAGTTCCCAGAGAAGGTAGCGTGCGTGGAGAAGGTTTTCTCTACGTAACCGCTTCTGTTCGCATATTTGCGCACCGCAGAGAGTCGCCCGCTTCTCTCTCGCACTTTGCGAGCGAAGGACGCCTAGACGGCGAAGGTGCGTCTTCGGCGGCTGCAAAGCGAAGCGAGAGCCGGCACGGCGCCCTGCTGCTGTACTCCCCGCATTTTACTTCCAAACTACACTAGCACGCATAGCATCATGCAGGCGCATCTCCAAAGGATGTTTCCCGCCGCCACGATGTTCTGGCAGTACTGGCACTGGGTCAAACTGTTCAGCGAGAGAAATAGCAAGAGAGATTGAGATGCACTTTGCCCCAGCTTCAGTCTTACAGAACTCGTGCACTTGGAGTTCCCAGAGAGGGTGGCGTGCGTGGGGAATGTTTTCTCCACGTAGCCGCTTCTGTTCGCGTTTTTGCCGCACCGCAGAGCGTCGCCCGCTTCTCTCTCGCGCTTTGCGAGCGAAGGGAGCCAAGCCGGCGAAGGTGCGTCTTCGGCGGCTGCAAAGCGAAGCGAGAGCCGGTATGGCGCCCTGCTGCTGTACTCCTCGCATTTTACTTCCAAACTGCACTAGCACGCATAGCAGCATGCAGGCTCATCTCCAAAGGATGTTTCCTGCCGCCACGAAGTTCTGGCAGCACTGGCACTCGGGACTAAATATGCAGAGAGAGAGGGAGCGAGAGAGAGAGAAAAGAACTTCGCCCCAGCTTCAGCCGTGCAGAACTCGTGCACTTGGAGTTCCCAGAGAAGGTAGCATGCGTGGAGAAGGTTTTCTCCACGTAGCCGCTTCTGTTCGCATCTTTGCCGCACCGCAGAGCGCCGCCCGCTTCACTCTCGCGCTTTGCCTGCGAAGGACGCCTAGCCGGCGAAGGTGCGTCTTCTTCGGCAAGAAAGCGAAGCGAGAGCCGGTACGGCGCCCTGCTGCTGTGCTCCCCGCATTTGACATCCAAACTACACCAGCACGCATAGCAGCATGCAGGCTCATCTCCAAAGGAAGTTCGCCACTGCCACGAAGATTTGGCAGCACTGGCACTGGGTCACACTGTGCAGCGAGAGAAAAAGCAAGAGAGATTGAGATGCACTTTGCCCCAGCTTCAGCCTTGCAGAACTCTTGCACTTGGAGTTCCCAGAGAAGGTAGCGTGCGTGGAGAATGTTTTCTCCACGTAGCCTCTTCTGTTCGCGTTTTTGCCGCACCGCTCAGAATCGCCCGCTTCTCTCTCGCGCTTTGCCAGCGAAGGACGCCTAGACGGCGAAGGTGCGTCTTCGGCGGCTGCAAAGCGAAGCGAGAGCCGGTATGGCGCCCTGCTGCTTTACTCACCGCATTTTATTTCCAAACTGCACTAGCACGCATAGCAGCATGCAGGCTCATCTCCAAAGGATGTCTCCTGCCGCCACGAAGTTCTGGCAGCCCTGGCACTCGGGACTAAATATGCAGAGAGAGAGGGAGCGAGAGAGAGAGAAAAGAACTTCGCCCCAGCTTCAGCCTTGCAGAACTCGTGCACTTGGAGTTCCCAGAGAAGGTAGCGTGCGTGGAGAAAGTTTTCTCCACGTAGCCGCTTCTGTTCGCGTCTTTGCCGCACCGCAGAGCGCCGCCCTCTTCTCTCTCGCGCTTTGCGAGCGAAGGACGCCTAGCCGGCGAAGGTGCGTGTTCTTCGGCAAGAAAGCGAAGCGCGTGCCGGTACGGCGCCCTGCTGCTGTGCTCGCTGCATTTTACTTCCAAACTGCTATAGGACGCATAGTAGCATGCAGGCTCATCTCCAAAAGATGTCCCATGCTGCCACGAAGATTTCGCAGCACTGGCACTGGGTCACACTGTGCAGGGAGAGAAAAGGCAAAAGAGATTGAGATGCACTTTGCCCCAGCTTCAGTCTTACAGAACTCGTGCACTTGGAGTTCCCAGAGAAGGTAGCGTGCGTGGAGAAGGTTTTCTCCACGTAGCCGCTTCTGTTCGCATATTTGCGCACCGCAGAGAGTCGCCCGCTTCTCTCTCGCGCTTTGCGAGCGAAGGACGCCTAGCCGGCGAAGGTGCGTCTTCGGCGGCTGCAAAGCGAAGCGAGAGCCGGTACGGCGCCCTGCTGCTGTGCTCGCTGCATTTCACATCCAAACTACACCAGCACGCATAGCAGCATGCAGGCTCATCTCCAAAGGAAGTTCGCCACTGCCACGAAGATTTGGCAGCACTGGCACTGGGTCACACAGTGCAGCGAGAGAAAAAGCAAGAGAGATTGAGATGCACATTGCCCCAGCTTCAGTCTTACAGAACTCGTGCACTTGGAGTTCCCAGAGAGGGTAGAGTGCGTGGAGAATGTTTTCTCCACGTAGCCTCTTCTGTTCGCGTTTTTGCCGCACCTCTGAGAGTCGCCCGCTTCTCTCTCGCGCTTTGCGAGCGAAGGACGCCTAGACGGCGGAGGTGCGTCTTCGGCGGCTGCAAAGCGAAGCGAGAGCCGGCACGGCGCCCTGCTGCTGTACTCCCCCCATTTTACTTCCAAACTGCTATAGGACGCATAGTAGCATGCAGGCTCATCTCCAAAGGATGTCCCCTGCCGCCACGAAGATTTGGCAGCACTTAACTGGGTCACACAGTGCAGCGAGAGAAAAAGCAAGAAAGATTGAGATGCACTTTGCCCCAGCTTCAGTCTTACAGAACTCATGCACTTGGAGTTCCCAGAGGAGGTAGCGTGCGTGGAGAAAGTTTTCTCCACGCAGCCTGTTCTGTTCGCGTTTTTGCCGCACGGCAGAGAGCCGCTTACTTCTCTCTCGCGCTTTGCGAGCGAAGGACGCCTAGCCGGCGAAGGTGCGTCTTCGGCGGCTGCAAAGCGAAGCGAGAGCCGGTACGGCGCCCTGCTGCTGTACTCCCCGCATTTTACTTCCAAACTGCACTAGCACGCATAGCAGCATGCAGGCTCATCTCCAAAGGATGTTTTCTCCCGCCACGAAGTTCTGGCAGCACTGGCACTCGGGACGAAAGATGCAGAGAGAGAGGGAGCGAGAGAGAGAGAAAAGAACTTCGCCCCAGCTTCAGCCTTGCAGAACTCGTGCACTTGGAGTTCCCAGAGAAGGTAGCGTGCGTGGAGAAGGTTTTCTCCACGTAGCCTCTTCTGTTCGCGTTTTTGCCGCACCGCTCAGAATCGCCCGCTTCTCTCTCGCGCTTTGCGAGCGAAGGGCGCATAGCCGGCGAAGGTGCGTCTTCGGCGGCTGCAAAGCGAAGCGAGAGCCGGCACGGCGCCCTGCTGCTGTGCTCGCTGCATTTCACATACAAACTACACCAGCACGCATAGCAGCATGCAGGCTCATCTCCAAAGGAAGTTCGCCACTGCCACGAAGATTTGGCAGCACTGGCACTGGGTCACACAGTGCAGCGAGAGAAAAAGCAAGAGAGATTGAGATGCACTTTGCCCCAGCTTCAGTCTTACAGAACTCGTGCACTTGGAGTTCCCAGAGAAGGTAGCGTGCGTGGAGAAGGTTTTCTCCACGTAGCCGCTTCTGTTCGCATATTTGCGCACCTCTGAGAGTCGCCCGCTTCTCTCTCGCGCTTTGCGAGCGAAGGGCGCCTAGCCGGCGAAGGTGCGTCTTCGGCGGCTGCAAAGCGAAGCGAGAGCCGGCACGGCGCCCTGCTGCTGTACTCCCCGCATTTTACTTCCAAACTGCACTAGCACGCATAGCATCATGCAGGCGCATCTCCAAAGGATGTTTCCCGCCGCCACGAAGTTCTGGCAGTACTGGCACTGAGTCAAACTGTTCAGCGAGAGAAATAGCAAGAGAGATTGAGATGCACTTTGCCCCAGCTTCAGTCTTACAGAACTCGTGCACTTGGAGTTCCCAGAGAGGGTGGCGTGCGTGGGGAATGTTTTCTCCACGTAGCCGCTTCTGTTCGCGTTTTTGCCGCACCGCAGAGCGTCGCCCGCTTCTCTCTCGCGCTTTGCGAGCGAAGGGAGCCAAGCCGGCGAAGGTGCGTCTTCGGCGGCTGCAAAGCGAAGCGAGAGCCGGTATGGCGCCCTGCTGCTGTACTCCTCGCATTTTACTTCCAAACTGCACTAGCACGCATAGCAGCATGCAGGCTCATCTCCAAAGGATGTTTCCTGCCGCCACGAAGTTCTGGCAGCACTGGCACTCGGGACGAAAGATGCAGAGAGAGAGGGAGCTAGAGAGAGAGAAAAGAACTTCGCCGCAGCTTCAGCCTTGCAGAACTCGTGCACTTGGTGTTCCCAGAGAAGGTAGCGTGCGTGGAGAAGATTTTCTCCACGTAGCCTCTTCTGTTCTCGTTTTTGCCACACCGCAGAGAGTCGCCCGCTTCTCTCTCGCGCTTTGCGAGCGAAGGACGCCTAGACGGCGGAGGTGCGTCTTCGGCGGCTGCAAAGCGAAGCGAGAGCCGGCACGGCGCCCTGCTGCTGTACTCCCCGCATTTTACTTCCAAACTGCTATAGGACGCATAGTAGCATGCATGCTCATCTCCAAAGGATGTCCCCTGCCGCCACGAAGATTTGGCAGCACTTAACTGGGTCACACAGTGCAGCGAGAGAAAAAGCAAGAAAGATTGAGATGCACTTTGCCCCAGCTTCAGTCTTACAGAACTCATGCACTTGGAGTTCCCAGAGGAGGTAGCGTGCGTGGAGAAAGTTTTCTCCACGCAGCCTGTTCTGTTCGCGTTTTTGCCGCACGGCAGAGAGCCGCTTGCTTCTCTCTCGCGCTTTGCGAGCGAAGGACGCCTAGCCGGCGAAGGTGCGTCTTCGGCGGCTGCAAAGCGAAGCGAGAGCCGGTACGGCGCCCTGCTGCTGTACTCCCCGCATTTTACTTCCAAACTGCACTAGCACGCATAGCAGCATGCAGGCTCATCTCCAAAGGATGTTTTCTCCCGCCACGAAGTTCTGGCAGCACTGGCACTCGGGACGAAAGATGCAGAGAGAGAGGGAGCGAGAGAGAGAGAAAAGAACTTCGCCCCAGCTTCAGCCTTGCAGAACTCGTGCACTTGGAGTTCCCAGAGAAGGTAGCGTGCGTGGAGAAGGTTTTCTCCACGTAGCCTCTTCTGTTCGCGTTTTTGCCGCACCGCTCAGAATCGCCCGCTTCTCTCTCGCGCTTTGCGAGCGAAGGGCGCATAGCCGGCGAAGGTGCGTCTTCGGCGGCTGCAAAGCGAAGCGAGAGCCGGCACGGCGCCCTGCTGCTGTGCTCGCTGCATTTCACATACAAACTACACCAGCACGCATAGCAGCATGCAGGCTCATCTCCAAAGGAAGTTCGACACTGCCACGAAGATTTGGCAGCACTGGCACTGGGTCACACAGTGCAGCGAGAGAAAAAGCAAGAGAGATTGAGATGCACTTTGCCCCAGCTTCAGTCTTACAGAACTCGTGCACTTGGAGTTCCCAGAGAAGGTAGCGTGCGTGGAGAAGGTTTTCTCCACGTAGCCGCTTCTGTTCGCATATTTGCGCACCTCTGAGAGTCGCCCGCTTCTCTCTCGCGCTTTGCGAGCGAAGGGCGCCTAGCCGGCGAAGGTGCGTCTTCGGCGGCTGCAAAGCGAAGCGAGAGCCGGCACGGCGCCCTGCTGCTGTACTCCCTGCATTTTACTTCCAAACTGCACTAGCACGCATAGCATCATGCAGGCGCATCTCCAAAGGATGTTTCCCGCCGCCACGAAGTTCTGGCAGTACTGGCACTGAGTCAAACTGTTCAGCGAGAGAAATAGCAAGAGAGATTGAGATGCACTTTGCCCCAGCTTCAGTCTTACAGAACTCGTGCACTTGGAGTTCCCAGAGAGGGTGGCGTGCGTGGGGAATGTTTTCTCCACGTAGCCGCTTCTGTTCGCGTTTTTGCCGCACCGCAGAGCGTCGCCCGCTTCTCTCTCGCGCTTTGCGAGCGAAGGGAGCCAAGCCGGCGAAGGTGCGCCTTCGGCGGCTGCAAAGCGAAGCGAGAGCCGGTATGGCGCCCTGCTGCTGTACTCCTCGCATTTTACTTCCAAACTGCACTAGCACGCATAGCAGCATGCAGGCTCATCTCCAAAGGATGTTTCCTGCCGCCACGAAGTTCTGGCAGCACTGGCACTCGGGACGAAAGATGCAGAGAGAGAGGGAGCTAGAGAGAGAGAAAAGAACTTCGCCGCAGCTTCAGCCTTGCAGAACTCGTGCACTTGGTGTTCCCAGAGAAGGTAGCGTGCGTGGAGAAGATTTTCTCCACGTAGCCTCTTCTGTTCTCGTTTTTGCCGCACCGCAGAGAGTCGCCCGCTTCTCTCTCGCGCTTTGCGAGCGAAGGACGCCTAGACGGCGGAGGTGCGTCTTCGGCGGCTGCAAAGCGAAGCGAGAGCCGGCACGGCGCCCTGCTGCTGTACTCCCTGCATTTTACTTCCAAACTGCTATAGGACGCATAGTAGCATGCATGCTCATCTCCAAAGGATGTCCCCTGCCGCCACGAAGATTTGGCAGCACTTTACTGGGTCACACAGTGCAGCGAGAGAAAAAGCAAGAAAGATTGAGATGCACTTTGCCCCAGCTTCAGTCTTACAGAACTCATGCACTTGGAGTTCCCAGAGGAGGTAGCGTGCGTGGAGAAAGTTTTCTCCACGCAGCCTGTTCTGTTCGCGTTTTTGCCGCACGGCAGAGAGCCGCTCGCTTCTCTCTCGCGCTTTGCGAGCGAAGGGCGCCTAGCCGGCGAAGGTGCGTCTTCGGCGGCTGCAAAGCGAAGCGAGAGCCGGTACGGCGCCCTGCTGCTGTACTCCCCGCATTTTACTTCCAAACGGCACTAGCACGCATAGCAGCATGCAGGCTCATCTCCAAAGGATGTTTCCTGACGCCACGAAGTTCTGGCAGCACTGGCACTCGGGACTAAATATGCAGAGAGAGAGGGAGCGAGAGAGAGAGAAAAGAACTTCGCCCTAGCTTCAGTCTTACAGAACTCGTGCACTTGGAGTTCCCAGAGAAGGTAGCGTGCGTGGAGAAGGTTTTCTCAACGTAGCCGCTTCTGTTCGCGTCTTTGCCGCACCGCAGAGCGCCGCCACCTTCACTCTCGCGCTTTGCCTGCGAAGGACGCCTAGCCGGCGAAGGTGCGTCTTCTTCGGCAAGAAAGCGAAGCGAGAGCCGGTACGGCGCCCTGCTGCTGTGCTCCCCGCATTTGACATCCAAACTACACCAGCACGCATAGCAGCATGCAGGCTCATCTCCAAAGGAAGTTCGCCACTGCCACGAAGATTTGGCAGCACTGGCACTGGGTCACACAGTGCAGCGAGAGAAAAAGCAAGAGAGATTGAGATGCACTTTGCCCCAGCTTCAGTCTTACAGAACTCGTGCACTTGGAGTTCCCAGAGAAGGTAGAGTGCGTGGAGAATGTTTTCTCCACGTAGCCTCTTCTGTTCGCGTTTTTGCCGCACCGCTCAGAATCGCCCGCTTCTCTCTCGCGCTTTGCGAGCGAAGGGCGCATAGCCGGCGAAGGTGCGTCTTCTTCGGCTGCAAAGCGAAGCGAGAGCCGGTACGGCGCCCTGCTGCTGTGCTCGCTGCATTTCACATCCAAACTACACCAGCACGCATAGCAGCATGCAGGCTCATCTCCAAAGGAAGTTCGCCACTGCCACGAAGATTTGGCAGCACTGGCACTGGGTCACACAGTGCAGCGAGAGAAAAAGCAAGAGAGATTGAGATGCACTTCGCCCCAGCTTCAGTCTTACAGAACTCGTGCACTTGGAGTTCCCAGAGAAGGTGGCGTGCGTGGGGAATGTTTTCTCCACGTAGCCGCTTCTGTTCGCGTTTTTGCCGCACCGCAGAGCGTCGCCCGCTTCTCTCTCGCGCTTTGCGAGCGAAGGGAGCCAAGCCGGCGAAGGTGCGTCTTCGGCGGCTGCAAAGCGAAGCGAGAGCCGGTATGGCGCCCTGCTGCTGTACTCCCCGCATTTTACTTCCAAACTGCACTAGCACGCATAGCAGCATGCAGGCTCATCTCCAAAGGATGTTTCCTGCCGCCACGAAGTTCTGGCAGCACTGGCACTCGGGACAAAATATGCAGAGAGAGAGGGAGCGAGAGAGAGAGAAAAGAACTTCGCCCCAGCTTCAGTCTTACAGAACTCGTGCACTTGGAGTTCCCAGAGAAGGTAGCGTGCGTGGAGATGGTTTTCTCCACGTAACCGCTTCTGTTCGCATATTTGCGCACCGCAGAGAGTCGCCCGCTTCTCTCTCGCGCTTTGCGAGCGAAGGGCGCCTAGCCGGCGAAGGTGCGTCTTCGGCGGCTGCAAAGCGAGGCGAGAGCCGGTACGGCGCCCTGCTGCTGTACTCCCCGCATTTAACTTCCAAACGGCACTAGCACGCATAGCAGCATGCAGGCTCATCTCCAAAGGATGTTTGCCACTGCCACGAAGATTTGGCAGCACTGGCACTAAGTCACACTGTGTAGAGAGAGAAAAAGCAAGAGAGATTTAGATGCACTTTGCCCTAGACACAGTCTTACAGAACTCATGCACTTGGAGTTCCCAGAGAAGGTAGCGTGCGTGGACAATGTTTTCTCCACGTATCCTCTTCTGTTCGCGTTTTTGCCGCACCGCTCAGAGTCGCCCGCTTCTCTCTCGCGCTTTGCGAGCTTTAGACTCCTAGCCGACGAAGATGCGTCTTCGGCGGCTGCAAAGCGAAGCGAGAGCCGGTACGGCGCCCGGCTGCTGTACTCCCCGCATTTCACATCCATACTGCACTAGCACACATAGCAGCATGCAGACTCATCTCCAAAAGATGTTTCCTGCCGCCACGAAGTTCTGGCATCACTGGCACTCGGGACTAAATATGCAGAGAGAGAGGGAGCGAGAGAGAGAGAAAAGAACTTCGCCCCAGCTTCAGCCTTGCAGAACTCGTGCACTTGGAGTTCCCAGAGAAGGTAGCGTGCGTGGAGAATGTTTTCTCCACGTAGCCGCTTCTGTTCGCGTCTTTGCCGCATCGCAGAGCGCCGCCCTCTTCTCTCTCGCGCTTTGCGAGCGAAGGACGCCTAGCCGGCGAAGGTGCGTCTTCTTCGGCAAGAAAGCGAAGCTCGTGCCGGTACGGCGCCCTGCTGCTGTGCTCGCTGCATTTTACTTCCAAACTGCTATAGGACGCATAGTAGCATGCAGGCTCATCTCCAAAAGATGTCCCATGCTGCGACGAAGATTTGGCAGCACATAACTGGGTCACACTGTGCAGCGAGAGAAAAGGCAAAAGAGATTGAGATGCACTTTGCCCCAGCTTCAGTCTTACAGAACTCGTGCACTTCGAGTTCCCAGAGAAGGTAGCGTGCGTGGAGAAGGTTTTCTCCACGTAGCCGCTTCTGTTCGCATTTTTGCGCACCGCAGAGAGTCGCCCGCTTCTCTCTCGCACTTTGCGAGCGAAGGACGCCTAGCCGGCGAAGGTGCGTCTTCGGCGGCTGCAAAGCGAAGCGAGAGCCGGTACGGCGCCCTGCTGCTGTGCTCGCTGCATTTCACATCCAAACTACACCAGCACGCATAGCAGCATGCAGGCTCATCTCCAAAGGAAGTTCGCCACCGCCACGAAGATTTGGCTGCACTGGCACTGGGTCACACAGTGCAGCGAGAGAAAAAGCAAGAGAGATTGAGATGCACTTTGCCCCATCTTCAGTCTTACAGAACTCGTGCACTTGGAGTTCCCAGAGAGGGTAGAGTGCGTGGAGAATGTTTTCTCCACGTAGCCGCTTCTGTTTGCGTTTTTGCCGCACCTCTGAGAGTCGCCCGCTTCTCTCTCGCGCTTTGCGAGCGAAGGGCGCCTAGCCGGCGAAGGTGCGTCTTCGGCGGCTGCAAAGCGAAGCGAGAGCCCGTACGGCGCCCTGCTGTTGTACTCCCCGCATTTCACTTCCAAACTTCACTAGCACGCATAGCAGCATGCAGGCTCATATCCAAAGGATGTTTCCTGCCGCCACGAAGTTCTGGCAGCACTGGCACTCGGGACGAAAGATGCAGAGAGAGAGGGAGCGAGAGAGAGAGAAAAGAACTTCGCCGCAGCTTCAGCCTTGCAGAACTCGTGCACTTGGTGTTCCCAGAGAAGGTAGCGTGCGTGGAGAAGATTTTCTCCACGTAGCCTCTTCTGTTCTCGTTTTTGCCGCACCGCAGAGAGTCGCCCGCTTCTCTCTCGCGCTTTGCGAGCGAAGGACGCCTAGACGGCGGAGGTGCGTCTTCGGCGGCTGCAAAGCGAAGCGAGAGCCGGCACGGCGCCCTGCTGTTGTACTCCCCGCATTTTACTTCCAAACTTCTATAGGACGCATAGTAGCATGCAGGCTCATCTCCAAAGGATGTCCCCTGCCGCCACGAAGATTTGGCAGCACTTAACTGGGTCACACAGTGCAGCGAGAGAAAAAGCAAGAGAGATTGAGATGCACTTTGCCCCAGCTTCAGCCATGCAGAACTCGTGCACTTGGAGTTCCCAGAGAAGGTAGCGTGCGTGGAGAAGGTTTTCTCCACGTAACCGCTTCTGTTCGCATATTTGCGCACCGCAGAGAGTCGCCCGTTTCTCTCTCGCGCTTTGCGAGCGAAGGACGCCTAGCCGGCGAAGGTGCGTCTTCGGCGCCTGCAAAGCGAAGCGAGAGCCGGTACGGCGCCCTGCCGTTGTACTCCTCGCATTTTACTTCCAAACTTCACTAGCACGCATAGCAGCATGCAGGCTCATCTCCAGAGGAAGTTCGCCACTGCCACGAAGATTTGGCAGCACTGGCACTGGGTCACACAGTGCAGCGAGAGAAAAAGCAAGAGAGATTGAGATGCACTTTGCCCCAGCTTCAGTCTTACAGGACTCGTTCACTTGGAGTTCCCAGAGAACGTGGCGTGCGTGGGGAATGTTTTCTCCACGTAGCCGCTTCTGTTCGCGTTTTTGCCGCACCGCTGAGAGTCGCCCGCTTCTCTCTCGCGCTTTGCGAGCGAAGGGAGCCAAGCCGGCGAAGGTGCGTCTTCGGCGTCTGCAAAGCGAAGCGAGAGCTGGTATGGCGCCCTGCTGCTGTACTCCCCGCATTTTACTTCCAAACTGCACTACCACGCATAGCAGCATGCAGGCTCACCTCCAAAGGATGTTTCCTGCCGCCACGAAGTTCTGCAGCACTGGCACTCGGGACTAAATATGCAGAGAGAGAGGGAGCGAGAGAGAGAGAAAAGAACTTCGCCCCAGATTCAGTCTTACCGAACTCGTGCACTTGGAGTTCCCAGAGAAGGTAGCGTGCGTGGAGAAGGTTTTCTCCACGTAGCCGCTTCTGTTCGCATCTTTGCCGCACCGCAGAGCGCCGCCACCTTCACTCTCGCGCTTTGCCTGCGAAGGACGCCTAGCCGGCGAAGGTGCGTCTTCTTCGGCAAGAAAGCGAAGCGAGAGCCGGTACGGCGCCCTGCTGCTGTGCTCGCTGCATTTCACATCCAAACTACACCAGCACGCATAGCAGCATGCAGGCTCATCTCCAAAGGAAGTTCGCCACCGCCACGAAGATTTGGCAGCACTGGCACTGGGTCACACAGTGCAGCGAGAGAAAAAGCAAGAGAGATTGAGATGCACTTTGCCCCAGCTTCAGTCTTACAGAACTCGTGCACTTGGAGTTCCCAGAGAAGGTGGCGTGCGTGGGGAATGTTTTCTCCACGTAGCCTCTTCTGTTCGCGTTTTTGCCGCACCGCAGAGCGTCGCCCGCTTCTCTCTCGCGCTTTGCGAGCGAAGGGCGCCTAGCCGGCGAAGGTGCGTCTTCGGCGGCTGCAAAGCGAAGCGAGAGCCCGTACGGCGCCCTGCTGTTGTACTCCCCGCATTTCACTTCCAAACTTCACTAGCACGCATAGCAGCATGCAGGCTCATATCCAAAGGATGTTTCCTGCCGCCACGAAGTTCTGGCAGCACTGGCACTCGGGACGAAAGATGCAGAGAGAGAGGGAGCGAGAGAGAGAGAAAAGAACTTCGCCGCAGCTTCAGCCTTGCAGAACTCGTGCACTTGGTGTTCCCAGAGAAGGTAGCGTGCGTGGAGAAGATTTTCTCCACGTAGCCTCTTCTGTTCTCGTTTTTGCCACACCGCAGAGAGTCGCCCGCTTCTCTCTCGCGCTTTGCGAGCGAAGGACGCCTAGACGGCGGAGGTGCGTCTTCGGCGGCTGCAAAGCGAAGCGAGAGCCGGCACGGCGCCCTGCTGTTGTACTCCCCGCATTTTACTTCCAAACTTCTATAGGACGCATAGTAGCATGCAGGCTCATCTCCAAAGGATGTCCCCTGCCGCCACGAAGATTTGGCAGCACTTAACTGGGTCACACAGTGCAGCGAGAGAAAAAGCAAGAGAGATTGAGATGCACTTTGCCCCAGCTTCAGCCATGCAGAACTCGTGCACTTGGAGTTCCCAGAGAAGGTAGCGTGCGTGGAGAAGGTTTTCTCCACGTAACCGCTTCTGTTCGCATATTTGCGCACCTCAGAGAGTCGCCCGCTTCTCTCTCGCACTTTGCGAGCGAAGGACGCCTAGACGGCGAAGGTGCGTCTTCGGCGGCTGCAAAGCGAAGCGAGAGCCGGTACGGCGCCCTGCTGCTGTGCTCGCTGCATTTCACATCCAAACTACACCAGCACGCATAGCAGCATGCAGGCTCATCTCCAAAGGAAGTTCGCCACTGCCACGAAGATTTGGCAGCACTGGCACTGGGTCACACAGTGCAGCGAGAGAAAAAGCAAGAGAGATTGAGATGCACTTTGCCCCAGCTTCAGTCTTACAGAACTCGTGCACTTGGAGTTCCCAGAGAAGGTGGCGTGCGTGGGGAATGTTTTCTCCACGTAGCCGCTTCTGTTCGCGTTTTTGCCGCACCGCAGAGCGTCGCCCGCTTCTCTCTCGCGCTTTGCGAGCGAAGGACGCCTAGCCGGCGAAGGTGCGTCTTCGGCGGCTGCAAAACGAAGCGAGAGCCGGTATGGCGCCCTGCTGCTGTACTCCCCCCATTTTACTTCCAAACTGCACTAGCACGCATAGCAGCATGCAGGCTCATCTCCAAAGGATGTTTCCTGCCGCCACGAAGTTCTGGCAGCACTGGCACTCGGGACGAAATATGCAGAGAGAGAGGAAGCGAGAGAGAGAGAAAAGAACTTCGCCCCAGATTCAGTCTTACAGAACTCGTGCACTTGGAGTTCCCAGAGAAGGTAGCGTGCGTGGAGAAGGTTTTCTCCACGTAACCGCTTCTGTTCGCATATTTGCGCACCGTAGAGAGTCGCCCGTTTCTCTCTCGCGCTTTGCGAGCGAAGGACGCCTAGCCGGCGAAGGTGCGTCTTCGGCGCCTGCAAAGCGAAGCGAGAGCCGGTACGGCGCCCTGCTGTTGTACTCCTCGCATTTTACTTCCAAACTTCACTAGCACGCATAGCAGCATGCAGGCTCATCTCCAGAGGAAGTTCGCCACTGCCACGAAGATTTGGCAGCACTGGCACTGGGTCACACAGTGCAGCGAGAGAAAAAGCAAGAGAGATTGAGATGCACTTTGCCCCAGCTTCAGTCTTACAGGACTCGTTCACTTGGAGTTCCCAGAGAAGGTGGCGTGCGTGGGGAATGTTTTCTCCACGTAGCCGCTTCTGTTCGCGTTTTTGCCGCACCGCTGAGAGTCGCCCGCTTCTCTCTCGCGCTTTGCGAGCGAAGGGAGCCAAGCCGGCGAAGGTGCGTCTTCGGCGTCTGCAAAGCGAAGCGAGAGCTGGTATGGCGCCCTGCTGCTGTACTCCCCGCATTTTACTTCCAAACTGCACTACCACGCATAGCAGCATGCAGGCTCACCTCCAAAGGATGTTTCCTGCCGCCACGAAGTTCTGCAGCACTGGCACTCGGGACTAAATATGCAGAGAGAGAGGGAGCGAGAGAGAGAGAAAAGAACTTCGCCCCAGATTCAGTCTTACAGAACTCGTGCACTTGGAGTTCCCAGAGAAGGTAGCGTGCGTGGAGAAGGTTTTCTCCACGTAGCCGCTTCTGTTCGCATCTTTGCCGCACCGCAGAGCGCCGCCACCTTCACTCTCGCGCTTTGCCTGCGAAGGACGCCTAGCCGGCGAAGGTGCGTCTTCTTCGGCAAGAAAGCGAAGCGAGAGCCGGTACGGCGCCCTGCTGCTGTGCTCGCTGCATTTCACATCCAAACTACACCAGCACGCATAGCAGCATGCAGGCTCATCTCCAAAGGAAGTTCGCCACTGCCACGAAGATTTGGCAGCACTGGCACTGGGTCACACAGTGCAGCGAGAGAAAAAGCAAGAGAGATTGAGATGCACTTTGCCCCAGCTTCAGTCTTACAGAACTCGTGCACTTGGAGTTCCCAGAGAAGGTGGCGTGCGTGGGGAATGTTTTCTCCACGTAGCCGCTTCTGTTCGCGTTTTTGCAGCACCGCAGAGCGTCGCCCGCTTCTCTCTCGCGCTTTGCGAGCGAAGGGAGCCAAGCCGGCGAAGGTGCGTCTTCGGCGGCTGCAAAGCGAAGCGAGAGCCGGTATGGCGCCCTGCTGCTGTACTCCCCGCATTTTACTTCCAAACTGCTCTAGCACGCATAGCAGCATGCAGGCTCATCTCCAAAGGATGTTTCCTGCCGCCACGAAGTTCTGGCAGCACTGGCACTCGGGACAAAATATGCAGAGAGAGAGGGAGCGAGAGAGAGAGAAAAGAACTTCGCCCCAGCTTCAGTCTTACAGAACTCGTGCACTTGGAGTTCCCAGAGAAGGTAGCGTGCGTGGAGAAGGTTTTCTCCACGTAACCGCTTCTGTTCGCATATTTGCGCACCGCAGAGAGTCGCCCGCTTCTCTCTCGCGCTTTGCGAGCGAAGGGCGCCTAGCCGGCGAAGGTGCGTCTTCGGCGGCTGCAAAGCGAGGCGAGAGCCGGTACGGCGCCCTGCTGCTGTACTCCCCGCATTTAACTTCCAAACTGCACTAGCACACATAGCAGCATGCAGGCTCATCTCTAAAGGATGTTTCCTGCCGCCACGAAGTTCTGGAAGCACTGGCACTCGGGACAAAATATGCAGAGAGAGAGGAAGCGAGAGAGAGAGAAAAGAACTTCGCCACAGCTTCAGCCTTGCTGAACTCGTGCACTTGGTGTTCCCAGAGAAGGTAGCGTGCGTGGGGAATGTTTTCTCCACGTAGCCGCTTCTGTTCGCATTTTTGCCGCACCGCTGAGAGTCGCCCTCTTCTCTCTCGCGCTTTGCGAGCGAAGGGCGACTAGCCGGCGAAAGTGCGTCTTCGGCGGCTGCAAAGCGAAGAGAGAGCCGGTACGGCGCCCTGCTGCTGTGCTCACCGCATTTGACATCCAAACTACACCAGCAAGCATAGCAGCATGCAGGCTCATCTCCAAAGGATGTTTGCCACTGCCACGAAGATTTGGCAGCACTGGCACTAAGTCACACTGTGTAGAGAGAGAAAAAGCAAGAGAGATTGAGATGCACTTTGCCCTAGCTACAGTCTTACAGAACTCATGCACTTGGAGTTCCCAGAGAAGGTAGCGTGCGTGGACAATGTTTTCTCCACGTATCCTCTTCTGTTCGCGTTTTTTCCGCACCGCTCAGAGTCGCCCGCTTCTCTCTCGCGCTTTGCGAGCTTTAGACTCCTAGCCGACGAAGATGCGTCTTCGGCGGCTGCAAAGCGAAGCGAGAGCCCGTACGGCGCCCGGCTGCTGTACTCCCCGCATTTCACATCCATACTGCACTAGCACACATAGCAGAATGCAGACTCATCTCCAAAAGATGTTTCCTGCCGCCACGAAGTTCTGGCATCACTGGCACTCGGGACTAAATATGCAGAGAGAGAGGGAGCGAGAGAGAGAGAAAAGAACTTCGCCGCAGCTTCAGCCTTGCAGAACTCGTGCACTTGGAGTTCCCAGAGAAGGTAGCGTGCGTGGAGAAGGTTTTCTCCACGTAGCCGCTTCTGTTCGCGTCTTTGCCGCACCGCAGAGCGCCGCCCTCTTCTCTCTCGCGCTTTGCGAGCGAAGGACGCCTAGCCGGCGAAGGTGCGTCTTCTTCGGCAAGAAAGCGAAGCTCGTGCCGGTACGGCGCCCTGCTGCTGTGCTCGCTGCATTTTACTTCCAAACTGCTATAGGACGCATAGTAGCATGCAGGCTCATCTCCAAAAGATGTCCCATGCTGCCACGAAGATTTGGAAGCACATAACTGGGTCACACTGTGCAGCGAGAGAAAAGGCAAAAGAGATTGAGATGCACTTTGCCCCAGTTCAGTCTTACAGAACTCGTGCACTTGGAGTTCCCAGAGAGGGTAGAGTGCGTGGAGAATGTTTTCTCCACGTAGCCTCTTCTGTTCGCGTTTTTGCCGCACCTCTGAGAGTCGCCCGCTTCTCTCTCGCGCTTTGCGAGCGAAGGACGCCTAGCCGGCGAAGGTGCGTCTTCGGCGGCTGCAAAGCGAAGCGAGAGCCGGTACGGCGCCCTGCTGCTGTGCTCGCTGCATTTCACATCCAAACTACACCAGCACGCATAGCAGCATGCATGCTCATCTCCAAAGAAAGTTCGCCACTGCCACGAAGATTTGGCAGCATTGGCACTGGGTCACACAGTGCAGCGAGAGAAAAAGCAAGAGAGATTGAGATGCACTTTGCCCCAGCTTCAGTCTTACAGAACTCGTGCACTTGGAGTTCCCAGAGAGGGTAGAGTGCGTGGAGAATGTTTTCTCCACGTAGCCTCTTCTGTTCGCGTTTTTGCCGCACCTCTGAGAGTCGCCCGCTTCTCTCTCGCGCTTTGCGAGCGAAGGACGCCTAGCCGGCGAAGGTGCGTCTTCGGCGGCTGCAAAGCGAAGCGAGAGCCGGTACGGCGCCCTGCTGTTGTACTCCTCGCATTTTACTTCCAAACTTCACTAGCACGCATAGCAGCATGCAGGCTCATCTCCAAAGGAAGTTCGCCACTGCCACGAAGATTTGGCAGCACTGGCACTGGGTCACACAGTGCAGCGGGAGAAAAAGCAAGAGAGATTGAGATGCACTTTGCCCCAGCTTCAGTCTTACAGAACTCGTTCACTTGGAGTTCCCAGAGAAGGTAGCGTGCGTGGAGAAGGTTTTCTCCACGTAGCCGCTTCTGTTCGCATCTTTGCCGCACCGCAGAGCGCCGCCCGCTTCACTCTCGCGCTTTGCCAGGGAAGGACGCCTAGCCGGCGAAGGTGCGTCTTCGGCGGCTGCAAAGCGAAGCGAGAGCCCGTACGGCGCCCGGCTGCTGTACTCCCCGCATTTCACATCCATACTGCACTAGCACACATAGCAGCATGCAGACTCATCTCCAAAGGATGTTTCCTGCCGCCACGAAGTTCTGGCAGCACTGGCACTCGGGACTAAATATGCAGAGAGAGAGGGAGCGAGAGAGAGAGAAAAGAACTTCGCCCCAGCTTCAGCCTTGCAGAACTCGTGCACTTGGAGTTCCCAGAGAAGGTAGCGTGCGTGGAGAAGGTTTTCTCCACGTAGCCGCTTCTGTTCGCGTCTTTGCCGCACCGCAGAGCACCGCCCTCTTCTCTCTCGCGCTTTGCGAGCGAAGGACGCCTAGCCGGCGAAGGTGCGTCTTCTTCGGCAAGAAAGCGAAGCTCGTGCCGGTACGGCGCCCTGCTGCTGTGCTCGCTGCATTTTACTTCCAAACTCCTATAGGACGCATAGCAGCATGCAGGCTCATATCCAAAGGATGTTTCCTGCCGCCACGAAGTTCTGGCAGCACTGGCACTCGGGACGAAAGATGCAGAGAGAGAGGGAGCGAGAGAGAGAGAAAAGAACTTCGCCGCAGCTTCAGCCTTGCAGAACTCGTGCACTTGGTGTTCCCAGAGAAGGTAGCGTGCGTGGAGAAGATTTTCTCCACGTAGCCTCTTCTGTTCTCGTTTTTGCCGCACCGCAGAGAGTCGCCCGCTTCTCTCTCGCGCTTTGCGAGCGAAAGGCGCCTAGCCGGCGAAGGTGCGTCTTCGGCGGCTGCAAAGCGAAGCGAGAGCCGGCACGGCGCCCTGCTGCTGAACTCCCCGCATTTTACTTCCAAACTTCTATAGGACGCATAGTAGCATGCATGCTCATCTCCAAAGGATGTTTCCTGCCGCCACGAAGTTCTGGCAGTACTGGCACTGGGTCAAACTGTTCAGCGAGAGAAATAGCAAGAGAGATTGAGATGCACTTTGCCCCAGCTTCAGTCTTACAGAACTCGTGCACTTGGAGTTCCCAGAGAGGGTGGCGTGCGTGGGGAATGTTTTCTCCACGTAGCCGCTTCTGTTCGCGTTTTTGCCGCACCGCAGAGCTTCGCCCGCTTCTCTCTCGCGCTTTGCGAGCGAAGGGAGCCAAGCCGGCGAAGGTGCGTCTTCGGCGGCTGCAAAGCGAAGCGAGAGCCGGTATGGCGCCCTGCTGCTGTACTCCTCGCATTTTACTTCCAAACTGCACCAGCACGCATGGCAGCATGCACGCTCATCTCCAAAGGATGTTTCCTGCCGCCACGAAGTTCTGGCAGCACTGGCAATCGGGACAATATATGCAGAGAGAGAGGGAGCGAGAGAGAGAGAAAAGAACTTCGCCCCAGCTTCAGCCTTGCAGAACTCGTGCACTTGGAGTTCCCAGAGAAGGTAGCGTGCGTGGAGAAGGTTTTCTCCACGTAGCCGCTTCTGTTCGCATCTTTGCCGCACCGCAGAGCGCCGCCCGCTTCACTCTCGCGCTTTGCCTGCGAAGGACGCCTAGCCGGCGAAGGTGCGTCTTCTTCGGCAAGAAAGCGAAGCGAGAGCCGGTACGGCGCCCTGCTGCTGTGCTCCCCGCATTTGACATCCAAACTAAACCAGCACGCATAGCAGCATGCAGGCTCATCTCCAAAGGAAGTTCGCCACCGCCACGAAGATTTGGCTGCACTGGCACTGGGTCACACAGTGCAGCGAGAGAAAAAGCAAGAGAGATTGAGATGCACTTTGCCCCATCTTCAGTCTTACAGAACTCGTGCACTTGGAGTTCCCAGAGAGGGTAGAGTGCGTGGAGAATGTTTTCTCCACGTAGCCGCTTCTGTTTGCGTTTTTGCCGCACCTCTGAGAGTCGCCCGCTTCTCTCTCGCGCTTTGCGAGCGAAGGGCGCCTAGCCGGCGAAGGTGCGTCTTCGGCGGCTGCAAAGCGAAGCGAGAGCCCGTACGGCGCCCTGCTGTTGTACTCCCCGCATTTCACTTCCAAACTTCACTAGCACGCATAGCAGCATGCAGGCTCATATCCAAAGGATGTTTCCTGCCGCCACGAAGTTCTGGCAGCACTGGCACTCGGGACGAAAGATGCAGAGAGAGAGGGAGCGAGAGAGAGAGAAAAGAACTTCGCCGCAGCTTCAGCCTTGCAGAACTCGTGCACTTGGTGTTCCCAGAGAAGGTAGCGTGCGTGGAGAAGATTTTCTCCACGTAGCCTCTTCTGTTCTCGTTTTTGCCGCACCGCAGAGAGTCGCCCGCTTCTCTCTCGCGCTTTGCGAGCGAAGGGCGCCTAGCCGGCGAAGGTGCGTCTTCGGCGGCTGCAAAGCGAAGCGAGAGCCGGCACGGCGCCCTGCTGCTGAACTCCCCGCATTTTACTTCCAAACTTCTATAGGACGCATAGTAGCATGCATGCTCATCTCCAAAGGATGTTTCCTGCCGCCACGAAGTTCTGGCAGTACTGGCACTGGGTCAAACTGTTCAGCGAGAGAAATAGCAAGAGAGATTGAGATGCACTTTGCCCCAGCTTCAGTCTTACAGAACTCGTGCACTTGGAGTTCCCAGAGAGGGTGGCGTGCGTGGGGAATGTTTTCTCCACGTAGCCGCTTCTGTTCGCGTTTTTGCCGCACCGCAGAGCTTCGCCCGCTTCTCTCTCGCGCTTTGCGAGCGAAGGGAGCCAAGCCGGTGAAGGTGCGTCTTCGGCGGCTGCAAAGCGAAGCGAGAGCCGGTATGGCGCCCTGCTGCTGTACTCCTCGCATTTTACTTCCAAACTGCACCAGCACGCATGGCAGCATGCACGCTCATCTCCAAAGGATGTTTCCTGCCGCCACGAAGTTCTGGCAGCACTGGCACTCGGGACAATATATGCAGAGAGAGAGGGAGCGAGAGAGAGAGAAAAGAACTTCGCCCCAGCTTCAGCCTTGCAGAACTCGTGCACTTGGAGTTCCCAGAGAAGGTAGCGTGCGTGGAGAAGGTTTTCTCCACGTAGCCGCTTCTGTTCGCATCTTTGCCGCACCGCAGAGCGCCGCCCGCTTCACTCTCGCGCTTTGCCTGCGAAGGACGCCTAGCCGGCGAAGGTGCGTCTTCTTCGGCAAGAAAGCGAAGCGAGAGCCGGTACGGCGCCCTGCTGCTGTGCTTCCCGCATTTGACATCCAAACTAAACCAGCACGCATAGCAGCATGCAGGCTCATCTCCAAAGGAAGTTCGCCACCGCCACGAAGATTTGGCTGCACTGGCACTGGGTCACACAGTGCAGCGAGAGAAAAAGCAAGAGAGATTGAGATGCACTTTGCCCCATCTTCAGTCTTACAGAACTCGTGCACTTGGAGTTCCCAGAGAGGGTAGAGTGCGTGGAGAATGTTTTCTCCACGTAGCCGCTTCTGTTTGCGTTTTTGCCGCACCTCTGAGAGTCGCCCGCTTCTCTCTCGCGCTTTGCGAGCGAAGGGCGCCTAGCCGGCGAAGGTGCGTCTTCGGCGGCTGCAAAGCGAAGCGAGAGCCCGTACGGCGCCCTGCTGTTGTACTCCCCGCATTTCACTTCCAAACTTCACTAGCACGCATAGCAGCATGCAGGCTCATATCCAAAGGATGTTTCCTGCCGCCACGAAGTTCTGGCAGCACTGGCACTCGGGACGAAAGATGCAGAGAGAGAGGGAGCGAGAGAGAGAGAAAAGAACTTCGCCGCAGCTTCAGCCTTGCAGAACTCGTGCACTTGGTGTTCCCAGAGAAGGTAGCGTGCGTGGAGAAGATTTTCTCCACGTAGCCTCTTCTGTTCTCGTTTTTGCCGCACCGCAGAGAGTCGCCCGCTTCTCTCTCGCGCTTTGCGAGCGAAGGACGCCTAGACGGCGGAGGTGCGTCTTCGGCGGCTGCAAAGCGAAGCGAGAGCCGGCACGGCGCCCTGCTGTTGTACTCCCCGCATTTTACTTCCAAACTTCTATAGGACGCATAGTAGCATGCAGGCTCATCTCCAAAGGATGTCCCCTGCCGCCACGAAGATTTGGCAGCACTTAACTGGGTCACACAGTGCAGCGAGAGAAAAAGCAAGAGAGATTGAGATGCACTTTGCCCCAGCTTCAGCCATGCAGAACTCGTGCACTTGGAGTTCCCAGAGAAGGTAGCGTGCGTGGAGAAGGTTTTCTCCACGTAACCGCTTCTGTTCGCATATTTGCGCACCTCAGAGAGTCGCCCGCTTCTCTCTCGCACTTTGCGAGCGAAGGACGCCTAGACGGCGAAGGTGCGTCTTCGGCGGCTGCAAAGCGAAGCGAGAGCCGGTACGGCGCCCTGCTGCTGTGCTCGCTGCATTTCACATCCAAACTACACCAGCACGCATAGCAGCATGCAGGCTCATCTCCAAAGGAAGTTCGCCACTGCCACGAAGATTTGGCAGCACTGGCACTGGGTCACACAGTGCAGCGAGAGAAAAAGCAAGAGAGATTGAGATGCACTTTGCCCCAGCTTCAGTCTTACAGAACTCGTGCACTTGGAGTTCCCAGAGAAGGTGGCGTGCGTGGGGAATGTTTTCTCCACGTAGCCGCTTCTGTTCGCGTTTTTGCCGCACCGCAGAGCGTCGCCCGCTTCTCTCTCGCGCTTTGCGAGCGAAGGGAACCAAGCCGGCGAAGGTGCGTCTTCGGCGGCTGCAAAACGAAGCGAGAGCCGGTATGGCGCCCTGCTGCTGTACTCCCCGCATTTTACTTCCAAACTGCACTAGCACGCATAGCAGCATGCAGGCTCATCTCCAAAGGATGTTTCCTGCCGCCACGAAGTTCTGGCAGCACTGGCACTCGGGACAAAATATGCAGAGAGAGAGGGAGCGAGAGAGAGAGAAAAGAACTTCGCCCCAGATTCAGTCTTACAGAACTCGTGCACTTGGAGTTCCCAGAGAAGGTAGCGTGCGTGGAGAAGGTTTTCTCCACGTAACCGCTTCTGTTCGCATATTTGCGCACCGTAGAGAGTCGCCCGTTTCTCTCTCGCGCTTTGCGAGCGAAGGACGCCTAGCCGGCGAAGGTGCGTCTTCGGCGCCTGCAAAGCGAAGCGAGAGCCGGTACGGCGCCCTGCTGTTGTACTCCTCGCATTTTACTTCCAAACTTCACTAGCACGCATAGCAGCATGCAGGCTCATCTCCAGAGGAAGTTCGCCACTGCCACGAAGATTTGGCAGCACTGGCACTGGGTCACACAGTGCAGCGAGAGAAAAAGCAAGAGAGATTGAGATGCACTTTGCCCCAGCTTCAGTCTTACAGGACTCGTTCACTTGGAGTTCCCAGAGAAGGTGGCGTGCGTGGGGAATGTTTTCTCCACGTAGCCGCTTCTGTTCGCGTTTTTGCCGCACCGCTGAGAGTCGCCCGCTTCTCTCTCGCGCTTTGCGAGCGAAGGGAGCCAAGCCGGCGAAGGTGCGTCTTCGGCGTCTGCAAAGCGAAGCGAGAGCTGGTATGGCGCCCTGCTGCTGTACTCCCCGCATTTTACTTCCAAACTGCACTACCACGCATAGCAGCATGCAGGCTCACCTCCAAAGGATGTTTCCTGCCGCCACGAAGTTCTGCAGCACTGGCACTCGGGACTAAATATGCAGAGAGAGAGGGAGCGAGAGAGAGAGAAAAGAACTTCGCCCCAGATTCAGTCTTACAGAACTCGTGCACTTGGAGTTCCCAGAGAAGGTAGCGTGCGTGGAGAAGGTTTTCTCCACGTAGCCGCTTCTGTTCGCATCTTTGCCGCACCGCAGAGCGCCGCCACCTTCACTCTCGCGCTTTGCCTGCGAAGGACGCCTAGCCGGCGAAGGTGCGTCTTCTTCGGCAAGAAAGTGAAGCGAGAGCCGGTACGGCGCCCTGCTGCTGTGCTCGCTGCATTTCACATCCAAACTACACCAGCACGCATAGCAGCATGCAGGCTCATCTCCAAAGGAAGTTCGCCACTGCCACGAAGATTTGGCAGCACTGGCACTGGGTCACACAGTGCAGCGAGAGAAAAAGCAAGAGAGATTGAGATGCACTTTGCCCCAGCTTCAGTCTTACAGAACTCGTGCACTTGGAGTTCCCAGAGAAGGTGGCGTGCGTGGGGAATGTTTTCTCCACGTAGCCTCTTCTGTTCGCGTTTTTGCCGCACCGCAGAGCGTCGCCCGCTTCTCTCTCGCGCTTTGCGAGCGAAGGGCGACTAGCCGGCGAAGGTGCGTCTTCGGCGGCTGCAAAGCGAAGCGAGAGCCGGTACGGCGCCCTGCTGCTGTGCTCGCTGCATTTCACATCCAAACTACACCAGCACGCATAGCAGCATGCAGGCTCATCTCCAAAGGAAGTTCGCCACTGCCACGAAGATTTGGCAGCACTGGCACTGGGTCACACAGTGCAGCGAGAGAAAAAGCAAGAGAGATTGAGATGCACTTTGCCCCAGCTTCAGTCTTACAGAACTCGTGCACTTGGAGTTCCCAGAGAGGGTGGCGTGCGTGGGGAATGTTTTCTCCACGTAGCCGCTTCTGTTCGCGTTTTTGCAGCACCGCAGAGCGTCGCCCGCTTCTCTCTCGCGCTTTGCGAGCGAAGGGAGCCAAGCCGGCGAAGGTGCGTCTTCGGCGGCTGCAAAGCGAAGCGAGAGCCGGTATGGCGCCCTGCTGCTGTACTCCCCGCATTTTACTTCCAAACTGCTCTAGCACGCATAGCAGCATGCAGGCTCATCTCCAAAGGATGTTTCCTGCCGCCACGAAGTTCTGGCAGCACTGGCACTCGGGACTAAATATGCAGAGAGAGAGGGAGCGAGAGAGAGAGAAAAGAACTTCGCCCCAGCTTCAGTCTTACAGAACTCGTGCACTTGGAGTTCCCAGAGAAGGTAGCGTGCGTGGAGAAGGTTTTCTCCACGTAACCGCTTCTGTTCGCATATTTGCGCACCGCAGAGAGTCGCCCGCTTCTCTCTCGCGCTTTGCGAGCGAAGGGCGCCTAGCCGGCGAAGGTGCGTCTTCGGCGGCTGCAAAGCGAGGCGAGAGCCGGTACGGCGCCCTGCTGCTGTACTCCCCGCATTTAACTTCCAAACTGCACTAGCACGCATAGCAGCATGCAGGCTCATCTCTAAAGGATGTTTCCTGCCGCCACGAAGTTCTGGAAGCACTGGCACTCGGGACAAAATATGCAGAGAGAGAGGAAGCGAGAGAGAGAGAAAAGAACTTCGCCACAGCTTCAGCCTTGCTGAACTCGTGCACTTGGTGTTCCCAGAGAAGGTAGCGTGCGTGGGGAATGTTTTCTCCACGTAGCCGCTTCTGTTCGCATTTTTGCCGCACCGCTGAGAGTCGCCCTCTTCTCTCTCGCGCTTTGCGAGCGAAGGGCGACTAGCCGGCGAAAGTGCGTCTTCGGCGGCTGCAAAGCGAAGAGAGAGCCGGTACGGCGCCCTGCTGCTGTGCTCACCGCATTTGACATCCAAACTACACCAGCAAGCATAGCAGCATGCAGGCTCATCTCCAAAGGAAGTTCGCCACTGCCACGAAGATTTGGCAGCACTGGCACTAAGTCACACTGTGTAGAGAGAGAAAAAGCAAGAGAGATTGAGATGCACTTTGCCCTAGCTACAGTCTTACAGAACTCATGCACTTGGAGTTCCCAGAGAAGGTAGCGTGCGTGGACAATGTTTTCTCCACGTATCCTCTTCTGTTCGCGTTTTTTCCGCACCGCTCAGAGTCGCCCGCTTCTCTCTCGCGCTTTGCGAGCTTTAGACTCCTAGCCGACGAAGATGCGTCTTCGGCGGCTGCAAAGCGAAGCGAGAGCCCGTACGGCGCCCGGCTGCTGTACTCCCCGCATTTCACATCCATACTGCACTAGCACACATAGCAGAATGCAGACTCATCTCCAAAAGATGTTTCCTGCCGCCACGAAGTTCTGGCATCACTGGCACTCAAGACTAAATATGCAGAGAGAGAGGGAGCGAGAGAGAGAGAAAAGAACTTCGCCGCAGCTTCAGCCTTGCAGAACTCGTGCACTTGGAGTTCCCAGAGAAGGTAGTGTGCGTGGAGAAGGTTTTCTCCACGTAGCCGCTTCTGTTCGCGTCTTTGCCGCACCGCAGAGCGCCGCCCTCTTCTCTCTCGCGCTTTGCGACCGAAGGACGCCTAGCCGGCGAAGGTGCGTCTTCTTCGGCAAGAAAGCGAAGCTCGTGCCGGTACGGCGCCCTGCTGCTGTGCTCGCTGCATTTTACTTCCAAACTGCTATAGGACGCATAGTAGCATGCAGGCTCATCTCCAAAAGATGTCCCATGCTGCCACGAAGATTTGGCAGCACATAACTGGGTCACACTGTGCAGCGAGAGAAAAGGCAAAAGAGATTGAGATGCACTTTGCCCCAGTTCAGTCTTACAGAACTCGTGCACTTGGAGTTCCCAGAGAGGGTAGAGTGCGTGGAGAATGTTTTCTCCACGTAGCCTCTTCTGTTCGCGTTTTTGCCGCACCTCTGAGAGTCGCCCGCTTCTCTCTCGCGCTTTGCGAGCGAAGGACGCCTAGCCGGCGAAGGTGCGTCTTCGGCGGCTGCAAAGCGAAGCGAGAGCCGGTACGGCGCCCTGCTGCTGTGCTCGCTGCATTTCACATCCAAACTACACCAGCACGCATAGCAGCATGCATGCTCATCTCCAAAGAAAGTTCGCCACTGCCACGAAGATTTGGCAGCATTGGCACTGGGTCACACTGTGCAGCGAGAGAAAAAGCAAGAGAGATTGAGATGCATTTTGCCCCAGCTTCAGTCTTACAGAACTCGTGCACTTGGAGTTCCCAGAGAGGGTAGAGTGCGTGGAGAATGTTTTCTCCACGTAGCCTCTTCTGTTCGCGTTTTTGCCGCACCTCTGAGAGTCGCCCGCTTCTCTCTCGCGCTTTGCGAGCGAAGGACGCCTAGCCGGCGAAGGTGCGTCTTCGGCGGCTGCAAAGCGAAGCGAGAGCCGGTACGGCGCCCTGCTGTTGTACTCCTCGCATTTTACTTCCAAACTTCACTAGCACGCATAGCAGCATGCAGGCTCATCTCCAAAGGAAGTTCGCCACTGCCACGAAGATTTGGCAGCACTGGCACTGGGTCACACAGTGCAGCGGGAGAAAAAGCAAGAGAGATTGAGATGCACTTTGCCCCAGCTTCAGTCTTACAGAACTCGTTCACTTGGAGTTCCCAGAGAAGGTGGCGTGCGTGGGGAATGTTTTCTCCACGTAGCCGCTTCTGTTCGCGTTTTGGCGCACCGCTGAGAGTCGCCCGCTTCTCTTTCGCGATTTGCGAGCGAAGGGAGCCAAGCCGGCGAAGGTGCGTCTTCGGCGTCTGCAAAGCGAAGCGAGAGGTGGTATGGCGCCCTGCTGCTGTACTCCCCGCATTTTACTTCCAAACTGCACTAGCACGCATAGCAGCATGCAGGCTCATCTCCAAAGGATGTTTCCTGCCGCCACGAAGTTCTGGCAGCACTGGCACTCGGGACTAAATATGCAGAGAGAGAGGGAGCGAGAGAGAGAGAAAAGAACTTCGCCCCAGCTTCAGCCTTGGAGAACTCGTGCACTTGGAGTTCCCAGAGAAGGTAGCGTGCGTGGAGAAGGTTTTCTCCACGTAGCCGCTTCTGTTCGCATCTTTGCCGCACCGCAGAGCGCCGCCCGCTTCACTCTCGCGCTTTGCCAGGGAAGGACGCCTAGCCGGCGAAGGTGCGTCTTCGGCGGCTGCAAAGCGAAGCGAGAGCCCGTACGGCGCCCGGCTGCTGTACTCCCCGCATTTCACATCCATACTGCACTAGCACACATAGCAGCATGCAGACTCATCTCCAAAAGATGTTTCCTGCCGCCACGAAGTTCTGGCAGCACTGGCACTCGGGACTAAATATGCAGAGAGAGAGGGAGCGAGAGAGAGAGAAAAGAACTTCGCCCCAGCTTCAGCCTTGCAGAACTCGTGCACTTGGAGTTCCCAGAGAAGGTAGCGTGCGTGGAGAAGGTTTTCTCCACGTAGCCGCTTCTGTTCGCGTCTTTGCCGCACCGCAGAGCGCCGCCCTCTTCTCTCTCGCGCTTTGCGAGCGAAGGACGCCTAGCCGGCGAAGGTGCGTCTTCTTCGGCAAGAAAGCGAAGCTCGTGCCGGTACGGCGCCCTGCTGCTGTGCTCGCTGCATTTTACTTCCAAACTGCTATAGGACGCATAGCAGCATGCAGGCTCATATCCAAAGGATGTTTCCTGCCGCCACGAAGTTCTGGCAGCACTGGCACTCGGGACGAAAGATGCAGAGAGAGAGGGAGCGAGAGAGAGAGAAAAGAACTTCGCCGCAGCTTCAGCCTTGCAGAACTCGTGCACTTGGTGTTCCCAGAGAAGGTAGCGTGCGTGGAGAAGATTTTCTCCACGTAGCCTCTTCTGTTCTCGTTTTTGCCGCACCGCAGAGAGTCGCCCGCTTCTCTCTCGCGCTTTGCGAGCGAAGGGCGCCTAGCCGGCGAAGGTGCGTCTTCGGCGGCTGCAAAGCGAAGCGAGAGCCGGCACGGCGCCCTGCTGCTGAACTCCCCGCATTTTACTTCCAAACTTCTATAGGACGCATAGTAGCATGCATGCTCATCTCCAAAGGATGTTTCCTGCCGCCACGAAGTTCTGGCAGTACTGGCACTGGGTCAAACTGTTCAGCGAGAGAAATAGCAAGAGAGATTGAGATGCACTTTGCCCCAGCTTCAGTCTTACAGAACTCGTGCACTTGGAGTTCCCAGAGAGGGTGGCGTGCGTGGGGAATGTTTTCTCCACGTAGCCGCTTCTGTTCGCGTTTTTGCAGCACCGCAGAGCTTCGCCCGCTTCTCTCTCGCGCTTTGCGAGCGAAGGGAGCCAAGCCGGCGAAGGTGCGTCTTCGGCGGCTGCAAAGCGAAGCGAGAGCCGGTATGGCGCCCTGCTGCTGTACTCCTCGCATTTTACTTCCAAACTGCACCAGCACGCATGGCAGCATGCACGCTCATCTCCAAAGGATGTTTCCTGCCGCCACGAAGTTCTGGCAGCACTGGCACTCGGGACAATATATGCAGAGAGAGAGGGAGCGAGAGAGAGAGAAAAGAACTTCGCCCCAGCTTCAGCCTTGCAGAACTCGTGCACTTGGAGTTCCCAGAGAAGGTAGCGTGCGTGGAGAAGGTTTTCTCCACGTAGCCGCTTCTGTTCGCATCTTTGCCGCACCGCAGAGCGCCGCCCGCTTCACTCTCGCGCTTTGCCTGCGAAGGACGCCTAGCCGGCGAAGGTGCGTCTTCTTCGGCAAGAAAGCGAAGCGAGAGCCGGTACGGCGCCCTGCTGCTGTGCTCCCCGCATTTGACATCCAAACTAAACCAGCACGCATAGCAGCATGCAGGCTCATCTCCAAAGGAAGTTCGCCACCGCCACGAAGATTTGGCTGCACTGGCACTGGGTCACACAGTGCAGCGAGAGAAAAAGCAAGAGAGATTGAGATGCACTTTGCCCCATCTTCAGTCTTACAGAACTCGTGCACTTGGAGTTCCCAGAGAGGGTAGAGTGCGTGGAGAATGTTTTCTCCACGTAGCCGCTTCTGTTTGCGTTTTTGCCGCACCTCTGAGAGTCGCCCGCTTCTCTCTCGCGCTTTGCGAGCGAAGGGCGCCTAGCCGGCGAAGGTGCGTCTTCGGCGGCTGCAAAGCGAAGCGAGAGCCCGTACGGCGCCCTGCTGTTGTACTCCCCGCATTTCACTTCCAAACTTCACTAGCACGCATAGCAGCATGCAGGCTCATATCCAAAGGATGTTTCCTGCCGCCACGAAGTTCTGGCAGCACTGGCACTCGGGACGAAAGATGCAGAGAGAGAGGGAGCGAGAGAGAGAGAAAAGAACTTCGCCGCAGCTTCAGCCTTGCAGAACTCGTGCACTTGGTGTTCCCAGAGAAGGTAGCGTGCGTGGAGAAGATTTTCTCCACGTAGCCTCTTCTGTTCTCGTTTTTGCCACACCGCAGAGAGTCGCCCGCTTCTCTCTCGCGCTTTGCGAGCGAAGGACGCCTAGACGGCGGAGGTGCGTCTTCGGCGGCTGCAAAGCGAAGCGAGAGCCGGCACGGCGCCCTGCTGCTCTACTCCCCGCATTTTACTTCCAAACTTCTATAGGACGCATAGTAGCATGCAGGCTCATCTCCAAAGGATGTCCCCTGCCGCCACGAAGATTTGGCAGCACTTAACTGGGTCACACAGTGCAGCGAGAGAAAAAGCAAGAGAGATTGAGATGCACTTTGCCCCAGCTTCAGCCATGCAGAACTCGTGCACTTGGAGTTCCCAGAGAAGGTAGCGTGCGTGGAGAAGGTTTTCTCCACGTAACCGCTTCTGTTCGCATATTTGCGCACCTCAGAGAGTCGCCCGCTTCTCTCTCGCACTTTGCGAGCGAAGGACGCCTAGACGGCGAAGGTGCGTCTTCGGCGGCTGCAAAGCGAAGCGAGAGCCGGTACGGCGCCCTGCTGCTGTGCTCGCTGCATTTCACATCCAAACTACACCAGCACGCATAGCAGCATGCAGGCTCATCTCCAAAGGAAGTTCGCCACTGCCACGAAGATTTGGCAGCACTGGCACTGGGTCACACAGTGCAGCGAGAGAAAAAGCAAGAGAGATTGAGATGCACTTTGCCCCAGCTTCAGTCTTACAGAACTCGTGCACTTGGTGTTCCCAGAGAAGGTGGCGTGCGTGGGGAATGTTTTCTCCACGTAGCCGCTTCTGTTCGCGTTTTTGCCGCACCGCAGAGCGTCGCCCGCTTCTCTCTCGCGCTTTGCGAGCGAAGGGAACCAAGCCGGCGAAGGTGCGTCTTCGGCGGCTGCAAAACGAAGCGAGAGCCGGTATGGCGCCCTGCTGCTGTACTCCCCGCATTTTACTTCCAAACTGCACTAGCACGCATAGCAGCATGCAGGCTCATCTCCAAAGGATGTTTCCTGCCGCCACGAAGTTCTGGCAGCACTGGCACTCGGGACAAAATATGCAGAGAGAGAGGGAGCGAGAGAGAGAGAAAAGAACTTCGCCCCAGATTCAGTCTTACAGAACTCGTGCACTTGGAGTTCCCAGAGAAGGTAGCGTGCGTGGAGAAGGTTTTCTCCACGTAACCGCTTCTGTTCGCATATTTGCGCACCGTAGAGAGTCGCCCGCTTCTCTCTCGCGCTTTGCGAGCGAAGGACGCCTAGCCGGCGAAGGTGCGTCTTCGGCGGCTGCAAAGCGAAGCGAGAGCCGGTACGGCGCCCTGCTGTTGTACTCCTCGCATTTTACTTCCAAACTTCACTAGCACGCATAGCAGCATGCAGGCTCATCTCCAAAGGAAGTTCGCCACTGCCACGAAGATTTGGCAGCACTGGCACTGGGTCACACAGTGCAGCGGGAGAAAAAGCAAGAGAGATTGAGATGCACTTTGCCCCAGCTTCAGTCTTACAGAACTCGTTCACTTGGAGTTCCCAGAGAAGGTGGCGTGCGTGGGGAATGTTTTCTCCACGTAGCCGCTTCTGTTCGCGTTTTGGCGCACCGCTGAGAGTCGCCCGCTTCTCTTTCGCGATTTGCGAGCGAAGGGAGCCAAGCCGGCGAAGGTGCGTCTTCGGCGTCTGCAAAGCGAAGCGAGAGGTGGTATGGCGCCCTGCTGCTGTACTCCCCGCATTTTATTTCCAAACTGCACTAGCACGCATAGCAGCATGCAGGCTCATCTCCAAAGGATGTTTCCTGCCGCCACGAAGTTCTGGCAGCACTGGCACTCGGGACTAAATATGCAGAGAGAGAGGGAGCGAGAGAGAGAGAAAAGAACTTCGCCCCAGCTTCAGCCTTGGAGAACTCGTGCACTTGGAGTTCCCAGAGAAGGTAGCGTGCGTGGAGAAGGTTTTCTCCACGTAGCCGCTTCTGTTCGCATCTTTGCCGCACCGCAGAGCGCCGCCCGCTTCACTCTCGCGCTTTGCCAGGGAAGGACGCCTAGCCGGCGAAGGTGCGTCTTCGGCGGCTGCAAAGCGAAGCGAGAGCCCGTACGGCGCCCGGCTGCTGTACTCCCCGCATTTCACATCCATACTGCACTAGCACACATAGCAGCATGCAGACTCATCTCCAAAAGATGTTTCCTGCCGCCACGAAGTTCTGGCAGCACTGGCACTCGGGACTAAATATGCAGAGAGAGAGGGAGCGAGAGAGAGAGAAAAGAACTTCGCCGCAGCTTCAGCCTTGCAGAACTCGTGCACTTGGAGTTCCCAGAGAAGGTAGCGTGCGTGGAGAAGGTTTTCTCCACGTAGCCGCTTCTGTTCGCGTCTTTGCCGCACCGCAGAGCGCCGCCCTCTTCTCTCTCGCGCTTTGCGAGCGAAGGACGCCTAGCCGGCGAAGGTGCGTCTTCTTCGGCAAGAAAGCGAAGCTCGTGCCGGTACGGCGCCCTGCTGCTGTGCTCGCTGCATTTTACTTCCAAACTGCTATAGGACGCATAGCAGCATGCAGGCTCATATCCAAAGGATGTTTCCTGCCGCCACGAAGTTCTGGCAGCACTGGCACTCGGGACGAAAGATGCAGAGAGAGAGGGAGCGAGAGAGAGAGAAAAGAACTTCGCCGCAGCTTCAGCCTTGCAGAACTCGTGCACTTGGTGTTCCCAGAGAAGGTAGCGTGCGTGGAGAAGATTTTCTCCACGTAGCCTCTTCTGTTCTCGTTTTTGCCGCACCGCAGAGAGTCGCCCGCTTCTCTCTCGCGCTTTGCGAGCGAAGGGCGCCTAGCCGGCGAAGGTGCGTCTTCGGCGGCTGCAAAGCGAAGCGAGAGCCGGCACGGCGCCCTGCTGCTGAACTCCCCGCATTTTACTTCCAAACTTCTATAGGACGCATAGTAGCATGCATGCTCATCTCCAAAGGATGTTTCCTGCCGCCACGAAGTTCTGGCAGTACTGGCACTGGGTCAAACTGTTCAGCGAGAGAAATAGCAAGAGAGATTGAGATGCACTTTGCCCCAGCTTCAGTCTTACAGAACTCGTGCACTTGGAGTTCCCAGAGAGGGTGGCGTGCGTGGGGAATGTTTTCTCCACGTAGCCGCTTCTGTTCGCGTTTTTGCCGCACCGCAGAGCTTCGCCCGCTTCTCTCTCGCGCTTTGCGAGCGAAGGGAGCCAAGCCGGCGAAGGTGCGTCTTCGGCGGCTGCAAAGCGAAGCGAGAGCCGGTATGGCGCCCTGCTGCTGTACTCCTCGCATTTTACTTCCAAACTGCACCAGCACGCATGGCAGCATGCACGCTCATCTCCAAAGGATGTTTCCTGCCGCCACGAAGTTCTGGCAGCACTGGCACTCGGGACAATATATGCAGAGAGAGAGGGAGCGAGAGAGAGAGAAAAGAACTTCGCCCCAGCTTCAGCCTTGCAGAACTCGTGCACTTGGAGTTCCCAGAGAAGGTAGCGTGCGTGGAGAAGGTTTTCTCCACGTAGCCGCTTCTGTTCGCATCTTTGCCGCACCGCAGAGCGCCGCCCGCTTCACTCTCGCGCTTTGCCTGCGAAGGACGCCTAGCCGGCGAAGGTGCGTCTTCTTCGGCAAGAAAGCGAAGCGAGAGCCGGTACGGCGCCCTGCTGCTGTGCTCCCCGCATTTGACATCCAAACTAAACCAGCACGCATAGCAGCATGCAGGCTCATCTCCAAAGGAAGTTCGCCACTGCCACGAAGATTTGGCAGCACTGGCACTGGGTCACACAGTGCAGCGAGAGAAAAAGCAAGAGAGATTGAGATGCACTTTGCCCCAGCTTCAGTCTTACAGAACTCGTGCACTTGGAGTTCCCAGAGAGGGTGGCGTGCGTGGGGAATGTTTTCTCCACGTAGCCGCTTCTGTTCGCGTTTTTGCCGCACCGCAGAGCGTCGCCCGCTTCTCTCTCGCGCTTTGCGAGCGAAGGGAGCCAAGCCGGCGAAGGTGCGTCTTCGGCGGCTGCAAAGCGAAGCGAGAGCCGGTATGGCGCCCTGCTGCTGTACTCCTCGCATTTTACTTCCAAACTGCACTAGCACGCATAGCAGCATGCAGGCTCATCTCCAAAGGATGTTTCCTGCCGCCACGAAGTTCTGGCAGCACTGGCACTCGGGACGAAAGATGCAGAGAGAGAGGGAGCTAGAGAGAGAGAAAAGAACTTCGCCGCAGCTTCAGCCTTGCAGAACTCGTGCACTTGGAGTTCCCAGAGAAGGTAGCGTGCGTGGAGAAGATTTTCTCCACGTAGCCTCTTCTGTTCTCGTTTTTGCCGCGCCGCAGAGAGTCGCCCGCTTCTCTCTCGCGCTTTGCGAGCGAAGGACGCCTAGACGGCGGAGGTGCGTCTTCGGCGGCTGCAAAGCGAAGCGAGAGCCGGCACGGCGCCCTGCTGCTGTACTCCCCGCATTTTACTTCCAAACTGCTATAGGACGCATAGTAGCATGCATGCTCATCTCCAAAGGATGTCCCCTGCCGCCACGAAGATTTGGCAGCACTTAACTGGGTCACACAGTGCAGCGAGAGAAAAAGCAAGAAAGATTGAGATGCACTTTGCCCCAGCTTCAGTCTTACAGAACTCATGCACTTGGAGTTCCCAGAGGAGGTAGCGTGCGTGGAGAAAGTTTTCTCCACGCAGCCGGTTCTGTTCGCGTTTTTGCCGCACGGCAGAGAGCCGCTTGCTTCTCTCTCGCGCTTTGCGAGCGAAGGGCGCCTAGCCGGCGAAGGTGCGTCTTCGGCGGCTGCAAAGCGAAGCGAGAGCCGGTACGGCGCCCTGCTGCTGTACTCCCCGCATTTTACTTCCAAACGGCACTAGCACGCATAGCAGCATGCAGGCTCATCTCCAAAGGATGTTTTCTCCCGCCACGAAGTTCTGGCAGCACTGGCACTCGGGACTAAATATGCAGAGAGAGAGGGAGCGAGAGAGAGAGAAAAGAACTTCGCCACAGCTTCAGCCTTGCAGAACTCGTGCACTTGGAGTTCCCAGAGAAGGTAGCGTGCGTGGAGAATGTTTTCTCCACGTAGCCGCTTCTGTTCGCATCTTTGCCGCACCGCAGAGCGCCGCCCGCTTCACTCTCGCGCTTTGCCTGCGAAGGACGCCTATCCGGCGAAGGTGCGTCTTCTTCGGCAAGAAAACGAAGCGAGAGCCAGTACGGCGCCCTGCTGCTGTGTTCCCCGCATTTGACATCCAAACTAAACCAGCACGCATAGCAGCATGCAGGCTCATCTCCAAAGGAAGTTCGCCACTGCCACGAAGATTTGGCAGCACTGGCACTGGGTCACACTGTGCAGCGAGAGAAAAAGCAAGAGAGATTGAGATGCACTTTGCCCCCGCTTCAGCCTTGCAGAACTCTTGCACTTGGAGTTCCCAGAGAAGGTAGCGTGCGTGGAGAAGGTTTTCTCCACGTAGCCTGTTCTGTTCGCGTTTTTGCCGAACGCTCAGAATCGCCCGCTTCTCTCTCGCGCTTTGCGAGCGAAGGGCGCATAGCCGGCGAAGGTGCGTCTTCGGCGGCTGCAAAGCGAAGCGAGAGCCGGCACGGCGCCCTGCTGCTGTGCTCGCTGCATTTCACATCCAAACTACACCAGCACGCATAGCAGCATGCAGGCTCATCTCCAAAGGAAGTTCGCCACTGCCACGAAGATTTGGCAGCACTGGCACTGGGTCACACAGTGCAGCGAGAGAAAAAGCAAGAGAGATTGAGATGCACTTTGCCCCAGCTTCAGTCTTACAGAACTCGTGCACTTGGAGTTCCCAGAGAAGGTAGCGTGCGTGGAGAAGGTTTTCTCCACGTAGCCGCTTCTGTTCGCATATTTGCGCACCTCTGAGAGTCGCCAGCTTCTCTCTCGCGCTTTGCGAGCGAAGGGCGCCTAGCCGGCGAAGGTGCGTCTTCGGCGGCTGCAAAGCGAAGCGAGAGCCGGCACGACGCCCTGCTGCTGTACTCCCCGCATTTTACTTCCAAACTGCACTAGCACGCATAGCATCATGCAGGCGCATCTCCAAAAGATGTTTCCCGCCGCCACGAAGTTCTGGCAGTACTGGCACTGGGTCAAACTGTTCAGCGAGAGAAATAGCAAGAGAGATTGAGATGCACTTTGCCCCAGCTTCAGTCTTACAGAACTAGTGCACTTGGAGTTCCCAGAGAGGGTGGCGTGCGTGGGGAATGTTTTCTCCACGTAGCCGCTTCTGTTCGCGTTTTTGCCGCACCGCAGAGCGTCGCCCGCTTCTCTCTCGCGCTTTGCGAGCGAAGGGAGCCAAGCCGGCGAAGGTGCGTCTTCGGCGGCTGCAAAGCGAAGCGAGAGCCGGTATGGCGCCCTGCTGCTGTACTCCTCGCATTTTACTTCCAAACTGCACTAGCACGCATAGCAGCATGCAGGCTCATCTCCAAAGGATGTTTCCTGCCGCCACGAAGTTCTGGCAGCACTGGCACTCGGGACGAAATATGCAGAGAGAGAGGGAGCGAGAGAGAGAGAAAAGAACTTCGCCGCAGCTTCAGCCTTGCAGAACTCGTGCACTTGGAGTTCCCAGAGAAGGTAGCGTGCGTGGAGAAGGTTTTCTCCACGTAGCCTCTTCTGTTCGCGTTTTTGCCGCACCGCTCAGAATCGCCCGCTTCTCTCTCGCGCTTTGCCAGCGAAGGACGCCTAGCCGGCGAAGGTGCGTCTTCGGCGGCTGCAAAGCGAAGCGAGAGCCGGTGTGGCGCCCTGCTGCTTTACGCACCGCATTTTATTTCCAAACTGCACTAGCACGCATAGCAGCATGCAGGCTCATCTCCAAAGGATGTGTCCTGCCGCCACGAAGTTCTGGCAGCCCTGGCACTCGGGACTAAATATGCAGAGAGAGAGGGAGCTAGAGAGAGAGAAAAGAACTTCGCCGCAGCTTCAGCCTTGCAGAACTCGTGCACTTGGAGTTCCCAGAGAAGGTAGCGTGCGTGGAGAAGGTTTTCTCCACGTAGCCGCTTCTGTTCGCGTCTTTGCCGCACCGCAGAGCGCCGCCCTCTTCTCTCTCGCGCTTTGCGACCGAAGGACGCCTAGCCGGCGAAGATGCGTGTTCTTCGGCAAGAAAGCGAAGCGCGTGCCGGTACGGCGCCCTGCTGCTGTGCTCGCTGCATTTTACTTCCAAACTGCTATAGGACGCATAGTAGCATGCAGGCTCATCTCCAAAAGATGTCCCATGCTGCCACGAAGATTTCGCAGCACTGGCACTGGGTCACACTGTGCAGCGAGAGAAAAGGCAAAAGAGATTGAGATGCACTTTGCCCCAGCTTCAGTCTTACAGAACTCGTGCACTTGGAGTTCCCAGAGAAGGTAGCGTGCGTGGAGAAGGTTTTCTCCACGTAACCGCTTCTGTTCGCATATTTGCGCACAGCAGAGAGTCGCCCGCTTCTCTCTCGCGCTTTGCGAGCGAAGGACGCCTAGCCGGCGAATGTGCGTCTTCGGCGGCTGCAAAGCGAAGCGAGAGCCGGTACGGCGCCCTGCTGCTGTGCTCGCTGCATTTCACATCCAAACTACACCAGCACGCATAGCAGCATGCAGGCTCATCTCCAAAGGAATTTCGCCACTGCCACGAAGATTTGGCAGCACTGGCACTGGGTCACACAGTGCAGCGAGAGAAAAAGCAAAAGAGATTGAGATGCACATTGCCCCAGCTTCAGTCTTACAGAACTCGTGCACTTGGAGTTCCCAGAGAGGGTAGAGTGCGTGGAGAATGTTTTCTCCACGTAGCCTCTTCTGTTCGCGTTTTTGCCGCACCTCTGAGAGTCGCCCGCTTCTCTCTCGCGCTTTGCGAGCGAAGGGAGCCAAGCCGGCGAAGGTGCGTCTTCGGCGGCTGCAAAGCGAAGCGAGAGCCGGTATGGCGCCCTGCTGCTGTACTCCTCGCATTTTACTTCCAAACTGCACTAGCACGCATAGCAGCATGCAGGCTCATCTCCAAAGGATGTTTCCTGCCGCCACGAAGTTCTGGCAGCACTGGCACTCGGGACGAAAGATGCAGAGAGAGAGGGAGCGAGAGAGAGAGAAAAGAACTTCGCCGCAGCTTCAGCCTTGCAGAACTCGTGCACTTGGAGTTCCCAGAGAAGGTAGCGTGCGTGGAGAAGATTTTCTCCACGTAGCCTCTTCTGTTCTCGTTTTTGCCGCACCGCAGAGAGTCGCCCGCTTCTCTCTCGCGCTTTGCCAGCGAAGGACGCCTAGCCGGCGAAGGTGCGTCTTCGGCGGCTGCAAAGCGAAGCGAGAGCCGGTATGGCGCCCTGCTTCTTTACTCCCCGCATTTTATTTCCAAACTGCACTAGCACGCATCGCAGCATGCAGGCTCATCTCCAAAGGATGTGTCCTGCCGCCACGAAGTTCTGGCAGCCCTGGCACTCGGGACTAAATATGCAGAGAGAGAGGGAGCGAGAGAGAGAGAAAAGAACTTTGCCGCAGCTTCAGCCTTGCAGAACTCGTGCACTTGGAGTTCCCAGAGAAGGTAGCATGCGTGGAGAAGGTTTTCTCCACGTAGCCGCTTCTGTTCGCATCTTTGCCGCACCGCAGAGCGCCGCCCGCTTCACTCTCGCGCTTTGCCTGCGAAGGACGCCTAGCCGGCGAAGGTGCGTCTCCTTAGGCAAGAAAGCGAAGCGAGAGCCGGTACGGCGCCCTGCTGCTGTGCTCCCCGCATTTGACATCCAAACTACACCAGCACGCATAGCAGCATGCAGGCTCATCTCCAAAGGAAGTTCGCCACTGCCACGAAGATTTGGCAGCACTGGCACTGGGTCACACTGTGCAGCGAGAGAAAAAGCAGGAGAGATTGAGATGCACTTTGCCCCCGCTTCAGCCTTGCAGAACTCTTGCACTTGGAGTTCCCAGAGAAGGTAGCGTGCGTGGAGAAGGTTTTCTCCACGTAGCCTCTTCTGTTCGCGTTTTTGCCGCACCGCTCAGAATCGCCCGCTTCTCTCTCGCGCTTTGCGAGCGAAGGACGCCTAGACGGCGAAGGTGCGTCTTCGGCGGCTGCAAAGCGAAGCGAGAGCCGGTATGGCGCCCTGCTGCTTTACGCACCGCATTTTATTTCCAAACTGCACTAGCACGCATAGCAGCATGCAGGCTCATCTCCAAAGGATGTGTCCTGCCGCCACGAAGTTCTGGCAGCCCTGGCACTCGGGACTAAATATGCAGAGAGAGAGGGAGCTAGAGAGAGAGAAAAGAACTTCGCCGCAGCTTCAGCCTTGCAGAACTCGTGCACTTGGAGTTCCCAGAGAAGGTAGCGTGCGTGGAGAAGGTTTTCTCCACGTAGCCGCTTCTGTTCGCGTCTTTGCCGCACCGCAGAGCGCCGCCCTCTTCTCTCTCGCGCTTTGCGACCGAAGGACGCCTAGCCGGCGAAGATGCGTGTTCTTCGGCAAGAAAGCGAAGCGCGTGCCGGTACGGCGCCCTGCTGCTGTGCTCGCTGCATTTTACTTCCAAACTGCTATAGGACGCATAGTAGCATGCAGGCTCATCTCCAAAAGATGTCCCATGCTGCCACGAAGATTTCGCAGCACTGGCACTGGGTCACACTGTGCAGCGAGAGAAAAGGCAAAAGAGATTGAGATGCACTTTGCCCCAGCTTCAGTCTTACAGAACTCGTGCACTTGGAGTTCCCAGAGAAGGTAGCGTGCGTGGAGAAGGTTTTCTCCACGTAACCGCTTCTGTTCGCATATTTGCGCACAGCAGAGAGTCGCCCGCTTCTCTCTCGCGCTTTGCGAGCGAAGGACGCCTAGCCGGCGAATGTGCGTCTTCGGCGGCTGCAAAGCGAAGCGAGAGCCGGTACGGCGCCCTGCTGCTGTGCTCGCTGCATTTCACATCCAAACTACACCAGCACGCATAGCAGCATGCAGGCTCATCTCCAAAGGAATTTCGCCACTGCCACGAAGATTTGGCAGCACTGGCACTGGGTCACACAGTGCAGCGAGAGAAAAAGCAAGAGAGATTGAGATGCACATTGCCGCAGCTACAGTCTTACAGAACTCGTGCACTTGGAGTTCCCAGAGAGGGTAGAGTGCGTGGAGAATGTTTTCTCCACGTAGCCTCTTCTGTTCGCGTTTTTGCCGCACCTCTGAGAGTCGCCCGCTTCTCTCTCGCGCTTTGCGAGCGAAGGGCGCCTAGCCGGCGAAGGTGCGTCTTCGGCGGCTGCAAAGCGAAGCGAGAACCGGCACGGCGCCCTGCTGTTGTACTCCCCGCATTTTACTTCCAAACTTCACTAGCACGCATAGCAGCATGCAGGCTCATCTCCAAAGGATGTTTCCTGCCGCCACGAAGTTCTGGCAGCACTGGCACTCGGGACGAAAGATGCAGAGAGAGAGGGAGCTAGAGAGAGAGAAAAGAACTTCGCCGCAGCTTCAGCCTTGCAGAACTCGTGCACTTGGAGTTCCCAGAGAAGGTAGCGTGCGTGGAGAAGATTTTCTCCACGTAGCCTCTTCTGTTCTCGTTTTTGCCGCACCGCAGAGAGTCGCCCGCTTCTCTCTCGCGCTTTGCGAGCGAAGGACGCCTAGACGGCGGAGGTGCGTCTTCGGCGGCTGCAAAGCGAAGCGAGAGCCGGTACGGCGCCCTGCTGCTGTACTCCCCGCATTTTACTTCCAAACTTCTATAGGACGCATAGTAGCATGCATGCTCATCTCCAAAGGATGTCCCCTGCCGCCACGAAGATTTGGCAGCACTTAACTGGGTCACACTGTGCAGCGAGAGAAAAAGCAAGAAAGATTGAGATGCACTTTGCCCCAGCTTCAGTCTTACAGAACTCATGCACTTGGAGTTCCCAGAGGAGGTAGCGTGCGTGGAGAAAGTTTTCTCCACGCAGCCTGTTCTGTTCGGGTTTTTGCCGCACGGCAGAGAGCCGCTTCCTTCTCTCTCGCGCTTTGCGAGCGAAGGGCGCCCAGCCGGCGAAGGTGCGTCTTCGGCGGCTGCAAAGCGAAGCGAGAGCCGGTACGGCGCCCTGCTGCTGTACTCCCCGCATTTTACTTCCAAACGGCACTAGCACGCATAGCAGCATGCAGGCTCATCTCCAAAGGATGTTTTCTCCCGCCACGAAGTTCTGGCAGCACTGGCACTCGGGACGAAAGATGCAGAGAGAGAGGGAGCGAGAGAGAGAGAAAAGAACTTCGCCCCAGCTTCAGCCTTGCAGAACTCGTGCACTTGGAGTTCCCAGAGAAGGTAGCGTGCGTGGAGAAGGTTTTCTCCACGTAGCCGCTTCTGTTCGCATCTTTGCCGCACCGCAGAGCGCCGCCCGCTTCACTCTCGCGCTTTGCCTGCGAAGGACGCCTAGCCGGCGAAGGTGCGTGTTCTTCGGCAAGAAAGCGAAGCGAGAGCCGGTACGGCGCCCTGCTGCTGTGCTCCCCGCATTTGACATCCAAACTAAACCAGCACGCATAGCAGCATGCAGGCTCATCTCCAAAGGAAGTTCGCCACTGCCACGAAGATTTGGCAGCACTGGCACTGGGTCACACTGTGCAGCGAGAGAAAAAGCAAGAGAGATTGAGATGCACTTTGCCCCCGCTTCAGCCTTGCAGAACTCTTGCACTTGGAGTTCCCAGAGAAGGTAGCGTGCGTGGAGAAGGTTTTCTCCACGTAGCCGCTTCTGTTCGCGTTTTTGCCGCACCGCTCAGAATCGCCCGCTTCTCTCTCGCGCTTTGCGAGCGAAGGGCGCCTAGCCGGCGAAGGTGCGTCTTCGGCGGCTGCAAAGCGAAGCGAGAGCCGGCACGGCGCCCTGCTGCTGTGCTCGCTGCATTTCACATCCAAACTACACCAGCACGCATAGCAGCATGCAGGCTCATCTCCAAAGGAAGTTCGCCACTGCCACGAAGATTTGGCAGCACTGGCACTGGGTCACACAGTGCAGCGAGAGAAAAAGCAAGAGAGATTGAGATGCACTTTGCCCCAGCTTCAGTCTTACAGAACTCGTGCACTTGGAGTTCCCAGAGAAGGTAGCGTGCGTGGAGAAGGTTTTCTCCACGTAGCCGCTTCTGTTCGCATATTTGCGCACCTCTGAGAGTCGCCAGCTTCTCTCTCGCGCTTTGCGAGCGAAGGGCGCCTAGCCGGCGAAGGTGCGTCTTCGGCGGCTGCAAAGCGAAGCGAGAGCCGGCACGGCGCCCTGCTGCTGTACTCCCCGCATTTTACTTCCAAACTGCACTAGCACGCATAGCATCATGCAGGCGCATCTCCAAAGGATGTTTCCCGCCGCCACGAAGTTCTGGCAGTACTGGCACTGGGTCAAACTGTTCAGCGAGAGAAATAGCAAGAGAGATTGAGATGCACTTTGCCCCAGCTTCAGTCTTACAGAACTCGTGCACTTGGAGTTCCCAGAGAGGGTGGCGTGCGTGGGGAATGTTTTCTCCACGTAGCCGCTTCTGTTCGCGTTTTTGCCGCACCGCAGAGCGTCGCCCGCTTCTCTCTCGCGCTTTGCGAGCGAAGGGAGCCAAGCCGGCGAAGGTGCGTCTTCGGCGGCTGCAAAGCGAAGCGAGAGCCGGTATGGCGCCCTGCTGCTGTACTCCTCGCATTTTACTTCCAAACTGCACTAGCACGCATAGCAGCATGCAGGCTCATCTCCAAAGGATGTTTCCTGCCGCCACGAAGTTCTGGCAGCACTGGCACTCGGGACAAAATATGCAGAGAGAGAGGGAGCGAGAGAGAGAGAAAAGAACTTCGCCGCAGCTTCAGCCTTGCAGAACTCGTGCACTTGGAGTTCCCAGAGAAGGTAGCGTGCGTGGAGAAGGTTTTCTCCACGTAGCCGCTTCTGTTCGCGTTTTTGCCGCACCGCTCAGAATCGCCCGCTTCTCTCTCGCGCTTTGCCAGCGAAGGACGCCTAGCCGGCGAAGGTGCGTCTTCGGCGGCTGCAAAGCGAAGCGAGAGCCGGTACGGCGCCCTGCTGCTGTGCTCGCTGCATTTCACATCCAAACTACACCAGCACGCATAGCAGCATGCAGGCTCATCTCCAAAGGAAGTTCGCCACTGCCACGAAGATTTGGCAGCACTGGCACTGGGTCACACTGTGCAGCGAGAGAAAAAGCAAGAGAGATTGAGAAGCACTTTGCCCCAGCTTCAGCCTTGCAGAACTCTTGCACTTGGAGTTCCCAGAGAAGGTAGCGTGCGTGGAGAAGGTTTTCTCCACGTAGCCGCTTCTGTTCGCGTCTTTGCCGCACCGCAGAGCGCCGCCCTCTTCTCTCTCGCGCTTTGCGAGCGAAGGACGCCTAGCCGGCGAAGGTGCGTGTTCTTCGGCAAGAAAGCGAAGCGCGTGCCGGTACGGCGCCCTGCTGCTGTGCTCGCTGCATTTTACTTCCAAACTGCTATAGGACGCATAGTAGCATGCAGGCTCATCTCCAAAAGATGTCCCATGCTGCCACGAAGATTTCGCAGCACTGGCACTGGGTCACACTGTGCAGCGAGAGAAAAGGCAAAAGAGATTGAGATGCACTTTGCCCCAGCTTCAGTCTTACAGAACTCGTGCACTTGGAGTTCCCAGAGAAGGTAGCGTGCGTGGAGAAGGTTTTCTCCACGTAACCGCTTCTGTTCGCATATTTGCGCACCGCAGAGAGTCGCCCGCTTCTCTCTCGCGCTTTGCGAGCGAAGGGCGCCTAGCCGGCGAAGGTGCGTCTTCGGCGGCTGCAAAGCGAAGCGAGAGCCGGTACGGCGCCCTGCTGTTGTACTCCCCGCATTTCACTTCCAAACTTCACTAGCACGCATAGCAGCATGCAGGCTCATCTCCAAAGGATGTTTCCTGCCGCCACGAAGTTCTGGCAGCACTGGCACTCGGGACGAAAGATGCAGAGAGAGAGGGAGCTAGAGAGAGAGAAAAGAACTTCGCCGCAGCTTCAGCCTTGCAGAACTCGTGCACTTGGTGTTCCCAGAGAAGGTAGCGTGCGTGGAGAAGATTTTCGCCACGTAGCCTCTTCTGTTCTCGTTTTTGCCGCACCGCAGAGAGTCGCCCGCTTCTCTCTCGCGCTTTGCGAGCGAAGGACGCCTAGACGGCGGAGGTGCGTCTTCGGCGGCTGCAAAGCGAAGCGAGAGCCGGCACGGCGCCCTGCTGCTCTACTCCCCGCATTTTACTTCCAAACTGCTATAGGACGCATAGTAGCATGCATGCTCATCTCCAAAGGATGTCCCCTGCCGCCACGAAGATTTGGCAGCACTTAACTGGGTCACACAGTGCAGCGAGAGAAAAAGCAAGAAAGATTGAGATGCACTTTGCCCCAGCTTCAGTCTTACAGAACTCATGCACTTGGAGTTCCCAGAGGAGGTAGCGTGCGTGGAGAAAGTTTTCTCCACGCAGCCTGTTCTGTTCGCGTTTTTGCCGCACGGCAGAGAGCCGCTTGCTTCTCTCTCGCGCTTTGCGAGCGAAGGGCGCCTAGCCGGCGAAGGTGCGTCTTCGGCGGCTGCAAAGCGAAGCGAGAGCCGGTACGGCGCCCTGCTGCTGTACTCCCCGCATTTTACTTCCAAACGGCACTAGCACGCATAGCAGCATGCAGGCTCATCTCCAAAGGATGTTTTCTCCCGCCACGAAGTTCTGGCAGCACTGGCACTCAAGACGAAAGATGCAGAGAGAGAGGGAGCGAGAGAGAGAGAAAAGAACTTCGCCCCAGCTTCAGCCTTGCAGAACTCGTGCACTTGGAGTTCCCAGAGAAGGTAGCGTGCGTGGAGAAGGTTTTCTCCACGTAGCCGCTTCTGTTCACATCTTTGCCGCACCGCAGAGCGCCGCCCGCTTCACTCTCGCGCTTTGCCTGCGAAGGACGCCTAGCCGGCGAAGGTGCGTCTTCTTCGGCAAGAAAACGAAGCGAGAGCCGGTACGGCGCCCTGCTGCTGTGCTCCCCGCATTTGACATCCAAACTAAACCAACACGCATAGCAGCATGCAGGCTCATCTCCAAAGGAAGTTCGCCACTGCCACGAAGATTTGGCAGCACTGGCACTGGGTCACACTGTGCAGCGAGAGTAAAAGCAAGAGAGATTGAGATGCACTTTGCCCCAGCTTCAGCCTTGCAGAACTCTTGCACATGGAGTTCCCAGAGAAGGTAGCGTGCGTGGAGAAGGTTTTCTCCACGTAGCCACTTCTGTTCGCGTTTTTGCCGCACCGCTCAGAATCGCCCGCTTCTCTCTCGCGCTTTGCGAGCGAAGGGCGCCTAGCCGGCGAAGGTGCGTCTTCGGCGGCTGCAAAGCGAAGCGAGAGCCGGCACGGCGCCCTGCTGCTGTGCTCGCTGCATTTCACATCCAAACTACACCAGCACGCATAGCAGCATGCAGGCTCATCTCCAAAGGAAGTTCGCCACTGCCACGAAGATTTGGCAGCACTGGCACTGGGTCACACAGTGCAGCGAGAGAAAAAGCAAGAGAGATTGAGATGCACTTTGCCCCAGCTTCAGTCTTACAGAACTCGTGCACTTGGAGTTCCCAGAGAAGGTAGCGTGCGTGGAGAAGGTTTTCTCCACGTAGCCGCTTCTGTTCGCATATTTGCGCACCTCTGAGAGTCGCCAGCTTCTCTCTCGCGCTTTGCGAGCGAAGGGCGCCTAGCCGGCGAAGGTGCGTCTTCGGCGGCTGCAAAGCGAAGCGAGAGCCGGCACGGCGCCCTGCTGCTGTACTCCCCGCATTTTACTTCCAAACTGCACTAGCACGCATAGCATCATGCAGGCGCATCTCCAAAGGATGTTTCCCGCCGCCACGAAGTTCTGGCAGTACTGGCACTGGGTCAAACTGTTCAGCGAGAGAAATAGCAAGAGAGATTGAGATGCACTTTGCCCCAGCTTCAGTCTTACAGAACTCGTGCACTTGGAGTTCCCAGAGAGGGTGGCGTGCGTGGGGAATGTTTTCTCCACGTAGCCGCTTCTGTTCGCGTTTTTGCCGCACCGCAGAGCGTCGCCCGCTTCTCTCTCGCGCTTTGCGAGCGAAGGGAGCCAAGCCGGCGAAGGTGCGTCTTCGGCGGCTGCAAAGCGAAGCGAGAGCCGGTATGGCGCCCTGCTGCTGTACTCCTCGCATTTTACTTCCAAACTGCACTAGCACGCATAGCAGCATGCAGGCTCAGCTCCAAAGGATGTTTCCTGCCGCCACGAAGTTCTGGCAGCACTGGCACTCGGGACAAAATATGCAGAGAGAGAGGGAGCGAGAGAGAGAGAAAAGAACTTCGTCGCAGCTTCAGCCTTGCAGAACTCGTGCACTTGGAGTTCCCAGAGAAGGTAGCGTGCGTGGAGAAGGTTTTCTCCACGTAGCCGCTTCTGTTCGCGTTTTTGCCGCACCGCTCAGAATCGCCCGCTTCTCTCTCGCGCTTTGCCAGCGAAGGACGCCTAGCCGGCGAAGGTGCGTCTTCGGCGGCTGCAAAGCGAAGCGAGAGCCGGTATGGCGCCCTGCTGCTTTACTCCCCGCATTTTATTTCCAAACTGCACTAGCACGCATAGCAGCATGCAGTCTCATCTCCAAAGGATGTGTCCTGCCGCCACGAAGTTCTGGCAGCCCTGGCACTCGGGACTAAATATGCAGAGAGAGAGGGAGCGAGAGAGAGAGAAAAGAACTTTGCCGCAGCTTCAGCCTTGCAGAACTCGTGCACTTGGAGTTCCCAGAGAAGGTAGCATGCGTGGAGAAGGTTTTCTCCACGTAGCCGCTTCTGTTCGCATCTTTGCCGCACCGCAGAGCGCCGCCCGCTTCACTCTCGCGCTTTGCCTGCGAAGGACGCCTAGCCGGCGAAGGTGCGTCTCCTTCGGCAAGAAAGCGAAGCGAGAGCCGGTACGGCGCCCTGCTGCTGTGCTCCCCGCATTTGACATCCAAACTACACCAGCACGCATAGCAGCATGCAGGCTCATCTCCAAAGGAAGTTCGCCACTGCCACGAAGATTTGGCAGCACTGGCACTGGGTCACACTGTGCAGCGAGAGAAAAAGCAAGAGAGATTGAGATGCACTTTGCCCCCGCTTCAGCCTTGCAGAACTCTTGCACTTGGAGTTCCCAGAGAAGGTAGCGTGCGTGGAGAAGGTTTTCTCCACGTAGCCGCTTCTGTTCGCGTCTTTGCCGCACCGCAGAGCGCCGCCCTCTTCTCTCTCGCGCTTTGCGAGCGAAGGACGCCTAGCCGGCGAAGGTGCGTGTTCTTCGGCAAGAAAGCGAAGCGCGTGCCGGTACGGCGCCCTGCTGCTGTGCTCGCTGCATTTTACTTCCAAACTGCTATAGGACGCATAGTAGCATGCAGGCTCATCTCCAAAAGATGTCCCATGCTGCCACGAAGATTTCGCAGCACTGGCACTGGGTCACACTGTGCAGCGAGAGAAAAGGCAAAAGAGATTGAGATGCACTTTGCCCCAGCTTCAGTCTTACAGAACTCGTGCACTTGGAGTTCCCAGAGAAGGTAGCGTGCGTGGAGAAGGTTTTCTCCACGTAACCGCTTCTGTTCGCATATTTGCGCACCGCAGAGAGTCGCCCGCTTCTCTCTCGCGCTTTGCGAGCGAAGGACGCCTAGCCGGCGAAGGTGCGTCTTCGGCGGCTGCAAAGCGAAGCGAGAGCCGGTACGGCGCCCTGCTGCTGTGCTCGCTGCATTTCACATCCAAACTACACCAGCACGCATAGCAGCATGCAGGCTCATCTCCAAAGGAATTTCGCCACTGCCACGAAGATTTGGAAGCACTGGCACTGGGTCACACAGTGCAGCGAGAGAAAAAGCAAGAGAGATTGAGATGCACATTGCCCCAGCTTCAGTCTTACAGAACTCGTGCACTTGGAGTTCCCAGAGAAGGTAGAGTGCGTGGAGAATCTTTTCTCCACGTAGCCTCTTCTGTTCGCGTTTTTGCCGCACCTCTGAGAGTCGCCCGCTTCTCTCTCGCGCTTTGCGAGCGAAGGGCGCCTAGCCGGCGAAGGTGCGTCTTCGGCGGCTGCAAAGCGAAGCGAGAGCCGGTATGGCGCCCTGCTGTTGTACTCCCCGCATTTCACTTCCAAACTTCACTAGCACGCATAGCAGCATGCAGGCTCATCTCCAAAGGATGTTTCCTGCCGCCACGAAGTTCTGGCAGCACTGGCACTCGGGACGAAAGATGCAGAGAGAGAGGGAGCTAGAGAGAGAGAAAAGAACTTCGCCGCAGCTTCAGCCTTGCAGAACTCGTGCACTTGGTGTTCCCAGAGAAGGTAGCGTGCGTGGAGAAGATTTTCGCCACGTAGCCTCTTCTGTTCTCGTTTTTGCCGCACCGCAGAGAGTCGCCCGCTTCTCTCTCGCGCTTTGCGAGCGAAGGACGCCTAGACGGCGGAGGTGCGTCTTCGGCGGCTGCAAAGCGAAGCGAGAGCCGGCACGGCGCCCTGCTGCTGTACTCCCCGCATTTTACTTCCAAACTGCTATAGGACGCATAGTAGCATGCATGCTCATCTCCAAAGGATGTCCCCTGCCGCCACGAAGATTTGGCAGCACTTAACTGGGTCACACAGTGCAGCGAGAGAAAAAGCAAGAAAGATTGAGATGCACTTTGCCCCAGCTTCAGTCTTACAGAACTCATGCACTTGGAGTTCCCAGAGGAGGTAGCGTGCGTGGAGAAAGTTTTCTCCACGCAGCCTGTTCTGTTCGCGTTTTTGCCGCACGGCAGAGAGCCGCTTGCTTCTCTCTCGCGCTTTGCGAGCGAAGGGCGCCTAGCCGGCGAAGGTGCGTCTTCGGCGGCTGCAAAGCGAAGCGAGAGCCGGTACGGCGCCCTGCTGCTGTACTCCCCGCATTTTACTTCCAAACGGCACTAGCACGCATAGCAGCATGCAGGCTCATCTCCAAAGGATGTTTTCTCCCGCCACGAAGTTCTGGCAGCACTGGCACTCGGGACGAAAGATGCAGAGAGAGAGGGAGCGAGAGAGAGAGAAAAGAACTTCGCCCCAGCTTCAGCCTTGCAGAACTCGTGCACTTGGAGTTCCCAGAGAAGGTAGCGTGTGTGGAGAAGGTTTTCTCCACGTAGCCGCTTCTGTTCGCATCTTTGCCGCACCGCAGAGCGCCGCCCGCTTCACTCTCGCGCTTTGCCTGCGAAGGACGCCTAGCCGGCGAAGGTGCGTCTTCTTCGGCAAGAAAGCGAATCGAGAGCCGGTACGGCGCCCTGCTGCTGTGCTCCCCGCATTTGACATCCAAACTAAACCAGCACGCATAGCAGCATGCAGGCTCATCTCCAAAGGAAGTTCGCCACTGCCACGAAGATTTGGCAGCACTGGCACTGGGTCACACTGTGCAGCGAGAGAAAAAGCAAGAGAGATTGAGAAGCACTTTGCCCCAGCTTCAGCCTTGCAGATCTCTTGCACTTGGAGTTCCCAGAGAAGGTAGCGTGCGTGGAGAAGGTTTTCTCCACGTAGCCGCTTCTGTTCGCATATTTGCGCACCTCTGAGAGTCGCCCGCTTCTCTCTCGCGCTTTGCGAGCGAAGGGCGCCTAGCCGGCGAAGGTGCGTCTTCGGCGGCTGCAAAGCGAAGCGAGAGCCAGCACGGCGCCCTGCTGCTGTACTCCCCGCATTTTACTTCCAAACTGCACTAGCACGCATAGCGTCATGCAGGCGCATCTCCAAAGGATGTTTCCCGCCGCCACGAAGTTCTGGCAGTACTCGCACTGGGTCAAACTGTTCAGCGAGAGAAATAGCAAGAGAGATTGAGATGCACTTTGCCCCAGCTTCAGTCTTACAGAACTCGTGCACTTGGAGTTCCCAGAGAGGGTGGCGTGCGTGGGGAATGTTTTCTCCACGTAGCCGCTTCTGTTCGCGTTTTTGCCGCACCGCAGAGCGTCGCCCGCTTCTCTCTCGCGCTTTGCGAGCGAAGGGAGCCAAGCCGGCGAAGGTGCGTCTTCGGCGGCTGCAAAGCGAAGCGAGAGCCGGTATGGCGCCCTGCTGCTGTACTCCTCGCATTTTACTTCCAAACTGCACTAGCACGCATAGCAGCATGCAGGCTCATCTCCAAAGGATGTTTCCTGCCGCCACGAAGTTCTGGCAGCACTGGCACTCGGGACGAAAGATGCAGAGAGAGAGGGAGCTAGAGAGAGAGAAAAGAACTTCGCCGCAGCTTCAGCCTTGCAGAACTCGTGCACTTGGAGTTCCCAGAGAAGGTAGCGTGCGTGGAGAAGATTTTCTCCACGTAGCCTCTTCTGTTCTCGTTTTTGCCGCACCGCAGAGAGTCGCCCGCTTCTCTCTCGCGCTTTGCGAGCGAAGGACGCCTAGACGGCGGAGGTGCGTCTTCGGCGGCTGCAAAGCGAAGCGAGAGCCGGCACGGCGCCCTGCTGCTGTACTCCCCGCATTTTACTTCCAAACTGCTATAGGACGCATAGTAGCATGCATGCTCATCTCCAAAGGATGTCCCCTGCCGCCACGAAGATTTGGCAGCACTTAACTGGGTCACACAGTGCAGCGAGAGAAAAAGCAAGAAAGATTGAGATGCACTTTGCCCCAGCTTCAGTTTTACAGAACTCATGCACTTGGAGTTCCCAGAGGAGGTAGCGTGCGTGGAGAAAGTTTTCTCCACGCAGCCGGTTCTGTTCGCGTTTTTGCCGCACGGCAGAGAGCCGCTTGCTTCTCTCTCGCGCTTTGCGAGCGAAGGGCGCCTAGCCGGCGAAGGTGCGTCTTCGGCGGCTGCAAAGCGAAGCGAGAGCCGGTACGGCGCCCTGCTGCTGTACTCCCCGCATTTTACTTCCAAACGGCACTAGCACGCATAGCAGCATGCAGGCTCATCTCCAAAGGATGTTTTCTCCCGCCACGAGGTTCTGGCAGCACTGGCACTCAAGACGAAAGATGCAGAGAGAGAGGGAGCGAGAGAGAGAGAAAAGAACTTCGCCCCAGCTTCAGCCTTGCAGAACTCGTGCACTTGGAGTTCCCAGAGAAGGTAGCGTGCGTGGAGAATGTTTTCTCCACGTAGCCGCTTCTGTTCGCATCTTTGCCGCACCGCAGAGCGCCGCCCGCTTCACTCTCGCGCTTTGCCTGCGAAGGACGCCTATCCGGCGAAGGTGCGTCTTCTTCGGCAAGAAAACGAAGCGAGAGCCAGTACGGCGCCCTGCTGCTGTGTTCCCCGCATTTGACATCCAAACTAAACCAGCACGCATAGCAGCATGCAGGCTCATCTCCAAAGGAAGTTCGCCACTGCCACGAAGATTTGGCAGCACTGGCACTGGGTCACACTGTGCAGCGAGAGAAAAAGCAAGAGAGATTGAAATGCACTTTGCCCCCGCTTCAGCCTTGCAGAACTCTTGCACTTGGAGTTCCCAGAGAAGGTAGCGTTCGTGGAGAAGGTTTTCTCCACGTAGCCTGTTCTGTTCGCGTTTTTGCCGCACCGCTCAGAATCGCCCGCTTCTCTCTCGCGCTTTGCGAGCGAAGGGCGCATAGCCGGCGAAGGTGCGTCTTCGGCGGCTGCAAAGCGAAGCGAGAGCCGGCACGGCGCCCTGCTGCTGTGCTCGCTGCATTTCACATCCAAACTACACCAGCACGCATAGCAGCATGCAGGCTCATCTCCAAAGGAAGTTCGCCACTGCCACGAAGATTTGGCAGCACTGGCACTGGGTCACACAGTGCAGCGAGAGAAAAAGCAAGAGAGATTGAGATGCACTTTGCCCCAGCTTCAGTCTTACAGAACTCGTGCACTTGGAGTTCCCAGAGAAGGTAGCGTGCGTGGAGAAGGTTTTCTCCACGTAGCCGCTTCTGTTCGCATATTTGCGCACCTCTGAGAGTCGCCAGCTTCTCTCTCGCGCTTTGCGAGCGAAGGGCGCCTAGCCGGCGAAGGTGCGTCTTCGGCGGCTGCAAAGCGAAGCGAGAGCCGGCACGGCGCCCTGCTGCTGTACTCCCCGCATTTTACTTCCAAACTGCACTAGCACGCATAGCATCATGCAGGCGCATCTCCAAAAGATGTTTCCCGCCGCCACGAAGTTCTGGCAGTACTGGCACTGGGTCAAACTGTTCAGCGAGAGAAATAGCAAGAGAGATTGAGATGCACTTTGCCCCAGCTTCAGTCTTACAGAACTCGTGCACTTGGAGTTCCCAGAGAGGGTGGCGTGCGTGGGGAATGTTTTCTCCACGTAGCCGCTTCTGTTCGCGTTTTTGCCGCACCGCAGAGCGTCGCCCGCTTCTCTCTCGCGCTTTGCGAGCGAAGGGAGCCAAGCCGGCGAAGGTGCGTCTTCGGCGGCTGCAAAGCGAAGCGAGAGCCGGTATGGCGCCCTGCTGCTGTACTCCTCGCATTTTACTTCCAAACTGCACTAGCACGCATAGCAGCATGCAGGCTCATCTCCAAAGGATGTTTCCTGCCGCCACGAAGTTCTGGCAGCACTGGCACTCGGGACGAAATATGCAGAGAGAGAGGGAGCGAGAGAGAGAGAAAAGAACTTCGCCCCAGCTTCAGCCTTGCAGAACTCGTGCACTTGGAGTTCCCAGAGAAGGTAGCGTGCGTGGAGAAGGTTTTCTCCACGTAGCCTCTTCTGTTCGCGTTTTTGCCGCACCGCTCAGAATCGCCCGCTTCTCTCTCGCGCTTTGCCAGCGAAGGACGCCTAGCCGGCGAAGGTGCGTCTTCGGCGGCTGCAAAGCGAAGCGAGAGCCGGTATGGCGCCCTGCTGCTTTACTCACCGCATTTTATTTCCAAACTGCACTAGCACGCATAGCAGCATGCAGGCTCATCTCCAAAGGATGTGTCCTGCCGCCACGAAGTTCTGGCAGCCCTGGCACTCGGGACTAAATATGCAGAGAGAGAGGGAGCTAGAGAGAGAGAAAAGAACTTCGCCCCAGCTTCAGCCTTGCAGAACTCGTGCACTTGGAGTTCCCAGAGAAGGTAGCGTGCGTGGAGAAGGTTTTCTCCACGTAGCCGCTTCTGTTCGCGTTTTTGCCGCACCGCAGAGCGCCGCCCTCTTCTCTCTCGCGCTTTGCGACCGAAGGACGCCTAGCCGGCGAAGATGCGTGTTCTTCGGCAAGAAAGCGAAGCGCGTGCCGGTACGGCGCCCTGCTGCTGTGCTCGCTGCATTTTACTTCCAAACTGCTATAGGACGCATAGTAGCATGCAGGCTCATCTCCAAAAGATGTCCCATGCTGCCACGAAGATTTCGCAGCACTGGCACTGGGTCACACTGTGCAGCGAGAGAAAAGGCAAAAGAGATTGAGATGCACTTTGCCCCAGCTTCAGTCTTACAGAACTCGTGCACTTGGAGTTCCCAGAGAAGGTAGCGTGCGTGGAGAAGGTTTTCTCCACGTAACCGCTTCTGTTCGCATATTTGCGCACAGCAGAGAGTCGCCCGCTTCTCTCTCGCGCTTTGCGAGCGAAGGACGCCTAGCCGGCGAATGTGCGTCTTCGGCGGCTGCAAAGCGAAGCGAGAGCCGGTACGGCGCCCTGCTGCTGTGCTCGCTGCATTTCACATCCAAACTACACCAGCACGCATAGCAGCATGCAGGCTCATCTCCAAAGGAATTTCGCCACTGCCACGAAGATTTGGCAGCACTGGCACTGGGTCACACAGTGCAGCGAGAGAAAAAGCAAGAGAGATTGAGATGCACATTGCCCCAGCTTCAGTCTTACAGAACTCGTGCACTTGGAGTTCCCAGAGAGGGTAGAGTGCGTGGAGAATGTTTTCTCCACGTAGCCTCTTCTGTTCGCGTTTTTGCCGCACCTCTGAGAGTCGCCCGCTTCTCTCTCGCGCTTTGCGAGCGAAGGGCGCCTAGCTGGCGAAGGTGCGTCTTCAGCGGCTGCAAAGCGAAGCGAGAGCCGGCACGGCGCCCTGCTGTTGTACTCCCCGCATTTTACTTCCAAACTTCACTAGCACGCATAGCAGCATGCAGGCTCATCTCCAAAGGATGTTTCCTGCCGCCACGAAGTTCTGGCAGCACTGGCACTCGGGACGAAAGATGCAGAGAGAGAGGGAGCTAGAGAGAGAGAAAAGAACTTCGCCGCAGCTTCAGCCTTGCAGAACTCGTGCACTTGGAGTTCCCAGAGAAGGTAGCGTGCGTGGAGAAGATTTTCTCCACGTAGCCTCTTCTGTTCTCGTTTTTGCCGCACCGCAGAGAGTCGCCCGCTTCTCTCTCGCGCTTTGCGAGCGAAGGACGCCTAGACGGCGGAGGTGCGTCTTCGGCGGCTGCAAAGCGAAGCGAGAGCCGGCACGGCGCCCTGCTGCTCTACTCCCCGCATTTTACTTCCAAACTTCTATAGGACGCATAGTAGCATGCATGCTCATCTCCAAAGGATGTCCCCTGCCGCCACGAAGATTTGGCAGCACTTAACTGGGTCACACTGTGCAGCGAGAGAAAAAGCAAGAAAGATTGAGATGCACTTTGCCCCAGCTTCAGTCTTACAGAACTCATGCACTTGGAGTTCCCAGAGGAGGTAGCGTGCGTGGAGAAAGTTTTCTCCACGCAGCCTGTTCTGTTCGCGTTTTTGCCGCACGGCAGAGAGCCGCTTGCTTCTCTCTCGCGCTTTGCGAGCGAAGGGCGCCTAGCCGGCGAAGGTGCGTCTTCGGCGGCTGCAAAGCGAAGCGAGAGCCGGTAAGGCGCCCTGCTGCTGTACTCCCCGCATTTTACTTCCAAACGGCACTAGCACGCATAGCAGCATGCAGGCTCATCTCCAAAGGATGTTTTCTCCCGCCACGAAGTTCTGGCAGCACTGGCACTCGGGACGAAAGATGCAGAGAGAGAGGGAGCGAGAGAGAGAGAAAAGAACTTCGCCCCAGCTTCAGCCTTGCAGAACTCGTGCACTTGGAGTTCCCAGAGAAGGTAGCGTGCGTGGAGAAGGTTTTCTCCACGTAGCCGCTTCTGTTCGCATCTTTGCCGCACCGCAGAGCGCCGCCCGCTTCACTCTCGCGCTTTGCCTGCGAAGGACGCCTAGCCGGCGAAGGTGCGTCTTCTTCGGCAAGAAAGCGAAGCGAGAGCCGGTACGGCGCCCTGCTGCTGTGCTCCCCGCATTTGACATCCAAACTAAACCAGCACGCATAGCAGCATGCAGGCTCATCTCCAAAGGAAGTTCGCCACTGCCACGAAGATTTGGCAGCACTGGCACTGGGTCACACTGTGCAGCGAGAGAAAAAGCAAGAGAGATTGAGATGCACTTTGCCCCCGCTTCAGCCTTGCAGAACTCTTGCACTTGGAGTTCCCAGAGAAGGTAGCGTGCGTGGAGAAGGTTTTCTCCACGTAGCCGCTTCTGTTCGCATATTTGCGCACCTCTGAGAGTCGCCCGCTTCTCTCTCGCGCTTTGCGAGCGAAGGGCGCCTAGCCGGCGAAGGTGCGTCTTCGGCGGCTGCAAAGCGAAGCGAGAGCCGGCACGGCGCCCTGCTGCTGTGCTCGCTGCATTTCACATCCAAACTACACCAGCACGCATAGCAGCATGCAGGCTCATCTCCAAAGGAAGTTCGCCACTGCCACGAAGATTTGGCAGCACTGGCACTGGGTCACACAGTGCAGCGAGAGAAAAAGCAAGAGAGATTGAGATGCACTTTGCCCCAGCTTCAGTCTTACAGAACTCGTGCACTTGGAGTTCCCAGAGAAGGTAGCGTGCGTGGAGAAGGTTTTCTCCACGTAGCCGCTTCTGTTCGCATATTTGCGCACCTCTGAGAGTCGCCAGCTTCTCTCTCGCGCTTTGCGAGCGAAGGGCGCCTAGCCGGCGAAGGTGCGTCTTCGGCGGCTGCAAAGCGAAGCGAGAGCCGGCACGGCGCCCTGCTGCTGTACTCCTCGCATTTTACTTCCAAACTGCACTAGCACGCATAGCATCATGCAGGCGCATCTCCAAAGGATGTTTCCCGCCGCCACGAAGTTCTGGCAGTACTGGCACTGGGTCAAACTGTTCAGCGAGAGAAATAGCAAGAGAGATTGAGATGCACTTTGCCCCAGCTTCAGTCTTACAGAACTCGTGCACATGGAGTTTCCAGAGAGGGTGGCGTGCGTGGGGAATGTTTTCTCCACGTAGCCGCTTCTGTTCGCGTTTTTGCCGCACCGCAGAGCGTCGCCCGCTTCTCTCTCGCGCTTTGCGAGCGAAGGGAGCCAAGCCGGCGAAGGTGCGTCTTCGGCGGCTGCAAAGCGAAGCGAGAGCCGGTATGGCGCCCTGCTGCTGTACTCCTCGCATTTTACTTCCAAACTGCACTAGCACGCATAGCAGCATGCAGGCTCATCTCCAAAGGATGTTTCCTGCCGCCACGAAGTTCTGGCAGCACTGGCACTCGGGACGAAAGATGCAGAGAGAGAGGGAGCTAGAGAGAGAGAAAAGAACTTCGCCGCAGCTTCAGCCTTGCAGAACTCGTGCACTTGGTGTTCCCAGAGAAGGTAGCGTGCGTGGAGAAGATTTTCTCCACGTAGCCTCTTCTGTTCTCGTTTTTGCCGCACCGCAGAGAGTCGCCCGCTTCTCTCTCGCGCTTTGCGAGCGAAGGACGCCTAGACGGCGGAGGTGCGTCTTCGGCGGCTGCAAAGCGAAGCGAGAGCCGGCACGGCGCCCTGCTGCTGTACTCCCCGCATTTTACTTCCAAACTGCTATAGGACGCATAGTAGCATGCATGCTCATCTCCAAAGGATGTCCCCTGCCGCCACGAAGATTTGGCAGCACTTAACTGGGTCACACAGTGCAGCGAGAGAAAAAGCAAGAAAGATTGAGATGCACTTTGCCCCAGCTTCAGTCTTACAGAACTCATGCACTTGGAGTTCCCAGAGGAGGTAGCGTGCGTGGAGAAAGTTTTCTCCACGCAGCCTGTTCTGTTCGCGTTTTTGCCGCACGGCAGAGAGCCGCTTGCTTCTCTCTCGCGCTTTGCGAGCGAAGGGCGCCTAGCCGGCGAAGGTGCGTCTTCGGCGGCTGCAAAGCGAAGCGAGAGCCGGTACGGCGCCCTGCTGCTGTACTCCCCGCATTTTACTTCCAAACGGCACTAGCACGCATAGCAGCATGCAGGCTCATCTCCAAAGGATGTTTTCTCCCGCCACGAAGTTCTGGCAGCACTGGCACTCAAGACGAAAGATGCAGAGAGAGAGGGAGCGAGAGAGAGAGAAAAGAACTTCGCCCCAGCTTCAGCCTTGCAGAACTCGTGCACTTGGAGTTCCCAGAGAAGGTAGCGTGCGTGGAGAAGGTTTTCTCCACGTAGCCGCTTCTGTTCGCATCTTTGCCGCACCGCAGAGCGCCGCCCGCTTCACTCTCGCGCTTTGCCTGCGAAGGACGCCTAGCCGGCGAAGGTGCGTCTTCTTCGGCAAGAAAACGAAGCGAGAGCCGGTACGGCGCCCTGCTGCTGTGCTCCCCGCATTTGACATCCAAACTAAACCAACACGCATAGCAGCATGCAGGCTCATCTCCAAAGGAAGTTCGCCACTGCCACGAAGATTTGGCAGCACTGGCACTGGGTCACACTGTGCAGCGAGAGTAAAAGCAAGAGAGATTGAGATGCACTTTGCCCCAGCTTCAGCCTTGCAGAACTCTTGCACATGGAGTTCCCAGAGAAGGTAGCGTGCGTGGAGAAGGTTTTCTCCACGTAGCCTATTCTGTTCGCGTTTTTGCCGCACCGCTCAGAATCGCCCGCTTCTCTCTCGCGCTTTGCGAGCGAAGGGCGCCTAGCCGGCGAAGGTGCGTCTTCGGCGGCTGCAAAGCGAAGCGAGAGCCGGCACGGCGCCCTGCTGCTGTGCTCGCTGCATTTCACATCCAAACTACACCAGCACGCATAGCAGCATGCAGGCTCATCTCCAAAGGAAGTTCGCCACTGCCACGAAGATTTGGCAGCACTGGCACTGGGTCACACAGTGCAGCGAGAGAAAAAGCAAGAGAGATTGAGATGCACTTTGCACCAGCTTCAGTCTTACAGAACTCGTGCACTTGGAGTTCCCAGAGAAGGTAGCGTGCGTGGAGAAGGTTTTCTCCACGTAGCCGCTTCTGTTCGCATATTTGCGCACCTCTGAGAGTCGCCAGCTTCTCTCTCGCGCTTTGCGAGCGAAGGGCGCCTAGCCGGCGAAGGTGCGTCTTCGGCGGCTGCAAAGCGAAGCGAGAGCCGGCACGGCGCCCTGCTGCTGTACTCCCCGCATTTTACTTCCAAACTGCACTAGCACGCATAGCATCATGCAGGCGCATCTCCAAAGGATGTTTCCCGCCGCCACGAAGTTCTGGCAGTACTGGCACTGGGTCAAACTGTTCAGCGAGAGAAATAGCAAGAGAGATTGAGATGCACTTTGCCCCAGCTTCAGTCTTACAGAACTCGTGCACTTGGAGTTCCCAGAGAGGGTGGCGTGCGTGGGGAATGTTTTCTCCACGTAGCCGCTTCTGTTCGCGTTTTTGCCGCACCGCAGAGCGTCGCCCGCTTCTCTCTCGCGCTTTGCGAGCGAAGGGAGCCAAGCCGGCGAAGGTGCGTCTTCGGCGGCTGCAAAGCGAAGCGAGAGCCGGTATGGCGCCCTGCTGCTGTACTCCTCGCATTTTACTTCCAAACTGCACTAGCACGCATAGCAGCATGCAGGCTCAGCTCCAAAGGATGTTTCCTGCCGCCACGAAGTTCTGGCAGCACTGGCACTCGGGAAAAAATATGCAGAGAGAGAGGGAGCGAGAGAGAGAGAAAAGAACTTCGCCGCAGCTTCAGCCTTGCAGAACTCGTGCACTTGGAGTTCCCAGAGAAGGTAGCGTGCGTGGAGAAGGTTTTCTCCACGTAGCCGCTTCTGTTCGCGTTTTTGCCGCACCGCTCAGAATCGCCCGCTTCTCTCTCGCGCTTTGCCAGCGAAGGACGCCTAGCCGGCGAAGGTGCGTCTTCGGCGGCTGCAAAGCGAAGCGAGAGCCGGTATGGCGCCCTGCTGCTTTACTCCCCGCATTTTATTTCCAAACTGCACTAGCACGCATAGCAGCATGCAGTCTCATCTCCAAAGGATGTGTCCTGCCGCCACGAAGTTCTGGCAGCCCTGGCACTCGGGACTAAATATGCAGAGAGAGAGGGAGCGAGAGAGAGAGAAAAGAACTTTGCCGCAGCTTCAGCCTTGCAGAACTCGTGCACTTGGAGTTCCCAGAGAAGGTAGCATGCGTGGAGAAGGTTTTCTCCACGTAGCCGCTTCTGTTCGCATCTTTGCCGCACCGCAGAGCGCCGCCCGCTTCACTCTCGCGCTTTGCCTGCGAAGGACGCCTAGCCGGCGAAGGTGCGTCTCCTTCGGCAAGAAAGCGAAGCGAGAGCCGGTACGGCGCCCTGCTGCTGTGCTCCCCGCATTTGACATCCAAACTACACCAGCACGCATAGCAGCATGCAGGCTCATCTCCAAAGGAAGTTCGCCACTGCCACGAAGATTTGGCAGCACTGGCACTGGGTCACACTGTGCAGCGAGAGAAAAAGCAAGAGAGATTGAGATGCACTTTGCCCCCGCTTCAGCCTTGCAGAACTCTTGCACTTGGAGTTCCCAGAGAAGGTAGCGTGCGTGGAGAAGGTTTTCTCCACGTAGCCGCTTCTGTTCGCGTCTTTGCCGCACCGCAGAGCGCCGCCCTCTTCTCTCTCGCGCTTTGCGAGCGAAGGACGCCTAGCCGGCGAAGGTGCGTGTTCTTCGGCAAGAAAGCGAAGCGCGTGCCGGTACGGCGCCCTGCTGCTGTGCTCGCTGCATTTTACTTCCAAACTGCTATAGGACGCATAGTAGCATGCAGGCTCATCTCCAAAAGATGTCCCATGCTGCCACGAAGATTTCGCAGCACTGGCACTGGGTCACACTGTGCAGCGAGAGAAAAGGCAAAAGAGATTGAGATGCACTTTGCCCCAGCTTCAGTCTTACAGAACTCGTGCACTTGGAGTTCCCAGAGAAGGTAGCGTGCGTGGAGAAGGTTTTCTCCACGTAACCGCTTCTGTTCGCATATTTGCGCACCGCAGAGCGTCGCCCGCTTCTCTCTCGCGCTTTGCGAGCGAAGGACGCCTAGCCGGCGAAGGTGCGTCTTCGGCGGCTGCAAAGCGAAGCGAGAGCCGGTACGGCGCCCTGCTGCTGTGCTCGCTGCATTTCACATCCAAACTACACCAGCACGCATAGCAGCATGCAGGCTCATCTCCAAAGGAATTTCGCCACTGCCACGAAGATTTGGAAGCACTGGCACTGGGTCACACAGTGCAGCGAGAGAAAAAGCAAGAGAGATTGAGATGCACATTGCCCCAGCTTCAGTCTTACAGAACTCGTGCACTTGGAGTTCCCAGAGAAGGTAGAGTGCGTGGAGAATGTTTTCTCCACGTAGCCTCTTCTGTTCGCGTTTTTGCCGCACCTCTGAGAGTCGCCCGCTTCTCTCTCGCGCTTTGCGAGCGAAGGGCGCCTAGCCGGCGAAGGTGCGTCTTCGGCGGCTGCAAAGCGAAGCGAGAGCCGGTACGGCGCCCTGCTGTTGTACTCCCCGCATTTCACTTCCAAACTGCACTAGCACGCATAGCAGCATGCAGGCTCATCTCCAAAGGATGTTTCCTGCCGCCACGAAGTTCTGGCAGCACTGGCACTCGGGACGAAAGATGCAGAGAGAGAGGGAGCTAGAGAGAGAGAAAAGAACTTCGCCGCAGCTTCAGCCTTGCAGAACTCGTGCACTTGGTGTTCCCAGAGAAGGTAGCGTGCGTGGAGAAGATTTTCGCCACGTAGCCTCTTCTGTTCTCGTTTTTGCCGCACCGCAGAGAGTCGCCCGCTTCTCTCTCGCGCTTTGCGAGCGAAGGACGCCTAGACGGCGGAGGTGCGTCTTCGGCGGCTGCAAAGCGAAGCGAGAGCCGGCACGGCGCCCTGCTGCTGTACTCCCCGCATTTTACTTCCAAACTGCTATAGGACGCATAGTAGCATGCATGCTCATCTCCAAAGGATGTCCCCTGCCGCCACGAAGATTTGGCAGCACTTAACTGGGTCACACAGTGCAGCGAGAGAAAAAGCAAGAAAGATTGAGATGCACTTTGCCCCAGCTTCAGTCTTACAGAACTCATGCACTTGGAGTTCCCAGAGGAGGTAGCGTGCGTGGAGAAAGTTTTCTCCACGCAGCCGGTTCTGTTCGCGTTTTTGCCGCACGGCAGAGAGCCGCTTGCTTCTCTCTCGCGCTTTGCGAGCGAAGGGCGCCTAGCCGGCGAAGGTGCGTCTTCGGCGGCTGCAAAGCGAAGCGAGAGCCGGTACGGCGCCCTGCTGCTGTACTCCCCGCATTTTACTTCCAAACGGCACTAGCACGCATAGCAGCATGCAGGCTCATCTCCAAAGGATGTTTTCTCCCGCCACGAAGTTCTGGCAGCACTGGCACTCGGGACGAAAGATGCAGAGAGAGAGGGAGCGAGAGAGAGAGAAAAGAACTTCGCCCCAGCTTCAGCCTTGCAGAACTCGTGCACTTGGAGTTCCCAGAGAAGGTAGCGTGTGTGGAGAAGGTTTTCTCCACGTAGCCGCTTCTGTTCGCATCTTTGCCGCACCGCAGAGCGCCGCCCGCTTCACTCTCGCGCTTTGCCTGCGAAGGACGCCTAGCCGGCGAAGGTGCGTCTTCTTCGGCAAGAAAGCGAATCGAGAGCCGGTACGGCGCCCTGCTGCTGTGCTCCCCGCATTTGACATCCAAACTAAACCAGCACGCATAGCAGCATGCAGGCTCATCTCCAAAGGAAGTTCGCCACTGCCACGAAGATTTGGCAGCACTGGCACTGGGTCACACTGTGCAGCGAGAGAAAAAGCAAGAGAGATTGAGATGCACTTTGCCCCAGCTTCAGCCTTGCAGAACTCTTGCACTTGGAGTTCCCAGAGAAGGTAGCGTGCGTGGAGAAGGTTTTCTCCACGTAGCCGCTTCTGTTCGCATATTTGCGCACCTCTGAGAGTCGCCCGCTTCTCTCTCGCGCTTTGCGAGCGAAGGGCGCCTAGCCGGCGAAGGTGCGTCTTCGGCGGCTGCAAAGCGAAGCGAGAGCCGGCACGGCGCCCTGCTGCTGTACTCCCCGCATTTTACTTCCAAACTGCACTAGCACGCATAGCGTCATGCAGGCGCATCTCCAAAGGATGTTTCCCGCCGCCACGAAGTTCTGGCAGTACTCGCACTGGGTCAAACTGTTCAGCGAGAGAAATAGCAAGAGAGATTGAGATGCACTTTGCCCCAGCTTCAGTCTTACAGAACTCGTGCACTTGGAGTTCCCAGAGAGGGTGGCGTGCGTGGGGAATGTTTTCTCCACGTAGCCGCTTCTGTTCGCGTTTTTGCCGCACCGCAGAGCGTCGCCCGCTTCTCTCTCGCGCTTTGCGAGCGAAGGGAGCCAAGCCGGCGAAGGTGCGTCTTCGGCGGCTGCAAAGCGAAGCGAGAGCCGGTATGGCGCCCTGCTGCTGTACTCCTCGCATTTTACTTCCAAACTGCACTAGCACGCATAGCAGCATGCAGGCTCATCTCCAAAGGATGTTTCCTGCCGCCACGAAGTTCTGGCAGCACTGGCACTCGGGACGAAAGATGCAGAGAGAGAGGGAGCTAGAGAGAGAGAAAAGAACTTCGCCGCAGCTTCAGCCTTGCAGAACTCGTGCACTTGGAGTTCCCAGAGAAGGTAGCGTGCGTGGAGAAGATTTTCTCCACGTAGCCTCTTCTGTTCGCGTTTTTGCCGCACCGCAGAGAGTCGCCCGCTTCTCTCTCGCGCTTTGCGAGCGAAGGACGCCTAGACGGCGGAGGTGCGTCTTCGGCGGCTGCAAAGCGAAGCGAGAGCCGGCACGGCGCCCTGCTGCTGTACTCCCCGCATTTTACTTCCAAACTGCTATAGGACGCATAGTAGCATGCATGCTCATCTCCAAAGGATGTCCCCTGCCGCCACGAAGATTTGGCAGCACTTAACTGGGTCACACAGTGCAGCGAGAGAAAAAGCAAGAAAGATTGAGATGCACTTTGCCCCAGCTTCAGTTTTACAGAACTCATGCACTTGGAGTTCCCAGAGGAGGTAGCGTGCGTGGAGAAAGTTTTCTCCACGCAGCCGGTTCTGTTCGCGTTTTTGCCGCACCGCAGAGAGCCGCTTGCTTCTCTCTCGCGCTTTGCGAGCGAAGGGCGCCTAGCTGGCGAAGGTGCGTCTTCGGCGGCTGCAAAGCGAAGCGAGAGCCGGTACGGCGCCCTGCTGCTGTACTCCCCGCATTTTACTTCCAAACGGCACTAGCACGCATAGCAGCATGCAGGCTCATCTCCAAAGGATGTTTTCTCCCGCCACGAAGTTCTGGCAGCACTGGCACTCAAGACGAAAGATGCAGAGAGAGAGGGAGCGAGAGAGAGAGAAAAGAACTTCGCCCCAGCTTCAGCCTTGCAGAACTCGTGCACTTGGAGTTCCCAGAGAAGGTAGCGTGCGTGGAGAATGTTTTCTCCACGTAGCCGCTTCTGTTCGCATCTTTGCCGCACCGCAGAGCGCCGCCCGCTTCACTCTCGCGCTTTGCCTGCGAAGGACGCCTATCCGGCGAAGGTGCGTCTTCTTCGGCAAGAAAACGAAGCGAGAGCCAGTACGGCGCCCTGCTGCTGTGTTCCCCGCATTTGACATCCAAACTAAACCAGCACGCATAGCAGCATGCAGGCTCATCTCCAAAGGAAGTTCGCCACTGCCACGAAGATTTGGCAGCACTGGCACTGGGTCACACTGTGCAGCGAGAGAAAAAGCAAGAGAGATTGAGATGCACTTTGCCCCCGCTTCAGCCTTGCAGAACTCTTGCACTTGGAGTTCCCAGAGAAGGTAGCGTGCGTGGAGAAGGTTTTCTCCACGTAGCCTGTTCTGTTCGCGTTTTTGCCGCACCGCTCAGAATCGCCCGCTTCTCTCTCGCGCTTTGCGAGCGAAGGGCGCATAGCCGGCGAAGGTGCGTCTTCGGCGGCTGCAAAGCGAAGCGAGAGCCGGCACGGCGCCCTGCTGCTGTGCTCGCTGCATTTCACATCCAAACTACACCAGCACGCATAGCAGCATGCAGGCTCATCTCCAAAGGAAGTTCGCCACTGCCACGAAGATTTGGCAGCACTGGCACTGGGTCACACAGTGCAGCGAGAGAAAAAGCAAGAGAGATTGAGATGCACTTTGCCCCAGCTTCAGTCTTACAGAACTCGTGCACTTGGAGTTCCCAGAGAAGGTAGCGTGCGTGGAGAAGGTTTTCTCCACGTAGCCGCTTCTGTTCGCATATTTGCGCACCTCTGAGAGTCGCCAGCTTCTCTCTCGCGCTTTGCGAGCGAAGGGCGCCTAGCCGGCGAAGGTGCGTCTTCGGCGGCTGCAAAGCGAAGCGAGAGCCGGCACGGCGCCCTGCTGCTGTACTCCCCGCATTTTACTTCCAAACTGCACTAGCACGCATAGCATCATGCAGGCGCATCTCCAAAAGATGTTTCCCGCCGCCACGAAGTTCTGGCAGTACTGGCACTGGGTCAAACTGTTCAGCGAGAGAAATAGCAAGAGAGATTGAGATGCACTTTGCCCCAGCTTCAGTCTTACAGAACTCGTGCACTTGGAGTTCCCAGAGAGGGTGGCGTGCGTGGGGAATGTTTTCTCCACGTAGCCGCTTCTGTTCGCGTTTTTGCCGCACCGCAGAGCGTCGCCCGCTTCTCTCTCGCGCTTTGCGAGCGAAGGGAGCCAAGCCGGCGAAGGTGCGTCTTCGGCGGCTGCAAAGCGAAGCGAGAGCCGGTATGGCGCCCTGCTGCTGTACTCCTCGCATTTTACTTCCAAACTGCACTAGCACGCATAGCAGCATGCAGGCTCATCTCCAAAGGATGTTTCCTGCCGCCACGAAGTTCTGGCAGCACTGGCACTCGGGACGAAATATGCAGAGAGAGAGGGAGCGAGAGAGAGAGAAAAGAACTTCGCCCCAGCTTCAGCCTTGCAGAACTCGTGCACTTGGAGTTCCCAGAGAAGGTAGCGTGCGTGGAGAAGGTTTTCTCCACGTAGCCTCTTCTGTTCGCGTTTTTGCCGCACCGCTCAGAATCGCCCGCTTCTCTCTCGCGCTTTGCCAGCGAAGGACGCCTAGCCGGCGAAGGTGCGTCTTCGGCGGCTGCAAAGCGAAGCGAGAGCCGGTATGGCGCCCTGCTTCTTTACTCCCCGCATTTTATTTCCAAACTGCACTAGCACGCATCGCAGCATGCAGGCTCATCTCCAAAGGATGTGTCCTGCCGCCACGAAGTTCTGGCAGCCCTGGCACTCGGGACTAAATATGCAGAGAGAGAGGGAGCGAGAGAGAGAGAAAAGAACTTTGCCGCAGCTTCAGCCTTGCAGAACTCGTGCACTTGGAGTTCCCAGAGAAGGTAGCATGCGTGGAGAAGGTTTTCTCCACGTAGCCGCTTCTGTTCGCATCTTTGCCGCACCGCAGAGCGCCGCCCGCTTCACTCTCGCGCTTTGCCTGCGAAGGACGCCTAGCCGGCGAAGGTGCGTCTCCTTAGGCAAGAAAGCGAAGCGAGAGCCGGTACGGCGCCCTGCTGCTGTGCTCCCCGCATTTGACATCCAAACTACACCAGCACGCATAGCAGCATGCAGGCTCATCTCCAAAGGAAGTTCGCCACTGCCACGAAGATTTGGCAGCACTGGCACTGGGTCACACTGTGCAGCGAGAGAAAAAGCAGGAGAGATTGAGATGCACTTTGCCCCCGCTTCAGCCTTGCAGAACTCTTGCACTTGGAGTTCCCAGAGAAGGTAGCGTGCGTGGAGAAGGTTTTCTCCACGTAGCCTCTTCTGTTCGCGTTTTTGCCGCACCGCTCAGAATCGCCCGCTTCTCTCTCGCGCTTTGCGAGCGAAGGACGCCTAGACGGCGAAGGTGCGTCTTCGGCGGCTGCAAAGCGAAGCGAGAGCCGGTATGGCGCCCAGCTGCTTTACTCACCGCATTTTATTTCCAAACTGCACTAGCACGCATAGCAGCATGCAGGCTCATCTCCAAAGGATGTGTCCTGCCGCCACGAAGTTCTGGCAGCCCTGGCACTCGGGACTAAATATGCAGAGAGAGAGGGAGCTAGAGAGAGAGAAAAGAACTTCGCCGCAGCTTCAGCCTTGCAGAACTCTTGCACTTGGAGTTCCCAGAGAAGGTAGCGTGCGTGGAGAAGGTTTTCTCCACGTAGCCTCTTCTGTTCGCGTTTTTGCCGCACCGCTCAGAATCGCCCGCTTCTCTCTCGCGCTTTGCGAGCGAAGGACGCCTAGCCGGCGAAGGTGCGTCTTCGGCGGCTGCAAAGCGAAGCGAGAGCCGGCACGGCGCCCTGCTGCTGTGCTCGCTGCATTTCACATCCAAACTACACCAGCACGCATAGCAGCATGCAGGCTCATCTCCAAAGGAAGTTCGCCACTGCCACGAAGATTTGGCAGCACTGGCACTGGGTCACACAGTGCAGCGAGAGAAAAAGCAAGAGAGATTGAGATGCACTTTGCCCCAGCTTCAGTCTTACAGAACTCGTGCACTTGGAGTTCCCAGAGAAGGTAGCGTGCGTGGAGAAGGTTTTCTCCACGTAGCCGCTTCTGTTCGCATATTTGCGCACCTCTGAGAGTCGCCAGCTTCTCTCTCGCGCTTTGCGAGCGAAGGGCGCCTAGCCGGCGAAGGTGCGTCTTCGGCGGCTGCAAAGCGAAGCGAGAGCCGGCACGGCGCCCTGCTGCTGTACTCCCCGCATTTTACTTCCAAACTGCACTAGCACGCATAGCATCATGCAGGCGCATCTCCAAAGGATGTTTCCCGCCGCCACGAAGTTCTGGCAGTACTGGCACTGGGTCAAACTGTTCAGCGAGAGAAATAGCAAGAGAGATTGAGATGCACTTTGCCCCAGCTTCAGTCTTACAGAACTCGTGCACTTGGAGTTCCCAGAGAGGGTGGCGTGCGTGGGGAATGTTTTCTCCACGTAGCCGCTTCTGTTCGCGTTTTTGCCGCACCGCAGAGCGTCGCCCGCTTCTCTCTCGCGCTTTGCGAGCGAAGGGAGCCAAGCCGGCGAAGGTGCGTCTTCGGCGGCTGCAAAGCGAAGCGAGAGCCGGTATGGCGCCCTGCTGCTGTACTCCTCGCATTTTACTTCCAAACTGCACTAGCACGCATAGCAGCATGCAGGCTCAGCTCCAAAGGATGTTTCCTGCCGCCACGAAGTTCTGGCAGCACTGGCACTCGGGACAAAATATGCAGAGAGAGAGGGAGCGAGAGAGAGAGAAAAGAACTTCGCCGCAGCTTCAGCCTTGCAGAACTCGTGCACTTGGAGTTCCCAGAGAAGGTAGCGTGCGTGGAGAAGGTTTTCTCCACGTAGCCGCTTCTGTTCGCGTTTTTGCCGCACCGCTCAGAATCGCCCGCTTCTCTCTCGCGCTTTGCCAGCGAAGGACGCCTAGCCGGCGAAGGTGCGTCTTCGGCGGCTGCAAAGCGAAGCGAGAGCCGGTATGGCGCCCTGCTGCTTTACTCCCCGCATTTTATTTCCAAACTGCACTAGCACGCATAGCAGCATGCAGTCTCATCTCCAAAGGATGTGTCCTGCCGCCACGAAGTTCTGGCAGCCCTGGCACTCGGGACTAAATATGCAGAGAGAGCGGGAGCGAGAGAGAGAGAAAAGAACTTTGCCGCAGCTTCAGCCTTGCAGAACTCGTGCACTTGGAGTTCCCAGAGAAGGTAGCATGCGTGGAGAAGGTTTTCTCCACGTAGCCGCTTCTGTTCGCATCTTTGCCGCACCGCAGAGCGCCGCCCGCTTCACTCTCGCGCTTTGCCTGCGAAGGACGCCTAGCCGGCGAAGGTGCGTCTCCTTCGGCAAGAAAGCGAAGCGAGAGCCGGTACGGCGCCCTGCTGCTGTGCTCCCCGCATTTGACATCCAAACTACACCAGCACGCATAGCAGCATGCAGGCTCATCTCCAAAGGAAGTTCGCCACTGCCACGAAGATTTGGCAGCACTGGCACTGGGTCACACTGTGCAGCGAGAGAAAAAGCAAGAGAGATTGAGATGCACTTTGCCCCCGCTTCAGCCTTGCAGAACTCTTGCACTTGGAGTTCCCATAGAAGGTAGCGTGCGTGGAGAAGGTTTTCTCCACGTAGCCGCTTCTGTTCGCGTCTTTGCCGCACCGCAGAGCGCCGCCCTCTTCTCTCTCGCGCTTTGCGAGCGAAGGACGCCTAGCCGGCGAAGGTGCGTGTTCTTCGGCAAGAAAGCGAAGCGCGTGCCGGTACGGCGCCCTGCTGCTGTGCTCGCTGCATTTTACTTCCAAACTGCTATAGGACGCATAGTAGCATGCAGGCTCATCTCCAAAAGATGTCCCATGCTGCCACGAAGATTTCGCAGCACTGGCACTGGGTCACACTGTGCAGCGAGAGAAAAGGCAAAAGAGATTGAGATGCACTTTGCCCCAGCTTCAGTCTTACAGAACTCGTGCACTTGGAGTTCCCAGAGAAGGTAGCGTGCGTGGAGAAGGTTTTCTCCACGTAACCGCTTCTGTTCGCATATTTGCGCACCGCAGAGCGTCGCCCGCTTCTCTCTCGCGCTTTGCGAGCGAAGGACGCCTAGACGGCGAAGGTGCGTCTTCGGCGGCTGCAAAGCGAAGCGAGAGCCGGTACGGCGCCCTGCTGCTGTGCTCGCTGCATTTCACATCCAAACTACACCAGCACGCATAGCAGCATGCAGGCTCATCTCCAAAGGAATTTCGCCACTGCCACGAAGATTTGGAAGCACTGGCACTGGGTCACACAGTGCAGCGAGAGAAAAAGCAAGAGAGATTGAGATGCACATTGCCCCAGCTTCAGTCTTACAGAACTCGTGCACTTGGAGTTCCCAGAGAAGGTAGCGTGCGTGGAGAAGGTTTTCTCCACGTAGCCTCTTCTGTTCGCGTTTTTGCCGCACCTCTGAGAGTCGCCCGCTTCTCTCTCGCGCTTTGCGAGCGAAGGGCGCCTAGCCGGCGAAGGTGCGTCTTCGGCGGCTGCAAAGCGAAGCGAGAGCCGGTACGGCGCCCTGCTGTTGTACTCCCCGCATTTCACTTCCAAACTTCACTAGCACGCATAGCAGCATGCAGGCTCATCTCCAAAGGATGTTTCCTGCCGCCACGAAGTTCTGGCAGCACTGGCACTCGGGACGAAAGATGCAGAGAGAGAGGGAGCTAGAGAGAGAGAAAAGAACTTCGCCGCAGCTTCAGCCTTGCAGAACTCGTGCACTTGGTGTTCCCAGAGAAGGTAGCGTGCGTGGAGAAGATTTTCTCCACGTAGCCTCTTCTGTTCTCGTTTTTGCCGCACCGCAGAGAGTCGCCCGCTTCTCTCTCGCGCTTTGCGAGCGAAGGACGCCTAGACGGCGGAGGTGCGTCTTCGGCGGCTGCAAAGCGAAGCGAGAGCCGGCACGGCGCCCTGCTGCTGTACTCCCCGCATTTTACTTCCAAACTGCTATAGGACGCATAGTAGCATGCATGCTCATCTCCAAAGGATGTCCCCTGCCGCCACGAAGATTTGGCAGCACTTAACTGGGTCACACAGTGCAGCGAGAGAAAAAGCAAGAAAGATTGAGATGCACTTTGCCCCAGCTTCAGTCTTACAGAACTCATGCACTTGGAGTTCCCAGAGGAGGTAGCGTGCGTGGAGAAAGTTTTCTCCACGCAGCCTGTTCTGTTCGCGTTTTTGCCGCACGGCAGAGAGCCGCTTGCTTCTCTCTCGCGCTTTGCGAGCGAAGGGCGCCTAGCCGGCGAAGGTGCGTCTTCGGCGGCTGCAAAGCGAAGCGAGAGCCGGTACGGCGCCCTGCTGCTGTACTCCCCGCATTTTACTTCCAAACGGCACTAGCACGCATAGCAGCATGCAGGCTCATCTCCAAAGGATGTTTTCTCCCGCCACGAAGTTCTGGCAGCACTGGCACTCGGGACGAAAGATGCAGAGAGAGAGGGAGCGAGAGAGAGAGAAAAGAACTTCGCCCCAGCTTCAGCCTTGCAGAACTCGTGCACTTGGAGTTCCCAGAGAAGGTAGCGTGTGTGGAGAAGGTTTTCTCCACGTAGCCGCTTCTGTTCGCATCTTTGCCGCACCGCAGAGCGCCGCCCGCTTCACTCTCGCGCTTTGCCTGCGAAGGACGCCTAGCCGGCGAAGGTGCGTCTTCTTCGGCAAGAAAGCGAATCGAGAGCCGGTACGGCGCCCTGCTGCTGTGCTCCCCGCATTTGACATCCAAACTAAACCAGCACGCATAGCAGCATGCAGGCTCATCTCCAAAGGAAGTTCGCCACTGCCACGAAGATTTGGCAGCACTGGCACTGGGTCACACTGTGCAGCGAGAGAAAAAGCAAGAGAGATTGAGATGCACTTTGCCCCAGCTTCAGCCTTGCAGAACTCTTGCACTTGGAGTTCCCAGAGAAGGTAGCGTGCGTGGAGAAGGTTTTCTCCACGTAGCCGCTTCTGTTCGCATATTTGCGCACCTCTGAGAGTCGCCCGCTTCTCTCTCGCGCTTTGCGAGCGAAGGGCGCCTAGCCGGCGAAGGTGCGTCTTCGGCGGCTGCAAAGCGAAGCGAGAGCCGGCACGGCGCCCTGCTGCTGTACTCCCCGCATTTTACTTCCAAACTGCACTAGCACGCATAGCGTCATGCAGGCGCATCTCCAAAGGATGTTTCCCGCCGCCACGAAGTTCTGGCAGTACTCGCACTGGGTCAAACTGTTCAGCGAGAGAAATAGCAAGAGAGATTGAGATGCACTTTGCCCCAGCTTCAGTCTTACAGAACTCGTGCACTTGGAGTTCCCAGAGAGGGTGGCGTGCGTGGGGAATGTTTTCTCCACGTAGCCGCTTCTGTTCGCGTTTTTGCCGCACCGCAGAGCGTCGCCCGCTTCTCTCTCGCGCTTTGCGAGCGAAGGACGCCTAGCCGGCGAAGGTGCGTCTTCGGCGGCTGCAAAGCGAAGCGAGAGCCGGTATGGCGCCCTGCTGCTGTACTCCTCGCATTTTACTTCCAAACTGCACTAGCACGCATAGCAGCATGCAGGCTCATCTCCAAAGGATGTTTCCTGCCGCCACGAAGTTCTGGCAGCACTGGCACTCGGGACGAAAGATGCAGAGAGAGAGGGAGCTAGAGAGAGAGAAAAGAACTTCGCCGCAGCTTCAGCCTTGCAGAACTCGTGCACTTGGAGTTCCCAGAGAAGGTAGCGTGCGTGGAGAAGATTTTCTCCACGTAGCCTCTTCTGTTCTCGTTTTTGCCGCACCGCAGAGCGTCGCCCGCTTCTCTCTCGCGCTTTGCGAGCGAAGGACGCCTAGACGGCGGAGGTGCGTCTTCGGCGGCTGCAAAGCGAAGCGAGAGCCGGCACGGCGCCCTGCTGCTGTACTCCCCGCATTTTACTTCCAAACTGCTATAGGACGCATAGTAGCATGCATGCTCATCTCCAAAGGATGTCCCCTGCCGCCACGAAGATTTGGCAGCACTTAACTGGGTCACACAGTGCAGCGAGAGAAAAAGCAAGAAAGATTGAGATGCACTTTGCCCCAGCTTCAGTTTTACAGAACTCATGCACTTGGAGTTCCCAGAGGAGGTAGCGTGCGTGGAGAAAGTTTTCTCCACGTAGCCGGTTCTGTTCGCGTTTTTGCCGCACGGCAGAGAGCCGCTTGCTTCTCTCTCGCGCTTTGCGAGCGAAGGGCGCCTAGCCGGCGAAGGTGCGTCTTCGGCGGCTGCAAAGCGAAGCGAGAGCCTGTACGGCGCCCTGCTGCTGTACTCCCCGCATTTTACTTCCAAACGGCACTAGCACGCATAGCAGCATGCCGGCTCATCTCCAAAGGATGTTTTCTCCCGCCACGAAGTTCTGGCAGCACTGGCACTCAAGACGAAAGATGCAGAGAGAGAGGGAGCGAGAGAGAGAGAAAAGAACTTCGCCCCAGCTTCAGCCTTGCAGAACTCGTGCACTTGGAGTTCCCAGAGAAGGTAGCGTGCGTGGAGAAGGTTTTCTCCACGTAGCCGCTTCTGTTCGCATCTTTGCCGCACCGCAGAGCGCCGCCCGCTTCACTCTCGCGCTTTGCCTGCGAAGGACGCCTATCCGGCGAAGGTGCGTCTTCTTCGGCAAGAAAACGAAGCGAGAGCCAGTACGGCGCCCTGCTGCTGTGTTCCCCGCATTTGACATCCAAACTAAACCAGCACGCATAGCAGCATGCAGGCTCATCTCCAAAGGAAGTTCGCCACTGCCACGAAGATTTGGCAGCACTGGCACTGGGTCACACTGTGCAGCGAGAGAAAAAGCAAGAGAGATTGAGATGCACTTTGCCCCCGCTTCAGCCTTGCAGAACTCTTGCACTTGGAGTTCCCAGAGAAGGTAGCGTGCGTGGAGAAGGTTTTCTCCACGTAGCCTGTTCTGTTCGCGTTTTTGCCGCACCGCTCAGAATCGCCCGCTTCTCTCTCGCGCTTTGCGAGCGAAGGGCGCATAGCCGGCGAAGGTGCGTCTTCGGCGGCTGCAAAGCGAAGCGAGAGCCGGCACGGCGCCCTGCTGCTGTGCTCGCTGCATTTCACATCCAAACTACACCAGCACGCATAGCAGCATGCAGGCTCATCTCCAAAGGAAGTTCGCCACTGCCACGAAGATTTGGCAGCACTGGCACTGGGTCACACAGTGCAGCGAGAGAAAAAGCAAGAGAGATTGAGATGCACTTTGCCCCAGCTTCAGTCTTACAGAACTCGTGCACTTGGAGTTCCCAGAGAAGGTAGCGTGCGTGGAGAAGGTTTTCTCCACGTAGCCGCTTCTGTTCGCATATTTGCGCACCTCTGAGAGTCGCCAGCTTCTCTCTCGCGCTTTGCGAGCGAAGGGCGCCTAGCCGGCGAAGGTGCGTCTTCGGCGGCTGCAAAGCGAAGCGAGAGCCGGCACGGCGCCCTGCTGCTGTACTCCCCGCATTTTACTTCCAAACTGCACTAGCACGCATAGCATCATGCAGGCGCATCTCCAAAAGATGTTTCCCGCCGCCACGAAGTTCTGGCAGTACTGGCACTGGGTCAAACTGTTCAGCGAGAGAAATAGCAAGAGAGATTGAGATGCACTTTGCCCCAGCTTCAGTCTTACAGAACTCGTGCACTTGGAGTTCCCAGATAGGGTGGCGTGCGTGGGGAATGTTTTCTCCACGTAGCCGCTTCTGTTCGCGTTTTTGCCGCACCGCAGAGCGTCGCCCGCTTCTCTCTCGCGCTTTGCGAGCGAAGGGAGCCAAGCCGGCGAAGGTGCGTCTTCGGCGGCTGCAAAGCGAAGCGAGAGCCGGTATGGCGCCCTGCTGCTGTACTCCTCGCATTTTACTTCCAAACTGCACTAGCACGCATAGCAGCATGCAGGCTCATCTCCAAAGGATGTTTCCTGCCGCCACGAAGTTCTGGCAGCACTGGCACTCGGGACGAAATATGCAGAGAGAGAGGGAGCGAGAGAGAGAGAAAAGAACTTCGCCCCAGCTTCAGCCTTGCAGAACTCGTGCACTTGGAGTTCCCAGAGAAGGTAGCGTGCGTGGAGAAGGTTTTCTCCACGTAGCCTCTTCTGTTCGCGTTTTTGCCGCACCGCTCAGAATCGCCCGCTTCTCTCTCGCGCTTTGCCAGCGAAGGACGCCTAGCCGGCGAAGGTGCGTCTTCGGCGGCTGCAAAGCGAAGCGAGAGCCGGTATGGCGCCCTGCTTCTTTACTCCCCGCATTTTATTTCCAAACTGCACTAGCACGCATCGCAGCATGCAGGCTCATCTCCAAAGGATGTGTCCTGCCGCCACGAAGTTCTGGCAGCACTGGCACTCGGGACGAAAGATGCAGAGAGAGAGGGAGCGAGAGAGAGAGAAAAGAACTTCGCCCCAGCTTCAGCCTTGCAGAACTCGTGCACTTGGAGTTCCCAGAGAAGGTAGCGTGCGTGGAGAAGGTTTTCTCCACGTAGCCGCTTCTGTTCGCATCTTTGCCGCACCGCAGAGCGCCGCCCGCTTCACTCTCGCGCTTTGCCTGCGAAGGACGCCTAGCCGGCGAAGGTGCGTCTTCTTCGGCAAGAAAGCGAAGCGAGAGCCGGTACGGCGCCCTGCTGCTGTGCTCCCCGCATTTGACATCCAAACTAAACCAGCACGCATAGCAGCATGCAGGCTCATCTCCAAAGGAAGTTCGCCACTGCCACGAAGATTTGGCAGCACTGGCACTGGGTCAAACTGTGCAGCGAGAGAAAAAGCAAGAGAGATTGAGATGCACTTTGCCCCCGCTTCAGCCTTGCAGAACTCTTGCACTTGGAGTTCCCAGAGAAGGTAGCGTGCGTGGAGAAGGTTTTCTCCACGTAGCCGCTTCTGTTCGCATATTTGCGCACCTCTGAGAGTCGCCCGCTTCTCTCTCGCGCTTTGCGAGCGAAGGGCGCCTAGCCGGCGAAGGTGCGTCTTCGGCGGCTGCAAAGCGAAGCGAGAGCCGGCACGGCGCCCTGCTGCTGTGCTCGCTGCATTTCACATCCAAACTACACCAGCACGCATAGCAGCATGCAGGCTCATCTCCAAAGGAAGTTCGCCACTGCCACGAAGATTTGGCAGCACTGGCACTGGGTCACACAGTGCAGCGAGAGAAAAAGCAAGAGAGATTGAGATGCACTTTGCCCCAGCTTCAGTCTTACAGAACTCGTGCACTTGGAGTTCCCAGAGAAGGTAGCGTGCGTGGAGAAGGTTTTCTCCACGTAGCCGCTTCTGTTCGCATATTTGCGCACCTCTGAGAGTCGCCAGCTTCTCTCTCGCGCTTTGCGAGCGAAGGGCGCCTAGCCGGCGAAGGTGCGTCTTCGGCGGCTGCAAAGCGAAGCGAGAGCCGGCACGGCGCCCTGCTGCTGTACTCCTCGCATTTTACTTCCAAACTGCACTAGCACGCATAGCATCATGCAGGCGCATCTCCAAAGGATGTTTCCCGCCGCCACGAAGTTCTGGCAGTACTGGCACTGGGTCAAACTGTTCAGCGAGAGAAATAGCAAGAGAGATTGAGATGCACTTTGCCCCAGCTTCAGTCTTACAGAACTCGTGCACATGGAGTTTCCAGAGAGGGTGGCGTGCGTGGGGAATGTTTTCTCCACGTAGCCGCTTCTGTTCGCGTTTTTGCCGCACCGCAGAGCGTCGCCCGCTTCTCTCTCGCGCTTTGCGAGCGAAGGGAGCCAAGCCGGCGAAGGTGCGTCTTCGGCGGCTGCAAAGCGAAGCGAGAGCCGGTATGGCGCCCTGCTGCTGTACTCCTCGCATTTTACTTCCAAACTGCACTAGCACGCATAGCAGCATGCAGGCTCATCTCCAAAGGATGTTTCCTGCCGCCACGAAGTTCTGGCAGCACTGGCACTCGGGACGAAAGATGCAGAGAGAGAGGGAGCTAGAGAGAGAGAAAAGAACTTCGCCGCAGCTTCAGCCTTGCAGAACTCGTGCACTTGGTGTTCCCAGAGAAGGTAGCGTGCGTGGAGAAGATTTTCTCCACGTAGCCTCTTCTGTTCTCGTTTTTGCCGCACCGCAGAGAGTCGCCCGCTTCTCTCTCGCGCTTTGCGAGCGAAGGACGCCTAGACGGCGGACGTGCGTCTTCGGCGGCTGCAAAGCGAAGCGAGAGCCGGCACGGCGCCCTGCTGCTGTACTCCCCGCATTTTACTTCCAAACTGCTATAGGACGCATAGTAGCATGCATGCTCATCTCCAAAGGATGTCCCCTGCCGCCACGAAGATTTGGCAGCACTTAACTGGGTCACACAGTGCAGCGAGAGAAAAAGCAAGAAAGATTGAGATGCACTTTGCCCCAGCTTCAGTCTTACAGAACTCATGCACTTGGAGTTCCCAGAGGAGGTAGCGTGCGTGGAGAAAGTTTTCTCCACGCAGCCTGTTCTGTTCGCGTTTTTGCCGCACGGCAGAGAGCCGCTTGCTTCTCTCTCGCGCTTTGCGAGCGAAGGGCGCCTAGCCGGCGAAGGTGCGTCTTCGGCGGCTGCAAAGCGAAGCGAGAGCCGGTACGGCGCCCTGCTGCTGTACTCCCCGCATTTTACTTCCAAACGGCACTAGCACGCATAGCAGCATGCAGGCTCATCTCCAAAGGATGTTTTCTCCCGCCACGAAGTTCTGGCAGCACTGGCACTCAAGACGAAAGATGCAGAGAGAGAGGGAGCGAGAGAGAGAGAAAAGAACTTCGCCCCAGCTTCAGCCTTGCAGAACTCGTGCACTTGGAGTTCCCAGAGAAGGTAGCGTGCGTGGAGAAGGTTTTCTCCACGTAGCCTCTTCTGTTCGCGTTTTTGCCGCACCGCTCAGAATCGCCCGCGTCTCTCTCGCGCTTTGCGAGCGAAGGGCGCCTAGCCGGCGAAGGTGCGTCTTCGGCGGCTGCAAAGCGAAGCGAGAGCCGGTACGGCGCCCTGCTGCTTTACTCCCCGCATTTTATTTCCAAACTGCACTAGCACGCATAGCAGCATGCAGTCTCATCTCCAAAGGATGTGTCCTGCCGCCACGAAGTTCTGGCAGCCCTGGCACTCGGGACTAAATATGCAGAGAGAGAGGGAGCGAGAGAGAGAGAAAAGAACATTGCCGCAGCTTCAGCCTTGCAGAACTCGTGCACTTGGAGTTCCCAGAGAAGGTAGCATGCGTGGAGAAGGTTTTCTCCACGTAGCCGCTTCTGTTCGCATCTTTGCCGCACCGCAGAGAGCCGCCCGCTTCACTCTCGCGCTTTGCCTGCGAAGGACGCCTAGCCGGCGAAGGTGCGTCTCCTTCGGCAAGAAAGCGAAGCGAGAGCCGGTACGGCGCCCTGCTGCTGTGCTCCCCGCATTTGACATCCAAACTACACCAGCACGCATAGCAGCATGCAGGCTCATCTCCAAAGGAAGTTCGCCACTGCCACGAAGATTTGGCAGCACTGGCACTGGGTCACACTGTGCAGCGAGAGAAAAAGCAAGAGAGATTGAGATGCACTTTGCCCCCGCTTCAGCCTTGCAGAACTCTTGCACTTGGAGTTCCCAGAGAAGGTAGCGTGCGTGGAGAAGGTTTTCTCCACGTAGCCGCTTCTGTTCGCGTCTTTGCCGCACCGCAGAGCGCCGCCCTCTTCTCTCTCGCGCTTTGCGAGCGAAGGACGCCTAGCCGGCGAAGGTGCGTGTTCTTCGGCAAGAAAGCGAAGCGCGTGCCGGTACGGCGCCCTGCTGCTGTGCTCGCTGCATTTTACTTCCAAACTGCTATAGGACGCATAGTAGCATGCAGGCTCATCTCCAAAAGATGTCCCATGCTGCCACGAAGATTTCGCAGCACTGGCACTGGGTCACACTGTGCAGCGAGAGAAAAAGCAATAGAGATTGAGATGCACTTTGCCCCAGCTTCAGTCTTACAGAACTCGTGCACTTGGAGTTCCCAGAGAAGGTAGCGTGCGTGGAGAAGGTTTTCTCCACGTAACCGCTTCTGTTCGCATATTTGCGCACCGCAGAGAGTCGCCCGCTTCTCTCTCGCGCTTTGCGAGCGAAGGACGCCTAGCCGGCGAAGGTGCGTCTTCTTCGGCAAGAAAGCGAAGCGAGAGCCGGTACGGCGCCCTGCTGCTGTGCTCCCCGCATTTGACATCCAAACTAAACCAGCACGCATAGCAGCATGCAGGCTCATCTCCAAAGGAAGTTCGCCACTGCCACGAAGATTTGGCAGCACTGGCACTGGGTCACACTGTGCAGCGAGAGTAAAAGCAAGAGAGATTGAGATGCACTTTGCCCCAGCTTCAGCCTTGCAGAACTCTTGCACTTGGAGTTCCCAGAGAAGGTAGCGTGCGTGGAGAAGGTTTTCTCCACGTAGCCGCTTCTGTTCGCATATTTGCGCACCTCTGAGAGTCGCCCGCTTCTCTCTCGCGCTTTGCGAGCGAAGGGCGCCTAGCCGGCGAAGGTGCGTCTTCGGCGGCTGCAAAGCGAAGCGAGAGCCGGCACGGCGCCCTGCTGCTGTACTCCCCGCATTTTACTTCCAAACTGCACTAGCACGCATAGCGTCATGCAGGCGCATCTCCAAAGGATGTTTCCCGCCGCCACGAAGTTCTGGCAGTACTGGCACTGGGTCAAACTTTTCAGCGAGAGAAATAGCAAGAGAGATTGAGATGCACTTTGCCCCAGCTTCAGTCTTACAGAACTCGTGCACTTGGAGTTCCCAGAGAGGGTGGCGTGCGTGGGGAATGTTTTCTCCACGTAGCCGCTTCTGTTCGCGTTTTTGCCGCACCGCAGAGCGTCGCCCGCTTCTCTCTCGCGCTTTGCGAGCGAAGGGAGCCAAGCCGGCGAAGGTGCGTCTTCGGCGTCTGCAAAGCGAAGCGAGAGCCGGTATGGCGCCCTGCTGCTGTACTCCTCGCATTTTACTTCCAAACTGCACTAGCACGCATAGCAGCATGCAGGCTCAGCTCCAAAGGATGTTTCCTGCCGCCACGAAGTTCTGGCAGCACTGGCACTCGGGACGAAATATGCAGAGAGAGAGGGAGCGAGAGAGAGAGAAAAGAACTTCGCCCCAGCTTCAGCCTTGCAGAACTCGTGCACTTGGAGTTCCCAGAGAAGGTAGCGTGTGTGGAGAAGGTTTTCTCCACGTAGCCGCTTCTGTTCGCATCTTTGCCGCACCGCAGAGCGCCGCCCGCTTCACTCTCGCGCTTTGCCTGCGAAGGACGCCTAGCCGGCGAAGGTGCGTCTTCTTCGGCAAGAAAGCGAAGCGAGAGCCGGTACGGCGCCCTGCTGCTGTGCTCCCCGCATTTGACATCCAAACTAAACCAGCACGCATAGCAGCATGCAGGCTCATCTCCAAAGGAAGTTCGCCACTGCCACGAAGATTTGGCAGCACTGGCACTGGGTCACACTGTGCAGCGAGAGTAAAAGCAAGAGAGATTGAGATGCACTTTGCCCCAGCTTCAGCCTTGCAGAACTCTTGCACTTGGAGTTCCCAGAGAAGGTAGCGTGCGTGGAGAAGGTTTTCTCCACGTAGCCGCTTCTGTTCGCATATTTGCGCACCTCTGAGAGTCGCCCGCTTCTCTCTCGCGCTTTGCGAGCGAAGGGCGCCTAGCCGGCGAAGGTGCGTCTTCGGCGGCTGCAAAGCGAAGCGAGAGCCGGCACGGCGCCCTGCTGCTGTACTCCCCGCATTTTACTTCCAAACTGCACTAGCACGCATAGCGTCATGCAGGCGCATCTCCAAAGGATGTTTCCCGCCGCCACGAAGTTCTGGCAGTACTGGCACTGGGTCAAACTTTTCAGCGAGAGAAATAGCAAGAGAGATTGAGATGCACTTTGCCCCAGCTTCAGTCTTACAGAACTCGTGCACTTGGAGTTCCCAGAGAGGGTGGCGTGCGTGGGGAATGTTTTCTCCACGTAGCCGCTTCTGTTCGCGTTTTTGCCGCACCGCAGAGCGTCGCCCGCTTCTCTCTCGCGCTTTGCGAGCGAAGGGAGCCAAGCCGGCGAAGGTGCGTCTTCGGCGGCTGCAAAGCGAAGCGAGAGCCGGTATGGCGCCCTGCTGCTGTACTCCTCGCATTTTACTTCCAAACTGCACTAGCACGCATAGCAGCATGCAGGCTCATCTCCAAAGGATGTTTCCTGCCGCCACGAAGTTCTGGCAGCACTGGCACTCGGGACGAAAGATGCAGAGAGAGAGGGAGCTAGAGAGAGAGAAAAGAACTTCGCCGCAGCTTCAGCCTTGCAGAACTCGTGCACTTGGAGTTCCCAGAGAAGGTAGCGTGCGTGGAGAAGATTTTCTCCACGTAGCCTCTTCTGTTCTCGTTTTTGCCGCACCGCAGAGAGTCGCCCGCTTCTCTCTCGCGCTTTGCGAGCGAAGGACGCCTAGACGGCGGAGGTGCGTCTTCGGCGGCTGCAAAGCGAAGCGAGAGCCGGCACGGCGCCCTGCTGCTGTACTCCCCGCATTTTACTTCCAAACTGCTATAGGACGCATAGTAGCATGCATGCTCATCTCCAAAGGATGTCCCCTGCCGCCACGAAGATTTGGCAGCACTGGCACTGGGTCACACAGTGCAGCGAGAGAAAAAGCAAGAAAGATTGAGATGCACTTTGCCCCAGCTTCAGTCTTACAGAACTCATGCACTTGGAGTTCCCAGAGGAGGTAGCGTGCGTGGAGAAAGTTTTCTCCACGCAGCCGGTTCTGTTCGCGTTTTTGCCGCACGGCAGAGAGCCGCTTGCTTCTCTCTCGCGCTTTGCGAGCGAAGGGCGCCTAGCCGGCGAAGGTGCGTCTTCGGCGGCTGCAAAGCGAAGCGAGAGCCGGTACGGCGCCCTGCTGCTGTACTCCCCGCATTTTACTTCCAAACGGCACTAGCACGCATAGCAGCATGCAGGCTCATCTCCAAAGGATGTTTTCTCCCGCCACGAAGTTCTGGCAGCACTGGCACTCGGGACGAAATATGCAGAGAGAGAGGGAGCGAGAGAGAGAGAAAAGAACTTCGCCCCAGCTTCAGCCTTGCAGAACTCGTGCACTTGGAGTTCCCAGAGAAGGTAGCGTGTGTGGAGAAGGTTTTCTCCACGTAGCCGCTTCTGTTCGCATCTTTGCCGCACCGCAGAGCGTCGCCCGCTTCACTCTCGCGCTTTGCCTGCGAAGGACGCCTAGCCGGCGAAGGTGCGTCTTCTTCGGCAAGAAAGCGAAGCGAGAGCCGGTACGGCGCCCTGCTGCTGTGCTCCCCGCATTTGACATCCAAACTAAACCAGCACGCATAGCAGCATGCAGGCTCATCTCCAAAGGAAGTTCGCCACTGCCACGAAGATTTGGCAGCACTGGCACTGGGTCACACTGTGCAGCGAGAGTAAAAGCAAGAGAGATTGAGATGCACTTTGCCCCAGCTTCAGCCTTGCAGAACTCTTGCACTTGGAGTTCCCAGAGAAGGTAGCGTGCGTGGAGAAGGTTTTCTCCACGTAGCCGCTTCTGTTCGCATATTTGCGCACCTCTGAGAGTCGCCCGCTTCTCTCTCGCGCTTTGCGAGCGAAGGGCGCCTAGCCGGCGAAGGTGCGTCTTCGGCGGCTGCAAAGCGAAGCGAGAGCCGGCACGGCGCCCTGCTGCTGTACTCCCCGCATTTTACTTCCAAACTGCACTAGCACGCATAGCGTCATGCAGGCGCATCTCCAAAGGATGTTTCCCGCCGCCACGAAGTTCTGGCAGTACTGGCACTGGGTCAAACTTTTCAGCGAGAGAAATAGCAAGAGAGATTGAGATGCACTTTGCCCCAGCTTCAGTCTTACAGAACTCGTGCACTTGGAGTTCCCAGAGAGGGTGGCGTGCGTGGGGAATGTTTTCTCCACGTAGCCGCTTCTGTTCGCGTTTTTGCCGCACCGCAGAGCGTCGCCCGCTTCTCTCTCGCGCTTTGCGAGCGAAGGGAGCCAAGCCGGCGAAGGTGCGTCTTCGGCGGCTGCAAAGCGAAGCGAGAGCCGGTATGGCGCCCTGCTGCTGTACTCCTCGCATTTTACTTCCAAACTGCACTAGCACGCATAGCAGCATGCAGGCTCATCTCCAAAGGATGTTTCCTGCCGCCACGAAGTTCTGGCAGCACTGGCACTCGGGACGAAAGATGCAGAGAGAGAGGGAGCTAGAGAGAGAGAAAAGAACATCGCCGCAGCTTCAGCCTTGCAGAACTCGTGCACTTGGTGTTCCCAGAGAAGGTAGCGTGCGTGGAGAAGATTTTCGCCACGTAGCCTCTTCTGTTCTCGTTTTTGCCGCACCGCAGAGAGTCGCCCGCTTCTCTCTCGCGCTTTGCGAGCGAAGGACGCCTAGACGGCGGAGGTGCGTCTTCGGCGGCTGCAAAGCGAAGCGAGAGCCGGCACGGCGCCCTGCTGCTGTACTCCCCGCATTTTACTTCCAAACTGCTATAGGACGCATAGTAGCATGCATGCTCATCTCCAAAGGATGTCCCCTGCCGCCACGAAGATTTGGCAGCACTTAACTGGGTCACACAGTGCAGCGAGAGAAAAAGCAAGAAAGATTGAGATGCACTTTGCCCCAGCTTCAGTCTTACAGAACTCATGCACTTGGAGTTCCCAGAGGAGGTAGCGTGCGTGGAGAAAGTTTTCTCCACGCAGCCTGTTCTGTTCGCGTTTTTGCCGCACGGCAGAGAGCCGCTTGCTTCTCTCTCGCGCTTTGCGAGCGAAGGGCGCCTAGCCGGCGAAGGTGCGTCTTCGGCGGCTGCAAAGCGAAGCGAGAGCCGGTACGGCGCCCTGCTGCTGTACTCCCCGCATTTTACTTCCAAACGGCACTAGCACGCATAGCAGCATGCAGGCTCATCTCCAAAGGATGTTTTCTCCCGCCACGAAGTTCTGGCAGCACTGGCACTCGGGACGAAATATGCAGAGAGAGAGGGAGCGAGAGAGAGAGAAAAGAACTTCGCCCCAGCTTCAGCCTTGCAGAACTCGTGCACTTGGAGTTCCCAGAGAAGGTAGCGTGTGTGGAGAAGGTTTTCTCCACGTAGCCGCTTCTGTTCGCATCTTTGCCGCACCGCAGAGCGCCGCCCGCTTCACTCTCGCGCTTTGCCTGCGAAGGACGCCTAGCCGGCGAAGGTGCGTCTTCTTCGGCAAGAAAGCGAAGCGAGAGCCGGTACGGCGCCCTGCTGCTGTGCTCCCCGCATTTGACATCCAAACTAAACCAGCACGCATAGCAGCATGCAGGCTCATCTCCAAAGGAAGTTCGCCACTGCCACGAAGATTTGGCAGCACTGGCACTGGGTCACACTGTGCAGCGAGAGTAAAAGCAAGAGAGATTGAGATGCACTTTGCCCCAGCTTCAGCCTTGCAGAACTCTTGCACTTGGAGTTCCCAGAGAAGGTAGCGTGCGTGGAGAAGGTTTTCTCCACGTAGCCGCTTCTGTTCGCATATTTGCGCACCTCTGAGAGTCGCCCGCTTCTCTCTCGCGCTTTGCGAGCGAAGGGCGCCTAGCCGGCGAAGGTGCGTCTTCGGCGGCTGCAAAGCGAAGCGAGAGCCGGCACGGCGCCCTGCTGCTGTACTCCCCGCATTTTACTTCCAAACTGCACTAGCACGCATAGCGTCATGCAGGCGCATCTCCAAAGGATGTTTCCCGCCGCCACGAAGTTCTGGCAGTACTGGCACTGGGTCAAACTTTTCAGCGAGAGAAATAGCAAGAGAGATTGAGATGCACTTTGCCCCAGCTTCAGCCTTACAGAACTCGTGCACTTGGAGTTCCCAGAGAGGGTGGCGTGCGTGGGGAATGTTTTCTCCACGTAGCCGCTTCTGTTCGCGTTTTTGCCGCACCGCAGAGCGTCGCCCGCTTCTCTCTCGCGCTTTGCGAGCGAAGGGAGCCAAGCCGGCGAAGGTGCGTCTTCGGCGGCTGCAAAGCGAAGCGAGAGCCGGTATGGCGCCCTGCTGCTGTACTCCTCGCATTTTACTTCCAAACTGCACTAGCACGCATAGCAGCATGCAGGCTCATCTCCAAAGGATGTTTCCTGCCGCCACGAAGTTCTGGCAGCACTGGCACTCGGGACGAAAGATGCAGAGAGAGAGGGAGCTAGAGAGAGAGAAAAGAACTTCGCCGCAGCTTCAGCCTTGCAGAACTCGTGCACTTGGAGTTCCCAGAGAAGGTAGCGTGCGTGGAGAAGATTTTCTCCACGTAGCCTCTTCTGTTCTCGTTTTTGCCGCACCGCAGAGAGTCGCCCGCTTCTCTCTCGCGCTTTGCGAGCGAAGGACGCCTAGACGGCGGAGGTGCGTCTTCGGCGGCTGCAAAGCGAAGCGAGAGCCGGCACGGCGCCCTGCTGCTGTACTCCCCGCATTTTACTTCCAAACTGCTATAGGACGCATAGTAGCATGCATGCTCATCTCCAAAGGATGTCCCCTGCCGCCACGAAGATTTGGCAGCACTGGCACTGGGTCACACAGTGCAGCGAGAGAAAAAGCAAGAAAGATTGAGATGCACTTTGCCCCAGCTTCAGTCTTACAGAACTCATGCACTTGGAGTTCCCAGAGGAGGTAGCGTGCGTGGAGAAAGTTTTCTCCACGCAGCCGGTTCTGTTCGCGTTTTTGCCGCACGGCAGAGAGCCGCTTGCTTCTCTCTCGCGCTTTGCGAGCGAAGGGAGCCTAGCCGGCGAAGGTGCGTCTTCGGCGGCTGCAAAGCGAAGCGAGAGCCGGTACGGCGCCCTGCTGCTGTACTCCCCGCATTTTACTTCCAAACGGCACTAGCACGCATAGCAGCATGCAGGCTCATCTCCAAAGGATGTTTTCTCCCGCCACGAAGTTCTGGCAGCACTGGCACTCAAGACGAAAGATGCAGAGAGAGAGGGAGCGAGAGAGAGAGAAAAGAACTTCGCCCCAGATTCAGTCTTACAGAACTCGTGCACTTGGAGTTCCCAGAGAAGGTAGCGTGCGTGGAGAAGGTTTTCTCCACGTAGCCTGTTCTGTTCGCGTTTTTGCCGCACCGCTCAGAATCGCCCGCTTCTCTCTCGCGCTTTGCGAGCGAAGGGCGCATAGACGGCGAAGGTGCGTCTTCGGCGGCTGCAAAGCGAAGCGAGAGCCGGCACGGCGCCCTGCTGCTGTGCTCGCTGCATTTCACATCCAAACTACACCAGCACGCATAGCAGCATGCAGGCTCATCTCCAAAGGAAGTTCGCCACTGCCACGAAGATTTGGCAGCACTGGCACTGGGTCACACAGTGCAGCGAGAGAAAAAGCAAGAGAGATTGAGATGCACTTTGCCCCAGCTTCAGCCTTGCAGAACTCGTGCACTTGGAGTTCCCAGAGAAGGTAGCGTGCGTGGAGAAGGTTTTCTCCACGTAGCCGCTTCTGTTCGCATATTTGCGCACCTCTGAGAGTCGCCCGCTTCTCTCTCGCGCTTTGCGAGCGAAGGGCGCCTAGCCGGCGAAGGTGCGTCTTCGGCGGCTGCAAAGCGAAGCGAGAGCCGGCACGGCGCCCTGCTGCTGTACTCCCCGCATTTTACTTCCAAACTGCACTAGCACGCATAGCATCATGCAGGCGCATCTCCAAAAGATGTTTCCCGCCGCCACGAAGTTCTGGCAGTACTGGCACTGGGTCAAACTGTTCAGCGAGAGAAATAGCAAGAGAGATTGAGATGCACTTTGCCCCAGCTTCAGTCTTACAGAACTCGTGCACTTGGAGTTCCCAGAGAGGGTGGCGTGCGTGGGGAATGTTTTCTCCACGTAGCCGCTTCTGTTCGCGTTTTTGCCGCACCGCAGAGCGTCGCCCGCTTCTCTCTCGCGCTTTGCGAGCGAAGGGAGCCAAGCCGGCGAAGGTGCGTCTTCGGCGGCTGCAAAGCGAAGCGAGAGCCGGTATGGCGCCCTGCTGCTGTACTCCTCGCATTTTACTTCCAAACTGCACTAGCACGCATAGCAGCATGCAGGCTCAGCTCCAAAGGATGTTTCCTGCCGCCACGAAGTTCTGGCAGCACTGGCACTCGGGACAAAATATGCAGAGAGAGAGGGAGCGAGAGAGAGAGAAAAGAACTTCGCCGCAGCTTCAGCCTTGCAGAACTCGTGCACTTGGAGTTCCCAGAGAAGGTAGCGTGCGTGGAGAAGGTTTTCTCCACGTAGCCTCTTCTGTTCGCGTTTTTGCCGCACCGCTCAGAATCGCCCGCTTCTCTCTCGCGCTTTGCCAGCGAAGGACGCCTAGCCGGCGAAGGTGCGTCTTCGGCGGCTGCAAAGCGAAGCGAGAGCCGGTATGGCGCCCTGCTTCTTTACTCCCCGCATTTTATTTCCAAACTGCACTAGCACGCATAGCAGCATGCAGGCTCATCTCCAAAGGATGTGTCCTGCCGCCACGAAGTTCTGGCAGCCCTGGCACTCGGGACTAAATATGCAGAGAGAGAGGGAGCGAGAGAGAGAGAAAAGAACTTTGCCGCAGCTTCAGCCTTGCAGAACTCGTGCACTTGGAGTTCCCAGAGAAGGTAGCATGCGTGGAGAAGGTTTTCTCCACGTAGCCGCTTCTGTTCGCATCTTTGCCGCACCGCAGAGCGCCGCCCGCTTCACTCTCGCGCTTTGCCTGCGAAGGACGCCTAGCCGGCGAAGGTGCGTCTCCTTAGGCAAGAAAGCGAAGCGAGAGCCGGTACGGCGCCCTGCTGCTGTGCTCCCCGCATTTGACATCCAAACTACACCAGCACGCATAGCAGCATGCAGGCTCATCTCCAAAGGAAGTTCGCCACTGCCACGAAGATTTGGCAGCACTGGCACTGGGTCACACTGTGCAGCGAGAGAAAAAGCAGGAGAGTTTGAGATGCACTTTGCCGCAGCTTCAGCCTTGCAGAACTCTTGCACTTGGAGTTCCCAGAGAAGGTAGCGTGCGTGGAGAAGGTTTTCTCCACGTAGCCTCTTCTGTTCGCGTTTTTGCCGCACCGCTCAGAATCGCCCGCTTCTCTCTCGCGCTTTGCGAGCGAAGGACGCCTAGCCGGCGAAGGTGAGTCTTCGGCGGCTGCAAATCGAAGCGAGAGCCGGTATGGCGCCCTGCTGCTTTACTCACCGCATTTTATTTCCAAACTGCACTAGCACGCATAGCAGCATGCAGGCTCATCTCCAAAGGATGTGTCCTGCCGCCACGAAGTTCTGGCAGCCCTGGCACTCGGGACTAAATATGCAGAGAGAGAGGGAGCTAGAGAGAGAGAAAAGAACTTCGCCGCAGCTTCAGCCTTGCAGAACTCGTGCACTTGGAGTTCCCAGAGAAGGTAGCGTGCGTGGAGAAGGTTTTCTCCACGTAGCCGCTTCTGTTCGCGTCTTTGCCGCACCGCAGAGCGCCGCCCTCTTCTCTCTCGCGCTTTGCGACCGAAGGACGCCTAGCCGGCGAAGATGCGTGTTCTTCGGCAAGAAAGCGAAGCGCGTGCCGGTACGGCGCCCTGCTGCTGTGCTCGCTGCATTTTACTTCCAAACTGCTATAGGACGCATAGTAGCATGCAGGCTCATCTCCAAAAGATGTCCCATGCTGCCACGAAGATTTCGCAGCACTGGCACTGGGTCACACTGTGCAGCGAGAGAAAAGGCAAAAGAGATTGAGATGCACTTTGCCCCAGCTTCAGTCTTACAGAACTCGTGCACTTGGAGTTCCCAGAGAAGGTAGCGTGCGTGGAGAAGGTTTTCTCCACGTAACCGCTTCTGTTCGCATATTTGCGCACAGCAGAGAGTCGCCCGCTTCTCTCTCGCGCTTTGCGAGCGAAGGACGCCTAGCCGGCGAATGTGCGTCTTCGGCGGCTGCAAAGCGAAGCGAGAGCCGGTACGGCGCCCTGCTGCTGTGCTCGCTGCATTTCACATCCAAACTACACCAGCACGCATAGCAGCATGCAGGCTCATCTCCAAAGGAATTTCGCCACTGCCACGAAGATTTGGCAGCACTGGCACTGGGTCACACAGTGCAGCGAGAGAAAAAGCAAGAGAGATTGAGATGCACATTGCCCCAGCTTCAGTCTTACAGAACTCGTGCACTTGGAGTCTCCAGAGAGGGTAGAGTGCGTGGAGAATGTTTTCTCCACGTAGCCTCTTCTGTTCGCGTTTTTGCCGCACCTCTGAGAGTCGCCCGCTTCTCTCTCGCGCTTTGCGAGCGAAGGGCGCCTAGCCGGCGAAGGTGCGTCTTCGGCGGCTGCAAAGCGAAGCGAGAGCCGGCACGGCGCCCTGCTGTTGTACTCCCCGCATTTTACTTCCAAACTTCACTAGCACGCATAGCAGCATGCAGGCTCATCTCCAAAGGATGTTTCCTGCCGCCACGAAGTTCTGGCAGCACTGGCACTCGGGACGAAAGATGCAGAGAGAGAGGGAGCTAGAGAGAGAGAAAAGAACTTCGCCGCAGCTTCAGCCTTGCAGAACTCGTGCACATGGAGTTCCCAGAGAAGGTAGCGTGCGTGGAGAAGATTTTCTCCACGTAGCCTCTTCTGTTCTCGTTTTTGCCGCACCGCAGAGAGTCGCCCGCTTCTCTCTCGCGCTTTGCGAGCGAAGGACGCCTAGACGGCGGAGGTGCGTCTTCGGCGGCTGCAAAGCGAAGCGAGAGCCGGCACGGCGCCCTGCTGCTCTACTCCCCGCATTTTACTTCCAAACTGCTATAGGACGCATAGTAGCATGCATGCTCATCTCCAAAGGATGTCCCCTGCCGCCACGAAGATTTGGCAGCACTTAACTGGGTCACACTGTGCAGCGAGAGAAAAAGCAAGAAAGATTGAGATGCACTTTGCCCCAGCTTCAGTCTTACAGAACTCATGCACTTGGAGTTCCCAGAGGAGGTAGCGTGCGTGGAGAAAGTTTTCTCCACGCAGCCTGTTCTGTTCGCGTTTTTGCCGCACGGCAGAGAGCCGCTTGCTTCTCTCTCGCGCTTTGCGAGCGAAGGGCGCCTAGCCGGCGAAGGTGCGTCTTCGGCGGCTGCAAAGCGAAGCGAGAGCCGGTACGGCGCCCTGCTGCTGTACTCCCCGCATTTTACTTCCAAACGGCACTAGCACGCATAGCAGCATGCAGGCTCATCTCCAAAGGATGTTTTCTCCCGCCACGAAGTTCTGGCAGCACTGGCACTCGGGACGAAAGATGCAGAGAGAGACGGAGCGAGAGAGAGAGAAAAGAACTTCGCCCCAGCTTCAGCCTTGCAGAACTCGTGCACTTGGAGTTCCCAGAGAAGGTAGCGTGCGTGGAGAAGGTTTTCTCCACGTAGCCGCTTCTGTTCGCGTCTTTGCCGCACCGCAGAGCGCCGCCCGCTTCACTCTCGCGCTTTGCCTGCGAAGGACGACTAGCCGGCGAAGGTGCGTCTTCTTCGGCAAGAAAGCGAAGCCAGAGCCGGTACGGCGCCCTGCTGCTGTGCTCCCCGCATTTGACATCCAAACTAAACCAGCACGCATAGCAGCATGCAGGCTCATCTCCAAAGGAAGTTCGCCACTGCCACGAAGATTTGGCAGCACTGGCACCGGGTCACACTGTGCAGCGAGAGAAAAAGCAAGAGAGATTGAGATGCACTTTGCCCCCGCTTCAGCCTTGCAGAGCTCTTGCACTTGGAGTTCCCAGAGAAGGTAGCGTGCGTGGAGAAGGTTTTCTCCACGTAGCCGCTTCTGTTCGCATATTTGCGCACCTCTGAGAGTCGCCCGCTTCTCTCTCGCGCTTTGCGAGCGAAGGGCGCCTAGCCGGCGAAGGTGCGTCTTCGGCGGCTGCAAAGCGAAGCGAGAGCCGGCACGGCGCCCTGCTGCTGTACTCCTCGCATTTTACTTCCAAACTGCACTAGCACGCATAGCATCATGCAGGCGCATCTCCAAAGGATGTTTCCCGCCGCCACGAAGTTCTGGCAGTACTGGCACTGGGTCAAACTGTTCAGCGAGAGAAATAGCAAGAGAGATTGAGATGCACTTTGCCCCAGCTTCAGTCTTACAGAACTCGTGCACATGGAGTTTCCAGAGAGGGTGGCGTGCGTGGGGAATGTTTTCTCCACGTAGCCGCTTCTGTTCGCGTTTTTGCCGCACCGCAGAGCGTCGCCCGCTTCTCTCTCGCGCTTTGCGAGCGAAGGGAGCCAAGCCGGCGAAGGTGCGTCTTCGGCGGCTGCAAAGCGAAGCGAGAGCCGGTATGGCGCCCTGCTGCTGTACTCCTCGCATTTTACTTCCAAACTGCACTAGCACGCATAGCATCATGCAGGCGCATCTCCAAAGGATGTTTCCTGCCGCCACGAAGTTCTGGCAGCACTGGCACTCGGGACGAAAGATGCAGAGAGAGAGGGAGCTAGAGAGAGAGAAAAGAACTTCGCCGCAGTTTCAGCCTTGCAGAACTCGTGCACTTGGTGTTCCCAGAGAAGGTAGCGTGCGTGGAGAAGATTTTCTCCACGTAGCCTCTTCTGTTCTCGTTTTTGCCGCACCGCAGAGAGTCGCCCGCTTCTCTCTCGCGCTTTGCGAGCGAAGGACGCCTAGACGGCGGAGGTGCGTCTTCGGCGGCTGCAAAGCGAAGCGAGAGCCGGCACGGCGCCCTGCTGCTGTACTCCCCGCATTTTACTTCCAAACTGCTATAGGACGCATAGTAGCATGCATGCTCATCTCCAAAGGATGTCCCCTGCCGCCACGAAGATTTGGCAGCACTTAACTGGGTCACACAGTGCAGCGAGAGAAAAAGCAAGAAAGATTGAGATGCACTTTGCCCCAGCTTCAGTCTTACAGAACTCATGCACTTGGAGTTCCCAGAGGAGGTAGAGTGCGTGGAGAAAGTTTTCTCCACGCAGCCTGTTCTGTTCGCGTTTTTGCCGCACGGCAGAGAGCCGCTTGCTTCTCTCTCGCGCTTTGCGAGCGAAGGGCGCCTAGCCGGCGAAGGTGCGTCTTCGGCGGCTGCAAAGCGAAGCGAGAGCCGGTACGGCGCCCTGCTGCTGTACTCCCCGCATTTTACTTCCAAACGGCACTAGCACGCATAGCAGCATGCAGGCTCATCTCCAAAGGATGTTTTCTCCCGCCACGAAGTTCTGTCAGCCCTGGCACTCAAGACGAAAGATGCAGAGAGAGAGGGAGCGAGAGAGAGAGAAAAGAACTTCGCCCCAGCTTCAGCCTTGCAGAACTCGTGCACGTGGAGTTCCCAGAGAAGGTAGCGTGCGTGGAGAAGGATTTCTCCACGTAGCCGCTTCTGTTCGCATCTTTGCCGCACCGCAGAGCGCCGCCCGCTTCACTCTCGCGCTTTGCCTGCGAAGGACGCCTAGCCGGCGAAGGTGCGTCTTCTTCGGCAAGAAAACGAAGCGAGAGCCGGTACGGCGCCCTGCTGCTGTGCTCCCCGCATTTGACATCCAAACTAAACCAACACGCATAGCAGCATGCATGCTCATCCCCAAAGGAAGTTCGCCACTGCCACGAAGATTTGGCAGCACTGGCACTGGGTCACACTGTGCAGCGAGAGTAAAAGCAAGAGAGATTGAGATGCACTTTGCCCCAGCTTCAGCCTTGCAGAACTCTTGCACATGGAGTTCCCAGAGAAGGTAGCGTGCGTGGAGAAGGTTTTCTCCACGTAGCCTCTTCTGTTCGCGTTTTTGCCGCACCGCTCAGAATCGCCCGCTTCTCTCTCGCGCTTTGCGAGCGAAGGGCGCCTAGCCGGCGAAGGTGCGTCTTCGGCGGCTGCAAAGCGAAGCGAGAGCCGGCACGGCGCCCTGCTGCTGTGCTCGCTGCATTTCACATCCAAACTACACCAGCACGCATAGCAGCATGCAGGCTCATCTCCAAAGGAAGTTCGCCACTGCCACGAAGATTTGGCAGCACTGGCACTGGGTCACACAGTGCAGCGAGAGAAAAAGCAAGAGAGATTGAGATGCACTTTGCCCCAGCTTCAGTCTTAGAGAACTCGTGCACTTGGAGTTCCCAGAGAAGGTAGCGTGCGTGGAGAAGGTTTTCTCCACGTAGCCGCTTCTGTTCGCATATTTGCGCACCTCTGAGAGTCGCCAGCTTCTCTCTCGCGCTTTGCGAGCGAAGGGCGCCTAGCCGGCGAAGGTGCGTCTTCGGCGGCTGCAAAGCGAAGCGAGAGCCGGCACGGCGCCCTGCTGCTGTACTCCCCGCATTTTACTTCCAAACTGCACTAGCACGCATAGCATCATGCAGGCGCATCTCCAGAGGATGTTTCCCGCCGCCACGAAGTTCTGGCAGTACTGGCACTGGGTCAAACTGTTCAGCGAGAGAAATAGCAAGAGAGATTGAGATGCACTTTGCCCCAGCTTCAGTCTTACAGAACTCGTGCACTTGGAGTTCCCAGAGAGGGTGGCGTGCGTGGGGAATGTTTTCTCCACGTAGCCGCTTCTGTTCGCGTTTTTGCCGCACCGCAGAGCGTCGCCCGCTTCTCTCTCGCGCTTTGCGAGCGAAGGGAGCCAAGCCGGCGAAGGTGCGTCTTCGGCGGCTGCAAAGCGAAGCGAGAGCCGGTATGGCGCCCTGCTGCTGTACTCCTCGCATTTTACTTCCAAACTGCACTAGCACGCATAGCAGCATGCAGGCTCAGCTCCAAAGGATGTTTCCTGCCGCCACGAAGTTCTGGCAGCACTGGCACTCGGGACAAAATATGCAGAGAGAGAGGGAGCGAGAGAGAGAGAAAAGAACTTCGCCGCAGCTTCAGCCTTGCAGAACTCGTGCACTTGGAGTTCCCAGAGAAGGTAGCGTGCGTGGAGAAGGTTTTCTCCACGTAGCCGCTTCTGTTCGCGTTTTTGCCGCACCGCTCAGAATCGCCCGCTTCTCTCTCGCGCTGTGCCAGCGAAGGACGCCTAGCCGGCGAAGGTGCGTCTTCGGCGGCTGCAAAGCGAAGCGAGAGCCGGTATGGCGCCCTGCTGCTTTACTCCCCGCATTTTATTTCCAAACTGCACTAGCACGCATAGCAGCATGCAGGCTCATCTCCAAAGGATGTGTCCTGCCGCCACGAAGTTCTGGCAGCCCTGGCACTCGGGACTAAATATGCAGAGAGAGAGGGAGCGAGAGAGAGAGAAAAGAACTTTGCCGCAGCTTCAGCCTTGCAGAACTCGTGCACTTGGAGTTCCCAGAGAAGGTAGCATGCGTGGAGAAGGTTTTCTCCACGTAGCCGCTTCTGTTCGCATCTTTGCCGCACCGCAGAGCGCCGCCCGCTTCACTCTCGCGCTTTGCCTGCGAAGGACGCCTAGCCGGCGAAGGTGCGTGTTCTTCGGCAAGAAAGCGAAGCGAGAGCCGGTACGGCGCCCTGCTGCTGTGCTCGCTGCATTTTACTTCCAAACTGCTATAGGACGCATAGTAGCATGCAGGCTCATCTCCAAAAGATGTCCCATGCTGCCACGAAGATTTCGCAGCACTGGCACTGGGTCACACTGTGCAGCGAGAGAAAAAGCAATAGAGATTGAGATGCACTTTGCCCCAGCTTCAGTCTTACAGAACTCGTGCACTTGGAGTTCCCAGAGAAGGTAGCGTGCGTGGAGAAGGTTTTCTCCACGTAACCGCTTCTGTTCGCATATTTGCGCACCGCAGAGAGTCGCCCGCTTCTCTCTCGCGCTTTGCGAGCGAAGGACGCCTAGACGGCGAAGGTGCGTCTTCGGCGGCTGCAAAGCGAAGCGAGAGCCGGTACGGCGCCCTGCTGCTGTGCTCGCTGCATTTCACATCCAAACTACACCAGCACGCATAGCAGCATGCAGGCTCATCTCCAAAGGAATTTCGCCACTGTCACGAAGATTTGGAAGCACTGGCACTGGGTCACACAGTGCAGCGAGAGAAAAAGCAAGAGAGATTGAGATGCACATTGCCCCAGCTTCAGTCTTACAGAACTCGTGCACTTGGAGTTCCCAGAGAAGGTAGAGTGCGTGGAGAATGTTTTCTCCACGTAGCCTCTTCTGTTCGCGTTTTTGCCGCACCTCTGAGAGTCGCCCGCTTCTCTCTCGCGCTTTGCGAGCGAAGGGCGCCTAGCCGGCGAAGGTGCGTCTTCGGCGGCTGCAAAGCGAAGCGAGAGCCGGTACGGCGCCCTGCTGTTGTACTCCCCGCATTTCACTTCCAAACTTCACTAGCACGCATAGCAGCATGCAGGCTCATCTCCAAAGGATGTTTCCTGCCGCCACGAAGTTCTGGCAGCACTGGCACTCGGGACGAAAGATGCAGAGAGAGAGGGAGCTAGAGAGAGAGAAAAGAACTTCGCCGCAGCTTCAGCCTTGCAGAACTCGTGCACTTGGTGTTCCCAGAGAAGGTAGCGTGCGTGGAGAAGATTTTCGCCACGTAGCCTCTTCTGTTCTCGTTTTTGCCGCACCGCAGAGAGTCGCCCGCTTCTCTCTCGCGCTTTGCGAGCGAAGGACGCCTAGACGGCGGAGGTGCGTCTTCGGCGGCTGCAAAGCGAAGCGAGAGCCGGCACGGCGCCCTGCTGCTGTACTCCCCGCATTTTACTTCCAAACTGCTATAGGACGCATAGTAGCATGCATGCTCATCTCCAAAGGATGTCCCCTGCCGCCACGAAGATTTGGCAGCACTTAACTGGGTCACACAGTGCAGCGAGAGAAAAAGCAAGAAAGATTGAGATGCACTTTGCCCCAGCTTCAGTCTTACAGAACTCATGCACTTGGAGTTCCCAGAGGAGGTAGCGTGCGTGGAGAAAGTTTTCTCCACGCAGCCTGTTCTGTTCGCGTTTTTGCCGCACGGCAGAGAGCCGCTTGCTTCTCTCTCGCGCTTTGCGAGCGAAGGGCGCCTAGCCGGCGAAGGTGCGTCTTCGGCGGCTGCAAAGCGAAGCGAGAGCCGGTACGGCGCCCTGCTGCTGTACTCCCCGCATTTTACTTCCAAACGGCACTAGCACGCATAGCAGCATGCAGGCTCATCTCCAAAGGATGTTTTCTCCCGCCACGAAGTTCTGGCAGCACTGGCACTCGGGACGAAATATGCAGAGAGAGAGGGAGCGAGAGAGAGAGAAAAGAACTTCGCCCCAGCTTCAGCCTTGCAGAACTCGTGCACTTGGAGTTCCCAGAGAAGGTAGCGTGTGTGGAGAAGGTTTTCTCCACGTAGCCGCTTCTGTTCGCATCTTTGCCGCACCGCAGAGCGCCGCCCGCTTCACTCTCGCGCTTTGCCTGCGAAGGACGCCTAGCCGGCGAAGGTGCGTCTTCTTCGGCAAGAAAACGAAGCGAGAGCCGGTACGGCGCCCTGCTGCTGTGCTCCCCGCATTTGACATCCAAACTAAACCAACACGCATAGCAGCATGCAGGCTCATCTCCAAAGGAAGTTCGCCACTGCCACGAAGATTTGGCAGCACTGGCACTGGGTCACACTGTGCAGCGAGAGTAAAAGCAAGAGAGATTGAGATGCACTTTGCCCCAGCTTCAGCCTTGCAGAACTCTTGCACTTGGAGTTCCCAGAGAAGGTAGCGTGCGTGGAGAAGGTTTTCTCCACGTAGCCGCTTCTGTTCGCATATTTGCGCACCTCTGAGAGTCGCCCGCTTCTCTCTCGCGCTTTGCGAGCGAAGGGCGCCTAGCCGGCGAAGGTGCGTCTTCGGCGGCTGCAAAGCGAAGCGAGAGCCGGCACGGCGCCCTGCTGCTGTCCTCGCTGCATTTCACATCCAAACTACACCAGCACGCATAGCAGCATGCAGGCTCATCTCCAAAGGAAGTTCGCCACTGCCACGAAGATTTGGCAGCACTGGCACTGGGTCACACAGTGCAGCGAGAGAAAAAGCAAGAGAGATTGAGATGCACTTTGCCCCAGCTTCAGTCTTACAGAACTCGTGCACTTGGAGTTCCCAGAGAAGGTAGCGTGCGTGGAGAAGGTTTTCTCCACGTAGCCGCTTCTGTTCGCATATTTGCGCACCTCTGAGAGTCGCCCGCTTCTCTCTCGCGCTTTGCGAGCGAAGGGCGCCTAGCCGGCGAAGGTGCGTCTTCGGCGGCTGCAAAGCGAAGCGAGAGCCGGCACGGCGCCCTGCTGCTGTACTCCCCGCATTTTACTTCCAAACTGCACTAGCACGCATAGCATCATGCAGGCGCATCTCCAAAGGATGTTTCCCGCCGCCACGAAGTTCTGGCAGTACTGGCACTGGGTCAAACTGTTCAGCGAGAGAAATAGCAAGAGAGATTGAGATGCACTTTGCCCCAGCTTCAGTCTTACAGAACTCGTGCACTTGGAGTTCCCAGAGAGGGTGGCGTGCGTGGGGAATGTTTTCTCCACGTAGCCGCTTCTGTTCGCGTTTTTGCCGCACCGCAGAGCGTCGCCCGCTTCTCTCTCGCGCTTTGCGAGCGAAGGGAGCCAAGCCGGCGAAGGTGCGTCTTCGGCGGCTGCAAAGCGAAGCGAGAGCCGGTATGGCGCCCTGCTGCTGTCCTCATAGCATTTTACTTCCAAACTGCACTAGCACGCATAGCAGCATGCAGGCTCAGCTCCAAAGGATGTTTCCTGCCGCCACGAAGTTCTGGCAGCACTGGCACTCGGGACAAAATATGCAGAGAGAGAGGGAGCGAGAGAGAGAGAAAAGAACTTCGCCGCAGCTTCAGCCTTGCAGAACTCGTGCACTTGGAGTTCCCAGAGAAGGTAGCGTGCGTGGAGAAGGTTTTCTCCACGTAGCCGCTTCTGTTCGCGTCTTTGCCGCACCGCTCAGAATCGCCCGCTTCTCTCTCGCGCTGTGCCAGCGAAGGACGCCTAGCCGGCGAAGGTGCGTCTTCGGCGGCTGCAAAGCGAAGCGAGAGCCGGTATGGCGCCCTGCTGCTTTACTCCCCGCATTTTATTTCCAAACTGCACTAGCACGCATAGCAGCATGCAGGCTCATCTCCAAAGGATGTGTCCTGCCGCCACGAAGTTCTGGCAGCCCTGGCACTCGGGACTAAATATGCAGAGAGAGAGGGAGCGAGAGAGAGAGAAAAGAACTTTGCCGCAGCTTCAGCCTTGCAGAACTCGTGCACTTGGAGTTCCCAGAGAAGGTAGCATGCGTGGAGAAGGTTTTCTCCACGTAGCCGCTTCTGTTCGCATCTTTGCCGCACCGCAGAGCGCCGCCCGCTTCACTCTCGCGCTTTGCCTGCGAAGGACGCCTAGCCGGCGAAGGTGCGTCTCCTTCGGCAAGAAAGCGAAGCGAGAGCCGGTACGGCGCCCTGCTGCTGTGCTCCCCGCATTTGACATCCAAACTACACCAGCACGCATAGCAGCATGCAGGCTCATCTCCAAAGGAAGTTCGCCACTGCCACGAAGATTTGGCAGCACTGGCACTGGGTCACACTGTGCAGCGAGAGAAAAAGCAAGAGAGATTGAGATGCACTTTGCCCCCGCTTCAGCCTTGCAGAACTCTTGCACTTGGAGTTCCCAGAGAAGGTAGCGTGCGTGGAGAAGGTTTTCTCCACGTAGCCGCTTCTGTTCGCGTCTTTGCCGCACCGCAGAGCGCCGCCCTCTTCTCTCTCGCGCTTTGCGAGCGAAGGACGCCTAGTCGGCGAAGGTGCGTGTTCTTCGGCAAGAAAGCGAAGCGCGTGCCGGTACGGCGCCCTGCTGCTGTGCTCGCTGCATTTTACTTCCAAACTGCTATAGGACGCATAGTAGCATGCAGGCTCATCTCCAAAAGATGTCCCATGCTGCCACGAAGATTTCGCAGCACTGGCACTGGGTCACACTGTGCAGCGAGAGAAAAAGCAATAGAGATTGAGATGCACTTTGCCCCAGCTTCAGTCTTACAGAACTCGTGCACTTGGAGTTCCCAGAGAAGGTAGCGTGCGTGGAGAAGGTTTTCTCCACGTAACCGCTTCTGTTCGCATATTTGCGCACCGCAGAGAGTCGCCCGCTTCTCTCTCGCGCTTTGCGAGCGAAGGACGCCTAGCCGGCGAAGGTGCGTCTTCGGCGGCTGCAAAGCGAAGCGAGAGCCGGTACGGCGCCCTGCTGCTGTGCTCGCTGCATTTCACATCCAAACTACACCAGCACGCATAGCAGCATGCAGGCTCATCTCCAAAGGAATTTCGCCACTGCCACGAAGATTTGGAAGCACTGGCACTGGGTCACACAGTGCAGCGAGAGAAAAAGCAAGAGAGATTGAGATGCACATTGCCCCAGCTTCAGTCTTACAGAACTCGTGCACTTGGAGTTCCCAGAGAAGGTAGAGTGCGTGGAGAATGTTTTCTCCACGTAGCCTCTTCTGTTCGCGTTTTTGCCGCACCTCTGAGAGTCGCCCGCTTCTCTCTCGCGCTTTGCGAGCGAAGGGCGCCTAGCCGGCGAAGGTGCGTCTTCGCCGGCTGCAAAGCGAAGCGAGAGCCGGTACGGCGCCCTGCTGTTGTACTCCCCGCATTTCACTTCCAAACTTCACTAGCACGCATAGCAGCATGCAGGCTCATCTCCAAAGGATGTTTCCTGCCGCCACGAAGTTCTGGCAGCACTGGCACTCGGGACGAAAGATGCAGAGAGAGAGGGAGCTAGAGAGAGAGAAAAGAACATCGCCGCAGCTTCAGCCTTGCAGAACTCGTGCACTTGGTGTTCCCAGAGAAGGTAGCGTGCGTGGAGAAGATTTTCGCCACGTAGCCTCTTCTGTTCTCGTTTTTGCCGCACCGCAGAGAGTCGCCCGCTTCTCTCTCGCGCTTTGCGAGCGAAGGACGCCTAGACGGCGGAGGTGCGTCTTCGGCGGCTGCAAAGCGAAGCGAGAGCCGGCACGGCGCCCTGCTGCTGTACTCCCCGCATTTTACTTCCAAACTGCTATAGGACGCATAGTAGCATGCATGCTCATCTCCAAAGGATGTCCCCTGCCGCCACGAAGATTTGGCAGCACTTAACTGGGTCACACAGTGCAGCGAGAGAAAAAGCAAGAAAGATTGAGATGCACTTTGCCCCAGCTTCAGTCTTACAGAACTCATGCACTTGGAGTTCCCAGAGGAGGTAGCGTGCGTGGAGAAAGTTTTCTCCACGCAGCCTGTTCTGTTCGCGTTTTTGCCGCACGGCAGAGAGCCGCTTGCTTCTCTCTCGCGCTTTGCGAGCGAAGGGCGCCTAGCCGGCGAAGGTGCGTCTTCGGCGGCTGCAAAGCGAAGCGAGAGCCGGTACGGCGCCCTGCTGCTGTACTCCCCGCATTTTACTTCCAAACGGCACTAGCACGCATAGCAGCATGCAGGCTCATCTCCAAAGGATGTTTTCTCCCGCCACGAAGTTCTGGCAGCACTGGCACTCGGGACGAAAGATGCAGAGAGAGACGGAGCGAGAGAGAGAGAAAAGAACTTCGCCCCAGCTTCAGCCTTGCAGAACTCGTGCACTTGGAGTTCCCAGAGAAGGTAGCGTGTGTGGAGAAGGTTTTCTCCACGTAGCCGCTTCTGTTCGCATCTTTGCCGCACCGCAGAGCGCCGCCCGCTTCACTCTCGCGCTTTGCCTGCGAAGGACGCCTAGCCGGCGAAGGTGCGTCTTCTTCGGCAAGAAAGCGAAGCGAGAGCCGGTACGGCGCCCTGCTGCTGTGCTCCCCGCATTTGACATCCAAACTAAACCAGCACGCATAGCAGCATGCAGGCTCATCTCCAAAGGAAGTTCGCCACTGCCACGAAGATTTGGCAGCACTGGCACTGGGTCACACTGTGCAGCGAGAGTAAAAGCAAGAGAGATTGAGATGCACTTTGCCCCAGCTTCAGCCTTGCAGAACTCTTGCACTTGGAGTTCCCAGAGAAGGTAGCGTGCGTGGAGAAGGTTTTCTCCACGTAGCCGCTTCTGTTCGCATATTTGCGCACCTCTGAGAGTCGCCCGCTTCTCTCTCGCGCTTTGCGAGCGAAGGGCGCCTAGCCGGCGAAGGTGCGTCTTCGGCGGCTGCAAAGCGAAGCGAGAGCCGGCACGGCGCCCTGCTGCTGTACTCCCCGCATTTTACTTCCAAACTGCACTAGCACGCATAGCGTCATGCAGGCGCATCTCCAAAGGATGTTTCCCGCCGCCACGAAGTTCTGGCAGTACTGGCACTGGGTCAAACTTTTCAGCGAGAGAAATAGCAAGAGAGATTGAGATGCACTTTGCCCCAGCTTCAGTCTTACAGAACTCGTGCACTTGGAGTTCCCAGAGAGGGTGGCGTGCGTGGGGAATGTTTTCTCCACGTAGCCGCTTCTGTTCGCGTTTTTGCCGCACCGCAGAGCGTCGCCCGCTTCTCTCTCGCGCTTTGCGAGCGAAGGGAGCCAAGCCGGCGAAGGTGCGTCTTCGGCGGCTGCAAAGCGAAGCGAGAGCCGGTATGGCGCCCTGCTGCTGTACTCCTCGCATTTTACTTCCAAACTGCACTAGCACGCATAGCAGCATGCAGGCTCATCTCCAAAGGATGTTTCCTGCCGCCACGAAGTTCTGGCAGCACTGGCACTCGGGACGAAAGATGCAGAGAGAGAGGGAGCTAGAGAGAGAGAAAAGAACTTCGCCGCAGCTTCAGCCTTGCAGAACTCGTGCACTTGGAGTTCCCAGAGAAGGTAGCGTGCGTGGAGAAGATTTTCTCCACGTAGCCTCTTCTGTTCTCGTTTTTGCCGCACCGCAGAGAGTCGCCCGCTTCTCTCTCGCGCTTTGCGAGCGAAGGACGCCTAGACGGCGGAGGTGCGTCTTCGGCGGCTGCAAAGCGAAGCGAGAGCCGGCACGGCGCCCTGCTGCTGTACTCCCCGCATTTTACTTCCAAACTGCTATAGGACGCATAGTAGCATGCATGCTCATCTCCAAAGGATGTCCCCTGCCGCCACGAAGATTTGGCAGCACTGGCACTGGGTCACACAGTGCAGCGAGAGAAAAAGCAAGAAAGATTGAGATGCACTTTGCCCCAGCTTCAGTCTTACAGAACTCATGCACTTGGAGTTCCCAGAGGAGGTAGCGTGCGTGGAGAAAGTTTTCTCCACGCAGCCGGTTCTGTTCGCGTTTTTGCCGCACGGCAGAGAGCCGCTTGCTTCTCTCTCGCGCTTTGCGAGCGAAGGGCGCCTAGCCGGCGAAGGTGCGTCTTCGGCGGCTGCAAAGCGAAGCGAGAGCCGGTACGGCGCCCTGCTGCTGTACTCCCCGCATTTTACTTCCAAACGGCACTAGCACGCATAGCAGCATGCAGGCTCATCTCCAAAGGATGTTTTCTCCCGCCACGAAGTTCTGGCAGCACTGGCACTCGGGACGAAATATGCAGAGAGAGAGGGAGCGAGAGAGAGAGAAAAGAACTTCGCCCCAGCTTCAGCCTTGCAGAACTCGTGCACTTGGAGTTCCCAGAGAAGGTAGCGTGTGTGGAGAAGGTTTTCTCCACGTAGCCGCTTCTGTTCGCATCTTTGCCGCACCGCAGAGCGTCGCCCGCTTCACTCTCGCGCTTTGCCTGCGAAGGACGCCTAGCCGGCGAAGGTGCGTCTTCTTCGGCAAGAAAGCGAAGCGAGAGCCGGTACGGCGCCCTGCTGCTGTGCTCCCCGCATTTGACATCCAAACTAAACCAGCACGCATAGCAGCATGCAGGCTCATCTCCAAAGGAAGTTCGCCACTGCCACGAAGATTTGGCAGCACTGGCACTGGGTCACACTGTGCAGCGAGAGTAAAAGCAAGAGAGATTGAGATGCACTTTGCCCCAGCTTCAGCCTTGCAGAACTCTTGCACTTGGAGTTCCCAGAGAAGGTAGCGTGCGTGGAGAAGGTTTTCTCCACGTAGCCGCTTCTGTTCGCATATTTGCGCACCTCTGAGAGTCGCCCGCTTCTCTCTCGCGCTTTGCGAGCGAAGGGCGCCTAGCCGGCGAAGGTGCGTCTTCGGCGGCTGCAAAGCGAAGCGAGAGCCGGCACGGCGCCCTGCTGCTGTACTCCCCGCATTTTACTTCCAAACTGCACTAGCACGCATAGCGTCATGCAGGCGCATCTCCAAAGGATGTTTCCCGCCGCCACGAAGTTCTGGCAGTACTGGCACTGGGTCAAACTTTTCAGCGAGAGAAATAGCAAGAGAGATTGAGATGCACTTTGCCCCAGCTTCAGTCTTACAGAACTCGTGCACTTGGAGTTCCCAGAGAGGGTGGCGTGCGTGGGGAATGTTTTCTCCACGTAGCCGCTTCTGTTCGCGTTTTTGCCGCACCGCAGAGCGTCGCCCGCTTCTCTCTCGCGCTTTGCGAGCGAAGGGAGCCAAGCCGGCGAAGGTGCGTCTTCGGCGGCTGCAAAGCGAAGCGAGAGCCGGTATGGCGCCCTGCTGCTGTACTCCTCGCATTTTACTTCCAAACTGCACTAGCACGCATAGCAGCATGCAGGCTCATCTCCAAAGGATGTTTCCTGCCGCCACGAAGTTCTGGCAGCACTGGCACTCGGGACGAAAGATGCAGAGAGAGAGGGAGCTAGAGAGAGAGAAAAGAACATCGCCGCAGCTTCAGCCTTGCAGAACTCGTGCACTTGGTGTTCCCAGAGAAGGTAGCGTGCGTGGAGAAGATTTTCGCCACGTAGCCTCTTCTGTTCTCGTTTTTGCCGCACCGCAGAGAGTCGCCCGCTTCTCTCTCGCGCTTTGCGAGCGAAGGACGCCTAGACGGCGGAGGTGCGTCTTCGGCGGCTGCAAAGCGAAGCGAGAGCCGGCACGGCGCCCTGCTGCTGTACTCCCCGCATTTTACTTCCAAACTGCTATAGGACGCATAGTAGCATGCATGCTCATCTCCAAAGGATGTCCCCTGCCGCCACGAAGATTTGGCAGCACTGGCACTGGGTCACACAGTGCAGCGAGAGAAAAAGCAAGAAAGATTGAGATGCACTTTGCCCCAGCTTCAGTCTTACAGAACTCATGCACTTGGAGTTCCCAGAGGAGGTAGCGTGCGTGGAGAAAGTTTTCTCCACGCAGCCGGTTCTGTTCGCGTTTTTGCCGCACGGCAGAGAGCCGCTTGCTTCTCTCTCGCGCTTTGCGAGCGAAGGGCGCCTAGCCGGCGAAGGTGCGTCTTCGGCGGCTGCAAAGCGAAGCGAGAGCCGGTACGGCGCCCTGCTGCTGTACTCCCCGCATTTTACTTCCAAACGGCACTAGCACGCATAGCAGCATGCAGGCTCATCTCCAAAGGATGTTTTCTCCCGCCACGAAGTTCTGGCAGCACTGGCACTCAAGACGAAAGATGCAGAGAGAGAGGGAGCGAGAGAGAGAGAAAAGAACTTCGCCCCAGCTTCAGCCTTGCAGAACTCGTTCACTTGGAGTTCCCAGAGAAGGTAGCGTGCGTGGAGAATGTTTTCTCCACGTAGCCGCTTCTGTTCGCATCTTTGCCGCACCGCAGAGCGCCGCCCGCTTCACTCTCGCGCTTTGCCTGCGAAGGACGCCTATCCGGCGAAGGTGCGTCTTCTTCGGCAAGAAAACGAAGCGAGAGCCAGTACGGCGCCCTGCTGCTGTGCTCCCCGCATTTGACATCCAAACTAAACCAGCACGCATAGCAGCATGCAGGCTCATCTCCAAAGGAAGTTCGCCACTGCCACGAAGATTTGGCAGCACTGGCACTGGGTCACACAGTGCAGCGAGAGAAAAAGCAAGAGAGATTGAGATGCACTTTGCCCCAGCTTCAGTCTTACAGAACTCGTGCACTTGGAGTTCCCAGAGAAGGTAGCGTGCGTGGAGAATGTTTTCTCCACGTAGCCGCTTCTGTTCGCATCTTTTCTGCACCGCAGAGCGCCGCCCGCTTCACTCTCGCGCTTTGCCTGCGAAGGACGCCTATCCGGCGAAGGTGCGTCTTCTTTGGCAAGAAAACGAAGCGAGAGCCAGTACGGCGCCCTGCTGCTGTGCTCCCCGCATTTGACATCCAAACTAAACCAGCACGCATAGCAGCATGCAGGCTCATCTCCAAAGGAAGTTCGCCACTGCCACGAAGATTTGGCAGCACTGGCACTGGGTCACACTGTGCAGCGAGAGAAAAAGGAAGAAAGATTGAGATGCACTTTGCCCCAGCTTCAGCCTTGCAGAACTCTTGCACTTGGAGTTCCCAGAGAAGGTAGCGTGCGTGGAGAAGGTTTTCTCCACGTAGCCTGTTCTGTTCGCGTTTTTGCCGCACCGCTCAGAATCGCCCGCTTCTCTCTCGCGCTTTGCGAGCGAAGGGCGCATAGACGGCGAAGGTGCGTCTTCGGCGGCTGCAAAGCGAAGCGAGAGCCGGCACGGCGCCCTGCTGCTGTGCTCGCTGCATTTCACATCCAAACTACACCAGCACGCATAGCAGCATGCAGGCTCATCTCCAAAGGAAGTTCGCCACTGCCACGAAGATTTGGCAGCACTGGCACTGGGTCACACAGTGCAGCGAGAGAAAAATCAAGAGAGATTGAGATGCACTTTGCCCCAGCTTCAGCCTTGCAGAACTCGTGCACTTGGAGTTCCCAGAGAAGGTAGCGTGCGTGGAGAAGGTTTTCTCCACGTAGCCGCTTCTGTTCGCATATTTGCGCACCTCTGAGAGTCGCCAGCTTCTCTCTCGCGCTTTGCGAGCGAAGGGCGCCTAGCCGGCGAAGGTGCGTCTTCGGCGGCTGCAAAGCGAAGCGAGAGCCGGCACGGCGCCCTGCTGCTGTACTCCCCGCATTTTACTTCCAAACTGCACTAGCACGCATAGCATCATGCAGGCGCATCTCCAGAGGATGTTTCCCGCCGCCACGAAGTTCTGGCAGTACTGGCACTGGGTCAAACTGTTCAGCGAGAGAAATAGCAAGAGAGATTGAGATGCACTTTGCCCCAGCTTCAGTCTTACAGAACTCGTGCACTTGGAGTTCCCAGAGAGGGTGGCGTGCGTGGGGAATGTTTTCTCCACGTAGCCGCTTCTGTTCGCGTTTTTGCCGCACCGCAGAGCGTCGCCCGCTTCTCTCTCGCGCTTTGCGAGCGAAGGGAGCCAAGCCGGCGAAGGTGCGTCTTCGGCGGCTGCAAAGCGAAGCGAGAGCCGGTATGGCGCCCTGCTGCTGTACTCCTCGCATTTTACTTCCAAACTGCACTAGCACGCATAGCAGCATGCAGGCTCAGCTCCAAAGGATGTTTCCTGCCGCCACGAAGTTCTGGCAGCACTGGCACTCGGGACAAAATATGCAGAGAGAGAGGGAGCGAGAGAGAGAGAAAAGAACTTCGCCGCAGCTTCAGCCTTGCAGAACTCGTGCACTTGGAGTTCCCAGAGAAGGTAGCGTGCGTGGAGAAGGTTTTCTCCACGTAGCCTCTTCTGTTCGCGTTTTTGCCGCACCGCTCAGAATCGCCCGCTTCTCTCTCGCGCTGTGCCAGCGAAGGACGCCTAGCCGGCGAAGGTGCGTCTTCGGCGGCTGCAAAGCGAAGCGAGAGCCGGTATGGCGCCCTGCTTCTTTACTCCCCGCATTTTATTTCCAAACTGCACTAGCACGCATAGCAGCATGCAGGCTCATCTCCAAAGGATGTGTCCTGCCGTCACGAAGTTCTGGCAGCCCTGGCACTCGGGACTAAATATGCAGAGAGAGAGGGAGCGAGAGAGAGAGAAAAGAACTTTGCCGCAGCTTCAGCCTTGCAGAACTCGTGCACTTGGATTTCCCAGAGAAGGTAGCATGCGTGGAGAAGGTTTTCTCCACGTAGCCGCTTCTGTTCGCATCTTTGCCGCACCGCAGAGCGCCGCCCGCTTCACTCTCGCGCTTTGCCTGCGAAGGACGCCTAGCCGGCGAAGGTGCGTCTCCTTAGGCAAGAAAGCGAAGCGAGAGCCGGTACGGCGCCCTGCTGCTGTGCTCCCCGCATTTGACATCCAAACTACACCAGCACGCATAGCAGCATGCAGGCTCATCTCCAAAGGAAGTTCGCCACTGCCACGAAGATTTGGCAGCACTGGCACTGGGTCACACTGTGCAGCGAGAGAAAAAGCAGGAGAGTTTGAGATGCACTTTGCCGCAGCTTCAGCCTTGCAGAACTCTTGCACTTGGAGTTCCCAGAGAAGGTAGCGTGCGTGGAGAAGGTTTTCTCCACGTAGCCTCTTCTGTTCGCGTTTTTGCCGCACCGCTCAGAATCGCCCGCTTCTCTCTCGCGCTTTGCGAGCGAAGGACGCCTAGCCGGCGAAGGTGAGTCTTCGGCGGCTGCAAATCGAAGCGAGAGCCGGTATGGCGCCCTGCTGCTTTACTCACCGCATTTTATTTCCAAACTGCACTAGCACGCATAGCAGCATGCAGGCTCATCTCCAAAGGATGTGTCCTGCCGCCACGAAGTTCTGGCAGCCCTGGCACTCGGGACTAAATATGCAGAGAGAGAGGGAGCTAGAGAGAGAGAAAAGAACTTCGCCGCAGCTTCAGCCTTGCAGAACTCGTGCACTTGGAGTTCCCAGAGAAGGTAGCGTGCGTGGAGAAGGTTTTCTCCACGTAGCCGCTTCTGTTCGCGTTTTTGCCGCACCGCAGAGCGCCGCCCTCTTCTCTCTCGCGCTTTGCGACCGAAGGACGCCTAGCCGGCGAAGATGCGTGTTCTTCGGCAAGAAAGCGAAGCGCGTGCCGGTACGGCGCCCTGCTGCTGTGCTCGCTGCATTTTACTTCCAAACTGCTATAGGACGCATAGTAGCATGCAGGCTCATCTCCAAAAGATGTCCCATGCTGCCACGAAGATTTCGCAGCACTGGCACTGGGTCACACTGTGCAGCGAGAGAAAAGGCAAAAGAGATTGAGATGCACTTTGCCCCAGCTTCAGTCTTACAGAACTCGTGCACTTGGAGTTCCCAGAGAAGGTAGCGTGCGTGGAGAAGGTTTTCTCCACGTAACCGCTTCTGTTCGCATATTTGCGCACAGCAGAGAGTCGCCCGCTTCTCTCTCGCGCTTTGCGAGCGAAGGACGCCTAGCCGGCGAATGTGCGTCTTCGGCGGCTGCAAAGCGAAGCGAGAGCCGGTACGGCGCCCTGCTGCTGTGCTCGCTGCATTTCACATCCAAACTACACCAGCACGCATAGCAGCATGCAGGCTCATCTCCAAAGGAATTTCGCCACTGCCACGAAGATTTGGCAGCACTGGCACTGGGTCACACAGTGCAGCGAGAGAAAAAGCAAGAGAGATTGAGATGCACATTGCCCCAGCTTCAGTCTTACAGAACTCGTGCACTTGGAGTCTCCAGAGAGGGTAGAGTGCGTGGAGAATGTTTTCTCCACGTAGCCTCTTCTGTTCTCGTTTTTGCCGCACCGCAGAGAGTCGCTCGCTTCTCTCTCGCGCTTTGCGAGCGAATGACGCCTAGACGGCGGAGGTGCGTCTTCGGCGGCTGCAAAGCGAAGCGAGAGCCGGCACGGCGCCCTGCTGCTCTACTCCCCGCATTTTACTTCCAAACTGCTATAGGACGCATAGTAGCATGCATGCTCATCTCCAAAGGATGTCCCCTGCCGCCACGAAGATTTGGCAGCACTTAACTGGGTCACACTGTGCAGCGAGAGAAAAAGCAAGAAAGATTGAGATGCACTTTGCCCCAGCTTCAGTCTTACAGAACTCATGCACTTGGAGTTCCCAGAGGAGGTAGCGTGCGTGGAGAAAGTTTTCTCCACGCAGCCTGTTCTGTTCGCGTTTTTGCCGCACGGCAGAGAGCCGCTTGCTTCTCTCTCGCGCTTTGCGAGCGAAGGGCGCCTAGCCGGCGAAGGTGCGTCTTCGGCGGCTGCAAAGCGAAGCGAGAGCCGGTACGGCGCCCTGCTGCTGTACTCCCCGCATTTTACTTCCAAACGGCACTAGCACGCATAGCAGCATGCAGGCTCATCTCCAAAGGATGTTTTCTCCCGCCACGAAGTTCTGGCAGCACTGGCACTCGGGACGAAAGATGCAGAGAGAGACGGAGCGAGAGAGAGAGAAAAGAACTTCGCCCCAGCTTCAGCCTTGCAGAACTCGTGCACTTGGAGTTCCCAGAGAAGGTAGCGTGCGTGGAGAAGGTTTTCTCCACGTAGCCGCTTCTGTTCGCGTCTTTGCCGCACCGCAGAGCGCCGCCCGCTTCACTCTCGCGCTTTGCCTGCGAAGGACGACTAGCCGGCGAAGGTGCGTCTTCTTCGGCAAGAAAGCGAAGCCAGAGCCGGTACGGCGCCCTGCTGCTGTGCTCCCCGCATTTGACATCCAAACTAAACCAGCACGCATAGCAGCATGCAGGCTCATCTCCAAAGGAAGTTCGCCACTGCCACGAAGATTTGGCAGCACTGGCACCGGGTCACACTGTGCAGCGAGAGAAAAAGCAAGAGAGATTGAGATGCACTTTGCCCCCGCTTCAGCCTTGCAGAGCTCTTGCACTTGGAGTTCCCAGAGAAGGTAGCGTGCGTGGAGAAGGTTTTCTCCACGTAGCCGCTTCTGTTCGCATATTTGCGCACCTCTGAGAGTCGCCCGCTTCTCTCTCGCGCTTTGCGAGCGAAGGGCGCCTAGCCGGCGAAGGTGCGTCTTCGGCGGCTGCAAAGCGAAGCGAGAGCCGGCACGGCGCCCTGCTGCTGTACTCCTCGCATTTTACTTCCAAACTGCACTAGCACGCATAGCATCATGCAGGCGCATCTCCAAAGGATGTTTCCCGCCGCCACGAAGTTCTGGCAGTACTGGCACTGGGTCAAACTGTTCAGCGAGAGAAATAGCAAGAGAGATTGAGATGCACTTTGCCCCAGCTTCAGTCTTACAGAACTCGTGCACATGGAGTTTCCAGAGAGGGTGGCGTGCGTGGGGAATGTTTTCTCCACGTAGCCGCTTCTGTTCGCGTTTTTGCCGCACCGCAGAGCGTCGCCCGCTTCTCTCTCGCGCTTTGCGAGCGAAGGGAGCCAAGCCGGCGAAGGTGCGTCTTCGGCGGCTGCAAAGCGAAGCGAGAGCCGGTATGGCGCCCTGCTGCTGTACTCCTCGCATTTTACTTCCAAACTGCACTAGCACGCATAGCAGCATGCAGGCTCATCTCCAAAGGATGTTTCCTGCCGCCACGAAGTTCTGGCAGCACTGGCACTCGGGACGAAAGATGCAGAGAGAGAGGGAGCTAGAGAGAGAGAAAAGAACTTCGCCGCAGTTTCAGCCTTGCAGAACTCGTGCACTTGGTGTTCCCAGAGAAGGTAGCGTGCGTGGAGAAGATTTTCTCCACGTAGCCTCTTCTGTTCTCGTTTTTGCCGCACCGCAGAGAGTCGCCCGCTTCTCTCTCGCGCTTTGCGAGCGAAGGACGCCTAGACGGCGGAGGTGCGTCTTCGGCGGCTGCAAAGCGAAGCGAGAGCCGGCACGGCGCCCTGCTGCTGTACTCCCCGCATTTTACTTCCAAACTGCTATAGGACGCATAGTAGCATGCATGCTCATCTCCAAAGGATGTCCCCTGCCGCCACGAAGATTTGGCAGCACTTAACTGGGTCACACAGTGCAGCGAGAGAAAAAGCAAGAAAGATTGAGATGCACTTTGCCCCAGCTTCAGTCTTACAGAACTCATGCACTTGGAGTTCCCAGAGGAGGTAGCGTGCGTGGAGAAAGTTTTCTCCACGCAGCCTGTTCTGTTCGCGTTTTTGCCGCACGGCAGAGAGCCGCTTGCTTCTCTCTCGCGCTTTGCGAGCGAAGGGCGCCTAGCCGGCGAAGGTGCGTCTTCGGCGGCTGCAAAGCGAAGCGAGAGCCGGTACGGCGCCCTGCTGCTGTACTCCCCGCATTTTACTTCCAAACGGCACTAGCACGCATAGCAGCATGCAGGCTCATCTCCAAAGGATGTTTTCTCCCGCCACGAAGTTCTGTCAGCACTGGCACTCGGGACAAAATATGCAGAGAGAGAGGGAGCGAGAGAGAGAGAAAAGAACTTCGCCCCAGCTTCAGCCTTGCAGAACTCGTGCACTTGGAGTTCCCAGAGAAGGTAGCGTGCGTGGAGAAGGTTTTCTCCACGTAGCCTCTTCTGTTCGCGTTTTTGCCGCACCGCTCAGAATCGCCCGCTTCTCTCTCGCGCTGTGCCAGCGAAGGACGCCTAGCCGGCGAAGGTGCGTCTTCGGCGGCTGCAAAGCGAAGCGAGAGCCGGTATGGCGCCCTGCTTCTTTACTCCCCGCATTTTATTTCCAAACTGCACTAGCACGCATAGCAGCATGCAGGCTCATCTCCAAAGGATGTGTCCTGCCGTCACGAAGTTCTGGCAGCCCTGGCACTCGGGACTAAATATGCAGAGAGAGAGGGAGCGAGAGAGAGAGAAAAGAACTTTGCCGCAGCTTCAGCCTTGCAGAACTCGTGCACTTGGATTTCCCAGAGAAGGTAGCATGCGTGGAGAAGGTTTTCTCCACGTAGCCGCTTCTGTTCGCATCTTTGCCGCACCGCAGAGCGCCGCCCGCTTCACTCTCGCGCTTTGCCTGCGAAGGACGCCTAGCCGGCGAAGGTGCGTCTCCTTAGGCAAGAAAGCGAAGCGAGAGCCGGTACGGCGCCCTGCTGCTGTGCTCCCCGCATTTGACATCCAAACTACACCAGCACGCATAGCAGCATGCAGGCTCATCTCCAAAGGAAGTTCGCCACTGCCACGAAGATTTGGCAGCACTGGCACTGGGTCACACTGTGCAGCGAGAGAAAAAGCAGGAGAGTTTGAGATGCACTTTGCCGCAGCTTCAGCCTTGCAGAACTCTTGCACTTGGAGTTCCCAGAGAAGGTAGCGTGCGTGGAGAAGGTTTTCTCCACGTAGCCTCTTCTGTTCGCGTTTTTGCCGCACCGCTCAGAATCGCCCGCTTCTCTCTCGCGCTTTGCGAGCGAAGGACGCCTAGCCGGCGAAGGTGAGTCTTCGGCGGCTGCAAATCGAAGCGAGAGCCGGTATGGCGCCCTGCTGCTTTACTCACCGCATTTTATTTCCAAACTGCACTAGCACGCATAGCAGCATGCAGGCTCATCTCCAAAGGATGTGTCCTGCCGCCACGAAGTTCTGGCAGCCCTGGCACTCGGGACTAAATATGCAGAGAGAGAGGGAGCTAGAGAGAGAGAAAAGAACTTCGCCGCAGCTTCAGCCTTGCAGAACTCGTGCACTTGGAGTTCCCAGAGAAGGTAGCGTGCGTGGAGAAGGTTTTCTCCACGTAGCCGCTTCTGTTCGCGTTTTTGCCGCACCGCAGAGCGCCGCCCTCTTCTCTCTCGCGCTTTGCGACCGAAGGACGCCTAGCCGGCGAAGATGCGTGTTCTTCGGCAAGAAAGCGAAGCGCGTGCCGGTACGGCGCCCTGCTGCTGTGCTCGCTGCATTTTACTTCCAAACTGCTATAGGACGCATAGTAGCATGCAGGCTCATCTCCAAAAGATGTCCCATGCTGCCACGAAGATTTCGCAGCACTGGCACTGGGTCACACTGTGCAGCGAGAGAAAAGGCAAAAGAGATTGAGATGCACTTTGCCCCAGCTTCAGTCTTACAGAACTCGTGCACTTGGAGTTCCCAGAGAAGGTAGCGTGCGTGGAGAAGGTTTTCTCCACGTAACCGCTTCTGTTCGCATATTTGCGCACAGCAGAGAGTCGCCCGCTTCTCTCTCGCGCTTTGCGAGCGAAGGACGCCTAGCCGGCGAATGTGCGTCTTCGGCGGCTGCAAAGCGAAGCGAGAGCCGGTACGGCGCCCTGCTGCTGTGCTCGCTGCATTTCACATCCAAACTACACCAGCACGCATAGCAGCATGCAGGCTCATCTCCAAAGGAATTTCGCCACTGCCACGAAGATTTGGCAGCACTGGCACTGGGTCACACAGTGCAGCGAGAGAAAAAGCAAGAGAGATTGAGATGCACATTGCCCCAGCTTCAGTCTTACAGAACTCGTGCACTTGGAGTCTCCAGAGAGGGTAGAGTGCGTGGAGAATGTTTTCTCCACGTAGCCTCTTCTGTTCTCGTTTTTGCCGCACCGCAGAGAGTCGCTCGCTTCTCTCTCGCGCTTTGCGAGCGAATGACGCCTAGACGGCGGAGGTGCGTCTTCGGCGGCTGCAAAGCGAAGCGAGAGCCGGCACGGCGCCCTGCTGCTCTACTCCCCGCATTTTACTTCCAAACTGCTATAGGACGCATAGTAGCATGCATGCTCATCTCCAAAGGATGTCCCCTGCCGCCACGAAGATTTGGCAGCACTTAACTGGGTCACACTGTGCAGCGAGAGAAAAAGCAAGAAAGATTGAGATGCACTTTGCCCCAGCTTCAGTCTTACAGAACTCATGCACTTGGAGTTCCCAGAGGAGGTAGCGTGCGTGGAGAAAGTTTTCTCCACGCAGCCTGTTCTGTTCGCGTTTTTGCCGCACGGCAGAGAGCCGCTTGCTTCTCTCTCGCGCTTTGCGAGCGAAGGGCGCCTAGCCGGCGAAGGTGCGTCTTCGGCGGCTGCAAAGCGAAGCGAGAGCCGGTACGGCGCCCTGCTGCTGTACTCCCCGCATTTTACTTCCAAACGGCACTAGCACGCATAGCAGCATGCAGGCTCATCTCCAAAGGATGTTTTCTCCCGCCACGAAGTTCTGGCAGCACTGGCACTCGGGACGAAAGATGCAGAGAGAGACGGAGCGAGAGAGAGAGAAAAGAACTTCGCCCCAGCTTCAGCCTTGCAGAACTCGTGCACTTGGAGTTCCCAGAGAAGGTAGCGTGCGTGGAGAAGGTTTTCTCCACGTAGCCGCTTCTGTTCGCGTCTTTGCCGCACCGCAGAGCGCCGCCCGCTTCACTCTCGCGCTTTGCCTGCGAAGGACGACTAGCCGGCGAAGGTGCGTCTTCTTCGGCAAGAAAGCGAAGCCAGAGCCGGTACGGCGCCCTGCTGCTGTGCTCCCCGCATTTGACATCCAAACTAAACCAGCACGCATAGCAGCATGCAGGCTCATCTCCAAAGGAAGTTCGCCACTGCCACGAAGATTTGGCAGCACTGGCACCGGGTCACACTGTGCAGCGAGAGAAAAAGCAAGAGAGATTGAGATGCACTTTGCCCCCGCTTCAGCCTTGCAGAGCTCTTGCACTTGGAGTTCCCAGAGAAGGTAGCGTGCGTGGAGAAGGTTTTCTCCACGTAGCCGCTTCTGTTCGCATATTTGCGCACCTCTGAGAGTCGCCCGCTTCTCTCTCGCGCTTTGCGAGCGAAGGGCGCCTAGCCGGCGAAGGTGCGTCTTCGGCGGCTGCAAAGCGAAGCGAGAGCCGGCACGGCGCCCTGCTGCTGTACTCCTCGCATTTTACTTCCAAACTGCACTAGCACGCATAGCATCATGCAGGCGCATCTCCAAAGGATGTTTCCCGCCGCCACGAAGTTCTGGCAGTACTGGCACTGGGTCAAACTGTTCAGCGAGAGAAATAGCAAGAGAGATTGAGATGCACTTTGCCCCAGCTTCAGTCTTACAGAACTCGTGCACATGGAGTTTCCAGAGAGGGTGGCGTGCGTGGGGAATGTTTTCTCCACGTAGCCGCTTCTGTTCGCGTTTTTGCCGCACCGCAGAGCGTCGCCCGCTTCTCTCTCGCGCTTTGCGAGCGAAGGGAGCCAAGCCGGCGAAGGTGCGTCTTCGGCGGCTGCAAAGCGAAGCGAGAGCCGGTATGGCGCCCTGCTGCTGTACTCCTCGCATTTTACTTCCAAACTGCACTAGCACGCATAGCAGCATGCAGGCTCATCTCCAAAGGATGTTTCCTGCCGCCACGAAGTTCTGGCAGCACTGGCACTCGGGACGAAAGATGCAGAGAGAGAGGGAGCTAGAGAGAGAGAAAAGAACTTCGCCGCAGTTTCAGCCTTGCAGAACTCGTGCACTTGGTGTTCCCAGAGAAGGTAGCGTGCGTGGAGAAGATTTTCGCCACGTAGCCTCTTCTGTTCTCGTTTTTGCCGCACCGCAGAGAGTCGCCCGCTTCTCTCTCGCGCTTTGCGAGCGAAGGACGCCTAGACGGCGGAGGTGCGTCTTCGGCGGCTGCAAAGCGAAGCGAGAGCCGGCACGGCGCCCTGCTGCTGTACTCCCCGCATTTTACTTCCAAACTGCTATAGGACGCATAGTAGCATGCATGCTCATCTCCAAAGGATGTCCCCTGCCGCCACGAAGATTTGGCAGCACTTAACTGGGTCACACAGTGCAGCGAGAGAAAAAGCAAGAAAGATTGAGATGCACTTTGCCCCAGCTTCAGTCTTACAGAACTCATGCACTTGGAGTTCCCAGAGGAGGTAGCGTGCGTGGAGAAAGTTTTCTCCACGCAGCCTGTTCTGTTCGCGTTTTTGCCGCACGGCAGAGAGCCGCTTGCTTCTCTCTCGCGCTTTGCGAGCGAAGGGCGCCTAGCCGGCGAAGGTGCGTCTTCGGCGGCTGCAAAGCGAAGCGAGAGCCGGTACGGCGCCCTGCTGCTGTACTCCCCGCATTTTACTTCCAAACGGCACTAGCACGCATAGCAGCATGCAGGCTCATCTCCAAAGGATGTTTTCTCCCGCCACGAAGTTCTGTCAGCACTGGCACTCAAGACGAAAGATGCAGAGAGAGAGGGAGCGAGAGAGAGAGAAAAGAACTTCGCCCCAGCTTCAGCCTTGCAGAACTCGTGCACGTGGAGTTCCCAGAGAAGGTAGCGTGCGTGGAGAAGGATTTCTCCACGTAGCCGCTTCTGTTCGCATCTTTGCCGCACCGCAGAGCGCCGCCCGCTTCACTCTAGCGCTTTGCCTGCGAAGGACGCCTAGCCGGCGAAGGTGCGTCTTCTTCGGCAAGAAAACGAAGCGAGAGCCGGTACGGCGCCCTGCTGCTGTGCTCCCCGCATTTGACATCCAAACTAAACCAACACGCATAGCAGCATGCAGGCTCATCCCCAAAGGAAGTTCGCCACTGCCACGAAGATTTGGCAGCACTGGCACTGGGTCACACTGTGCAGCGAGAGTAAAAGCAAGAGAGATTGAGATGCACTTTGCCCCAGCTTCAGCCTTGCAGAACTCTTGCACATGGAGTTCCCAGAGAAGGTAGCGTGCGTGGAGAAGGTTTTCTCCACGTAGCCTCTTCTGTTCGCGTTTTTGCCGCACCGCTCAGAATCGCCCGCTTCTCTCTCGCGCTTTGCGAGCGAAGGGCGCCTAGCCGGCGAAGGTGCGTCTTCGGCGGCTGCAAAGCGAAGCGAGAGCCGGCACGGCGCCCTGCTGCTGTGCTCGCTGCATTTCACATCCAAACTACACCAGCACGCATAGCAGCATGCAGGCTCATCTCCAAAGGAAGTTCGCCACTGCCACGAAGATTTGGCAGCACTGGCACTGGGTCACACAGTGCAGCGAGAGAAAAAGCAAGAGAGATTGAGATGCACTTTGCCCCAGCTTCAGTCTTACAGAACTCGTGCACTTGGAGTTCCCAGAGAAGGTAGCGTGCGTGGAGAAGGTTTTCTCCACGTAGCCGCTTCTGTTCGCATATTTGCGCACCTCTGAGAGTCGCCAGCTTCTCTCTCGCGCTTTGCGAGCGAAGGGCGCCTAGCCGGCGAAGGTGCGTCTTCGGCGGCTGCAAAGCGAAGCGAGAGCCGGCACGGCGCCCTGCTGCTGTACTCCCCGCATTTTACTTCCAAACTGCACTAGCACGCATAGCATCATGCAGGCGCATCTCCAGAGGATGTTTCCCGCCGCCACGAAGTTCTTGCAGTACTGGCACTGGGTCAAACTGTTCAGCGAGAGAAATAGCAAGAGAGATTGAGATGCACTTTGCCCCAGCTTCAGTCTTACAGAACTCGTGCACTTGGAGTTCCCAGAGAGGGTGGCGTGCGTGGGGAATGTTTTCTCCACGTAGCCGCTTCTGTTCGCGTTTTTGCCGCACCGCAGAGCGTCGCCCGCTTCTCTCTCGCGCTTTGCGAGCGAAGGGAGCCAAGCCGGCGAAGGTGCGTCTTCGGCGGCTGCAAAGCGAAGCGAGAGCCGGTATGGCGCCCTGCTGCTGTACTCCTCGCATTTTACTTCCAAACTGCGCTAGCACGCATAGCAGCATGCAGGCTCAGCTCCAAAGGATGTTTCCTGCCGCCACGAAGTTCTGGCAGCACTGGCACTCGGGACAAAATATGCAGAGAGAGAGGGAGCGAGAGAGAGAGAAAAGAACTTCGCCGCAGCTTCAGCCTTGCAGAACTCGTGCACTTGGAGTTCCCAGAGAAGGTAGCGTGCGTGGAGAAGGTTTTCTCCACGTAGCCGCTTCTGTTCGCGTTTTTGCCGCACCGCTCAGAATCGCCCGCTTCTCTCTCGCGCTGTGCCAGCGAAGGACGCCTAGCCGGCGAAGGTGCGTCTTCGGCGGCTGCAAAGCGAAGCGAGAGCCGGTATGGCGCCCTGCTGCTTTACTCCCCGCATTTTATTTCCAAACTGCACTAGCACGCATAGCAGCATGCAGGCTCATCTCCAAAGGATGTGTCCTGCCGCCACGAAGTTCTGGCAGCCCTGGCACTCGGGACTAAATATGCAGAGAGAGAGGGAGCGAGAGAGAGAGAAAAGAACTTTGCCGCAGCTTCAGCCTTGCAGAACTCGTGCACTTGGAGTTCCCAGAGAAGGTAGCATGCGTGGAGAAGGTTTTCTCCACGTAGCCGCTTCTGTTCGCATCTTTGCCGCACCGCAGAGCGCCGCCCGCTTCACTCTCGCGCTTTGCCTGCGAAGGACGCCTAGCCGGCGAAGGTGCGTCTCCTTCGGCAAGAAAGCGAAGCGAGAGCCGGTACGGCGCCCTGCTGCTGTGCTCCCCGCATTTGACATCCAAACTACACCAGCACGCATAGCAGCATGCAGGCTCATCTCCAAAGGAAGTTCGCCACTGCCACGAAGATTTGGCAGCACTGGCACTGGGTCACACTGCAGCGAGAGAAAAAGCAAGAGAGATTGAGATGCACTTTGCCCCCGCTTCAGCCTTGCAGAACTCTTGCACTTGGAGTTCCCAGAGAAGGTAGCGTGCGTGGAGAAGGTTTTCTCCACGTAGCCGCTTCTGTTCGCGTCTTTGCCGCACCGCAGAGCGCCGCCCTCTTCTCTCTCGCGCTTTGCGAGCGAAGGACGCCTAGCCGGCGAAGGTGCGTGTTCTTCGTCAAGAAAGCGAAGCGCGTGCCGGTACGGCGCCCTGCTGCTGTGCTCGGTGCCTTTTACTTCCAAACTGCTATAGGACGCATAGTAGCATGCAGGCTCATCTCCAAAAGATGTCCCATGCTGCCACGAAGATTTCGCAGCACTGGCACTGGGTCACACTGTGCAGCGAGAGAAAAGGCAAAAGAGATTGAGATGCACTTTGCCCCAGCTTAAGTCTTACAGAACTCGTGCACTTGGAGTTCCCAGAGAAGGTAGCGTGCGTGGAGAAGGTTTTCTCCACGTAACCGCTTCTGTTCGCATATTTGCGCACCGCAGAGAGTCGCCCGCTTCTCTCTCGCGCTTTGCGAGCGAAGGACGCCTAGCCGGCGAAGGTGCGTCTTCGGCGGCTGCAAAGCGAAGCGAGAGCCGGTACGGCGCCCTGCTGCTGTGCTCGCTGCATTTCACATCCAAACTACACCAGCACGCATAGCAGCATGCAGGCTCATCTCCAAAGGAATTTCGCCACTGCCACGAAGATTTGGAAGCACTGGCACTGGGTCACACAGTGCAGCGAGAGAAAAAGCAAGAGAGATTGAGATGCACATTGCCCCAGCTTCAGTCTTACAGAACTCGTGCACTTGGAGTTCCCAGAGGAGGTAGCGTGCGTGGAGAAAGTTTTCTCCACGCAGCCTGTTCTGTTCGCGTTTTTGCCGCACGGCAGAGAGCCGCTTGCTTCTCTCTCGCGCTTTGCGAGCGAAGGGCGCCTAGCCGGCGAAGGTGCGTCTTCGGCGGCTGCAAAGCGAAGCGAGAGCCGGTACGGCGCCCTGCTGCTGTACTCCCCGCATTTTACTTCCAAACGGCACTAGCACGCATAGCAGCATGCAGGCTCATCTCCAAAGGATGTTTTCTCCCGCCACGAAGTTCTGGCAGCACTGGCACTCGGGACGAAATATGCAGAGAGAGAGGGAGCGAGAGAGAGAAAAGAACTTCGCCCCAGCTTCAGCCTTGCAGAACTCGTGCACTTGGAGTTCCCAGAGAAGGTAGCGTGTGTGGAGAAGGTTTTCTCCACGTAGCCGCTTCTGTTCGCATCTTTGCCGCACCGCAGAGCGCCGCCCGCTTCACTCTCGCGCTTTGCCTGCGAAGGACGCCTAGCCGGCGAAGGTGCGTCTTCTTCGGCAAGAAAGCGAAGCGAGAGCTGGTACGGCGCCCTGCTGCTGTGCTCCCCGCATTTGACATCCAAACTAAACCAGCACGCATAGCAGCATGCAGGCTCATCTCCAAAGGAAGTTCGCCACTGCCACGAAGATTTGGCAGCACTGGCACTGGGTCACACTGTGCAGCGAGAGTAAAAGCAAGAGAGATTGAGATGCACTTTGCCCCAGCTTCAGCCTTGCAGAACTCTTGCACTTGGAGTTCCCAGAGAAGGTAGCGTGCGTGGAGAAGGTTTTCTCCACGTAGCCGCTTCTGTTCGCATATTTGCGCACCTCTGAGAGTCGCCCGCTTCTCTCTCGCGCTTTGCGAGCGAAGGGCGCCTAGCCGGCGAAGGTGCGTCTTCGGCGGCTGCAAAGCGAAGCGAGAGCCGGCACGGCGCCCTGCTGCTGTACTCCCCGCATTTTACTTCCAAACTGCACTAGCACGCATAGCGTCATGCAGGCGCATCTCCAAAGGATGTTTCCCGCCGCCACGAAGTTCTGGCAGTACTGGCACTGGGTCAAACTTTTCAGCGAGAGAAATAGCAAGAGAGATTGAGATGCACTTTGCCCCAGCTTCAGTCTTACAGAACTCGTGCACTTGGAGTTCCCAGAGAGGGTGGCGTGCGTGGGGAATGTTTTCTCCACGTAGCCGCTTCTGTTCGCGTTTTTGCCGCACCGCAGAGCGTCGCCCGCTTCTCTCTCGCGCTTTGCGAGCGAAGGGAGCCAAGTCGGCGAAGGTGCGTCTTCGGCGGCTGCAAAGCGAAGCGAGAGCCGGTATGGCGCCCTGCTGCTGTACTCCTCGCATTTTACTTCCAAACTGCACTAGCACGCATAGCAGCATGCAGGCTCATCTCCAAAGGATGTTTCCTGCCGCCACGAAGTTCTGGCAGCACTGGCACTCGGGACGAAAGATGCAGAGAGAGAGGGAGCTAGAGAGAGAGAAAAGAACTTCGCCGCAGCTTCAGCCTTGCAGAACTCGTGCACTTGGAGTTCCCAGAGAAGGTAGCGTGCGTGGAGAAGATTTTCTCCACGTAGCCTCTTCTGTTCTCGTTTTTGCCGCACCGCAGAGAGTCGCCCGCTTCTCTCTCGCGCTTTGCGAGCGAAGGACGCCTAGACGGCGGAGGTGCGTCTTCGGCGGCTGCAAAGCGAAGCGAGAGCCGGCACGGCGCCCTGCTGCTGTACTCCCCGCATTTTACTTCCAAACTGCTATAGGACGCATAGTAGCATGCATGCTCATCTCCAAAGGATGTCCCCTGCCGCCACGAAGATTTGGCAGCACTTAACTGGGTCACACAGTGCAGCGAGAGAAAAAGCAAGAAAGATTGAGATGCACTTTGCCCCAGCTTCAGTCTTACAGAACTCATGCACTTGGAGTTCCCAGAGGAGGTAGCGTGCGTGGAGAAAGTTTTCTCCACGCAGCCTGTTCTGTTCGCGTTTTTGCCGCACGGCAGAGAGCCGCTTGCTTCTCTCTCGCGCTTTGCGAGCGAAGGGCGCCTAGCCGGCGAAGGTGCGTCTTCGGCGGCTGCAAAGCGAAGCGAGAGCCGGTACGGCGCCCTGCTGCTGTACTCCCCGCATTTTACTTCCAAACGGCACTAGCACGCATAGCAGCATGCAGGCTCATCTCCAAAGGATGTTTTCTCCCGCCACGAAGTTCTGGCAGCACTGGCACTCGGGACGAAATATGCAGAGAGAGAGGGAGCGAGAGAGAGAGAAAAGAACTTCGCCCCAGCTTCAGCCTTGCAGAACTCGTGCACTTGGAGTTCCCAGAGAAGGTAGCGTGTGTGGAGAAGGTTTTCTCCACGTAGCCGCTTCTGTTCGCATCTTTGCCGCACCGCAGAGCGCCGCCCGCTTCACTCTCGCGCTTTGCCTGCGAAGGACGCCTAGCCGGCGAAGGTGCGTCTTCTTCGGCAAGAAAGCGAAGCGAGAGCCGGTACGGCGCCCTGCTGCTGTGCTCCCCGCATTTGACATCCAAACTAAACCAGCACGCATAGCAGCATGCAGGCTCATCTCCAAAGGAAGTTCGCCACTGCCACGAAGATTTGGCAGCACTGGCACTGGGTCACACTGTGCAGCGAGAGTAAAAGCAAGAGAGATTGAGATGCACTTTGCCCCAGCTTCAGCCTTGCAGAACTCTTGCACTTGGAGTTCCCAGAGAAGGTAGCGTGCGTGGAGAAGGTTTTCTCCACGTAGCCGCTTCTGTTCGCATATTTGCGCACCTCTGAGAGTCGCCCGCTTCTCTCTCGCGCTTTGCGAGCGAAGGGCGCCTAGCCGGCGAAGGTGCGTCTTCGGCGGCTGCAAAGCGAAGCGAGAGCCGGCACGGCGCCCTGCTGCTGTACTCCCCGCATTTTACTTCCAAACTGCACTAGCACGCATAGCGTCATGCAGGCGCATCTCCAAAGGATGTTTCCCGCCGCCACGAAGTTCTGGCAGTACTGGCACTGGGTCAAACTTTTCAGCGAGAGAAATAGCAAGAGAGATTGAGATGCACTTTGCCCCAGCTTCAGCCTTACAGAACTCGTGCACTTGGAGTTCCCAGAGAGGGTGGCGTGCGTGGGGAATGTTTTCTCCACGTAGCCGCTTCTGTTCGCGTTTTTGCCGCACCGCAGAGCGTCGCCCGCTTCTCTCTCGCGCTTTGCGAGCGAAGGGAGCCAAGCCGGCGAAGGTGCGTCTTCGGCGGCTGCAAAGCGAAGCGAGAGCCGGTATGGCGCCCTGCTGCTGTACTCCTCGCATTTTACTTCCAAACTGCACTAGCACGCATAGCAGCATGCAGGCTCATCTCCAAAGGATGTTTCCTGCCGCCACGAAGTTCTGGCAGCACTGGCACTCGGGACGAAAGATGCAGAGAGAGAGGGAGCTAGAGAGAGAGAAAAGAACTTCGCCGCAGCTTCAGCCTTGCAGAACTCGTGCACTTGGAGTTCCCAGAGAAGGTAGCGTGCGTGGAGAAGATTTTCTCCACGTAGCCTCTTCTGTTCTCGTTTTTGCCGCACCGCAGAGAGTCGCCCGCTTCTCTCTCGCGCTTTGCGAGCGAAGGACGCCTAGACGGCGGAGGTGCGTCTTCGGCGGCTGCAAAGCGAAGCGAGAGCCGGCACGGCGCCCTGCTGCTGTACTCCCCGCATTTTACTTCCAAACTGCTATAGGACGCATAGTAGCATGCATGCTCATCTCCAAAGGATGTCCCCTGCCGCCACGAAGATTTGGCAGCACTGGCACTGGGTCACACAGTGCAGCGAGAGAAAAAGCAAGAAAGATTGAGATGCACTTTGCCCCAGCTTCAGTCTTACAGAACTCATGCACTTGGAGTTCCCAGAGGAGGTAGCGTGCGTGGAGAAAGTTTTCTCCACGCAGCCGGTTCTGTTCGCGTTTTTGCCGCACCGCTCAGAATCGCCCGCTTCTCTCTCGCGCTTTGCGAGCGAAGGGCGCATAGACGGCGAAGGTGCGTCTTCGGCGGCTGCAAAGCGAAGCGAGAGCCGGCACGGCGCCCTGCTGCTGTGCTCGCTGCATTTCACATCCAAACTACACCAGCACGCATAGCAGCATGCAGGCTCATCTCCAAAGGAAGTTCGCCACTGCCACGAAGATTTGGCAGCACTGGCACTGGGTCACACAGTGCAGCGAGAGAAAAAGCAAGAGAGATTGAGATGCACTTTGCCCCAGCTTCAGCCTTGCAGAACTCGTGCACTTGGAGTTCCCAGAGAAGGTAGCGTGCGTGGAGAAGGTTTTCTCCACGTAGCCGCTTCTGTTCGCATATTTGCGCACCTCTGAGAGTCGCCCGCTTCTCTCTCGCGCTTTGCGAGCGAAGGGCGCCTAGCCGGCGAAGGTGCGTCTTCGGCGGCTGCAAAGCGAAGCGAGAGCCGGCACGGCGCCCTGCTGCTGTACTCCCCGCATTTTACTTCCAAACTGCACTAGCACGCATAGCATCATGCAGGCGCATCTCCAAAAGATGTTTCCCGCCGCCACGAAGTTCTGGCAGTACTGGCACTGGGTCAAACTGTTCAGCGAGAGAAATAGCAAGAGAGATTGAGATGCACTTTGCCCCAGCTTCAGTCTTACAGAACTCGTGCACTTGGAGTTCCCAGAGAGGGTGGCGTGCGTGGGGAATGTTTTCTCCACGTAGCCGCTTCTGTTCGCGTTTTTGCCGCACCGCAGAGCGTCGCCCGCTTCTCTCTCGCGCTTTGCGAGCGAAGGGAGCCAAGCCGGCGAAGGTGCGTCTTCGGCGGCTGCAAAGCGAAGCGAGAGCCGGTATGGCGCCCTGCTGCTGTACTCCTCGCATTTTACTTCCAAACTGCACTAGCACGCATAGCAGCATGCAGGCTCAGCTCCAAAGGATGTTTCCTGCCGCCACGAAGTTCTGGCAGCACTGGCACTCGGGACAAAATATGCAGAGAGAGAGGGAGCGAGAGAGAGAGAAAAGAACTTCGCCGCAGCTTCAGCCTTGCAGAACTCGTGCACTTGGAGTTCCCAGAGAAGGTAGCGTGCGTGGAGAAGGTTTTCTCCACGTAGCCTCTTCTGTTCGCGTTTTTGCCGCACCGCTCAGAATCGCCCGCTTCTCTCTCGCGCTTTGCCAGCGAAGGACGCCTAGCCGGCGAAGGTGCGTCTTCGGCGGCTGCAAAGCGAAGCGAGAGCCGGTATGGCGCCCTGCTTCTTTACTCCCCGCATTTTATTTCCAAACTGCACTAGCACGCATAGCAGCATGCAGGCTCATCTCCAAAGGATGTGTCCTGCCGCCACGAAGTTCTGGCAGCCCTGGCACTCGGGACTAAATATGCAGAGAGAGAGGGAGCGAGAGAGAGAGAAAAGAACTTTGCCGCAGCTTCAGCCTTGCAGAACTCGTGCACTTGGAGTTCCCAGAGAAGGTAGCATGCGTGGAGAAGGTTTTCTCCACGTAGCCGCTTCTGTTCGCATCTTTGCCGCACCGCAGAGCGCCGCCCGCTTCACTCTCGCGCTTTGCCTGCGAAGGACGCCTAGCCGGCGAAGGTGCGTCTCCTTAGGCAAGAAAGCGAAGCGAGAGCCGGTACGGCGCCCTGCTGCTGTGCTCCCCGCATTTGACATCCAAACTACACCAGCACGCATAGCAGCATGCAGGCTCATCTCCAAAGGAAGTTCGCCACTGCCACGAAGATTTGGCAGCACTGGCACTGGGTCACACTGTGCAGCGAGAGAAAAAGCAGGAGAGTTTGAGATGCACTTTGCCGCAGCTTCAGCCTTGCAGAACTCTTGCACTTGGAGTTCCCAGAGAAGGTAGCGTGCGTGGAGAAGGTTTTCTCCACGTAGCCTCTTCTGTTCGCGTTTTTGCCGCACCGCTCAGAATCGCCCGCTTCTCTCTCGCGCTTTGCGAGCGAAGGACGCCTAGCCGGCGAAGGTGAGTCTTCGGCGGCTGCAAATCGAAGCGAGAGCCGGTATGGCGCCCTGCTGCTTTACTCACCGCATTTTATTTCCAAACTGCACTAGCACGCATAGCAGCATGCAGGCTCATCTCCAAAGGATGTGTCCTGCCGCCACGAAGTTCTGGCAGCCCTGGCACTCGGGACTAAATATGCAGAGAGAGAGGGAGCTAGAGAGAGAGAAAAGAACTTCGCCGCAGCTTCAGCCTTGCAGAACTCGTGCACTTGGAGTTCCCAGAGAAGGTAGCGTGCGTGGAGAAGGTTTTCTCCACGTAGCCGCTTCTGTTCGCGTCTTTGCCGCACCGCAGAGCGCCGCCCTCTTCTCTCTCGCGCTTTGCGACCGAAGGACGCCTAGCCGGCGAAGATGCGTGTTCTTCGGCAAGAAAGCGAAGCGCGTGCCGGTACGGCGCCCTGCTGCTGTGCTCGCTGCATTTTACTTCCAAACTGCTATAGGACGCATAGTAGCATGCAGGCTCATCTCCAAAAGATGTCCCATGCTGCCACGAAGATTTCGCAGCACTGGCACTGGGTCACACTGTGCAGCGAGAGAAAAGGCAAAAGAGATTGAGATGCACTTTGCCCCAGCTTCAGTCTTACAGAACTCGTGCACTTGGAGTTCCCAGAGAAGGTAGCGTGCGTGGAGAAGGTTTTCTCCACGTAACCGCTTCTGTTCGCATATTTGCGCACAGCAGAGAGTCGCCCGCTTCTCTCTCGCGCTTTGCGAGCGAAGGACGCCTAGCCGGCGAATGTGCGTCTTCGGCGGCTGCAAAGCGAAGCGAGAGCCGGTACGGCGCCCTGCTGCTGTGCTCGCTGCATTTCACATCCAAACTACACCAGCACGCATAGCAGCATGCAGGCTCATCTCCAAAGGAATTTCGCCACTGCCACGAAGATTTGGCAGCACTGGCACTGGGTCACACAGTGCAGCGAGAGAAAAAGCAAGAGAGATTGAGATGCACATTGCCCCAGCTTCAGTCTTACAGAACTCGTGCACTTGGAGTCTCCAGAGAGGGTAGAGTGCGTGGAGAATGTTTTCTCCACGTAGCCTCTTCTGTTCGCGTTTTTGCCGCACCTCTGAGAGTCGCCCGCTTCTCTCTCGCGCTTTGCGAGCGAAGGGCGCCTAGCCGGCGAAGGTGCGTCTTCGGCGGCTGCAAAGCGAAGCGAGAGCCGGCACGGCGCCCTGCTGTTGTACTCCCCGCATTTTACTTCCAAACTTCACTAGCACGCATAGCAGCATGCAGGCTCATCTCCAAAGGATGTTTCCTGCCGCCACGAAGTTCTGGCAGCACTGGCACTCGGGACGAAAGATGCAGAGAGAGAGGGAGCTAGAGAGAGAGAAAAGAACTTCGCCGCAGCTTCAGCCTTGCAGAACTCGTGCACATGGAGTTCCCAGAGAAGGTAGCGTGCGTGGAGAAGATTTTCTCCACGTAGCCTCTTCTGTTCTCGTTTTTGCCGCACCGCAGAGAGTCGCCCGCTTCTCTCTCGCGCTTTGCGAGCGAAGGACGCCTAGACGGCGGAGGTGCGTCTTCGGCGGCTGCAAAGCGAAGCGAGAGCCGGCACGGCGCCCTGCTGCTCTACTCCCCGCATTTTACTTCCAAACTGCTATAGGACGCATAGTAGCATGCATGCTCATCTCCAAAGGATGTCCCCTGCCGCCACGAAGATTTGGCAGCACTTAACTGGGTCACACTGTGCAGCGAGAGAAAAAGCAAGAAAGATTGAGATGCACTTTGCCCCAGCTTCAGTCTTACAGAACTCATGCACTTGGAGTTCCCAGAGGAGGTAGCGTGCGTGGAGAAAGTTTTCTCCACGCAGCCTGTTCTGTTCGCGTTTTTGCCGCACGGCAGAGAGCCGCTTGCTTCTCTCTCGCGCTTTGCGAGCGAAGGGCGCCTAGCCGGCGAAGGTGCGTCTTCGGCGGCTGCAAAGCGAAGCGAGAGCCGGTACGGCGCCCTGCTGCTGTACTCCCCGCATTTTACTTCCAAACGGCACTAGCACGCATAGCAGCATGCAGGCTCATCTCCAAAGGATGTTTTCTCCCGCCACGAAGTTCTGGCAGCACTGGCACTCGGGACGAAAGATGCAGAGAGAGACGGAGCGAGAGAGAGAGAAAAGAACTTCGCCCCAGCTTCAGCCTTGCAGAACTCGTGCACTTGGAGTTCCCAGAGAAGGTAGCGTGCGTGGAGAAGGTTTTCTCCACGTAGCCGCTTCTGTTCGCGTCTTTGCCGCACCGCAGAGCGCCGCCCGCTTCACTCTCGCGCTTTGCCTGCGAAGGACGACTAGCCGGCGAAGGTGCGTCTTCTTCGGCAAGAAAGCGAAGCCAGAGCCGGTACGGCGCCCTGCTGCTGTGCTCCCCGCATTTGACATCCAAACTAAACCAGCACGCATAGCAGCATGCAGGCTCATCTCCAAAGGAAGTTCGCCACTGCCACGAAGATTTGGCAGCACTGGCACCGGGTCACACTGTGCAGCGAGAGAAAAAGCAAGAGAGATTGAGATGCACTTTGCCCCCGCTTCAGCCTTGCAGAGCTCTTGCACTTGGAGTTCCCAGAGAAGGTAGCGTGCGTGGAGAAGGTTTTCTCCACGTAGCCGCTTCTGTTCGCATATTTGCGCACCTCTGAGAGTCGCCCGCTTCTCTCTCGCGCTTTGCGAGCGAAGGGCGCCTAGCCGGCGAAGGTGCGTCTTCGGCGGCTGCAAAGCGAAGCGAGAGCCGGCACGGCGCCCTGCTGCTGTACTCCTCGCATTTTACTTCCAAACTGCACTAGCACGCATAGCATCATGCAGGCGCATCTCCAAAGGATGTTTCCCGCCGCCACGAAGTTCTGGCAGTACTGGCACTGGGTCAAACTGTTCAGCGAGAGAAATAGCAAGAGAGATTGAGATGCACTTTGCCCCAGCTTCAGTCTTACAGAACTCGTGCACATGGAGTTTCCAGAGAGGGTGGCGTGCGTGGGGAATGTTTTCTCCACGTAGCCGCTTCTGTTCGCGTTTTTGCCGCACCGCAGAGCGTCGCCCGCTTCTCTCTCGCGCTTTGCGAGCGAAGGGAGCCAAGCCGGCGAAGGTGCGTCTTCGGCGGCTGCAAAGCGAAGCGAGAGCCGGTATGGCGCCCTGCTGCTGTACTCCTCGCATTTTACTTCCAAACTGCACTAGCACGCATAGCATCATGCAGGCGCATCTCCAAAGGATGTTTCCTGCCGCCACGAAGTTCTGGCAGCACTGGCACTCGGGACGAAAGATGCAGAGAGAGAGGGAGCTAGAGAGAGAGAAAAGAACTTCGCCGCAGTTTCAGCCTTGCAGAACTCGTGCACTTGGTGTTCCCAGAGAAGGTAGCGTGCGTGGAGAAGATTTTCTCCACGTAGCCTCTTCTGTTCTCGTTTTTGCCGCACCGCAGAGAGTCGCCCGCTTCTCTCTCGCGCTTTGCGAGCGAAGGACGCCTAGACGGCGGAGGTGCGTCTTCGGCGGCTGCAAAGCGAAGCGAGAGCCGGCACGGCGCCCTGCTGCTGTACTCCCCGCATTTTACTTCCAAACTGCTATAGGACGCATAGTAGCATGCATGCTCATCTCCAAAGGATGTCCCCTGCCGCCACGAAGATTTGGCAGCACTTAACTGGGTCACACAGTGCAGCGAGAGAAAAAGCAAGAAAGATTGAGATGCACTTTGCCCCAGCTTCAGTCTTACAGAACTCATGCACTTGGAGTTCCCAGAGGAGGTAGAGTGCGTGGAGAAAGTTTTCTCCACGCAGCCTGTTCTGTTCGCGTTTTTGCCGCACGGCAGAGAGCCGCTTGCTTCTCTCTCGCGCTTTGCGAGCGAAGGGCGCCTAGCCGGCGAAGGTGCGTCTTCGGCGGCTGCAAAGCGAAGCGAGAGCCGGTACGGCGCCCTGCTGCTGTACTCCCCGCATTTTACTTCCAAACGGCACTAGCACGCATAGCAGCATGCAGGCTCATCTCCAAAGGATGTTTTCTCCCGCCACGAAGTTCTGTCAGCACTGGCACTCAAGACGAAAGATGCAGAGAGAGAGGGAGCGAGAGAGAGAGAAAAGAACTTCGCCCCAGCTTCAGCCTTGCAGAACTCGTGCACGTGGAGTTCCCAGAGAAGGTAGCGTGCGTGGAGAAGGATTTCTCCACGTAGCCGCTTCTGTTCGCATCTTTGCCGCACCGCAGAGCGCCGCCCGCTTCACTCTCGCGCTTTGCCTGCGAAGGACGCCTAGCCGGCGAAGGTGCGTCTTCTTCGGCAAGAAAACGAAGCGAGAGCCGGTACGGCGCCCTGCTGCTGTGCTCCCCGCATTTGACATCCAAACTAAACCAACACGCATAGCAGCATGCATGCTCATCCCCAAAGGAAGTTCGCCACTGCCACGAAGATTTGGCAGCACTGGCACTGGGTCACACTGTGCAGCGAGAGTAAAAGCAAGAGAGATTGAGATGCACTTTGCCCCAGCTTCAGCCTTGCAGAACTCTTGCACATGGAGTTCCCAGAGAAGGTAGCGTGCGTGGAGAAGGTTTTCTCCACGTAGCCTCTTCTGTTCGCGTTTTTGCCGCACCGCTCAGAATCGCCCGCTTCTCTCTCGCGCTTTGCGAGCGAAGGGCGCCTAGCCGGCGAAGGTGCGTCTTCGGCGGCTGCAAAGCGAAGCGAGAGCCGGCACGGCGCCCTGCTGCTGTGCTCGCTGCATTTCACATCCAAACTACACCAGCACGCATAGCAGCATGCAGGCTCATCTCCAAAGGAAGTTCGCCACTGCCACGAAGATTTGGCAGCACTGGCACTGGGTCACACAGTGCAGCGAGAGAAAAAGCAAGAGAGATTGAGATGCACTTTGCCCCAGCTTCAGTCTTAGAGAACTCGTGCACTTGGAGTTCCCAGAGAAGGTAGCGTGCGTGGAGAAGGTTTTCTCCACGTAGCCGCTTCTGTTCGCATATTTGCGCACCTCTGAGAGTCGCCAGCTTCTCTCTCGCGCTTTGCGAGCGAAGGGCGCCTAGCCGGCGAAGGTGCGTCTTCGGCGGCTGCAAAGCGAAGCGAGAGCCGGCACGGCGCCCTGCTGCTGTACTCCCCGCATTTTACTTCCAAACTGCACTAGCACGCATAGCATCATGCAGGCGCATCTCCAGAGGATGTTTCCCGCCGCCACGAAGTTCTGGCAGTACTGGCACTGGGTCAAACTGTTCAGCGAGAGAAATAGCAAGAGAGATTGAGATGCACTTTGCCCCAGCTTCAGTCTTACAGAACTCGTGCACTTGGAGTTCCCAGAGAGGGTGGCGTGCGTGGGGAATGTTTTCTCCACGTAGCCGCTTCTGTTCGCGTTTTTGCCGCACCGCAGAGCGTCGCCCGCTTCTCTCTCGCGCTTTGCGAGCGAAGGGAGCCAAGCCGGCGAAGGTGCGTCTTCGGCGGCTGCAAAGCGAAGCGAGAGCCGGTATGGCGCCCTGCTGCTGTACTCCTCGCATTTTACTTCCAAACTGCACTAGCACGCATAGCAGCATGCAGGCTCAGCTCCAAAGGATGTTTCCTGCCGCCACGAAGTTCTGGCAGCACTGGCACTCGGGACAAAATATGCAGAGAGAGAGGGAGCGAGAGAGAGAGAAAAGAACTTCGCCGCAGCTTCAGCCTTGCAGAACTCGTGCACTTGGAGTTCCCAGAGAAGGTAGCGTGCGTGGAGAAGGTTTTCTCCACGTAGCCGCTTCTGTTCGCGTTTTTGCCGCACCGCTCAGAATCGCCCGCTTCTCTCTCGCGCTGTGCCAGCGAAGGACGCCTAGCCGGCGAAGGTGCGTCTTCGGCGGCTGCAAAGCGAAGCGAGAGCCGGTATGGCGCCCTGCTGCTTTACTCCCCGCATTTTATTTCCAAACTGCACTAGCACGCATAGCAGCATGCAGGCTCATCTCCAAAGGATGTGTCCTGCCGCCACGAAGTTCTGGCAGCCCTGGCACTCGGGACTAAATATGCAGAGAGAGAGGGAGCGAGAGAGAGAGAAAAGAACTTTGCCGCAGCTTCAGCCTTGCAGAACTCGTGCACTTGGAGTTCCCAGAGAAGGTAGCATGCGTGGAGAAGGTTTTCTCCACGTAGCCGCTTCTGTTCGCATCTTTGCCGCACCGCAGAGCGCCGCCCGCTTCACTCTCGCGCTTTGCCTGCGAAGGACGCCTAGCCGGCGAAGGTGCGTGTTCTTCGGCAAGAAAGCGAAGCGAGAGCCGGTACGGCGCCCTGCTGCTGTGCTCGCTGCATTTTACTTCCAAACTGCTATAGGACGCATAGTAGCATGCAGGCTCATCTCCAAAAGATGTCCCATGCTGCCACGAAGATTTCGCAGCACTGGCACTGGGTCACACTGTGCAGCGAGAGAAAAAGCAATAGAGATTGAGATGCACTTTGCCCCAGCTTCAGTCTTACAGAACTCGTGCACTTGGAGTTCCCAGAGAAGGTAGCGTGCGTGGAGAAGGTTTTCTCCACGTAACCGCTTCTGTTCGCATATTTGCGCACCGCAGAGAGTCGCCCGCTTCTCTCTCGCGCTTTGCGAGCGAAGGACGCCTAGACGGCGAAGGTGCGTCTTCGGCGGCTGCAAAGCGAAGCGAGAGCCGGTACGGCGCCCTGCTGCTGTGCTCGCTGCATTTCACATCCAAACTACACCAGCACGCATAGCAGCATGCAGGCTCATCTCCAAAGGAATTTCGCCACTGTCACGAAGATTTGGAAGCACTGGCACTGGGTCACACAGTGCAGCGAGAGAAAAAGCAAGAGAGATTGAGATGCACATTGCCCCAGCTTCAGTCTTACAGAACTCGTGCACTTGGAGTTCCCAGAGAAGGTAGAGTGCGTGGAGAATGTTTTCTCCACGTAGCCTCTTCTGTTCGCGTTTTTGCCGCACCTCTGAGAGTCGCCCGCTTCTCTCTCGCGCTTTGCGAGCGAAGGGCGCCTAGCCGGCGAAGGTGCGTCTTCGGCGGCTGCAAAGCGAAGCGAGAGCCGGTACGGCGCCCTGCTGTTGTACTCCCCGCATTTCACTTCCAAACTTCACTAGCACGCATAGCAGCATGCAGGCTCATCTCCAAAGGATGTTTCCTGCCGCCACGAAGTTCTGGCAGCACTGGCACTCGGGACGAAAGATGCAGAGAGAGAGGGAGCTAGAGAGAGAGAAAAGAACTTCGCCGCAGCTTCAGCCTTGCAGAACTCGTGCACTTGGTGTTCCCAGAGAAGGTAGCGTGCGTGGAGAAGATTTTCGCCACGTAGCCTCTTCTGTTCTCGTTTTTGCCGCACCGCAGAGAGTCGCCCGCTTCTCTCTCGCGCTTTGCGAGCGAAGGACGCCTAGACGGCGGAGGTGCGTCTTCGGCGGCTGCAAAGCGAAGCGAGAGCCGGCACGGCGCCCTGCTGCTGTACTCCCCGCATTTTACTTCCAAACTGCTATAGGACGCATAGTAGCATGCATGCTCATCTCCAAAGGATGTCCCCTGCCGCCACGAAGATTTGGCAGCACTTAACTGGGTCACACAGTGCAGCGAGAGAAAAAGCAAGAAAGATTGAGATGCACTTTGCCCCAGCTTCAGTCTTACAGAACTCATGCACTTGGAGTTCCCAGAGGAGGTAGCGTGCGTGGAGAAAGTTTTCTCCACGCAGCCTGTTCTGTTCGCGTTTTTGCCGCACGGCAGAGAGCCGCTTGCTTCTCTCTCGCGCTTTGCGAGCGAAGGGCGCCTAGCCGGCGAAGGTGCGTCTTCGGCGGCTGCAAAGCGAAGCGAGAGCCGGTACGGCGCCCTGCTGCTGTACTCCCCGCATTTTACTTCCAAACGGCACTAGCACGCATAGCAGCATGCAGGCTCATCTCCAAAGGATGTTTTCTCCCGCCACGAAGTTCTGGCAGCACTGGCACTCGGGACGAAATATGCAGAGAGAGAGGGAGCGAGAGAGAGAGAAAAGAACTTCGCCCCAGCTTCAGCCTTGCAGAACTCGTGCACTTGGAGTTCCCAGAGAAGGTAGCGTGTGTGGAGAAGGTTTTCTCCACGTAGCCGCTTCTGTTCGCATCTTTGCCGCACCGCAGAGCGCCGCCCGCTTCACTCTCGCGCTTTGCCTGCGAAGGACGCCTAGCCGGCGAAGGTGCGTCTTCTTCGGCAAGAAAACGAAGCGAGAGCCGGTACGGCGCCCTGCTGCTGTGCTCCCCGCATTTGACATCCAAACTAAACCAACACGCATAGCAGCATGCAGGCTCATCTCCAAAGGAAGTTCGCCACTGCCACGAAGATTTGGCAGCACTGGCACTGGGTCACACTGTGCAGCGAGAGTAAAAGCAAGAGAGATTGAGATGCACTTTGCCCCAGCTTCAGCCTTGCAGAACTCTTGCACTTGGAGTTCCCAGAGAAGGTAGCGTGCGTGGAGAAGGTTTTCTCCACGTAGCCGCTTCTGTTCGCATATTTGCGCACCTCTGAGAGTCGCCCGCTTCTCTCTCGCGCTTTGCGAGCGAAGGGCGCCTAGCCGGCGAAGGTGCGTCTTCGGCGGCTGCAAAGCGAAGCGAGAGCCGGCACGGCGCCCTGCTGCTGTCCTCGCTGCATTTCACATCCAAACTACACCAGCACGCATAGCAGCATGCAGGCTCATCTCCAAAGGAAGTTCGCCACTGCCACGAAGATTTGGCAGCACTGGCACTGGGTCACACAGTGCAGCGAGAGAAAAAGCAAGAGAGATTGAGATGCACTTTGCCCCAGCTTCAGTCTTACAGAACTCGTGCACTTGGAGTTCCCAGAGAAGGTAGCGTGCGTGGAGAAGGTTTTCTCCACGTAGCCGCTTCTGTTCGCATATTTGCGCACCTCTGAGAGTCGCCAGCTTCTCTCTCGCGCTTTGCGAGCGAAGGGCGCCTAGCCGGCGAAGGTGCGTCTTCGGCGGCTGCAAAGCGAAGCGAGAGCCGGCACGGCGCCCTGCTGCTGTACTCCCCGCATTTTACTTCCAAACTGCACTAGCACGCATAGCATCATGCAGGCGCATCTCCAAAGGATGTTTCCCGCCGCCACGAAGTTCTGGCAGTACTGGCACTGGGTCAAACTGTTCAGCGAGAGAAATAGCAAGAGAGATTGAGATGCACTTTGCCCCAGCTTCAGTCTTACAGAACTCGTGCACTTGGAGTTCCCAGAGAGGGTGGCGTGCGTGGGGAATGTTTTCTCCACGTAGCCGCTTCTGTTCGCGTTTTTGCCGCACCGCAGAGCGTCGCCCGCTTCTCTCTCGCGCTTTGCGAGCGAAGGGAGCCAAGCCGGCGAAGGTGCGTCTTCGGCGGCTGCAAAGCGAAGCGAGAGCCGGTATGGCGCCCTGCTGCTGTCCTCATAGCATTTTACTTCCAAACTGCACTAGCACGCATAGCAGCATGCAGGCTCAGCTCCAAAGGATGTTTCCTGCCGCCACGAAGTTCTGGCAGCACTGGCACTCGGGACAAAATATGCAGAGAGAGAGGGAGCGAGAGAGAGAGAAAAGAACTTCGCCGCAGCTTCAGCCTTGCAGAACTCGTGCACTTGGAGTTCCCAGAGAAGGTAGCGTGCGTGGAGAAGGTTTTCTCCACGTAGCCGCTTCTGTTCGCGTCTTTGCCGCACCGCTCAGAATCGCCCGCTTCTCTCTCGCGCTGTGCCAGCGAAGGACGCCTAGCCGGCGAAGGTGCGTCTTCGGCGGCTGCAAAGCGAAGCGAGAGCCGGTATGGCGCCCTGCTGCTTTACTCCCCGCATTTTATTTCCAAACTGCACTAGCACGCATAGCAGCATGCAGGCTCATCTCCAAAGGATGTGTCCTGCCGCCACGAAGTTCTGGCAGCCCTGGCACTCGGGACTAAATATGCAGAGAGAGAGGGAGCGAGAGAGAGAGAAAAGAACTTTGCCGCAGCTTCAGCCTTGCAGAACTCGTGCACTTGGAGTTCCCAGAGAAGGTAGCATGCGTGGAGAAGGTTTTCTCCACGTAGCCGCTTCTGTTCGCATCTTTGCCGCACCGCAGAGCGCCGCCCGCTTCTCTCTCGCGCTTTGCGAGCGAAGGACGCCTAGACGGCGGAGGTGCGTCTTCGGCGGCTGCAAAGCGAAGCGAGAGCCGGCACGGCGCCCTGCTGCTGTACTCCCCGCATTTTACTTCCAAACTGCTATAGGACGCATAGTAGCATGCATGCTCATCTCCAAAGGATGTCCCCTGCCGCCACGAAGATTTGGCAGCACTTAACTGGGTCACACAGTGCAGCGAGAGAAAAAGCAAGAAAGATTGAGATGCACTTTGCCCCAGCTTCAGTCTTACAGAACTCATGCACTTGGAGTTCCCAGAGGAGGTAGCGTGCGTGGAGAAAGTTTTCTCCACGCAGCCTGTTCTGTTCGCGTTTTTGCCGCACGGCAGAGAGCCGCTTGCTTCTCTCTCGCGCTTTGCGAGCGAAGGGCGCCTAGCCGGCGAAGGTGCGTCTTCGGCGGCTGCAAAGCGAAGCGAGAGCCGGTACGGCGCCCTGCTGTTGTACTCCCCGCATTTTACTTCCAAACGGCACTAGCACGCATAGCAGCATGCAGGCTCATCTCCAAAGGATGTTTTCTCCCGCCACGAAGTTCTGGCAGCACTGGCACTCGGGACGAAATATGCAGAGAGAGAGGGAGCGAGAGAGAGAAAAGAACTTCGCCCCAGCTTCAGCCTTGCAGAACTCCTGCACTTGGAGTTCCCAGAGAAGGTAGCGTGTGTGGAGAAGGTTTTCTCCACGTAGCCGCTTCTGTTCGCATCTTTGCCGCACCGCAGAGCGCCGCCCGCTTCACTCTCGCGCTTTGCCTGCGAAGGACGCCTAGCCGGCGAAGGTGCGTCTTCTTCGGCAAGAAAGCGAAGCGAGAGCTGGTACGGCGCCCTGCTGCTGTGCTCCCCGCATTTGACATCCAAACTAAACCAGCACGCATAGCAGCATGCAGGCTCATCTCCAAAGGAAGTTCGCCACTGCCACGAAGATTTGGCAGCACTGGCACTGGGTCACACTGTGCAGCGAGAGTAAAAGCAAGAGAGATTGAGATGCACTTTGCCCCAGCTTCAGCCTTGCAGAACTCTTGCACTTGGAGTTCCCAGAGAAGGTAGCGTGCGTGGAGAAGGTTTTCTCCACGTAGCCGCTTCTGTTCGCATATTTGCGCACCTCTGAGAGTCGCCCGCTTCTCTCTCGCGCTTTGCGAGCGAAGGGCGCCTAGCCGGCGAAGGTGCGTCTTCGGCGGCTGCAAAGCGAAGCGAGAGCCGGCACGGCGCCCTGCTGCTGTACTCCCCGCATTTTACTTCCAAACTGCACTAGCACGCATAGCGTCATGCAGGCGCATCTCCAAAGGATGTTTCCCGCCGCCACGAAGTTCTGGCAGTACTGGCACTGGGTCAAACTTTTCAGCGAGAGAAATAGCAAGAGAGATTGAGATGCACTTTGCCCCAGCTTCAGTCTTACAGAACTCGTGCACTTGGAGTTCCCAGAGAGGGTGGCGTGCGTGGGGAATGTTTTCTCCACGTAGCCGCTTCTGTTCGCGTTTTTGCCGCACCGCAGAGCGTCGCCCGCTTCTCTCTCGCGCTTTGCGAGCGAAGGGAGCCAAGCCGGCGAAGGTGCGTCTTCGGCGGCTGCAAAGCGAAGCGAGAGCCGGTATGGCGCCCTGCTGCTGTACTCCTCGCATTTTACTTCCAAACTGCACTAGCACGCATAGCAGCATGCAGGCTCATCTCCAAAGGATGTTTCCTGCCGCCACGAAGTTCTGGCAGCACTGGCACTCGGGACGAAAGATGCAGAGAGAGAGGGAGCTAGAGAGAGAGAAAAGAACTTCGCCGCAGCTTCAGCCTTGCAGAACTCGTGCACTTGGAGTTCCCAGAGAAGGTAGCGTGCGTGGAGAAGATTTTCTCCACGTAGCCTCTTCTGTTCTCGTTTTTGCCGCACCGCAGAGAGTCGCCCGCTTCTCTCTCGCGCTTTGCGAGCGAAGGACGCCTAGACGGCGGAGGTGCGTCTTCGGCGGCTGCAAAGCGAAGCGAGAGCCGGCACGGCGCCCTGCTGCTGTACTCCCCGCATTTTACTTCCAAACTGCTATAGGACGCATAGTAGCATGCATGCTCATCTCCAAAGGATGTCCCCTGCCGCCACGAAGATTTGGCAGCACTGGCACTGGGTCACACAGTGCAGCGAGAGAAAAAGCAAGAAAGATTGAGATGCACTTTGCCCCAGCTTCAGTCTTACAGAACTCATGCACTTGGAGTTCCCAGAGGAGGTAGCGTGCGTGGAGAAAGTTTTCTCCACGCAGCCGGTTCTGTTCGCGTTTTTGCCGCACGGCAGAGAGCCGCTTGCTTCTCTCTCGCGCTTTGCGAGCGAAGGGCGCCTAGCCGGCGAAGGTGCGTCTTCGGCGGCTGCAAAGCGAAGCGAGAGCCGGTACGGCGCCCTGCTGCTGTACTCCCCGCATTTTACTTCCAAACGGCACTAGCACGCATAGCAGCATGCAGGCTCATCTCCAAAGGATGTTTTCTCCCGCCACGAAGTTCTGGCAGCACTGGCACTCAAGACGAAAGATGCAGAGAGAGAGGGAGCGAGAGAGAGAGAAAAGAACTTCGCCCCAGCTTCAGCCTTGCAGAACTCGTTCACTTGGAGTTCCCAGAGAAGGTAGCGTGCGTGGAGAATGTTTTCTCCACGTAGCCGCTTCTGTTCGCATCTTTTCTGCACCGCAGAGCGCCGCCCGCTTCACTCTCGCGCTTTGCCTGCGAAGGACGCCTATCCGGCGAAGGTGCGTCTTCTTCGGCAAGAAAACGAAGCGAGAGCCAGTACGGCGCCCTGCTGCTGTGCTCCCCGCATTTGACATCCAAACTAAACCAGCACGCATAGCAGCATGCAGGCTCATCTCCAAAGGAAGTTCGCCACTGCCACGAAGATTTGGCAGCACTGGCACTGGGTCACACTGTGCAGCGAGAGAAAAAGGAAGAAAGATTGAGATGCACTTTGCCCCAGCTTCAGCCTTGCAGAACTCTTGCACTTGGAGTTCCCAGAGAAGGTAGCGTGCGTGGAGAAGGTTTTCTCCACGTAGCCTGTTCTGTTCGCGTTTTTGCCGCACCGCTCAGAATCGCCCGCTTCTCTCTCGCGCTTTGCGAGCGAAGGGCGCATAGACGGCGAAGGTGCGTCTTCGGCGGCTGCAAAGCGAAGCGAGAGCCGGCACGGCGCCCTGCTGCTGTGCTCGCTGCATTTCACATCCAAACTACACCAGCACGCATAGCAGCATGCAGGCTCATCTCCAAAGGAAGTTCGCCACTGCCACGAAGATTTGGCAGCACTGGCACTGGGTCACACAGTGCAGCGAGAGAAAAATCAAGAGAGATTGAGATGCACTTTGCCCCAGCTTCAGCCTTGCAGAACTCGTGCACTTGGAGTTCCCAGAGAAGGTAGCGTGCGTGGAGAAGGTTTTCTCCACGTAGCCGCTTCTGTTCGCATATTTGCGCACCTCTGAGAGTCGCCAGCTTCTCTCTCGCGCTTTGCGAGCGAAGGGCGCCTAGCCGGCGAAGGTGCGTCTTCGGCGGCTGCAAAGCGAAGCGAGAGCCGGCACGGCGCCCTGCTGCTGTACTCCCCGCATTTTACTTCCAAACTGCACTAGCACGCATAGCATCATGCAGGCGCATCTCCAGAGGATGTTTCCCGCCGCCACGAAGTTCTGGCAGTACTGGCACTGGGTCAAACTGTTCAGCGAGAGAAATAGCAAGAGAGATTGAGATGCACTTTGCCCCAGCTTCAGTCTTACAGAACTCGTGCACTTGGAGTTCCCAGAGAGGGTGGCGTGCGTGGGGAATGTTTTCTCCACGTAGCCGCTTCTGTTCGCGTTTTTGCCGCACCGCAGAGCGTCGCCCGCTTCTCTCTCGCGCTTTGCGAGCGAAGGGAGCCAAGCCGGCGAAGGTGCGTCTTCGGCGGCTGCAAAGCGAAGCGAGAGCCGGTATGGCGCCCTGCTGCTGTACTCCTCGCATTTTACTTCCAAACTGCACTAGCACGCATAGCAGCATGCAGGCTCAGCTCCAAAGGATGTTTCCTGCCGCCACGAAGTTCTGGCAGCACTGGCACTCGGGACAAAATATGCAGAGAGAGAGGGAGCGAGAGAGAGAGAAAAGAACTTCGCCGCAGCTTCAGCCTTGCAGAACTCGTGCACTTGGAGTTCCCAGAGAAGGTAGCGTGCGTGGAGAAGGTTTTCTCCACGTAGCCTCTTCTGTTCGCGTTTTTGCCGCACCGCTCAGAATCGCCCGCTTCTCTCTCGCGCTGTGCCAGCGAAGGACGCCTAGCCGGCGAAGGTGCGTCTTCGGCGGCTGCAAAGCGAAGCGAGAGCCGGTATGGCGCCCTGCTGCTTTACTCCCCGCATTTTATTTCCAAACTGCACTAGCACGCATAGCAGCATGCAGGCTCATCTCCAAAGGATGTGTCCTGCCGTCACGAAGTTCTGGCAGCCCTGGCACTCGGGACTAAATATGCAGAGAGAGAGGGAGCGAGAGAGAGAGAAAAGAACTTTGCCGCAGCTTCAGCCTTGCAGAACTCGTGCACTTGGATTTCCCAGAGAAGGTAGCATGCGTGGAGAAGGTTTTCTCCACGTAGCCGCTTCTGTTCGCATCTTTGCCGCACCGCAGAGCGCCGCCCGCTTCACTCTCGCGCTTTGCCTGCGAAGGACGCCTAGCCGGCGAAGGTGCGTCTCCTTAGGCAAGAAAGCGAAGCGAGAGCCGGTACGGCGCCCTGCTGCTGTGCTCCCCGCATTTGACATCCAAACTACACCAGCACGCATAGCAGCATGCAGGCTCATCTCCAAAGGAAGTTCGCCACTGCCACGAAGATTTGGCAGCACTGGCACTGGGTCACACTGTGCAGCGAGAGAAAAAGCAGGAGAGTTTGAGATGCACTTTGCCGCAGCTTCAGCCTTGCAGAACTCTTGCACTTGGAGTTCCCAGAGAAGGTAGCGTGCGTGGAGAAGGTTTTCTCCACGTAGCCTCTTCTGTTCGCGTTTTTGCCGCACCGCTCAGAATCGCCCGCTTCTCTCTCGCGCTTTGCGAGCGAAGGACGCCTAGCCGGCGAAGGTGAGTCTTCGGCGGCTGCAAATCGAAGCGAGAGCCGGTATGGCGCCCTGCTGCTTTACTCACCGCATTTTATTTCCAAACTGCACTAGCACGCATAGCAGCATGCAGGCTCATCTCCAAAGGATGTGTCCTGCCGCCACGAAGTTCTGGCAGCCCTGGCACTCGGGACTAAATATGCAGAGAGAGAGGGAGCTAGAGAGAGAGAAAAGAACTTCGCCGCAGCTTCAGCCTTGCAGAACTCGTGCACTTGGAGTTCCCAGAGAAGGTAGCGTGCGTGGAGAAGGTTTTCTCCACGTAGCCGCTTCTGTTCGCGTTTTTGCCGCACCGCAGAGCGCCGCCCTCTTCTCTCTCGCGCTTTGCGACCGAAGGACGCCTAGCCGGCGAAGATGCGTGTTCTTCGGCAAGAAAGCGAAGCGCGTGCCGGTACGGCGCCCTGCTGCTGTGCTCGCTGCATTTTACTTCCAAACTGCTATAGGACGCATAGTAGCATGCAGGCTCATCTCCAAAAGATGTCCCATGCTGCCACGAAGATTTCGCAGCACTGGCACTGGGTCACACTGTGCAGCGAGAGAAAAGGCAAAAGAGATTGAGATGCACTTTGCCCCAGCTTCAGTCTTACAGAACTCGTGCACTTGGAGTTCCCAGAGAAGGTAGCGTGCGTGGAGAAGGTTTTCTCCACGTAACCGCTTCTGTTCGCATATTTGCGCACAGCAGAGAGTCGCCCGCTTCTCTCTCGCGCTTTGCGAGCGAAGGACGCCTAGCCGGCGAATGTGCGTCTTCGGCGGCTGCAAAGCGAAGCGAGAGCCGGTACGGCGCCCTGCTGCTGTGCTCGCTGCATTTCACATCCAAACTACACCAGCACGCATAGCAGCATGCAGGCTCATCTCCAAAGGAATTTCGCCACTGCCACGAAGATTTGGCAGCACTGGCACTGGGTCACACAGTGCAGCGAGAGAAAAAGCAAGAGAGATTGAGATGCACATTGCCCCAGCTTCAGTCTTACAGAACTCGTGCACTTGGAGTCTCCAGAGAGGGTAGAGTGCGTGGAGAATGTTTTCTCCACGTAGCCTCTTCTGTTCTCGTTTTTGCCGCACCGCAGAGAGTCGCTCGCTTCTCTCTCGCGCTTTGCGAGCGAATGACGCCTAGACGGCGGAGGTGCGTCTTCGGCGGCTGCAAAGCGAAGCGAGAGCCGGCACGGCGCCCTGCTGCTCTACTCCCCGCATTTTACTTCCAAACTGCTATAGGACGCATAGTAGCATGCATGCTCATCTCCAAAGGATGTCCCCTGCCGCCACGAAGATTTGGCAGCACTTAACTGGGTCACACTGTGCAGCGAGAGAAAAAGCAAGAAAGATTGAGATGCACTTTGCCCCAGCTTCAGTCTTACAGAACTCATGCACTTGGAGTTCCCAGAGGAGGTAGCGTGCGTGGAGAAAGTTTTCTCCACGCAGCCTGTTCTGTTCGCGTTTTTGCCGCACGGCAGAGAGCCGCTTGCTTCTCTCTCGCGCTTTGCGAGCGAAGGGCGCCTAGCCGGCGAAGGTGCGTCTTCGGCGGCTGCAAAGCGAAGCGAGAGCCGGTACGGCGCCCTGCTGCTGTACTCCCCGCATTTTACTTCCAAACGGCACTAGCACGCATAGCAGCATGCAGGCTCATCTCCAAAGGATGTTTTCTCCCGCCACGAAGTTCTGGCAGCACTGGCACTCGGGACGAAAGATGCAGAGAGAGACGGAGCGAGAGAGAGAGAAAAGAACTTCGCCCCAGCTTCAGCCTTGCAGAACTCGTGCACTTGGAGTTCCCAGAGAAGGTAGCGTGCGTGGAGAAGGTTTTCTCCACGTAGCCGCTTCTGTTCGCGTCTTTGCCGCACCGCAGAGCGCCGCCCGCTTCACTCTCGCGCTTTGCCTGCGAAGGACGACTAGCCGGCGAAGGTGCGTCTTCTTCGGCAAGAAAGCGAAGCCAGAGCCGGTACGGCGCCCTGCTGCTGTGCTCCCCGCATTTGACATCCAAACTAAACCAGCACGCATAGCAGCATGCAGGCTCATCTCCAAAGGAAGTTCGCCACTGCCACGAAGATTTGGCAGCACTGGCACCGGGTCACACTGTGCAGCGAGAGAAAAAGCAAGAGAGATTGAGATGCACTTTGCCCCCGCTTCAGCCTTGCAGAGCTCTTGCACTTGGAGTTCCCAGAGAAGGTAGCGTGCGTGGAGAAGGTTTTCTCCACGTAGCCGCTTCTGTTCGCATATTTGCGCACCTCTGAGAGTCGCCCGCTTCTCTCTCGCGCTTTGCGAGCGAAGGGCGCCTAGCCGGCGAAGGTGCGTCTTCGGCGGCTGCAAAGCGAAGCGAGAGCCGGCACGGCGCCCTGCTGCTGTACTCCTCGCATTTTACTTCCAAACTGCACTAGCACGCATAGCATCATGCAGGCGCATCTCCAAAGGATGTTTCCCGCCGCCACGAAGTTCTGGCAGTACTGGCACTGGGTCAAACTGTTCAGCGAGAGAAATAGCAAGAGAGATTGAGATGCACTTTGCCCCAGCTTCAGTCTTACAGAACTCGTGCACATGGAGTTTCCAGAGAGGGTGGCGTGCGTGGGGAATGTTTTCTCCACGTAGCCGCTTCTGTTCGCGTTTTTGCCGCACCGCAGAGCGTCGCCCGCTTCTCTCTCGCGCTTTGCGAGCGAAGGGAGCCAAGCCGGCGAAGGTGCGTCTTCGGCGGCTGCAAAGCGAAGCGAGAGCCGGTATGGCGCCCTGCTGCTGTACTCCTCGCATTTTACTTCCAAACTGCACTACCACGCATAGCAGCATGCAGGCTCATCTCCAAAGGATGTTTCCTGCCGCCACGAAGTTCTGGCAGCACTGGCACTCGGGACGAAAGATGCAGAGAGAGAGGGAGCTAGAGAGAGAGAAAAGAACTTCGCCGCAGTTTCAGCCTTGCAGAACTCGTGCACTTGGTGTTCCCAGAGAAGGTAGCGTGCGTGGAGAAGATTTTCTCCACGTAGCCTCTTCTGTTCTCGTTTTTGCCGCACCGCAGAGAGTCGCCCGCTTCTCTCTCGCGCTTTGCGAGCGAAGGACGCCTAGACGGCGGAGGTGCGTCTTCGGCGGCTGCAAAGCGAAGCGAGAGCCGGCACGGCGCCCTGCTGCTGTACTCCCCGCATTTTACTTCCAAACTGCTATAGGACGCATAGTAGCATGCATGCTCATCTCCAAAGGATGTCCCCTGCCGCCACGAAGATTTGGCAGCACTTAACTGGGTCACACAGTGCAGCGAGAGAAAAAGCAAGAAAGATTGAGATGCACTTTGCCCCAGCTTCAGTCTTACAGAACTCATGCACTTGGAGTTCCCAGAGGAGGTAGCGTGCGTGGAGAAAGTTTTCTCCACGCAGCCTGTTCTGTTCGCGTTTTTGCCGCACGGCAGAGAGCCGCTTGCTTCTCTCTCGCGCTTTGCGAGCGAAGGGCGCCTAGCCGGCGAAGGTGCGTCTTCGGCGGCTGCAAAGCGAAGCGAGAGCCGGTACGGCGCCCTGCTGCTGTACTCCCCGCATTTTACTTCCAAACGGCACTAGCACGCATAGCAGCATGCAGGCTCATCTCCAAAGGATGTTTTCTCCCGCCACGAAGTTCTGTCAGCACTGGCACTCGGGACAAAATATGCAGAGAGAGAGGGAGCGAGAGAGAGAGAAAAGAACTTCGCCCCAGCTTCAGCCTTGCAGAACTCGTGCACTTGGAGTTCCCAGAGAAGGTAGCGTGCGTGGAGAAGGTTTTCTCCACGTAGCCTCTTCTGTTCGCGTTTTTGCCGCACCGCTCAGAATCGCCCGCTTCTCTCTCGCGCTGTGCCAGCGAAGGACGCCTAGCCGGCGAAGGTGCGTCTTCGGCGGCTGCAAAGCGAAGCGAGAGCCGGTATGGCGCCCTGCTTCTTTACTCCCCGCATTTTATTTCCAAACTGCACTAGCACGCATAGCAGCATGCAGGCTCATCTCCAAAGGATGTGTCCTGCCGTCACGAAGTTCTGGCAGCCCTGGCACTCGGGACTAAATATGCAGAGAGAGAGGGAGCGAGAGAGAGAGAAAAGAACTTTGCCGCAGCTTCAGCCTTGCAGAACTCGTGCACTTGGATTTCCCAGAGAAGGTAGCATGCGTGGAGAAGGTTTTCTCCACGTAGCCGCTTCTGTTCGCATCTTTGCCGCACCGCAGAGCGCCGCCCGCTTCACTCTCGCGCTTTGCCTGCGAAGGACGCCTAGCCGGCGAAGGTGCGTCTCCTTAGGCAAGAAAGCGAAGCGAGAGCCGGTACGGCGCCCTGCTGCTGTGCTCCCCGCATTTGACATCCAAACTACACCAGCACGCATAGCAGCATGCAGGCTCATCTCCAAAGGAAGTTCGCCACTGCCACGAAGATTTGGCAGCACTGGCACTGGGTCACACTGTGCAGCGAGAGAAAAAGCAGGAGAGTTTGAGATGCACTTTGCCGCAGCTTCAGCCTTGCAGAACTCTTGCACTTGGAGTTCCCAGAGAAGGTAGCGTGCGTGGAGAAGGTTTTCTCCACGTAGCCTCTTCTGTTCGCGTTTTTGCCGCACCGCTCAGAATCGCCCGCTTCTCTCTCGCGCTTTGCGAGCGAAGGACGCCTAGCCGGCGAAGGTGAGTCTTCGGCGGCTGCAAATCGAAGCGAGAGCCGGTATGGCGCCCTGCTGCTTTACTCACCGCATTTTATTTCCAAACTGCACTAGCACGCATAGCAGCATGCAGGCTCATCTCCAAAGGATGTGTCCTGCCGCCACGAAGTTCTGGCAGCCCTGGCACTCGGGACTAAATATGCAGAGAGAGAGGGAGCTAGAGAGAGAGAAAAGAACTTCGCCGCAGCTTCAGCCTTGCAGAACTCGTGCACTTGGAGTTCCCAGAGAAGGTAGCGTGCGTGGAGAAGGTTTTCTCCACGTAGCCGCTTCTGTTCGCGTTTTTGCCGCACCGCAGAGCGCCGCCCTCTTCTCTCTCGCGCTTTGCGACCGAAGGACGCCTAGCCGGCGAAGATGCGTGTTCTTCGGCAAGAAAGCGAAGCGCGTGCCGGTACGGCGCCCTGCTGCTGTGCTCGCTGCATTTTACTTCCAAACTGCTATAGGACGCATAGTAGCATGCAGGCTCATCTCCAAAAGATGTCCCATGCTGCCACGAAGATTTCGCAGCACTGGCACTGGGTCACACTGTGCAGCGAGAGAAAAGGCAAAAGAGATTGAGATGCACTTTGCCCCAGCTTCAGTCTTACAGAACTCGTGCACTTGGAGTTCCCAGAGAAGGTAGCGTGCGTGGAGAAGGTTTTCTCCACGTAACCGCTTCTGTTCGCATATTTGCGCACAGCAGAGAGTCGCCCGCTTCTCTCTCGCGCTTTGCGAGCGAAGGACGCCTAGCCGGCGAATGTGCGTCTTCGGCGGCTGCAAAGCGAAGCGAGAGCCGGTACGGCGCCCTGCTGCTGTGCTCGCTGCATTTCACATCCAAACTACACCAGCACGCATAGCAGCATGCAGGCTCATCTCCAAAGGAATTTCGCCACTGCCACGAAGATTTGGCAGCACTGGCACTGGGTCACACAGTGCAGCGAGAGAAAAAGCAAGAGAGATTGAGATGCACATTGCCCCAGCTTCAGTCTTACAGAACTCGTGCACTTGGAGTCTCCAGAGAGGGTAGAGTGCGTGGAGAATGTTTTCTCCACGTAGCCTCTTCTGTTCTCGTTTTTGCCGCACCGCAGAGAGTCGCTCGCTTCTCTCTCGCGCTTTGCGAGCGAATGACGCCTAGACGGCGGAGGTGCGTCTTCGGCGGCTGCAAAGCGAAGCGAGAGCCGGCACGGCGCCCTGCTGCTCTACTCCCCGCATTTTACTTCCAAACTGCTATAGGACGCATAGTAGCATGCATGCTCATCTCCAAAGGATGTCCCCTGCCGCCACGAAGATTTGGCAGCACTTAACTGGGTCACACTGTGCAGCGAGAGAAAAAGCAAGAAAGATTGAGATGCACTTTGCCCCAGCTTCAGTCTTACAGAACTCATGCACTTGGAGTTCCCAGAGGAGGTAGCGTGCGTGGAGAAAGTTTTCTCCACGCAGCCTGTTCTGTTCGCGTTTTTGCCGCACGGCAGAGAGCCGCTTGCTTCTCTCTCGCGCTTTGCGAGCGAAGGGCGCCTAGCCGGCGAAGGTGCGTCTTCGGCGGCTGCAAAGCGAAGCGAGAGCCGGTACGGCGCCCTGCTGCTGTACTCCCCGCATTTTACTTCCAAACGGCACTAGCACGCATAGCAGCATGCAGGCTCATCTCCAAAGGATGTTTTCTCCCGCCACGAAGTTCTGGCAGCACTGGCACTCGGGACGAAAGATGCAGAGAGAGACGGAGCGAGAGAGAGAGAAAAGAACTTCGCCCCAGCTTCAGCCTTGCAGAACTCGTGCACTTGGAGTTCCCAGAGAAGGTAGCGTGCGTGGAGAAGGTTTTCTCCACGTAGCCGCTTCTGTTCGCGTCTTTGCCGCACCGCAGAGCGCCGCCCGCTTCACTCTCGCGCTTTGCCTGCGAAGGACGACTAGCCGGCGAAGGTGCGTCTTCTTCGGCAAGAAAGCGAAGCCAGAGCCGGTACGGCGCCCTGCTGCTGTGCTCCCCGCATTTGACATCCAAACTAAACCAGCACGCATAGCAGCATGCAGGCTCATCTCCAAAGGAAGTTCGCCACTGCCACGAAGATTTGGCAGCACTGGCACCGGGTCACACTGTGCAGCGAGAGAAAAAGCAAGAGAGATTGAGATGCACTTTGCCCCCGCTTCAGCCTTGCAGAGCTCTTGCACTTGGAGTTCCCAGAGAAGGTAGCGTGCGTGGAGAAGGTTTTCTCCACGTAGCCGCTTCTGTTCGCATATTTGCGCACCTCTGAGAGTCGCCCGCTTCTCTCTCGCGCTTTGCGAGCGAAGGGCGCCTAGCCGGCGAAGGTGCGTCTTCGGCGGCTGCAAAGCGAAGCGAGAGCCGGCACGGCGCCCTGCTGCTGTACTCCTCGCATTTTACTTCCAAACTGCACTAGCACGCATAGCATCATGCAGGCGCATCTCCAAAGGATGTTTCCCGCCGCCACGAAGTTCTGGCAGTACTGGCACTGGGTCAAACTGTTCAGCGAGAGAAATAGCAAGAGAGATTGAGATGCACTTTGCCCCAGCTTCAGTCTTACAGAACTCGTGCACATGGAGTTTCCAGAGAGGGTGGCGTGCGTGGGGAATGTTTTCTCCACGTAGCCGCTTCTGTTCGCGTTTTTGCCGCACCGCAGAGCGTCGCCCTCTTCTCTCTCGCGCTTTGCGAGCGAAGGGAGCCAAGCCGGCGAAGGTGCGTCTTCGGCGGCTGCAAAGCGAAGCGAGAGCCGGTATGGCGCCCTGCTGCTGTACTCCTCGCATTTTACTTCCAAACTGCACTAGCACGCATAGCAGCATGCAGGCTCATCTCCAAAGGATGTTTCCTGCCGCCACGAAGTTCTGGCAGCACTGGCACTCGGGACGAAAGATGCAGAGAGAGAGGGAGCTAGAGAGAGAGAAAAGAACTTCGCCGCAGTTTCAGCCTTGCAGAACTCGTGCACTTGGTGTTCCCAGAGAAGGTAGCGTGCGTGGAGAAGATTTTCGCCACGTAGCCTCTTCTGTTCTCGTTTTTGCCGCACCGCAGAGAGTCGCCCGCTTCTCTCTCGCGCTTTGCGAGCGAAGGACGCCTAGACGGCGGAGGTGCGTCTTCGGCGGCTGCAAAGCGAAGCGAGAGCCGGCACGGCGCCCTGCTGCTGTACTCCCCGCATTTTACTTCCAAACTGCTATAGGACGCATAGTAGCATGCATGCTCATCTCCAAAGGATGTCCCCTGCCGCCACGAAGATTTGGCAGCACTTAACTGGGTCACACAGTGCAGCGAGAGAAAAAGCAAGAAAGATTGAGATGCACTTTGCCCCAGCTTCAGTCTTACAGAACTCATGCACTTGGAGTTCCCAGAGGAGGTAGCGTGCGTGGAGAAAGTTTTCTCCACGCAGCCTGTTCTGTTCGCGTTTTTGCCGCACGGCAGAGAGCCGCTTGCTTCTCTCTCGCGCTTTGCGAGCGAAGGGCGCCTAGCCGGCGAAGGTGCGTCTTCGGCGGCTGCAAAGCGAAGCGAGAGCCGGTACGGCGCCCTGCTGCTGTACTCCCCGCATTTTACTTCCAAACGGCACTAGCACGCATAGCAGCATGCAGGCTCATCTCCAAAGGATGTTTTCTCCCGCCACGAAGTTCTGTCAGCACTGGCACTCAAGACGAAAGATGCAGAGAGAGAGGGAGCGAGAGAGAGAGAAAAGAACTTCGCCCCAGCTTCAGCCTTGCAGAACTCGTGCACGTGGAGTTCCCAGAGAAGGTAGCGTGCGTGGAGAAGGATTTCTCCACGTAGCCGCTTCTGTTCGCATCTTTGCCGCACCGCAGAGCGCCGCCCGCTTCACTCTAGCGCTTTGCCTGCGAAGGACGCCTAGCCGGCGAAGGTGCGTCTTCTTCGGCAAGAAAACGAAGCGAGAGCCGGTACGGCGCCCTGCTGCTGTGCTCCCCGCATTTGACATCCAAACTAAACCAACACGCATAGCAGCATGCAGGCTCATCCCCAAAGGAAGTTCGCCACTGCCACGAAGATTTGGCAGCACTGGCACTGGGTCACACTGTGCAGCGAGAGTAAAAGCAAGAGAGATTGAGATGCACTTTGCCCCAGCTTCAGCCTTGCAGAACTCTTGCACATGGAGTTCCCAGAGAAGGTAGCGTGCGTGGAGAAGGTTTTCTCCACGTAGCCTCTTCTGTTAGCGTTTTTGCCGCACCGCTCAGAATCGCCCGCTTCTCTCTCGCGCTTTGCGAGCGAAGGGCGCCTAGCCGGCGAAGGTGCGTCTTCGGCGGCTGCAAAGCGAAGCGAGAGCCGGCACGGCGCCCTGCTGCTGTGCTCGCTGCATTTCACATCCAAACTACACCAGCACGCATAGCAGCATGCAGGCTCATCTCCAAAGGAAGTTCGCCACTGCCACGAAGATTTGGCAGCACTGGCACTGGGTCACACAGTGCAGCGAGAGAAAAAGCAAGAGAGATTGAGATGCACTTTGCCCCAGCTTCAGTCTTACAGAACTCGTGCACTTGGAGTTCCCAGAGAAGGTAGCGTGCGTGGAGAAGGTTTTCTCCACGTAGCCGCTTCTGTTCGCATATTTGCGCACCTCTGAGAGTCGCCAGCTTCTCTCTCGCGCTTTGCGAGCGAAGGGCGCCTAGCCGGCGAAGGTGCGTCTTCGGCGGCTGCAAAGCGAAGCGAGAGCCGGCACGGCGCCCTGCTGCTGTACTCCCCGCATTTTACTTCCAAACTGCACTAGCACGCATAGCATCATGCAGGCGCATCTCCAGAGGATGTTTCCCGCCGCCACGAAGTTCTGGCAGTACTGGCACTGGGTCAAACTGTTCAGCGAGAGAAATAGCAAGAGAGATTGAGATGCACTTTGCCCCAGCTTCAGTCTTACAGAACTCGTGCACTTGGAGTTCCCAGAGAGGGTGGCGTGCGTGGGGAATGTTTTCTCCACGTAGCCGCTTCTGTTCGCGTTTTTGCCGCACCGCAGAGCGTCGCCCGCTTCTCTCTCGCGCTTTGCGAGCGAAGGGAGCCAAGCCGGCGAAGGTGCGTCTTCGGCGGCTGCAAAGCGAAGCGAGAGCCGGTATGGCGCCCTGCTGCTGTACTCCTCGCATTTTACTTCCAAACTGCGCTAGCACGCATAGCAGCATGCAGGCTCAGCTCCAAAGGATGTTTCCTGCCGCCACGAAGTTCTGGCAGCACTGGCACTCGGGACAAAATATGCAGAGAGAGAGGGAGCGAGAGAGAGAGAAAAGAACTTCGCCGCAGCTTCAGCCTTGCAGAACTCGTGCACTTGGAGTTCCCAGAGAAGGTAGCGTGCGTGGAGAAGGTTTTCTCCACGTAGCCGCTTCTGTTCGCGTTTTTGCCGCACCGCTCAGAATCGCCCGCTTCTCTCTCGCGCTGTGCCAGCGAAGGACGCCTAGCCGGCGAAGGTGCGTCTTCGGCGGCTGCAAAGCGAAGCGAGAGCCGGTATGGCGCCCTGCTGCTTTACTCCCCGCATTTTATTTCCAAACTGCACTAGCACGCATAGCAGCATGCAGGCTCATCTCCAAAGGATGTGTCCTGCCGCCACGAAGTTCTGGCAGCCCTGGCACTCGGGACTAAATATGCAGAGAGAGAGGGAGCGAGAGAGAGAGAAAAGAACTTTGCCGCAGCTTCAGCCTTGCAGAACTCGTGCACTTGGAGTTCCCAGAGAAGGTAGCATGCGTGGAGAAGGTTTTCTCCACGTAGCCGCTTCTGTTCGCATCTTTGCCGCACCGCAGAGCGCCGCCCGCTTCACTCTCGCGCTTTGCCTGCGAAGGACGCCTAGCCGGCGAAGGTGCGTCTCCTTCGGCAAGAAAGCGAAGCGAGAGCCGGTACGGCGCCCTGCTGCTGTGCTCCCCGCATTTGACATCCAAACTACACCAGCACGCATAGCAGCATGCAGGCTCATCTCCAAAGGAAGTTCGCCACTGCCACGAAGATTTGGCAGCACTGGCACTGGGTCACACTGCAGCGAGAGAAAAAGCAAGAGAGATTGAGATGCACTTTGCCCCCGCTTCAGCCTTGCAGAACTCTTGCACTTGGAGTTCCCAGAGAAGGTAGCGTGCGTGGAGAAGGTTTTCTCCACGTAGCCGCTTCTGTTCGCGTCTTTGCCGCACCGCAGAGCGCCGCCCTCTTCTCTCTCGCGCTTTGCGAGCGAAGGACGCCTAGCCGGCGAAGGTGCGTGTTCTTCGTCAAGAAAGCGAAGCGCGTGCCGGTACGGCGCCCTGCTGCTGTGCTCGGTGCCTTTTACTTCCAAACTGCTATAGGACGCATAGTAGCATGCAGGCTCATCTCCAAAAGATGTCCCATGCTGCCACGAAGATTTCGCAGCACTGGCACTGGGTCACACTGTGCAGCGAGAGAAAAGGCAAAAGAGATTGAGATGCACTTTGCCCCAGCTTAAGTCTTACAGAACTCGTGCACTTGGAGTTCCCAGAGAAGGTAGCGTGCGTGGAGAAGGTTTTCTCCACGTAACCGCTTCTGTTCGCATATTTGCGCACCGCAGAGAGTCGCCCGCTTCTCTCTCGCGCTTTGCGAGCGAAGGACGCCTAGCCGGCGAAGGTGCGTCTTCGGCGGCTGCAAAGCGAAGCGAGAGCCGGTACGGCGCCCTGCTGCTGTGCTCGCTGCATTTCACATCCAAACTACACCAGCACGCATAGCAGCATGCAGGCTCATCTCCAAAGGAATTTCGCCACTGCCACGAAGATTTGGAAGCACTGGCACTGGGTCACACAGTGCAGCGAGAGAAAAAGCAAGAGAGATTGAGATGCACATTGCCCCAGCTTCAGTCTTACAGAACTCGTGCACTTGGAGTTCCCAGAGGAGGTAGCGTGCGTGGAGAAAGTTTTCTCCACGCAGCCTGTTCTGTTCGCGTTTTTGCCGCACGGCAGAGAGCCGCTTGCTTCTCTCTCGCGCTTTGCGAGCGAAGGGCGCCTAGCCGGCGAAGGTGCGTCTTCGGCGGCTGCAAAGCGAAGCGAGAGCCGGTACGGCGCCCTGCTGCTGTACTCCCCGCATTTTACTTCCAAACGGCACTAGCACGCATAGCAGCATGCAGGCTCATCTCCAAAGGATGTTTTCTCCCGCCACGAAGTTCTGGCAGCACTGGCACTCGGGACGAAATATGCAGAGAGAGAGGGAGCGAGAGAGAGAAAAGAACTTCGCCCCAGCTTCAGCCTTGCAGAACTCGTGCACTTGGAGTTCCCAGAGAAGGTAGCGTGTGTGGAGAAGGTTTTCTCCACGTAGCCGCTTCTGTTCGCATCTTTGCCGCACCGCAGAGCGCCGCCCGCTTCACTCTCGCGCTTTGCCTGCGAAGGACGCCTAGCCGGCGAAGGTGCGTCTTCTTCGGCAAGAAAGCGAAGCGAGAGCTGGTACGGCGCCCTGCTGCTGTGCTCCCCGCATTTGACATCCAAACTAAACCAGCACGCATAGCAGCATGCAGGCTCATCTCCAAAGGAAGTTCGCCACTGCCACGAAGATTTGGCAGCACTGGCACTGGGTCACACTGTGCAGCGAGAGTAAAAGCAAGAGAGATTGAGATGCACTTTGCCCCAGCTTCAGCCTTGCAGAACTCTTGCACTTGGAGTTCCCAGAGAAGGTAGCGTGCGTGGAGAAGGTTTTCTCCACGTAGCCGCTTCTGTTCGCATATTTGCGCACCTCTGAGAGTCGCCCGCTTCTCTCTCGCGCTTTGCGAGCGAAGGGCGCCTAGCCGGCGAAGGTGCGTCTTCGGCGGCTGCAAAGCGAAGCGAGAGCCGGCACGGCGCCCTGCTGCTGTACTCCCCGCATTTTACTTCCAAACTGCACTAGCACGCATAGCGTCATGCAGGCGCATCTCCAAAGGATGTTTCCCGCCGCCACGAAGTTCTGGCAGTACTGGCACTGGGTCAAACTTTTCAGCGAGAGAAATAGCAAGAGAGATTGAGATGCACTTTGCCCCAGCTTCAGTCTTACAGAACTCGTGCACTTGGAGTTCCCAGAGAGGGTGGCGTGCGTGGGGAATGTTTTCTCCACGTAGCCGCTTCTGTTCGCGTTTTTGCCGCACCGCAGAGCGTCGCCCGCTTCTCTCTCGCGCTTTGCGAGCGAAGGGAGCCAAGCCGGCGAAGGTGCGTCTTCGGCGGCTGCAAAGCGAAGCGAGAGCCGGTATGGCGCCCTGCTGCTGTACTCCTCGCATTTTACTTCCAAACTGCACTAGCACGCATAGCAGCATGCAGGCTCATCTCCAAAGGATGTTTCCTGCCGCCACGAAGTTCTGGCAGCACTGGCACTCGGGACGAAAGATGCAGAGAGAGAGGGAGCTAGAGAGAGAGAAAAGAACTTCGCCGCAGCTTCAGCCTTGCAGAACTCGTGCACTTGGAGTTCCCAGAGAAGGTAGCGTGCGTGGAGAAGATTTTCTCCACGTAGCCTCTTCTGTTCTCGTTTTTGCCGCACCGCAGAGAGTCGCCCGCTTCTCTCTCGCGCTTTGCGAGCGAAGGACGCCTAGACGGCGGAGGTGCGTCTTCGGCGGCTGCAAAGCGAAGCGAGAGCCGGCACGGCGCCCTGCTGCTGTACTCCCCGCATTTTACTTCCAAACTGCTATAGGACGCATAGTAGCATGCATGCTCATCTCCAAAGGATGTCCCCTGCCGCCACGAAGATTTGGCAGCACTTAACTGGGTCACACAGTGCAGCGAGAGAAAAAGCAAGAAAGATTGAGATGCACTTTGCCCCAGCTTCAGTCTTACAGAACTCATGCACTTGGAGTTCCCAGAGGAGGTAGCGTGCGTGGAGAAAGTTTTCTCCACGCAGCCTGTTCTGTTCGCGTTTTTGCCGCACGGCAGAGAGCCGCTTGCTTCTCTCTCGCGCTTTGCGAGCGAAGGGCGCCTAGCCGGCGAAGGTGCGTCTTCGGCGGCTGCAAAGCGAAGCGAGAGCCGGTACGGCGCCCTGCTGCTGTACTCCCCGCATTTTACTTCCAAACGGCACTAGCACGCATAGCAGCATGCAGGCTCATCTCCAAAGGATGTGTCCTGCCGCCACGAAGTTCTGGCAGCCCTGGCACTCGGGACTAAATATGCAGAGAGAGAGAGGGAGCGAGAGAGAGAGAAAAGAACTTTGCCGCAGCTTCAGCCTTGCAGAACTCGTGCACTTGGAGTTCCCAGAGAAGGTAGCATGCGTGGAGAAGGTTTTCTCCACGTAGCCGCTTCTGTTCGCATCTTTGCCGCACCGCAGAGCGCCGCCCGCTTCACTCTCGCGCTTTGCCTGCGAAGGACGCCTAGCCGGCGAAGGTGCGTCTCCTTCGGCAAGAAAGCGAAGCGAGAGCCGGTACGGCGCCCTGCTGCTGTGCTCCCCGCATTTGACATCCAAACTACACCAGCACGCATAGCAGCATGCAGGCTCATCTCCAAAGGAAGTTCGCCACTGCCACGAAGATTTGGCAGCACTGGCACTGGGTCACACTGTGCAGCGAGAGAAAAAGCAAGAGAGATTGAGATGCACTTTGCCCCCGCTTCAGCCTTGCAGAACTCTTGCACTTGGAGTTCCCAGAGAAGGTAGCGTGCGTGGAGAAGGTTTTCTCCACGTAGCCGCTTCTGTTCGCGTCTTTGCCGCACCGCAGAGCGCCGCCCTCTTCTCTCTCGCGCTTTGCGAGCGAAGGACGCCTAGCCGGCGAAGGTGCGTGTTCTTCGTCAAGAAAGCGAAGCGCGTGCCGGTACGGCGCCCTGCTGCTGTGCTCGGTGCCTTTTACTTCCAAACTGCTATAGGACGCATAGTAGCATGCAGGCTCATCTCCAAAAGATGTCCCATGCTGCCACGAAGATTTCGCAGCACTGGCACTGGGTCACACTGTGCAGCGAGAGAAAAGGCAAAAGAGATTGAGATGCACTTTGCCCCAGCTTCAGTCTTACAGAACTCGTGCACTTGGAGTTCCCAGAGAAGGTAGCGTGCGTGGAGAAGGTTTTCTCCACGTAACCGCTTCTGTTCGCATATTTGCGCACCGCAGAGAGTCGCCCGCTTCTCTCTCGCGCTTTGCGAGCGAAGGACGCCTAGCCGGCGAAGGTGCGTCTTCGGCGGCTGCAAAGCGAAGCGAGAGCCGGTACGGCGCCCTGCTGCTGTGCTCGCTGCATTTCACATCCAAACTACACCAGCACGCATAGCAGCATGCAGGCTCATCTCCAAAGGAATTTCGCCACTGCCACGAAGATTTGGAAGCACTGGCACTGGGTCACACAGTGCAGCGAGAGAAAAAGCAAGAGAGTTTGAGATGCACATTGCCCCAGCTTCAGTCTTACAGAACTCGTGCACTTGGAGTTCCCAGAGAGGGTAGAGTGCGTGGAGAATGTTTTCTCCACGTAGCCTCTTCTGTTCGCGTTTTTGCCGCACCTCTGAGAGTCGCCCGCTTCTCTCTCGCGCTTTGCGAGCGAAGGGCGCCTAGCCGGCGAAGGTGCGTCTTCGGCGGCTGCAAAGCGAAGCGAGAGCCGGTACGGCGCCCTGCTGTTGTACTCCCCGCATTTCACTTCCAAACTTCACTAGCACGCATAGCAGCATGCAGGCTCATCTCCAAAGGATGTTTCCTGCCGCCACGAAGTTCTGGCAGCACTGGCACTCGGGACGAAAGATGCAGAGAGAGAGGGAGCTAGAGAGAGAGAAAAGAACTTCGCCGCAGCTTCAGCCTTGCAGAACTCGTGCACTTGGTGTTCCCAGAGAAGGTAGCGTGCGTGGAGAAGATTTTCTCCACGTAGCCTCTTCTGTTCTCGTTTTTGCCGCACCGCAGAGAGTCGCCCGCTTCTCTCTCGCGCTTTGCGAGCGAAGGACGCCTAGACGGCGGAGGTGCGTCTTCGGCGGCTGCAAAGCGAAGCGAGAGCCGGCACGGCGCCCTGCTGCTGTACTCCCCGCATTTTACTTCCAAACTGCTATAGGACGCATAGTAGCATGCATGCTCATCTCCAAAGGATGTCCCCTGCCGCCACGAAGATTTGGCAGCACTTAACTGGGTCACACAGTGCAGCGAGAGAAAAAGCAAGAAAGATTGAGATGCACTTTGCCCCAGCTTCAGTCTTACAGAACTCATGCACTTGGAGTTCCCAGAGGAGGTAGCGTGCGTGGAGAAAGTTTTCTCCACGCAGCCTGTTCTGTTCGCGTTTTTGCCGCACGGCAGAGAGCCGCTTGCTTCTCTCTCGCGCTTTGCGAGCGAAGGGCGCCTAGCCGGCGAAGGTGCGTCTTCGGCGGCTGCAAAGCGAAGCGAGAGCCGGTACGGCGCCCTGCTGCTGTACTCCCCGCATTTTACTTCCAAACGGCACTAGCACGCATAGCAGCATGCAGGCTCATCTCCAAAGGATGTTTTCTCCCGCCACGAAGTTCTGGCAGCACTGGCACTCGGGACGAAAGATGCAGAGAGAGAGGGAGCGAGAGAGAGAGAAAAGAACTTCGCCCCAGCTTCAGCCTTGCAGAACTCGTGCACTTGGAGTTCCCAGAGAAGGTAGCGTGCGTGGAGAAGGTTTTCTCCACGTAGCCGCTTCTGTTCGCATCTTTGCCGCACCGCCGAGCGCCGCCCGCTTCACTCTCGCGCTTTGCCTGCGAAGGACGCCTAGCCGGCGAAGGTGCGTCTTCTTCGGCAAGAAAGCGAAGCGAGAGCCGGTACGGCGCCCTGCTGCTGTGCTCCCCGCATTTGACATCCAAACTAAACCAGCACGCATAGCAGCATGCAGGCTCATCTCCAAAGGAAGTTCGCCACTGCCACGAAGATTTGGCAGCACTGGCACTGGGTCACACTGTGCAGCGAGAGAAAAAGCAAGAGAGATTGAGATGCACTTTGCCCCAGCTTCAGCCTTGCAGAACTCTTGCACTTGGAGTTCCCAGAGAAGGTAGCGTGCGTGGAGAAGGTTTTCTCCACGTAGCCTCTTCTGTTCGCGTTTTTGCCGCACCGCTCAGAATCGCCCGCTTCTCTCTCGCGCTTTGCGAGCGAAGGACGCATAGCCGGCGAAGGTGCGTCTTCGGCGGCTGCAAAGCGAAGCGAGAGCCGGCACGGCGCCCTGCTGCTGTGCTCGCTGCATTTCACATCCAAACTACACCAGCACGCATAGCAGCATGCAGGCTCATCTCCAAAGGAAGTTCGCCACTGCCACGAAGATTTGGCAGCACTGGCACTGGGTCTCACTGTGCAGCGAGAGAAAAAGCAAGAGAGATTGAGATGCACATTGCCCCAGCTTCAGTCTTACAGAACTCGTGCACTTGGAGTTCCCAGAGAGGGTAGAGTGCGTGGAGAATGTTTTCTCCACGTAGCCTCTTCTGTTCGCGTTTTTGCCGCACCTCTGAGAGTCGCCCGCTTCTCTCTCGCGCTTTGCGAGCGAAGGGCGCCTAGCCGGCGAAGGTGCGTCTTCGGCGGCTGCAAAGCGAAGCGAGAGCCGGTACGGCGCCCTGCTGTTGTACTCCCCGCATTTCACTTCCAAACTGCACTAGCACGCATAGCAGCATGCAGGCTCATCTCCAAAGGATGTTTCCTGCCGCCACGAAGTTCTGGCAGCACTGGCACTCGGGACGAAAGATGCAGAGAGAGAGGGAGCTAGAGAGAGAGAAAAGAACTTCGCCGCAGCTTCAGCCTTGCAGAACTCGTGCACTTGGAGTTCCCAGAGAAGGTAGCGTGCGTGGAGAAGATTTTCTCCACGTAGCCACTTCTGTTCTCGTTTTTGCCGCACCGCAGAGAGTCGCCCGCTTCTCTCTCGCGCTTTGCGAGCGAAGGACGCCTAGACGGCGGAGGTGCGTCTTCGGCGGCTGCAAAGCGAAGCGAGAGCCGGCACGGCGCCCTGCTGCTGTACTCCCCGCATTTTACTTCCAAACTGCTATAGGACGCATAGTAGCATGCAGGCTCATCTCCAAAGGATGTCCCCTGCCGCCACGAAGATTTGGCAGCACTTAACTGGGTCACACAGTGCAGCGAGAGAAAAAGCAAGAAAGATTGAGATGCACTTTGCCCCAGCTTCAGCCTTGCAGAACTCTTGCACTTGGAGTTCCCAGAGAAGGTAGCGTGCGTGGAGAAGGTTTTCTCCACGTAGCCTCTTCTGTTCGCGTTTTTGCCGCACCGCTCAGAATCGCCCGCTTCTCTCTCGTGCTTTGCGAGCGAAGGGCGCATAGCCGGCGAAGGTGCGTCTTCGGCGGCTGCAAAGCGAAGCGAGAGCCGGCACGGCGCCCTGCTGCTGTGCTCGCTGCATTTCACATCCAAACTACACCAGCACGCATAGCAGCATGCAGGCTCATCTCCAAAGGAAGTTCGCCACTGCCACGAAGATTTGGCAGCACTGGCACTGGGTCACACAGTGCAGCGAGAGAAAAAGCAAGAAAGATTGAGATGCACTTTGCCCCAGCTTCAGTCTTACAGAACTCATGCACTTGGAGTTCCCAGAGGAGGTAGCGTGCGTGGAGAAAGTTTTCACCACGCAGCCTGTTCTGTTCGCGTTTTTGCCGCACGGCAGAGAGCCGCTTGCTTCTCTCTCGCGCTTTGCGAGCGAAGGGCGCCTAGCCGGCGAAGGTGCGTCTTCGGCGGCTGCAAAGCGAAGCGAGAGCCGGTACGGCGCCCTGCTGCTGTACTCCCCGCATTTTACTTCCAAACGGCACTAGCACGCATAGCAGCATGCAGGCTCATCTCCAAAGGATGTTTTCTCCCGCCACGAAGTTCTGGCAGCACTGGCACTCGGGACAAGATATGCAGAGAGAGAGGAAGCGGGAGAGAGAGAAAAGAACTTCGCCCCAGCTTCAGCCTTGCAGAACTCGTGCACTTGGAGTTCCCAGAGAAGGTAGCGTGCGTGGAGAAAATTTTCTCCACGTAGCCGCTTCTGTTCGCATCTTTGCCGCACCGCAGAGAGTCGCCCGCTTCTCTCTCGCGCTTTGCGAGCGAAGGGCGCCTAGCCGGAGAAGGCGCGTCTTCGGCGGCCAGAAGGCGAAGCGAAAACAGGCACTGTGCCCTGCTTCTGCGCTCCCTGCATGTCACATCCAAACTGCAGCAGCACTCATAGCAACATGCAGGGTCACCTCCAAAAGATGATTCCCGCTGCCACGAAGGTCTGGTAGCACTGGCACTCGGGACAAAATGTGCAGAGAGAGAGGAGGGAGAGAAGGAGAGAAGCGCTTTGCCCCAAATTCAGTCTTACAGAACTTGTGCACTTGGTGTTCCCAGAGAAGGTAGCGTGGGTAGGGAATGTTTTCTCCACGTAGCCTCTTCTGTTCGCGTTTTTGCTCGAGTTCTGTAAGACTGAAGGTGGGGTAAAGTGCATCTCAGTCTCTCTTGCTTTTTCTCTCGCTGCACAGTGAGACCCAGTGCCAGTGCTGCCATATCTTCGTGGCAGTGGCAAACTTCCTTTGGAGATGATCCTGCATGCTGCTATGCGTGCTGGTGTAGTTTGGATGTGAAATGCAGCGAGCACAGCAGCAGGGCGCCGTACCCGGCTCTCGCTTCGCTTTGCAGCCGCCGAAGACGCACCTTCGCCGGCTAGGCGTCCTTCGCTCGCAAAGCGCGCGAGAGGAGCGGGCGGCTCTCTGCAGTGCGACAAAGATGCGAACAGAAGCGGCTACGTGGAGAAAACCTTCTCCACGCACGCTACCTTCTCTGGGAACTCCAAGTGCACGAGTTCTGCAAGGCTGAAGCTGCGGCGAAGTTCTTTTCTCTCTCTCTCTCGCTTCCTCTCTCTCTGCATATTTCGTCCCGAGTGCCAGTGTTGCCAGAACTTCGTGGCGGCAGGAAACATCCTTTGGAGATGAGCCTGCATGCTGCTATGCGTGCTAGTGCAGTTTGGAAGTCAAATGCGGGGAGTACAGCAGCAGGGCGCCATACCGGCTCTCGCTTCGCTTTGCAGCCGCCGAAGACGCACCTTCGCCGGCTAGGCGCCCTTCGCTCGCAAAGCGCGAGAGAGAATCGGGCGACTCTCAGCGGTGCGGCAAAGATGCGAACAGAAGCGGCTACGTGGAGAAAACCTTCTCCACGCACTCTACCTTCTCTGGGAACTCCAAGTGCACGAGTTCTGTAAGACTGAATTTGGGGCAAAGTGCTTCTCTCTCTCTCCCTCCTCTCTCTCTGCATATATTGTCCCGAGTGCCAGTTCTGCCAGACCTTCGTGGCAGCGGGAAACATCTTTTGGAGGTGAGCCTGCATGTTGCTATGAGTGCTGCTGCAGTTTGGATGTGACATGCAGGGAGCGCAGAAGCAGGGCACAGTGCCTGTTTTCGCTTCGCCTTCTGGCCGCCGAAGACGCGCCTTCGCCGGCTATGCGCCTTTTCGCTGGCAAAGCGCGAGAGGGAAGCGGGTGACTTTCTGCGGTCCGGCAAAGATGCGAACAGAAGCGGCTACGTGGAGAAAACCTCCACGCACGCCACCTTCTCTGGGAACTCCAAGAGCACGAGTTCTGTAGGACTGAATTTGGGGCAAAGTGCTTCTCTCTCTCTCTCGCTCCTTCTCTCTCTGCACATTGTGTCCCGTGTGCCAGTGTTTCCAGACCTTCGTGGAAGTGAGCTTGGCTTTTGCCTGGACTCTGTCAGCGCTCATATGGAATCAACCACACGATGGCACTCTCGACTTGCTTTTAAAGGAATCGCGCTGTGTCCAGCTCGGAAGCCTCCCAATTCTACAGCCAAGTTGGAAAGGTGCCTGCTCTCAACTCAACTGTCAGCCCCAAAAGATTGCTTTGATCTTCCCCTTCCAACTGCAAACTCTTATTTGCACCACACTCTAACGGCAACACCAACGCCTTTGCCCAAATAATTCTTTTCTCTCTCACAAGAATCTGGCTACAAACTTGAGAACATCTGGCAAAAGCAGAGCTCACAAAGATGCCAACTGAGAAAGCTCTTGCTGCTGACAACTTCAACTGCACCCGTCGAGGTACCAGCACACACCCTGCTATCGGCCCTTTCTTGTCAGCACCATGGTCCAGCACCATGAAGGGGAGCTGTTCCCAATTTCCTTTTGTTTTGCAGCCGAAACACCGTGCAGCCAGCTGTGAAATGATTCCTCTTCCTTCTCCGCTAGATGTAGCTTCACATTCGTTCAGTGTCCAAGGGACAGGATTCACCACGGAGCTTCTCCACGAACTGCTGCTCGCACACGAGTGGGGCCGGGCCAGAAAAGAGCTTGGCTTTTGCCTGGACTCTGTCAGCGCTCATATGGAATCAACCACACGATGGCACTCTCGACTTGCTTTTAAAGGTATCGCGCTGTGTCCAGCTCGGAAGCCTCCCAATTCCACAGCCAAGTTGGAAAGGTGCCTGCTCTCAACTCGACTGTCAGCCCCAAAAGATTGCTTTGATCTTCCCCTTCCAACTGCAAACTCTTATTTGCACCACACTCTAGTGGCCTTTGCCTTAAAAATTCTTTTCACTCTCACAAGAATCTGGCTACAAACTTGAGAACATCTGGCAAAAGCAGAGCTCACAAAGATGCCAACTGAGAAAGCTCTTGCTGCCGACAACTTCAACTGCACCCGTCGAGGTACCAGCACACACGCTGCTATCGGCCCTTTCCTTCTCAGCTCTTGCTACCATCCTAACCCTGCAGTCTCACTGAGTCTGCATCCAGTCAGGTCCAGCACCATGGAGGGGAGCTGCTCCCACATGAACGGGACCAGGACAAAAAGCTCAACGGCCTGGCGTTTGCATTCCCACTGACAGTTCAACAGCGCTAAGCCAGAGAACTGCCTATGGGCAAAAGTCTTAAAATTCACTAAGACCAACCAATGTACACATGCAAAGTTGTTTCCTTTGCAAAAGAGAGGAATTAGAAGCCCATCACCAATGAAATGGCATCCCCTCCTCCAAAATACAGAACATCCAGGGACTGATCCCATGCAAAGGTACCAGAACACTGTTCCTCAGCATTACCTAGGCTGCTAGGTAGGCTACCCACCAAGACTGAGCAGAGCGGTTTACCTTGTCCAAAAGATGGTGTTGCCAGAATTTCAGAAGGCCACTTCTGAGACGCGGAAACCACCTGCCAAACTGAATCTTTCAAGAGGCCACCTTCCAAAGATGGATTCCATGTCCGTAAAGTGTACAAACTGAAGCAATGCTTCCACACCAGATATGTCAGGACAGAAAGCAGCTGGTGCCCCGGACCTCCACTAGGCAGCTTCTTCTCTGCGCCTCCAGCGCTGGGGTTGTGTGCTTTCCTTCCCATGAAAAAGCCTTGCCATTCTCCTTCAGGAACTTACCAAGCCAAAGTTGCATAGCACCTCCAGTATTGCATACGTCCAACAATTACTCCTACCCAGAAGGGGCCAGGAGAGAAATGTCTTGCTGGACTGTACCTCCCCATGGTACCTTTCCTTCTGCTCCACTGACACTGGCACTATGGCCTTTGCTTCTCAAGGAAAGGCACTCCGAGTCATTTGGCTGGGACTTGCCTTCTCTACCTTGCCTAGTTTTTCCTAGCCTCCTCTTGCTTTGCTTGCCTTTCTTGCATCTGCCTTCCCTTGCCCTGCCTACATCGTCCTTGCTTTGCTTTGCCTTGCCTACCACTCGTTACCTTGCCTTCCATGCAGGCAAGGCAATACAAGGCAAGTGTAGGCAATTGGAGGCAAGTCAAGGGGGAGGTAGACAAGGCCAGAGCAGTGAGGGGAAAGCAAATGGAGTGGTAGGCAAGAGAAGGTCCAGAAGTTAGAGGCAAGGCTAGGCATAAGAAGGTAAGCCCAGTGATGGGTAGGCCAGGCAGAAACAGGAAGGAGTAGGCAAAGCAAGGCCCTGGAGGAAAGCTGTAGCCAGGTGGGGCATGGGCACAGAAGAGAACTCAAAGCCATGGAGGTTTAGCAGGGCAAGAAGAGGAAACTCTTGGGTTGCCAAGGCAAGGCAGCTGCTGGTAGACAAAAGCGGCCAGGAAAGACTGACTTGACTGGTCTTGCTCTCACCTGTGCCAGCTCTAATCTGCACCTAAAACACTGGGGCTACCTGCTTTCCTTCCAATGCAGAAGAACTGTCATCTTGGTCCCAGAGCTCAGAAGACAAATGTGGATTGCCAGTCCAAAATTCTGTACATGCAAGAATTGATGCCAGAAAAAAGCTGCTGGGACAGACGGGTTTGGCTCCTATGGGATTCCTCTTCCATGCTCCTGAAACGCTGCGGGTATGTGAAGGCCTTGAAGGCTTCCTGAGGGAAGCAGGCAGGGCAAGGCAAGTTGAAGAAATGCCACGAAAAGAGGGGTCTTGAATTCCAGGTGGGGGAGGGGTGAGCAAGGTCCTGCAAGGCAAGTGAAGGCTTTGAGGGCAACAGAAGGCAACTGCTGCATTTACAGGGCAAGGCAAGGCAAGGGAGAGATAAGCAAGACAATGAGAGTTCTAGGAAAAGAAGGGAAGGGAAGGCAAGGCTGGGCCTGGACAAATGGGTGGGGAAGTCAAGGTGGGGATGGCCGAGCAAGTCAGTGCAGGGCAGTGGAGGGATGGAAGAGCGGGAATGGTCACTTAAGTTCATACAACATAACCTGTCAAATTCTTTGTACCCATGCCCATGCAGTAAAAGCAAAAAATCAATTGCTGCTTGATTTTGGAATATAGCATGTCTAATGCTGTCTACATCAATGAACAAGTCAGCTATCGCTATGCTGGTAGCATTACTAAACTTGGCCAACCAACAGCCAGGTTTGTTCAGGCTCCTGAGGCCTTGTGCACTTGCAAGCCCAGGAGCTGATGAAGAGGCAGTGATTATCTTGGCAGTGTTCCAGAACTCAGCTGTATCTCTGCAGGCAGAAGTAAAAGCATGTATGCTGTGAGTATGAGAGTGGTGAGTTCAGTTTTGTTGGCTCCATAGTGCAATTGTCATCTTTAGAGAAAAGAGGGTTACTTTCCCCAAAGTAGATGGACCACCTTTAATTGCCATTGGCACTCTGGTCCATGCTCAGTCCACACAGATGAAGAAAATGCCCTGCGGGAGTTGCATATGCATACTAAAACTCAAGGTTAGTTTTAGTTTGTGATTGAATTACACCGGTGTGAAACACTTGGGTAGCATGGTGTTGTGGCATTGACCCACCAAGCCATAGGGCTATTCCTTGTGCTGAGAAATGTGAAGGTGGTACAGCTATCTGCATTCAAGGTGCCTAAAATCTGCAGTTCCTGTGGGGGTAAAGCAGGGAATTTCCCATGGGGAGACAATGTATCCGGGCAGGCTGAGGAGGCAGGGGTGCTGTTCCATAACTGTGGCAGTTCAGGGGTGGTGAGAAGGATGCAGATCAGACACTTTGTGAATGGCTTCTGAGGCGCAGCAGTGCTAAGGCATAAGGGATCTTGTCCAGTTGCCTTAGCCAGGGTCACCCAGATGTTTTGCTCCAGGGGGTGTATGGGTTGCAGGTATCCTGTTAAATCACAAACAGAAGTGCAGTTACCTCCCCCCTCTTCCTGCTCCCACCCATTACTCCTGCCGACGTAAGTGCGGAGTGGGTACTTGGCACCAGTGCCATTCCCCTGGAACAGTGATAGTAACCACCTTGTTTGCTTCTGCTCCTATCACCTCAAGTGGCGATAAGACCGGGTTTCCGGGGCGTGGGGGGGGGGGGGTGGATACCATAGCTTGGCACCTGACAAGCAAGACTATGTGGGACTTTGAATGGATAGGGAGGGCAAAACCCACAGAGAAGACTGATCCTATAGTTCCAGTAGGGAGAATATGGGTAGAAGGAGCTGTGTTTTGAGTGCTTAAAGTGAACGGTCTTTCATTTTTCCAGTGTTTGTAACAGTGCAGCTGGAGAAGAACTCATCTGAAATGCTGCCTTTTTCAGCCTAGAAATGAAACTCAAGATCCTTTCAGTATAGGAGATAACATAAAAGTGGATCTTTACTGGAGCTCCAGGGACAGTTCCAGGAAGAATATCCACAAAAGCCCACCCCTCCCCCCGGCTGAATACAGTCTTCTAGGTTTTAGGAAATTAGCATCATTGATCAAAAGCACCAATTCAGAGGACAAGTGGGGATGCAATTCCCCCCAGGTCAAGCCCCTTCTCTGGAGCCCCCCCACCCTTGGTACTAGTTGGACTTGTTGACTAAAATGTGTCTTGAAGATCTTGTTGTCAGGCTTGGTTCCCAGGAAGAAGCAAGACAGGAGAGGGGCCTTGTGCCCTCCAGGGCTTGGAGCTCTGCAATGACTTTGGTCTTTCTGGCTGGGGAAAAACTACTGGCAAGGTCACAAATACAGAAAAGTAAAAAGGCAAAAATCACTTTGGCATCAGAAACAAAGATAAAATTAATGTAAAAAGCAAGCTAACATACATCTGAAAACATCTCTGCTTTCTTCATCTTCCCCTTATGCAAAGAGGCTTTTGATTTGCAGGATTTTCATTTTATCCAAAGGCATTCATTCCATAGGTGCCAAAACCATCCCACAATGATAAGTGAAATATAGTCAGTAGGGACAATAGGGACTGGCATCCACCGCAAAGGAGAGGAAAGATCATTTCCAGAACAATAGTTTTATTTAACTGTGGTGAAAAGTGGGAGCTGAGTTTTGTTTAGAATTAGCCAGAAGCAGCTCTTAATTATTCTCTGCTGCTGCTGCTCTTATACCTTTTCATAATTACTGTGGCACATTAAGATTGGCTGCTAGCAAACAATGACAAGGCTGTCTAACAAACAATGGCAATTCAAGCAATAATACAATGAGCTATACAAGCAAAAGTAGAGTTGGTTACAAAAACCGGATGTGCTAGGAAGGCCGGAAGTAGGTATCACAGAGTGTCTCGGGTTAGAGACAAATTTCCTGGGTGGGAAATGCTCTGAACAGAACACCTCCTCCCACAGCAAAGGCCTCCGGCACCCCCTCCCCCACAGACAGCAAAAAAAGCTCGGGGAAAGTGGAAAGAACTGTTTATTCAGCCCCCCCACACACAGACACAGGGGAAAGGGAAAGGGGAAAAGGAATCACCAAACCCGAATGAATAGCTGATGGAACTTTAGAGTCCTTCTCAGGTGTAGTGACCCCCTTTCCGGGGGTTTCCCCCCCAGGGATTTCCTGTCCACCGTCCTCCGGGGCTCCCAGGGTTCTCCGACGAAAAAGTCGAGGAAAAAGGGTCCAAAAAAGACGATGAAGAAGCAATCCCAGGGGAGGAGAGAAGAAAAGCAGCAGTCACAGCAGCAGCAGCAGCCCGACTAAACAACGTTCCTTCCTCCCGGAACAGCGAGCGGGGGAGCATTTCAAAACATCCCGCGCAGGCCGAGCTTCTCCCGGCTGCTGAGCACAGTTAAAGTGACAGGACAGTTTAGGCAGGCATGCGAACGATATGGAATACAGGATTATCATTACATCACCCCAGGACATTCCACCCCTTATTCCATATCGTTGGCTTAAAGCCTACACTAATATGTCTTAATTCTAAACACACACATATATATATTTGGCATGTATGCCAAATGGTGGCAGTAACTTTCAGCAAACAATGGGACATCCCGACATTACACATGACCCTCACCCAAAATCAAATCTCCTTGAGGTACACATCGTATTTTTCCATTTTTCTGCATTATCCACCAAGTACACCCTGGGCCCTGAGCAAAAACAACCCCACGGGTAGGTTTCTCTTTACACGAGGCAGAATTAATCCAAACTGTCTTTCCTAACAAGCCTCTGGCATGTACTGCTGGAACCTTATCTCCATCTACTGTATGGAGGATCTCAGACTGGGCAGGGCCTGCTCGGTTGATGGAGCCTCGGGTATTAACTAACCAAGTGGCCTTTGCTAAATGCTGCTCCCAGTTTTTGAAAGTCCCTCCACCCAGTGCCTTCAAGGTGGTTTTTAACAATCCATTGTACCGCTCTACTTTGCCAGCAGCAGGGGCATGATAAGGGATATGGTGTACCCATTCAATGCCATGCTCCCTAGCCCAGGTGTTAATGAGGTTGTTTTTGAAATGAGTCCCGTTGTCTGACTCAATTCTTTCGGGCGTACCATGCCTCCAAAGGACTTGCCTTTCAAGGCCCAGGATGGTGTTGCGGGCAGTGGCATGAGGCACAGGGTAGGTCTCTAGCCACCCCGCGGTGGCTTCTACCATTGTGAGCACGTGACGCTTGCCGTGGCGGGTTTGAGGCAGTGTGATGTAATCAATCTGCCAGGCCTCACCATACTTGTATTTGGTCCACCTTCCCCCATACCACAGGGGTTTCACCCGCTTGGCTTGCTTGATCTCAGCACATGTCTCACAGTCATGGATCACCTGGGAGATACAGTCCATGGTTAGATCCACCCCTCGGTCTCGTGCCCACTTATAGGTGGCATCTCTGCCCTGCTGGCCTGAGGCATCATGGGCCCATCGGGCTAGGAACAGCTCTCCCTTATGCTGCCAATCCAAGTCTACCTGGGACACCTTTATCTTTGCAGCTTGATCCACCTGGTTGTTGTTTTGGTGTTCCTCATTAGCTCGGCTCTTGGGGACATGGGCGTCTACGTGGCGGACCTTCACAGATAATTTCTCTGCCCGGGCAGCAATGTCTTTCCACTCCTCAGCAGCCCAAATTGGTTTTCCTCTACGCTGCCAATTGGCCCTTCTCCACTTTTCCAGCCAGCCCCACAGAGCATTGGCTACCATCCATGAATCGGTGTACAAGTATAGCCTTGGCCACTTCTCCCTTTCAGCAATGTCCAGGGCCAGCTGGACGGCTTTGAGCTCAGCAAATTGGCTCGATCCACCTTCTCCTTCTGTAGCTTCTGCAACCTGTCGTGTGGGGCTCCATACAGCTGCTTTCCATCTTCGCTTTGCTCCCACAATACGACAGGAACCATCAGTGAAGAGAGCGTAGCGTGTTTCATCTGGTGGCAGTTGGTTGTACGGTGGAGCTTCCTCCGCCCGAGTTACCTGTTCCAGCTCTTCTTCACCGGTCAAACCAAAACCTTCACCTTCAGGCCAATTTGTAATTACCTCCAGGATCCCAGGGCGATTCAGATTTCCCATACGGGCGCGCTGTGTAATGAGGGCAGTCCATTTACTCCATGTGGTGTTGGTGGCATGGTGGGTAGAGGGAACCTCTGCTTTGAACATCCACCCCAGCACCGGTAGTCGGGGTGCCAGGAGGAGTTGTGTTTCTGTGCCGATTACCTCTGAGGCAGCTCGGACTCCTTCATAGGCTGCCAAGATCTCTTTCTCTGTTGGGGTGTAGTTGGCTTCAGCCCCTCTGTAGCTTCGGCTCCAGAATCCCAGTGGTCGCCCTCGAGTCTCACCAGGCACCTTCTGCCAAAGGCTCCAAGACAAACCATGACTCCCGGCTGCAGAGTAGAGTACGTTCTTTACTTCTGGTCCTGTCCTGACTGGGCCAAGGGCTACTGCATGGGCAATCTCCTGCTTGATCTGGGCGAAGGCTTGCTGCTGTTCAGGGCCCCAGTAGAAATCGTTCTTCTTGCGGGTAACCTGGTAGAGAGGACTCACAATTTGACTGTACTCAGGAATATGCATTCTCCAAAAACCTATGGCTCCCAGGAAAGCTTGTGTCTCCTTCTTGTTAGTTGGTGGAGACATTGCGGTGATTTTATTGATGACTTCGGTGGGTATCTGACGCCGTCCATCTTGCCACCTCACTCCCAGGAACTGGATCTCTTTGGCAGGCCCCTTGACTTTGCTCCTTTTGATGGCGAGACCGGCTTCCAGGAGAATCTGGATGATTTTCTCTCCTTTCTCAAACACTTCTTTCGCTGTGTCCCCCCACACAATGATGTCATCGATGTACTGCAGATGTTCTGGAGCCTCACCCTTTTCCAGTACATTCTGGACCAGTCCATGGCAAATGGTGGGACTGTGTTTCCACCCCTGGGGCAGTCGATTCCAGGTGTACTGCATGCCCCTCCAGGTGAAAGCAAACTGAGGCCTGCACTCTGCTGCCAGAGGAATGGAGAAGAATGCGTTCGCAATGTCAATGGTGGCATACCACTTTGCTGCCTTGGACTCCAGCTCATACTGGAGCTCCAGCATATCTGGCACGGCAGCGCTCAGCGGTGGAGTCACCTCGTTCAAAGCACGATAATCCACAGTCAATCTCCAATCTCCATCAGATCTGCGCACAGGCCAGATGGGGCTGTTGAAGGGTGAGTGGGTCCTGCTGACCACCCCTTGGCTCTCTAGCTCACGGATCAGCTTGTGGATGGGGATCACAGCATCTCGATTTGTCCGGTACTGCCGGCGGTGCACTGTCGAGGTGGCAATTGGTACTTGTTGCTCTTCCCCTCTCAGGAGTCCTACTACAAATGGGTTCTCTGACAGTCCAGGCAAGGTGTTCAATTGCTTAATGCCCTCTGTCTCTACAGCAGCTATCCCAAATGCCCACTTGAGTCCCTTTGGGTCTTTGAAATATCCATTTTGGAGGAAGTCTATGCCCAGAATACATGGGGCCTCTGGACCAGTCACAATGGAATGTTTCTTCCACTCTTTTCCAGTCAGGCTCAACTCAGCTTCCACCAGAGTCAAGTTCTGTGATCCTCCGGTCACGCCGGCAATAGAAATAGACTCTCTCCCCACGTGTTGCGATGGAATTATTGTGCACTGCGCACCAGTGTCAACCAAAGCCTCGTATTTTTGTGGTTCCGTTGTGCCAGGCCATCGAATCCACACAGTCCAAAAAGCACGATTTTCCCTGGCCCCTACCTGGCTAGAGGCAGGGCCCCTCTAACCCTGGTGGGTATGCATGTTAGAGGTTCCTTCAAGGGGATCGGACACGTCAACTGGAGCTACTTCTCTTCTGGTGGAGTTTCCTCTCTGAGCCTTGCCCTCCTTCAGTTCACGCACCCGTCGCGCCAGAGCAGCGGTGGGTTGTTGGTCCCACCTCCTCATGTCTTCTCCACTCTCACACAGGAAATACCACAGCTCACGTCGAGGGGTGTACCTGCTCCTCATAGCCGGGGAACGTCTGCGTTCAGTAACAGAATCTTTAATCTTTACTGTCGAGATTTGGAGAAGGCCGTCTTTAATCTCCTTACTGAGTTTATTGGGATTCTCCTCTATCCTATCCTCAAGTTTCTGTAGACGTGTCTCCACAGCTGAGATTCTTGCATTCACTGGGCCATGCACGGTATCTGTGTATGCTTGGAGCTTCCTTGCCATATCAAGCACGGTCTCATGCCCATCATCTTGCTTCATTATTGCTAAAGCAGAAGCATATTCCTTTGGCCCAAGTCGTACAAGTTTTCGCCACATTACAGGCGTACATTCAACCGCATCTGGATCCATGAGCGGGGCTGGGTTTGCTATGTCCTCTGAGAAGACAATCTCTACCACCCCCATTTCTCTCAGGCGTTGAATCCCTTGTTCTATGGTCTTCCACGGGGTTTGTTGCTGATAGAGATCATCGGGGCATAGGTATCTCTCCCTCACACCTCTGATAACTCGTCTCCAGAGGCTGCAAGGGTCAGCCGCATTCCGTGCCTCTCGGTTGATATCTGCATCCTGTGACAGGGTCCCCAAATGCCTCATCTCATTGCCATCTAGAAGTGTAACATCGCCTGCAGCATCCCAAAGACGGATCAACCAACTGACTATAGATTCATTATCTCGTTGATTGTAATCTTTCCTTAGGCCACGAAGGTCCCTTACGGACATGGACTCGACAATGACTTCTGACTCAATCGTTGGCTTTGAGGATCCCTCACCCCCATCATCATCTGCTGGGCGATCGGTTTTGACTTGGTGTTTCCTGCTTCTCGTAACAGGAGCAACTGCCATTGGCTTAGGCTCCCTATCTGCCTGCTCTAGGGTATTAAACAATGTACGATAAGCATATGCCAGGCCCCAACATATTGTCTTAAGGTTGTCATTGCACTTCTCTTTGAGATATTTCCCCACCTCAGCTGGTCCCAGAATTTGTTCAAGGGGAATCTCCCAATCTATTGGGTCAGAGAATTTCTTTAAAACTTGGCCTATGTCCCCCCATACTCCACACCACTCAAATTTCCCCACGTTTGCATCAGGTGTCTGCTCCTGCTCAGGCCCTCTGGATCTCTCAGCCCTCATTCTGGACAAAGTGACCATCACATAGCTGAAACCTATCAGATTAAGCACCATGAATACCAGGACAGTGGTCTCTTTAACATCCAGGGGAAAGTGAACATTTTCAAAAGGTGACATACTAGGTTGGGTAATATTACTAACAAAACTCCAAAAGAAGCTACTATAACTGGGAGAGGAAAGCAGCAGAGCATATTCATTATTATCAGTTTCCAATACCTCTGTTACCTTTTTATAGATCACACATACTGTGCACATTACTATAACAAGCCGGAGTCATGCTCCTGATCTATAAAAATTATACATCAGAGACAAAATTGCCCCTATCTGTTGGCAGGGAAACAAGCCTACATGCCAGAGAGACAGAATCACATCAAACAACATCCCATCAAACAACATGGTGACCACTGATTGCTGCAATCCAATACAGAGTGTTCAAAACCAGAATGTAATTATTAGTTTTTTCCACTTTCTCTACCCCACAAAAGGTGGGCACCAAATTGTCAAGCCCCTTTAAGTTGGGCGCCAAGAACTTGTCTCGGGTTAGAGACAAATTTCCTGGGTGGGAAATGCTCTGAACAGAACACCTCCTCCCACAGCAAAGGCCTCCGGCACCCCCTCCCCCACAGACAGCAAAAAAAGCTCGGGGAAAGTGGAAAGAACTGTTTATTCAGCCCCCCCACACACAGACACAGGGGAAAGGGAAAGAGGAAAAGGAATCACCAAACCCGAATGAATAGCTGATGGAACTTTAGAGTCCTTCTCAGGTGTAGTGACCCCCTTTCCGGGGGTTCCCCCCCCAGGGATTTCCTGTCCACCGTCCTCCGGGGCTCCCAGGGTTCTCCGACGAAAAAGTCGAGGAAAAAGGGTCCAAAAAAGACGATGAAGAAGCAATCCCAGGGGAGGAGAGAAGAAAAGCAGCAGTCACAGCAGCAGCAGCAGCCCGACTAAACAACGTTCCTTCCTCCCGGAACAGCGAGCGGGGGAGCATTTCAAAACATCCCGCGCAGGCCGAGCTTCTCCCGGCTGCTGAGCACAGTTAAAGTGACAGGACATTTTAGGCAGGCATGCGAACGATATGGAATACAGGATTATCATTACATCACCCCAGGACACAGAGTTAAAAATTGGATGTGCTAGGGAGACTGGAAGTTTTAATCACAAAGTTAAAACTGAAAGTGCTAGGAAGACCAGAAGTTTTGTATCATAGAGTTGAATGCGAGAGTGCTAGGGAGACCGGAAGTTTTGTATCACAGAGTTAAATCTGAAAGTGCTAGGAAAACCGGAAGGAGGAAGTGGAGTCAAGCAAGAAAGTTTTCTTCATTCTCTTTTCTTCATTATCTCATGGACGTGCACAACAGCACAGGACCAAATATGGCAGGGCCTTTGACATGAATTCAGTCGCAGACACAAGCAGTAAGCAGGTCTAGGGTAGGGAATGGGCATGAAAGGGAATGCACAGCAATGGTGGTTTAGCAAGGCAAGACAGGTGAGGTTCATAGATTGCTGGCAGGCGGAAGTGGCCAAGAAAGACTGATTTGACTGGCCTTGCTCTCACCTGCACCATCTCTAATCTGCACCTAAAACACTGGGGCTACCTGCTTTCCTTCCAATGCAGAAGAACTGTCATTTTGGTTCCGGAGCCCAGAAGACAAATGTGGATTGCCTGTCCAAAATTCCATACATGCAAGAATTGATGCCAGGCAAAAGCTGCTGGGACAGACAGGTCTGGCTTCACGTGACCTCCTATGGGCTTCCTCTTCCATGCTCCTGAAACACTGCGGGTATGTGAAGGCCTTGAAGGCTTCCTGAGGGAAGCAGGCAGGGCAAGGCAAGTTGAAGAATTGTCACGAGAAGAAGGGTCTTGAATTCCAGGTGGGGGAGGGGTGAGCAAGGTCCTGCAAGGCAAGTGAGGGCTTTGAGGGCAACAGAAGGCAACTGCTGTGTTTACAGGGCAAGGCAAGGCAAGGGGGAGGTAGGCAAGACAATGAGAGTCCCAAAAGGAGAAGGGAAGGCAAGGCTGGGCCTGGACAAAAGGGTGGGGAAGTCAAGGTGGGGATGGCCGAGCAAGTCAGTGCAGGGCAGTGGAGGGATGGAAGAGCGGGAATGGTCACTTAAGTTCATGCAACATAACCTGTCAAATTCTTTGCACCCATGCCCACGCAGTAAAAGCAAAAAATCAATTGCTGCTTGATTTTGGAATATAGCATGTCTAATGCTGTCTACAACAATTAACAAGTCAGCTATCGCTATGCTGGTAGCATTACTAAACTTGGCCAACCAACAGCCAGGTTTGTTCAGGCTCCTGAGGCCTTGTGCACTTGCAAGCCCAGGAGCTGATGAAGAGGCAGTGATTATCTTGGCAGTGTTCCAGAACTCAGCTGTATCTCTGCAGGCAGAAGTAAAAGCATGTATGCTGTGAGTATGAGAGTGGTGAGTTCAGTTTTGTTGGCTCCATAGTGCAATTGTCATCTTTAGAGAAAAGAGGGTTACTTTCCCCAAAGTAGATGGACCACCTTTAATTGCCATTGGCACTCTGGTCCATGCTCAGTCCACACAGATGAAGAAAATGCCCTGCGGGAGTTGCATATGCATACTAAAACTCAAGGTTAGTTTTAGTTTGTGATTGAATTACACCGGTGTGAAACACTTGGGTAGCATGGTGTTGTGGCATTGACCCACCAAGCCATAGGGCTATTCCTTGTGCTGAGAAATGTGAAGGTGGTACAGCTATCTGCATTCAAGGTGCCTAAAATGTGCAGTTCCTGTGGGGGTAAAGCAGGGAATTTCCCATGGGGAGACAATGTATCCGGGCAGGCTGAGGGTGGGGCCTATACTAGGCCTAACTCCATGTTTGTTATCTGCAGAAGCTGTTTGGAAATCGAATATAATTAGCTCACGATCCTCTACTGTAAAAACATGTAGCGTGGTGCCAGCTTTACCTGTTTGCCTATACAGCTTTAATAAGACAATTTATATGCAATTGTTTTTGCCATGTAGACACATGTGCTTTACATCTCAAACCGTTTGTAATTATTTTTACAGAAAGCTGTCTTACCATCTGCAAGTTAAGCAGGTCTTAAATGCAATTTTCCAAGAACGTGCAGTGCTATCATCCCTGTGAGTAAAGCTGCATCTCGAAAACATCTTAATAAACTTACATTTATCTTAGAGGAGTGAACAGGCATTTTCCACATGACTGTAAATCTGCCACACTTTAGATTTATTTCTTGATATTATTCGCAAATGTTTAACTGCTGTATGATGAATTTTCAGTAGTTTCTTGTGCGAAGAAAGTCAAAATAAGTTAAATTCTGCTGTATCTAAAACTCTTAAGGTATACTCTTAATCTTGTATCTAATTTTAGTAAATTTAAAGTTAAAAGAATGCAAAGGCATTCAGAGTGACTACCTCACTGAATTCAAAGGAATATTTTTCTTTCCATAGGTATACCTGAATCAGTATCTGTGTGCATACAAGTGTGAAAGTGCTGCAGCAAATGTACTAAGAATGTTGTTTGAGTCTTTTATGTCTTTTGAGTTTATAAGTCAGACCTGTCAACTTTAAGTTGATCAAAATTTATGTAAAGTCTGTTGGTTTTCAGTTTGATTAAGAAGTTGAATTTTGGTAACCTCTGAAAGAAAGAAAAGAGAAAACAGACGCTTGTAGTCGAGTGAAGAGAATTTCCATGTTTGTGAGTGGTGGTGTTGTTTAGTGAATTTGTAACAGCTGGCAGAGGGCTGTAACTTGCTGCCTCAGAGCCAGAACTGGCTGAGTAGCATCCTGAGGCCAATTCTGTAAAGCATTTTGTGGCCTAAGAGTCAGTTAGCCCCGTAATAACTTTAGCAAAGGCAAGTTTAATTTTGTTTTCCTGTACATGTGTGTGAATTGTCTCTGTTAATTTGTATTTTATCAGCATGTAAGTCTGGGTAGAGGTGCCTATGAGATAGGACTTATTTTTTAAGTGCTTGACATTAATTTTTGCTTTCAATTATGTTAACTTGAAGCTCTGTTAGATTTATCTTAATTTTAAGTGAAGTTAAAGTTTAAGTTCTGTCAAAACATGAAATTCTAGATGTGTTGTTAAAGTAATGATATGAATTTACTAAGCTTTTACAGAGAGCATTACCCAGAAAACATTCTTTGATGCTATACATATGTGTCTCTTTGTTCACAGCTATTTGTAATTTGTTTATGGTACCATTGATTATTTAGTTAAAACTAAACCACAACGCCGATCTGCAAGAAGTATATTGCTTGAAAGAATTGATATTAATAGAAGCTTGTTTAGAAGATTTAGAGAGACCCTCTCAGGTAAGGCCTGGGCTCTGGCCAAGCCCTGGCCCTAAGCTGATCGGGTACTGAATCTTTAATCCCAGATGTTTCTACCCTAAAACTGCAATTGAGTCATTTTGGCTCACCAATTCGGCTTGGAGAGCTGGAACCCCTTTTCAGGTAAACTTGACAACCTTGCCCGGGAAAGGTCTTCAAGTCTCACCTGTAAAATGGGACTCTCCCATGATTGTAGACTCTGGGTAGTAGCTAATAGTGAAATGGTTAATGATCTGTATATTTTTAAAGTACTGTTCTCTTTCTCTTATGTATTGCACCTGTAGTTGTATCTGTTGCCTTAATTACCTTTGCTCATAATGCAAAACCCACAATTGAGTGTATAATAACATGTAATGACAAAGCTCAAATGTTAACCTGTTAACCTAGAGAAGAGAGTATGCATGTGTTCTATCATCAACAAGTTTGAAGCAATTACCTACTCACCTGATCAGAATCAAGAATTAGAGTTCAGAAAAAACCATGGACTCTTTAATCAAGATTAGAGCTTGGCAGAGACTTTAGAGCAACGGTGTATATTGTTTTCACAGTTTCAATTAGCTAAAGTAGTACTTGCTAGAAAAATTATTTTAAGTAACCTTATAATAACAAGTTGAAGTGGAGGGGTTGCTCAAAGCTGAAGAATCACTGAGTAGCTCAAGAATTTGTGTAAGACAGTGTTGTTGTTGCTTTTGATAATAATAACTTTCAAAAGGTTGTTTTGCTGTGCTTTGCAATGACTGGCTGTCAGCTCAGACTTTCTCCTTGGCTGGCTCAACTGCTGAAGAAAGGACTACGGCTATTGATAATCATTATAATTATTGTTTTAATTGTTCAATTAATGTTTAACTGCTTAACTAAGAAATTAACTAGTGCTTTGTAACCATTAAAGAAACAGGGGGAAATGTGGGAAATGTGGAGGATCTGGCACTGCAATGGTTAAGAGCTAAGGAACATCCAGAGCCACAGCTGCAGCTTGTGGGCCCTTGATAAGCAAGTAAGATTCCCATGAGAAACAAGACCTGAGAAGCACAAGGAGTTCCCATGAGAAGCGGAACTGAGACACACAAACAATGAAGAAGAAGATACCACAAGACTGCCAAACAAGCTGATTAACGCAGGTGGACAGCAGCCTATCCTGAGCTTAGCTTTTGCAATATGTATGAGGCTAATTAAGTAACGTATATATTGTGTAGCTGAAAGGCAATAAACTGAGTTCTGATGATCACAAATGTGGTGTCAGGCTTCCTCTTCCCGACAACATGCACACACACACACACACACACACACACACACACACACACACACAGAGGGAGCGAGAGATAGTTCCTCGTTCGTTTCTGTTTTGATTTCCTGGACTTTATTTGCTTTGTTGTTGCTTGCTTTTCCTTGGTGTGCCTTAAGTGCTCGTTAAGCAAGAGTTCATTGAATCTTGTCAATGAACTGTCTTGTGCTGTCACATGATATTCAGTCTGGTTTTTGCTGATACTCCTGCTGATGATTTTGAAAGTGATCTCAAACTCTCAGTTATAACTTTGGATGCAGCAAATTCCAAGAAATTCTTGGTGTTGCAGCCAAATTCTTTTGAGCAGAATGCACTTGAAATTAATGCACAGGGTACTAATTTGCTCGCCTTGGCTGCTCAGGGATGTGGTGCCAAATACCCCACAGGGAATAATTAACCATGCTCTGTGCGCCTGTGGTGTGACCTGTGAAATCGCACCCAGTGAATGAAAGAAAAAGGGATGGAAACAGCGATTTTTATGGGGAACATCTGTTACTATGAGAAATAGACTGATTGAGACTGCTCCCCAAGCATGCACAAATGTGATCATGAGCCTTTTAATTAATAAAACAGGAAATCCTCTGGATGCGATAATGGAACACAGCAGCTAGGTGACCTTGGGGAGTGGAACGCCCAGAATCGAGATAGGAATCAAGAAAACCTGCCTATTAGGCTTTTGATACCACACGGTGGCTACATGCCAGAGTTAAAATTCCAAGAGGAGATGCAGAAATCCAAGCAACTATTCATGATTTGTTACCAGCAAGTCATTTTCTGGTTTGCTTTCAACCCTGCTCTAGTAGCAAGTGAATTTGTAATGTTAAATTCTGTACACCCACAGTGTGGAGTGGCCTTCCAAGTTACTGGTTTTAATGTTTATCAAACCAAAATGTAACATATAATTTGTGATTCAGTCTTCTAGACTGGAGATTTCATTCTATGAATCTTCAAAGGCATGTGCTGCAAGTTTTGGGGATGACAGAAAGCAAAACGTTTCTTTGCAATAGTGTTGGAAAACTGCAGTAAGCAGAACTTCCAGAGCGCAGGCTGATGTGTGCTGTATTTGGAGAAGAGCTGTTAGTGAGCAATGGGCAGAACTAGCTGATTTCCTATAGCTCTCCTTGGAGAGCAAATTAACCAGGTGACCTGGACCTGGGAGATTGTCAAGCAGCTAAGCACAATGTCAACATGTTCACTGAGGTCTCCTGGTGTGGTGTAGTTCATCTGCTGAAAGATACAATGTCGTCCTGGGGTATTGCAGGATACAAAGCCGAATAGCCAGCTCCTACAGCAGCTCTCTAGAGTTGGGAGTGCTTCCAGTGTAAATCACCATGTTTCAACAGGTCTGAAAATGATGACCTTGGCTGTTTTCATAGCCTTGATCACAAGCCTACCCACAAGGAAAAGAAGGCTTAGAGCAACACAAGAAATTTGAAAAACAATTCCATCCCTTATTCTCTAACTTTTTAATAATATTACTTTCTTTATAGTAATCACCCTAAGTAATTGCCATACTTTTCTTGGTTTTGTGATTTTTTATAGTGATCTGCCTTTACTCTTTAATTCTTAACAAAACTCAGCTCACACTTTTCACCACAGTTAAATAAAACTATTGTTCTGGAAATGATCTTTCCTCTCCTTTGCGGTGGATACCAGTCCCTATTGTCCCTACTGACTGTACTTCACTTATCATTGGGATGGTTTTGGCACCTATGGAATGAATGCCTTTGGATAAAATGAAAATCCTGCAAATCAAAAGCCTCTTTGCATAAGGGGAAGATGAAGAAAGCAGAGAAGTTTTCAGATGTATCTTAGCTTGCTTTTTAACATTAATTTAATCTTTGCTTCTGATGCCAAAGTGATTTTTGCCTTTTTACTTTTCTGTATTTGTGACCTTGCCAGTAGTTTTTCCCCAGCCAGAAAGACCAAACACATTGCAGAGCTCCAAGCCCTGGAGGGCACAAGGCCCCTCTCCTGTCTTGCTTCTTCCTGGGAACCAAGCCTGACAACAAGATCTTCAAGACATATTTTAGTCAACAAGTTCAACTAGTACCAAGGGTGGGGGGGCTCCAGAGAAGGGGCTTGACCTGGGGGGAATTGCATCCCCACTTGTCCTCTGAATTGGTGCTTTTGATCAATGATGCTAATTTCCTAAAACCTAGAAGACTGTATTCAGCTGGGGGGAGGGGTGGGCTTTTGTGGATATTCTTCCTGGAACTGTCCCTGGAGCTCCAGTAAAGATCCACTTTTATGTTATCTCCTATACTGAAAGGATCTTGAGTTTCATTTCTAGGCTGAAAAAGGCAGCATTTCAGATGAGTTCTTCTCCAGCTGCACTGTTACAAACACTGGAAAAATGAAAGACCGTTCACTTTAAGCACTCAAAACACAGCTCCTTCTACCCATATTCTCCCTACTGGAACTATAGGATCAGTCTTCTCTGTGGGTTTTGCCCTCCCTATCCATTCAAAGTCCCACATAGTCTTGCTTGTCAGGTGCCAAGCTATGGTATCCACCCCCCCCCCACGCCCCGGAAACCCGGTCTTATCGCCACTTGAGGTGATAGGAGCAGAAGCAAACAAGGTGGTTGCTATCACTGTTCCAGGGGAATGGCACTGGTGCCAAGTACCCACTCCGCACTTACGTCGGCAGGAGTAATGGGTGGCAGCAGGAAGAGGGGGGAGGTAACTGCTCTTCTGTTTGTGATTTAACAGGATACCTGCAACCCATACACCCCCTGGAGCAAAACATCTGGGTGACCCTGGCTAAGGCAACTGGACAAGATCCCTTATGCCTTAGCACTGCTGCACCTCAGAAGCCATTCACAAAGTGTCTGATCGGCATCCTTCTCACCACCCCTGAACTGCCACAGTTATGGAACAGCACCCCTGCCTCCTCAGCCTGCCCGGATACATTGTCTCCCCATGGGAAATTCCCTGCTTTACCCCCACAGGAACTGCACATTTTAGGCACCTTGAATGCAGATAGCTCTACCACCTTCACATTTCTCAGCACAAGGAATAGCCCTATGGCTTGGTGGGTCAATGCCACAACACCATGCTACCCAAGTGTTTCACACCGGTGTAATTCAATCACAAACTAAAACTAACCTTGAGTTTTAGTATACATATGCAACTCCCGCAGGGCATTTTCTTCATCTGTGCAGACTGAGCATGGACCAGAGTGCCAATGGCAATTAAAGGTGGTCCATCTACTTTGGAGAAAGTGACCCTCTTTTCTCTAAAGATGACAATTGCACTATGGAGCCAACAAAACTGAACTCACCACTCTCATACTCACAGCATACATGCTTTTACTTCTGCCTGCAGAGATACAGCTGAGTTCTGGAACACTGCCAAGATAATCACTGCCTCTTCATCAGCTCCTGGGCTTGCAAGTGCACAAGGCCTCAGGAGCCTGAACAAACCTGGCTGTTGGTTGGCCAAGTTTAGTAATGCTACCAGCATAGCGATAGCTGACTTGTTCATTGATGTAGACAGCATTAGACATGCTATATTCCAAAATCAAGCAGCAATTGATTTTTTGCTTTTACTGCGTGGGCATGGGTGCAAAGAATTTGACAGGTTATGTTGTATGAACTTAAGTGACCATTCCCGCTCTTCCATCCCTCCACTGCCCTGCACTGATTTGCTCGGCCATCCCCACCTTGACTTCCCCACCCATTTGTCCAGGCCCAGCCTTGCCTTCCCTTCCCTTCTCCTTCTAGATCTCTCATTGTCTTGCTTATCTCTCCCTTGCCTTGCCTTGCCCTGTAAATGCAGCAGTTGCCTTCTGTTGCCCTCAAAGCCCTCACTTGCCTTGCAGGACCTTGCTCACCCCTCCCCCACCTGGAATTCAAGACCCCTCTTTTCGTGGCATTTCTTCAACTTGCCTTGCCCTGCCTGCTTCCCTCAGGAAGCCTTCAAGGCCTTCACATACCCGCAGCGTTTCAGGAGCATGGAAGAGGAAGCCCATAGGAGCCAAACCCGTCTGTCCCAGCAGCTTTTTTCTGGCATCAATCCTTGCATGTACAGAATTTTGGACTGGCAATCCACATTTGTCTTCTGAGCTCTGGGACCAAGATGACAGTTCTTCTGCATTGGAAGGAAAGCAGGTAGCCCCAGTGTTTTAGGTGCAGATTAGAGCTGGCACAGGTGAGAGCAAGACCAGTCAAGTCAGTCTTTCCTGGCCGCTTTTGTCTACCAGCAGCTGCCTTGCCTTGGCAACCCAAGAGTTTCCTCTTCTTGCCCTGCTAAACCTCCATGGCTTTGAGTTCTCTTCTGTGCCCATGCCCCACCTGGCTACAGCTTTCCTCCAGGGCCTTGCTTTGCCTACTCCTTCCTGTTTCTGCCTGGCCTACCCATCACTGGGCTTACCTTCTTATGCCTAGCCTTGCCTCTAACTTCTGGACCTTCTCTTGCCTACTGCTCCATTTGCTTTCCCCTCACTGCTCTGGCCTTGTCTACCTCCCCCTTGACTTGCCTCCAATTGCCTACACTTGCCTTGTATTGCCTTGCCTGCATGGAAGGCAAGGTAACGAGTGGTAGGCAAGGCAAAGCAAAGCAAGGACGATGTAGGCAGGGCAAGGGAAGGCAGATGCAAGAAAGGCAAGCAAAGCAAGAGGAGGCAAGGAAAAACTAGGCAAGGTAGAGAAGGCAAGTCCCAGCCAAATGACTCGGAGTGCCTTTCCTTGAGAAGCAAAGGCCATAGTGCCAGTGTCAGTGGAGCAGAAGGAAAGGTACCATGGGGAGGTACAGTCCAGCAAGACATTTCTCTCCTGGCCCCTTCTGGGTAGGAGTAATTGTTGGACGTATGCAATACTGGAGGTGCTATGCAACTTTGGCTTGGTAAGTTCCTGAAGGAGAATGGCAAGGCTTTTTCATGGGAAGGAAAGCACGCAACCCCAGCACTGGAGGCGCAGAGAAGAAGCTGCCTAGTGGAGGTCCGGGGCACCAGCTGCTTTCTGTCCTGACATATCTGGTGTGGAAGCATTGCTTCAGTTTGTACACTTTACGGACATGGAATCCATCTTTGGAAGGTGGCCTCTTGAAAGATTCAGTTTGGCAGGTGGTTTCCGCGTCTCAGAAGTGGCCTTCTGAAATTCTGGCAACACCATCTTTTGGACAAGGTAAACCGCTCTGCTCAGTCTTGGTGGGTAGCCTACCTAGCAGCCTAGGTAATGCTGAGGAACAGTGTTCTGGCACCTTTGCATGGGATCAGTCCCTGGATGTTCTGTATTTTGGAGGAGGGGATGCCATTTCATTGGTGATGGGCTTCTAATTCCTCTCTTTTGCAAAGGAAACAACTTTGCATGTGTACATTGGTTGGTCTTAGTGAATTTTAAGACTTTTGCCCATAGGCAGTTCTCTGGCTTAGCGCTGTTGAACTGTCAGTGGGAATGCAAACGCCAGGCCGTTGAGCTTTTTGTCCTGGTCCCGTTCATGTGGGAGCAGCTCCCCTCCATGGTGCTGGACCTGACTGGATGCAGACTCAGTGAGACTGCAGGGTTAGGATGGTAGCAAGAGCTGAGAAGGAAAGGGCCGATAGCAGCGTGTGTGCTGGTACCTCGACGGGTGCAGTTGAAGTTGTCGGCAGCAAGAGCTTTCTCAGTTGGCATCTTTGTGAGCTCTGCTTTTGCCAGATGTTCTCAAGTTTGTAGCCAGATTCTTGTGAGAGAGAAAAGAATTATTTCGGCAAAGGCGTTGGTGTTGCCGTTAGAGTGTGGTGCAAATAAGAGTTTGCAGTTGGAAGGGGAAGATCCAAGCAATCTTTTGGGGCTGACAGTTGAGTTGAGAGCAGGCACCTTTCCAGCTTGGCTGTGGAATTGGGAGGCTTCCGAGCTGGACACAGCGCGATTCCTTTAAAAGCAAGTCGAGAGTGCCATCGTGTGGTTGATTCCATATGAGCGCTGACAGAGTCCAGGCAAAAGCCAAGCTCACTTCCACGAAGGTCTGGAAACACTGGCACACGGGACACAATGTGCAGAGAGAGAAAGAGCGAGAGAGAGAGAGAAGCACTTTGCCCCAAATTCAGTCTTACAGAACTCGTGCTCTTGGAGTTCCCAGAGAAGGTGGCGTGCGTGGAGAAGGTTTTCTCCACGTAGCCTCTTCTGTTCGCATCTTTGCCGCACCGCAGAGAGTCGCCCGCTTCCCTCTCGCGCTTTGCGAGCGAAAAGGTGCCTAGCCGGCGAAGGTGCGTCTTCGGCGGCCAGAAGGCAAAGCGAAAACCGGCACTGTGCCCTGCTGCTGCGCTCCCTGCATGTCACATCCAAACTGCACCAGCACGCATAGCAACATGCAGGCTCACCTCCAAAAGATGTTTCCCGCTGCCACGAAGGTCTGGCAGCACTGGCACTCGGGACAAAATATGCTGAGAGAGAAGAGGGAGAGAGGGAGAGAAGCACTTTGCCCCAGCTTCAGCCTTGCAGAACTCGTGCACTTGGAGTTCCCAGAGAAGGTGGCGTGCGTGGAGAAGGTTTTCTCCACGTAACCGCTTCTGTTCGCATCTTTGCCGCACCGCAGAGAGCCGCCCGCTTCTCTCTCGCGCTTTGCGAGCGAAGGACGCCTAGCCGGCGAAGGTGCGTCTTCGGCGGCTGCAAAGCGAAGCGAGAGCCGGTACGGCGCCCTGCTGCTGTGCTCGTTGCATTTCACATCCAAACTGCACCAGGACACATAGCAGCATGCAGGCTCATCTCCAAAGGAAGTTTGCCACTGCCACGAAGATTTGGCAGCACTGGCACTGGGTCACACTGTGCAGCGAGAGAAAAAGCAAGAGAGATTGAGAAGCACTTTGCCCCAGCTTCAGTCTTACAGAACTCATGCACTTGGAGTTCCCAGAGAAGGTAGAGTGCGTGGAGAATGTTTTCTCCACGTAGCCGCTTCTGTTCGCATCTTTGCCGCACCGCAGAGAGTCGCCCGCTTCTCCCTCGCGCCCTGCTAGCGAGGGGCGTCTAGCCGGCGAAGGTGCGTCTTCGGCGGCAGCAAAGCGAAGAATGAGCCAGCACTGTGTCCTGCTGCCATGCTCCCTGCATTTCGCATCCAAACTGCACCAGGAGGCATAGCAACATGCAGGCTAACCTCCAAAATATGTTTCCTTCTGCCACGAAGGACTAGCAGCACTGGCACTCGGGACACGATGTGCAGAGAGAGAAGAGGGAGAGAGAGAGAGAAGCACTTTGCAAAAATGGGAGCAGAAGAGGCTACATGGAGAAAACATTTTCTACGCACGCCACCTTTTCTGGGAACGCCAAGTGCACGAGTTCTGTAAGACTGAAGCTGGGGCGAAGTTCTTTTCTCTTTCTCTCTCTCTTTGCTCTCTGCACATTGTGTCCCGAGTGCCAGTGCTGCCAGATCTTCGTGGCAGCAGGAAACATCCTTTGGCGATGAGCCTGCATGCTGCTATGCGTGCTGGTGTAGTTCGGATGTGAAATGCAGGGAGCAGAGCAGCAGGGCGCCGTACCGGCTCTTGCTTCGCTTTGCAGCCGCCGAAGACGCACCTTCGCCGGCTAGGCGTCCTTCGCAGGCAAAGCGCGAGAGAGAAGCGGGCGGCTCTCTGCGGTGCGGCAAAGATGCGAACAGAAGCGGCTACGTGGAGAAAACCTTCTCCACGCACGCTACCTTCTCTGGGAACTCCAAGTGCACGAGTTCTGCAAGGCTGAAGCTGGGGCGTGGTTCTTTTCTCTCTCTCTCGCTCGCTCTCTCTCTGCATATTTTGTCCCAAGTGCCAGTGCTGCCAGAACTTCGTGGCGTCAGGAAACATCCTTTGGAGATGAGCCTGCATGCTGCTATGCGTGCTAGTGCCGTTTGGAAGTAAAATGCGGGGAGTACAGCAGCAGGGCGCGGTACCGGCTCTCGCTTCGCTTTGCAGCCGCCGAAGACGCACCTTCGCCGGCTAGGCGTCCTTCGCTCGCAAAGCGCGAGAGAGAAGCGGACGGCTCTCTGCGGTGCGGCAAAGATGCGAACAGAAGCGACTACGTGGAGAAAACCTTCTCCACGCACGCTACCTTCTCTGGGAACTCCAAGTGCACGAGTTCTGTAAGACTGAATTTGGGGCAATGTGCTTCTCTCTCTCTCTCCCTCTTCTCTCTCTGCACATTGTGTCCCGAGTGCCAGTGCTGCCAGACCTTCGTGGCAGCGGGAAACATCTTTTGGAGGTGAGCCTGCATGTTGCTATGCATGCTGGTGCAGTTTGGATGTGACATGCAGGGAGCGCAGCAGCAGGGCACAGTGCCGGTTTTCGCTTTGCCCTCTGGCCGCCGATGACGCACCTTCGCCGGCTAGGCGCCTTTTCGGACGCAAAGCGCGAGAGGGAAGCGGGTGACTTTCTGCGGTGCGGCAAAGATGCGAACAGAAGAGGCTACGTGGAGAAAACCTTCTCCACGCACACCACCTTCTCTGGGAACTCCAAGAGCACGAGTTGTGTAAGACTGAATTTGGGGCAAAGTGCTTCTCTCTCTCTCTCGCTCCTTCTCTCTCTGCACATTGTGTCCCGTGTGCCAGTGTTTCCAGACCTTCGTGGAAGTGAGCTTGGCTTTTGCCTGGACTCTGTCAGCGCTCATATGGAATCAACCACACGATGGCACTCTCGACTTGCTTTTAAAGGAATCGCGCTGTGTCCAGCTCGGAAGCCTCCCAATTCTACAGCCAAGTTGGAAAGGTGCCTGCTCTCAACTCAACTGTCAGCCCCAAAAGATTGCTTGGATCTTCCCCTTCCAACTGCAAACTCTTATTTGCACCACACTCTAACGGCAACACCAACGCCTTTGCCGAAATAATTCTTTTCTCTCTCACAAGAATCTGGCTACAAACTTGAGAACATCTGGCAAAAGCAGAGCTCACAAAGATGCCAACTGAGAAAGCTCTTGCTGCCGACAACTTCAACTGCCCCCATCGAGGTACCAGCACACACCCTGCTATCGGCCCTTTCCTTCTCAGCTCTTGCTACCATCCTAACCCTGCAGTCTCACTGAGTCTGCATCCAGTCAGGTCCAGCACCATGGAGGGGAGCTGCTCCCACATGAACGGGACCAGGACAAAAAGCTCAACAGCCTGGCGTTTTCATTCCCACTGACAGTTCAACACCGCTAAGCCAGAGAACTGCCTATGGGCAAAAGTCTTAAAATTCACTAAGACCAACCAATGTACACATGCAAAGTTGTTTCCTTTGCAAAAGAGAGGAATTAGAAGCCCATCTCCAATGAAATGGCATCCCCTCCTCCAAAATACAGAACATCCAGGGACTGATCCCATGCAAAGGTGTCAGAACACTGTTCCTCAGCATTACCTAGGCTGCTAGGTAGGCTACCCACCAAGACTGAACAGAGCGGTTTACCTTGTCCAAAAGATGGTGTTGCCAGAATTTCAGAAGGCCACTTCTGAGACGCGGAAACCACCTGCCAAACTGAATCTTTCAAGAGGCCACCTTCCAAAGATGGATTCCATGTCCGTAAAGTGTACAAACTGAAGCAATGCTTCCACACCAGATATGTCAGGACAGAAAGCAGCTGGTGCCCCGGACCTCCACTAGGCAGCTTCTTCTCTGCGCCTCCAGCGCTGGGCTTGCGTGCTTTCCTTCCCATGAAAAAGCCTTGCCATTCTCCTTCAGGAACTTACCAAGCCAAAGTTGCATAGCACCTCCAGTATTGCATACGTCCAACAATTACTCCTACCCAGAAGGGGCCAGGAGAGAAATGTCTTGCTGGACTGTACCTCCCCATGGTACCTTTCCTTCTGCTCCACTGACACTGGCACTATGGCCTTTGCTTCTCAAGGAAAGGCACTCCGAGTCATTTGGCTGGGACTTGCCTCCTCTACCTTGCCTAGTTTTTCCTAGCCTCCTCTTGCTTTGCTTGCCTTTCTTGCATCTGCCTTCCCTTGCCCTGCCTACATCGTCCTTGCTTTGCTTTGCCTTGCCTACCACTCTTTACCTTGCCTTCCATGCAGGCAAGGCAATACAAGGCAAGTGTAGGCAATTGGAGGCAAGCCAAGGGGGAGGTAGACAAGGCCAGAGCAGTGAGGGGAAAGCAAATGGAGTGGTAGGCAAGAGAAGGTCCAGAAGTTAGAGGCAAGGCTAGGCATAAGAAGGTAAGCCCAGTGATGGGTAGGCCAGGCAGAAACAGGAAGGAGTAGGCAAAGCAAGGCCGTGGAGGAAAGCTGTAGCCAGGTGGGGCATGGGCACAGAAGAGAACTCAAAGCCATGGAGGTTTAGCAGGGCAAGAAGAGGAAACTCTTGGGTTGCCAAGGCAAGGCAGCTGCTGGTAGACAAAAGCGGCCAGCAAAGACTGATTTGACTGGTCTTGCTCTCACCTGTGCCAGCTCTAATCTGCACCTAAAACACTGGGGCTACCTGCTTTCCTTCCAATGCAGAAGAACTGTCATCTTGGTCCCAGAGCTCAGAAGACAAATGTGGATTGCCAGTCCAAAATTCTGTACATGCAAGAATTGATGCCAGAAAAAAGCTGCTGGGACAGACGGGTTTGGCTCCTATGGGCTTCCTCTTCCATGCTCCTGAAACACTGCGGGTATGTGAAGGCCTTGAAGGCTTCCTGAGGGAAGCAGGCAGGGCAAGGCAAGTTGAAGAATTGTCACGAAAAGAGGGGTCTTGAATTCCAGGTGGGGGAGGGGTGAGCAAGGTCCTGCAAGGCAAGTGAAGGCTTTGTGGGGGCAACAGAAGGCAACTGCTGCATTTACAGGGCAAGGCAAGGCAAGGGAGAGATAAGCAAGACAATGAGAGTTCTAGGAAAAGAAGGGAAGGGAAGGCAAGGCTGGGCCTGGACAAATGGGTGGGGAAGTCAAGGTGGGGATGGCTGAGCAAGTCAGTGCAGGGCAGTGGAGGGATGGAAGAGCGGGAATAGTCACTTAAGTTCATACAACATAACCTGTCAAATTCTTTGCACCCATGCCCACGCAGTAAAAGCAAAAAATCAATTGCTGCTTGATATTGGAATATAGCATGTCTAATGCTGTCTACATCAATGAACAAGTCAGCTATCGCTATGCTGGTAGCATTACTAAACTTGGCCAACCAACAGCCAGGTTTGTTCAGGCTCCTGAGGCCTTGTGCGCTTGCAAGCCCAGGAGCTGATGAAGAGGCAGTGATTATCTTGGCAGTGTTCCAGAACTCAGCTGTATCTCTGCAGGCAGAAGTAAAAGCATGTATGCTGTGAGTATGAGAGTGGTGAGTTCAGTTTTGTTGGCTCCATAGTGCAATTGTCATCTTTAGAGAAAAGAGGGTTACTTTCCCCAAAGTAGATGGACCACCTTTAATTGCCATTGGCACTCTGGTCCATGCTCAGTCCGCACAGATTAAGAAAATGCCCTGCGGGAGTTGCATATGTATACTAAAACTCAAGGTTAGTTTTAGTTTGTGATTGAATTACACCGGTGTGAAACACTTGGGTAGCATGGTGTTGTGGCATTGACCCACCAAGCCATAGGGCTATTCCTTGTGCTGAGAAATGTGAAGGTGGTACAGCTATCTGCATTCAAGGTGCCTAAAATCTGCAGTTCCTGTGGGGGTAAAGCAGGGAATTTCCCATGGGGAGACAATGTATCCGGGCAGGCTGAGGAGGCAGGGGTGCTGTTCCATAACTGTGGCAGTTCAGGGGTGGTGAGAAGGATGCAGATCAGACACTTTGTGAATGGCTTCTGAGGCGCAGCAGTGCTAAGGCATAAGGGATCTTGTCCAGTTGCCTTAGCCAGGGTCACCCAGATGTTTTGCTCCAGGGGGTGTATGGGTTGCACGTATCCTGTTAAATCACAAACAGAAGTGCAGTTACCTCCCCCCTCTTCCTGCTCCCACCCATTACTCCTGCCGACGTAAGTGCGGAGTGGGTACTTGGCACCAGTGCCATTCCCCTGGAACAGTGATAGCAACCACCTTGTTTGCTTCTGCTCCTATCACCTCAAGTGGCGATAAGACCGGGTTTCCGGGGCGTGGGGGGGGGGTGGATACCATAGCTTGGCACCTGACAAGCAAGACTATGTGGGACTTTGAATGGATAGGGAGGGCAAAACCCACAGAGAAGACTGATCCTATAGTTTCAGTAGGGAGAATATGGGTAGAAGGAGCTGTGTTTTGAGTGCTTAAAGTGAACGGTCTTTCATTTTTCCAGTGTTTGTAACAGTGCAGCTGGAGAAGAACTCATCTGAAATGCTGCCTTTTTCAGCCTAGAAATGAAACTCAAGATCCTTTCAGTATAGGAGATAACATAAAAGTGGATCTTTACTGGAGCTCCAGGGACAGTTCCAGGAAGAATATCCACAAAAGCCCACCCCTCCCCCCGGCTGAATACAGTCTTCTAGGTTTTAGGAAATTAGCATCATTGATCAAAAGCACCAATTCAGAGGACAAGTGGGGATGCAATTCCCCCCAGGTCAAGCCCCTTCTCTGGAGCCCCCCCACCCTTGGTACTAGTTGGACTTGTTGACTAAAATGTGTCTTGAAGATCTTGTTGTCAGGCTTGGTTCCCAGGAAGAAGCAAGACAGGAGAGGGGCCTTGTGCCCTCCAGGGCTTGGAGCTCTGCAATGTGTTTGGTCTTTCTGGCTGGGGAAAAACTACTGGCAAGGTCACAAATACAGAAAAGTAAAAAGGCAAAAATCACTTTGGCATCAGAAGCAAAGATTAAATTAATGTTAAAAAGCAAGCTAAGATACATCTGAAAACTTCTCTGCTTTCTTCATCTTCCCCTTATGCAAAGAGGCTTTTGATTTGCAGGATTTTCATTTTATCCAAAGGCATTAATTCCATAGGTGCCAAAACCATCCCAATGATAAGTGAAGTACAGTCAGTAGGGACAATAGGGACTGGCATCCACCGCAAAGGAGAGGAAAGATCATTTCCAGAACAATAGTTTTATTTAACTGTGGTGAAAAGTGTGAGCTGAGTTTTGTTAAGAATTAAAGAGTAAAGGCAGATCACTGTAACAAATCACAAAACCAAGAAAAGTATGGCAATTACTTAGGGTGATGACTATAAAAAAAGTAATATTATTAAAAAGTTAGAGAACAAGGGATGGAATTGTTTTTCAAATTTCTTGTGTTGCTCTAAGCCTTCTTTTCCTTGTGGGTAGGCTTGTGATCAAGGCTATGAAAACAGCCAAGGTCATTATTTTCAGACCTGTTGAAACATGGTGATTTACACTGGAAGCACTAACAACTCTAGAGAGCTGCTGTAGGAGCTGGCTATTCGGCTTTGTATCCTGCAATACCCCAGGACGACATTGTATCTTTCAGCAGATGAACTACACCACACCAGGAGATCTCAGTGAACATGTTGACATTGTGCTTAGCTGCTTGACAATCTCCCAGGTCCAGGTCACCTGGTTAATTTGCTCTCCAAGGAGAGCTATAGGAAATCAGCTAGTTCTGCCCATTGCTCACTAACAGCTCTTCTCCAAAGACAGCACACATCAGCCTGCGCTCTGGAAGTTCTGCTTACTGCAGTTTTCCAACACTATTGCAAAGAAACGTTTTGCTTTCTGTCATCCCCAAAACTTGCAGCACATGCCTTTGAAGATTCATAGAATGAAATCTCCAGTCTAGAAGACTGAATCACAAATTATATGTTACATTTTGGTTTGATAAACGTTAAAACCAGTAACTTGGAAGGCCACTCCACACTGTGGGTGTACAGAATTTAACATTACAAATTCACTTGCTACTAGAGCAGGGTTGAAAGCAAACCAGAAAATGACTTGCTGGTAACAAATCATGAATAGTTGCTTGGATTTCTGCATCTCCTCTTGGAATTTTAACTCTGGCATGTAGCCACCGTGTGGTATCAAAAGCCTAATAGGCAGGTTTTCTTGATTCCTATCTCGATTCTGGGCGTTCCACTCCCCAAGGTCACCTAGCTGCTGTGTTCCATTATCTCATCCAGAGGATTTCCTGTTTTATTAATTAAAAGGCTCATTATCACATTTGTGCATGCTTGGGGAGCAGTCTCAATCAGTCTATTTCTCATAGTAACAGATGTTCCCCATAAAAATCGCTGTTTCCATCCCTTTTTCTTTCATTCACTGGGTGCGATTTCACAGGTCACACCACAGGCGCACAGAGCATGGTTAATTATTCCCTGTGGGGTATTTGGCACCACATCCCTGAGCAGCCAAGGCGAGCAAATTAGTACCCTGTGCATTAATTTCAAGTGCATTCTGCTCAAAAGAATTTGGCTGCAACACCAAGAATTTCTTGGAATTTGCTGCATCCAAAGTTATAACTGAGAGTTTGAGATCACTTTCAAAATCATCAGCAGGAGTATCAGCAAAAACCAGACTGAATATCATGTGACAGCACAAGACAGTTCATTGACAAGATTCAATGAACTCTTGCTTAACGAGCACTTAAGGCACACCAAGGAAAAGCAAGCAACAACAAAGCAAATAAAGTCCAGGAAATCAAAACAGAAATGAACGAGGAACTATCTCTCGCTCCCTCTGTGTGTGTGTGTGTGTGTGTGTGTGTGTGTGTGTGTGTGTGTGTGTGTGTGTGTGTGTGTGTGTGTGTGTGTGCATGTTGTCAGGAAGAGGAAGCCTGACACCACATTTGTGATCATCAGAACTCAGTTTATTGCCTTTCAGCTACACAATATATACGTTACTTAATTAGCCTCATACATATTGCAAAAGCTAAGCTCAGGATAGGCTGCTGTCCACCTGCGTTAATCAGTTTGTTTGGCAGTCTTGTGGTATCTTCTTCTTCATTGTTTGTGTCTCCGAGTTCCGCTTCTCATGGGAACTCCTTGTGCTTCTCAGGTCTTGTTTCTCATAGGAATCTTACTTGCTTATCAAGGGCCCACAAGCTGCAGCTGTGGCTCTGGATGTTCCTTAGCTCTTAACCATTGCAGTGCCAGATCCTCCACATTTCCCACATTTCCCCCTGTTTCTTTAATGGTTACAAAGCACTAGTTAATTTCTTAGTTAAGCAGTTAAACATTAATTGAACAATTAAAACAATAATTATAATGATTATCAATAGCCGTAGTCCTTTCTTCAGCAGTTGAGCCAGCCAAGGAGAAAGTCTGAGCTGACAGCCAGTCATTGCAAAGCACAGCAAAACAACCTTTTGAAAGTTATTATTATCAAAAGCAACAACAACACTGTCTTACACAAATTCTTGAGCTACTCAGTGATTCTTCAGCTTTGAGCAACCCCTCCACTTCAACTTGTTATTATAAGGTTACTTAAAATAATTTTTCTAGCAAGTACTACTTTAGCTAATTGAAACTGTGAAAACAATATACACCGTTGCTCTAAAGTCTCTGCCAAGCTCTAATCTTGATTAAAGAGTCCATGGTTTTTTCTGAACTCTAATTCTTGATTCTGATCAGGTGAGTAGGTAATTGCTTCAAACTTGTTGATGATAGAACACATGCATACTCTCTTCTCTAGGTTAACAGGTTAACATTTGAGCTTTGTCATTACATGTTATTATACACTCAATTGTGGGTTTTGCATTATGAGCAAAGGTAATTAAGGCAACAGATACAACTACAGGTGCAATACATAAGAGAAAGAGAACAGTACTTTAAAAATATACAGATCATTAACCATTTCACTATTCGCTACTACCCAGAGTCTACAATCATGGGAGAGTCCCATTTTACAGGTGAGACTTGAAGACCTTTCCCGGGCAAGGTTGTCAAGTTTACCTGAAAAGGGGTTCCAGCTCTCCAAGCCGAATTGGTGAGCCAAAATGACTCAATTGCAGTTTTAGGGTAGAAACATCTGGGATTAAAGATTCAGTACCCGATCAGCTTAGGGCCAGGGCTTGGCCAGAGCCCAGGCCTTACCTGAGAGAGTCTCTCTAAATCTTCTAAACAAGCTTCTATTAATATCAATTCTTTCAAGCAATATACTTCTTGCAGATCGGCGTTGTGGTTTAGTTTTAACTAAATAATCAATGGTACCATAAACAAATTACAAATAGCTGTGAACAAAGAGACACATATGTATAGCATCAAAGAATGTTTTCTGGGTAATGCTCTCTGTAAAAGCTTAGTAAATTCATATCATTACTTTAACAACACATCTAGAATTTCATGTTTTGACAGAACTTAAACTTTAACTTCACTTAAAATTAAGATAAATCTAACAGAGCTTCAAGTTAACATAATTGAAAGCAAAAATTAATGTCAAGCACTTAAAAAATAAGTCCTATCTCATAGGCGCCTCTACCCAGGCTTACATGCTGATAAAATACAAATTAACAGAGACAATTCACACACGTGTACAGGAAAACAAAATTAAACTTGCCTTTGCTAAAGTTATTACGGGGCTATCTGACTCTTAGGCCACAAAATGCTTTACAGAATTGGCCTCAGGATGCTACTCAGCCAGTTCTGGCTCTGAGGCAGCAAGTTACAGCCCTCTGCCAGCTGTTACAAATTCACTAAACAACACCACCACTCACAAACATGGAAATTCTCTTCACTCGACTACAAGCGTCTGTTTTCTCTTCTCTTTCTTTCAGAGGTTACCAAAATTCAACTTCTTAATCAAACTGAAAACCAACAGACTTTACATAAATTTTGATCAACTTAAAGTTGACAGGTCTGACTTATAAACTCAAAAGACATAAAAGACTCAAACAACATTCTTAGTACATTTGCTGCAGCACTTTCACACTTGTATGCACACAGATACTGATTCAGGTATACCTATGGAAAGAAAAATATTCCTTTGAATTCAGTGAGGTAGTCACTCTGAATGCCTTTGCATTCTTTTAACTTTAAATTTACTAAAATTAGATACAAGATTAAGAGTATACCTTAAGAGTTTTAGATACAGCAGAATTTAACTTATTTTGACTTTCTTCGCACAAGAAACTACTGAAAATTCATCATACAGCAGTTAAACATTTGCGAATAATATCAAGAAATAAATCTAAAGTGTGGCAGATTTACAGTCATGTGGAAAATGCCTGTTCACTCCTCTAAGATAAATGTAAGTTTATTAAGATGTTTTCGAGATGCAGCTTTACTCACAGGGATGATAGCACTGCACGTTCTTGGAAAATTGCATTTAAGACCTGCTTAACTTGCAGATGGTAAGACAGCTTTCTGTAAAAATAATTACAAACGGTTTGAGATGTAAAGCACATGTGTCTACATGGCAAAAACAATTGCATTTAAATTGTCTTATTAAAGCTGTGTAGGCAAACAGGTAAAGCTGGCACCACGCTACATGTTTTTACAGTAGAGGATCGTGAGCTAATTATATTCGATTTCCATACAGCTTCTGCAGATAATAAACATGGAGTTAGGCCTAGTATAGCCCCAGACAGCCAACCGCTCCCAGGAACTCGCAAATCATTCAATGTTTTAACTCTGTGGATCACAACAAAGCTGAGGCAATACATATGTAACTAAGCAGAACATAAAATTATTTTACTTAGATTAAATGCTTCAGGTACATCCACCAAAACTTGCTAGCTGAAAACTGGCTTCTCAGCAAAGTTCAGAACTAGGAAAAAGCTCGTGGCATTCTTTAAAGGAGAGATACACAGCAAGAAACTGAGAGGGCTTGCTTCTGTTGACAGATTTAAGACAGTTTGCATACCAATGCTGTGGAGGTAAGATAAGATGTTAATTAACTTAACAATCCACAGGACCTTTTAAAGTACTTTGTAACAACCCAACTCTTGGTTTAACCCTTTCATTGAACAAAGCTGCCACCATCGTTGCTTTTTGGTCTTAAGAAGTTGGAAACAAACTCAAAATACAACCCAATTGCACTAATTGAAAGACACCCAAAAATACATTTGTAAACGGAACCATAGATTTTTTCATACAAGCTTTTTCTGTCCTTTTTTAAAATTTAGTTGACATCTGCTTTTAGAGTTTGAACGTTCTTTCTGTCTCTCTCTGGATAGGGATGTTCTTTAAATTTCTTCTGGAATTTCACTTTGAAAAGCTGCTGCTACCCGGGACTTCCCCACAGCCCGGGGCGCTTGGGCTGTTCATCGGCGCTCCTCTCATGAATAACAGAAGGCTTGCTTTTTCTATTGCTTCAGCTAGTTTATCAACAAAAGCGCTCAAGGTCTCGCTTCTCCCTTGCTTAAGACTCATGTAGGATGGCATTCTCACTAGATCTTTAACCCTTTGCATAGCATTTTGAACTAAGCGCATTGCTTCCCGCACTTTATCAGGTCTCAACAGCATTTGTACCTCTGCCAAGCTCCCACTCCCATCAATTTTTCTTTCGTACTGACTCTCTCACATATGCATGCCAGTGCGTGCTAAGAAACAGCCGCTGATGCTGAGAATAGATTAATCTGACTATACTCCGGCAGCAAAAGCTGTGTATAATCAAGCATCTGCTTAACTGGCTCGCTGTTAACTCCATACTGACTCACTGTAGCTCGCAACTGAGTCAGCAGTCTTTCAAATAGCCCAACAAAACACAAATTCAGTGGCAAACACAATGACAACACCCACAGAAAGGAGGAAAGAGAGAGGAAAAGGATGAGCCTGCCTTGCCAGGAGGCAGCAGCTTTCAGCCCCCGGGGCAGTTTGTTCTTTTAACAGCAAAAATGCGCGCCCGGGGGGCTCCCGCGTCCCTCCGGCCCCACGCAGCCTTCCTCCTCCTCCTCCTCCTCCTCCCCTCCGCCCTCCGTCACGGCTGCTCCCCGGCGGGGCGCGGCGCTCAGCCCCCAGCCGCTGCCGGGGTGCCGCTGCAGGCGCCCTGCCTCCGCTCCGGCTCCGCGGCCGTCCCGGCGAGGCGCGGGGAAGGGAGGGCAGCGCAGGACGGGGAACCGGTGCTGCCTTCCCAAGGGCCGGGGGCCGCCCACATACTGCGGCGCTGCCCGCGGCCACCCGCTCGGTGCCTGCCCCGGCGCGCGGCGGCGGCCGAGGGAGCTCCGCCGACAAAGGCAGCGGCGGCGGAGAGGGAGAGAGCCCGCTCAGCCGCCGATCCCACCGCCGGAGCCCGCTCCGCCGCCGATCCCACCGCCGGTGGAGCGGGCGGTTCCTGGGTCGGGGCGGACGGAGGAAGCACCACGGTTGTAGTGGTGGGAGGGAGAGGAAAACTATCCTGGTTTTGTTGAAAGTAACTAGCATTCAAACCCTGAGTTGTTACCAACGCATTATGCACCACCCGCCAAAGCTTTCCCATCTTTTTCACCGTTTTATCTGCATCTACTACAGCATTTCAAATAATATCTCCAAGTTTTCGCCACTGAGCTAGCTAATGAACTGAGTGTGGATTCCAAAAGCACCCTTTTGCATACCCTTTTGCATACCCGTCAGCTAGAAGCCCGGGTAGGTTCTTAATATCAATCCCAGTTACCCCCCTTCTTTGCAGCATGTCTGCAAAGATTCATACGCCGCTTGCCTGTCCATAATCAATTCGGTACCGATGCAGCTTCTTCCCAGACTTCGGCGGCGCGTGTCGGCCGGCCCGTCTATACGGTCACCGGGGCACGGGCGCTCCCTGCGCCGGTCTCGTCCTTAGGTTTTCCGGAGTACACCTTTCTTTGCCATCCGGACTCGTGTATACGGTCGCCGGGGCACGGGCGAACTCTTCCTGAGGATTACCGGAGCACCTTTTTGCCGTCCCTCTGCTTGCAGGGCCCGAGCTCCTACTCTTCCGACCGTGGTTCGCAGGGCATCATCGCGTCGCAGGGTCACCATTTTGTCGGGAAGAGGAAGCCTGACACCACATTTGTGATCATCAGAACTCAGTTTATTGCCTTTCAGCTACACAATATATACGTTACTTAATTAGCCTCATACATATTGCAAAAGCTAAGCTCAGGATAGGCTGCAGTCCACCTGCGTTAATCAGCTTGTTTGGCAGTCTTGTGGTATCTTCTTCTTCATTGTTTGTGTCTCCGAGTTCCGCTTCTCATGGGAACTCCTTGTGCTTCTCAGGTCTTGTTTCTCATGGGAATCTTACTTGCTTATCAAGGGCCCACAAGCTGCAGCTGTGGCTCTGGATGTTCCTTAGCTCTTAACCATTGCAGTGCCAGATCCTCCACATTTCCCACACATGTGACAAAAGGACAGTGAGGTAAGGATAAAAAGGGACATGGCCTAAAAGTTTACCAGCACTTTAACTTTACTTCTACTTAAAACTTAAACATTTAACAAAGGAACAACACTTCTATTTAACTTCACTTCTAACTTAGGACAGAACCTCACTTACAGGCCTAACTTCCTGAGATCTCAGATTGCAGTGTGGCAGCAGCAGCCACAAATGCCTGCCTTTGCAACATCATATCGGTCCTCTGCTGTTCTATGGCCTTGTCTTGTTCCACTAACTGCTTTTCAATCTCTGTGTTCTTTTCAGCTGCTACTTTGTAAGCAAAGAACAGACATTCAGCCAGGCGTCCAGCATGAAGAAGAAGATGACGCTCTTCAGAGCGTGCTTGAGGAGTTGGCACAAAATCCCTGCAGTCTTTTAGCACTCCAGTGGCGTCTTCAGCCCCTGTGGTTTGGGCCCAATACTTGGACAAGTTTCCAGCTTGCCCCACAATGTGCTCCACGGTTCCTGCATCCACTCCAGTCGCTCCACTGGCAGAGTCACAGCCTGAGGTTCCTTCTTACAGAATATCTCTACCAATGCACTACGACGTGGTCACAGCAGCAGAAAAAGCAAAGACTTTCTTCTATGGGTACTCTCCAGCGATACCACAAACACAAAGGATTGAAGAGTTTTTTCTAACTGAACTGTAAAAAGAGGATTACAATGTACACACTGTGCCACTACAAGCGTGTAGCACCAGTCACATCACAGACCCAGAAAAACACCATGAAGTTCCCGCATACAGCCAGGCACCTGGACTAAATCTTGACCTTCCATATGCCACACACTCACATGGAACAGCGTCTCTCAGTGCAGCTACGTGCTTCACTCTCTTGGTGCAGCCCTGCGCTTAGCTGATTGAGCCTTGTTCTTTTCACACACACACCCACACCCACAGCCACCAGCCTCTCTTGGTGCAGCTATGCGTTCCACTCTCTTGGTGCAACTATGCCCTCTACTGCCCAAGCCCTGTCCGGTCTTTGTGTCAATTTTTGTGCTCTGGGCATCCCATCATCCTCATTGCCATTAATGTTACAGGTTCTGGAGGATGCCTGTGCACAAAAAATCTGAAACACAGTTGTGATTGGAAAGCAACTTGATCTTCTTAGTTGCTGTAGCCAATAATACATACCAACTCCTGGATTCTTGAAAAGCCACTGAGCAGGAGACAGAGATGGAGCATGGTGCTCAGGGGGGAGGGGGAGGTCGGCTGTGCACCTTCGGGGTGTCCCCTGGACCCAAGAGGAACATTCATGTCCTCGTCTCCCCCTCCACCCGAGAACCCCACCTTATCTGTCCTCCTCCTGGAATGGTGGAATTTTTTCCAGTTACCATGTCATCTCATGCTTGGCCAGAGTGTGAGATGGGGCCACAATGGCTCGTGATAGCATCTCCGTGCTAACAACAGCTCCATTATGCATTGTACCTCTTCCACAGGTTAACTTACCATTGACTGACCAACACATTCTTTTTCTTTCGGGTCAAGTTCCAACCAGTTAAACAAGAAAGTTTTCTTCATTGTCTTTTCTTCATTATCTCGTGGACATGCACAACAAGCACAGGACCAAATATGGCAGGGCCTTCGACATGAATTCAGTCGCAGACACAAGCAGTAAGCAGGTCTAGGGTAGGGAATGGGCATGAAAGGAAGCGCACAGCAATGGTGGTTTAGCAAGGCAAGACGAGCGAGGGGTACATTCATGGATTACTGGCAGATAGAAGCGGCCAGGAAAGACTGATTTGACTGGCCTTGCTCTCACCTGCACCATCTCTAATCTGCACCTGAAACACTGGGGCTACCGGCTTTCCTTCCAATGCAGAAGAGCTGTCATCTTGGTCCCAGAGCCCAGAAGACAAATGTGGATTGCCAGTCCAAAATTCCGTACATGTAAGAATTGGTGCCAGAAAAAAGCTGCTGGGACAGACGGGTCTGGCTTCACGTGACCTCCTATGGGCTTCCTCTTCCATGCTCCTGAAACGCTGCGGGTATGTGAAGGCCTTGAAGGCTTCCTGAGGGAAGCAGGCAGGGCAAGGCAAGTTGAAGAAATGCCACGAAAAGAGGGGTCTTGAATTCCAGGTGGGGGAGGGGTGAGCAAGGTCCTGCAAGGCAAGTGAGGGCTTTGAGGGCAACAGAAGGCAACTGCTGCATTTACAGGGCAAGGCAAGGCAAGGGAGAGATAAGCAAGACAATGAGAGATCTAGAAGGAGAAGGGAAGGGAAGGCAAGGCTGGGCCTGGACAAATGGGTGCGGAAGTCGAGGTGGGGATGGCCGAGCAAGTCAGTGCAGGGCAGTGGAGGGATGGAAGAGCAGGAATGGTCACTTAAGTTCATACAACATAACCTGTCAAATTCTTTGCACCCATGCCCACGCAGTAAAAGCAAAAAATCAATTGCTGCTTGATTTTGGAATATAGCATGTCTAATGCTGTCTACATCAATTAACAAGTCAGCTATCGCTATGCTGGTAGCATTACTAAACTTGGCCAACCAACAGCCAGGTTTGTTCAGGCTCCTGAGGCCTTGTGCACTTGCAAGCCCAGGAGCTGATGAAGAGGCAGTGATTATCTTGGCAGTGTTCCAGAACTCAGCTGTATCTCTGCAGGCAGAAGTAAAAGCATGTATGCTGTGAGTATGAGAGTGGTGAGTTCAGTTTTGTTGGCCCCATAGTGCAGTTGTCATCTTTAGAGAAAAGAGGGTTACTTTCCCCAAAGTAGATGGACCACCTTTAATTGCCATTGGCACTCTGGTCCATGCTCAGTCCACACAGATTAAGAAAATGCCCTGCGGGAGTTTCATATGCATACTAAAACTCAAGGTTGGTTTTAGTTTGTGATTGAATTACACCGGTGTGAAACACTTGGATAGCACGGTGTTGTGGCATTGACCCACCAAGCCATAGGGCTATTCCTTGTGCTGAGAAATGTGAAGGTGGTACAGCTATCTGCATTCAAGGTGCCTAAAATCTGCAGTTCCTGTGGGGGTAAAGCAGGGAATTTCCCATGGGGAGACAATGTATCCGGGCAGGCTGAGGAGGCAGGGGTGCTGTTCCATAACTGTGGCAGTTCAGGGGTGGTGAGAAGGATGCAGATCAGACACTTTGTGAATGGCTTCTGAGGCGCAGCAGTGCTAAGGCATAAGGGATCTTGTCCAGTTGCCTTAGCCAGGGTCACCCAGATGTTTTGCTCCAGGGGGTGTATGGGTTGCAGGTATCCTGTTAAATCACAAACAGAAGAGCAGTTACCTCCCCCCTCTTCCTGCTGCCACCCATTACTCCTGCCGACGTAAGTGCGGAGTGGGTACTTGGCACCAGTGCCATTCCCCTGGAACAGTGATAGCAACCACCTTGTTTGCTTCTGCTCCTATCACCTCAAGTGGCGATAAGACCGGGTTTCCGGGGCGTGGGGGGGGGGGTGGATACCATAGCTTGGCACCTGACAAGCAAGACTATGTGGGACTTTGAATGGATAGGGAGGGCAAAACCCACAGGGAAGACTGATCCTATAGTTCCAGTAGGGAGAATATGGGTAGAAGGAGCTGTGTTTTGAGTGCTTAAAGTGAACGGTCTTTCATTTTTCCAGTGTTTGTAACAGTGCAGCTGGAGAATAACTCATCTGAAATGCTGCCTTTTTCAGCCTAGAAATGAAACTCAAGACCCTTTCAGTAAAGGAGATAACATAAAAGTGGATCTTTACTGGAGCTCCAGGGACAGTTCCAGGAAGAATATCCACAAAAGCCCACCCCTCCCCCCGGCTGAATACAGTCTTCTAGGTTTTAGGAAATTAGCATCATTGATCAAAAGCACCAATTCAGAGGACAAGTGGGGATGCAATTCCCCCCCGGTCAAGCCCCTTTTCTGGAGTCCAGAGCCCAGAAGACAAATGTGGATTGCAAGTCCAAAATTCTGTACATGCAAGAATTGGTGCCAGAAAAAAGCTGCTGGGACAGACAGGTCTGGCTTCACGTGACCTCCTATGGGCTTCCTCTTCCATGCTCCTGAAACACTGCGGGTATGTGAAGGCCTTGAAGGCTTCCTGAGGGAAGCAGGCAGGGCAAGGCAAGTTGAAGAAATGCACAAAAAGAGGGGTCTTGAATTCCAGGTGGGGGAGGGGTGAGCAAGGTCCTGCAAGGCAAGTGAAGGCTTTGTGAGGGCAACAGAAGGCAACTGCTGCATTTACAGGGCAAGGCAAGGCAAGGGAGAGATAAGCAAGACAATGAGAGATCTAGAAGGAGAAGGGAAGGGAGGCAAGGCTGGGCCTGGACAAATGGGTGGGGAAGTCAAGGTGGGGATGGCTGAGCAAGTCCGTGCAGGGCAGTGGAGGGATGGAAGAGCGGGAATGGTCACTTAAGTTCATACAACATAACCTGTCAAATTCTTTGCGCCCATGTCCACGCAGTAAAAGCAAAAAATCAATTGCTGCTTGATTTTGGAATATAGCATGTCTAATGCTGTCTACATCAATTAACAAGTCAGCTATCGCTATGCTGGTAGCATTACTAAACTTGGCCAACCAACAGCCAGGTTTGTTCAGGCTCCTGAGGCCTTGTGCACTTGCAAGCCCAGGAGCTGATGAAGAGGCAGTGATTATCTTGCCTCAGAAGCCATTCACAAAGTGTCTGATCGGCATCCCTCGCACAGCCCCTGAACTGCCACAGTTATGGAACAGCACCCCTGCCTCCTCAGCCTGCCCGGATACATTGTCTCCCCATGGGAAATTCCCTGCTTTACCCCCACAGGAACTGCAGATTTTAGGCACCTTGAATGCAGATAGCTGTACCACCTTCACATTTCTCAGCACAAGGAATAGCCCTATGGCTTGGTGGGTCAGTGCCACAACACCGTGCTATCCAAGTGTTTCACACCGGTGTAATTCAATCACAAACTAAAACTAACCTTGAGTTTTAGTATATATATGCAACTCCCGCAGGGCATTTTCTTAATCTGTGCGGACTGAGCATGGACCAGAGTGCCACTGGCAATTAAAAGTGGTCCATCTACTTTGGGAAAAGTGACCCTCTTTTCTCTAAAGATGACAGTTGCACTATGGAGCCAACAAAACTGAACTCACCACTCTCATACTCACAACATACATGCTTTTACTTCTGCCTGCAGAGATACAGCTGAGTTCTGGAACACTGCCAAGATATTCACTGCCTCTTCATCAGCTCCTGGGCTTGCAAGTGCACAAGGCCTCAGGAACCTGAACAAACCTGGCTGTTGGTTGGCCAAGTTTAGTAATGCTACCAGCATAGCGATAGCTGACTTGTTCATTGATGTAGACAGCATTAGACATGCTATATTCCAAAATCAAGCAGCAATTGATTTTTTGCTTTTACTGCGTGGGCATGGGTGCAAAGAATTTGACAGGTTATGTTGTATGAACTTAAGTGACCATTCCAGCTCTTCCATCCTTCCACTGCCCTGCACTGACTTGCTCGGCCATCCCCACCTTGACTTCCCCACCCATTTGTCCAGGCCCAGCCTTCCCTTCCCTTCTCCTTCTGGGACTCTCATTGCCTTGCCTACCTCCCCCTTGCCTTGCCTTGCCCTGTAAACACGGCAGTTGCCTTCTGTTGCCCTCAAAGCCCTCACTTGCTTTGCAGGACCTTGCTCACCCCTCCCCCACCTGGAATTCAAGACCCCTCTTTTCGTGGCATTTCTTCAACTTGCCTTGCCCTGCCTGCTTCCCTCAGGAAGCCTTCAAGGCCTTCACATACCCGCAGCGTTTCAGGAGCATGGAAGAGGAAGCCCATAGGAGGTCACGTGAAGCCAGACCCGTCTGTCCCAGCAGCTTTTTTCTGGCACCAATTCTTACATGTACGGAATTTTGGACTGGCAATCCACATTTGTCTTCTGGGCTCTGGGACCAAGATGACAGCTCTTCTGCATTGGAAGGAAAGCCGGTAGCCCCAGTGTTTCAGGTGCAGATTAGAGATGGTGCAGGTGAGAGCAAGGCCAGTCAAATCAGTCTTTCCTGGCCGCTTCTATCTGCCAGTAATCCATGAATGTACCCCTCGCTCGTCTTGCCTTGCTAAACCACCATTGCTGTGCGCTTCCTTTCATGCCCATTCCCTACCCTAGACCTGCTTACTGCTTGTGTCTGCGACTGAATTCATGTCGAAGGCCCTGCCATATTTGGTCCTGTGCTTGTTGTGCATGTCCACGAGATAATGAAGAAAAGACAATGAAGAAAACTTTCTTGTTTAACTGGTTGGAACTTGACCCGAAAGAAAAAGAATGTGTTGGTCAGTCAATGGTAAGTTAACCTGTGGAAGAGGTACAATGCATAATGGAGCTGTTGTTAGCACGGAGATGCTATCACGAGCCATTGTGGCCCCATCTCACACTCTGGCCAAGCATGAGATGACATGGTAACTGGAAAAAATTCCACCATTCCAGGAGGAGGACAGATAAGGTGGGGTTCTCGGGTGGAGGGGGAGACGAGGACATGAATGTTCCTCTTGGGTCCAGGGGACACCCCGAAGGTGCACAGCCGACCTCCCCCTCCCCCCTGAGCACCATGCTCCATCTCTGTCTCCTGCTCAGTGGCTTTTCAAGAATCCAGGAGTTGGTATGTATTATTGGCTACAGCAACTAAGAAGATCAAGTTGCTTTCCAATCACAACTGTGTTTCAGATTTTTTGTGCACAGGCATCCTCCAGAACCTGTAACATTAATGGCAATGAGGATGATGGGATGCCCAGAGCACAAAAATTGACACAAAGACCGGACAGGGCTTGGGCAGTAGAGGGCATAGTTGCACCAAGAGAGTGGAACGCATAGCTGCACCAAGAGAGGCTGGTGGCTGTGGGTGTGGGTGTGTGTGTGAAAAGAACAAGGCTCAATCAGCTAAGCGCAGGGCTGCACCAAGAGAGTGAAGCACGTAGCTGCACTGAGAGACGCTGTTCCATGTGAGTGTGTGGCATATGGAAGGTCAAGATTTAGTCCAGGTGCCTGGCTGTATGCGGGAACTTCATGGTGTTTTTCTGGGTCTGTGATGTGACTGGTGCTACACGCTTGTAGTGGCACAGTGTGTACATTGTAATCCTCTTTTTACAGTTCAGTTAGAAAAAACTCTTCAATCCTTTGTGTTTGTGGTATCGCTGGAGAGTACCCATAGAAGAAAGTCTTTGCTTTTTCTGCTGCTGTGACCACGTCGTAGTGCATTGGTAGAGATATTCTGTAAGAAGGAACCTCAGGCTGTGACTCTGCCAGTGGAGCGACTGGAGTGGATGCAGGAACCGTGGAGCACATTGTGGGGCAAGCTGGAAACTTGTCCAAGTATTGGGCCCAAACCACAGGGGCTGAAGACGCCACTGGAGTGCTAAAAGACTGCAGGGATTTTGTGCCAACTCCTCAAGCACGCTCTGAAGAGCGTCATCTTCTTCTTCATGCTGGACGCCTGGCTGAATGTCTGTTCTTTGCTTACAAAGTAGCAGCTGAAAAGAACACAGAGATTGAAAAGCAGTTAGTGGAACAAGACAAGGCCATAGAACAGCAGAGGACCGATATGATGTTGCAAAGGCAGGCATTTGTGGCTGCTGCTGCCACACTGCAATCTGAGATCTCAGGAAGTTAGGCCTGTAAGTGAGGTTCTGTCCTAAGTTAGAAGTGAAGTTAAATAGAAGTGTTGTTCCTTTGTTAAATGTTTAAGTTTTAAGTAGAAGTAAAGTTAAAGTGCTGGTAAACTTTTAGGCCATGTCCCTTTTTATCCTTACCTCACTGTCCTTTTGTCACATGTGTGGGAAATGTGGAGGATCTGGCACTGCAATGGTTAAGAGCTAAGGAACATCCAGAGCCACAGCTGCAGCTTGTGGGCCCTTGATAAGCAAGTAAGATTCCCATGAGAAACAAGACCTGAGAAGCACAAGGAGTTCCCATGAGAAGCGGAACTCGGAGACACAAACAATGAAGAAGAAGATACCACAAGACTGCCAAACAAGCTGATTAACGCAGGTGGACTGCAGCCTATCCTGAGCTTAGCTTTTGCAATATGTATGAGGCTAATTAAGTAACGTATATATTGTGTAGCTGAAAGGCAATAAACTGAGTTCTGATGATCACAAATGTGGTGTCAGGCTTCCTCTTCCCGACAAAATGGTGACCCTGCGACGCGATGATGCCCTGCGAACCACGGTCGGAAGAGTAGGAGCTCGGGCCCTGCAAGCAGAGGGACGGCAAAAAGGTGCTCCGGTAATCCTCAGGAAGAGTTCGCCCGTGCCCCGGCGACCGTATACACGAGTCCGGATGGCAAAGAAAGGTGTACTCCGGAAAACCTAAGGACGAGACCGGCGCAGGGAGCGCCCGTGCCCCGGTGACCGTATAGACGGGCCGGCCGACACGCGCCGCCGAAGTCTGGGAAGAAGCTGCATCGGTACCGAATTGATTATGGACAGGCAAGCGGCGTATGAATCTTTGCAGACATGCTGCAAAGAAGGGGGGTAACTGGGATTGATATTAAGAACCTACCCGGGCTTCTAGCTGACGGGTATGCAAAAGGGTATGCAAAAGGGTGCTTTTGGAATCCACACTCAGTTCATTAGCTAGCTCAGTGGCGAAAACTTGGAGATATTATTTGAAATGCTGTAGTAGATGCAGATAAAACGGTGAAAAAGATGGGAAAGCTTTGGCGGGTGGTGCATAATGCGTTGGTAACAACTCAGGGTTTGAATGCTAGTTACTTTCAACAAAACCAGGATAGTTTTCCTCTCCCTCCCACCACTACAACCGTGGTGCTTCCTCCGTCCGCCCCGACCCAGGAACCGCCCGCTCCACCGGCGGTGGGATCGGCGGCGGAGCGGGCTCCGGCGGTGGGATCGGCGGCTGAGCGGGCTCTCTCCCTCTCCGCCGCCGCTGCCTTTGTTGGCGGAGCTCCCTCGGCCGCCGCCGCGCGCCGGGGCAGGCACCGAGCGGGTGGCCGCGGGCAGCGCCGCAGTATGTGGGCGGCCCCCGGCCCTTGGGAAGGCAGCACCGGTTCCCCGTCCTGCGCTGCCCTCCCTTCCCCGCGCCTCGCCGGGACGGCCGCGGAGCCGGAGCGGAGGCAGGGCGCCTGCAGCGGCACCCCGGCAGCGGCTGGGGGCTGAGCGCCGCGCCCCGCCGGGGAGCAGCCGTGACGGAGGGCGGAGGGGAGGAGGAGGAGGAGGAGGAGGAAGGCTGCGTGGGGCCGGAGGGACGCGGGAGCCCCCCGGGCGCGCATTTTTGCTGTTAAAAGAACAAACTGCCCCGGGGGCTGAAAGCTGCTGCCTCCTGGCAAGGCAGGCTCATCCTTTTCCTCTCTCTTTCCTCCTTTCTGTGGGTGTTGTCATTGTGTTTGCCACTGAATTTGTGTTTTGTTGGGCTATTTGAAAGACTGCTGACTCAGTTGCGAGCTACAGTGAGTCAGTATGGAGTTAACAGCGAGCCAGTTAAGCAGATGCTTGATTATACACAGCTTTTGCTGCCGGAGTATAGTCAGATTAATCTATTCTCAGCATCAGCGGCTGTTTCTTAGCACGCACTGGCATGCATATGTGAGAGAGTCAGTACGAAAGAAAAATTGATGGGAGTGGGAGCTTGGCAGAGGTACAAATGCTGTTGAGACCTGATAAAGTGCAGGAAGCAATGCGCTTAGTTCAAAATGCTATGCAAAGGGTTAAAGATCTAGTGAGAATGCCATCCTACATGAGTCTTAAGCAAGGGAGAAGCGAGACCTTGAGCGCTTTTGTTGATAAACTAGCTGAAGCAATAGAAAAAGCAAGCCTTCTGTTATTCATGAGAGGAGCGCCGATGAACAGCCCAAGCGCCCCGGGCTGTGGGGAAGTCCCGGGTAGCAGCAGCTTTTCAAAGTGAAATTCCAGAAGAAATTTAAAGAACATCCCTATCCAGAGAGAGACAGAAAGAACGTTCAAACTCTAAAAGCAGATGTCAACTAAATTTTAAAAAAGGACAGAAAAAGCTTGTATGAAAAAATCTATGGTTCCGTTTACAAATGTATTTTTGGGTGTCTTTCAATTAGTGCAATTGGGTTGTATTTTGAGTTTGTTTCCAACTTCTTAAGACCAAAAAGCAACGATGGTGGCAGCTTTGTTCAATGAAAGGGTTAAACCAAGAGTTGGGTTGTTACAAAGTACTTTAAAAGGTCCTGTGGATTGTTAAGTTAATTAACATCTTATCTTACCTCCACAGCATTGGTATGCAAACTGTCTTAAATCTGTCAACAGAAGCAAGCCCTCTCAGTTTCTTGCTGTGTATCTCTCCTTTAAAGAATGCCACGAGCTTTTTCCTAGTTCTGAACTTTGCTGAGAAGCCAGTTTTCAGCTAGCAAGTTTTGGTGGATGTACCTGAAGCATTTAATCTAAGTAAAATAATTTTATGTTCTGCTTAGTTACATATGTATTGCCTCAGCTTTGTTGTGATCCACAGAGTTAAAACATTGAATGATTTGCGAGTTCCTGGGAGCGGTTGGCTGTCTGGGGCTATACTAGGCCTAACTCCATGTTTATTATCTGCAGAAGCTGTATGGAAATCGAATATAATTAGCTCACGATCCTCTACTGTAAAAACATGTAGCGTGGTGCCAGCTTTACCTGTTTGCCTACACAGCTTTAATAAGACAATTTAAATGCAATTGTTTTTGCCATGTAGACACATGTGCTTTACATCTCAAACCGTTTGTAATTATTTTTACAGAAAGCTGTCTTACCATCTGCAAGTTAAGCAGGTCTTAAATGCAATTTTCCAAGAACGTGCAGTGCTATCATCCCTGTGAGTAAAGCTGCATCTCGAAAACATCTTAATAAACTTACATTTATCTTAGAGGAGTGAACAGGCATTTTCCACATGACTGTAAATCTGCCACACTTTAGATTTATTTCTTGATATTATTCGCAAATGTTTAACTGCTGTATGATGAATTTTCAGTAGTTTCTTGTGCGAAGAAAGTCAAAATAAGTTAAATTCTGCTGTATCTAAAACTCTTAAGGTATACTCTTAATCTTGTATCTAATTTTAGTAAATTTAAAGTTAAAAGAATGCAAAGGCATTCAGAGTGACTACCTCACTGAATTCAAAGGAATATTTTTCTTTCCATAGGTATACCTGAATCAGTATCTGTGTGCATACAAGTGTGAAAATGCTGCAGCAAATGTACTAAGAATGTTGTTTGAGTCTTTTATGTCCTTTGAGTTTATAAGTCAGACCTGTCAACTTTAAGTTGATCAAAATTTATGTAAAGTCTGTTGGTTTTCAGTTTGATTAAGAAGTTGAATTTTGGTAACCTCTGAAAGAAAGAAAAGAGAAAACAGACGCTTGTAGTCGAGTGAAGAGAATTTCCATGTTTGTGAGTGGTGGTGTTGTTTAGTGAATTTGTAACAGCTGGCAGAGGGCTGTAACTTGCTGCCTCAGAGCCAGAACTGGCTGAGTAGCATCCTGAGGCCAATTCTGTAAAGCATTTTGTGGCCTAAGAGTCAGATAGCCCCGTAATAACTTTAGCAAAGGCAAGTTTAATTTTGTTTTCCTGTACACGTGTGTGAATTGTCTCTGTTAATTTGTATTTTATCAGCATGTAAGCCTGGGTAGAGGCGCCTATGAGATAGGACTTATTTTTTAAGTGCTTGACATTAATTTTTGCTTTCAATTATGTTAACTTGAAGCTCTGTTAGATTTATCTTAATTTTAAGTGAAGTTAAAGTTTAAGTTCTGTCAAAACATGAAATTCTAGATGTGTTGTTAAAGTAATGATATGAATTTACTAAGCTTTTACAGAGAGCATTACCCAGAAAACATTCTTTGATGCTATACATATGTGTCTCTTTGTTCACAGCTATTTGTAATTTGTTTATGGTACCATTGATTATTTAGTTAAAACTAAACCACAACGCCGATCTGCAAGAAGTATATTGCTTGAAAGAATTGATATTAATAGAAGCTTGTTTAGAAGATTTAGAGAGACTCTCTCAGGTAAGGCCTGGGCTCTGGCCAAGCCCTGGCCCTAAGCTGATCGGGTACTGAATCTTTAATCCCAGATGTTTCTACCCTAAAACTGCAATTGAGTCATTTTGGCTCACCAATTCGGCTTGGAGAGCTGGAACCCCTTTTCAGGTAAACTTGACAACCTTGCCCGGGAAAGGTCTTCAAGTCTCACCTGTAAAATGGGACTCTCCCATGATTGTAGACTCTGGGTAGTAGCGAATAGTGAAATGGTTAATGATCTGTATATTTTTAAAGTACTGTTCTCTTTCTCTTATGTATTGCACCTGTAGTTGTATCTGTTGCCTTAATTACCTTTGCTCATAATGCAAAACCCACAATTGAGTGTATAATAACATGTAATGACAAAGCTCAAATGTTAACCTGTTAACCTAGAGAAGAGAGTATGCATGTGTTCTATCATCAACAAGTTTGAAGCAATTACCTACTCACCTGATCAGAATCAAGAATTAGAGTTCAGAAAAAACCATGGACTCTTTAATCAAGATTAGAGCTTGGCAGAGACTTTAGAGCAACGGTGTATATTGTTTTCACAGTTTCAATTAGCTAAAGTAGTACTTGCTAGAAAAATTATTTTAAGTAACCTTATAATAACAAGTTGAAGTGGAGGGGTTGCTCAAAGCTGAAGAATCACTGAGTAGCTCAAGAATTTGTGTAAGACAGTGTTGTTGTTGCTTTTGATAATAATAACTTTCAAAAGGTTGTTTTGCTGTGCTTTGCAATGACTGGCTGTCAGCTCAGACTTTCTCCTTGGCTGGCTCAACTGCTGAAGAAAGGACTACGGCTATTGATAATCATTATAATTATTGTTTTAATTGTTCAATTAATGTTTAACTGCTTAACTAAGAAATTAACTAGTGCTTTGTAACCATTAAAGAAACAGGGGGAAATGTGGGAAATGTGGAGGATCTGGCACTGCAATGGTTAAGAGCTAAGGAACATCCAGAGCCACAGCTGCAGCTTGTGGGCCCTTGATAAGCAAGTAAGATTCCTATGAGAAACAAGACCTGAGAAGCACAAGGAGTTCCCATGAGAAGCGGAACTCGGAGACACAAACAATGAAGAAGAAGATACCACAAGACTGCCAAACAAACTGATTAACGCAGGTGGACAGCAGCCTATCCTGAGCTTAGCTTTTGCAATATGTATGAGGCTAATTAAGTAACGTATATATTGTGTAGCTGAAAGGCAATAAACTGAGTTCTGATGATCACAAATGTGGTGTCAGGCTTCCTCTTCCTGACAACATGCACACACACACACACACACACACACACACACACACACACACACACACACACACACACACACAGAGGGAGCGAGAGATAGTTCCTCGTTCATTTCTGTTTTGATTTCCTGGACTTTATTTGCTTTGTTGTTGCTTGCTTTTCCTTGGTGTGCCTTAAGTGCTCGTTAAGCAAGAGTTCATTGAATCTTGTCAATGAACTGTCTTGTGCTGTCACATGATATTCAGTCTGGTTTTTGCTGATACTCCTGCTGATGATTTTGAAAGTGATCTCAAACTCTCAGTTATAACTTTGGATGCAGCAAATTCCAAGAAATTCTTGGTGTTGCAGCCAAATTCTTTTGAGCAGAATGCACTTGAAATTAATGCACAGGGTACTAATTTGCTCGCCTTGGCTGCTCAGGGATGTGGTGCCAAATACCCCACAGGGAATAATTAACCATGCTCTGTGCGCCTGTGGTGTGACCTGTGAAATCGCACCCAGTGAATGAAAGAAAAAGGGATGGAAACAGCGATTTTTATGGGGAACATCTGTTACTATGAGAAATAGACTGATTGAGACTGCTCCCCAAGCATGCACAAATGTGATAATGAGCCTTTTAATTAATAAAACAGGAAATCCTCTGGATGAGATAATGGAACACAGCAGCTAGGTGACCTTGGGGAGTGGAACGCCCAGAATCGAGATAGGAATCAAGAAAACCTGCCTATTAGGCTTTTGATACCACACGGTGGCTACATGCCAGAGTTAAAATTCCAAGAGGAGATGCAGAAATCCAAGCAACTATTCATGATTTGTTACCAGCAAGTCATTTTCTGGTTTGCTTTCAACCCTGCTCTAGTAGCAAGTGAATTTGTAATGTTAAATTCTGTACACCCACAGTGTGGAGTGGCCTTCCAAGTTACTGGTTTTAACGTTTATCAAACCAAAATGTAACATATAATTTGTGATTCAGTCTTCTAGACTGGAGATTTCATTCTATGAATCTTCAAAGGCATGTGCTGCAAGTTTTGGGGATGACAGAAAGCAAAACGTTTCTTTGCAATAGTGTTGGAAAACTGCAGTAAGCAGAACTTCCAGAGCGCAGGCTGATGTGTGCTGTCTTTGGAGAAGAGCTGTTAGTGAGCAATGGGCAGAACTAGCTGATTTCCTATAGCTCTCCTTGGAGAGCAAATTAACCAGGTGACCTGGACCTGGGAGATTGTCAAGCAGCTAAGCACAATGTCAACATGTTCACTGAGATCTCCTGGTGTGGTGTAGTTCATCTGCTGAAAGATACAATGTCGTCCTGGGGTATTGCAGGATACAAAGCCGAATAGCCAGCTCCTACAGCAGCTCTCTAGAGTTGTTAGTGCTTCCAGTGTAAATCACCATGTTTCAACAGGTCTGAAAATAATGACCTTGGCTGTTTTCATAGCCTTGATCACAAGCCTACCCACAAGGAAAAGAAGGCTTAGAGCAACACAAGAAATTTGAAAAACAATTCCATCCCTTGTTCTCTAACTTTTTAATAATATTACTTTTTTTATAGTCATCACCCTAAGTAATTGCCATACTTTTCTTGGTTTTGTGATTTGTTACAGTGATCTGCCTTTACTCTTTAATTCTTAACAAAACTCAGCTCACACTTTTCACCACAGTTAAATAAAACTATTGTTCTGGAAATGATCTTTCCTCTCCTTTGCGGTGGATGCCAGTCCCTATTGTCCCTACTGACTGTACTTCACTTATCATTGGGATGGTTTTGGCACCTATGGAATTAATGCCTTTGGATAAAATGAAAATCCTGCAAATCAAAAGCCTCTTTGCATAAGGGGAAGATGAAGAAAGCAGAGAAGTTTTCAGATGTATCTTAGCTTGCTTTTTAACATTAATTTAATCTTTGCTTCTGATGCCAAAGTGATTTTTGCCTTTTTACTTTTCTGTATTTGTGACCTTGCCAGTAGTTTTTCCCCAGCCAGAAAGACCAAACACATTGCAGAGCTCCAAGCCCTGGAGGGCACAAAGCCCCTCTCCTGTCTGGTTTCTTCCTGGGAACCAAGCCTGACAACAAGATCTTCAAGACACATTTTAGTCAACTAGTACCAAGGGTGGGGGGGCTCCAGAGAAGGGGCTTGACCTGGGGGGAATTGCATCCCCACTTGTCCTCTGAATTGGTGCTTTTGATCAATGATGCTAATTTCCTAAAACCTAGAAGACTGTATTCAGCCGGGGGGAGGGGTGGGCTTTTGTGGATATTCTTCCTGGAACTGTCCCTGGAGCTCCAGTAAAGATCCACTTTTATGTTATCTCCTATACTGAAAGGATCTTGAGTTTCATTTCTAGGCTGAAAAAGGCAGCATTTCAGATGAGTTCTTCTCCAGCTGCACTGTTACAAACACTGGAAAAATGAAAGACCGTTCACTTTAAGCACTCAAAACACAGCTCCTTCTACCCATATTCTCCCTACTGGAACTATAGGATCAGTCTTCTCTGTGGGTTTTGCCCTCCCTATCCATTCAAAGTCCCACATAGTCTTGCTTGTCAGGTGCCAAGCTATGGTATCCACCACCCCCCCCCCCACGCCCCGGAAACCCGGTCTTATCGCCACTTGAGGTGATAGGAGCAGAAGCAAACAAGGTGGTTACTATCACTGTTCCAGGGGAATGGCACTGGTGCCAAGTACCCACTCCGCACTTATGTCGGCAGGAGTAATGGGTGGGAGCAGCAAGAGGGGGGAGGTAACTGCTCTTCTGTTTGTGATTTAACAGGATACCTGCAACCCATACACCCCCTGGAGCAAAACATCTGGGTGACCCTGGCTAAGGCAACTGGACAAGATCCCTTATGCCTTAGCACTGCTGCGCCTCAGAAGCCATTCACAAAGTGTCTGATCGGCATCCTTCTCACCACCCCTGAACTGCCACAGTTATGGAACAGCACCCCTGCCTCCTCAGCCTGCCCGGATACATTGTCTCCCCATGGGAAATTCCCTGCTTTACCCCCACAGGAACTGCAGATTTTAGGCACCTTGAATGCAGATAGCTGTACCACCTTCACATTTCTCAGCACAAGGAATAGTCCTATGGCTTGATGGGTCAATGCCACAACACCATGCTACCCAAGTGTTTCACACCGGTGTAATTCAACCACAAACTAAATCTAACCCTGAGTTTTAGTATACATAAGCAACTCCCGCAGGGCATTTTCTTAATCTGTGTGGACTGAGCATGGACCAGAGTGCCAATGGCAATTAAAGGTGGTCCATCTACTTTGGGGAAAGTAACCCTCTTTTCTCTAAAGATGACAATTGCACTATGGGGCCAACAAAACTGAACTCACCACTCTCATACTCACAGCATACATGCTTTTACTTCTGCCTGCAGAGATACAGCTGAGTTCTGGAACACTGCCACCAGCTCCTGGGCTTGCAAGTGCACAAGGCCTCAGGAGCCTGAACAAACCTGGCTGTTGGTTGGCCAAGTTTAGTAATGCTACCAGCATAGCGATAGCTGACTTGTTAATTGATGTAGACAGCATTAGACATGCTATATTCCAAAATCAAGCAGCAATTGATTTTTTGCTTTTACTGCGTGGGCATGGGTGCAAAGAATTTGACAGGTTATGTTGTATGAACTTAAGTGACCATTCCCGCTCTTCCATCCCTCCACTGCCCTGCACTGACTTGCTCAGCCATCCCCACCTTGACTTCCCTACCCATTTGTCCAGGCCCAGCCTTGCCTTCCCTTCCCTTCTCCTTTTGGGACTCTCATTGTCTTGCCTACCTCCCCCTTGCCTTGCCTTGCCCTGTAAACACAGCAGTTGCCTTCTGTTGCCCTCAAAGCCCTCACTTGCCTTGCAGGACCTTGCTCACCCCTCCCCCACCTGGAATTCAAGACCCTTCTTTTCGTGACAATTCTTCAACTTGCCTTGCCCTGCCTGCTTCCCTCAGGAAGCCTTCAAGGCCTTCACATACCCGCAGTGTTTCAGGAGCATGGAAGAGGAAGCCCATAGGAGGTCACGTGAAGCCAGACCTGTCTGTCCCAGCAGCTTTTGCCTGGCATCAATTCTTGCATGTATGGAATTTTGGACAGGCAATCCACATTTGTCTTCTGGGCTCCGGAACCAAAATGACAGTTCTTCTGCATTGGAAGGAAAGCAGGTAGCCCCAGTGTTTTAGGTGCAGATTAGAGATGGTGCAGGTGAGAGCAAGGCCAGTCAAATCAGTCTTTCCTGGCCACTTCCGCCTGCCAGCAATCTATGAACCTCACCTGTCTTGCCTTGCTAAACCACCATTGCTGTGCATTCCCTTTCATGCCCATTCCCTACCCTAGACCTGCTTACTGCTTGTGTCTGCGACTGAATTCATGTCAAAGGCCCTGCCATATTTGGTCCTGTGCTGTTGTGCACGTCCATGAGATAATGAAGAAAAGAGAATGAAGAAAACTTTCTTGCTTGACTCCACTTCCTCCTTCCGGTTTTCCTAGCACTTTCAGATTTAACTCTGTGATACAAACTTCCGGTCTCCCTAGCACTCTCGCATTCAACTCTATGATACAAAACTTCCGGTCTTCCTAGCACTTTCAGTTTTAACTCTGTGATTAAAACTTCCGGTCTCCCTAGCACATTCAATTTTTAACTCTGTGATACCAACTTCCGGCCTTCCTAGCACATCCGGTTTTTGTAACCAACTCTACTTTTGCTTGTATAGCTCATTGTATTATTGCTTGAATTGCCATTGTTTGTTAGACAGCCTTGTCATTGTTTGCTAGCAGCCAATCTTAATGTGCCACAGTAATTATGAAAAGGTATAAGAGCAGCAGCAGCAGAGAATAATTAAGAGCGTCTTCTGGCTAATTCTAAACAAAACTCAGCTCACACTTTTCACCACAGTTAAATAAAACTATTGTTCTGGAAATGATCTTTCCTCTCCTTTGCGGTGGATGCCAGTCCCTATTGTCCCTACTGACTATACTTCACTTATCATTGTGGGATGGTTTTGGCACCTATGGAATGAATGCCTTTGGATAAAATGAAAATCCTGCAAATCAAAAGCCTCTTTGCATAAGGGGAAGATGAAGAAAGCAGAGAAGTTTTCAGATGTATGTTAGCTTGCTTTTTAACATTAATTTAATCTTTGCTTCTGATGCCAAAGTGATTTTTGCCTTTTTACTTTTCTGTATTTGTGACCTTGCCAGTAGTTTTTCCCCAGCCAGAAAGACCAAAGTCATTGCAGAGCTCCAAGCCCTGGAGGGCACAAGGCCCCTCTCCTGTCTTGCTTCTTCCTGGGAACCAAGCCTGACAACAAGATCTTCAAGACACATTTTAGTCAACAAGTTCAACTAGTACCAAGGGTGGGGGGGCTCCAGAGAAGGGGCTTGACCTGGGGGGAATTGCATCCCCACTTGTCCTCTGAATTGGTGCTTTTGATCAATGATGCTAATTTCCTAAAACCTAGAAGACTGTATTCAGCCGGGGGGAGGGGTGGGCTTTTGTGGATATTCTTCCTGGAACTGTCCCTGGAGCTCCAGTAAGGATCCACTTTTATGTTATCTCCTATACTGAAAAGATCTTGAGTTTCATTTCTAGGCTGAAAAAGGCAGCATTTCAGATGAGTTCTTCTCCAGCTGCACTGTTACAAACACTGGAAAAATGAAAGACCGTTCACTTTAAGCACTCAAAACACAGCTCCTTCTACCCATATTCTCCCTACTGGAACTATAGGATCAGTCTTCTCTGTGGGTTTTGCCCTCCCTATCCATTCAAAGTCCCACATAGTCTTGCTTGTCAGGTGCCAAGCTATGGTATCCACCACCCACCCCCCACGCCCCGGAAACCCGGTCTTATCGCCACTTGAGGTGATAGGAGCAGAAGAAAACAAGGTGGTTACTATCACTGTTCCAGGGGAATGGCACTGGTGCCAAGTACCCACTCCGCACTTACGTCGGCAGGAGTAATGGGTGGCAGCAGGAAGAGGGGGGAGGTAACTGCACTTCTGTTTGTGATTTAACAGGATACCTGCAACCCATACACCCCCTGGAGCAAAACATCTGGGTGACCCTGGCTAAGGCAACTGGACAAGATCCCTTATGCCTTAGCACTGCTGCGCCTCAGAAGCCATTCACAAAGTGTCTGATCGGCATCCTTCTCACCACCCCTGAACTGCCACAGTTATGGAACAGCACCCCTGCCTCCTCAGCCTGCCCGGATACATTGTCTCCCCATGGGAAATTCCCTGCTTTACCCCCACAGGAACTGCAGATTTTAGGCACCTTGAATGCAGATAGCTGTACCACTTTCACATTTCTCAGCACAAGGAATAGTCCTATGGCTTGATGGGTCAATGCCACAACACCATGCTACCCAAGTGTTTCACACCGGTGTAATTCAATCACAAACTAAATCTAACCCTGAGTTTTAGTATACATAAGCAACTCCCGCAGGGCATTTTCTTAATCTGTGTGGACTGAGCATGGACCAGAGTGCCAATGGCAATTAAAGGTGGTCCATCTACTTTGGGGAAAGTAACCCTCTTTTCTCTAAAGATGACAATTGCACTATGGAGCCAACAAAACTGAACTCACCACTCTCATACTCACAGCATACATGCTTTTACTTCTGCCTGCAGAGATACAGCTGAGTTCTGGAACACTGCCAAGATAATCACTGCCTCTTCATCAGCTCCTGGGCTTGCAAGTGCACAAGGCCTCAGGAGCCTGAACAAACCTGGCTGTTGGTTGGCCAAGTTTAGTAATGCTACCAGCATAGCGATAGCTGACTTGTTCATTGATGTAGACAGCATTAGACATGCTATATTCCAAAATCAAGCAGCAATTGATTTTTTGCTTTTACTGCGTGGGCATGGGCGCAAAGAATTTGACAGGTTATGTTGTATGAACTTAAGTGACCATTCCCGCTCTTCCATCCCTCCACTGCCCTGCACTGACTTGCTCGGCCATCCCCACCTTGACTTCCGCACCCATTTGTCCAGGCCCAGCCTTGCCTTCCCTTCCCTTCTTTTCCTAGAACTCTCATTGTCTTGCTTATCTCTCCCTTGCCTTGCCTTGCCCTGTAAATGCAGCAGTTGCCTTCTGTTGCCCTCACAAAGCCCTCACTTGCCTTGCAGGACCTTGCTCACCCCTCCCCCACCTGGAATTCAAGACCCCTCTTTTCGTGGCATTTCTTCAACTTGTCTTGCCCCGCCTGCTTCCCTCAGGAAGCCTTCAAGGCCTTCACATACCCGCAGCGTTTCAGGAGCATGGAAGAGGAAGCCCATAGGAGCCAGACCCGTCTATCCCAGCAGCTTTTTTCTGGCACCAATTCTTGCATGTACAGAATTTTGGGCTGGCAATCCACATTTGTCTTCTGAGCTCTGGGACCAAGATGACAGTTCTTCTGCATTGGAAGGAAAGCAGGTAGCCCCAGTGTTTTAGGTGCAGATTAGAGCTGGCACAGGTGAGAGCAAGACCAGTCAAGTCAGTCTTTCCTGGCCGCTTTTGTCTACCAGCAGCTGCCTTGCCTTGGCAACCCAAGAGTTTCCTCTTCTTGCCCTGCTAAGCCTCCATGGCTTTGAGTTCTCTTCTGTGCCCATGCCCCACCTGGCTACAGCTTTCCTCCAGGGCCTTGCTTTGCCTACTCCTTCCTGTTTCTGCCTGGCCTACTGGCCTACCAACGTCGTAGGTGCCTGGCATTTAGCCAGGGTCAAACCCACGACACCTACCCATCACTGGGCTTACCTTCTTATGCCTAGCCTTGCCTCTAACTTCTGGACCTTCTCTTGCCTACCACTCCATTTGCTTTCCCCTCACTGCTCTGGCCTTGTCTACCTCCCCCTTGACTTGCCTCCAATTGCCTACACTTGCCTTGTATTGCCTTGCCTGCATGGAAGGCAAGGTAACGAGTGGTAGGCAAGGCAAAGCAAAGCAAGGACGATGTAGGCAGGGCAAGGGAAGGCAGATGCAAGAAAGGCAAGCAAAGCAAGAGGAGGCTAGGAAAAACTAGGCAAGGTAGAGAAGGCAAGTCCCAGCCAAATGACTCGGAGTGCCTTTCCTTGAGAAGCAAAGGCCATAGTGCCAGTGTCAGTGGAGCAGAAGGAAAGGTACCATGGGGAGGTACAGTCCAGCAAGACATTTCTCTCCTGGCCCCTTCTGGGTAGGAGTAATTGTTGGACGTATGCAATACTGGAGGTGCTATGCAACTTTGGCTTGGTAAGTTCCTGAAGGAGAATGGCAAGGCTTTTTCATGGGAAGGAAAGCACGCAACCCCAGCGCTGGAGGCGCAGAGAAGAAGCTGCCTAGTGGAGGTCCGGGGCACCAGCTGCTTTCTGTCCTGACATATCTGGTGTGGAAGCATTGCTTCAGTTTGTACACTTTACGGACATGGAATCCATCTTTGGAAGGTGGCCTCTTGAAAGATTCAGTTTGGCAGGTGGTTTCCGCGTCTCAGAAGTGGCCTTCTGAAATTCTGGCAACACCATCTTTTGGACAAGGTAAACCGCTCTGTTCAGTCTTGGTGGGTAGCCTACCTAGCAGCCTAGGTAATGCTGAGGAACAGTGTTCTGACACCTTTGCATGGGATCAGTCCCTGGATGTTCTGTATTTTGGAGGAGGGGATGCCATTTCATTGGAGATGGGCTTCTAATTCCTCTCTTTTGCAAAGGAAACAACTTTGCATGTGTACATTGGTTGGTCTTAGTGAATTTTAAGACTTTTGCCCATAGGCAGTTCTCTGGCTTAGCGCTGTTGAACTGTCAGTGGGAATGCAAACGCCAGGCCGTTGAGCTTTTTGTCCTGGTCCCGTTCATGTGGGAGCAGCTCCCCTCCATGGTGCTGGACCTGACTGGATGCAGACTCAGTGAGACTGCAGGGTTAGGATGGTAGCAAGAGCTGAGAAGGAAAGGGCCGATAGCAGCGTGTGTGCTGGTACCTCGACGGGTGCAGTTGAAGTTGTCGGCAGCAAGAGCTTTCTCAGTTGGCATCTTTGTGAGCTCTGCTTTTGCCAGATGTTCTCAAGTTTGTAGCCAGATTCTTGTGAGAGTGAAAAGAATTTTTAAGGCAAAGGCCACTAGAGTGTGGTGCAAATAAGAGTTTGCAGTTGGAAGGGGAAGATCAAAGCAATCTTTTGGGGCTGACAGTCGAGTTGAGAGCAGGCACCTTTCCAACTTGGCTGTGGAATTGGGAGGCTTCCGAGCTGGACACAGCGCGATACCTTTAAAAGCAAGTCGAGAGTGCCATCGTGTGGTTGATTCCATATGAGCGCTGACAGAGTCCAGGCAAAAGCCAAGCTCTTTTCTGGCCCGGCCCCACTCGTGTGCGAGCAGCAGTTCGTGGAGAAGCTCCGTGGTGAATCCTGTCCCTTGGACACTGAACGAATGTGAAGCTACATCTAGCGGAGAAGGAAGAGGAATCATTTCACAGCTGGCTGCACGGTGTTTCGGCTGCAAAACAAAAGGAAATTGGGAACAGCTCCCCTTCATGGTGCTGGACCATGGTGCTGACAAGAAAGGGCCGATAGCAGGGTGTGTGCTGGTACCTCGACGGGTGCAGTTGAAGTTGTCAGCAGCAAGAGCTTTCTCAGTTGGCATCTTTGTGAGCTCTGCTTTTGCCAGATGTTCTCAAGTTTGTAGCCAGATTCTTGTGAGAGAGAAAAGAATTATTTGGGCAAAGGCGTTGGTGTTGCCGTTAGAGTGTGGTGCAAATAAGAGTTTGCAGTTGGAAGGGGAAGATCAAAGCAATCTTTTGGGGCTGACAGTTGAGTTGAGAGCAGGCACCTTTCCAACTTGGCTGTAGAATTGGGAGGCTTCCGAGCTGGACACAGCGCGATTCCTTTAAAAGCAAGTCGAGAGTGCCATCGTGTGGTTGATTCCATGCTTGTAATGCTTGTAATGGGATTTCGCTTCTCTTGGGTCGTGTCAAGAGATGAAAATCGGCTGATACGAGTTTGTGCTTTGGAGGGTGTGTGGAAAGTTGTCCAGAGAAGTCAGTGAGAGCCATTTGAAACACTTCAGACTGTTGGAGTAGCTACTGTATGTAAACAGTAGTAACAGGCAAACAAATAAAACTGAAATCAACACCTGCAAGTGTAACAAGCCTTTGTGTAGCTTTTACAATGAGCAAAGCAAACATTTCATACTGAGTGCTGACTGTTTTGGACATATGGTGTGGCAGAAAAATCCATTCAGTATTTAACAAGGGGTCTGGCAAATTAGGGTCCCACTGAAAAATCAAAGCATGGGGTTGCTTGGCCGGATTCAAAATTATTAGAGAAAAAGGCAACTCAGGGGCCCATCAGGCTGCTTGTTGGTTTGAGATAGCATCAGCTACTTTTTGTAATGCTTGGTGAGCTTCCAGTGTAAGCTGCTGAGGTGATAATAAATCTGCTTCTCCTTTTAACAGAGCAAACAGAGGACTTAAATCTGCATTTGAGATTCCTAACAAGGAACTAAACCAATTAATTGTTCCTAAAAGTTTTTGTGCATCATGTAAAGTGCGAATGTTGGTTTGAATTTGTAGGGGCTGAGGGGAAATACTTTGGGTCCTAATTTGCCAGCCCAGGTATTTTCAGGGGGGTTGAAGCTGAATTTTTTCAGGAGCAACACAAAGTCCTGCTTGGGTTACAGCATTGCTGACAAGGGCTAGGGCTTTCTCCATAACTTCTTGTTTTTCTGCAGCAATTAAAATGTCATCCATGTAATGATATAAAAGAGTGTCGTGTCAGGCATGTCTCGACGAATGGGACTGAGAATTTTTGCAACAAACCACTGACAAATAGTGGGACTGTTTTTCATGCCTTGGGGCAGGACGACCTAGTGATACCTTTGCAAGGGTGCTTGCATTTGGTACTTGGGACAGAAAAGGCAAATTTAGGTGCATCTTCACGATGCAAGGGGATATCAAAAAAGCAATCTTTTAAATCAGTAACTGTCAAATGCCAATCTCGAGGGATCATAGTGGGAGATGGGAGGCCAGGTTGCAGTGCTCCCATATCCTCCATAGCAGCATTAATTTTTCGGAGCGCCACTTGCCAGAGTGTTTTTTGATTACAATCACTGGTGAATTCCAAGGGCTGGTGGAAGGGACTGTGTGTCTTTTTTGAAGCTGTTCTTAGACTAATTCTGTGAGTGCGCATAATTTAGGCAATGGCAGGGACCATTGATCCACCTAAATAGGTATATAAGTTTTCCAGGTTAATTTCAGGGTGTCATGCGCTTCAATGGTCCCCACCAAAAATCAGACTGAATTTTGAAACCCTGCTGAGAGAGTACATCTCGTCCCCATAAGACCATGGGTACAGGTAAAACAAATGGTCTTACAGAGGCTGTGTGGCTTTCTGGTCCTGTTATTTGAATTAGATGCTGACTTTGATAACTGCGACTGCTTCCTCCAATCCCAGTGAGGGCTTGGGGCACCTCCATGAGGACCCAATGTGGAGGCCACTTATCTTGAGAAATGACAGTGACATCAGCTCTGGTATCTAAAATACCAATGAGCATTAATTTGTTGTCCTCGTAATGACAGGGTGCATTGGTAGATATGATGTTTATTTTGAAATTGTTTGTGTCCATAATATTTGCAGGGTTTCTGTGGAATCAAATTTTTTCCCTTTGGTGTTATAACATTTTACAGAAAATGGTGAATTATGAGGAAAAGGGATTAATTTTGCTATGTGGGTTCCTTGTGGAACAAAACACGGTGGATTAGGGATCCAAACCATAACTTTAAGTTCATCGTTAGAATCTAAGGCTATAATCACAGGGATAACAGCGAGTCCTGGAAGGGTAGTTGAGGCTCTCCCACAAGCAGGGCACTTTTTTAGAACATTAGTGGTTTAAAAATTCCTGTAGGGAGTAAATGAACAGAAGAATCACGTAATGTTACTGTGATTGAGGTGTATAAGTCCAATCCGGTGCCGTCTGCAGTTGCTGGGCGAAGACTTGGGGCAGGTTTCTGTTGGGCATCTGTGAGGGCATCCATGGAGCTGATATCTGCAAGGGCATCCGTGGAGCTGATATCTGCGAGGGCATCCGTGGAGCTGATATCTGCGAGGGCATCCGTGGAGCTGATATCTGCGAGGGCATCCGTGGAACTGATATCTGCGAGGGCATCCGTGGAGCTGATATCTGCGAGGGCATCCATGGAGCTGATATCTGTGAGGGCATTCATGTCCAAGGTCATCCGTGGAGCTGATATCTGTGAGGGCATCCGTGGAGCTGCATCTGCGAGGGCAGCTGAGGCATCTGTGTCAGAGCGTGGTGCCGCCGTCCCACGCTCTGGTTGCAGTTTCCCTGGCATCCTTGGAGCAGACGACCTTCAGAATCATACTTAGAGCGACATTGGTTAGCAGGATGTTGGCCTTTGCGGCATCGTGGGCACACATGAATGGCTTTAGGATTATCTTTTTTTGAGGCGGGGCAGTCTTTTTTAAAGTGACTGGGCTTGCCGCAGTTGAAACAGACCTTTGAAGTTGCAGGGGACTCCCTTACGGTTGCAAAGTCTAAATCTCCTTCTTTTAACACTTGTTGTTTTAAGCGGACCCAGGTATCATGAGAGTAGGGGGGAAATAAATTTGGTTCTTTTTCAGGATCAACGGCTCCGGGGTCAAAAGGATATTCTTCATCCTCGCTGCTGTCAGCTGGACCACAGCCAGCAGCAAATGCTTTTATAAATTGTGAGGAGCCTCTCTCCCTTTTTGTTGCAAGGGGGGCTGGAGCTTTGAGTGGAAAAGGCATTGTCTCTTCAGATTGTGAAGAGCTTTGAGGCTCTGTTTCTGTGGAGGGGGCAAGGGGCATCTTCTTCATCTTTAGTAAGAGATTTTTCATGAGATTTTTCTTGAGCTTTTAAAGCTTCAAAAATTACTTTCCAGGAGGGAATAATTTCTGCAGCAGCTTTATCGCCTTCAGCTACAGCATTCCAAAGTTCCACTCCTACTCTGTCCCACAAATCCACCATAAAAATTGTGGACTGAGTTACCCCTTGTAGGTTTGATGCACTCCATTTAAGTATAAGTTTTAAATCATGCGCAGGCAAAGATTTGCGTTGCTTGTCTGGCAGCTTTGACATAAGGTGGAAAACGTCTCTTTCTGGGCTGGTCATCCCCTGACTCTGGCCCATAGTCCCCTGCAGCGACTCACCTCTTTTCCAGAGGATCAATTGCCGAGTGGCTCCTGCTTCTTCCCGCAGTTTAACCACAATCCCGAAGGCTCTCGCTGTCCTGCAGCTTCACCTCTGGCAAAATCCTGAAGTTCTGCAGGGCTCACTGTCCATCACCAAAAGGCAGTTCCGGTCCCCACACAGGGCAGCAGTTGTCGAGTGACATGTGGCTATGGGCGATGGAACAGATGGGGCAGATTGCATTGATGCAAAAAGCCAATTTTATTGATAAAGAGCTGAGTATTTATACTTTTTCAGCAGTAGCTAAAAAGAGATTCTTATATAAATGGTAATCACTATAACAACCATATTTATGTTTTTTAATAACATTGCAAAACTAGAAGCTAGAACTTACCAGTACAGATACATACCAGACATGCTTCTCTCTTATGCTCTCTATTTCGTGGTAGGCTGCACTGCCTGCCATGGTTTGCAGCCTAACAGCATTGCTGTGTTCACTTCTGACTTAAGTTTAGCAGTGCTCTCACTTCTCCTTTCTATCTGTAGCTCCACATTGCCCAGGGCTGGGGCTCACAGCTTGGCCCTTTGGATTCATGATACACATCCAGGTTGGCTCAGCATCAGAGACACCTTTCCCTCACTTGTCCCCACCTGCCATCACTGCCTGCCGTGTTCTGCTCTAACTGGAGCCTGGGGACACTTTCTCACTCATGTCTCACTGTGGGATTTATTAGAACTACAAGAAACTTCAGTATTTCAATTTAATTTTGACTTCTTGAGAAGTTATTTGAACACACTCCGAGGGACTGAGTCTGATGTAAACAGCACCAGAGCCCCGCGAGGCTCATTCAAGTCCCTGTGCTGTGCTGTGCTGCTGAGCTGGGCCGGGCTCCTGGCACAGAGGCAGCTCCTGGCAAGCAGCAGTGCTGCAGAGAGACAGCTCTGCCCAGGAGCAGCTCCTGTGCACAGCCCAGCAGGGCTGGGGCACTGCCAGGGCAGCTCAGGGACACGAGCAGGGCACACCCAGAGCTCACAGGTGCTCAGCATTGGCAGGGGCTGTGCCATGGCCCAGGGGGGGCTGTGTCATAGCCATAGGCACCTCTGGGGCTGTGTCACAGAGCCCCAGAGCAGCTGTGATGTCAGAAAGGGGAAGTGTGACATCCCAGAGTGGGCTGTGTGAGGTCACAGATTGGGCTATGACATCTCTGAGTTGGTTGTGTGAGGCCATGGAACAGTTAAGGCATCATAGAGGGGACTGTGTGACATCACAGAGCAGGCGGTGACATCACAGAGTGGTCTGTGTGACATCATAGAGTTGGTTGTGACATCACAGGGGCTGTGTGAGGTCACTGGGGAGGTCACTCTGCCCCAGCCCCCCCTCACAGCTCCCCCCAGGGAAGTCCAACGCTGCTCATGCTCAGCAGGGTCCCTTGTCCCCCCGGGTCCCCCCTTGCCCCCTGGCGCCGCAGCCTCCCCCAGGGGATGTTCCACGAGATCGACCCCCAGAGCCTGACACGGGGACAGGGGGGACAGGGCTGTGGGAGTTGGGACAGGGGGACAGGGACCCCCTGGCAGTGTCCCTGTGTCCCTCAGGGTGAGAGCCTGGCCCAGGGCTCCTTCAGCCTCTTACGAACGAGGGGTTGAGAGTGCTTAAAAAATCCCCAGCAAGGGATCAGCAAAAACCACATTTAATATTCAGCGACAGCACAACAAAGTTCCTTGGCAAGAGTCACTCTACTCCTGACTGGACAGTTCAGGCACAGGAAGGGAAAAAAGCAATAACAAAATCAAGGAAATCCAGACAATCGAACTAAAACGAACTGAGACCTGGACCTCTTTGTGTTTTTCTGTGTGTGTGTGTGTGTTTAGGTGTGTGTGACAAAAAGACAGTGAGGGCAAGGATAAAAGGAATACTTCGTAAAAGTGTAACAACCCTCAAACTTAACAGCACTTAACTTACACTTTAAACATAACATACCTTAAACTTAACAATTTAGCAAAATAATAGAACTTAACAGTATTTATCTTACTATATACATATATATAAAAGAATATATAAATATCAATATCAATATCTCTCTATATGTATATATATATAATCCATCCCTAAGGGGCAGAGAGTGCTGACAGCACAGGATGCTCTGCTGAGCACGGGATGGCCCCAGGGGTGATGTCAGACACAGCCGGGATGGGAATGCCAAAGAACAGGAGGAGGAGCAGGAGATGAGGACAATGGACAGAGGAGGAGGAAAGGCAGGGCGGAGGGATAAAGGAGGAGGAGCAGGAGGAAGAGGAAGGGTGGACCAGCAGCAGCAAGAGAAGCAGGAAAAGGAGCTGCCACGTGCGTCCATCGCTCTCTGTGTCCGCAACCCTCGGCCCCGGGAGCATCGCCCCCCGCATCCCGCAGGTGACCGGGCAGAGGGAGCTGGCCCCAAAGATCTTGTGTGGTGCCTGGGGTTCTTTTGGGAGGAGGGATTTTTGGGCCATGTAGGACTCCAGAACCGAGCCCCAAATATCTTTGTTTGATCCTGGGAGGCTTTGTTTGGTTGTTTTTTTTTTGGTTTGTTTGGTTGGTGGGGGAGGGGGCGGATGTTTGGATGTTGCAGGACTCCAAATGTGAGTCGCAGATGGCCCTGGGGGGATACTGGGGAGTCCCCGGCACACGGGTTTTTGGGGCTCCCGGTGGCGGCTGGCGGGTGAAGTGGGATGGGATGGGGTGGGATGGGGCCCGGGCAGGGTGGGATGTGGATTGGGGTGTGGGATGAAGTGTGGGGGAGGGGGATGGGTGGGATGGGGCCTGGGATGAGGAAGCCGAAGGTTGGGGGTGATGAAGGTGGGGAGACCCCAGATAATCCTAAAGCCATTCATGTGTGCCCACGATGCCGCAAAGGCCAACATCCTGCTAACCAGTGTCGCTCTAAGTATGATTCCGAAGGTCGTCTGCTCCAAGGATGCCAGGGAAACTGCAACCAGAGTGCGGGACGGCGGCACCACGCTCTGACACAGATGCCTCAGATGCCCTCACAGATATCAGCTCCACGGATGACCTTGGACATGAATGCCCTCACAGATATCAACTCCATGGATGCCCTCGCAGATATCAGCTCCACGGATGCCCTCGCAGATATCAGCTCCACGGATGCCCTCGCAGATATCAGCTCCACAGATGCCCTCGCAGATATCAGCTCCACGGATGCCCTTGCAGATATCAGCTCCATGGATGCCCTCACAGATGCCCAACAGAAACCTGCCCCAAGTCTTCGCCCAGCAACTGCAGACGGCACCGGATTGGACTTATACACCTCAATCACAGTAACATTACGTGATTCTTCTGTTCATTTACTCCCTACAGGAATTTTTAAACCACTAATGTTCTAAAAAAGTGCCCTGCTTGTGGGAGAGCCTCAACTACCCTTCCAGGACTCGCTGTTATCCCTGTGATTATAGCCTTAGATTCTAACGATGAACTTAAAGTTATGGTTTGGATCCCTAATCCACCGTGTTTTGTTCCACAAGGAACCCACATAGCAAAATTAATCCCTTTTCCTCATAATTCACCATTTTCTGTAAAATGTTATAACACCAAAGGGAAAAAATTTGATTCCACAGAAACCCTGCAAATATTATGGACACAAACAATTTCAAATAAACATCATATCTACCAATGCACCCTGTCATTACGAGGACAACAAATTAATGCTCATTGGTATTTTAGATACCGGAGCTGATGTCACTGTCATTTCTCAAGATAAGTGGCCTCCACATTGGGTCCTCATGGAGGTGCCCCAAGCCCTCACTGGGATTGGAGGAAGCAGTCGCAGTTATCAAAGTCAGCATCTAATTCAAATAACAGGACCAGAAAGCCACACAGCCTCTGTAAGACCATTTGTTTTACCTGTACCCATGGTCTTATGGGGACGAGATGTACTCTCTCAGCAGGGTTTCAAAATTCAGTCTGATTTTTGGTGGGGACCATTGAAGCGCGTGACACCCTGAAATTAACCTGGAAAACTTATATACCTATTTAGGTGGATCAATGGTCCCTGCCATTGCCTAAATTATGCGCACTCACAGAATTAGTCTAAGAACAGCTTCAAAAAAGACACACAGTCCCTTCCACCAGCCCTTGGAATTCACCAGTGATTGTAATCAAAAAACACTCTGGCAAGTGGCGCTCCGAAAAATTAATGCTGCTATGGAGGATATGGGAGCACTGCAACCTGGCCTCCCATCTCCCACTATGATCCCTCGAGATTGGCATTTGACAGTTACTGATTTAAAAGATTGCTTTTTTGATATCCCCTTGCATCGTGAAGATGCACCTAAATTTGCCTTTTCTGTCCCAAGTACCAAATGCAAGCACCCTTGCAAAGGTATCACTAGGTCGTCCTGCCCCAAGGCATGAAAAACAGTCCCACTATTTGTCAGTGGTTTGTTGCAAAAATTCTCAGTCCCATTCGTCGAGACATGCCTGACACGACACTCTTTTATATCATTACATGGATGACATTTTAATTGCTGCAGAAAAACAAGAAGTTATGGAGAAAGCCCTAGCCCTTGTCAGCAATGCTGTAACCCAAGCAGGACTTTGTGTTGCTCCTGGAAAAATTCAGCTTCAATGAAGGATTTAATCCTCCAGCTTTCTTCTGCAGTAAAGTAGACGGAGTCTCTGCATTTAGTTCCAAATCATCAGGGTTTATTTCTTGGGGAGAAAAGGTGGGGTAGGGTAGGAGAGAGGTCCACCACGTGGCCGCTTTCGGCAGTCACGCAGGGACCTCAGAGGAGATGGTGTGGACGGGGGAGGGAGAGAAGCAAGAGAGCGAAATGCTCGCTCTCCTCCAGGGATAACAGATTCCATCATGAATACGCTAATCTCTATTAACCAATCAGGGAGGAGATACAAGTTCTACGTCATTTGTGTATAGCCTATGAGAGTTCTCAGATTACCATAGCAGCTCCAAGTTTGGATCTTTGCAAAGACTGGTTTTTCCAGTTTGTGTTTCAATCAGCTGGTATGCTTATTTTTTCTCTAGCTCAAACTCAGTTTTTAATTCTATTCTTTCTTTTGCTGAGTAATAATATGTATGAGAGCCTTCTGCTCCTTCTTCTCCAACATCTCCCCCGTTTTGATGAACAACTAAGATATTAGCTATCGTCTTACTCATAAGCTTTTTTACACATTGAAGTATACAGGGAATTGCTATTAACACTACAATTATCACTATAAACACAATTAAACCTATTTTAAAGAGTTCCTTTAGCCAAGATGTGAAGTTCCAGCCATCAAACAAATTGTCTAGCCAAGATGGGTCATTTACTGTAATTTGGCTGGCCAAATCTCTTAAGTTTTGTAGTTGTTTATGAATTGAAACAGAATGGTCAGATAAGTTCATGCAACATAACCCTTCAAAATCTTCACAACCATGCCCATGTGCTAATAAAAGAAAATCTATGGCAGCTCTGTTTTGCAAGGTGGCATGTTTAACCGCTTCCTCATCAGTTAACAACTCACTGATCATTGTAGAGGTGGCATTAACTTCTTTGCTGAGCCAACAGCCCAGCTTGTTCAACTGTTTTAATGCAATTATGGAGCCTAATTGGGGTAAAAAAATACCTGTAACAATTGATCTGCCAGAATTCCAAGGGTGGAACTCACTATCGCAGTTGCTTTCATACTGGTGTCCCCAGGAGGATCTAATTCTTCTGCTTTTCTTTTTTACTACCTCTTTGACCCTGGGAGCGATTATTGTAAGTTGCCCCAGGGCACAGGGACCACCTTCTATTTTTGAAGGTATACCTTGCCAGGCTCTATCTCCACAGATGAGCCAGATTCCTTTAGGGAATCGAATGGGGAGTTTGTTTAAACTGTCTTCATGAGGTTCAAAATATCTGAGAAGCTTAGTTTGATTACACCAAGAAGTTACATTGCTATAAATGGGATGACTTGGGGTGACATTCAGCTGAGGGCCGTCTTCTCCTAGGAAATGAAAGAAGTAGCAGGTGTCCATGGTTAGTGAACCTAGGATTTCTAGCTCTTGAAGGTCAGAGTTGTCAACTTTAGAATTATCAATGTAGGTTTGATATTTATGGCTAGGGGTTGGAGATACATGATGATAGTCATATGGCCAGTATTTTTCAAGAGTTACGTTATCAAAACCTTTTGGAAAAGGTACTCCAACTAAACAGGTAGAAAAGGGCTTTTCAGGGCTGGTGTTAGATAGACAAATAGTATCAGAACCTGCAGTCTTGGCTAAAGCAACCCAGACATTTGTCTTTGGTTGGTTTACAGGTAAAGCTTCACTACTAAAACTAAAACAAAGAAACAAGAATAACATGCATTTATGCAAATGATAGAACTCCATTCTGTTCTCGAGATGCTTTTGGCAGGTCACTTCCTCCTGGGAGTTCTGCCAACTCAGGCCCGGTCGCTTGCTTCGTGCGTTTCACTCTGGGAGCAGCTGGCTGACGTGGAGGCGTCTGCTGGCTCTGGTGGGTGATACGGCTTCACGTTCTTAGCTGGAATCCACTTGAGGCCTTCACCTGTAGAAACACACGCAAAACCCTTCCCCCAAGTTATAAGGTTATACGGGCCCTCTATTTGTCCTGATTCAATGTTTTTAATCAGCACTGGGGGGTTTTCTTTCAGTTTGGCTCTTTTGTTGTTTAAGAAGTGTCTATATATAGGAGGATCAGGCTCTTCTGCAGAACTATTTAGGAAATTATAAACGTACAGGGCTTTATACAATCTCCTTTGAGGTGTGGCCTGGGCGTCTCCCCCTTTTTGTTGATCTAAAATGCGCTTTAAAGTTTGGTGTGTCCTTTCTATTATTCCCTGACTTGTGGGGGAATAAGGAATCCCAAAGGTGTGATGAATACCCCAGTCATTTAGGAATGTGGCTAATTCTTGTGAAGTATACGAAGGACCGTTATCAGTTCTAATTTCTTGAGGGACACCCAGGTAGCAAAAGGCTTGTGAGAAATGCTGGCAAACATGGTTGGCTGTTTCTCCTGTGTGAACAGAAGCAAAAACTGCATTAGAGAATGTATCGACAGAGACATGGATATTTTTAAATTTCCCAAAAGAGGGATACTTGGTAACATCTGTTTGCCATTTCTGCAAACTCTCCAACCCTCGTGGGTTGGTTGCACCTGAGGAAGGAAGAGGTTGAACAAGCTGACAGTTTGGGCAGGCTCGTATGATACTTCGTGCTTGCTCCAACGTAATGTGGAAATCTCGTTTGATTGCCTGTGCATTTTGATGAAAAAACGCATGGCTCAATTTGGCTTGTTCAATAGTGTTAGGTAAAGTAGTTGCAGTAAGCACAGAGGCAGGGTTGCCAATGCCTGCTGCAACTTCTTCATCTGATTCTGCTGATGCCAAGGCGTCAGCTCGTGCATTTCCTTCTGCCATAAACCCTGGGAGGCCAGAATGAGATCTAATATGGGAAACAAAATAAGGGTTAGTTCTGTGTGACAGAAGTTGAAAAAGACAGGTGAGCCAAAGGCACAGTTTGTCGTTGTTCACATCTTTTAGAACTGATCCTTCAATTCTTTTAATAATATTAGCAACGTATGCCGAATCAGTTATTAGGTTGAAAGGCTCGGGAAAGAGCTGAAAAGCTCTCACAACTGCTGCCAGTTCTGTAACCTGTGGTGAGCCTTCGACTTTTTGGACATCTTGTTTCCAGGCTTTGGTCTCTTTATCCTGCCATGTAACCACTGAATTGTGGGTTCGCCCTGACCCATCAGTGAAGATAGTGACTGCATCTAAAGGCTCTGCACTGAGCAGGGGCTTTTCTCTATAGCATAATTTAGCTTTGAACAATATGTGTGCAGGATAATGAATAGAGCAAGTTCCTGGAAAATTGAGCAAGGCATACAACAAGTCTTCTGAGTTTTGCATTGCCCAATCAAAATAGACTTTAACTATGGGTAAATAGATGATTGCGAATTCGCAGCCTGCTATGGAAATAAGCCTTGCTCTGCCTTTTATGATGATTTGAGACATCATTTCCAAAGATGTGACAATTGTCTTTGGCGACCTGTAAGGGAGAAAAACCCATTCGATCATTAACAACGGATCATTTTGAGAGGAATCCCATTGGAAAATTAAACCGCACAATCTCAGTTCTTTTCCTAGCACTGCAAGAAAAAAAGGTTTATCAGGTATACAGCGATGTGCTTGTCTGTTTTGCAGGGCATCAGTAATTATTTCTAAGGCTTTGCTGGCCTCGGGAGTGAGAGACCTGGGAGACTTTATGTTACTGTCACCGCGCAATAAATCAAAAAGTGGAGATAGTTCATCAGTTGTTATCCCTAACGCAGGTCTGACCCAGTTAATTTCTCCCAAGAGTTGTTGTAAGTCGTTCAGTGTATGAATATCAGTTCGGATTTGTATTTTTTGAGGTGAGATAGACTGTTCTGTTAGTTTCCAACCCAAATACTTCCAGGGAGCAGTTTCTTGTATTTTTGATTCTGAGATCACCAGTCCAGCTTTTCTGATCTCAGCGATAACACTGTCACGAGTTTCTTCCATCTGTGTCTGTGTCGGTGCAGCTATGAGTAGATCGTCCATGTAGTGGAGAATGAGCGATCGCTGGAATTGTTCACGGACTGGGGATAATGCACAGGATACAAAATGCTGGCAGATAGTCGGTGAATTTTTCATGCCTTGTGGTAGAACCAGCCAGTGGTACCTTTGAAGTGGTTCTTGTAGGTTTGTACTTGGGACGGAAAACGCAAATCGAGGAGCATCGTCTGGATGCAGTGCGATGTTGAAAAAACAGTCTTTTATGTCAATAACTACAAGCGGCCAATTTCTCGGGATCATAGAGAGGTTTGGAAGGCCAGGCTGGAGAGGGCCCATGTCTTCAATTACGGCATTGATTTTTCTAAGGTCATGTAGCAATCTCCAAGTGTCTGAAGCTTTTTTGTGGATTACAAACACAGGGGAATTCCAAGGGCTAGTCGTAGGCGTGATATGGCCTTTTTGTAGTTGCTTGGCTACGAGGTTTTTGAGGGCACTCAGCTTATTCTCAGGTAGGGGCCACTGATCTATCCAGACAGGTGTGTCAGTTTTCCAGGTCAGTTTTGTGGCGCTGAGTGTTTTAGTGGCCCCTGTCAAAAACCCAGTTCGATTTTTGCTCCCCATTGGGAAAGTAAATCCCGTCCCCATACAGTAATAGGTCTTTGTATTACATATGGATGGATAAATGCCCTTTTGCCTTGCGGCCCTGTAACATTGATTGCGGATTCGCTTTGCAAGCACGGAGTAACACCTCCAATGCCTGCGAGAGTACCCAGGGGAGTTAGCAGTTTCCAGGTAGTTGGCCAGCTATGATGGGAGATAATTGAAACATCTGCTCCTGTATCCACCATTCCCGTGATATGGACTTGAACTCCACCATGTGACAGTTCACATGTTAGCATAGGGCGTTGCTGGCTTATATGTTGAACCCATAGAATTTCAGGGTTTTCAGGAGCAGCTGAAAGACAGCCTGGCGGTGTGTGGCTTGCAATGTTCATAGGTAGTGTTACAGCAATGGCTACAGGTGTATTAGGTGGGATATGTAGTGGAGGATAGCAGGCCTTGGCTAGTACTAACAGTTCTTCATTGCAATTAACAGACATTACACAAGGTAAAACAAACAGTCCAAGGATGTTATTTCTTTCTTTGCCAACTATTAGAAAGTCCTGTTTATATTGTGAGGGTCCAGCAACCCCTGTGGAAATATAGGTATAGTTATTGTCCTTTAAAAGTGTCTCTGGCTTGGCGGCTGCCAAAGTGCACCAGTACCCTGGGGGTAAGAGATCTGGGGCATCACCTGTGATTCTGTTGGTGGCAGGGCGAGGCGGTTCGGAGCTGGCGTGTTTATATATTTTACCTCGGGCGTCTGGTACGTCACAATTTGTTTCTGCACGCGGTGACGCTCCGCGTTCTTGATGAAGTTTTTTGGAATGTGTCTCCCGCTTGCGGTTTGTTTGGAGCGGCATTGCCAGGGGAGATGCTTGCCTTTTTGGCAGATAGAGCAGCGGTCTGGTGCTTGCATATGTCTTCTGGTGTCTGTGTAGTTTTTCATGCTGAAGTTGGGTTTTTTGTAAAAGTAGCCAGGTCCTGGAGTGGCAGGTTGCGTGATCGCCATGGCATTGGCTTGTTGTGAGTTGAGATGCAGGGCGGCTAGGATTTCAGTGAGTTTTTGGTCTCGTGCCTCTGCATTCGCTGCTTGAGCTGTAATGGCTTTTTCAATTTTTTCTCCTAGGGCTTTTCCAAGTTCACTTGCTTGGATCGCTGCTACTTCTTGTGGACTGCCAATTTTGTTACATGTTTCTATCATTTCAGGCACTGTGGGTCTTTCTTTTGCAAGGGCTTTAATAGCTTTCTTGCATGCTACATTGGCATTGTTTTCGATAATGTCTCGTATCATTATTGGCCGAGCAATATCGTCAGCACACTGTCTTTCTGCTGCTTGTATTACCCGGTCGACGAATGATGTGAAAGGCTCAGAGATGTCTTGACTGATAAGATTATATGCTTTTTCAAAGCTTCCTGCAGGTTGGATTTGCAAGAAAGCTTTGCGAGCGTTCTTTTTTATATCATCTAATGCTATTCTGGGTAAATTGATTTGAGCATCATTTTGATCATGAGGTGCATCTCCGACAAGCTTTGAGAGCACAAGTGTACGTAAGTCTGGATCAGTGCTTTGCCTGTATGTCGTCAATACTCCTGTAAGCAATCTTCTCCATTTGAGTTCCCATAACATGTATTGTGAGTCTGTGAGAATAACACCAGCTAGGTTTTTGCAGTCATTTGGTGTGAAAGTGTGTCCTTCAAGGGTACTTTTTAGCAGTTGTTTAAAATATGGGGAGCAAAGTCCGTTGTCTCTTAACGCCTTCCGCAATTCTTTTATTTCTTGTGCTGGGATAGGGGTCCATGTCCTGGGTTCACCAGCCTGTTGTCCGAATATGACAGGCATAGCTATGGCGTTAACTGAATCATCTTTGCAAATTTGGCGTCTTATTTCTTGCCAGTCTGTTAATTGAAAACAATGAGAAGAACTTTTGTATTGGTCAGTATTTGTGAAAGGCGGTGGAATATTCCACGCTCCCCCCTCTGGACAGGAGGTGTGGGGAGTGTTTGAAGTAATCCAATGAGCAGGCGGAATGCCTGGTGGTGCTGTGTGTTCTCGCTGCGTCGGTAATCCAGGGAGGTCAGCGGGGCGCTGTGTGGGCGTGGTCGGTGCTGGCGCGGTGTAGGCTGGAGCGGCGGAGCTGGGCTGGGCTGGCGAGGGCGCATACTGCGCATGCGCGGGTTGCGTCATCGGGTCTGGCGAGGCAGACGTGAAGGCGGAAGAGGGTCCCGATGCTGGCAGCGGCGGAGAGCGGAGCTGCGGCTGTCGCGGCGTCTGTGGTGGCAGCGTCGCATCAGCGGGGGGTGTGGGCAGGGCTGCGTGGGGTGGCGGAGAGGCGAGGGAGGTCTGGCGAGCCGGGACGGGTGTGAGCGGGCTTGTATCGGGCGGGGGGGGCGTCCGGACGTCTGCTGCGAAGAGGGAGGACGGCGGCACGGCTGGGGTCGGGCGGGGCTGTGGTACGGGGGTTGCGCTGAAAGCTGGAACTGGATCGGCGTGTAGAAACGGCTGCTGCAGGCTGCTGGCACCGGCAGAAGCCATCGGCGCCGCGGTGGGGGGTTGTGAAAACAGGGGTTCGTCGGCTGCGTGCAGAACGGCAGGGCAGGGGATCCGAGATGAGGCTTCGCCGGGAAAGGAAGAGACTAGTACGGCAGAGTGCTGAAGGGACGGTTGGGGCCGGAAAACTACGGCGGCAGGAGCCGCAGGGGACAGGGGGACAATGGGACTAGGTATCACGCTGGCCGCCATTACGGGGAAGGCGGACGGAGTACACGTGGGTGGGGGTGGGGCGGCTGTGGGGTCTGGCTGCGAGAGGGGGGGCGAAACCGCGGGGGAGGGGGGGGGGTGTGGGCGGGAGTGGGCGGGCGGGAGCGCGGGCGAGGGCGCGGGGGCAGTGCCAGTACTGGCGGGGTGGGGGGGGGCAGGGGTGGTGGGCGAAGTGGAGTCGGGTTGGGAGTGGGCGGAGGCAGGGGCGGGAAGCGGGGTGACGTCGGGTTGGGAGTGGGCGGGGGCAGGGGCGGGAAGCGGGGTGACGTCGGGTTGGGAGTGGGCGGGGGCAGGGGCGGGAAGCGGGGTGACGTCGGGTTGGGAGTGGGCGGGGGCAGGGGCGGGAAGCGGGGTGACGTCGGGTTGGGAGTGGGCAGGGGCGGGAAGCGGGGTGACGTCATCGGGCGGGGGGCAGGCAGGTATGGGGGGCGGGGCCGCGGTGGCGCGCGGCGGGTGGGGGGGGCTCGCAATGGTGAGGGGCGGGGTTGTGGTGATGTCAGGAGAATGGGAGGGGCCCGCCAGGGTTGGGGGCGGGATTGGAGTGAAGCCAGGGGGACAGCCCGTCGTGACGCTGGGCGGAGCGTCGGCTATGACGGCCGGGGAGCCTCCCGGGACACCGGAAGTCGGGACACCGGAAGTAGGAACCGCGGAGTCAACGGAGGGGCGTTCAAGGACGACGGCGGGGTGCGCGGGACCGGCGGCCGCGCGGAGGGAAGAGGGGGCGGACACCGCGGTGGTGGTGGGGGGGGAGGGGGAGGAGGGGGGGGGAGGGGGAGGGGGCAGGGGTTTCTCCGCTACGGAGACCGCATGGCGCGTTGGGGGGGTACCGGGGACACCACGTGGCGGTTGCGCAATAGGACAGCACGCGGTGGGGGGGGAGGCGCAGGGAACATCTTCAGAAAATAGTTCTACTAACGTTCTGCAAGCAGGGACTAATTCCGCAAGGGCGATATTCCTTCGTGATATTTCGTTAAAAAGCTTATTTCCAACCCGTTCCCAAAAAGTCTTAGAGAAAACCACGGAGCGGTCGGTGTTAGGAAAGTGGAAGGAGGTCCACTCTAAGAGGTTTTTAAGTTCTTGCTTAGGTAAATTATTAGGAGAGGAGGTTAAAAGATGTTTCAGGTCTTTATAAAGTTGTCTCTCGGTAACGGAGTGAGTTTGTCCCATCATGTGAAAAGGTGCTCACCTCTTATGCTGCTATCGGTTTTCCTTAGAGCTCCGTGGTGGCGAGGCTGGCCGGGCCCCAAAAAAAAAGAAAAAACCCCAAAAAAAAATCGAAAAGAAAAAAAAACAAAAACCACGTGCTCAGGAATTCGCGTATCGCGTCTTAAGAGCAATAAATGTGCTCGAGACACACGCGGGGGGGAAGTCTCGCACAGAGAGCTCCTGGCGTCACGCTGTTCTAAGCGTGGCGCTGTGCTCAGTGCCCGTGGTTACCACGGCAGGACAGAAAAAAAATGACCTCATAAGACCTTCAGCTCAGCTGCGGTCGAGGTAATCCCCTAGTACAGATTTTAAGAGCTCCAACAGTCTAAAAACTGCTCAAAGCAGACTATTGTGCTCGCGGCATAGTAGGGATGGGGTTAAGTTGTCTCAGGTAGTTACCGTAATGCAGAGATGTTGCAGAAGCAGGGCAGAGTTTTCGGCTTCTTTCTCACGTTGGGCGCCAGGTGAAGGATTTAATCCTCCAGCTTTCTTCTGCAGTAAAGTAGACGGAGTCTCTGCATTTAGTTCCAAATCATCAGGGTTTATTTCTTGGGGAGAAAAGGTGGGGTAGGGTAGGAGAGAGGTCCACCACGTGGCCGCTTTCGGCAGTCACGCAGGGACCTCAGAGGAGATGGTGTGGACGGGGGAGGGAGAGAAGCAAGAGAGCGAAATGCTCGCTCTCCTCCAGGGATAACAGATTCCATCATGAATACGCTAATCTCTATTAACCAATCAGGGAGGAGATACAAGTTCTACGTCATTTGTGTATAGCCTATGAGAGTTCTCAGATTACCATAGCAGCTCCAAGTTTGGATCTTTGCAAAGACTGGTTTTTCCAGTTTGTGTTTCAATCAGCTGGTATGCTTATTTTTTCTCTAGCTCAAATTCAGTTTTTAATTCTATTCTTTCTTTTGCTGAGTAATAATATGTATGAGAGCCTTCTGCTCCTTCTTCTCCAACACTTCAACCCCCCTGAAAATACCTGGGCTGGCAAATTAGGACCCAAAGTATTTCCCCTCAGCCCCTACAAATTCAAACCAACATTCGCACTTTACATGATGCACAAAACCTTTTAGGAACAATTAATTGGTTTAGTTCCTTGTTAGGAATCTCAAATGCAGATTTAAGTCCTCTGTTTGCTCTGTTAAAAGGAGAAGCAGATTTATTATCACCTCAGCAGCTTACACTGGAAGCTCACCAAGCATTACAAAAAGTAGCTGATGCTATCTCAAACCAACAAGCAGCCTGATGGGCCCCTGAGTTGCCTTTTTCTCTAATAATTTTGAATCCGGCCAAGCAACCCCATGCTTTGATTTTTCAGTGGGACCCTAATTTGCCAGACCCCTTGTTAAATACTGAATGGATTTTTCTGCCACACCATATGTCCAAAACAGTCAGCACTCAGTATGAAATGTTTGCTTTGCTCATTGTAAAAGCTACGCAAAGGCTTGTTACACTTGCAGGTGTTGATTTCAGTTTTATTTGTTTGCCTGTTACTACTGTTTACTTACAGTAGCTACTCCAACAGTCTGAAGTGTTTCAAATGGCTCTCACTGACTTCTCTGGACAACTTTCCACACACCCTCCAAAGCACAAACTCGTATCAGCCGATTTTCATCTCTTGACACGACCCAAGAGAAGTGAAATCCCATTACAAGCATTAACTGTTTTTACAGATGGATCTGGCCACACCCACAAGTCGGTAATACTGTGGTGGGACTCAAATCTCAATCAATGGGACTCAGATGTCATCACTGTTTCAGGATCCCCTCAAATTGCTGAATTAGCAGCTGTTGTACGACCCTTTGAATGCTGGTCTGTTCCTTTAAACATCATAACTGATTCTGCTTATATTGCAGGACTCGTAGAAAGAGCTGAAGCTGCTGTGTTAAAAGATGTACCTAATGCAAACTTGTTTTATTGGCTACAGCAGCTTGTTTTCCTTTTAGATAACAGAAAAGAGTCATATTTTGTAATGCATGTTAGATCTCCCACTACATTACCTGGTTTTATTGCAGAAGGAAATCGCCAAGCAGACCTACTAACACTGCCTGCACAGGTGGTACCTGATTGTTTTTCCCAAGCAAATATCAGTCACTCATTTTTATCCAAAATGCTGCTGTGCTGGCAAGAACTTTTGCTTTACCTTCTCGCCAAGCCTCTAGCATTGTGGCTGTGTGCCCAGACTGCCAAAGGCACTCCTTTCCCTCTCTAGCTGGAGGTGTTAACTCCAAAGCCTCAAAATTCAGCAAACAGATGTTGCTCATTTTCCTGAATTTGGCAGACTTAAATATACACATTCCTCTACAGACACCTTCTCAGGTGCCTTATTTGCCTCCTGTCATACAGGAGAATCAGCAAAAGATGTTTGTCGTCACTTTGCAGGTGCCTTTGCAGTCTTGGGAATTCCCTCGCAGATCAAAACTGATAATGGCCCAGCGTATATTTCCCAGAGAGCTGCAAATTTTCTTGCCCTCTGGGGAGTGATACACAAAACTGGAATTCCTCATTCCTCAACAGGTCAAGCTATCATCGAAAGAGCTCACTGTTCACTTAAATGCTTTTTATTACAACAAAAAGGGAATGCCACCCCAGCTGAGCGATTACAAGAAGCATTGTATGTTTTTAATTTTTAAATTGTTCCCTAATGCATCCCAACCTGCCGATTGTTCGGCACTTCGGCAATAACCGACAGCTAGAAGTCAAACAGAAAGCCCCAGTCCTTGTTAAGGACCCAGAAACAGGTGACATCATGGGACCTTATCCCCCATCACATGGAGAAGGGGTTTTGCCTGTGTTTCCGCAGAGACTGACCCGAAGTGGATCCCACCTAAGAACGTGAAACCCTTCAGAGAATCCTTGAACACCTCCCCTGAGGATCCTGAAAATCCTGACCACCCTGGCACATTACCAGAGGAAATCCCAGCCATCCCATCCTCAGTTCCAGAGATTTGCCAAGTCACCTCCTCGGCCCCGGCAGAAGTCATATCCGCCTGACTACCATCTTAACCAACTTCTACTTAACTCTAGAGGAATTACTGTCTTTACACCACGTTTTGATTTTAGTGGGCAACCCACTCCAGATACAGTACAATCAATAATCTCCAGTCAGGTCTCACTTTGTGAGCAGCATTGGAGAAGGTTCAGAGAAAAAATTGAACTAGAAAATAACCCTATACCCTGTTTTATATGTAAAGATTATTCCCATCAAGTGTGGGCTTTGTGTCAATGTAGAAAGTGTCACAAGCGGTGGTATTGCATATCACATCGCCGCGTGCCCATTGCCCACAGCGTGATCCTTTGTTCTATTCTTATGGTAACTGCATAATTTTAAAATTTTTGTGTGGTCAAAGGCATGGCTGGCTCCCACATTGGTACTTTTGGGACCCAGATCTGCCTTGTCAGTCTGGTCCTCCTAGTAGGACTCCTTCTTGCCGAAGGAGAGGTGGCTGCGATGCCACCCCTTCCAGAACGCAATGTTCGGCTTACGCTAGCTGAAGCTTTAAATGAATCTTCTCTGTGCCTTTCCATGACCTCCCCTGGTGACCCTTTCCAAACCTGTCTGGTGGCCATACCTTTAGTGAAAAGTGAATGGGATGCTTTGTACAATTTAACAGTCAGGAGAGAGTGCACTGCTATGGGTCAAATTGAACCGACCTGGTGGTGCCGAGAAACTTGGCGCAAAAAAGCTGGTGAACCAGCCGGATGGTACTTCTCTAATGACACAGGATTAGGAGTAAAGAAAGTTCTCAATTTCCCTCCCCTCTCTATGCCACCCCAAGAATTAGACATTTTTGGATCCATGCAGTCCTTTGCGTGTTTCTATCTCAATTATACTGCCAGAAATCCCGACAAAAAATTTGGCCTTGACATTTCAGGAACAGGAATTTACACCAGTGCCTCTGCCTGGTGTAACCATACTTTGCCCCAACCAATTATTCCTGGAAACATTGCTATTGGATTGTTAGACAATATCTTCTTGATATGTGGAAACAGAGCTTGGAAGGGAATACCAGGAAAGGCTGTAGGAGGTCCTTGCACTTTTGGGTGACTAACCATGTTTCACTCTTTCCGATCTTTTCAAAGAAGCTTACCACGTTTGTACAAGCGCGCAAAACGCAGCACTCACACATATAGTCCTGATTGCGATGACAATGTGGAATCTTGGAACCTAGGAGCCCAAGTGTTTGCTTCTATCATTCCATCTATTGGAACGGCACATGCACTGAAAACGCTGAATAACCTTGGCTGCTGGCTTGCAAAACAAACTAATGCTGCTAGCTCTGCCTTGACAGGCTTGTTAACTGGTGTTGATAGTGTAAGGCATGCTACACTGCAAAATAGAGCTGCAATTGATTTTTTTTTTTTTTAGCACACGGACACAGCTGTGATGATTTTGAAGGCTTATGCTGCATGAACCTGTCTGATCATTCTCTGTCTATCCATGATAACATACAGGCCCTTCGAGAAAGTGTCTCCAAACTGAGAGTAGTGAGTGACAATGACTGGCTTGGAAACCTGCTTGGAGGATGGGGACTGACTGGCTGGCTCAAACATTTAGCTAAAACAGGAATTTATACTTTAGCCATTTTGTTGCTTATGATGATTTGTTTGCCTTGTGTGTTGCAGTGTGTTCAGAAACTAATCGACAAATCAACAAAGAAAATCTTGCCTGTGGAAAAGAAAGGGGGAGATGTGGAGTTACAGCTAGAAAGCAGAAGTGAGAGCACTGCTGAACTTGTGTCAGAAGTGAATGCGGCAACACTGCTAGGTCGCAAACCATGGCAAGCGGTGTGGCCTACCATGAAATAGGGAGTTAGGGAGTTAGGAAGTGTAAGGGGAAAAGTGTGTTTGGTATGTACCTGCACCTGGTAGGTACTGTACCCTATTGTGTTTGAAACTGTTTGGAATGGTTAGCTATTAGTTTTGTTGTGGAGAAACATAGGTACGGTTGTTACAGTGATTATTGCTTATATAAGAATCTATTGTTGAAAAGGTATAAATACTCTGCTCTGTATCAATAAAATCGGCTTTTTGCATCCAATGCAATCTGTCCCGTCTCTTCCATCATCGTCCGCTGTGCGCCCCGTGACGCGCGACACATCATTACAAATCAGAGTGAAAAGTGGAGCTGAGCTTTCAACTTGAAATGAAGGAATCCAGCATGCGCTCTCGGACCTGATATAAATGAGTTCGCAAGCTGAAATTTTTACTACATAATTTTGAACATTTATTAATAGAGCAAAGGCAAAACCAGCGCTGGGCGCTTAGCAATTTTGCCAGAGGCGCGCCCCATTCATTTTACTGTGAACTTAAGTACTTTCTTTAACTGTTACATATTCATTAAGCCTAGAAGGCAATTTACACTTCACTCAGCGCCCTCCCCTCTGATCCTTGCTCCTTTCTGCCAGCGAAGCGCCTGACTGGGAGTCTCGGATCCTCTGGATTGCCTCAGAACTGAAGGCCGAAATCCTCAAATCTATGTTTCCTCAGTTCCAACTTAATTTGTTGGTGGCAGTTCCTTTGGGAGGTGTGAGTCAAGATAACAGACCTCCTGGGATGCCTGTGGTTATCTCCTTTGTTTCTTTAGGGTGTCTTGATCCCCAGCTCTGTGTTTTATTGGAGCTCGATTGGAGCTCGGCCCGGTCCGTGCCGGGGCAGGGATGGATCCCTTGGGAAGGGCTCGGGTGGCTGAAGGCACCACGGGGCCACCAGCGCTGGGGACACCTTGGGCTGAAGCCACCAGTGATGGGTGACAGCTTTGGGGCTGAAGCCACCACGGTCCATAACCATCACATTTACATCTGCTCATTGCTTTGGACAGCACAAATCTACACCTTCTTCATTTGAAACGTTTCCTTTTCTGCAGATTGTGACACCTGCACTACTACGTACAAATACAGAAAAATCAACTGAACTTTAAGAATTAAATTTATTCTAAATTGCTACACCTGTGCTGCCAATATATAAATATACAAATATCAAATGAAATTTTAAAAAACTGATTTATTGCTACAAAAATGCTATGGAAATATACAGAAATATCAACTTCCGTTGAAGAAATTAAATAATGCAACCCTCTACAACCACTCACTATACACAAAGATCAACAGAAGTTTAACAATTTCATTTATTACATATTACTAAAACTGTACTGCCCATATGGAAATATAAAAATATCTGTATCTCTCTCTAAGTAACCCTAAGCCTAGAACTAAATAACTAGAATGATGGAAATATACAACTCCATAGATATTTAAATAGAAATAAATACATATAGACCCAAAAGAATATAGTGTAAATATATATTGTTTCCCATATTACATACACCACACATATATAAATATATACATAAGAAACATCCATATTAATATATAAACTTCAATGTACTAATATAAAAATCCATATAACTCCATCAATAGACCTATACAAATATACAAGTTTGTACATATGCAGTGAACTAAACACAGATAGGAATATAACAACATTCATCTAGAAACAGAACTGGGTACATATATATACATATTTGTAACTATATATATATGTATATACATGCACATACAGATATATATAACAGATATAAACACAGTTAGTACATATATAAATATACCTATACAAATAACAATCTTCATATGTAACTATCCCTATTCTTATAAATGTCTAAGCGCTCCTTTACACATCTATAAACAGAACTAAAGCAGGAGGGATTCCAGCCACCGATGGTCACAGGCTCTCCCTCGGTCTCTTCCTCCCGTGCAGCACAGCCCTCCTGGACAGGGACAGCAGGTGGGACATCTGGGAAGCCAAGGGAACACTGAGTCAGTATGGGGACGTTTTCCTTGGCAGCACCTGCACTTGTGTCAGGGAAGAGAAAATCTCCGAGGCTCCCCAGGAGGGTCAGAAAGCAAAAGCAGGCGGAGCGGGCCAGGCTGCTGTGAGCGCAGCCCCGGCGGGACTGTCCCGCAGCCCCCAGCAGCCCGGGGGGCACAGGCGGCACAGCTGCTGGGCTCTGCCGGCACAGCTGCCTTGCCCAAGGACAGCCCCTGGGCCAGCCGGGGCAGCTGCGCTGAGCAGCCCCAGCACGGGCAGGGCCGCTCCTGCCCAGCCGGGCAGTGCCCACGGCCAAAGCCCGCACCACCCTCACCCCCAGCCTGCCTCGCCGGCCCTGGGGCCTCACCCAGGCTCTTGGGTGGCAGCAGAAGCAGCTCCCCGGTCACTGCTGCTGCTGGTGGCCTTCAGCTTCTCCCTGATGGCTCTCGTCACTCTCTGATGTTCTCAGGGATGTTCAGGGCAGCTGTGGCAAAAGTGGAGGCTCTGGAATTGGTTCCAAGGCCTGGTAGAGCTGCAGTCCTGGACCCCTCTGTGCTCCCTGCTGGCTCCCTCCGTCCCCTCAGCCCCGCCATGCCCTCAGCAAACCCACAGCCCCCCAGTTCCTTCAGACCCCCACAGTCCTCTCACCCCACTCATTCCCTTCAGACCCACCCAGTCCCCTTACATCCCCACCCCCTTCAGACTCTGCCACTTCCCTGTCCCCTCAGACCCCACCATTCCCTCAGCTCCTCCACACCCCTCAGCCCCACCAGCACTTCAAGGTCTCTGTCCCTTCAGTGTCACCTCTGCTCAGCCCCCTCAGCCCCCTGTGTCTCACCGGCCTTCAGCAGCTCCTCAGGGGACAGTGCCTGGGGCCACCAGCAGCTCCCAGCGCTCCAGGGACACACGGGGCTGGAACTGCTGCTCCGCCCGGCCCGGCCGCCAGCTCGGACCCAGCACAGGAAGAGGGGACAGAGGGGCACAGCGGGAAAAGCAAGAGGTGAGAGAGGGAGCAGAGTAGAGAAAGAGGTCAGAAAGCAGCCTATATTTATATAAATACCAATGTATGTATCTAAGTACCCATATATACCTATAACTACACAAATATAACTATGCACATTAATAAATATAACTATATACATATAAATGTAACTACACCTTAAATGCATGTATGCACATTTCTAACTACATATATAAAACATAACAATATACAACTAGATATATAAACTTATCTATACAGATCTATAAATACTACTATAAACACATATAAATAAAAATTATACACATCTATAATTGTAACTACAGACAGAGAGATTTCACCTGCCTGATGTTCATAGGCTCTCCCTCTGTCTCTTGCTCCCACGCCAGGCAGCCCTCCCAGAGAGGCTGATAGGTCACGAGTGTCTGGGAAGCAAAGGGAACACTGAGTCAATATTGGCCCTTGTGCACAATTCCCTTTGGCAGCAATTGCCCTTCTAGTAGGGACTGTTCAATGTTGCCTGAATGGCAGACTCTCACTTGGGAATTTGAAGCCTGCTCATGAAAGAACAGGGATCCTTCCAAGGTTTCAAATCAGTTTAAAGTATTGAAATAGCCCAATAAAGTCTCAGCCCTCACAGTGCAAAGGGCACCAATGAGAGCTTGAAACACAGACATTCCCAGCTCGCACAAAGAAGCTCAGCCCTGTTTTTGTCTGTGCTGACAGAGAGCCCTCAGTCCTCACTGAAATGGTTGAAGCTGAAAGGTCTGTCAGCCAATTTATGAATCAAATTTGGTCATCTGTGTTGGTGACACAAGTCCAAGAAGGTCAGGTTTATTCACGGCTCTCTTGCCACACCACAGGACTCAGCGTCAGTGCCTCTGCAGAAGCGTGGAGGGCAGGGCTCGGGGAGCTTGTGCCAGTGCCACATTGGAACTCAAGGCACGAGGAAGCACCAAGCCTGCAGACAAGAACTCAACTCTTCTGATCTCCCTTCCTGCCAGAGGCAGGCTCACAGCAGCCATCTCTGACCTCTCCAAACCAACGTGGGCTCTCTCCTTACCAGGCTCCTCGGGCTCCATGGAACTGTTCCCACGGCTCACAGTGCCAGGCAAAGCTCCCTCTGCTGCAGCCTCGTTCTCAGGCTCCCCTCCTGAAGACTCTGGGGCAACACCACTGTTCCCCTTAAAAGAAAAACAGAGAGAAATAAACCCATCTCGCCAATTACACAAAACACCTGCTTCAACACCTCCATGGCTCACACACTTCATCCCTTGTTCCTACCAAGGAAGTCTGACTCCCAAAGGCCTTCAAGAGTGGAGATTAACCTCTCCAGTATGTCCAAAAGCTGTCCATGTTGAACGTGGGGGCCACACTGAACACATGGAGTGGGTACTAAGGAAGGAGTCCTGCCAGATCCTGGCACAGGAATGTGCTCCTCCCTCCACAGCCCTGAGCACAACAGCCTCATCCAGGCTGCAGCTTTGCAGGGACTGCATAGGAACATGCATCTGCTCCCACAGAGATGCCCAAGAGCAGGGTGCCTGAGCTCTGCAACACAGAGAGCAAGACTGGCTGGTTTGCCCAGCTGAGGATTTCCCAGATAGAAACTTGACTGGAGGCTACTGAGAGGACAATGAAGCTGCAGCTGCAGCACATCCCCAAACACGGCTCTGGGAGAGCCTACACGCACGGCAGGGCCCACACAGCAGCAGCAGCAGCAGCTGCAGCCCAGCCCTTGCTCTGCCTTGGGCTTCCAACCAAAAAGAGGCAGAGCCCACAGACTGTGCTGAAACAGAGGCACCTCTCGCATGCCCCTCCCTGCTCGGGACACTTTGCCTTCAGCACCAATTCTCCAAACATGCTTCTCTTATTTCACAACAACCGAAGGCTCTTAGAACCTACAAAGCATCACCACAAATGATGCTCCTGCACTAGGGATTCTTCCCAGGAAAAGGAGCACCCAAACTTGGCCAACACAGGCTCACACCTCTCATCCTCACCAAGGGGGGAGACTTTCTCATTCCCTCTTCTCTTAGAAGTTTTGCTTTACAAAGAATCATTAAATAACTAAATTATAATTAAATCATTTCAAGAAGCCTTTCCTTCTCAGCCATGCAACAACATTCTAAGCTCTCAGTCCAGCCCCTTTCCTTCCCATCCAATGGAGTTACCTGATCCCCTTGAGACACAGCTCTCCTGATCTCCCTCAGTTTCCATAGGACCACATCTGGATGCCATATTGGCAATTCCTCTTCCTCAGGTTCATGCCCTGTGTAGCTGGAGGCTGCTGCTGCTGGACTAGTCCTGGAAGGGCCTGGACGCTGCTCTAAACTCTCGGGTGAGGAGGGGGCACCAAGGTCCTGGCATGAGGGAGCTGTGTAGCAGGAAAAGAAGAAGAAAGGAAGCAAAGGGAAGACCAGGTCACTATTGCTCCTCGGCTATGTATCCCTTGGCAGCAACCGTACTTCCATCAGGGAAAAGCTCAGATCCTCCCAAGCAAGGTGAGAAAGAGACAGAATCAAACATGTTCTGGGGCTTTGCAACAACCAATTCCTTGTCTCTTTAGCGCTCCCCTTCCATTCAACTATCAGTAAGAAACGTCCCGCTGCAATTCCTCGGCAGGAGGCAACTGCCAGAACCCCAACTGCCAGGTCTCTTCTCTGTCTAAAGGGACAGGAGGCTCCCTCCAGCTCGGTCTGAGCACGACCGAGCCCTCGGCACTCCCACGCACTCCCGGAGAGCTCCCCAGGCACGCCCATGGCCGGGCAAGGAGCAGCAGCAGCCACGGCGCAGGGCCGGGCCAGCTGTAGGCCGAGCGGGCCAGGCTGCTGTGAGCGCAGCCCCGGCGGGACTGTCCCGCAGCCCCCGGCAGCCCGGGGGGCACAGGCGGCGCAGCTGCCGGGCCCTGCCGGCACAGCTGCCTTGCCCAAGGACAGCCCCTGGGCCAGCCGGGGCAGCTGCGCTGAGCAGCCCCAGCACGGGCAGGGCCGCTCCTGCCCAGCCGGGCAGTGCCCGCGGCCAAAGCCCGCGCCAGCCTCGGCCAAAGCCCGCAGCTCGCAGCCCGTCTCACCGGCGCTGGGGGGCTGCCCGGCGGGGCCGGCCGGCAGCGGCCGCTCCCTGTGCAGCAGGTGGAAGCTGCAGGGCGGGCGCCTGAAGCCGCCCCGCCCGGCCGCCAGCCGCCGCTTCTGGGCGCTGCTGCGGCGCTTGACGCGGAGCAGGAGGTCGGGGCGGTCGCGGCGAAAGCTGGGGTGCCTGTAGTGCAGCCAGGCGCCGGCATCGCCCGGCACAGCCGCGCCGAGCCAGCCCGGCACCTTGCGGAAGCCGTAGCGGTAGAGCTGGCGCACGAAGCTGGCGAAGCGCGTGGCTCGGAAGGTGTGCGGGGCCGGGCCCTGGGCGCCGGCCGGGCTGAGCAGCTCCCGCTCGAAGAGCGAGCGCTCGATGAGCAGCCTCCGGGCCAGGCTGTCCCAGCGCACGGAGCGGACGCGGGGGCTGCTGAGCAGGCGCCACAGCTTGGCGGGGAAGGTGCGGGCGCTGAGGCCGGCGGGCAGCGGATGCTCCTCCGTGCCGGGGCCGCTCGCCGACTGTCGCCACAGCGCCCTCAGCGCAACGGCCGCGGCTGCGCCGGCGCCGCGCGGCCTGAGGGGGGCGCCGCACCCGGCCCCGCGCGCGCCCAGCGCGGCCCCGGCGCGGGCAGGACTCGGCGGGGACGAGCGACACAAAGGCGCGGCTGCGGCACAGCGCGGGCACAGCGGCGGCTCCCGGGGTGCTGCCGGGCACGGCGGGGGGGGCGAGGGGCAAAGCCTTTCTTGCTCCAGGGGAACTCTTCCTTCTTGCTTTGCTTTGCAGCACAACCCTCCGAGGCGAGCGCAGCAAGTTTTAGAAAGGGCTCCAATCGAATCATCCCATGGGAACTGTTCCCATGTGTCAAGTAAAAGCCACATCGCTCACTCTCCTGCATGGGTGAAGGGAGGAAAAAGGTGTCAGACTGAGTGGCTTCAGTATTTTGGTTGGGGTTGCTAACAGAGTTGCCCACTTCAAAGCAGGCAGGTCAAACAGGACAAGGGCAAATGATGGAAAGGAGAGACGTGAAGATTTTCTTTTGGCCTCTAGTCCAGCCAGCTAGCCACTTCTTTCTCACAGTCTCTGCCTGTCTTTGGCACATTTTGCACATTTCTCATTCTTTGCAGTCAGCAGCAGCCATAGGAAGGATCAACAATTTTGTTAGAATTGTCACCAATGCTAAAATGCTGCCCCATGGGTGGATGTTGCTTTAGCCAAGGAATTAATGGCCTGTAGGTGTAGGGAACTCACACCAGTGTGTTCACCAAGAGGTTTTGCATTTTTCTTTCCTCAATAATAACTTTACCTCTCCTTTTTTCCCCCCCATCTGGGGAGAGTTACAATGCAAAATCCTTCCTGCAGCCAAGTCCTTTCAATGGAGACTAACAAAGGAACTGTTCCAATGATCTGTGATTATGGTCACTTGTTTTTTTTATTTTAAATTCTCTCATGAAGTAGAAACACTTCTGTAGAAAACAGAAAACACACTGCATTCATAGCTGGGAAAAAATAGACTTATTTTCTCCCGCTCTTTTAATTTATGCCTTTTTTATGCCTTCACGTCATTTAAGCCTGAGGGCCCATATGACATGTGCAGTTAAATGGCATAAGCTCATTCCTCACACACAGAGGAGCTCAGAGACACAATGTGGAGAGACAGGGACAAAAAGCACCCAGTGCCAGCCACAGGGACTGAATGCTGCTGTGCTGTCACCTCACGTGCTGAATCAGGTCTGCTTTCTGCAGTGTCTTTGAGCTAAAAAAGCCAAGCAGAGACTGCAGGACAGGTAATTGGACTGTAACTGCAGTAACAGCAGTGCTCACATTCATGGCTCAGGAATGGCTTCATTTTCCATCAGGAATGTGCCTGCTCCACATCCGGATTGCAAGTCCTTACCTTGCAGGGACAGCAGGAGCCTCCTCTCTGCCACTGGCCTGTTCCTTTCCCTGGAGTCCCTTCAAGTGTTGGCTGCAGAAGCTCCTTCTTGCCTTGAGCCAAATGCGTGGCTGCGTCTTGGGCTTGCTTTGCCAAGTCTCTTTTTCCAAGCATTTGACTCACAGGCTTCTGCCCCAGCCCAGGGACATTTGTTATTTCCATCACCAGATGGTTTTACACAATGAACTGTTTTGGTTTTACCAAAGAGGTGAATTGGTAAGATTGTGGTGCTTTACTGTAGACCATGTCCCATTAAGACCAAGAACAAGCTGTTCCTACAGCTGAATTTATGGCTCTTCCTACACTATTTATTCCACACTGCATGACTAAAGAAAAGAAATCCTTTTCCTTTTCCTTTTTAAGCTACAGCTTAGTGCAAATATGTGTTAAAAGAGAATAAATGCCATAATCCCCTTATATTTTTCCATCAATATTGGATACCTCGCTGAAGGATCCAGAACAACGCAGAAACGTTGTGCATACAATGAAGAAAACATAATCCAAAATTCCTCTGGATGAAGAGGTTAGAAAACCTGTTTTAATCCTTGTCAGTATTTCTCACTGAATCTATTTAAACTGACAATAATGAAGTTGATTTTCTCCCCGCCAAGGCAGTTTTGCAATGAAGCAGCAGCAGCGTGTCACGATGCTAAATAAGAACATGGCATTGCCTGCAATGTTCGCTGGTGCACAGCAGATCAGCACACAACAGCACAGACTGGGTCATCTCAATTATTCCTTCCCCACCCTCCCGTCTCCTGCCCTCTACAGCTGCGGTGCTGCCAGTGAGGGAGTTCTAGAGATGGACCACAACTCTAAAGTGAAATTATTTCAGATTAATGTTTCACAAACAGGACAGGTTCTGTTACCCACAGAGTGACAGACCTGTGAGAAATTAGGTGCCACAGCCTGTCACACACTCGTCGGAGCATAAGGATCAGTGACAAAATAGGGACAAACACCAACACGGTCACTAATCATGGAAATGAGAAGTGCACCATAGCCAATATCAGTTTAAAAAAGAAAGTTTATTACAGATTGTTACAAACTCGCTGCTTACGTACAATGACCAATTTTAGGTAAAAGCTGGCTACAGAATGGTACAACTCTGCTGACCATATAGAAAGACACGAATATCCATTTCAGTGCTCATCATCAAGTATATTATGGGTTTCAAAATAATGCACGTATATATGTATAAGTATGTATATAAAGAACCAAACATTGCTTGAACCATCTAGATATGCACAGAGCAGGAACTAAAATGTACAAATCTACAAATGTGTACATTGGATTTTATACATGTGTGAACATAACAGTCTATGGTATATAAATATATTGACATCTGTATAAAAATAACTATACACAGAGTGAAATTTTACATATCTATACAAATACCAGTGTACTCACTTAATTTCCATAAACCTGTAATTCAGTAAATATACTGGAATAGCTACCTAGCTCTATACATACACAAATAGAACTTGAGGAATACAGAAAGATAACAATCTACAGGCAGAAAGACAACTGGATACATGGGTGGGTAGGACAAGATGGAGAGGGAAGCTGGCCGGCACATTTCCCCATGCTCCCCCTCGGTCGCTTGGTCCCGCACAAAGCAGCCGTTGTGGAAACAGAGAGCACATGAAGATCTGGAAAGAAAAGGGAATCCTGAGCCACGTCTAGTGTGCCCTCAGCCCCACCACAGCCGCGGCCCCCCAGTCCCTTCAGACCCTCCAAGCCCATCAAGCCCCCCAGTGCTGCCATCACCCTCAGATGTCATAGGTGCCTGGCATTTAGCCAGGGTCAAACCCATGACAAAAGGGAAGGAAGGAAGGAAGGAAGGGTGCGGAAGGAAGGAAGGGTGCGGAAGGAAGGAAGGGTGCGGAAGGAAGGAAGGAAGGAAGGAAGGAAGGAAGGAAGGAAGGAAGGAAGGAAGGAAGGAAGGAAGGAAGGAAGGAAGGAAGGAAGGAAGGAAGGAAGGAAGGAAGGAAGGAAGGAATGGTGCGGAAGGAAGGAATGGTGCGGAAGGAAGGAATGGTGCGGAAGGAAGGAAGGAATGGTGCGGAAGGAAGGAAGGAAGGAAGGAAGGAAGGAAGGAAGGAAGGAAGGAAGGAAGGAAGGAAGGAAGGAAGAAAGGAAGGAAGGAAGGAAGGAAGGAAGGAAGGAAGGGTGCGGAAGGAAGGAAGGGTGCGGAAGGAAGGAAGGAAGGAAGGAAGGAATGGTGCGGAAGGAAGGAAGGAAGGAATGGTGCGGAAGGAAGGAAGGAAGGAATGGTGCGGAAGGAAGGAAGGAAGGAATGGTGCGGAAGGAAGGAAGGAATGGTGCGGAAGGAAGGAAGGAAGGAAGGAAGGAAGGAAGGAAGGAAGGAAGGAAGGAAGGAAGGAGGGAAGGAGGGAGGGAGGGAGGGAGGGAGGGAGGGAGGGAGGGAGGGAGGGAGGGAGGGAGGGAGGGAGGGAGGGAGAGAGAGATTGGCTGCCAGCAGGAGGCACAGCAGATTGTTGGCCTCGTGAGAAAGTGCCCACTTGTCTGGGACGCATTGTGCCCAGGGCTGTGCAGCTGACATACCTCTGCCTTTTGGGCTCTCCAGCACCACAGCCTCTGCGCCGTCTTCTTGGCGCATGTCTGGCAGTGAGGGTCATGCATGGGGACGTCATTTTGCCTGGGGCTGCTCGTCTGCTCAGCTTGCAGGGCCACTTTGCTCTTCCTGGCGTTGCATTGTCTGAGTCTTCTGCTGCCACTCCTCCTCTTCTTCCTCGCTGGCTCATAGTCCCCGTCACCTACCCAGGCCTCTTCTCACTGTCATTTCCTTCCCTTCTCTTTGGCCTGGGGGTACCCTGCAAGCTGTTACATGTAAAGTCAGATTAGCTAAGCATAGCCAGGAGGCACAAGGTAAGTCTCTTCTTGTGGGAGCATCTGTGAGCTGCTTTTACCTGCTTGACTCAGAAGGGCTCGTCAGCGCTTCAGCCTTTGCCAGGGACTCTGTGGAGCACTTGCAGGTGCTTGGAGGCAAATCTGGAGGTGCCTAGAGCAAAAATTGTGGAGGTGAGAGGTGGCAAGAGACAGCCTGGAGGAATAAGCAACAATTGCCAAATAGATGCCTTAGCTGCACGGAAAAGACATTGCATTTCATCAGCTCCCTCTCACTCGCACAGTACAGCTGCCCCCAAGGAGACTGGAGGCAGCTGGCATGAGCTGGCACCTGAGGACAAGTTCCCTCAAACTGACTCTGCTAGCCGCTGCCGCTTTCATTTGCAAGTCTTTTTTCCTATCTTGAAGCACTTGCCTTATGCATCGCAAAAGCAACCTGAGCAGTTTGCACTTGCATGTGTCAATGCAGGGGCAGGCAGGCAGGAAGGAAGGAAGGAAGGAAGCAAGCAGGAAGCAAGGAATGCAAGAGGCTCCAGAGATGGGCTGTCAGCAGGAGGCACAACAGCTCCCCTGGACTCAAGAGGAAGTGCCCACCTGTCCAGGACACATTGTGCCCAGGTGTGTGCAGCTGACAGACCTCTGCCTTTTGGGCCTGCAGCAGCGTGGGCTCTGTGCCATCTTCTTCTTGTTGCGTATCTGGCAGCCAGGTGAGTGCACGGGGACAGCTCTGTGCCTGAGGCTCCTCATTGTCTTCGCTTGCAGGGCCACTTTGCTTTTCCTGGCGCAGCTCTGCAAAGCAAAAGCATGTGCAGCAAAGTGACGCATCGGAAGACAAGAACAAAGAAAGCTAAACGCACAGGGAAGCCCTATGCCACTTGTCTGATGGATGCAGAGATTGCAGGGACCCCCAGTGCCAGGCTGGGACAAATCTCCCTTCCTGCTCCTACATGTGCATATCTCTGTGGGTGCAGGTGACTTTTCCCAGCCAGCAGTCTCCTGCTAGAAGATGTCCTCCAAGTTCAGAATCCTGTAATCCACCAGCACCTTCACCTGCACACAGGAAAGCCTTGCTCTCAGCCCTGCGGCCTGACAGCGTGCCAAGCAGCACCTGCCATCACTGCTGAGCCTTGCCTCTGCACACAAGGCGCTGCCTCTTGCAGGGGCAGCTCTTGCAAGCAGCTCCTGCTCCAGCCTTGGCTGCAGAGAGGCGCTGCCAGGCACAGGCACCTCTGGGCAGCCAAGCTGCCATGGCCTGGCCAGGCTGCAGCCGGCTGCTGAGGACAGCATTACCTTGTCATTCTCGGCCATCATGGCCTCCAAGTTCAGCTGCTCCTCCTGCGCTGGGCTCAGCAGGCTTGGCCCCAGGCAGATGGCCAGGCTGCTGCAGCTCATTTGGCTGGTGGATGTGTGCTGGCCGATGTCTTGCAGCAGTGCCAGCAGCTGCGCAAGGAGGAGAAGGTTGGCTTCAGGCAACTTCATGGCCACCCTGAGGGAACAGGAAGACATTCATCAGCGGGGCCATGCTGCCCACATGCGCAGCAGAGTGGGGGAAAAAGGGGAAAAAGCAGCACCTCCCTCTGCAAATGGCAATAGACCTATCTCGATATCCGTGGACCTCAAACTTTGGAAAGAAAGGCCTCCAGAATGAAATCTTTTTCTCACAAATTATAACTATAAACATCTGGAAACAGAACTAGAGGAAGACGCACTCCGGCTGCCCCATCTTCACAGCTTCTCCCTCGGCAGCTTCGCTCTGTGCACAGCACTCCTCCTGCAGAGGTACAAGCACATGGCCATGGAGGAAGCCAAGGGCTGCAGAGCCCTGCAGAGCTTCCATGGAGCTCTTGCCAAGCTCTGACCAGCAGCAGCCCTTGCTGGCCCTTGCCAGTGCCTTGGGCTGACGCAGGGCAGCGCAGAAGGCAAGGCAGGCAGCAGAGCCTGGCACATCCATACCTGAGCTTCTTGAGCTGCCACAGCCTCCTCCATTATCTGTATCTGCTACTGCCTCTCCTCTGCCTCTTCCTCGCTGGCTCATAGTCCCCATCTCCTTCCCAGGCCTCAACTTGCTTTCGTTTTTCTCTTTTCCTCTGCCTGGGGGTAGCCTGCAAGCCTTTCCATGCATGGTTGGATTAGATAAGCATAGCCAGGAGTCTTGAGCTAAGTCTCTTCTTGTTGGAGCATCTGTGAGCTGCTTTTACCTGCTTGACTCAGAAGTGCTCGTCAGGGCTTCAACCTTCACCTGAGACACTGTGGAGGAGTGTGGGTGCTTGGAGGCAAATCTGGAGGTGCCTAAAGCAGAAATTGTGGAGGTGAGCGGTGGCAAGGGACAGCCTGGAAGAGTAAGCTATCAGCTGCAAAACACTCCCTTAGCTGCACAGAGCAGATGCTGCTTTGCATCAGCCCCACACGTACGGTACAGATGCCCCCAGGGAGACTGGAGGCAGCTGGCATGAGCTGGCATCTGAGCACAAGCCCCCTCAAGTTGGCCATGACCCCCTGTGCTGCTTTAATATGACCATCTTTTGTCCATTGATGAAGAACTAAAGCCAAAAGCATTACAGAAGCAACATGTCCAGTTTGCAGTAGCATGTGTCAGTGTGGGGGCAGGGAAGGAGGGAGGGAGGGAGGGAGGGAGGGAGGGAGGGAGGGAGGGAGGGAGGGAGGGAGGGAGGGAGGGAGGGAGGGAGGGAGGGAGGGAGAGAGGGAAGGAGGCAGGGAGGGAGGGAGGGAGGGAGGGGGAGAGGGAGAGATTGGCTGCCAGCAGGAGGCACAGCAGATTGTTGGCCTCATGAGAAAGTGCCCACTTGTCTGGGACGCATTGTGCCCAGGGCTGTGCAGCTGACATACCTCTGCCTTTTGGGCTCTCCAGCACCACGGTCTCTGCGCCGTCTTCTTGGCGCATGTCTGGCAGTGAGGGTCATGCATGGGGACGTCATTTTGCCTGGGGCTGCTCGTCTGCTCAGCTTGCAGGGCCACTTTGCTCTTCCTGGCGTTGCATTGTCTGAGTCTTCTGCTGCCACTCCTCCTCTTCTTCCTCGCTGGCTCATAGTCCCCGTCACCTACCCAGGCCTCTTCTCACTGTCATTTCCTTCCCTTCTCTTTGGCCTGGGGTACCCTGCAAGCTGTTACATGCAAAGTCAGATTAGCTAAGCATAGCCAGGAGGCACAAGGTAAGTCTCTTCTTGTGGGAGCATCTGTGAGCTGCTTTTACCTGCTTGACTCAGAAGGGCTCGTCAGCGCTTCAGCCTTTGCCAGGGACTCTGTGGAGCACTTGCAGGTGCTTGGAGGCAAATCTGGAGGTGCCTAGAGCAAAAATTGTGGAGGTGAGAGGTGGCAAGAGACAGCCCAGAGGAATAAGGCAACAACTGCCAAATAGACGCCTTAGCTGTATGGAAAAGACATTGCATTTCATCAGCTCCCTCTCACTCGCACAGTACAGCTGCCCCCAAGGAGACTGGAGGCAGCTGGCATGAGCTGGCACCTGAGGACAAGTTCCCTCAAACTGACTATTCTCGCTGCTGCAGCTTTCATTTGCAAGTCTTTTTTTCCATCTTGAAGCAGCTGCCTAAAGCATTGCAGAAGGAACCTGAGCAGTTTGCACTTGCATGTGTCAATGCAGGGGCAGGCAGGCAGGAAGGAAGGAAGAAAGCAAGCAACCCAGCAGGAAGGAAGGAAGCAAGGAATGCAAAAGGCTCCAGAGATGCACAACAGCTCCCCTGGACTCAAGAGGAAGTGCCCACCTGTCCAGGACACATTGTGCCCAGGTGTGTGCAGCTGACAGACCTCTGCCTTTTGGGCCTGCAGCAGCGTGGGCTCTGTGCCATCTTCTTCTTGTTGCGTATCTGGCAGCCAGGTGAGTGCACGGGGACAGCTCTGTGCTGAGGCTCCTCATTGTCTTCGCTTGCAAGGCCACTATGCTCTTCTTGGCGCAGCTCTGCAAAGCAAAACCATTTGCAGCAAAGTGACGCATCGGAAGACAAGAACAAAGAAAGCTAAACTCACAGGGAAGCCCTGTGCCACTTGTCTGATGGATGCGGAGATTGCAGGGACCCCCAGTGCCAGGCTGGGACAAATCTCCCTTCCTGCTCCTATCTGTGCATATCTCTGTGGGTGCAGGTGACTTTTCCCAGCCAGCAGTCTTCTGCCAGAAGATGTCCTCCAAGTTCAGAATCATGTAATCCACCAGCACCTTCACCTGCACACAGGAAAGCCTTGCTCTCAGCCCTGTGGCCTGACAGTGTGCCAAGCAGCACCTGCCATCACTGCTGAGCCTTGCCTCTGCACACAAGGCGCTGCCTCTTGCAGGGGCAGCTCTTGCAGGCAGCTCCTCCTCCAGCCTTGGCTGCAGAGAGGCGCTGCCAGGCACAGGCACCTCTGGGCAGCCAAGCTGCCGTGGCCCGGCCAGGCTGCAGCCGGCTGCTGAGGACAGCATTACCTTGTCATTCTCGGCCATCATGGCCTCCAAGTTCAGCTGCTCCTCCTGCGCTGGGCTCAGCAGGCTTGGCGCCAGGCAGATGGCCAGGTTGCTGCAGCTCATTCGGCTGCTGGATGTGTGCTGGCCGATGTCTTGCAGCAGTGCCAGCAGCTGCTTGAGGAGGAGCAGGTTCTTGGCCATCCTGAGGGAAGAGGAAGGCAACGTTCATCACCAGGACCAGGTGTCCCACAGATGCAGCAGAGTGTGGAAAGAGGGCAAAAAGCAGCATCTCCCTCTCAAATACCAAGACCCCTACCTCAATATTCATGGACCTCCAAATTTAGTAAGGAAGGTCTCCAGAATGAAGAAGTGATCTCAAAACTTTTAACTATAATCAGCTGGAACTAGAAGTAGAGGGAGAGGCACTGCGGCTGCCCCATCTTCACAGCCTCTCCCAGAGCCCATTCATTCTGTGAACAGCACTCCTCCTGCAGAGACACAAGCACATGGCCATGTAGGAAGCCAAGGGCTGCAGAGCCCTGCAGAGCTGCCATGAAGCTCTTGCCAAATCCTCCACAGCAGCAGCCCTTGCGAGCACCTTGGGCTGACTTGGGGCAGTGCAGAGGGAAAGGTGAGCAGCAGAGGCAGGTGCTTCCATACCTGAGCTTCTTGAGCTGCCACAGTGTCCTGCATTGTCTGAGTCTTCTGTTGTGTCTTTTCCTTCTCTTCCATACTGGCTGATATTCTCTGTCTCTTCTCCAGGCCTCTTCTTCTGGTCTTTTCCTTCTCTTTTCCTCTGCCTGGGGGTAGCCTGCAAGCCTTTACATACATGGTTGGATTAGCTAGGCATAGCCAGGAGTCACGAGCTAAGTCTCTTCTTGTTGGACCATCTGTGAACTGCTTTTACCTGCTTGACTCAGAAGGGCTCGTCAGGGCTTCAGCCTCTGCCAGGGACACTGTGGAGGACTTGCGGGTGCTAGGAGGCAAATCTGGAGGTGCCTAAAGCAGAAATTGTGGAGGTGAGAGGTGGCAAGGGACAGCCTGGAAGAGTAAGGTATCAGCTGCAAAATCACTCTCTCAGATGCACAGAGCAGACGCTGCTTTGCATCAGCCCCCACTCGCATGGTTCAGCTGCCCCCAAGGAGACTGGAGGCAGCTGGCATGAGCTGGCATCTGAGCACAAGCCCCCTCAAGTGCACATTTCCCCACCTCCCACTTTTATTTGCAAGGCTCTTGTCCACATGCCTAAAGCATTGCAGAAGCAACCTAAGCAGTTTGCACTTGCATGTGTCAGTGCAGGGACTGCAAGGCAGGCAGGAAGCAAGCAAGGAAGCAAGGAACGAGAAAGGCTCAAGAGATGGGCTGTCAGCAGGAGGCACAACAGCTCCCTTGGCCTCATGAGATAGTGCTCGCCTGTCTGGGATTCTTTGTGCCCGGGTATGTGCAGCTGACATACCTCCACCTTTTGGGCCTGCAGCAGCGTGGGCTCTGTGCCTTCTTCTTGGCAGACGTCTGGCAGCGAGTGGGGTGAATGGGAACAGCTCTGTGCCTGGGGCTCCTCATTGTCTTGGCTTGCAGATCCACTTTGGTTTCTGTGGTACAGCTCTAGAAAGCAAAAGCACCAAAATGCAGCCAAGCAATGTCTTGGAAGACAAGAATACACAAAGCAAAATCCACAAGTGAACACTGCACCTCTTGTCTGCTGGATGCGGAGATTGCTGGGACCCCCAGTGCCAGGCTGGAACAAACCTCCCTTCCCGCTCCTATCTGTGCATATCTCTGTGGGTGCGGGTGACTCTTCCCAGCCAGCAGTCTTCTGCCAGAAGATGTCCTCCAAGTTCAGAATCATGTAATCCACCAGCACCTTCTCCTGCATACAGGAAAGCCTTGCTCTCAGCCCTGTGGCCTGACAGTGTGCCAAGCAGCACCTGCCATCACTGCTGAGCCTTGCCTCTGCACACAAGGCGCTGCCTCTTGCAGGGGCAGCTCTTGCAGGCAGCTCCTGCTCCAGCCTTGGCTGCAGAGAGGCGCTGCCAGGCACAGGCACCTCTGGGCAGCCAAGCTGCCATGGCCCGGCCAGTCTGCAGCCGGCTGCTGAGGACAGCATTACCTTGTCATTCTCGGCCACCATGGCCTCCAAGTTCAGCTGCTCCTCCTGCGCTGGGCTCAGCAGGCTCGGCCCCAGGCAGATGGCCAGGCTGCTGCAGCTCATTTGGCTGGTGCATGTGTGCTGGCCGATGTCTTGCAGCAGTGCCAGCAGCTGCTTGAGGAGGAAGAGTTTGGCTGCAGGCAACTTCTTGGCCACCCTGAGGGAACAGGAAGACAGTGGTCATCAGCAGGGCCGTGTTGCCCACAGAGTGTGCAGCAGAGTGTGGAAAGATGGCGAAAAGCAGCATCTCCCTCTCCAAATATCGAGACCTACCTCAATACCCATGTAGCTCAATCTTTTGAAATAAATGCGTCCAGAATGAAAAGCTGATCTCAAAAATGCAACTATAGGTCACTGGACCTAGAATTTGAGGGAGAGGCACTCCGGCCGCCCCATCTTCACAGCCTCTCCCTCAGCAGCTTCGCCCCGTGCACAGCTCTCCTCCTGCAGCGGTACAAGGTCATGGGCATGGAGGAAGCCAAGGGCTGCAGAGCCCCTGCAGAGCTGCCATGGAGCTCTTGCCAAGCCCTGACCAGCAGCAGCCCTCGTGGGCCCTTGCCAGCGCCTTGGGCTGACGCAGGGCAGTGTGGAGGGAAAGGTGGGCAGCAGAGCCTGGCATATCCATACCTGAGCTTCTTGAGCTGCTGCAGCCTCCTCCATTGTCTGTATCTGCTGCTGCCTCTCCTCTGCCTCTTCCTCGCTGGCTTGTAGGCCCCGTCTCCTGCCCAGGTCTCAACTTGCTTACGTTTTTGTCTCTTTTCCTCTGCCTGGGGGTAGCCTGCAAGCCTTTACATACATGGTTGGATTAGCTAGGCATAGCCAGGAGTCACAAGCTAAGTCTCTTCTTGTTGGAGCATCTGTGAACTGCTTTTACCTGCTTGACTTGGAAGGGCTTGTCAGGGCTTCAGCCTTTGCCAGGGACTCTGTGGAGGACTCGCAGGTGCTTGCAGTCAAATCTGGAGGTGCCTAAAGCAGAAATTGTGGAGGTGAGTGGTGGCAAGAGACAGCCTGGAAGAGTAAGGTATCAGCTGCAAATCACTCCCTTAGCTGCACAGAGCAGACACTGCATTGCTGCCCCCAAGGAGACTGGAGGCAGCTGGCATGAGCTGGCATCTGAGCACAAGGGCTCTCACGTTGACCATGACCCCCCTGCTACTTTCATTTACAAGTATCTTGTCCACTGAGGACGCACATGCCTAACGCACTGCAGAAGCAAACTGTCAGTGCAGAGGCACACAGGCAGGCAAGCAGGCAGGAAAGAAGGAAGGCAAAATCTCAAGAGGTGGGTGACAAAATTTGTGTTTTTTCAGGATATGTTGTGCCCGTGTTTCTGTCGCTGACATACCTCTGCCTTTTGGGCCTGCAGCAGCGTGGCCTCTGCGCTCTCTTCTTTGCTGTCTGGCAGCGAGGGCAATTCATGGGGACAGCTTTGTGCCTGGGGCTCCTCGTCTGCCTGCCTTGCAGAGCGACTTTGCTCCTCCTGGCGCAGCTCTAGAAAGCAAACGCACCAAAATGCAGCCAAGCAATGTCTTGGAAGATAAGAGCACACAGAGCAAAAGCCACAAGCGAGCCCTGTGCCTCTTGTCAGCTGGATGCGGAGATGGCTGGGACCCCCAGTGCCAGGCTGGGACAAGCCTCCCTTCCTGCTCCTACCTGTGTATATCTCGGTGGGTGCAGGTGACTCTTCCCAGCCAGCAGTCTCCTCCACAAAGATCTCCTCCATATTCAAGGTCATAAACTCCACCAGCACCTTCACCTGCACACAGGAAAGCCTTGCTCTCAGCCCTGCGGCCTGACAGCGTGCCAAGCAGCACCTGCCATCACTGCTGAGCCTTGCCTCTGCACACAAGGCGCTGCCTCTTGCAGGGGCAGCTCTTGCAGGCAGCTCCTGCTCCAGCCTTGGCTGCAGAGAGGCGCTGCCAGGCACAGGCACCTCTGGGCAGCCAAGCTGCCGTGGCCCGGCCAGGCTGCAGCCGGCTGCTGAGGACAGCATTACCTTGTCATTCTCGGCCATCATGGCCTCCAAGTTCAGCTGCTCCTCCTGTGCTGGGCTCAGCAGGCTTGGCCCCAGGCAGATGGCCAGGTTGCTGCAGCTCATTCGGCTGCTGGATGTGTGCTGGCCGATGTCTTGCAGCAGTGCCAGCAGCTGCTTGAGGAGAAGCAGGTTGGCTGCAGGCAACTTCTTGGCCACCCTGAGGGAACAGGAAGACAATGTTCATCAGCAGGGCCATGTTGCCCACAGCTGTCCCCAGAGCTTGCCCCAGGCAGGGGTGCAGCCAGCGGCTGTGTTGCACAGCTCTGCCGGCGCTCTCAGCCAGCGGTCGGGGTCCCACGCTCCTGCAGGAAGGAAGCGCGGCGTTGCTTCCCAGCTGCTGATTTGCCCCGAGCCCACGCAAGGGAAGGATCGCTGTGCATTGCCCCAAAATGGGAGTGCCAGGCTCCAAGAGCGAGGTGCCCAAAAACACAGCCTTTGAAGGAGACCACCCCCTTCCCAGCAAATGCCAGCTTTGGAGCAATGACTGCTGCAGAGCTGTAACTGCTGCTCACTAAAGCTTACACTTTGAGCTGAGAGATCTTGTCCTCCCTGCTGGCCATCTGCATCGCTGCCATCCAGTCCTCGTAGAGGTCTGTGACGAGGAGCTTGGAGGGGATGCTTCTCAGGAAGTCCTGCAAGGCCAAGGGCTGCTGGTGAACCTCGGAGCACATGGCAGCCCAGGCAGGAGCCTTTGCGGCTGCAGGGCAGGAGGGCTCACCTTTAGGACGACGGCCAGCAGCAGAACCGGCTGGCTTGCCATGTCGATGGGCAGGCCACGGTCCAGGGCCTGCCGCAGCTTCTGAACTGCCGTGGCACTCTCCGCTTTGCGGAAGATGCCTTCTGTTGTGGGCCCTTGCTGGCGCAGGACAGCCAGCAGCTCCTGCAGGAGAGGCAGGAGGGCAGGGACATGTGTGAGGAGCTGGGCCGGTCCAAGAGCAGTGGCCAGGGCCAGAGCTCCTCCCCAGCCTGGGCTCCCTGCCTCCTGCCATCAAGGGGCTGGCAGCAGAAGGCTGAGCCACGGCTGAAGAGCCCTGTGGCCCATGGCTGGGGGCTGTGCATGGGGACATTGGCTGTGCAGCAGCCGGACACAGGGATGGGCAGCCCCTGTGCAGGCTGCCTTACCTGGATGGGCCGGGGCAGCACAGTGCCATCCTCTGCACAGATGGCTGCCAGGGGCTGCCCAAAGAGCGCCCTGCTGCAGCCGGAGCCCTCCTGCCCTGGAGCCCGGGCAGCCCCAGCTGGGCCCCGCTGCAGAGCAAAGGGCCATGGCAGCCACCTCCTCCTCGTCCTGCTGCTGTCACCACTATTGCTGCTCCCTCCTGCTGCAAAGGAAAACGGAACCAAAGCTTGTCACTGGAGACCACCAGGCCAGTGCTGTCGCAGCCTGCCCTGCCCTGCCCTGCCCTGCCCTGCCCTGCCTGCCTAGAGCGCTGTGCAGAGCCATGTGGCACCCCAGGCACACCCAGCTGGCAGCTGCAAGTGTGGCTGCGGCTCGGAGGCTCCTGAGAGCTGGTGTGGTGCTGGGATAAGCTGCCCCAGCCCTGGCCCTGCTTTTCTCCAAGCTGTGGGCAGCAGCAGATGTCCCCCCTCGGGTGCCACACCTGCACAGCCACACTCAGGGGACAAGCGAGTGCAGCTCACTGCCAGAGCAGAAGCTGGCCTTTCCTCCCCAAACTCACCTGGGCAGCGGCCAAGTTGTCCTCCGTTGTCGGACGGAGCTGTGGCAGGCGCTTGCTGGGGATCAGCCTGCAAGAATGGAGGTTTGCTTGCAGAGCAGCCCTGCAGCACAGAGGGCCCCCGGCCAGCCGCCCCCAGCCCCAGCAGCCTGAGCGCGGCACACGGCTGGCAGCCTCTGCCCCGCGGCCTCTCTGCCCCGCACAGCAGCAGTGCTGCCACTGGCAGCAGCAAGGACGTGCCGGCGCTGCCGCTGGCTCCCCATGCCTCTGCTCACCCCGTGGCACCAGGGAGCCTTGCTTCCCTTCCCCACACAGGAGGCCACTGTGCTAGCCACGCCTCCCCGGCACCCAGCACAGCCAGAGGCCACAGTGGGCAGAAAGGTAGCTCTTCTCACCTTTTCCAGCTCGGCGAGCAGCCGCTCCAGCTTCCTGCCGCTCAATGTCCTGCCCTGCGCAAGAGAGAAGCCGTGCAAGAAGGTGAGCAGCCGCGCCTCTGGGGCTGGGCGCACGGAGAAGTGCTCGGGCACAGAGCCCGCAGCAGAGAGACACTCACTGCACGGCGGCCCTTCAGCTCCGTGGCCACAGCTTGGATGCTCGGCAGGCGGCTCACTCGGGCTCCGGGGCTCCTGTGTAGTGGCAAAAGGGACAGGCAGAGAGCCGGGTGAACCCACCGCCGCCTGTGGTGCCTTGTCAGGCAGCTGTGCCTGACAGCTGCCCGCAGCCGCAGGGACAGCTCTCCCCAGCTGAGGAGCTGTGCGGCTGCTGCGGGAGCATCCCCTGCAGCAGCAGCAGCAGCAGCAGCAGCAGCAGCAACAGCAGCAGCAACAGCAGCAGCAGCTTACCTCTGCAGTGCGCCCACCCACTGCTCCTTCAGTGCCTGGGAACTGCAGGAAGAGAGGAGAACCAGCGTCAGGCCCTGCTGTTCCCCAGCACCCTGGGGGTCTACACATGCCCCTCCCAGTGCCCAGGGACACAAGGGCAGGACCAAGCCCTGTGGTGGGCATGGGACAAAGGTGCTGCCCAAGCCCTGGCTCCCTGTGAGCTGCCAGAGCAGCGGCTTTTGCCCTTGCCTTTTGGCAAGCCAAAGCTGACTGGGGGGCACACAGGCCACTCCCTGCTCCCGCTCTGCACGGAGGGCAGAGGCCATGGCAAGGCTGCCAAAGGCCTCCTGCTTCCCACGGCTGGCAAGCTCTCCTGCCCTGCCATGGCATGTGGCTCTACGACTCACCCAAAGGTGGCAATGCACGAGCCACTGGGCCAGACGAGGATGATGGAGGTGGCATCCTCATGGCTGCCCTCCTGCTGCTGCTCTTCTTTGGGTGGCACTGCCTCCTCGCCGCCGCTCTGCACCCACAGCTGGTCCAGGGCCAGGCGGAGCCGTGGGCACAGGGTGGTGCCTCGGCTGCAGAGAGCAGAGGAAAGCAGTGAGGGGCATGTGGCCTCCCTGGCATGCCCCGGGACAGAGCCCTGGTGTGTCCCCCACCCTTGCCCCCACCACCCACCAACGTCGGCACACACAGCGGTGCGTGGAGCCCCCAGGGGCTGGGAGGCTGGGGCTTAGGCCAGGCTGGCTGTGGCCTGGCCCAGGGACAGGGATGGGGCAAAGGCGGCTGGGCCCTGAGGCTCTTACTGCAGCTTGGCGACCACCAGCTCATCCTGGAGGAGGAGAAGGCGCCTCTCACTCCTCTTTGGGCCGCAGCTCAGAGCCACATCTGAGCTCAGCACGGCCTTGTCGCTGCTGAGAACCTTCCTGCAGAGCAGAGAGTGGCAGCCATGAGAAGGGCGGCCCCTTCTGCTGTGGCTTGCGGCCATGGCCGCATGTCTCTGGGCTCTGGGGGAGCCTACCTGGAGCCGAAGCAGCTTTTGGCCTGGCCCATCCTGCCTGGCACAGGAGGACCCTGGTCTTGCCGCAAGAATCTCGCCTCTCGCTCACGGCGAGGATTCCAAGTGGCACTCAAAAGTTGGGCTGGTGCCGCTTGGTCAGAAATTAGCTTTCTCGCCCTTTTGATCCGCACAACAGACAGCTCTGGGCTGCTGCTGCCGTCTCTCGTGGACGCTGAGTCCAACTGACCAACGGTCCGAGCCCAACAGCCTGGCCTGGGCAGTTGGGGTGGGGCAGTGGGGGCAGGGCTTCCTGCCGAGCCCGGCCAAAGGCGACTCTGCCCGCGGCAGCCCCGAGCTGGACACACACGAGGCCAAGGCTCAGCTCCCTCCAGCTGCTGCCAAGGCTGTGCCTCCCACAGGCCTGCACCCTGTCAGCTGCCTTGGCCCCAGGGGCTCTTTGGCCCCTCCAGATCACTCAGCCTGGCCTCCAGCAGGACCTGCTTTCACAGCTGCCCCTTCCCCAGCTTCCGTCCTCCTCCTCCTCCCCCTGCCCCCCCCCCAGCTGCAGGACTTGCCTCTTCTGCTGCACATTCAGCTGCAGCAGCTTCCTGCCAGCCCTTCTCCAGCCCCTCAAGGTTCCTCTGCCTGCCAGCAGCACCACCCTCCTGCCCACCAGCCTCTCCCAGAGGCCACATGTGTGCCCTCTGCCTGCTCTTTGAGGGGACACTCTGATGCCAAAAGATTTTTGTTTTTTATATATTTTTCCTCAGTCCGTAGCTCTGTAGACTATGATTGTGTAATTCTATCATTTCTTAGCTACCTGCAGTACTTCTCCTACCCTGTCAGGCAAACACATTCTGGGAATTCTAGTCTAATCTTGCTCCTTCAGTCAATCAAGGCTCACTTCCCCATGTATTCAGATACAAAAAATGGGCAGCTAGAAGCAAGGCAGAGGCTTCAGTGGGGCTCCAAACCAAGAGGGGAAATTTCTTCATTAACTGTGCTTCTGATTCGGAATTCTTGCCAATCATGCTAACTGGAGAAACTTATGAAAGTGCCGAAGCCCTGTCTCACATGTGCATTTCACCATGAGTGCACCTGGAGGACTGTCAAGATACGGTAACTGCTTTTTAGCATCTGAGTCTTGTTTGGCTCTTGATTTTCAGGGCTCCAAGGCAACAACTCAGCCCATCAGCTTCATCACTCAAGGGCAGCAGCACCTGCACAGGACAGCACAGGGCGGCCAGGCCTGCACCTTGCTAGCAGGCAAGCTCTGCCCAAGGCCTCAGCAACTCACGGGGGAAGCCACGTCCCTTTTGGCCATGAGGCACCCAGTGCTGCTCCTCTGCATCCCCCTAAGTCCCAGTCCAGGCTGCCCAAAGGCTCCCAGTTTGCCTGAGGATGGCCCATCCCTTCCGTGTGCTGCCGGGACAGGTGCCTCAGACACAGGGGCACAGGGGCTGTGCTGTGCCCTCGCTTGCTGCGGGGAGGGCCCCCAGGCCACCTTCTTAGGCAGCACCTTGGCTGCGCTCACGGTGCTCACAGTGGCGGCAGGAGGCTACCTCCGGCTCTGGAGGCCAAGGCTAAAGCTCAGGGGTGGCTGTTGATGGGCAGGTGATTTCCCCATGCTCAAACCCAAAAAACAGGACACGAGAAAGGCCTAGAAGCATGGGGCGCTTTGGGTTGGCGTGTCCTGAAAGAAGCGAGATGCCCTCGTGCACTGGGGCTTGCTTTCCTTGGCCCACTTTCCCCATGGCAGGTGGAGCTTTCCTTAGCAGCCCTTGCAGCGCCTTCTCCCTGAACGTGGGGCTCTGCCGCCTCCCCAAAGGCTTGGAGGCTTTGCTGCCGCGCCTTTGCGCACCTGGGGATGGGCGGGGCACGCCTGCCTCTTGTCCCCCAGACCCCATCATCACTCCTTGTCAAAAGCCTCCCGGATCCTAAGGCGCACATCTGCTAAATGCTCCGAATAACACAAATCCACAGCCGCTTCAGTTTCAAAATGCCACGGTTTTCACATTGCTACAGCGGTGCTGCCTAGAGAGAAGTGCACCAAAGCCAATTTCCCTTGAAAAAGGCAATTTATTACAGCTCACCAGGACTGCAGTGCTTCTATACAATTAACAAGTTCTGTTCCTAGCTTCCTACAGATTGTTCCATCTCTGCTGACTACATGGGAAGATACAAACACTAGTTCACACCACCTCATGTCTAACAGGTTACAGGGTTGTGCCTATACAGATCCATGTTGGGACAGAAAGAGACAAACACCCATCGCAGTCTCTAAATCCCCACAGAGCTAGAACAAAACCGTACAAAGCAACGCATGCTTCCATAGACACTCATACATAGATAAAACTGTACTACGTGACACATGTTTATGTAGAAATTTATGCAGAGATCAACACAACTATCGGTGGTGTGTAAATATATTGTCATCTCTATAAAAATGGCTGTACGCAGCAAAGAAACGAAACAGGACTATACAAACACCAAAGCACCCATCGATGCCTCCATACCCCTGTAACAAAAGACATAGAACTGTGTAGCTGTACAACTTGTTATGTACCGAAACAGAACTGGAGACAGAGAGAGACATAACGATATGCAGGCACGCCGATAAGCCGGGACATGGAGGGGTAGAGCAAGATACACAGGGAACCCGGCCGGTCCAGTCCAAAAATGGGCCAAAGGAGAACATATCGCCCCTCTTGGAATGGCTTGGGGATGCTCTGATGGGAAATTGGATTTGCATTTGTCATTAGAACAACATGCTGGGCTTAGGTGTGGAATTGGAATCCCCTCCCTTGGCCCCAGACGCATCTTTACTTTCACTAAAGTGTCTAGAGAACGTCACTGTGGCAGTGGTCCCTCTGCAAAGGCAACACAAAGGGCAGAATGAGCAATTGAGGGAATTGACTTTCCAGATTACTATACCACTGGAAAAAAATAATCCCTCCTCCTGGAAAATGTCTTTACTGCCTATGTCACCTTAAAAAGACACTAATTTGTATTAGAATATATTACCTGGTGATTAAAATTATTAAGCAATAAAGGTCTCACAACATGCATTGGGAGAATTAAACACCCAAGTCCAGCAAACTACTAAAAGGACTTTGCAAAACAGATTAGCCATGGATATGATATTGTTAAAGGAACAAGGAGTTTGTGGAATGTTGAATTTGACAGAAACTGAGTGTTGCAGAACAATTCATAATGCCTCTACCTCCTCTGAGGAGGCACGAGCTAAGATGAGAGAAATAAGGAAGCATAGCAGAACTTTGTTTCATGCAATGCAACCACAAGAAGTGTTTGATAGTTCATGGGTCACTACCATCCTAGAGTCTCTTGGGCTCACAGGGTGGGGAAGATGGTTAGCTCCAATGGGAATAGCAACTGTCACTGGAATTGTGTTCCTAATTGCTGGTATTGGCCTGGTTGAGTGCATGATACAACGCTTGCGCCTTTCCTTCTCTCCCTCTGTACACTACATTCAAATCACCACTGACAGCAGACAAAAAAGGCTGACACTCCAAATGGAGGCAATCATCAGCTTCAGCTCAACTGTTTATTATCCTGCAGTACAGTGTTTTATACCCTCTTTGCCACACCCATAACAGGTGTACCTTGTTACCTTCAGTTGGTTAGCAAACTCTCCACACATGTCCTTTCTGCTTGCTTCCCTTATAAGGTTGTTTATTTCTCTTATTACTCTTCTTCTCTTGATAAGCTGTAATTTATCAAGATCGAGGCTGCCCGCAGCCTTTTCCTATCTTACCACACACCACCACTGAAGAAAGCTACATCGATGTCTCGTGAAATAATGCCAAATCACGGGCTGGGATGTAAGAGCCTGCTAATAAGAGAAAGGCTTCAAAAAGTGCTTTGTCATTACGTCTGCTTTGCTCCCCCCACCCTGTCTCAGCAGCAATTAAGGTAGCACAGAGTGCTGGTGACCTATCCTATGCTGTTTCAAGTAACCTTAGATTTTTCGAACTTTTCTCTACTTTTCCTCTTTCTTTCTCTTTGCCTCTCTTACTATTAACTAAAAAGATATACAGTTTTTGGCATCAAATTTAATCTGAATTGTTTTTTATCTCATTTTTTGAAAATCCTTTCAACCTTCAAAGTTCTTTCTGTTTTATGCACAGAAACTTAATTTTGTTTGCTCATCTGTGTTTAAACCAGTTTGTAACAACCATCTAATTGATGATGGAGTACCCACAAAGTCCTTTCCCTCAATTTCTGGAAACATATCTGTGAAGATGTGTCCAAACTTTAGGGAAAAGCCCTACGTGTTTCAAGGGCCTGTGTAGGAGACTTCTGCCTCTGTGAAAGTTTGTGTAGATTTTAGAGTTTATAAGGTGAAGTGTCTGTCAGTCAGAAATTCCAGCCTATTTCCCGACATCTTGCTCTCAAGGCAAGTCGTTCCTTGTCAGCAGGGATGTTTATTGTATCTCATCTCTCCGGTGGCAGAAATAACTCCTTTACCAGATGCCTATCCGACCTGGGTTAACTCACCCATTCAAGGGAGGGGGAGAATGCCCGGAATTATCGCACCCGCTGATCGAACAGATGAGCTCTGCTGTGGTAGGGGGAAACCTCCTGCCACAGTCTGCTGATCCCAGAACCAGCCAGGTTGTGCTCTGTGTTCCAAAGACTGTTCAGAGCAGGCACAAAAACTGCTGCAAGCACAGTAGAGAGTCCTGGAAGGTGCTCCCAAGACCATCCTGCTGCGGCAGCAGGGCTCTGCTCTCTGGCTGGGAACAGCCTGGCTTTGCTGCCGTGACCGCAGGCAGGAGCTGAGGCAGTGCAGAGGCAGCAGGCAGCTTGTGTTTGCAGAGGGCCTGGGGCTGCCCGTCTGAGCCTACACCTGGAAACACACTTGGGGCAGGGTGAGCTAGAGCTGGAGTGCCTGTTCTGAAAGGACCAGAAGTAATTCAGCCTTGCCAGGGGTTCTTAAGAGCGTGTTGGTGCTCCCCAGGAAAAGTCACCATTTGGGGCAATGCCTTTGGAGGAAAGGGGCTTGCTTCTCAAGGCAAGAGCTTCCCAAGGAGCTGCCAGTGAGGCAGGTGCAACTGTCTCCCTGTGGCTCCCTGTGGTCCTTTCAGTCCTTGAGGCCTGTTGCACTTGGCAGAGGGGCAGGGGAAGGGAGAAGGCTGCAAAGAGCAGCTTTGGCATCCTCCCGCACCTGTGGAGACCAAGCCAAGCAGCTGCAGCAGGGTGTGTTACCCCCCTTTTGAGAGAGCTCTGAGCAGGAGCTCTCTCTGTCCAGCTGAGAGCCCCAAAGCTCTCTTGGAGAGCTGTGAATTAAAAGCCCTTCATGCACACCCTTGTCCCATCTTACCTGCCTGGTGTGTTTAAAGTCTTGGCAAGACGCATTTGCCTCTTGCTTGGTGGAAGCTGCTCTGGGCCAGGGCCAGCACAGAGCTGGGCTCTGTGGGCAGGCAGCGTGGAGAGTCTTGGCTGATCTTGGTGTGTCCCTGGCCTCAGAAAAGGCTTGCAGGCTTTGGCTCCCAGAGCGTCCTGCTCATGGGCTCTTGCTGTGCATCCTGGGGAGCACAAGACAGGCATTTCTGGCAGCTGGGCATTAGCAGGCCTTCAAATGGGGCATGTTCTTGAGCAAGGCCAGGCGAGATCCCCTGAGAGAAGCTGAGTGCTCCTTGCTCCTCTCTGCTGACACGTGAGTGTTTGTTGCTGTCGGGGTGACCCAGGCTGTGTGAGAGGCTGCTACACGTACACGAGACAGCCAGTCCTGTCCCCCTGGGTCACAGCAGTGCCTCGCAGCAGTCCTGCACGCACGTCAGGACGCTGGCCAAAAGAGGCCCTGCAAGCTGAGGCAGCTGATTTGAAGCTGGCGCAGGTACCTACAGGTCAAGCACCGCGGTGTTCCCTCAGGATACACCAGCGCTGAGGGCTCTCCCCAGAGCTGACTGGTGCCTCCCACAGCTGGTGGCACCAGGTGCCTTCCTGGGGAATGTTCTACCTGCCCCTCTCGAGAGTAAAGAGGGAGCTGCAGAAAGAGCTTGCCACGCTGCTCTCGATCCTTTACCAGCAGTGCTGCTTAACTGGAGAAGTCTGAGCTGAGCGGAACTGTGCAAATGTGACAGCCATGCCCAGGAAGGGTCACAAGGGTGACCCAGGAGCCGTAGGCCTGGCAGCCTGAGCTGGGTAGCGGGGAAGGCCTTGGAGCAGATCCCCCCGAGTGCCATCCCACGGCACATGCAGGGAAGCAGGGGCTCTGCTGGAGGCTGGGAAAGCTCTGCGCAGGGATCGGGCCAGGTGACGGTGTTGGGAGGGTGTTGAGGGCTTCTGTGCGGGGCTTTGGGGGGTTGGTGTTGGTGGGAGTTTTGGGAAAGGAGTTGTCTGCAAGGTGAGAGGCCTAGGCTGCAATTTGATTCAGTTTGAAGGCAGCATCTGTGGTTTTGCACAGCTTTGGTTATGGAGGGCAGAAGGAATATCTGGGACGTTTTCTCTTAGTGGCCCTGATTCTCACGCAGGGAAGAAGAGAGGAGAGCTGTACTGTCTTGGCCAATTCGCTATCCGTAGCAGGGGGAGGATTAGCCTTTTTGCAATGTACTCATTTGTTTCGGGTACTTATGTAACAGTGAGTGGACTTTCATTCCTTGACAGCTTTTATTCCTTAATAGAATTATCATATCATTATCCCCTCATAGAAAACCACTTGTAAACCAAAGAATGGCTATTTTTTTTGCTCCCTTTAGTGCTTATTTTTTGTAGGTGACTCCCAATGAATGACATCAAGGCTAATGTGTTGCTGCTTTGAGATGGGATGCAAATCTTTTACGATCTCTGGCCAGAGCAATTAATTTGGGAAGTTTGCAACTGCTTTGAAGTACTTTAGTTGAGCAATGGGAAGTAAAGCTTTCCCGAATTTAGGATTATTAATTGCAAGATTTTTCTGCGCCTTCACAGCAAGGATGTTTTTGTGCTGCAGGAAATCACTTCAATGAGAAAATAATTCCAGCATGAAGGAAGAGCTTCTGACAGAGACCAAGTGTTGCCACCACTTGCCCCAGCTGCTCCTGCCAACAGCCACCTGCGGGAAGGAGCACAGACACCAATGCACCAATGCTGGCTTTGGCTGCCCTGTGGCAGAGAAGCCCCCGGGGGCACAGGTCTCTGGGGCCGGAGATGGCACTGGCACTGCCAGGGCTCGGGGGGTGGCAGGTCTGCTTCGGCAGGGACTGTGCCACACCTGCTGATTTCAGTGCTCCCCGGGCCCCAGGGGTCAGAGCGGCATTGGTGCCCTGGCCCACACGTTCCTTGTGTGTGTCACAGCCCCGTGTTGAGGATGGCCAGCAGCCGGGACTTGTCCCAAGGAGGCTGTGCCAGCTCTTGTGGAAGGCCCCGTGCCCTTCCTGCTGCGGCTGTGTCGGCAGCCATGGGGGCTCCTTCTGATAATACAGGAGCTTCCCAGCAGATCCAGGCGCTGCCCGGACGATCCAGAGCTGCCCGCGTGATCCCGGACGGGCTCGGACGATCACGATCCCTGCCCTGCTCGGGCGATCCCGATCCCGGCGCTGCCCTCAGGACGATCCCGATCCCAGCCCTGCCCTCAGGACGATCCCCATCCCGGCGCTGCCCTCAGGCTGATCCCGATCCCGGCGTTGCCCTCAGGACGATCCCGATCCCGGCGCTGCCCTCAGGACGATCCCGATCCCGGCGCTGCCCTCAGGACGATCCCGATCCCGGCGCTGCCCTCAGGACGCTGTTCGCCCCCGCGGCCCTCAGGGCAGGAGGAACGGAGGAGCCTGAGGAGAGGGCGGGCGCAGGGAGGCCTTGCTTTCATTTGGCTTTGTTTCTTAACGTCCACACCTGTTTGAACTGCGAATAAAGGACTTTTCCTCAGTGCACTCTGTCTGCCCGGCATGTGGCACAGCGCCATGGGGCTGGGCTGGCAGCGGGCGGGCACAGCCCGAGCTCCTGGCATTTCAGGCTCCCTGTGGCAGCAAGACACTGCATTAGAACTTAGAAATCCATTTAATGAACACCTCAGTGACTAAGCACCACCACTTTGGGGTGACCACATGGCAGGGAATTGATCCCAATGGGGCTGGGACCCTCCCTAGTTCACCTTCTAATGCAAGCCCAGGGAGCCTGGCCTGTGAAAAGCACTTGGGATCAGAAACAAGCACCTTCTGCCAGGGTCCTGCAGGGAGCCAGCAATGGACACAGGAATTTGCCCAGGGCGCTTTGCCTCAAGCACCTCTAAGGACACCTCTGCCCAGAAAAGCAGCAGGCAGGGAGGGGAAATATTCATAGGCATTGAAAGACTGACTCCTTTAGTCAGTGCTGCTGTTCAATCAAAATTACAGGATCAGTTCATATCCCTTCAGAGCTGACCCAAAGGGGATCCTGACCACAATCACGCCTAAGCCCAGCTTCAGTCATGACTTCCCAGCAATTCCCAGCATTTCAGCAGTTCATACCTTCTAAGAGATGAACCAATTCCGGTATTCTTAAACAAAAGCTGCCACAAGGAAAAGGCACACTTGAAAAGGTTTTCAGTGTCTTACTGATCACCACTTTGGAAAGGAAACTTTTGGGATTCAGCTAAAGCCAAAGAGACACTGAAATACTCCAGCTCGTTGCAGGTATTTGCTCTCCAAGGCTGGAGCAAGGCTGGTCCAAGCTCAAACTCCCTGAAATGCATCTGTTGTGGACCTTGAGTCACCAGCTGCTGATTTCCACCTAGGCTGACTCAGGCATAGGCAGAGAGGTGAAGGCACCGGGACTGGAGAACTGTCCTTTCTTAACACGCTGCCTTCCTTCCCCAGGGCTTGTGTTGGGAAGCCTGTGCTAAGGGGCGCCTTGGAACAGGACTTTTCCTGTTTAGAGCCCCTGCAAATTACCAGCAATGCCATGGGCTGCATGGGCACACAGAGCAGAAGGAACTCTCCTCAAGCATGCCCTAAAAGTGTCTGCAGGAGAACTCCTGGCAGAAGCTGCCGAGTACTCCTGGAGCTTTCTAACTATTCCCAAATAAAACTCACCCTGCAGTCAATGATAGCAGAGATGTGGTCTGTGAGGATTAAATGGTGGAGGAAAAAAGAATTGTTACTCTCTAACCTGTTGTGGTAGTTTTGCCCGGCCCCAGTATTTGCCAGTGAATAGGGTGGGTTACCAAGATGGCTCCTGCATGTCCTGAGGAAAGATTCTGGAAATTTCTCCACCATGTCCAGCAGAGCCAATCTCTGATGGCTCTGAAGATGATGGACATGCTGCTGGCCAAACCTGGGCCAATTAGAGATGTTAGTTATGCCTCTGTGAAAACATATTTAAGAAGAAACCAAAACAATGTGAGCATGCACTTCTTTTTAGCCGGGGAAGGAGGAGGAGGAGGTAAAAATATGTGAGGGAAGCAACATGGAGGCACCAAGGTCAGTGGAGAAGGTGGTGGAGGAGGTGCACCAGACGCCAGAGCTGAAAACCCTCTGCCGCCTGTGGTGAAGACCGTGGGGGAGCAGGTGGTCCCCCTGCAGCCCATGGAGTCCATGAGGTACAGACCATGGGGGAGCAGGTGGTCCCCCTGCAGCCCATGGGGTCCAGGGGGATGCAGAGAACCCCCCACAGCCCGTGGGGAGGTGCCCACGCCAGAGGAACAGGTGATGCCTGCAGGAAGCTGTGATCCACTGGGAGTCCCAGAGACTGAGAGTTGCAAAGGCCTTGCAGGAGAGAGAAAGGCCTTGCTCCCGGGATGGAAACAGCCTGGCCTCGGCTTTGAATTGTGCAACCTGGAGAGAATCTCGGACTGCAGCAATCGGGCGGGTGCTGCTCATGAGATTGGGCCCATGCCAAAGAAGTTTGCAGAGGACTGTCTCTCGTGGGAGGAACCCCATGGCTAAGTAGAGGACTCTTCTCCCTGATGGATTGACCCTGACCAAAGAAAACCCCATACCCTGCCCCCACCCCGGAGCTGTTGGTTGGAAGGAAGGAGGGAGGGGGTGAGCTGAGAAATGGCCTTAATAGGGAGGGGGGTGAGTAAAGAAACAGCATTTGTGGCAGAAGAATTGTGGTGTTGGACTGACTAAGAAAAGCCACATACCTTGCCCCAGCCCGGATCTGTTGGTTGGATGGAGGGAGGGGGCGAATAGAGAAACAGTGTTTTGTAGTAAAAGAATTGTGATGGACTGACCTAAGAGAAAAAAAAACCCCACACCCTGCCCCTGCCCGAGAGTTGTTGGTTAGTTGGAAAGGAGGGAGGAGGTGAGCTGAAAAGCGGTGCCTTAAGAGGGAAGGGAGGTGTCTTGAGACCTGATGTCTTGAGAGCTTATTTTTACCTCTGATTTATCCTCCGACTCCGTTAGATTAATAAATCACTATCTTTGCAACTTTAAGTTTCCCGCCTCCTTTTGCCATCTCCAGTGCACATCGATTTGTGATCTTATCTCAACTCATAAGATCAGTGTTTTGTGTTAGCTTTTCCTCTCCTCTGCATAGCTGCAGCAGGAGAGAGCATAGAGAGCAAACGTCGTAGGTGCCTGCATTTAGCCAGGGTCAAACCCACAACACTTCAAAATGGAATAACAAGGCGGCTGAGTACCACAGGCCCATGTCTGAGCTCTAATGTTTATTATTTGCATTTCCTTAATAATTTTATCTTTTTCAGACAATGGGATAGCAAGGGGATGAAAAATAAAAGCAATTTCTTCTCAATTTCTCTTTTTTATTGTCTGTTTCCAGCCAAGAAGATATTTTGTCTGCTATTTGAAGGAAGGATCCACAGGTGAGAATGACACCCCCCGGCCCCGCCCCCTGCAGCCCCGCCCTGCGCCCGAGGCGCGTGCAGTCCTCGCCCATCATCGAGCCCTCCGCCTGTCGACCAATCAGATGGCTCGGTCACGTTCTGACCCCGCCCCCTCTGTCAGCGATTCATCACAATGGCTTGGAAGGTTGGCTTGGGCGCCTGCATTGTGGTGTCACTCGACTGCCATTGGCTGTGGCTGAGAGGGCGTGGCTCATGGCGCCTATATAAAGGGGGCGCGGGGCGTGGGGTGAGTGCGGAGTCGGCGGCAGGTGGAGAGCGGCGGTGGTGGAGAGAAGCGGAGCTCCGCGGGCTCAGCCCTGCAGCGCTGGAGCCCCGGGAGCGGCCCTGGCCCTCAGCGCCGCGAGCCTGGGGCGCCGGGATTGAGGCGTGGGGGTGGCTGCTTGGGTGGGAGTGGTGTGGCCCTTGTCGCCGCTGCCACTCTTGGGTACCCGCGCCGGCATGGCTCCCAATGGGAGGGGGATGGAGGCAGAGCCGGCCCTCCAAAATTGGAGTGGGATGGAGAGCACCCCCGGCCCGGCACAGGTAAGTAGGATGGAGAAGCGGTGGGCCAGGAGGACGGAGGCCGTGCCGGCCCTCCCCAATCGGAGGCGGGCGGAGGGCACCCCGGCCCGGCCCAGGTAAGTAGGATGGAGAGGCGCCGGGGCTGCGAGAGCAGCGACTGCGCCGGCCCCGCCCGCAATTGGAGAGGGACGGAGAGCACCGTCGTCGCGGCCAAGGTAAGGAGAGTGTTGGACGTCGCGATCATCGTGCGGGATGGGAGGGACAGGGACACTCCCCCCACACCCCGAGCCCCTCCAAGCATCCCCTCGGGCGAGAGCGATGGAGACCTCTTGATCCCCCCCGCACGCCCCCCCTGCCCCACCCCCCCCCCCCCCCCCTGCACCAGAGAACTAAAAATTGGCCGAAATAAAATGTAACAACTCATGAAATGGTTTGCTGATACTTGCTCTCTCGGTGAGCCAGGACTGCCTGGAAACCATCGAAGCCACCTACTCCAGTCGCCCTGATTTGAAGGATACCCCTCTCGAAGATGCTGAGACCTGGTTCAGCTATGTCATCAGCGGGAAAAGACATGCTGGGTATGCAGTCAGCACCAGCAGAGAGGTAATAGAGTCGGGAACACTACCAGTGAACACCTCCACACAGAAAGCCGAAATAATTGCTCTAACCTGAGCATTAGAGCCAGCAAAAGAAAAAGAAACTAACATCTTCACTGACTCCAAGTATGCATTTGAGGTAGTCCACGCACACAGAGGCATTTGGAAGGAAAGAGGACTGTTGAATTCACAAGGAAAGAAGATCAAACATGCATCAGAAATATTGAAATGATTAGATGCTGTCCAGTTACCTAAGAAGGTAGTTATCATGCACATGAAAGCAAACCAAAAAGTGAGCTCTGAATTGGAGGAAGGAAATATGCTGGTGCCTAGAGAGGCAAAAGATGCAGCCAAAGGTAAAGGACACGAAGAAGTAGTTGAAGCAGCATGAATTCCAGATGGAAAAATGTCCCTTGAAATTAAGCCAATCTATAACAAGAAAGATAAAAAACGGATTGAGGCAGAAAACACAGAATATAACCAGGAAGGATGGGCTGTGACCAAAGAAAGAAAACTTGTTGTACCTTCCTATTTGCTGTGGTCATTAGTGCAGAAAGAACATGAGGAAACACATTGGGGTATAGATGCCCTGTACAATGATTTGAAAGAAAAAATCATAGCTAGGAAATTGCAGAGCACAGTAGTATTGGTAACTCGTCAGTGTAGTCTTTGTCTCCGAACTAATGCTAAAAATACCCCAAAGGCTAAAATTGGACAAATTGGGAAAGGCTGTGGGCCGGGACAGCAATGCCTTGGCGCCAGGCCCTCCCATTAGCATTTATACGAATTCGGACAAAACCGAGAACAAAATTAAAATTGAGTCCCTTTGAAATATTGTATGGGAGGCCATATGCAGTCCAAGAAGGCACTTCACCCATGCAAGTGGGAGAAGAGATCCTACAGAGATGCATAGAGGCCCTGAATGAACAGCTTGGAAAAATTGAGGAATATCTGGCTATGGCAGCACGGTACCTGAGGGAGGTCTGGAGGTGAGAGAAGAAAGGAAGGTAGGAAGGAAGGAATGGTGCGGAAGGAAGGAATGGTGCGGAAGGAATGGTGTGGAAGGAATGGTGCGGAAGGAATGGTGCGGAAGGAATGGTGCGGAAGGAATGGTGCGGAAGGAAGGAAGGAATGGTGCGGAAGGAAGGAAGGAATGGTGCGGAAGGAAGGAAGGAAGGAATGGTGCAGAAGGAATGGTGCGGAAGGAAGGAATGGTGCGGAAGGAAGGAATGGTGCGGAAGGAAGTAATGGTGCGGAAGGAAGGAAGAAAGAAAGAAGGGAAGAAAGAAAGGAAGAAAGAAAGAAAGAGAATAAGAAAGAGAATAAGAAAGAAAGGAAAGAAAGAAAGGAGGCGGAACGCCCGGAGAGGGCTCAGGCAGGCGACGGGGGCTGCAGGTGCGGGGGTCGGTGGCAGGCGATTGAGTAGGGCCAGTCTTTGTGCTGCGAACCTGGCAGTGCTCGGGCTTGCCACTGACATCGGTAAGCGCCCCCCTGGGCTTTCAAGCGCCTCCAGGAGAGACTTCCCGATGACTCTGCCCTCTTGGCGGGGACGGGGCTTTGCTGCGCGGCCTGCTCCTTCCCACCCCCTCAGATTTCCCGCGCCCCGTGCTTCGCCCAACTCCGGCTCTGCTCCCGGGGTGGCTGTGACTGCAGGACAGGGGCGCCCACCCCCTCCAAATGGCACATTTCTGGCTCACCTCTAGACACAAGTTGCCATGGCAGACTGCCTGCCGCTGGCCTTTTGGCCTCCAAGCTGCCCAAGCTGGCCTTTCCATGGAGCCGGGAGGGCAGCAGCGCCCCGGCTGTTTGCTGGAGAGGGCTGCCTGCCTTCGCTCGCTCCCACAAGGGGCTCAGTCTCCCGCAGTACGGGCAGCTGCAGCACAGTGTGCAGGCCAAGGGATCATCCCTGCCGCATTCCCACCCCAGGCGGCCCCCACACCCCACCCCCCGGCCTGCAGCAGCCGTGCTCTGCGCCAGGACACCGCTGTCACCTGGACAGCCAAGGCCTGACAGCAGCAAGCCTTGCGTGCCAAGAGGCCTGCGGCAGGGCCAGCCTCAGGCCTGGTGGGCACACCAGGAAGGGGCCATGGCACTGTGTGCACGCAGGCCCTGCCGCTTCGCCTTCAGCTGCCGGCCGGGCAGGAGCTCCCAGCCAGGCAGCCAGCCGCTCCTGCAGCCAAGGGCCAAGTGGCAGCCTGGGGCTTGCCCAAGCCAGGGGCCATTATGACACGGCGACATTGTCACCGCATCACAGGCAGGCAGCCTGGAGACGCTGGCTGTGTTGACGCCGTGGAACTGGATTGGAAGCCAGGCTCCCCTGTGTCAGCGCGACTCCTCAGGGAGGCCTGGAGACGGGCTCTTGACGCCAGGGAAGCCGGCGCAAGCCTGGGCACCACTGGCAAGCTACGGAGGCTGCTGGAACCCAGAGGGCCAGGGGGACGCCACAGGGATTTTTGCCTTCTTTCTTTTTGCTCTTTGTAAGCTGGCCAGTTCTTTTGCCTACCCTTTTGCCCAGCTCGAGAGACCAAAGCCATTGCAGAGCTGCAAGCCCCGGGGGGCAGAAGACCCCTCTCCTGCCTTGCTTCTTCCTGGGCACCAAGGTTGAGAAGAAAATCTGCAGGACACGTTGGCAGGAAGACGTCCTGCTGTCAAACGAAGACTTTGAGAAGATGCCCTGAAGCTCACCCCTGTCAGGCTGGCATGGCAAGGCGGGCAGCAAAAGGTTTGCTGACTGATGTCATTGCAGGGCTTGGGCTTCCAAGAAAGAAAGAAAGAAAGAAAGAAAGAAAGAAAGAAAAGAAGAAAGAAAGAAAATAAGAAAGAAAGGAAAGAAAGAAAGGAGGCGGCACGCCCGGGGAGGGCTCGGGCAGGCGACGGGGACTGCAGGTGCGGGGGTCGGCGGCAGGCGATTGAGTAGGGCCAGTCTTTGTGCTGCGAACCTGGCAGTGCTCGGGCTTGCCACTGACATCGGTAAGCGCCCCCCTGGGCTTTCAAGCGCCTCCAGGAGAGACTTCCCGATGACTCTGCCCTCTTGGCGGGGGCGGGGCTTTGCTGCGCGGCCTGCTCCTTCCCACCCCCTCAGGTTTCCAGCGCCCCGTGCTTCGCCCAACTCCGGCTCTGCTCCCGGGGTGGCTGTGACTGCAGGACAGGGGCACCCACCCCCTCCAAATGGCACATTTCTGGCTCACCTCTAGACACAAGTTGCCGCGGCAGACTGCCTGCCGCTGGCCTTTTGGCCTCCAAGCTGCCCAAGCTGGCCTTTCCATGGAGCCGGGAGGGCAGCAGCGCCCCGGCTGTTTGCTGGAGAGGGCTGCCTGCCTTCGCTCGCTCCCACAAGGGGCTCAGTCTCCCGCAGTACGGGCAGCTGCAGCACAGTGTGCAGGCCAAGGGATCATCCCTGCCGCATTCCCACCCCAGGCGGCCCCCACACCCCACCCCCCGGCCTGCAGCAGCCGTGCTCCGCGCCAGGACACCGTTGTCACCTGGACAGCCAAGGCCTGACAGCAGCAAGCCTTGCGTGCCAAGAGGCCTGCGGCATGGCCAACCTCAGGCCTGGTGGGCACACCAGGAAGGGGCCATGGCACTGTGTGCACGCTGGCCCTGCCGCTTCTCCCCCAGCTGCCGGCCGGGCAGGAGCTCCCAGCCAGGCAGCCAGCCGCTCCTGCAGCCAAGGGCCAAGTGGCAGCCTGGGGCTTGCCCAAGCCAGGGGCCATTATGACACGGCGGCGTTGTCACCGCATCACAGGCAGGCAGCCTGGAGACGCTGGCTGTGTTGACGCCGTGGAACTGGATTGGAAGCCAGACTCCCCTGTGTCAGCGCGACTCCTCAGGGAGGCCTGGAGACGGGCTCTTGACGCAAGGGAAGCCGGCGCAAGCCTGGGCACCACTGGCAAGCTACGGAGGCTGCTGGAACCCAGAGGGCCAGGGGGACGCCACAGGGATTTTTGCCTTCTTTCTTTTTGCTCTTTGTAAGCTGGCCAGTTCTTTTGCCTACCCTTTTGCCCAGCTCGAGAGACCAAAGCCATTGCAGAGCTGCAAGCCCCGGGGGCCAGAAGACCCCTCTCCTGCCTTGCTTCTTCCTGGGCACCAAGGTTTAGAAGAAAATCTGCAGGACACGTTGGCAGGAAGATGTCCTGCTGTCAAACGAAGACTTTGAGAAGATGCCCTGAAGCTCACCCCTGTCAGGCTGGCATGGCAAGGCGGGCAGCAAAAGGTTTGCTGACTGATGTCATTGCAGGGCTTGGGCTTCCAAGAAAGAAAGAAAGAAAGAAAGAAAGAAAGAAAGAAAGAAAGAAAGAAAGAAAGAAAGAAAGAAAGAAAGAAAGAAAGAAAGAAAGAAAGAAAGAAAGAAAGAAAGAAAGAAAGAAAGAAAGAAAGAAAGAAAGAAAGAAAGAAAGAAAGAAAGAAAGAAAGAAAGAAAGAAAGAAAGAAAGAAAGAAAGAAAGAAAGAAAGAAAGAAAGAAAGAAAGAAAGAAAGAAAGAAAGAAAGAAAGAAAGAAAGAAAGAAAGAAAGAAAGAAAGAAAGAAAGAAAGAAAGAAAGAAAGAAAGAAAGAAAGAAAGAAAGAAAGAAAGAAAGAAAGAAAGAAAGAAAGAAAGAAAGAAAGAAAGAAAGAAAGAAAAGAAAGAAAAGAAAGAAAGAAAGAAAGAAAGAAAGAAAGAAAGAAAGAAAGAAAGAAAGAAAGAAAGAAAGAAAGAAAGAAAGAAAGAAAGAAAGAAAGAAAGAAAGGAAGGAAAGAAAGGTAAGAAAGAAAGAAAGGAGGCGGAATGCCCGGGGAGGGCTCGGGCAGGCGACGGGGGCTGCAGGTGCGGGGGTCGGCGGCAGGCGATTGAGTAGGGCCAGTCTTTGTGCTGCGAACCTGGCAGTGCTCGGGCTTGCCACTGACATCGGTAACTGCCCCCCTGGGCTTTCAAGCGCCTCCAGGAGAGACTTCCCGATGACTCTGCCCTCTTGGCGGGGACGGGGCTTTGCTGTGCGGCCTGCTCCTTCCCACCCCCTCAGGTTTTTCGCGCCCCGTGCTTCGTCCAACTCCGGCTCTGCTCCCGGGGTGGCTGTGACTGCAGGACAGGGGCACCCACCCCCTCCAAATGGCACATTTCTGGCTCACCTCTAGACACAAGTTGCCGTGGCAGACTGCCTGCCGCTGGCCTTTTGGCCTCCAAGCTGCCCAAGCTGGCCTTTCCATGGAGCCGGGAGGGCAGCAGCGCCCCGGCTGTTTGCTGGAGAGGGCTGCCTGCCTTCGCTCGCTCCCACAAGGGGCTCAGTCTCCCGCAGTACGGGCAGCTGCAGCACAGTGTGCAGGCCAAGGGATCATCCCTGCCGCATTCCCACCCCAGGCGGCCCCCACACCCCACCCCCCGGCCTGCAGCAGCCGTGCTCCACACCAGGACACCGCTGTCACCTGGACAGCCAAGGCCTGACAGCAGCAAGCCTTGCGTGCCAAGAGGCCTGCGGCAGGGCCAGCCTCAGGCCTGGTGGGCACACCAGGAAGGGGCCATGGCACTGTGTGCACGCTGGCCCTGCCGCTTCTCCCCCAGCTGCCGGCCGGGCAGGAGCTCCCAGCCAGGCAGCCAGCCGCTCCTGCAGCCAAGGGCCAAGTGGCAGCCTGGGGCTTGCCGAAGCCTGGAACCATTATGACACGGCGGCGTTGTCACCGCATCACAGGCAGGCAGCCTGGAGACGCTGGCTGTGTTGACGCCGTGGAACTGGATTGGAAGCCAGGCTCCGCTGTGGCAGCACGACTCCTCAGGGAGGCCTGGAGACGGGCTCTTGACGCAAGGGAAGCCGGCGCAAGCCTGGGCACCACTGGCAAGCTACGGAGGCTGCTGGAACCCAGAGGGCCAGGGGGACGCCACAGGGATTTTTGCCTTCTTTCTTTTTGCTCTTTGTAAGCTGGCCAGTTCTTTTGCCTACCCTTTTGCCCAGCTCGAGAGACCCAAGCCATTGCAGAGCTGCAAGCCCCGGGGGGCAGAAGACCCCTCTCCTGCCTTGCTTCTTCCTGGGCACCAAGGTTGAGAAGAAAATCTGCAGGACACGTTGGCAGGAAGACGTCCTGCTGTCATACGAAGACTTTGAGAAGATGCCCTGAAGCTCACCCCTGTCAGGCTGGCATGGCAAGGCGGGCAGCAAAAGGTTTGCTGACTGATGTCATTGCAGGGCTTGGGCTTCCAAGAAAGAAAGAAAGAAAGAAAGAAAGAAAGGAAAGAAAGAAAAGAAGAAAGAAAGAAAATAAGAAAGAAAGGAAAGAAAGAAAGGAGGCGGCACGCCCGGGGATGGCTCGGGCAGGCGACGGGGACTGCAGGTGCGGGGGTCGGCGGCAGGCGATTGAGTAGGGCCAGTCTTTGTACTGCGAACCTGGCAGTGCTCGGGCTTGGCACTGACATCGGTAAGCGCCGCCCTGGGCTTTCAAGCGCCTCCAGGAGAGACTTCCCGATGACTCTGCCCTCTTGGCGGGGGCGGGGCTTTGCTGCGCGGCCTGCTCCTTCCCAGCCCCTCAGGTTTCCTGCGCCCCGTGCTTCGCCCAACTCCGGCTCTGCTCCCGGGGTGGCTGTGACTGCAGGACAGGGGCACCCACCCCCTCCAAATGGCACATTTCTGGCTCACCTCTAGACACAAGTTGCCGCGGCAGACTGCCTGCCGCTGGCCTTTTGGCCTCCAAGCTGCCCAAGCTGGCCTTTCCATGGAGCCGGGAGGGCAGCAGCGCCCCGGCTGTTTGCTGGAGAGGGCTGCCTGCCTTCGCTCGCTCCCACAAGGGGCTCAGTCTCCCGCAGTACGGGCAGCTGCAGCACAGTGTGCAGGCCAAGGGATCATCCCTGCCGCATTCCCACCCCAGGCGGCCCCCACACCCCACCCCCCGGCCTGCAGCAGCCGTGCTCCACACCAGGACACCGCTGTCACCTGGACAGCCAAGGCCTGACAGCAGCAAGCCTTGCGTGCCAAGAGGCCTGCGGCAGGGCCAGCCTCAGGCCTGGTGGGCACACCAGGAAGGGGCCATGGCACTGTGTGCACGCTGGCCCTGCCGCTTCTCCCCCAGCTGCCGGCCGGGCAGGAGCTCCCAGCCAGGCAGCCAGCCGCTCCTGCAGCCAAGGGCCAAGTGGCAGCCTGGGGCTTGCCCAAGCCAGGGGCCATTATGACACGGCGGCGTTGTCACCGCATCACAGGCAGGCAGCCTGGAGACGCTGGCTGTGTTGACGCCGTGGAACTGGATTGGAAGCCAGGCTCCGCTGTGGCAGCACGACTCCTCAGGGAGGCCTGGAGACGGGCTCTTGACGCAAGGGAAGCCGGCGCAAGCCTGGGCACCACTGGCAAGCTACGGAGGCTGCTGGAACCCAGAGGGCCAGGGGAACGCCACAGGGATTTTTGCCTTCTTTCTTTTTGCTCTTTGTAACCTGGCCAGTTCTTTTGCCTACCCTTTTGCCCAGCTCGAGAGACCCAAGCCATTGCAGAGCTGCAAGCCCCGGGGGGCAGAAGGCCCCTCTCCTGCCTTGCTTCTTCCTGGGCACCAAGGTTGAGAAGAAAATCTGCAGGACACGTTGGCAGGAAGACGTCCTGCTGTCAAACGAAGACTTTGAGAAGATGCCCTGAAGCTCACTCCTGTCAGGCTGGCATGACAAGGCGGGCAGCAAAAGGTTTGCTGACTGATGTCATTGCAGGGCTTGGGCTTCCAAGAAAGAAAGAAAGAAAGAAAGAAAGAAAGAAAGAAAGAAAGAAAGAAAAGAAGAAAGAAAGAAAATAAGAAAGAAAGGAAAGAAAGAAAGGAGGCGGCATGTTGGGTGTTCTTAATAGGCAGGGCAGTGAAATGTGCACAATGCAGCATTAGCTTAGCAGAGCCAACAGAAGCAGCGTTTGTATGACAGCTCACCATCGCTCTAAGTGATTCGTTTAGATGTGTAAACAAGTAGCTAGTAACCAATCTACTGCTTAGATATAGATTAGTAGAAGATGTATATAAATAGCCTTCTGATCTGTAATAAACGGCTTTCACCGATCACATTGGTCTGCGTGTGATTGACCCGTGCCCCTGCTACATAATTTTGACCCCGAGGTGCCCGAATTAGTTCATAACGAACTGCTACGTGCGCATGGGGTGCGGGGAAGGCAGTCGTATTTCCCTGCAAGCCCCGGCAGGATGACCCCTTCTCAGGCCTGAACTTTCCCTGCAGTCCCGTGCAGGATGAAGTATTAAGACGGAGCTCCGCGAAACGTCAAGACGACGTGGAATCTCACCGATAAGAGGTGAGCGGCTGCAGGGGGAGATGAGGCGGGACCATCATGAACGGGACGCGGTCCTAAACCTCCTCCAACATATTCTCTCTAAGAGAGAGCAGAAATTTGATGCCTCGACTTTGAAAAGCTTTCTTAGCTGGGTGTGGGAGCAGGACTTGATATCGGGTGCTTCGGTAGCTTTTGAGATCAGCACCTGGGAGGCAATCGGAACAGCACTCTGGAATACTATAGCTGCAGGGGAGAAGGGAGTGAAGGAGGCTACAAAGTATGCTCCTCTTTGGAAGACCATAGTTGATGTTTTGCGTGTTATGAAAACGGAGAAACAGGCGGCTGCCGCTGCAGCGTCAACTCTCGACCCACCCCCTGCAGAGGCCCCACAGGCTTTTCCCATCAATAACTTGTTTTCGACCCAGCTGGACATTCCCTCGCGAGTGCCGGTTCTCCCCCGCCCCGATCCCGCCGCCCCCCTTCATCTTGTTCGCCCCTCCCAACGGCGACAGGGGTGGAGGTTGATGCTCCCCTCCCCCCGTCACCACCACCACCGGTGGCTGCGCCACTCCCACCACCAGAGGTGCCCAGGGCCGAGGCCAGGGTCTCTCATAGAGACTCCAACTCCCGGTCCTCCAACTCCCAATCCTCCAACTTCTGACCCTCCAACTCCCGGTCCTCCTCTCAAGGCCCTGATGATGTCAGAGGCGAGGAGGGGGAGGGAGCACCCCCTCCTAGAGCGGAGATCAAGGCTGGTCCTCTGACTTCTCCGACTCCTCCCGATCTGTCCGCTGTGATTCAAGATCTAACAAAGACCCTACAGGCAATAACCTTAGATCAATCTCCTAAGGACCCTTCACCCGTAAACAGTCCGTATGTCTTCTCAAGCCCCCAACTGTCCCTGCGATTGCAGCCAATGACTGCCGTGCCGGCAGCTTCCCCTGGCTATTCAGCCAACAAGTGTCGTGCCAGCGGCTCCCCCCGTGCATCAACCAGAAGCCATCGTGCCAGTAGCTCCCCCCCCGCCACCCTCATCACCGGAGGCTGCCAAGGCCAAGGACGCAGCCTCGTAGAGGCTGATCCCCAATCCCCCTCTCAAGGGGAGGTCGAGGCTGGTCCATTGACCTCTACTGATTTTTTAATTGTCATCCGAGATTTAGCAGAAACCTTGCAAGCGATACCTCTTAGTCTACCTGCTAGAGCTGCTTCACCCGTGAACAAATCATACACCTTCTCTGACTTTCTCCCCTACTTGAAGATCTACTTTGAAGTTAACATCTCTCCCCCCGGGAGCTGCGCGGTGCTCACAGCTTCGACCCCCAACAACCCGTGCTGACAGCTCTCCCACTGCAGCTACTTTACTGACCGTGCAACCTGTCCAGTTACCCTGGCAGAGCCATCTCGGGAAGCAGCACAGAAGAAACAGCAGTTACCTGCCGCTTCCAGTCTTCGAAGTGCCTTTTTAATTAGTGTATCTGAGTTGTATTTTGAATTTGTTTCCAACTTTTCAAAACCAGACAGCAGTAATGATAACAGCTTGGTTAAATGAGAGGGTTTAGAAAGTGTTTTATGTGTATCTTTTATGCTCTGAAAGTCTTGTGTAGATTGTTAAGTTACTCGACTTTTCCCTACACATCTTATCTTATTCCACAGAATTGGAATGTGAACTATGACATTCTGCCTTAAATCATGGCAGCAAGCCCCCTCTCGCTTTCTCACTGTGTATGTTTCCTTTACGGACTTTTGCAAGCTTTCTGTTGAAGTTCTAACATTATCCAACTCTGATAAAACTTGTTTTTTCCCACAGGAAAAAATTTATCTTGTTTTCTACCTAGCTTGGCACCACTCCTGCTGTTTGGCCTTCAGATTCCTTGAGCTGCCTGGAACAACCCAAATACTAAAACATAATTAAACACAGCACAGTTATATCCCATACAAAATTAGCAAAGTCCAAAGTGAAATTTTCAGGTTGTTTCCTCAAAGCATCATTTATACTTATATGTCGATGCATCAACTCGGTGGTTTTTTTTTGGTTTTTTAGTCTTACTCAGCATACATTCACATTGGACAAGATGCATAGCTACAGCAATTAACTTTAAATCCTGCAAGGCCTGACTCCCTATTTGTTATCTGCAGAAACTTTTAAGAATTGACTATAATTAGCTCATGGTTTTCTACTGTAAAAAGTGTAGTGCTAGCTTTACCTGTTTGCATACACAGCTTTAATAAAACAATTTAAATGTGACTGTTTTCCCATAAACACATGTGACAACATTTCCAGCTAGTACAGCTGCTCAGAGATGCAAATGTGCGTGTTCTTCCTTGTCACCTATAGCTTGCACATGAACTTAACGTCAGAATAGTTTAAGTCCTTGATGTTGTCTTTACATCTCAAACCTATTGTATTTATATTTACAGACAGTTGTCTTACCATCTGCGAATTAAGCAGGTTTTAGATGCAATTTGTCAAGATGTACACTATCATCCCTGTGAGTAAAGCTGCACCTCGAAAACATCTTAGTAAACTTACACTTATCTCAGAGGAGTACTGACTGTTAAACAGGCATTTTCAACACGACTATAAATCTACCACACTTTAAATTTCTTTCCAGTTAATCCTACCCTCTAAAGTTCTATGTTGCTGCTATTTCGTTTACAACTCAGTTATTTTTCTTGATATTATTCGCTGATGTTTAACTGCTGTATGATGAATTTTCAGTAGTTTCTTATATGGGAGAGGTCAAAATACGTTGAGTTCTGCTGTATCTGAAACTCTCAAAGTGTACCCTTAACCTTATATCTAGTTTAGTAGGTTTAAAGATAAACGCTTGCAAAGGCATCCAGAGTGACTACTTCTCTAATTCAAAAGATTTGGTTTTTCTTTCCACAGGTATGCTGCAGCAAATGTACTAAGAATGTTGTTTGAGTCTTTTATGTATTCTGAGTTTATAAGTCTGACCTGTCAACTTTAAGTTGATCAAAATTTATGTAAAGTCTGTTGATTTTCAGTTTGATTAAGAAGTTAAATTTTAGTAACCTCTGAAAGAAAGAAAAGAGAAAACAGATGCTTGTGGTCTAGTGAAGAAAATTTCCATGTTTGTGAGTGGTGGTGTTGTTCAGTGAATTTGTAACAGCTGGCAGAGGGGTGTAACTTGCTGCCTCAAAGCCAGAACTGGCAGAGTAGCATCCTGAGGCCAATTCTGTAAAGTATTTTGTGGCCTAAGAGTCAGTGGGAACTTTAGCAAAATCAAGTCTGCTTTTGTTTCCTTGTGCATGTGTGTGAATTGTCTGTGTTAATTTGTATTTTGCCGGCATGTAAATCTAGGTAGAGGCGCCTATGAGATAAAACTTATTTTTTAAGTGCTTAACATTAATTTCTCTTCACTTTCAATTATTGACTTTAAGCTCTGTTAGATTTATCTTAGTTTTAAGCAAAGTTAAAGTTCTGTCAAAACAAGCAAGACAAGACAACACAAAGCAAAACAGAACAAAGAAAACATTTAAAAAAAAAAAAAGAGGGGGAAACAGGGAAAAGAGTTCTTTACAGTTCTTTTTTTTTTACAGTTCCCTTGCTATAGAGATAAGATAAAGTCAACTGAAATGTTCATGATAAAGAATTGGTAAGACAAGTAAGTGAAGATGCAATTTGTCAAATCCTTAATTTCATCACAAATCCTATGGTTCTGAGTGTTCTACATTAGTCAATCAAGATGACCATAACAACTTTTGCAGCTTTATCTTCTGTAGGTAACAGAGAAGAATGAACATCAATTTCAAATAATGAATATTATTAATTGTAAGATGCTTAGTGCTTCTCTCTTGTTTTCATTTTGCTTTACTGTCACATATGCATAGATGTGTAGAAAACATAATCTCACTTTTTCAGAACAGTTATTGTTACTGTATTAACAATTCTAGATGTGTTGTTAATGTAATAATATGAATTTACTAAGCTTTTATAGAGAACATTATCCAGAAGATATTATTTGATGCTATACATATGTATTTCTTTGTTCATAGCTATTTGTAGTTTGTTTATGGTACCATTGATTATTTAGTTAAAACTAAATTGACAATGATAAATTTTCACATAACCCTGTGTAGTTATCTGTAAGAAGTGTATTGTTTTAAAAAAACTGATATTAATAGAGGCTTCTTGTTAGATGGTTTAGACCCTCTCAGTGAAGGCCTAGGCTCTGGCCAAGCCCTGGCCCTAAGCTGATCGGGTACTGAATCTTTAATCCCAGATGTTTCTACCCTAAAACTGCAATTGAGTCATTTTGACTCACCAATTCGACTTGATAAGAACTGGAACCCCTTTCAGGAAAACTTGAAAGCCTTGCCCGGGAAAGGTCTTCAGGTCTCGCCTGTAAAATGGGACTCTCCAGTGATTGTAGACTCTGGGTAGTAGCTAATAGCTAAATGGTTAATAATCTGTGTACTTTTGAAGTACTGTTCTCTTTCTCTTATGTATTGCACCTGTAGTTGCACCTGTTGCCTCTATCACCTTCGCTCATAATGCAAAACCCGCAATTGAGTGTGTAATAACACGTAATACCAAAGCTCAAGTAACCTGTTAACCTAGAGAAGGGAGTATGCATGTGTTCTATCACCAACAGGTTCAAAGCAATTACCTACTCACCTGATCAGAATCAAGAACCAGAGTTCAGAAGAAACCATGGACTCTTTAATCAAGATTTGAGCTTGACAGAGACTTTAGAGCAACGGTGTATATTGTTTTCACAGTTTCAATTAACTAAAGTAGTACTTGCTAGAGAAATTATTTTAAGTAATCGTATAGTAACGAGTTAAAGTAGAAAGGTTGCTCAAAGCTGAAGAATCATTGAGGAGCTCAAGAATTTGTGTAAGACAGTGTTGTTGCTTTTGATAATAATAACTTTCAAAATGTTGTTTTGCTGTGCTTTGCAATGCTGCTCTATGCTAATTCACAGAGTGATAGAAAAATACACCAATCAAGCCTGGCTTGTGCAAAAAGAAAACGGGGGATATGTTGGGTGTTCTTAATAGGCAGGGCAGTGAAATGTGCACAATGCAGCATTAGCTTAGCAGAGCCAACAGAAGCAGCGTTTGTATGACAGCTCACCATCGCTCTAAGTGATTCGTTTAGATGTGTAAACAAGTAGCTAGTAACCAATCTACTGCTTAGATATAGAGAAGTAGAAGACGTATATAAGTAACCTTCTGATCTGTAATAAACGGCTTTCACCGATCACATTGGTCTGCGTGTGATTGACCCGTGCCCCCGCTACAGCGGCACGCCCGGGGAGGGCTCGGGCAGGCGACGGGGACTGCAGGTGCGGGGGTCAGAGGCAGGCGATTGAGTAGGGCCAGTCTTTGTGCTGCGAACCTGGCAGTGCTCGGGCTTGCCACTGACATCGGTAAGCGCCCCCCTGGGCTTTCAAGCGCCTCCAGGAGAGACTTCCCGATGACTCTGCCCTCTTGGCGGGGGCGGGCCTTTGCTGCGCGGCCTGCTCCTTCCCAGCCCCTCAGGTTTCCCGCGCCCCGTGCTTCGCCCAACTCCGGCTCTGCTCCCGGGGTGGCTGTGACTGCAGGACAGGGGCACCCACCCCCTCCAAATGGCACATTTCTGGCTCACCTCTAGACACAAGTCGGAGCGGCAGACTGCCTGCCGCTGGCCTTTTGTCCTCCAACCTGCCCAAGCTGGCCTTTCCATGGAGCCGGGAGGGCAGCAGCACCCCGGCTGTTTGCTGGAGAGGGCTGCCTGCCTTCGCTCGCTCCCACAAGGGGCTCAGTCTCCCGCAGTACGGGCAGCTGCAGCACAGTGTGCAGGCCAAGGGATCATCCCTGCCGCATTCCCACCCCAGGCGGCCCCCACACCCCACCCCCCGGCCTGCAGCAGCCGTGCTCCACACCAGGACACCGCTGTCACCTGGACAGCCAAGGCCTGACAGCAGCAAGCCTTGCGTGCCAAGAGGCCTGCGGCAGGACCAACCTCAGGCCTGGTGGGCACACCAGGAAGGGGCCATGGCACTGTGTGCACGCTGGCCCTGCCGCTTCTCCCCCAGCTGCCGGCCGGGCAGGAGCTCCCAGCCAGGCAGCCAGCCGCTCCTGCAGCCAAGGGCCAAGTGGCAGCCTGGGGCTTGCCCAAGCCAGGGGCCATTATGACACGGCGGCGTTGTCACCGCATCACAGGCAGGCAGCCTGGAGACGCTGGCTGTGTTGACGCCGTGGAACTGGATTGGAAGCCAGGCTCCCCTGTGGCAGCACGACTCCTCAGGGAGGCCTGGAGACGGGCTCTTGACGCAAGGGAAGCCGGCGCAAGCCTGGGCACCACTGGCAAGCTACGGAGGCTGCTGGAACCCAGAGGGCCAGGGGAACGCCACAGGGATTTTTGCCTTCTTTCTTTTTGCTCTTTGTAAGCTGGCCAGTTCTTTTGCCTACCCTTTTGCCCAGCTCGAGAGACCCAAGCCATTGCAGAGCTGCAAGCCCCGGGGGGCAGAAGACCCCTCTCCTGCCTTGCTTCTTCCTGGGCACCAAGGTTGAGAAGAAAATCTGCAGGACACGTTGGCAGGAAGACGTCCTGCTGTCAAATGAAGACTTTGAGAAGATGCCCTGAAGCTCACCCCTGTCAGGCTGGCATGACAAGGCGGGCAGCAAAAGGTTTGCTGACTGATGTCATTGCAGGGCTTGGGCTTCCAAGAAAGAAAGAAAGAAAGAAAGAAAGAAAGAAAGAAAGAAAGAAAGAAAAGAAGAAAGAAAGAAAATAAGAAAGAAAGGAAAGAAAAGAAGAAAGAAAGAAAAGAAGAGAGAAAGGAAAGAAAGAAAGGAGGCAGCGCACCGAGGGAGGGCTCGGGCAGTCGACGGGGTATGCAGGTGCGGGGGTCGGCGCAGGCGATTGAGTAGGGCCAGTCTTTGTGCTGCGAACCTGGCAGTGCTCGGGCTTGCCACTGACATCGGTAAGCGCCCCCCTGGGCTTTCAAGCGCCTCCAGGAGAGACTTCCCGATGACTCTGCCCTCTTGGCGGGGGCGGGGCTTTGCTGCGCGGCCTGCTCCTTCCCACCCCCTCAGGTTTCCCGCGCCCCGTCCTTCGCCCAACTCCGGCTCTGCTCCCGGGGTGGCTGTGACTGCAGGACAGGGGCACCCACCCCCTCCAAATGGCACATTTCTGGCTCACCTCTAGACACAAGTCGGAGCGGCAGACTGCCTGCCGCTGGCCTTTTGGCCTCCAAGCTGCCCAAGCTGGCCTTTCCATGGAGCCGGGAGGGCAGCAGCGCCCCGGCTGTTTGCTGGAGAGGGCTGCCTGCCTTCGCTCGCTCCCACAAGGGGCTCAGTCTCCCGCAGTACGGGCAGCTGCAGCACAGTGTGCAGGCCAAGGGATCATCCCTGCCGCATTCCCACCCCAGGCGGCCCCCACACCCCACCCCCCGGCCTGCAGCAGCCGTGCTCCACACCAGGACACCGCTGTCACCTGGACAGCCAAGGCCTGACAGCAGCAAGCCTTGCGTGCCAAGAGGCCTGCGGCAGGGCCAGCCTCAGGCCTGGTGGGCACACCAGGAAGGGGCCATGGCACTGTGTGCACGCTGGCCCTGCCGCTTCTCCCCCAGCTGCCGGCCGGGCAGGAGCTCCCAGCCAGGCAGCCAGCCGCTCCTGCAGCCAAGGGCCAAGTGGCAGCCTGGGGCTTGCCCAAGCCAGGGGCCATTATGACACGGCGGCGTTGTCACCGCATCACAGGCAGGCAGCCTGGAGATGCTGGCTGTGTTGACGCCGTGGAACTGGATTGGAAGCCAGGCTCCGCTGTGGCAGCACGACTCCTCAGGGAGGCCTGGAGACGGGCTCTTGACGCAAGGGAAGCCGGCGCAAGCCTGGGCACCACTGGCAAGCTACGGAGGCTGCTGGAACCCAGAGGGCCAGGGGAACGCCACAGGGATTTTTGCCTTCTTTCTTTTTGCTCTTTGTAAGCTGGCCAGTTCTTTTGCCTACCCTTTTGCCCAGCTCGAGAGACCCAAGCCATTGCAGAGCTGCAAGCCCCAAGCCCCGGGGGGCAGAAGACCCCTCTCCTGCCTTGCTTCTTCCTGGGCACCAAGGTTGAGAAGAAAATCTGCAGGACACGTTGGCAGGAAGACGTCCTGCTGTCAAACGAAGACTTTGAGAAGATGCCCTGAAGCTCACCCCTGTCAGGCTGGCATGGCAAGGTGGGCAGCAAAAGGTTTGCTGACTGATGTCATTGCAGGGCTTGGGCTTCCAAGAAAGAAAGAAAGAAAGAAAGAAAGAAAGAAAGAAAGAAAGAAGGAAAGAAAGACGGAAGGAAAGAAACAAAGAAAGAAAGAAAGAGAGAAAGAAAGAAAGAAAGAAAGAAAGAAAGAAAGAAAGAAAGAAAGAAAGAAAGAAAGAAAGAAAGAAAGAAAGAAAGAAAGAAAGAAAGAAAGAAAGGGAGAGAGAGAGGAAGGAGAGAAAGAAAGAAAGGAGGGAAGGAAACGCCCCCCTGGGCTTTCAAGGGCCTCCAGGAGAGACTTCCGTATTTTTCTGTGTCGTGGGTTTGACCCTGGCTAAATGCCAGGCACCTACGACGTTTGCTCTCTATGCTCTCTCCTGCTGTGGTTATGCAGAGGAGGAAAAAAACTAACACACTGGATTTATGAGTTGAGATAAGACTACTGATAACGAGGATGCACTAAATTCAGGGCAAAAGCAGGCGGGAGACTGAAAGTTGCAAAAAAGGTGATTTATTAATCTAACAGAGTCGGAGGATAAATCAGAGGTAAAAATAAGCTCTCAAGACACTGTTTCTTCACTGACTCCCCTTCTCTCTTAAGGCACTGCTTTTCAGCTCACCCCCTCCCTCCTTTCCAACTAACTAACAACTCCTGGGCAGGGGCATGGTGTGGGGTTTTTTTTTCTTTAAATCAGTCTATCACAACTCTTTTACTGCAGACACTGTTTCTCTATTTGCTCTCTCTCTCTATTCAACTCACAGATGTGGGCTGGGGCAAGGTACGTGGCTTCTCTTAGTCAGTCTAATGCCACAATTCTTCTGCTACAAACGTTGTGTCTCTACTCACTTCCCTCTCTATTAAGGCTATTTCTCAGCTCACTTATTTTCACCTACTCCTCCTCCTGCCCTGGCTAAAAAGAAGTGCGTGCTCACATTGTTTTGATTTCTTCTTAAATATGTTTTCACAGAGGCGTAACTAACATCTCTAATTGGCCCAGGTTTGGCCAGCAGCATGTCCATCATCTTCAGAGCCATCAGAGACTGGCTCTGCTGGACATGGTGGAAAAATTTCCAGAATCTTTACTCAGGACATGCAGGAGCCATCTTTGTGCCCCACCCTGCTCACTGGCAAAAACTGGGCCAGGCAAAACTACGACACTCTGCCCTCTTGGCGGGGGTGGGGCTTTGCTGCGCGGCCTGCTCCTTCCCACCCCCCCAGGTTTCCCGCGCCCCGTGCCCCGCCCAACTCCGGCTCTGCTCCCGGGGTGGCTGTGACTGCAGGACAGGGGCACCCACCCCCTCCAAATGGCACATTTCTGCCTCACCTCTAGACACAAGTCGGAGCGGCAGACTGCCTGCCGCTGGCCTTTTGGCCTCCAAGCTGCCCAAGCTAGCCTTTGCATGGATCCGGGGGGGCGGCAGGTCCCTGGCTGTTTGCTGGAGAGGGCTGCCTGCCTTCGCTCGCTCCCACAAGGGGCTCAGTCTCCCACGGCACGGGCAGCTGCAGCACAGTGTGCAGGCCAAGGGATCATCCCTGCCGCTTTCCCATGCCAGGTGGCCCCCACTCCCCACCCCCCGGCCTGGAGCAGCCGTGCTCCTGGCCACGACACCGCTGCCACCTGCACACTCAAGGCCTGACAGCAGCGGGCCTTGCGTGCCAAGATGCCTGTGGCAGGGCCAGCCTCAGGCCTGGTGGGCACTCCAGGAAGGGGCCATGGCACTGTGTGCACGCTGGCCCTGCCGCTTCTCCCCCAGCTGCCGGCCGGGCAGGAGCTCCCAGCCAGGCAGCCAGCCGCTCCTGCAGCCAAGGGCCAAGTGGCAGCCTGGGGCTTGCCCAAGCCAGGGGCCATTATGACACGGCGGCGTTGTCACCGCATCACAGGCAGGCAGCCTGGAGACGCTGGCTGTGTTGACGCCGTGGAACTGGATTGGAAGCCAGGCTCCCCTGTGGCAGCACGACTCCCCAGGGAGGCCTGGAGATGGGCTCTTGACGCAAGGGAAGCCGGCGCAAGCCTGGGCACCACTGGCAAGCTACGGAGGCTGCTGGAACCCAGAGGGCCAGGGGGACGCCACAGGGATTTTTGCCTTCTTTCTTTTTGCTCTTTGTAAGCTGGCCAGTTCTTTTGCCTACCCTTTTGCCCAGCTCGAGAGACCAAAGCCATTGCAGAGCTGCAAGCCCCAGGGGGCAGAAGACCCCTCTCCTGTCTTGCTTCTTCCTGGGCACCAAGGTTGAGAAGAAAATCTGCGGGACACGTTGGCAGGAAGACGTCCTGCTGTCAAACTAACACTTTGAGGAGATGCTCTGAAGCTCACCCCTGTCACACTGGCACGGTAAGGCGGGCACCAAAATGTTTGCTCACTCATGTCATTCCAGGGCTTGGGCTTCCTTTGGCCTTGATCCGCCAGTGATGGGAAAAGGTTGTCAAGTTTTGAGAATTGCGTAAGATGTGGAAATTCCCTACTTGCTCCAGGGAAAGGCAGAAGGAAAGAAAAAGAAAAAAAAAAAAAGAAAAAAAAAAGAAAAATAAAAAGAAAAAGAAAATTAAGGAAGGAAGGAAGGAAGAAAGGAAGGAATGGTGCGGAAGGAAGGAAGGAATGGTGCGGAAGGAAGGAAGGAATGGTGCGGAAGGAAGGAAGGAATGGTGCGGAAGGAAGGAAGGAAGGAATGGTGCGGAAGGAAGGAATGGTGCGGAAGGAAGGAAGGAAGGAATGGTGCGGAAGGAAGGAATGGTGCGGAAGGAAGGAAGGAAGGAAGGAAAGAATGGTGCGGAAGGAAGGAAGGAGGGAAGGAATGGTGCGGAAGGAAGGAAGGAAGGAAGGAAGGAAGGAAGGAAGGAAGGAAGGAAGGAAGGAAGGAAGGAAGGAAGGAAGGAAGGAAGGAAGGAAGGAAGGAAGGAAGGAAGGAAGGAAGGAAGGAAGGAAGGAAGGAATGGTGCGGAAGGAAGGAAGGAGGGAAGGAATGGCGCGGAAGGAAGGAAGGAAGGAAGGAAGGAAGGAAGGAAGGAAGGAAGGAAGGAAGGAAGGAAGGAAGGAAGGAAGGAAGGAAGGAAGGAAGGAAGGAAGGAAGGAAGGAAGGAAGGAAGGAAGGAATGGTGCGGAAGGAAGGAAGGAAGGAAGGAAGGAAGGGTGCGGAAGGAAGGAAGGGTGCGGAAGGAAGGAAGGGTGCGGAAGGAAGGAAGGAAGGAAGGAAGGAATGGTGCAGAAGGAAGGAAGGAAGGAAGGAATGGTGCGGAAGGAAGGAAGGAAGGAAGGAAGGAAGGAAGGAAGGAAGGAAGGAAGGAAGGAAGGAAGGAAGGAAGGAAGGAATGGTGCGGAAGGAAGGAAGGGTGCGGAAGGAAGGAAGGGTGCGGAAGGAAGGGTGCGGAAGGAAGGAATGGTGCGGAAGGAAGGAAGGAAGGAAGGAAGGAAGGAAGGAAGGAAGGAAGGAAGGAAGGAAGGAAGGAAGGAAGGAAGGAAGGAAGGAAGGAAGGAAGGAAGGAAGGAAGGAAGGAAGGAAGGAAGGAAGGAAGGAAAGAAGGAAGGAAGGAAGGAAGGAAGGAAGGAAGGAAGGAAGGAAGGAAGGAAGGAAGGAAGGAAGGAAGGAAGGAAGGAAGGAAGGAAGGAAGGAAGGAAGGAAGGAAGGAAGGAAGGAAGGAAGGAATGGTGCGGAAGGAATGGTGCGGAAGGAAGGAAGGAAGGAATGGTGCAGAAGGAAGGAAGGAAGGAAGGAAGGAAGGAAGGAAGGAAGGAAGGAAGGAAGGAAGGAAGGAAGGAAGGAATGGTGCGGAAGGAAGGAAGGAAGGAAGGAAGGAAGGAAGGAAGGAAGGAAGGAAGGAAGGAAGGAAGGAAGGAAGGAAGGAAGGAAGGAAGGAAGGAAGGAAGGAAGGAAGGAAGGAAGGAAGGAAGGAAGGAAGGAAGGAAGGAAGGAAGGAAGGAAGGAAGGAAGGAAGGAAGGAAGGAAGGAAGGAAGGAAGGAAGGAAGGAAGGAAGGAAGGAAGGAAGGAAGGAGGGAAAGTGAGAGGGAGAGAAACAAAAGAATGAAAGAAGGAGAGTAAGTGTGAAAGAGAGAAAGTGAGAGAGAGGGAAAGAGAGAGAGAAACAGAGAAAGAAACGAATATGCTAAGGCTGAACTTGTCAATGGAAGCCTGAAAACACAGAGGACTCCAAGTGGTCAAAAACATCCAAGACATAGGTTTAGGCCTTGCCTCAAGCCTTCCAGGGAGTCTGCGTACAAGCGAGGTGGAGAGAGACAACAGGAGGAAATATTTATGAAATATTGCATGGCAGGCCATAGCAAGTGAAGTCTAGGGCAAGAAAAATGCTGAGATGAGAAAGTAGCTTACCTTCCCAATGTATCGAACGGCTTGGGAATTCCACTTTGCCGAAACTCTACACATTCCTGACGTTGTCCACACGCACCTGCCCACCTCTTCCTGCCTGGAGACTGAGCCTGTGCTCCGTGAAAAAACGGGCATCTTACCAACTTTACCAGACACCCAGCCCAAAGCCCAGCCCGCAGCACAGATGCCCAGCCGGAACCCTATGATGGGCCCCTGACGCCCCCCCTATCCCTAGCCAGGCCCCCAAACGCCCAGCCCTAACTCTTTCCCGGGCCCCAGATGCACAGCCCGAACTCTAGCCCTGAGCCCTGACACCCAGCCTGAACCCTAGCCCGGAGCTCTGATGCCCAGCCCTGAGCCTAGCCCAGAGCCAAGTCATCGAGCCCTAAATCTATCCTGAAGCACAGACGCCCAGCCCTAACCTTACCCCGGGTTCCAGATGCCCAGCCATAACCCTACCCTGGAACCGAGACACCCAGCCCTAACCCAAGCCTGGGCCCAAGACACCCGGCCATAACCCTAGACAGGAGCCCAGATGCCCAGTCTGAACCCTAGCACAGGCCTCACACGCCCTGCCGCAACCCTAGCACGGGCCTCACTCCCCCAATCCTAACCCTAGCTCGGGCCCCAGTCAACCAGCCCTAACCCTGTTCCGAACCCCAGACGCCCAGCCCAAAACCTCGCCCGACCACAGAGGCCGAGCCCTAAGCCTTGCCCGGAGCCCAGAGGCCCAGCCCTAACCCTAGCCCAGAGCCTAGACACCCAGCCCTGATCCCAGCCTGGAGCCCAGACACCAAGTTTGAACCATATCCAAAAGCCCAGACGCCCAGCACTAACTCTAAACTGAAGTGCAGAGGCCCAGCCCGAACCCTAGTCCGGTGCCCAGACACCCAGCCCGAACCCTAGCCCGGTGCCCAGACACCCAGTCCGAACCCTAGCCCAGAGCCCAGAGGCCCAGCCCTTACCCTAGCCCGTAGCCTAGACTTCTAAGAACCACTGGCTTCTAAATGGTCTAAATTCTGTGTTTTGTGCTAATTAGCTTTAGATGTGCCAATTTCTCATTAGCACTATACTTGTCCATCTTGGAAGCTATGCGCCTGCTGAGTTGTTTTGTTTGGGGTTTTTTGGTTGGTTGATTGGTTGGGGTTTTTGGGGTGTTATATTTTTGGGGGGTTTCGTGAATGTGTGTTTGGCGTTTTTTATTTGGTTTATTTGTTTGGTTTTGGATTTTTGTGGTTTTGGGTTTTTTATGTTTTTTCTGGTTCTTTTGACTTCTTTTTTGGCTTTTTGTTTCTTTTTTGATTCCTTTTCTGTTTCTGGTTTATTTCAGGGTTTCTTTAGGGCTTCTTTTTTGTTTTTTGTTTCCCTTAGGGTTTCCTTTAGGGTTTCCCTTAGAGCTTCCTTTAGGGTTCCTTTATGGGATTTGTTTTAGGGTCTCTTTTAAGGTCTCATTTTGGCTTCTATTCAGGTTTCTTTTGGGGTCTCTTTTGGGAATTCTTTTGGGGACTCTTTTGGTTTTCTTTTGGCTTCTTCTTGGCTTCTTTTTGGTTTTTATTTAGGTTTCTTTTAGGGTTTCTTTTGGGTTTCTTTTAAGGTCTCTTTTAGAGTCTCTTTTTGGTGTCTTTTTAGGGTCTCCTTAAGGTCTATTTTAGGGTCCCTTTTGGCTTCCTTTTGGTTTTCATTTTGGTTTGCCTTGGTAGGCCCATTCCAGCCCTGGTGTTTGCAGAGCTCGAGGCCCTTTAGATCTCCTAATCCTAACCCTAGGCGTAACCCTAAACCTACCCCTAGTTAATTACCCAAGCCCAGTACCTGGCGTTTCCCTATCAGAAAGATGGAGGAGCAGCAATGTTGGGGCACTGCTGCGATGGCCTTGGCAGGCCCCCTCCAGCCCCAGTGTTCCCGGAGCTCTAGGCTCTTTGGATCTCTCAACCCTAACTCTAGGCCAAATGGCAACTGGTGGCCAGGGCCGAGGTGCCCAGCCCTGTGGGGGCTCCAGATCAGAAAGGTGTGGGAGCAGCAAGGTAGGGGCCTTGGCATGTTTGCCTTGGCAGGCCCTTTCCACCCCAGGTGTTCCCAGAGCTCAAGGCCCCTTAGCTAACCCTAGGCATAACCCTAAGCCTACCCCTAGTTAAATATCCGAGCCCAGTACCTGGGTTTTCCCTATCAGAAAGATGGAGGAGCAGCAACGTTGGGGCACAGCTGTGATGGCCTTGGCAGGCCCTTTCCAGGCCCGGTGTCCCTGGAGCTCCAGGCTAGGTTTGGTTAAGCTAGCGCCATTCTAAGCTAGGCTACCACCAGGCTGAGCCAGGCTGCACAGGGCTAGGCTAAGGTAGGCTAGGCTAGGCTAAGCTGGGTTAAGAACAGGCTAGCCTAGGCAAGGCTAGGTTAGGCTAGCACCAGACTACTCTAGCACCAAGCTAGACTAGCACCAGGCTACGCTAGGCTAGGCTAGGCAAGACTAGCACAAGGCTAGGCTAGAACCGTGCTACGCAAGGCTAGCCTAGGCGAGCAACAGGCGAAGCTATAACCAGGCGACGCTAGCACCAGGCTAGGCAAGGATAGGCCAGGCTATCACCAGGCTAGGCTCATCTAGGCTAGGCTAGGTTAGTCTAGGCTAGGCTACCACCAGGCTAGGCTAGGCTAGGTTAGTCTAGGCTAGGACAGCACCAGGCTAGGCTAGCCTAGTACCACACTGGCCTAGGCTAGGCTAGCACCAGGATAGGCTAGGCTAGGCTAGGATTGGCTAGCACCAGGATAGACTAGGCTAGGCTAGCCCAGGCTAGCATCAGGCTAGGGTAGGCCATGCTAGCACCAGGCTAGGCTAGGCTAAGCTAGGCTAGGCTGCCACCAGGCTAGGCAGGGCTATGCTAGGCTAGGCTAGGTTAGCGCAAGGCGAGGCTAGGCTAGGGTAGGTTAGAGCAGCATAGCACCAGTATAGGCTAGGCTGAGCCTGCTGAGGTGTGGCTGGATAGGTTTGAGGGTGAGCCTCCTTAGGGATAGCAGCTGAGGTGTTCTGCTCTGCCTGGTGAGGGGTGGGTGGTAAGGGGTGTGGCTGAGCCTGGTTAGGGCTGGCTCCTCAGGTGTGTGAGTGAACATGGTGAGGGGTGGCTGGTGAGGGGTGTGGCTGAGCCTGGTGAGTGCTGGCTGCTGAGGTGTGTGGCTGAGCCTAGTGCAGGGTGGCTGGTGAGGGGCCGCCTGGGGGAGTCTTGTTAGGCCTGGCTGAAATGGCAGCTGGTGGCAGGGGCCGAGGTGCCCAGCCCTGTGGGGGCTCCAGATCAGAAAGGTGTGGGAGCAGCAAGGCTGGCGCCTTGTTGCGTTTGCCTTGGCAGGCCCTTTCCAGCCCTGATGTTCCCGGAGCTCAAGGCCCTTTAGATCTCCTAATCCTAACCCTAGGCGTAACCCTAAACCTACCCCTAGTTAATTACCCAAGCCATTACCTGGGTTTTCCCTATCATAAAGATGGAGGAGCAGCAATGTTGGGATGCTGCCGCGATGGCCTTGGCAGGCCCTTTCTAGCTCCAGTGTCCCTGGAGCTCTAGGCTCTTTGGATCTCTCAACCCGAACTCTAAGCCAAATGGCAGCTGGTGGCTGGGGCCGAGGTGCCCAGCCCTGTGGGAGCTCCAGATCAGAAAGGTGTGGGAGCAGCAAGGCTGGGGCCTTGTCGCGTTTGCCTTGGCAGGCCCTTTCCACCCCAGGTGTTCCCGGAGCTCTAGGGCTTTTAGATCTCCTAATCCTAACCCTAGGCGTAACCCTAAACCTACCCCTAGTTAATTACCTGAGCGTGGTACCTGGGTTTTCCCTATCAGAAAGATGGAGGAGCAGCAACGTTGGGGCGCTGCCGCGATGGCCTTGGCAGGCCCATTCCAGCCCCAGTGTCCCTGGAGTTCCAGGTTAGGTTTGGCTAGGCTTGTGCCAATCTAATCTATGCTAGAACCAGGCTATGCGAGCACCAGTCTAGGCTAGGTTAGGCTAGGTTAGGCTAGCACCAGTGTAGGCTAGGGTAGGCTAGGCTAGGCTAGGCTAGACTAGGATTCGCTAGGCTACCACCAGGCTAAGCTAGGCTAGCATCAGTCTAGACTCGGCAAGGCGAGGCTAGCCTCGGCTGGCACCAGTCCAGGAGAGGCTAGGCTAGGCTATGCTAGCACCAGGCTAGACAAGGCTAGGGTGAGTTAGGGGCGGCTGGTGAGGGTCCTGGGGGAGCCTGGTTAGGGCTGCCCGCTGAGGTGTGTGGCAAAGCCTGCTGTGATGTGGCTGATGAAGGGCGTGGCTGAGGCTGCTAAGGGGTGGCTGGTGAGGGGTGAGTCTGAGCCTCGTTAGAGCTGGCTCCTGTGGTGTGTGAGTGAACATGGTGAGGGGTGGCTGGTGAGGGGTGTGGCTGAGCCTGGTGAGTGCTGGCTGCTGAGGTGTGTGGCTGAGCCTAGTGCAGGGTGGCTGGTGAGGGGCCGCCTGGGGGAGTCTTGTTAGGCCTGGCTGAAATGGCAGCTGGTGGCAGGGGCCGAGGTGCCCAGCCCTGTGGGGGCTCCAGATCAGAACGGTGTGGGAGCAGCAAGGCTGGGGCCTTGTCACGTTTGCCTTGGCAGGCCCTTTCCAGCTCCAGTGTTCGCGGAGCTCAAGGCCCTTTAGCTAACTCTAGGCGTAACCCTAAGCCTATCCCTAGTTAATTACCCAAGCCCAGTACCTGGGTTTTCCCTATCAGAAAGATGGAGGAGCAGCAATGTTGGGGCACAGCCGTGATGGCCTTGGCAGGCGCATTTCAACCCCAGTGTGCCTGGAGTTCCAGGCTAAGTTTGCGAGGCTTGTGCCATTCTTAGCTAGGCTAGCAGCAGGTTAGGCTAGGCTAGGCTAGACTAGGCTAGGCTAGACTAGGATAGGCTAGGCTAGCAGCAGGCTAAGCTAGGCTAGCACCAGGTTAGGCAAGGTTAGGCTACCACCAGGCTCAGCTAGGCTAGCACCGGGCAAGGCTAAGGTAAGCAAGGCTAGGCTAGGCTAGGCTAGGCTAGCACCAGGCTAAGCTAGGCTACGCTAGGCTAGGAGAGCACCAGGCTAAGCTATGCCTGCACCAGGCTAGTCTAAACTAGGTTAGGCTAGGCTAGGCTAGGCTAGGACCACACTAAACTAAGCTAAGCTAGGCTAGGCTAGGCTAGGCTAGCACCAGGCTATGCTAGGCTAGCACCAGGCTAGGCTGGGCTAGGTTGGGCTAGGCTAGGCTAGGCTAGGCTACCACCAAGCATAGCTAGGCTAGCACTGGGCTAGGCTAAGGTATGCTGGGCTAGACAAAGCTGGTTTAACAACAGGCTAGCCTAGGCAAGGCTGGCCTAGGCTAGCACCAGGCCATGCTAGCACCAGGCGACGCCAGGCTAGGCTAGCAGCAGGCTAGGCTAGGCTCAGCAAGGCAAGGCTAGGCTAGGCTAGCACCAGGCTAGGCTAGACGAGCACCAGGCTAGGCTATTCCAGGCTAGCACCAGGCTAGCCTAGTCTAGCAGCAGGTTAGGCTAGGCTAGGCTAAGCTAGGCTAGCACCAGGCTAGGAAAAGCTAGGCTAGCACCAGGCTAGGAAAAGCTAGGCTAGGCTGGAATATGCTAGACTGGGCTTGCACCAGCCTAGTCTAGTACCAGGCTTGGCTAGGCTCGGCTAGGCTACGCTTGGCTAGGCTAGCACCAGGTTAGGCTAGGTTAGGCTAGGCTAGCACCAGGCTAGGCTCATCTAGGCTAGGCTGGGAGAGCACCTGTCTAGCCTAGGCTACGCTAGGCTAGGATAGCCTAGGCTAAGCTAGGCTAGCAGCAGGATAGGATAAGCTAGGCTAGCACCAGGCTAGGTTAGCACCAGGCTAGGCTAGGCTAGGCTGGGCTTGGCTACGCTAGGCTAGACTAGGCTAGCACCAGGGTCGACTAGGGTAAGCTAACACCTGGCTAGGCTAGGCTAGGCTAGGCTAGGCTAGGCTAGGACCAGGTAGGTTAGGCTAGGCTAGGCTAGGCTAGCACCAGGTAAGACTAGGCTAGGCTAGGCCAGGCTAGGCTGCCACCAGGCTAGGCAGGGCTATGCTAGGCTAGGCTAGGTTAGCGCAAGGCGAGGCTAGGCTAGGGTAGGTTAGAGCAGCATAGCACCAGTATAGGCTAGGCTGAGCCTGCTGAGGTGTGGCTGGATAGGTTTGAGGGTGAGCCTCCTTAGGGATAGCAGCTGAGGTGTTCTGCTCTGCCTGGTGAGGGGTGGGTGGTAAGGGGTGTGGCTGAGCCTGGTTAGGGCTGGCTCCTCAGGTGTGTGAGTGAACATGGTGAGGGGTGGCTGGTGAGGGGTGTGGCTGAGCCTGGTGAGTGCTGGCTGCTGAGGTGTGTGGCTGAGCCTAGTGCAGGGTGGCTGGTGAGGGGCCGCCTGGGGGAGTCTTGTTAGGCCTGGCTGAAATGGCAGCTGGTGGCAGGGGCCGAGGTGCCCAGCCCTGTGGGGGCTCCAGATCAGAAAGTTGTGGGAGCAGCAAGGCTGGCGCCTTGTTGCGTTTGCCTTGGCAGGCCCTTTCCAGCCCCAGTGTTCCCGGAGCTCAAGGCCCTTTAGATCTCCTAATCCTAACCCTAGGCGTAACCCTAAACCTACCCCTAGTTAATTACCCAAGCCCAGTACCTGGGTTTTCCCTATCATAAAGATGGAGGAGCAGCAATGTTGGGACGCTGCCGCGATGGCCTTGGCAGGCCCTTTCCAGCTCCAGTGTCCCTGGAGCTCTAGGCTCTTTGGATCTCTCAACCCGAACTCTAAGCCAAATGGCAGCTGGTGGCCGGGGCCGAGGTGCCCAGCCCTGTGGGAGCTCCAGATCAGAAAGGTGTGGGAGCAGCAAGGCTGGGGCCTTGTCGCGTTTGCCTTGGCAGGCCCTTTCCACCCCAGGTGTTCCCGGAGCTCTAGGGCTTTTAGATCTCCTAATCCTAACCCTAGGCGTAACCCTAAACCTACCCCTAGTTAATTACCCGAGCGTGGTACCTGGGTTTTCCCTATCAGAAAGATGGAGGAGCAGCAATGTTGGGGCGCTGCCGCGATGGCCTTGGCAGGCCCATTCCAGCCCCAGTGTCCCTGGAGTTCCAGGTTAGGTTTGGCTAGGCTTGTGCCAATCTAATCTATGCTAGAACCAGGCTATGCGAGCACCAGTCTAGGCTAGGTTAGGCTAGGTTAGGCTAGCACCAGTGTAGGCTAGGGTAGGCTAGGCTAGGCTAGGCTAGACTAGGATTCGCTAGGCTACCACCAGGCTAAGCTAGGCTAGCATCAGTCTAGACTCGGCAAGGCGAGGCTAGCCTCGGCTGGCACCAGTCCAGGAGAGGCTAGGCTAGGCTATGCTAGCACCAGGCTAGACTAGGCTAGGGTGAGTTAGGGGCGGCTGGTGAGGGTCCTGGGGGAGCCTGGTTAGGGCTGCCCGCTGAGGTGTGTGGCAGAGCCTGCTGTGATGTGGCTGATGAAGGGCGTGGCTGAGGCTGCTAAGGGGTGGCTGGTGAGGGGTGAGTCTGAGCCTCGTTAGAGCTGGCTCCTGTGGTGTGTGAGTGAACATGGTGAGGGGTGGCTGGTGAGGGGTGTGGCTGAGCCTGGTGAGTGCTGGCTGCTGAGGTGTGTGGCTGAGCCTAGTGCAGGGTGGCTGGTGAGGGGCCGCCTGGGGGAGTCTTGTTAGGCCTGGCTGAAATGGCAGCTGGTGGCAGGGGCCGAGGTGCCCAGCCCTGTGGGGGCTCCAGATCAGAACGGTGTGGGAGCAGCAAGGCTGGGGCCTTGTCACGTTTGCCTTGGCAGGCCCTTTCCAGCTCCAGTGTTCGCGGAGCTCAAGGCCCTTTAGCTAACTCTAGGCGTAACCCTAAGCCTATCCCTAGTTAATTACCCAAGCCCAGTACCTGGGTTTTCCCTATCAGAAAGATGGAGGAGCAGCAATGTTGGGGCACAGCCGTGATGGCCTTGGCAGGCGCATTTCAACCCCAGTGTGCCTGGAGTTCCAGGCTAAGTTTGCGAGGCTTGTGCCATTCTTAGCTAGGCTAGCAGCAGGTTAGGCTAGGCTAGGCTAGACTAGGCTAGGCTAGACTAGGATAGGCTAGGCTAGCAGCAGGCTAAGCTAGGCTAGCACCAGGTTAGGCAAGGTTAGGCTACCACCAGGCTCAGCTAGGCTAGCACCGGGCAAGGCTAAGGTAAGCAAGGCTAGGCTAGGCTAGCGCCAGGCTAAGCTAGGCTAGGCTAGGCTAGGCGAGCACCAGGCTAAGCTATGCCTGCACCAGGCTAGTCTAAACTAGGTTAGGCTAGGCTAGGCTAGGCTAGGACCACACTAAACTAAGCTAAGCTAGGCTAGGCTAGGCTAGGCTAGCACCAGGCTATGCTAGGCTAGCACCAGGCTAGGCTGGGCTAGGTTGGGCTAGGCTAGGCTAGGCTAGGCTACCACCAAGCATAGCTAGGCTAGCACTGGGCTAGGCTAAGGTATGCTGGGCTAGGCAAAGCTGGTTTAACAACAGGCTAGCCTAGGCAAGGCTGGCCTAGGCTAGCACCAGGCCATGCTAGCACCAGGCTACGCCAGGCTAGGCTAGCAGCAGGCTAGGCTAGGCTCAGCAAGGCAAGGCTAGGCTAGGCTAGCACCAGGCTAGGCTAGACGAGCACCAGGCTAGGCTATTCCAGGCTAGCACCAGGCTAGCCTAGTCTAGCAGCAGGTTAGGCTAGGCTAGGCTAAGCTAGGCTAGCACCAGGCTAGGAAAAGCTAGGCTAGCACCAGGCTAGGAAAAGCTAGGCTAGGCTGGAATATGCTAGGCTGGGCTTGCACCAGCCTAGTCTAGTACCAGGCTTGGCTAGGCTCGGCTAGGCTACGCTTGGCTAGGCTAGCACCAGGTTAGGCTAGGCTAGGCTAGGCTAGCACCAGGCTAGGCTCATCTAGGCTAGGCTGGGAGAGCACCTGTCTAGCCTAGGCTACGCTAGGCTAGGATAGCCTAGGCTAAGCTAGGCTAGCAGCAGGATAGGATAAGCTAGGCTAGCACCAGGCTAGGTTAGCACCAGGCTAGGCTAGGCTAGGCTGGGCTTGGCTACGCTAGGCTAGACTAGGCTAGCACCAGGGTCGACTAGGGTAAGCTAACACCTGGCTAGGCTAGGCTAGGCTAGGCTAGGCTAGGCTAGGACCAGGTAGGTTAGGCTAGGCTAGGCTAGGCTAGCACCAGGTTAGACTGGGCTAGGCTATGCTATGCTGGGCTAGCACCAGGTTAGGCTAGGCTAGGCCAGGCTGCCACCAGGTTAGGCTAGGCTAGGCTAGGCTAGGCTTGGCTAGGCTAGGCTAGCATCAGGCTAGGCTACACTAGGTTAGGCTCAGCTAGGCTAGGATAGCATCAGGCTAGGCTACACTAGGTTTGGCTCGGCTAGGCTAGTGCTAGGCTAGTCTAGGCTAGGCTATGCTAGGCTAGGGCAGGCTAGCACCAGTCTAAGCTAGGCTGAGCGTGCTGAGGTGTGGCTGGATAGGTTTGAGGGTGAGCCTCCTTAGGGATAGCAGCTGACGTGTTCTGCTCTGCCTGGTGAGGGGTGGGTGGTAAGGGGTGTGGCTGAGCCTGGTTAGGGCTGGCGGCTGAAGTGTGTGGCTGAGCCTAGTGAGGGGTGGCTGGTGAGGGTCCTGGGGGAGCCTGGTTAGGGCTGCCCGCTGAGGTGTGTGGCAGAGCCTGCTGTGATGTGGCTGATGAAGGGCGTGGCTGAGGCTGCTAAGGGGTGGCTGGTGAGGGGTGAGTCTGAGCCTCGTTAGAGCTGGCTCCTGTGGTGTGTGAGTGAACATGGTGAGGGGTGGTTGGTGAGGGGTGTGGCTGAGCCTGGTGGGTGCTGGCTGCTGAGGTGTGTGACTGAGCCTAGTGCAGGGTGGCTGGTGAGGGGCCTGGGGGAGTCTCATTAGCGCTGGCTCAAATGGCAGCTGGTGGCAGGGGCTGAGGTGCCCAGCCCTGTGGGAGCTCCAGATCAGAAAGGTGTGGGAGCAGCAAGGCTGGGGCCTTGTCGCGTTTGCCTTGGCAGGCCCTTTCCACCCCAGGTGTTCCCGGAGCTCTAGGGCTTTTAGATCTCCTAATCCTAACCCTAGGCGTAACCCTAAACCTACCCCTAGTTAATTACCTGAGCGTGGTACCTGGGTTTTCCCTATCAGAAAGATGGAGGAGCAGCAATGTTGGGGCGCTGCCGCAATGGCCTTGGCAGGCCCATTCCAGCCCCAGTGTCCCTGGAATTCCAGGTTAGGTTTGGCTAGGCTTGTGCCAATCTAATCTATGCTAGAACCAGGCTATGCGAGCACCAGTCTAGGCTAGGTTAGGCTAGGTTAGGCTAGCACCAGTGTAGGCTAGGGTAGGCTAGGCTAGGCTAGGCTAGACTAGGATTCGCTAGGCTACCACCAGGCTAAGCTAGGCTAGCATCAGTCTAGACTCGGCAAGGCGAGGCTAGCCTCGGCTGGCACCAGTCCAGGAGAGGCTAGGCTAGGCTATGCTAGCACCAGGCTAGACTAGGCTAGGGTGAGTTAGGGGCGGCTGGTGAGGGTCCTGGGGGAGCCTGGTTAGGGCTGCCCGCTGAGGTGTGTGGCAGAGCCTGCTGTGATGTGGCTGATGAAGGGCGTGGCTGAGGCTGCTAAGGGGTTGCTGGTGAGAGGTGAGTCTGAGCCTCGTTAGAGCTGGCTCCTGTGGTGTGTGAGTGAACATGGTGAGAGGTGGCTGGTGAGGGGTGTGGCTGAGCCTGGTGAGTGCTGGCTGCTGAGGTGTGTGGCTGAGCCTAGTGCAGGGTGGCTGGTGAGGGGCTGCCTGGGGAGTCTCGTTAGGCCTGGCTCAAATGGCAGCTGGTGGCAGGGGCCAAGGTGCCGAGCCCCGTGGGGGCTCCAGATCAGAAAGTTGTGGGAGCAGTAAGGTTGTGGCCTTGTTGCGTTTGCCTTGGCAGGCCCTTTCCAGCCCCAGTGTTCGCGGAGCTCGAGGCCCTTTAGATCTCCTAATCCTAATCCTAGGTACAACCGTAGCCTTACCCCTAGTTAATTACCCAAGCCCAGTACCTGGGTTTTCCCTATCAGAAAGACGGAGGAGAAGCAATTTTGGGGCCCTGCTACGTGGCGCTGTGTGGTCGAGCCTGCTGAGGTGTGGCTGGAGAAGGGCATGGCTGACCCACATTAGGGTTCGTTACTGTGGTGTGTGGCTGAACATGGTGAGGGCTGTCAGGTGAGGGGCGTCGTTGAGCCACTTAGGGCTGGCTGCTCAGGTGTGTGGCTGGACGTGGTGAGGGGTGTCTGGTGAGGGGCATCGCAGAGCCTGTTGTGGGGTTGCTGGATAGGTGTGAAGCTATGGCTCGTTAGGGCTTGCTGCTGAGGTGTGTGTCTGTGCCTTTTGGGGGGTGGATGGTGAGGGGCCTGGGTGAGCCTGCTGATGGGTGGCTGGAGAGGGATGAGGTTGAGCCTCGTTAGGGCTGGCAGGTGAGTTGTGTGGCTGAGCCTGGTGAGGGCTGGCTGGTACAGGGCGTGGCTGAGCCTCGTTAGGGCTGGCTGCTGATGTGTGTGTCTGAGCCTGGAGTGGGGTGGCAGGTGAGGGGCGTGGCTGACTCTCATAAGGGCTCCCTTCTGAGTTGTGTGGCAGAGCCTGGTAAGGAGTGGCTTGTGAGTGGCGGGGCTGAGGAACTGCACGAGTTCTGGATGACTGAAGCTGGGGCAAAGTGCTTCTCTCTCTCTCGCACCCTCTCTCTCTGCACATTTTGCCCCGAGTGCCAGTGCTGCCAGACTTTCGTGGCAGCGGGAAACATCCTTTGCAGATGAGCCTGCATGCTGCTATGCGTGCTGGTGCAGTTCAGATGTGAAATGCAGCGAGCACAGCAGCAGGGCACCGTGCCGGCCACTCGCTTCGCCTTGTGGCCGCCCAAGACGCACCTTCGCTGGCTAGGCGCCCTTCGCTCGCAATCTGCGAGAGAGAAGCGGGCGGCCCTCTGCGGTCCGGCAAAGATGCGAACAGAAGAGGCTATGTGGAGAAAACATTCTTCACGCACGTTACCGTCTCTGGGAACACCAACTGCATGAGTTCTGGAAGACTGAAGCTGGGGCAAAGTGCTTCTCTCTCCCTCTCGCTCCCTCTCTCTCTGCACATTTTGCCCCGAGTGCCAGTGCTGCCAGACCTTCGTGGCAGCGGGAAACATCCTTTGGAGATGAGAATGAAAATTATGTCAGACTCTTGTAATAAGCAAATGAAACTACATGCTTCTTAATCCACCTATCCTTAATTTTCACAAATGCTCACTGACAAGCACAATCTTCCCTGGACCAAAAATCTCAGGGGCAGAGATTCCCCTGTTCCCATCTACAGAAAGGACCTACTGGGACAATAGCAGATGGATGCAATGAAAGCAATTAGAGAAGTGCAAGGCAGCGCAACGATTATGGAGGTGCAAGGCAGATAATGCACAAAAGGCTTTGCAAGTCAGCAATTAAAATTTGAAATCTAAGAATTCAAGTGCTGCATACTTGTTACCGGCAAGATCCCTTCCACAGGGAGATGCGGTCTGAGCAAAACAGAGATCATGCCAGGACAGCAGCCATTTCACTTTTCTTTACCTAGCTGAACTCCACTGGGGGTTTGTAGGTCCAAGACACTAAACAGTGCCACAGGTTGATTAAAAAAGGTCCTCTTTACATCCAAGAGAGGACATCTAGAATTAATTTAAATTCTAAAAATCTTGTCCTAGCATACCTGAAGCATGACTTGTAGGGAGTATTTTAATTAAAATAGATGCAGGCACACCCATAAAAGGAACACGCACCACAGCAATTCACAGAACAGCTGTCAGGCTACAGCAGGCTGGTCTGGATCAGCACTTAGAAATAACCAAGGGCAAGTTTGGAAATTCCCAAATGGCACTCCAGTGAACCAGTGTTTCCTGATTCATGAGGAGGCCTGAAGAGCTGCTGGCTGTACTAGCTTTCAGTTCCCAGACAGAACAGCAGAATTGTCAGCTGTCATCAAATATCCCACACTCTTAAAGTGCACCATGCAACTTCTGTCATCACCTCCCCATCACAGCTGACTTCACCACATTCTCTTCTAGCCTTCCAGCCCATTACTCCTTCTTCCAGCCTCTCATATGTTGTGTCCAACTTCCTTAGCAGACAGCTCCAAACCCTTTAAGTGAATAAAGGTGAAAAACAATGGTAGTTATTCTCACACAAACTAGTAGGATGCAATGACAGCATAATTATTACCTATAAAATTATGACTGCAGAAGGAAAAATTGAGTAACTGACATTTTTTCTCTTACAGGCACATTGAAACAATTTCCATTTGCAAGTATTAGAGTACTTGTGAAATCACACATACACAAAATCATCAAAAAGAATGAAAAATACATATATGGAGATAGGACAGTAATTGAGATGACTGTGAAAGAGGCATCATCTTGCAATATACTCTGGGAGCAGGTGAAATTTCAATTTTCCAGGTCTTGTGCAAAAAAAGGCTTATGTTGCAGATACAAAACACTACAACTTTTTTAAGTGATTTTTTTCCCAAAATATTTAGAACAGTTACAACTCACAATACTGTATCTGATCACTGCATCCAGTGTATTTCATGTCACACAAAACCTGTAAAGTTTTTAATGAATGAGAAAAAAATGAAGTAAAACAAACCCGAAAAACCCAGAAGCATTAAGACAGGTATTTTGGAAAAGCCTGGCTAAAACCCAGAAACTTTTGTTTCCTCTCGGGACTTGCTTCTAGTGCCAGCCACCAAGACAAAACCAAGTTGAACAATACTGCTGTCAAACTGCAGTCAATTTCTATCTATATCTGGGAAAAAAACCCGACTAATGGCAAGCTCCATTTCCTAAGTGAAAAACAGCTGTCCCTTTGATAATGAGATAGAGTGCCCTATTTATTCTGAATATGCTGGCTCTTAGCATTCTTGATCATACTTTTTGCTCTGGCAAGACAGCTATTTTCTAGCACTCACTTCTGAGAAATAAGGATCAGGAGAACCTTAAAATTTCTTCAACTGAATTAAGCCCTGCTAGGCTAATCAATAAGAAGACAGATTTGAGGAAAAATATGGCTTGAAAACAGCATATTTATATTTTATTTTATAAAAGTTAGTATTTCAACAGGAATAGTTACTATCCAGCAGACTCGTGGAAATCTGACATGTGCCTTGGTCATTGTGGCAATTCTATTCAAGTCTTATGTTTTCTGCAGAGAACAGCAAACATGCTACAGAACTCCTCTACAGGAGCATATGGTTATTTCTTTGCGTAAGTGATTTTCATGGCGTGAGATGGAGTGATCTTGAATCCTTGGAGAGCATCTCGAGCAGCCCCTGCTTGATTCTCATTTTCAAACTCCACGAATGCGATGTCATGGCGCCCTGGTACTAAGCGTACTTCTTTGAATCCAGGAAACCTTTAAAAGAAGGTGAGAGTCAAATAATACTTCTTAGCTCGATACTACATCTCTCTTCAGTAGCTTCTTATCAGAAGCATCTACTACTGCAATAGTTATTACTAATGGAAGATGTAAATTGATGGGTTTTACATGTTCTGACCTTAGAGCTATGCCTCAATTAAGGATCATTATGTGGAAGCAATTTAATCAGTCCTGTACACATACAGGAGGAATTTAACTAGTTTTAAAACTGCTCCTGCTGTCCTAAAAACTTTAGTATTACAGTCACCAGCTTAAATCCAGTGCAGATAGATAGCAGATAAATTACACAATCAAAACCAGCTACGAAAATGATTGGATTTGCCTTCTGAACCAAGTCGTCAGAACCGACATCTGTAACCTTGGCAGTAAGACAAACTGAAATACCTTCAGAAGAAACTCTTATTTCTGAAAAGTCAGCTTTCCAACTGAGAAAACACACACAGGTTACAGAAGAATTCAAAGGAGAAGTAAATTTCTATTCAAAACTTACTGATTAAATAACATGGACAGCATCATCTCATTTGTTTCCTCAGGCAAATTATTAAGGAAAAGGATATAGTTTGGTGGGTTATCAGGCACCTGCAACAGAAGATCAAAGCTCAGAAGACTATACATAGTTGCATACAGGTTCTCTGCATCTGTCTGTATGATTATTTGAACCAAGACTCACATTTCCTTATTCTGCTCATTACATTCTATCTGGGCTTCAGCTCACCTTTATCGATATGCACATAGAGCCCCTTGTTTCTTTTACATGGATATATTAATTTGGAGAGGTTCTTACTTCCACAATAACTACAATAGCATACTGTCTTAGATGTCACATTTAAACTCAACTAGTCAAGAGCTGACACTAACAGTACTCTCTGCACCCAAGGTGCCCAAGTGGCTGCAGTGCTGTCCAAGACATCTGTATGGCAGTGGGAGAACATATGAAAGGCTCATATCTTTCCAGAAAGCAGTGGGAAGCCAAGCCCTGTTCATCTGCAGTACTACCAAAATACTGAATATCTCTGAGCAATCAAAACCCAGAAAACCCACATGGTTTTACTACAGAGCTCAATTTAAATTTCATAATTAGAAACCCCTTTCAATTTAGAGCTTTACTCTTTTAACAGATTTGCCTGCTAATATGGATTCATAGCCATGTACCACAGACAAAGCTGAGTGGTCATTTGCTGATACTGGAATCTCCAAATCATCAAGTACATTATAAAAATAAAAATAAACTGGACACCACAACTTCAAATATCCTAAAACCAGTGCCAAATAAGTTAAAGCTTTAGCAGAACAATCTCCTTCAACTGATCAAAACATTCCAGGTAATGCCATTAGAAAATAAACTTCTGAAGTTCAAAGAAATACTCAAGCACTCAGTGCTGTGCTTTGATGCAAACTGACATACACATATTGTGCCTGAAAATCCAGAGTGGGAGCAAGACCTTTTCCCCTGTTGATTATGTATGCAATGACAGTCCTCAAAAATATGCAGGGCAGGGCGGGCAAAAATATTCTTCTATGGTACTTGCTCTCCTGCAAATCCTAGCTCTTTACCACTTTCACTTCTAACATGAATCATTTAGAAGGTTACTAAGCAGACAACATGAAGTACAGGGAGTTGTTCCTACATCTCAACACGATCCTTTGGAAAATAAGATGCTTGTGAGGAAAAAAAAAGTGAGCAGAGAACCCCCAAACTCCTGAAATAAAGCTTTTAGGCAGATATTTTGGTATCCTGTGTTGTCTTCCTTCTCCTTATCTGCTACTAGAATTAAGTAAGTTAAAGGGAATTTATTACCAATGACAAAAAACAAGAATCCTTCAACTGATACTAAGCACAGTCCAAATTTAAGAATCCAGTATGATTTGGTAATAGTGCTGTTTCCCATACATTAATGAGAAACAGCAGATTCTCATTTCCTGTCAACGAGATATAGTAAAAGAAGGATTCCTTTGTTTACTGTGATGTAGCTCTTAGACAAATGTCTCATAGGACAAAAACAAAGCTGTAAAATATAGTCTCAAGTTCCCATGTGTAACAAACTATTATTCATAGAGAATAATTATAAACATTAGTGCTTTTAGTTACAAAAATAAAAAAGCATTACCTGATTCTGTGCTGTAGTTCCTGGGGCATTGGCTGAATTTTGTGTTGCTCCCTAGCAAATAAGCATAAAATAATTTTACAAAGTTGCTCCACTAGAAATAGATAAGCACACATCACCATGTTTCTCTACAACTCAAGACATACATTAAGGGGTTTTCTGAGCTACAATCCAAGGAACTTTTTCTGCCTATGTTCCCCAAAGGGAACAAAACATGTGAATTTTGCTTAGCTCCAAAACCAGGCAATCAAAAGAAGAAACATCAGTAACTATCTGATCAATCTAATGGCTGAGTCAAGTATTTCTCCATATTACAAGATTTGATTTAACAGACAGGGAGGAAGTAGTTCTGAAAATGAAGGCCTAGACAAGTATCCTGGTTTTGCCTGGGTAGAATTGATTTTCTTCTTAGCACAGTGTTTTGAATTTAGTATAACACTGATAACAAACTGTTTTGGTTGTTGATAAGTAGTGCTTGTTTAAATCAAGGACTTGCCAGTTTCCCATGCTCTGCTAGTAAGCAGGTGCACAAAAAGCCAGGAAGGAGCCAGGAGAGCTAACCAGAACTGGCCAAAGTTCCATAGCACAGAACATCATGTCCAATATATAAACTGAGGGGAGCTCATCAGGTGCCTTGATGTTTTCTGCTATACTTCAGCACAAAAACTACTAAATGTTGTTAGTTTAGGCAGGCCAACCATTAGTGGAGATATATTCCAAACCTGATGAACTGTTAGATGAACTCCTGTTCATCTAACATTGAACATCTAACAGAAATTAATTATCTTGCTCCCATTTATCATTCTTCTGTCCTTACTGGGCAAACATGGCATTAAAACACTGAAAAGTTGGTTGAGCACTCAAAGCCAGTACTAAAGATAAGCATACACTCCTTTTTTTCCTTTTCTTAAAAGAGGCCAGTTTCTACTTTGGTTTGTGGTATCTTTGCCCTACATCTTTACCTTCATCTGCTAATAGGAAAGGAGGGGAAAAAAAGGAACAGTAAGGACTACATAACCAGCCCCTTCTCCTTCAACTTCTAGCAAATGTTCAAGAGCTCTAGATAATCAACAGACCCCAATTTAGGGAATTGAAAAGTAACAAAAGACAACACTAGTCCTTAAGAAAATAAATGTTTAGAATAGCTTTTGTGTTTGTTTTTGGGTTTTGTTTTTTTTTTCTTTTCTAAAGAGAGAAGCAGCTTACCTGGATAACCTTTTTATTTGGTGCATTAGCTGACTGCTCCAGAGTTTTGGCTTTCTTCTTTTCTTTCCTTTTTTCCTTATCAGCAAAAGTCCCACGCATTTTAGAGATGATATCGGAGTCTGTTTTTGCATACTGAATACGCTTTTTAAAAGAAAAAAGAGAGTATATTCTGCAGCTAAGAATACTGAACATTTCGCACCGCTTTCATTAACTGTACATTTACACTTTTTTCCCAGGAACTTTCTATATTAAAAGCGTTATAAACTGTAGGTACACTTATAGAGTAACGAATTCTCAGAGTTAATTCTGAACACAATTACAGAAGTCTATAAAAAACCCTAATATGGAAATTACTAATTTTAGTTCACTGATATCAAGAACTCCATTCATCTAACGCTATCTGTTTAACATCTGTCAGGGTAACATGTACACAGACATACAAGGATATTTGAGAAAACTGGCACTCACTTCTACTAAAACTGTGAGTTTTCAATCCCATTTTAAGGGAAGTTAAAATTTGACAGTGATTTCTCAGATCTCTGCAGAAAAGTGAGTTCAGCAAAACTCAAAGTTCTTAAACAGAAAAGGCAAGTATCCACCTTAATCCCAACAGGCTTGCATAAATGGTACTGTTCTTTTGACAAAGCCCCCCTTCAGCCCCCCAAAGCTGAAGGTTAAGCAGAAGCAACTATACAGGTACAACTATATAGGTGCACAACATTATTATTTATGCACACAATCCTATTGTTTTTCCTATCAGAGGCTACCTCGACACAAAACTACACAGCAGCTGAAATTTTTTTTAAATGCTTTTGTTTAGTGCTAAAGTATACAGGCTACAGGCAATGTTCGAAGAGGGAAGTACACCTGAACGCTTATGAACCCTTAGTCTTTTTATTTCTTACTGAGTTTTACTGAGCACAAAACTCATTAAGGATAAATGGCAGGATTAAGCTTGCAAAATTCTGTGTTATGGATTTCATTAGAGAATCTGAAGGTATTAAGGCAAATAGCTTGTGGCTCAGCAGTACAACTGTCTGCTCTCTTCAGGGCTCAAAGCCATGGCCTGACAGCCAGTAGTAATGGGTAACAGCTGAAGTCGTGGGCTGTTTGCATGTACTGTTACACCTCACCAACAGTTTCAGAATTAAGAGATGCCTAACTATCCAAGCAGGTCAATTGTACTATTCTGCATGTTATAAAGTACATTACTAAATCATGTTCTATCAACCAGCATTAAATTTGTTTCACTGAAGTTACACTGAAATGCAGTTACTTGGTTTGGTGACCTACAGTCAAGCAGAACCAGCCATCAATTAAAAAGAAATAAATCACCGGTCACATCTGGAAAGTAAACTGTGGAGATCTTCACCCTCCTTGCTGTTAACTCAAAAACGAAGCATCATATTCTAGCTATTCATTATGAATCTAACAGTAGTTTATGTTACTCTACAAAGTAACAGAAAGCATCTAATTTCAGTATTATTACAGAATTAATTTAACTGGGTCAATAGAAGAAGTGATGAGTAAAATGAAAGTATTTAAGATCTTTAAAACTTTAATCCAGCATAGAAGAACAAAAAGCCCCCAGTTAGAAAACCTAAATGTTAAGTTCAAAGTGTGTGCGTATTTTAACAGCATCCCTCCAGCTTGCACAAATGCAGATACTCATCAGTATGTGATGTGACTGAGTAATCGTTCAGTCACAACTACACATGATAACTCATTCCCAAAGTGCAAGTACCAAAACACTGTATCACACCATCAGGCTACTTTTTTCTTTACAAAGGTAACAAAATAATTTACCATTGGTTTCCCATAAAATGGAAAGCCTTGTAGCTGTCGCAAAGCATTGGTAGACGATCCGAGTTCTTTAAATATAACAAATGCCTGTCCTCTCATCTTCATGGTCTTTAAGGCCACAATGTCAACCACATGACCAAACTGTGAGAATAATGCATACAGGGACCTTTTCAGCTCTGAGGACCAAAGGAGAAAACAGATTATAACAGGTTAAATGCAAATTTTCACTTCTACCGAGTCTGCTGTCCTTCAGGAACAATGTTTGTATGAGCTTTAGTTCACACAGTGACTACATGAGTTTGTCAAAACTGTTGCATGAGTACAAGTTTATTTGTCCAGGTTTTGTAAGCTGGTGTGCAATACTTGGTTTCACACCTCAAGGATCCAGGTAGTGAAGAAGTTGTAGTACTATCCATTCTACTATTCCAAGGGAGTAACAATTACATAAGGGTACATAAAACCATATTTTCATATACGTATATGTTGCAAAATTGTTACAAAACGTCTTGAGGCCCTGTGTGAGCAAGGCAAAGCTTAGGCGGAGAGGTATACGTGACTCAAGCTGAGGGTCACCATGACCTCAAGCTCTGTGGAAAACACCTTCAAATTGGGCCAAGAGTTACTTATAGTTAAAGGTATGAAGGAGAGTGTTAAAGTTGGGGCCCTGTTTAGGTGAGATATTTAAATGAAGTTTTTTGCATATAACCAATAACCTTATGACTCATAGGCATAATTAACTGTAACAGTATTTAAGCAGTAAACAACTGAATAAACTCAGAGCTTGCTTATAACTCATATTGAGTAGTACGTGTCTTGCTCCCCCCGCTCCTCGACAAATGGTGACCCCAATGTGATCTTTTGATAATTGGGTTAAAAAGCCGAGAAACAGCGGGAGAGAAAGTGGTGCCGGTTGGCAGCGACCGGAGGGCACGAGCAGCATTGCCGTAGCGATAGAAGCTTGACTCAGGCGCCTGGATCCAGGAGAGGATCCGCCGCTGGGGTAAAACCAGAGCTGCAAAAGGAGTGGTCGACCCAGAGTCGGAAACCGTGGTACAAAGAGATCCCGAAGCAGTCGACCCAGAGTCAGAAACTGTGGTACAAAGCAATCCAGGAGAAAACGACCAAGAGTTGGAGACCGTGGTACAGGGCAATCCAGGAGAAGTGGACAACTCGGAGCAGATTCACGGCTGACAGAAGAAAATGGATCGACAGGTAGCCCCAAAAAATTTATTACAGTGCTTTTTTTTAAAGTGGAGACTTGAGTCTAAGACTCTAGAAACTACTAGCCGGTCTAGTAGCTATAAGAAAAGTTAAGAGATCTTTTTTGTAGATCCTAATACAGTTTTTGAAGAAAGCGAGTAGTGCAAATTTAGAGATAAGTTGTTTGATGCAATGATAAATAATGATAAAACTGCAAAGAAGTTTAGTGAGTACTAGAGAGAAGTGATAAATACCTTAAAGCAGTATAAAGCTAAAAAGAAGATTGCAGCAGTAGCGACAGAAAAGCTAGCAAGCGCAGAGGGGGGAAGGACATTCTGAGAACACCGTGCCCCCCCACTCCACCGCCGTCACAGACAGAGAGAAGGAGCCATCCCGACAGCCGCAGCTGCGCCGAGAGAGCCAGAGCACAGCCCGAGCTGTGGGGGAGTCCCGTCGGCCCTGCCCTGCTGAGTAGCACCAGCAGCGTTTCAAAGTGGAATTCCAGAAGAAATTTTAAAAAAACCATCCCTATCCGGAGAAAGACAGAAAAAAAGGAGGAAAAAGTAGCCCCCCGCTCCTCGACACGTATATACACACACACTCTCAATCAAGTATGATGTATGACTGTATGATCAGAAAATCTAAACTAAAACAAACAGCCGTAAAGAGATATGATAAATAAGAACACAGCAAAACAGTAACTACCTAAAGGCTAATTACATTTGGAAGTTTTGGTTGTATCTGTTTAATCAATTTTCGCACTCGCATGAAGTACTTCTTCATATTCTGGATCTGAGTGATTTTCGTATGAGCCTATTGCACCTTACAGCTGAAATGGATTTACTTTAATTATGTACAATCATCTGAATACATGCCAAATTAAACCTTAGTCCTATCCAAATCAAGCCAAACAAATCATCTGTACTGTGTACTCATTCTGACACACAAACCTTACATTTAAACTATTTTAGCAATGTAGGAGTGCTGTCTTCTTCACTGCTGTTGAGACTTGGTAATACCAGTCCACTGTCACTTTCTCCACCTGCTCCTGACTAGACATAGTGTGGTATTTTTTTATTAAAAAAAGGTTTTCTATCAAAACACTTTCCCTAAACATTACTCTAAGACCTGTATTAAAATAGAAAGTAATTTGTAATCTTAACAGGTAATTTGAAACCCTACATTAGACCCATAGGAACCTTGTGAGATTTAAGAAGACCAACGGTAAGGTGCTATACCCAGGTCAGGGCAACCCCCAATATCAACCAATTCAGGCTGAAGAATAGACAGATGAAGAGCAGCACTGGGAAGAAGGACTTAGGGAAACTGGTGGACAAGGGGCTGGACATGAGCTGGACATGTGTACTCATAGCCCAGAAACCAACCATGTCCTGGGCTGCATCCAAAGCAGGGTGAGTAGCAGGTGAGGGATGGGATTTTGCCCCTCTGCTCTGCTCTGGTGAGACCCCACCTGCAGTGCTGCATCCAGACCTGGGGTGCCTACCACAGGAAGGACATGGAGCTCTTGGAGCAAGTCCAAAGGAGGCCACCAAGTTGATCAGATGGATGGAGCACCTCTTCTATGAGGAAAGGCTGAGAGATTTGGGATTGTTCAGCCTGGAAAAGAGAAGGCTTACGAGTAGCCTAAGTGTGGCCTTCCAAGTACCTGAAGGGAGCCTACAAGATGGAGAGGGACTATTTACAAGGGCTTGGAATGACAGGACAAGGGGGGGAATGGCTTCAAACTGAGAAGAGGGTTAGATTTGATTGGGAAAATATTCTTTACTGTCAGGGTGGTGAGATACTGGAACAGGCTCCTCAGACAGATTGTGGTCTTCCCATCCCCTAACACGTTGAAAACTGGGCTGTAGAGAGATCTGAGCAACCTGATCTAGTGGGAGGTGCATTTGTTTGCGTTAGCTACTGTTTCATTACAAGGAGGCGCTTGACGAGAGCTCGGCTCATGACTACCTTCTCCTGTTCGGCGCTTCAGGGCCCTCCGGGAGCTCCTAAGAGCCTCGGGAGTTCCTTTGTGAGACAAGTGCCGTGTGCGAGTGCATGACCAGGCCCCACGGGACAACCTCCCCTTTCCAGAGGCGAGCGGCAGCCCCCCCTACCTTCCTTCTTGATCTTGTCATTGATGTTGTTGATGTAGATGGTGTGGTTCGGCCTGATGTCCATCCTCGGTGGCACCTGCGAACTGCCTGTAGGGTAGAGCAGATGGGGGAGGCGTTAGCGGCGGCCGGGGCACTCCGATTCCCGTGGGGGAGTGCTGCCAACGACGGCGACACCCGGGCAGCGGCACCGCGGGCCTGGGGGGCGGCTTGTCGCTCTGTGTATCTGCCCGACCTCAGGCCGCACACTCGCCCCGCTCCTGCTCTCTCCGGGCGGGCGAGGGCCGCGACGGGCGGGAGGGACGGGAACACCAGAGAGGGAACCACGAGCCAGCCCCCCTTGCGCCCGCCTGGACCGTAGACCCCGGACCCCAGATGCCCTCACCTCCCTTCTCCTGTCCGTCCCGCGGCCTCGCCGGCACCGAGCCCGTCCCGCCCGCGGGGACGCAGCGCAAGCGGCAAAGCCGCTCCCAGAGCAGTCGATGCGCCGAGCGCCGATGGCACCGATGGGAAGCGGCGGGTGTGCGCGGCTGGAGAGCAGCGCTCGGGAAGGGTGAAAGGGATGGAACGGGATAACAGCGAGATAGGGAAAAAAAGGGATAAAAGTTTGTTGCCGGCTTTACGGAAATCACAGCAAGGCTTGAAACTGGCCAAAATGCCAGGGTTTAGCTTGCCCCAGGGTTTAGCTCGGTTCTGTCATAGTATAGCGATAAGCAAAGACAAATGTGATAATTTTTGAAACTTTTTTTGTAATTTTTTTTCTTTTTCTCTTTTCTTTTTGTCTCTTCACAGCACCTGGAACAGCAATTTGGGAAAGCATGGAAGGGACCTTAAAGGTCATCTAGTAAAACCACCTCGCCGTGGACATGGATACGTTCCACTATACCAGGTTGCTCCAAGCCCCATCCAACCTGGCTGATTTAGGGGTAGATAATGATTTATTAGGGGCTGCTCACTAAAAATAATGTATATAGCTTGTTTGACATTTTTTTGTGCTTGCCAAACAGAAAGAGAGGATGTAAAGAGGCTATTGAACCATTGTTAAGGAGACCAGGCATCCTCTTTTTGGACCCCCAAACCAGCTCAAGTCAACATCAGAAATCCTGTTTTTGGACCCCCAAACCAGCCCAAGCCAGCTGTAGAGTTTGGACTCAGGCCAGGGACCCAGGGAGTATGCGCAGGGAAGCAGGGTGAAGAGTTCAACGTGAGGAAGACTCCGTACTTCATCAGAAAAAGACTCTTTTACTTCATCCAAGACCCCTGCCCATGACCACCAGGCAGCACTGTGCAGGCGCAAGTGTATTTAAATGAACTTTGGACTCATTAATACAAAGCGTGAATAGATAATGAATATGTATAGGGCATTGTGTAGCTTCACACATATGTAACCTGTAACTCAGTATAAACCAAAGTACTGCAGATGTATTTTAGGAAGCTATTCCTTGTGCGTCCTAGTGCTGGAATAAACATACCTACTTTACAACTTTTTGTTGTAGCGTCCATCTATGCCTCATTGCCAGGGATGGGGCATCCACAGCTTCTCTGGGTAACCTGTGCAAGGGCCTCACCATCCTCACAGAACAGAATTTCTTCCCAATATCTGATTTCAACCTACCCTCATTCAGTTTGAATCCGTTCTCCCCGTCCTATCAGTCCACAACCTTGTAAACCATTATTCTCCAGATTCCTCCTCATTTATAAGGCCTTATTTATTAGACGTCTCCTTATAAATAAGGCCCCTTCTGAAAGGCCACATTAGGTCACACCAGAGCCTCCTCCTTTCCAGGCTAAACAATCCCAATTCCCTCAGCCTCTCCTCATAGCAGAGGACCTCCATCCTGCAAACGACCTTTGTGTCCCTTCTTTAGACTCTCCCACAAGTCCATGTCTTTCCTGTGCTGGGAATTCCAGAGGTGGATGCAGCACTGCAGGTGGGAGAATGCAGAAATTTCAAAATGTCTGTAAACATTCAGTAGTTAACATTTGGTTTTAGTTCTGATATTAGAAAAGCAATGTATTTTCTTGAAGGTAATTTCTTGAACATACTTTGAAAATCCCTGTGGTAGTGCTCCCTCAGAATAATTAAACAGAGCAGAGATTGAGGTTGCAGCCCTCAAATTTTTGGAATAATTTTGCAGGTTGCATATGAATAATTAGGCAGGCTTTTTTCAGACAGACTTTGAAGTTGCAAAGGTTTACATCTAAAATAGGAGTTCTTGCAGCGGAGATATAATCAATGAAGTAGTTTTTGCTTAAGCTATAAGCTATGTTTGGACAGGCCATCTCTTTGTAAAGAGGCAGGAATAGTAGGCAGAGTTCTTGGTTCAGTTATATTTCAGGGTAAAAAAACCCCATTACTCCAGAATCCAGAGTATGTAGGGAGTCTATAAAGAAAAACATGGATTAAAGGGAATAAAAACTAAAGGCCAAAGAAAAATAAGCTGTTGACTGAGGTGTTATTCACTGGTGAAAGAAAACAGTGTGTTCTGCAGTTGATTACAGCAGGGCATGGTGCAAGCAATGGTGTGCCAGTGGATGCCTTGTACAATGCATACATGTCACAAATTCAGAACATGACAGGCAGCTATTCTGGTCAAGTTTTACGGTTCTATTTATTTTTCTTTGTTTATTGTCTTTGAGGTAGTTGTTAAGATAAAGCACAGCTTTGAAATCCAAGCCTGAACAATACATTAAAATTCTTTTTCAGAAAGGCTGGCTGTGCTGTTTTATGCCTCCATCAGCACCAGCAGTACAGTTCATATAACTTTATAGTTTAGTATCAATGTTCAAAACTGCTTATTTGTTATTGAGTCAACACAGCTAAAGGAATTGGTTTCACAGAATCAAAAATCTTGACATTTCATAAATTATTTTTAAACAAAGTCCTTCAACTGCCCATGGAGAAGACACTCTAAAGTAAACAAATACAAACAGCCCCTCAACCTCACACAAAGCAAGGAAGAATTCATAGCTCCTGTATTTCATCCAGAACAGCATGCCACACTCATACTTGCTCAGAGTCACTTTAAGCACAGCTGATTTACTCTTGCAGAATTTGAATGCAATAAAGCAGAAAAAAATGCATCTTTCCTGCTCTTCAGATGGGATTTCACAGTCTGCCTGCCAGTTCAATAGAAGTGATATTCATTCCTCTGGTTGGCTTCCTCCTCACTTCCCTAAGGTTTATTTAAATTACTTCTATGTTCTTAATCCCCAAACAGAGGTATAGAGCTCTCATATTCACTAAAATGGTGATTTATGTAGTTTCTTTATAGGTCTCTGAATGCTTGAAGTACTGTAAAAATTATTTCAAATTTCTTAGAAAAAGTGTCTGCAGCACCTTAATAAGAAATTATGATTCTTCACCAATATAATGTGTGGGAACACACTTTCAGCTTGGAGAGGTACCTGCTTTATCAGAGGTTGCCAAGCAGCTCTGACGAAACAAAACAAAGGGCGCAGAGTTCTTAAAAATATCTTTGTAGCCACCACTTTCCCCCTCCTGTACTTTGCTTAAGGTCAAGAAAACTCAGCATTTCATTGTTACTGCTGCTGTTCGTTAAGAAACCTGTAATGAAAATCAAGGTGGTTTTTTTTTCCACTTCTTCCTTTTCTAAATTCAACAAAATCTCTGAGGTATAAAGAATAACCAAGAACTGTGTATGGTGGAAGCTTCACAGCTTTGTGCCCTCCTCATGGCCTTGACTGGGTCCACTCATAATGATGCTTTACAATTTTCACAGCTTTTATTTCCTGTAGAATAAGCAAAGTTACTCTAGTTTATCACTACAGGAATATTTTCATCTCAAACCCACGTGCTAGAAAAGAACACGAATGCGAATGTTTTGTGACATGGCTGGATTTGTCTGCAGTACTTTTGCTCTGGCCTTTGACTGCTCTGTTCTGCTGTGTCAGGGAGAAGGTGATACAAAATCACTAAACATTGGATCATGGGCAAAGATAATGAGCAAAATGACAGGAAATAAGGAAATTCCCTAGGAAGCACAAAGTGGTGCCATGACCACTTGCAAAGTCAATATACATGAAGCCTCATATTTAAGACAGAAAATGTTCTTTGATGGGTGAACAACTTTGTGATCTCTATTCAGTTGGTAGGAGTGAAAGGGTGTTATTGCTCCCTACAGATCTGATTTGCTGAGCAGTTGGAGCAGCTGCTGTTGACCAAAGCTGAGGAGTCCACAGGGATTTGCAGACCAAGAGAAATTTAGTATTGACAAAAGCTTGGCAAAGCTCTTTGCAAAGCATCACTTGAACCACCTGCATTAGCTGTAACCACTCAGAAAAAGAACCTGGCTGACCCCATTTGGGGGACAATAAAACACCCAGTAGGAGAGAGGGAGGCAAACAAAATCACTGTACAGAAGGGGGAAAATGTATTGCACTTCATTTAATAAGGCTGTTTCATAATCACTAATAAGATGTTTGAGTGTATTGCTGCTCAGTCTAAAAGAAAAGGACCTCCACACATTCATCTGACATTTATTACTGGTAGTTTATACTCTTGATTATTTAATACACTGCTTGACAGAATGTAATTTAGTCAAGAAAGGTTCACCAAAGAGGGGAAGAATACACTAGCACAACCAATTATTTATTATTGCTGTTTCAGAGGAAAACAATTCTATCATGGCTAATACAACTGTTGTTTGTTCTCTTGACCAAGTCACCTTTCTCCTTTACTGTGGAAAACAATAAGCACAGCCATTTATTTCTTTGGACCCACTTCTAGTTTATGGAAACAGAAAACTGTTGCATTGTTTAAAAGAAAAAAAATACCATTGTTAAGTGAACCAGAATTAAATTTTAGATACTTTTGTTTGTAGTTAATTAGTTATATTCAGCATATATATATGGCAAATAAGTATATTTCATTTTTGTGTTTTATCAAGCATGAAAAAAATAATGCACTTCTAGACTGTCCTTTATGATGGAGCTTGTTCCCTCTCAGACCATTTTTTTTTTTTCTGCTGACAATTTCAGGACCTTGCATCTCTTGCATTACGCTGCTGCCTCAGTCCTCTATGGCAAAATCTCATCTGAAATTTCAGGTTACAAGTATGTGGCTCCTCATATTTGTTATATTTATCATCATGGTGATTCCAAATTACTTTGGGTGTGCTAATATATTGGAAAAGATTAAATGTGGATAGTGCTCTTAATTTCATATAGGTGGCTCAAAATTACTTTAGGATGCTGGGGTTATCCTTTTATTAGTAATAATTGGTGGCAGTAACATCTGTCCACACTACAACTCTTTGCTTGGAAGAACAGCAGAGAGCTGGTTTGATTTATTGTTGTGCAAGAACACTTGCATTCCTTCCCTTTTTCTTTCAATTTGTGTTAGCTTTTGTGTAGTTTTACTGGAATCAGCATACTAATGCAGTGTAAGTGATGTGATTTACACTGTGCATTTGAATTCAATACTTTTGAATCCTCATGTATGTGATACATTGCAGTATAATGAAACCAAGACTTACCTGCTTAACTGTATGAAATTGCCTAGTTGTTTCCTTCCCTTTTTTGTAAAAAAATCTCACGAAGACCAGTCCTCCATTGTGAACATCTTGGAAGGATGTGCTGGGGGCCCCGATCCAAACCACAGGCATCTGGGGGTGCCACTGAGGTGGAGATGGGTGCTGGGAATGGTCCTGTATCTCTAAGCTCAACAGGAGGCTGGAGCTGATGTCTGCAACAGCCTTGGTAAACTTTGACATAGAGGTGGGTTGGCAGCTTAGCTTGCTTTAAGCAGTGTTGCAGGGCTGGAAGCCTGTGAAATGGGTGGGCATGGTAAACTCAAATAGCTTGTGCCATCACTGAGGATCTGAGGAACCCACTCTCTGGATGGAGAGGAAATACACTATGTCCTGGATGAAAGGGCAAACCTGCCCTTGAAAACACAGATTGATAGGAAGACAGAGACAGGTTTTCCCAGCAGGAGGATGGCAAGAGCAGAGATTTGGCGACACCAGTGTTACCTGAGGAGGGAAATCTACCCAGTAAGGGTTTCTGCATTGCTAACTGGCAGCTCACCATCAGTTTTATGAACAGTAAGATGCTATAAAAAAGCTTTTAGATTTCCAAATGCTTCTTTCTCAAGCCAGCTCAGCTTTGAAATTGCTAAGACCCATGCCAGCATTGAGCTATGAACCCATAAATAAGCTTATTTTATTACTAGTCTTATGGTTAATTATTGCTGCAGTTTGGGCAGACAACAAGAATAAGCCCCACTAACGACTTCTGCTTGGACTTCTGTTGAGTTTCTGCCAGTTCCCCAAACAGATACTAATAAAGCTCAAGAGCTATTTCGAATGTCTCATTCTTTCAAACATTTATTGATTGACGTTATTGAGTTCTCAGTCACAGTAGACACTGGGGAGCTGATGGTAAATCATTCCAACTCTGGTACTTTAGATGGCTGTAAATTTACCACATCTTGTAGACTTGATGTCTCAGTTTGAAAGACAGGTGTCTGCTAAGAAAGGTGGGAACCTCCCTTAGGATAGAGAATGTGACCCCCCTTCCCTCTGAATTATTATAACTTTGGAATCAAGGGCTTTCAGGCAAAAATATGGGAAAAGGAATAACAATTCTTTACTACTATCTATAGCGAGGCAAACAAGCAACAACAACAGTAGCAATAACAAACAAAACCAAAAACCCAGCGGCAGATGTCCCTGGGCTGCCAGGCACTGTCCCTTTGGTGCAGTCACAGTCACAGCCAGCAGGGGCGCTGTTGGCTCCCGGCAGGGCAGGTGTGATGACTCCAGCGAAGCTGCAGGGGGCGCTGTGGGGCAGGTCAGGTCTGTGTCACGTGGGGAATGGCAGATGGGCTGGGCAGGGATGGCATCAGGAGGACAGGCTGGGCAGGGATGGCGTGAGCAGGACTGGCTGGGCAGGGGTGGTGTGAGCAGGACGGGCTGGGCAGGGATGGTGTGAGCAGGACGGGCTGGGCAGGGATGGTGTGAGCAAGACAGGCTGGGCAGGGATGGCGTCAGCAGGACAGGCTGGGCAGGGATGGTGTGAGCAGGACAGGCTGGGCAGGGATGATGTGAGCAGGACAGGCTGGGCAGGGATGGTGTGAGCAGGACAGGCTGGGCAGGGATGGTGTGCAGATGGACAGGCTGGGCAGGGATGGTGTGAGCAGGACGGGCTGGGCAGGGATGGCGTGAGCAGGATGGGCTGGGCAGGGATGGTGTGCAGATGGACAGGCTGGGCAGGGATGGCGTCAGCAGGACAGGCTGGGCAGGGATGGCGTCAGCAGGACGGGCTGGGCAGGGATGGCGTCAGCAGGACGGGCTGGGCAGGGATGGCGTCAGCAGGACGGGCTGGGCAGGGATGGTGCACAGCAGGACAGGGCGTGACAGGGAGCTCAGAGCAAGGAGCTGGAGCGGCAGGACTGGCTCACCCGGGCTAGCCAGCAAAAGGCGGCAGAAACTCCGTAGTTGTGGCAGTGCGTTCTGGCAGGCGGGGTGCAGGGCGGCGGTAGCCAGGGCCCCTCCGCAGCAGTTGCAAGCGCAGCTGGGAAAATGCACACTTGAGGAGGGGAAAAGGGGGTTGGAAACCTGTGCTTTTTTCCCCAAACAAAAGCTCACCCCAGCAAGGAAAAAAGAAAGCAGTGCAGAGCTGGGTCCCCTCTCCGCAGTCGCCTTGGAAAGCAGCAGTTTCCACTGTTCCCTTTTCCATGTCTGGTGAGAAAAGTGAGAAGTTACCGATGGCCAGATACTCCTCTCACCACACCCCCAGCCACATCTTTTGTCTTCTTAAGTACCTGGTCGTTGGTTACCTAGCAACAGATTGGGGAAAAAATTCTTCCCCCCTCCCCGCCCCCCCAACTGTCAACAGTTGAGCTGGCTATAACTTCATTTAGTAGTCCTACAGCTTGGCTGGATATGGTAAAGGCTGCGGGTGTTGTGCTGCCTTATGTTGGAGCTGTGCTAGGAGTCAGAGGGCGTTTCAGGGCTTATTTCTCATTTAACCCCAGTGTGGGAGAGCCCCTTCAAGTGTTAGGGTTCTCTTGTGCCATCCTCTTAAAAAAAACCGTACATCAAAAAAAATAGGTCGAGGTCAACATCAAACATGACTTCAACTTTTCTCCGTCAGAATATCATGTGGAGCAGCTGCACATGCATTGGCTTTCTAAAAGGCTTCATTATGACTATGATTTATGCCATTGTGCCTTCAGGAATGCAAAAAAAACCCCTCAGCTCTGTGAGATGAGACCTTACCTTTGAATGCATAAATTTTCCACCTCCAAAGAATGAAATGAGAACAGGTGCTTGGATAGAAGAGCATATGAAGCTACTGGCTTCAAATGAAGTGTGCTGGTGCATTAAGATAATAATTTCCACCACAATTCTGGTTACAATATTAAACATTCAATATCCTAAATCAAATAAAATTTTCCTGTTTTCAGACTGAAAGGCAATTATTTCACATACAGCTGGTTATACTTTTTCTAGAGAAAATGTTTCGCTTCAAAGGTGACTACAAGTATTTTGTTTATGAGTATTCTTACAAATTATATTGAATTTTGATAAAAGGTTTTTGTTCTTCATTAAAACACTTGAATATTTTCTAACATTGAAAAAATTTATATAAAAAGGTAATTTTTCTTTTCTTGCAAAACAGAGGTATTGTAAAGTCCTATTCATTCTTCTCCCTCCTGAATTCTGTGTGAAGTGGCAGTTTATCCTGGAGAAGTCCATTCAACTGATACAGCTTCATTACTTCGTGATTAGTAATTTTTCAGATAAATGTGAAAATGTAATCTCCCAGTAAGTCTACGTTGCTGCTAGAGATGTGATTTCCCACACAGGGAGACATTCCTGCTACAACAGTGATTTAGCTAGCTTGTGAAGTGGTAACATCAAGGTAACAAAAGGCACACAAGGATGACTTCTGTGAAACCACTGGTGATCTCAGGTATTTGATGGCATCTTTTCACTGCTCTTCCCTGCTTGATTCAGGCAGGTGTTGAAACTATGTGAGAATGCATGGAGAAATGCAACCACAAAGCAGATGAGAAAAGTGATCCGCTCACCTCCCTTCCATTCAAGGACACAGGGCAGGACTGGCAGGGCAGAGCCAGCTTAGATGATTTTGTCAGGAAGATGCACGTATTGGGTGGTATTGCCTGAGAATACTGTGCTGCCTTCTAGACTGCCCTTTCCCAAACCTGCAGTAGAATGTTAGAAATATAGCAGTCTCTTGCTGTTTGCTGATTGCCAAATGTTTTAGGGGTTTGGGGTTTTTTTTGATCTAGGTTTTTGCTAGTCCATCAGTCTCTGTGCATATTTAGTCCTTCCTAACACTGTGTTAGGAATAAGCAGTGTTAACCATTCACATACAATGACAAATTGAAATTTGGTGGTTGAAAATGCATTTTCTGTGAAAAAGAAGAAATTTATATAGCCTATTCTATGCAGTATTACGGTATTAAATAGAGGCATAAAGTACTTCTGATCACATTCTCCTGTGGTGGATTTGGGTATTCCCACTACAGATTCCCTTTGCCTTGGTCTCTCACCAAGCAACTGATAGGGACCTGCAACCAGCCCAGTGAGGGACAGCCCATAGCTTCTCAGCTCTGGCAAATTAGTCTCTAAACTCCTGAAAACAGGAACTGTGAGTGGGAACAGGCATCCAAAACAAGTCTGAGTCACCTAATGGGTCACATTTGTTGATCAATACTACTCTGCATCCATGCCTGCTTTTCATTCTCTGCTAAGCAGCAGAGACAACACTTGTGACTGTTATTGCCCCTTTGGAATCCAGAAGAGTTTGAACTCTAAATTTCAGGTGACAATTTAATGGAGAAAATTCTTATCCTGGGAAGGAAGTAACCTGTACTTTAGCCCAAGTGTGTCTGTCAATGAGGAGAGGATGAATAACATTCCTCAGCACTTGGCACTCACATCTCAGTGTGTGCCCAGTCCATCATGGCTGTGATGGTATCAGCTCTTGTTCTTGCATACTGAGAGCACATGTGCATAAATGACCATAGTCGTGGATTGTGTCACAGCTCCTGTCTCAGGGGTTGTATTTCTCTACTTCCCTGAGCCCTTTGAAAATGTTAACTTTCTTTTATGGAACATCTGCTTATGCAAAGGGAATGCTCCCATACTGACTTTGTTCAGCTGTTGCAGCCTTTGAGTGCATCAGCTGGGGATGCTGTCACCCTAAGAAATTCTGTTCAGCAGCCAGTTTATATACCATGAACCATTCCTTCAGGGAACCCATCTTAAACTCATTTTAGGTTAACACAGCCAGAGCCATATATTACAAGGGGCAGCTAACCCTTTAGATCTGCTAAGTGTGATTGAAATGCATTACTCATTTTCTCACTACCAGGGCAGTTTTATCCTAGATAACAACCATTGTGGGAAAAAATCTTGGTCATAGGGCAATGTTAATGATCCAAAAAATGTCTTTGCCTGGACTTCAAACTAGAGCCAGCTGTCAGAGAGAAACCCACAGAAAATTAACTGTTGCAGGGTATGCTCAGATGTTTTTAATGTCAAACAAATTTTGCCTTATGACATTAAATTATTAACAGTATCAATACAAACCTGGGTATAGACTCTTTGTCAATACAGTTTTTTTTCTTGATGGCAAGACCATGCAATGTATCTCCTCTGCCTCCACATGCTGTGAAACTGACAGCATTTCAGTATGAGCAAGCCCTTGGGGAAGGCAGACACAGTGCATAAGGGTCTATTCATTTGATAAACACCTCAACATTAACTAAAACCATACCAGGGCTGGGGAGGGAGGTTGGGAAGAGTGAGAGTCGAAGGAGATATTCCTCAGAGGATCCAGATGCCCTGCATAATCCAATATAACTAACATAGTGAAAATGAAAGAGAGATGTCTCCTGGGAGCAGAATACTGGTGGAAGTTCTCAGTAACCAAGAGCAAGGAACAATAGTCTTTTCCTTTCTCTTTCCAAATACTCTCTTTCCAACCCACGTCCTAATTCTAATTCAGCAGAAGTATTTTTGATTATTTGGTTGGGTTTTTTTTAACCAGCCCAGATTTTCTCTAGACTGAAAAACATCCCTGTTAGTGGGTACCATTTTAGATTACAAGTGCAAATGAGAAAAACATCTGATGGACAGCTAAGTCCCCAGCACAGCAGAAAGGCATGCAGCCTTCTGGGGTAGCACTAAATTACTGTGGGAGGACCACTTGCCTTGCCTTGCCTGCTACCATTTAGTTCAGGCTAATTCCCCAAACTGTGGCAAGCAGAGCACTGGCACCGAGCCTGGCACAGCAGTTGTTGATGCTGCTGCTGCCAAAGGCACTAAAGTCCTGCCTTGTCTTCTGCAATTGCTGCTGCTGCTCTCCTTGAGCTGCTCCCAAGGATGGTGTTGGCAGTGCCAGCTCCAAGTGACCCTCCTGGGCTACCCCAAAGTCCTTCCACCTATCCACATCCTTCCGCAACACCCTGGCAGGTGGATTGGTTTGATGTCCATGGCATTTCATTGAAAAGAAAAGCGCAGGAAAGAGCAAAGTGGGAAATATCAAATCACGGTGCTGGTGGCAGCTCATAAAGAACATGCAGCTCCCAACAAGAATTTCAAGCTGACAGCTTGATGCTTATTTACTTGAAATTGCATGCTGAGAGCTGCTGGAAATTAGATAATTCTACTTGTTTAATGTGAATTTGCAAAGCAATTGGTTTAATTCTTAATAGAGGGATACCCTTTACTTTTCATTCATCAGGTGGCTCCATTCAGGCCTTCAATGTGGAAGCTGTAGTGAAGCCCTGGCTTCACTAGGTCTAGCAGAGGGACACTCATCCCCTTGAGAAGTTATCCATGGCAATCTCCTCCACCGGACTACAAGTGTGAGTTCAAAAATGTACAAATGTGATTTGTGCAGAGTGGGTATGAATACAGACTGAGATTTGGCTTGAGAATGAACTCAGGAGAGCAGACTGTGTGTATGGACTGGAGGGACTGTGTATGTGTGCTGCTGGAAATCAGCAATACTGTTTATTTCTCATAATTTTGACAGATTAGAAAATCAGAACAGCCTAAGAAGGAGGAGGATTCCTCTTGCTTGCAGCAATTAAGACACGGACTCTGCGGTGGTAGGCAAGGACACTTTATTGCAAAAATCCAAGGTTTTTAAACTGTTAGTTTGTTATGAGTTTACATACTTGTGAGGCACAACAAATGTGTTTAACCAACCACCATAAACCATGATAGGAACACGCATCAGGTGTAACCAACCACCATACACCACGATGTGAGCACTCACTGGTTTCATCACTTGTTTTCCAAGGTTATGTTACTTGTTTTTCACCTCTAGTTTAGCTGAGTCATTCTCAGAATGCTTTTCCAGTTAGCCAGAGTAACAGGAGTGAGCAAGGATTTTACAAGGATAACAAGGCCCTCATTTTGTAAGGCAACACTGGCTCAGATAAAAGAGTTCACAATAAGTTTCAGTAGGGATAGCAGAAATGACACCCAAGTCTGTGTGGCACCTCTGGTGTGAAAAGCCCTGCAGCAGCAGGATTGGAGGATGATGCTGAGCAAGTGTTTTCTCCAAAGCACTCCCAGTGGAGAGAAGAATAAGTTTCCTGATGAATTGATCCATGACAAGATCACACCTTCCACGGAGGACTCTCTTCATCTTTCTAGCAGTGAGCATTGACCTTTCTGCATTAAATTAGCAAATGCTAATTTGGTAATCTGCATATTAATCTGGGGCTGATGACAGGCTCCAGCCCAACGGTGAATCCCACGAGGTGGGGAGATGCCTGTCCTTCTGTCTCCTCCATTGTCTGCCAACTGGAAAGGTATCTCAGCAAGCTCGGGTAGAGGTCCTGGATGATGTCCCCTTCTTAGAAACATATTTCAAACTGCAATAGGACAAGAGTTTTATAGCAGGTAAGAGGTAACTGTTGGGCATGTCATTAATTCCTGTTCTTCCAGGCTATTTGCATATGAACGTCAGGAAAGGCAAGTGGTCATTTTCAAGGGGTGTGTGCATAAGAAGGGCCTGAATGAAAGACTTAGCATCAGTCATTATTAGTAAGGTCCAGCCTTGTCATCCATCTTGTGTGCTTGGGACCTGTTTTGCAACCTCAGGAAAGGATGATGAGTGACTGAAGGTGTTTCTGAATGAGCAGGTCCATTGCAAGGGCTCAGTTAAGAGCAAGAAGGAAAGGCAGAAGATGGTGGTCAAGAGTCAGTCCAGTGCAGCACTTCTTGTCTTCTTGTGAGCAGGCTGGAGATTCATAGCAGCTCCAGAGAATCCACCTTTGAGTCTGAAGATAATTTCTACTGCAGGTGGAACTTGCTTTCTCTACTCCTAGTGAAGGGTAGCAGAGAGGTTTTTTTGTGACAATGCAAGGAAAACCCTTGGAAATGCTTAATTAATCCTATCTGAACCACATGTTTATTAAAGACATACCAAAGGAGCAGAGGAGTATTTGGCAATGCATATACCTTGAGTTTGGTAAGGATTTGGGTTTGTAAATTCTGCCAGGTGTTTCAGAGTGTAAAATATTTAGTATTTAGAAACTGACAGCTGTATTTTTCACCAGATTTTTAAGGAAAGGAGGTTGAGGTGCTCGGTGTGCGTATGTATATTTACATACCTTTATATTGTTTTTTTGGGGGTGTTGTCCACAAACTGTGACCTATGCTTAGAAGTCTCAAAAATAACCCTTTCTGACAATTGTTGTTGGATGCAGTCTGAGAACAGAGTGACTTTCCTACAGCCTCAATCCTTAGAACATCTACTGGGCAGCTTAACTACAGGATGCAGCCCTAGGAAAGCAGCCTTCCTGTTTAGTCCCCCTCTTGTAAAACTCACTTGTCCTACTGAAATTGCAGGAGATATTACACCAGGTGTGTAATAATTTCATGGGGCAGACTGAACCAGTGAGAACTTCAAGCAAAGTTCAGGCAAACTCACTGTTGAACCAAGGGACAGGAGAGAGAGGAGCACACAGTGCTGGGTATATCCCATGGACAAGGCTTCATCAATGCTGCTGGACAAAACGAGCTCAGGCTTTACTCTCCATAGACTGCACACAGCATTCATGTCTTGGCTAGTTGAATGAAATGACTTTCTGAAATAGCAAACCATAGAGAATTTTAGGAGGATGGGAGAGCCTGGGGATGTTTTGCTGCTTCATACCAGGCGTGCTGCAGGTGCCTTAGCTGGTCCAGCTCCCATCTGCAATGGGCACTCACTGTGGAAGTGGATAAGTGTTTTTGATGACACAGGAGGATCTCTGAGTCTGGAGAAGCTCATATGCCCTCGATGTCTGGAGGCCTCAGGACACAGCATGTGGCTATGTATTTACTGAAAAAGGTGTATTTTTTCAATAGCTTTGCTAAGCAGAGACAGGGAAAGCACAACTGTTTGAGAGAAGTTACTAGATGCTCTAGAGCTTAGGCTACATTTTGGTTGGCTTTCCTAGGAGCCCTGTGCATCTTTTACCACTGCTTTTATTCTTTTATCCCATTATGCATGCATGTACATGTCTATTTTTTCTTAAACAATTTTTAGCTTATTCTTATATTTTTCTAATGTGTTTTTGTCTTGTAATGTGTCCTTGTCTGCTTATTGCACATCATCCAGGGTCCTCTATGAAGTTTTCAACAGGCTTTAATCAGTTTGCCCAATGCATTGGTGGGTGTCCCCCTGCCTGAACATTTGGCTGCTGCAGTGTGTCAGCTCCTGCGCTCACCCAGGTGACCCAGTCCTTGGCTGATTTTTAAGCAAATATTGCTACTTCTGTGGTTTCCCAACACCCCTGTTCTTTGTCTTGCACTGTAACACCTCTCTGGCATGGCAGAGCTGATCCCTTTCTTTCTTTTTAGTGATCCTGTGACCTCTGGTACACAATACTCTTACACTTGTGCCAAAACTTCTCCCAACTCTCCTTCCTCACCCTTGCAGTTTGTCTCAGCACTACAAACTGTCTCCCTCCTTGCATCTTTCCCCTGTGTTTGTCCTTTCATATCACTGAAAATCTCAGGAAAAATCCACATTAGAGATTCACTACTTTCTTTTCCATCTCCCAAACTTCAAAATAGTTTTTAATCTCTGACTTGCAGGTCTGAGGTCCTGTCTGGCTGTTGAAAGCCTTCTGGATCTCCAACAATGTGCTCTTCCCTCTTCATCTCTTGTTTATTGTTCCTTCCTCCATCTTTCCTATTACAGACCCTATATTTCTTTCTCCTAAGCTGCTGCACCAGTGACTTTTTAACACCTTGCCCTGGCCTCCTCTCGTTCTCATCCCTCCTCTTTCTCTCAAGAAAATTGAACATACAATAGTTTCTGGTTTGCTATAAAACCACCCCTTGGACCTGACCTCTCCCTTCAAAAGTCACCTCATCTCTCAGTGAATCTGGTGCACTGCTGGGGACATAATTTTTATGTCTTCTTTCTTCATCATCTCCTTTCTCCAGCCCCATGGCATCTTTTTGTCCTGGTTTTCAGCTGTCCTTCAGTGTCTAGTAGCCTTCTACCCCAACCCCTTTGACCACCTCAAGCGGTCAATCAGCCTCTAAATTTTTTCTGTCCTGGCTGTGTTTCTCTGACACTGGTACTTCCTCCCCACCTCTGGAGTTTAAAAATGGGGTCCTTCTCTCTCTCACTTTCCTATTTCTGCTCTCCTCCTCTTCGCAGGTCAGCTTGTTCCTCATGCCTGCCATTGACACTAATTGCTCATCAGGTGATGATTTTACTGTCACAGCTCCTCTTTTATTCCTTCCCCTTTTTGGAGACAATAAGTGCTCAATAGGAGTCATGCTAAAGTTGAGGTAATTGGTTCTGATATCTTCTATATCTTAGCAACTGGGTTTTTTTGGCTTGTCAACACCTTAGTTGCTTGAATGAAACTATGTTCATACAGCATTTTAAATGGTGTCTCCATCTTGGGTGTAGTTTCCTGTCACTGACAACATCAAACAAATAAAATTTTTGTTATTTTATAAAATCACAAAATTGTTTGGGTTGGAAGAAACCTTAGAGATCATCAAAACCTTTCAAACCCCTGCCATGGGCGTTTGCTCAGAGCTCCATCCATCCTGGCCTTGAACACCTCCAGGGATGGGGCATCCACAGCTTCTCCAGACAACCTGTTCCAGGGCCTCATCACCCTCATAGTGAAGCATTTTTTTTTTCTAATACCCAGTCTAACCCTGCCACCTGTAAATTTGAAACCATTTCTCCTTGTCCTGTCACTCCATGCCTTTGTCAAAAGTCCCTCTCCTCCAGCCTTCTTGTAGCCCCTTTAGTTACTGGTAGTCTGCAATGAGGTCTCCCTGGAGCGTTCTCTTCCCCAGGATGAACAACCCCAAATCTCACACCCTGTATTTGTAGGAGAGGTGCTCCAGCATGCTGCATTGAATTACATTTCAATTTAACCCTTTTATCCTCTCACTTTTTGCCAAGCTGACCATAATCAGCTTTTCTTGTTTTACTCCAAGGAGAGAGTCAGTGCTGATACCTACCAGGAGAGCTGCTGGAAAAAAAAACCAAAAAAACCCAGATTTATTGTGTTGTGTACCTAAATATTATTATTATTTGATCATGATGCCCACTACATATCCCATTTCTGCTTCATGGAGATGTTTCCTTCCTTTGCTGAGACAGTGCTGCCTGTGTCTCTGCTTTGTTGAGCCCATCACCTCTGCAACATGGTGAGATGCTGGGTCCAGGCTCTGTCCCCAGCCCCACAGTACTGGTGTGGTGGCAGTCCAACTGTGGTGTCATCTCACCAGGGGCAGCTTGGTAGAGAGTGACAGGGATTGCACGCATGGTTTTAACACCTTCTCTTAAACACATATGTCTGTACATACATATATGTAGCCAAGAAGAAAAAGAGATATTAACAAAAACATACAGTGCAACCTTGCTGCCAGGAGGGCCAACAGTATCCTGGGGTGTATTGGGAAGAGTGTGACCATTAGGTCCGGGAAGAAGACCCACCCCCTCTACTTGGCCTTAATAAGACCACATTCTGGGCTCCTCAGTACAAAAGAGACAAGGGGCTACTGGAGATGTCTCAGCAGAGGTCACAAAGACGATTAGGGATCTGGAGCATCTCTCTTAGAAGGGCAGACTGTGGGAGCTGGTCTTGTTTAGTCGGGAGAAGAGAAAACTTAGAGGGAATCTCATTCAATACAGACAAATATCTCTGTGCCAAGAGAAGAGTACCAGACTCTTTTCAATGGTTCCCAGCATTAGGACAAGGAGCAATGGCCATAAACTAAACCACAAGAAGTTCCAACTCAACATGAAGAACTTCTTTACACTGAAAGTAGCAGAGCACTGGAGCAGGCTGCCCAGGAAGGTTATGGAGTCTCCCTCTCTGGAGGTATTCCAAACCCACCTGGATGTGTTCCTATGTCACCTGCTCCAGGTGACCTTGCCTTGATGGGTTGGACTGCGTGATCTTCAGAGGCCCCTTCCATCCCTAACAATTCCATGATATATGTAGAAACATAAAGATACACATAGATATAAATGGCAGATATAAATGGCAGATAGGTAGATAGACAGAAATATATATCTTCTCCATATATAGATATATGTATATGGCTGTGTATATATGTAGAGAGGTATATATGGGGAATGTTTAGGGATATATAGGGGTGTATCTATCTATCTATCTATCTATTTATCTATCTATCTATCTATCTATCTCCTTATATATAACCCTATATAAAAAAAATCTATTTATAATGGGAAGTTATATATTTATAGAGTGCTGTATATGTATATATATGTGTTTATCTATGCATATGTGCATATATGTATGTGTGTATATATACACATAGGTGCATATATAACCAAGTGGTTTCCTGAAAGGAGGTTGTAGCTGGGTGAGGGTTGACCTCTTTGTAGTCTTAAACCACACCAGGTGAATTTCACACTGGGCATCAGGAAGAGTTTCTTAACAGAAGGGGTGATTAGACAGTAGAACGGGCTGCCCAGGGATGTGGTCGAGTCACTGTCCCTGGAGATGTTTAAGGAAGGACTGGATGCGATCTGGTCTAGTTGACATGATGGTGCTCAGTCAAAGGTTGGGCTCGATGACCTCAGAGGTCTTTTCCAACCTAATTGAATCTGTGATTCTGTGGTATATGTGTGTATATATATATGTATATATGTATGTATGTACGTATATGCATGTATAGGAGCATACACCCCTCCAGTAAATAAATACACCGTGGTGGATGGCCCTTTGCAGAAACTCCCATACGTCCACCCACATGTCTCTCCCACTCCTCTCAAATTTCCTCTTCCCGGCCTTCCTCCTCCTCTTCCTCTGTCTCCTCCTCCTGCAGCGCCCTTGCCCCGCCCCAGCGCGGCCGGGCAGCCGAGCGCCCGGCGCGTTGTGTCCTTGCGCGGCTGCCGTAGCGCCCGCTGGGGCAGGGTGGCGGCAGCCCTAGCGACATGGGCTAGGCCGGGGGTGGCGTCGCTCGGCCCTGGCGGCTGGCGGGGCGGTGGCAAGGGACAGCTCGGGTCGGCGGCGATGAGCCATGGCCTCCGTGAAGGTGGCCGTGCGAGTGCGGCCAATGAACCGCAGGTGAGTGAGGGGCCACCCCGCCCTTCTCCGCTCTGAAGCCGGTGTCGCTCGTAAGGGGTGCGGGGAGCGCTGTGTCCCGGCTCTGCGGGCGGTGAGGGGCACTGCGGAGGTGGAGGGGGAGCTCTGCTGGGAATTCAGGGGCTCTCGGTCGAGTCGCTGTGGCCGCCAGGAGCGACTGCTGGGAGCGCTTCTCCTCCCCCGCAGGTTGGGAAGTGGCTCCCTGGTGGAGCGGAGAGGAGCGGGGCTTTGCCTGGCAAGTTCTCTCTGTCATGCTCTGAAGTATTTGTCTTGTCCTTCTCTAATGACGGAAAAGTTACTCTGGTGAAGATAGAAAAATCTGAGAGGAAGGACCTGCCAAGGATGTACAGCCAGGCATATACATACATACATACATACATACATACATACATACATACATACATACATGCATGCATGTATATGTACATACATGTACATATATATATGTATATATGTACACATTTATATATAAGCCAGGTAGTCTGCTGCATTTACTGTATGGACAGGAGTTCATCACCCACTTCCTGAGATGTGTCTGGGAAATAAACACTGTTTTCTTTTCATGAAATAAGTGAATAATATGTATGATAGAGTTAGTGGTCTAATTTAAGAAGCATTATGTGTAAAACTATCAAATTATACTGGCAGTGCTCTTCCTTCTTGCCTTGTTCTGAAGTGATGTAGCCAGTTCAAAAGAAAAGTGGTTTAAAGCACAGGCAGCCCATCAGACTCCCACTGTTCCTCTCACTTGATCTGATTCAGATGTTCAAAATACATGATTTGCCACATTCTGAATGTCACTCAGTATCTTGTTGTTTTCAGTGAGGCAAAGACAAACTTTCAGTTGATGAAGGTAGGAAGGGGAAAATACTGCAGGTTGGTTTTGAGCAATTTAGGTGGATGAAACTGAGTGATTGGAGGTCAGGGTTGGTGAATAATCCTGTCACACCCTCTTACTTCCCCTGCCCTCTCCCCCAGCTCTAACCATATTGTTCTTGAAATTTTTAGAAATTATTCTATATATACACACTCCACTTTTCCTTCAAGAATCTCTGACAACAGGTAGCATAGGTCCTCCGGGTATTAATAAGATTTGATGTGCAATGTTTTGGTAGAATGGAGAAGTTTTGCAGGAGGACTGTACCTGTGATCTACTAAGGGATAAAAGAGAGAGAAATGGAAAGCACATGGCAGAAGTGAAGGCTGGTGATGGTGATAGGCAGTGGCAACACAGACTTGTAATCTGTGAGTGGAAATTTGCAAGTGTTGTGGTAAAGGAATGTCAGACAAGGAGTTGGGATCTGGTGTCTGTATTGCATGTGGGAGGATAACTTGGATGGGGCTGGATCAGAGCATACCAAGAAAATGATGAAAATGGTTTGTGATACAATGGAAAAGGGCAAGCCTAAGAGCAGGGCAGACAGAGGCCTGGTGTAGTCCAAGGGGAAAGGTGAGAAAATGGTCTTTGTCACGGCTGTGTGGCAATGAGCAGGCTTACTCTGAAAACTGGTGTCTGACTTCACCTGGAAGGTGAAGAGCCTTCCAGTTGAAGTTGCTAAAACCTTGGAGTTTGTGGGATGATGTTAGATATTTATGAAACATTACAAGGAAGCTGGATTTAGTGTCATGGGATGTTGCTTTTAAGTCTTGATTTTTCCAGAGGCATGGTTGGTGCTTGGTGTGGGACCCAGCACTGGGGTCACAGGTGTTCCACTCCATCAGCCACTGCTTGACTCATGCTATGTTTTATAAAACTGAGATCCTAAGCCTGAGAGGTTCCAATAGCTTTTCCTATTGCAATAGGGAAGGCATGGTGAACTGTAAGCCAGAAGTAGGAATCATATTTTTCTTAGTGGTTTCTCAGAATTGTTAGGGTTGGAAGTGACCCCTGGAGATCATCTAGTCCAGCCCCCCTGCCAAGGCACAGGCACCTTGGCAGGTGTTCCCTTGCACATCTTCTCTTGGTTATGCTCCCTTTGCCTCTTTGGGTCCCTGGGGCATTTTACAGAGGAAAGGCCTTTCTGCCCTTTCAGAGGAACTTTACAACCAGGTGTCCATTCTCCAGCATTTAATTTCAAAATCCTTTACATGATACTTTATGGAGTTAAATTTAATTTAGTTAAATTTGCTTTGGTTTGCTTGAAGTTTAATAATATAATGCAGCTTATTTAATGAGTCATTTTTAATTAGAGGAGACACAGCTGATGAATGGTTATAGGAAGACTCCTGCATTATGGAGCAGTTGCACTGTGTGGTGTCATAGCACTGCTAATTGTGTAACAAGTCATGAGCATGGATTTTGGAACCAAAGGTGATGGGGAGAGGGTTGTTGTTTAAGGATTACTTATTGATCCATTGCTTAGATGACAAATTTTAGTTGTTTTTTTTTTCTTTTTCTGTGATTTATTTTTAGTCGTCTCATTCTCTGACTTGACCTGGAAGGAATTTGTTCATTTCAGTGGTATTGTTAAAGTCCTTAACCATTCTTCTTGGAGTGACATCCCAAATTGTGTTACACAGATGTTACACTGAAATCTTTTGACTCTGTCTCTGCATAATATAATAAGAGTATGTCTAATGGCTTTACAGTTACTACTTTGAAACCAGTTGTAGCATGAGCTTAGAAAATTCAGTTGCTTGGTGGGTCTCTGTCACTTAGTTTCCCTCATTCAACGCTGAATTGCCATGACAGCCTTTCAGTCTGTGCTTACGGCTGGAAGTTTCTGTAAAGGCAGCAAAAAACCTGCCAGCTGGCAGAAGCCTTGGGTTTTGTCATTGGATAGAAATCTGCAGGGAAGGGAGCTTGGGTGTTTGATGTATTTTGCTTTGGCAAGTAAATGGATTTGGATACCATGATTTCTAAGGTTCATTTTCCAACACAGTCACTAGAAGCATTCATAAAATGGGATTGTAGAGAAGTGTAATCAGATTTGAGGCACTATTTTTTCACACACCGAACAGATTAGGTGACTGGTTACTAGTTGCTGTCTTCTCCATAGTGTGAGATATTTGGGATCCTGTTAAGCCTCACCTAATTCTGGCTCTCTGTTTTGTATTATGCATTGCATCTGCACAGTTCAAATAAGTGCACTGCTTTATGTTCATCAGTTCAGAGTCACTAAAGAAGAAACAGGGAGTAGTATTTTCTTGCTTCCATTTTGTGTCACGTTGCTTCTTTGTGAAAACTAGAATTCAATTACTGTTCCAGGAATCTACTTCTATACTTTTGTCAGTGTCTTGGTTTGAGACAATTTAAAGGAGAATACGCTGGAATGACTTATCTCCTTTAGGATTCCAATAATTCCTTTCCACCAATAAGAAATGAATACTAATAGATAAAAGTTAAAACCCCACGGTTTATTAACAAACAGGATGCCAACAGGTAGGGGAAAAAAAAAGTAAATAACTGCTAGAAATCAAACTGCTAGACCTCACCACCCCAGTGGAACAAAGAGACAATATGGCTTCAGGAAAGGCAGAAGCTTCGTGGCGCAGTTCGAGCAGCAGACAAAGCCCCGGTGGCTCGTCCCTTCTTCCCACGGCAAGGCACAGGAGAGTGGGCACGGCAGGCGAGGCAACTGGGCACGGAACACTCGGTGTCTTTTTTCTTCCCGGCTGGATGCGGTTAATGGCAGCTTGGGCTGGAGTCGCTCCGCTCCACTAACAGCGAGATGCCTCCGGCTCTTGGATGGGAAGCTGCGGAATTCGCCCTCGAGGCAGCCCAAAGACCGACAGGCAGCTTTTCCAAGCCGAGAGAAAAAGGAAAGAAAAAAGCCTTTGCCTGAGCAAAGATCGAACGGCCAATGAAGCAAACACCACGCCGTGCAAGCCGCGACTGAAACCCGGGTGAGCAGCTTTTAAAAAACGCCTGCTCCAAAAGCTAACTTCCTCTTCCCACACACATAAGATTACTGGCTTCAGTGTCTTAAAGATACAGTAACAATTTTTCGGCTCAGATTATTTCGGGATACATTATCATTACGAATCACCCCAAGACTATCAGTTAAGTAAAACTATCTAAAATATGCCAAATAAGAAAAAATTGCTTTGATACTTAATAGAGAAAGTATCAACTTGATTCTTCCAAATACTGTCACTAATTCTTGTGGTTCTCAATTTCTTACACCTGATAGCTCTCTTCTGTTTGGCTTTTAATTCATGAAGTAATAGAGGGATCCAATCTTTTAGGGATTTTTAACCTTTTAGTCTGTTTCTTATATTTGCATAAACTAATTATTGTATTTAACTGGCTGAACAAACTAAATGAGGGTCGTGTGCTGTCCTTGCCTGCAGAGATGCAGCTGACATCAGAGCATTGGTTTACACTGCAGTAAGTTTTTTCCTGTGCTTACCCAGTGCTCTCAGCGTTTTTAGATGTTCATTTGAATGAGTTGCCTAGATTTTTTCATGGCTTTCTTATTGCCAATATAATGAAATGGAAATTCTTATCTGATTCATGTTTAAATTGTGTGAGGAACCAATTCAATTTTGATTTGTCTCAACACATTGTCATAAACATGGGGGATAGGGGGTGCACATGTGCCTCTTGCAGGAGTCAAGATGGGAAAAGGCCCTGTCTCTGGGGAGACTTTGCCTGGCCACCGTGTCATGTCTCACATGGGACAGGCAGTCAGCAGGGGAACACCAAAGACACTGTACCCTCCAGAGACATTTTCCAATTGGATGGCAAAGGGTCTCCACCAGTGGATTGCAGTGGAACTCTGGGCTGGGCTAATGGACTCCTGTCAGCAGACAGACTTTGGGATGAGCCAGGGGGCATAAAAAGTAGCTGTGTCACAAGCTCTGGGGTTTGTTTGGTTGGGGACTTTTTGAATCTTGTCCTTTGAGTTTTTTGGGTCAGGCCTTTTTGAGTCTGGGGGCTTTTGGGTCTTGGGCTTTTGCTTTGGCTCCAGGCTGCTGAAGTCTGCTTCTCACCCTGGCCCTAGCCTGTTTTTTGCCCCTTTTGCCCTGGCTCCAGCCTGCCTTTTGGCTTGTCTTCTCTTGCTGACTCTCGCTCGTCCCAGCGTATTCGCCTTCCCTCTCGCTGGGCGCTTGGCGGTACACCGGCTGACCTCCGAGCCTCATGTGTAGCCTGTGTCCTGCCCTGTTCCTTCGCCTGCCCCAGCCGCTGCCTGTCCTGCCTCCCTGTGTCCCTGGCCAGCACCTGCCTGAGTCACCTACGTCCAACCCTGCCTGCCTCCCATCTGGCCTGCTGCTGTGGTCCCTGCTGCAACCCTGCCCAGGGTCCTGCATCTCTTGCCTGATCCCCAGCCAGCTGCTCCTCGCTGCGGGAGCTGTGTCAGTGGAGCCACACATCTCCGAGAGCTGGGCAAGCTCCCTGGCTGGCAGCGTGCACGCACACCTTCTGCCGCCATTCCCCCACCTGCTGGTGGTAATGCCCGCTTTTTCTATCTCCCCTCCCTCTCTTTTTCTCCCCCTCCAGCTTTTTCCGTTTTCCTTCCTCTTTTTCTGCCTTTTCTAGCCCTCTTTAGGAGGGCAGTTACTTCTTGATTTTCCTGTTCATTACCAAGAAGCGGTTCTCAGATGCACTGTTGTCTCAGTTGACTTAATTTCGTCCTAGACCATCCATTTTTAAAAGAACTTCTCTCAGTTCCCCACAGTGGAATGTGACAAATGATCAGTTGTTTTCTCCTGTGTGCACATACTCCTTGGATTTGCTCTCCAAACAGAAGTGACCAGTGGGGATGGCAGAAGTACCTGTAGTGCTGTAGATGCTGTAGTGCTCTATGGGGTTATGCAGCAATTCACAATTACGGCATGAAGATTAACAGCTTTTGTATTTGATGGTGGGGAGACAGAGAAAATATCTTCTATTGCTTGGAGACAGCTTTTGTGTGACTCTGGGATTTGTTTGGGTTAAAAGCTTATATTTTAATCCACAAATACAGTCTGTGTGATTATTCATTAGATGGAAGATTGACCCTCTTGGATTTACATTATAACATTTCTCAGATATGTTGGTAAGTCTGAGCAACTGCATGCAGAGCTGAAGCCAGAGTACCTTGGGAAATTTAGAACCAATATCTTATCTTTTAAAATAAGTGCTTGCACAACCTAGGCTGTAGTGTCAATAGTGGAGTTTTCAATGGCTCAAATTAATAGAGCAATGCAAAGGACAGAGATAGAAAAGAAGCTTTTTCATTTTATAAGGAACTTGTGACTGGAGTGTTTTTGTAGCAGGAAAAAGAGAGGAACAAGTAAATAGTCAAGAACCAGCTGAATGCTTAATTTTTATTCAAAATGTTATACGTGATTTAGGTAGGAATTTACTGGGAGTATGAAATTTATAATTAACTAGCCATGCTTTTTGGAATTGAGAAGAGAAACAAAAAACATGCATGGAAAATGCATTATAAAATTGCCGATGCAAGGAAGAGGGAATGAATTGATGTCTCATGATAAATTACAGTGCTTAAAGAATGAGTTACTGTATATTTTTCATTTTCAAGTTACTGTGTATGTTTCTAATTTTCATAAGCTTGTAAAGAGAGTGTTTAGACAAGATGTGTATAACATCAGTGTATCACAGGTAGAGTGAGGAAGGATGGAGTGATTAGAAGGAAGGACACTCACAGCTAAATATCATATCTGTCTCTGAAGTACATGGTTAAATTTTTGCTGCATCTGTTTCCAAACACTGATTGCTGGTTGTTGCTCTTAAGAGGTGTCCAGAGTGATCACAGAAACATAACTCAGAGCTTAAATATGGCCAAGTGTTGCAATACTGTCACTTTCTGAACTACTGTACTGGTGAGGATAAGCAATTTATCAGCAAGCTGAGTTTGCTGTTTCCTGTGGTACCTATTTGTAATTCCATTTTAATAATGGTGCCTGTGATTTGATTTATAATCATGTATAATTTCTCTACTATAAAAAGAAGTTGAAAGATCTATAAGCATAGGGTGAAGCTCTGGTGTGCCTGGGGTGAATGCTCATCTGTCTTGCCTCTGCTTTTATATGTGGTTGAGTTTGAATCCAATAAAAATCTACTTTAATGCTGAGTTGGCAAGATGAACTAACTGTTCTGAATGTGGCTTTTTCACCTTACCGCATTTTGTGTTCAAAACCTTGAACATATTTAATAACCTCTGGCAGATTTTTCCTTTTGTTCAAAGTAGATTGTTTTCTCTCCCTGAAAAGTAAGCTACACATATATGTACCTATAATTCCCTTCATCGGTGTGCTGCTTCTTTTGTTAGCATTGGATCAGTGCATAATGGTGTAGACTGATCCAAATTCTTGGATCATGTAAACTTGATACTAAGAGCACTTGAAGTCTGAAAGTAAAAGTGTTCTTAGTTTTGTAAGATACAATCAAGAAATGTTTTTACTTTCTTTCACCTCTTCAAAAGGAATGAACAGTAGGAAGAGTTTTATTCTACAGTATAGTCATGAATCTTCTCAGGATAGATCCTCTACTGCAGGGAGGAGCAGAGGAGTGAACATCAGCATGACAACATTCACATCATCTCTCCTTAATATTTGCTACCTAGTACTTGTTCAGTTGTGGGTTACAAAGTCGGGAATCTGATCCGTGTTTCACCCTATAGTTGAAATGAAATTACTTTTGTGTGGCCACGTGTTTAAGATGTAAAACTTGAGAGAGAAGAGGGATGGGTAGGGCATGCAGATGTACCTGTTCTCCAGGGACTGTTGGTCCCTGGTTTTGGTGGTTCTTGATGTCAGAAGTGGTGAGAATGTGTTCTTTGAGAACACATCAACAATAAATTATGACATAAACATTTGTGATAAGGTAAAAATGCCCTTAAGGATTATAAAAGTCTCAGAAGATGATAGTTTATGACTATTGTTATTGCTGTCTGTAGTTCTGGAATGAAGATGCAATTGAGATAGCAGTGTTTGTATACAGTTTGTATACAGTGCTGTATATTGTGAGGCTCCTTTAAATGGTATCTACACAGATCATGTATTTGAGAAAGGGATGTAAGCTGGGTTATAAGGCTGTAGGCAGACCATTAAAAAATTGAGAAAAGGCTGGAGAACCTGCCCTTGAAGCAAATGAAGTTGAAGCAACAGCTTGCTCACAGCAGAGCACTGACTCAAGCTAGAAGGACTAGAAAATAAAAAAGAGCCTCTTGGCCTTACAGAAAAGTCTTGTTTGTCAGAGATAAGAATAAGACCTGTCAGAAATCTTATAATCAATATATTTTAAGGCTTTTTTTGGTATAAGAGTAATAAGTGGTAGGTACAAAGTTCAGGTCTGTTTATGTAGGAATGGCAGATTTGGGAGGTGAGGGGAAAAACACCCAAGTTCTTTTACTCAGGAGTTTAAGGAGAACATTGCAAATGGAAAGCAGAATAGTTGCTCTCCTGAAGAGCTTAAGTTGAAGGTGGTCTAACCGTGTGTTTGCTAAGGGGTGGTAAAACACAGTACTGGACAGCTGGGTTAAGGATCAGGGTCTAAAGGTCAAGGTCCTTTGCTAAAATAAGAAGTTCAAGTCAAATAGAGAAGCCATCAGAAAGGATGAGAGTTGACTGGGAATTTGGATGCCACGGGTCAGGATATTCTAGAAAAACCTGTTGGACTCTCCTTAGGCTTTTCCACAGCAGCAAATGTCAGCAGTGCTCAAGGGAGCTGAAGCTTAAGGGTTAGGGAAACTTAGGGAGCTGAAAATTACGGGCTTAGAACTAGAGAATGCCCACACTCCATGGTGTTTATTTTTGTAGAGTTTCTCACCTGTGCTGAAGTACACAGTCTTTGAATGTTAGTGACTTGTTTTCCTCTTCTTTCTATGCCCTTTCTCTTGGTGATAATTTTTGAAGCTTTTCTGCTTAGAAACAGTGGATTTGAACTTAGGAGTGTGCTGCACTCTCAGTGTAGTCCTTGTTTGCAAATACATTGCAGAGCCAAACACTGAAGCTGTGGTTGATGTTTCCCCCAGCAAGCCCCTGTGTCAATATCTTATATAGTCCTGTTTCCAAAACCTCATTATCTGAATTACCTTGGAAAAGATCAACAAAAATAATGGGAGTCCTTGATTCAAACAATTTCAAGCTCCATGTGTACTCTATTTGTTAGGACTACTGGAATAGATTAGGAGATGCAAATGAAGAAATATTTTCAGGGCTTAGATGTTGAAAAGAGGAATTAAATACTTAGTTATGGCTCCTTCATATCATCTCCGGAGTAATGGAATGAAACTAGTGATGGATCAGGTTAAACACTATCTAAGGAATTACTGCTGGTGAGATAGTGCAGGTTGTGGAACAGTCTCCTAAGGGGAATGAAAGCCCAGGCAGCTGGCTAGAGCTAATTCCTGTTAAGAAAGTCATTAGAGGAAATGATCTTGCTTGAATGGGAAGGTGAGACTAGACCTGGCTGACTGTTAAATAGCTCCTGTGCTTGCCATTCTATCTCAGACGTCCTCTTCAGTGGTTTTTGCACAGCTTTATACACAGAAGTGAGAATAAATGGGGTATGCAGTCTTTAAAATGGGATCTTGCTCTTTTCATTTATCAAAGAACATGGATCAGGAGGGAGAATCCTAAGTGCAAAGCTTTATCCTGGTGTTGGTGAGCAGCAAAAGTGGAGCGGACATGTCCACTGCAGAAGAAGCTCCAATGAGTTTCAGCCAAGTACTGGATTCCCACTAACTGAAGAGTTAATAGCTGGAAGTGACAGTTAATTTTCCATAAACCATAAGAGGTCAGGAAGCCCAATTACAGCCTCTGCTTACATGTGCTTATTTTTCTGTCCTTTTTAGTGCTTTAATGCAAATACTTCAAAAGTTTTTTCAAGCCTGTGGGTTTTGTCACAATCACTACCTTGTTTCATCTGTCCCCCTCTGTAGTGTTGAAGAACAAAGACCTTCCAGTGCCAGCAGGGCTGGAGCATAGTGGCAGCGTGGACACATGTGGGTCAGTGTATTTAAACTGGCCTCATTTTCAGTTTGCAGTCCCCAAAACTTTCTGGTCTTAAGCATTTTGAGCTTAAAAACCTAGTTTTAGAATAGTGTTTCCCAGTTCCTTTTTTCCAGTATTATCAAACACATTGCCAGGTTACCTATGCATGTTACATCACTGAAATGTTGAACAATAAAGTACTTTTAACTTCTGCTTTGTATTGAGAGCTCCTTGAGACCAGCAGAAGGAAAGGTGAATAAGTCTCTCTGAATTGTAGCTTTCCTGATGAAGTGAGAAAAAGGTGAGTCTGTTTGTTTTTCAGGCTTTGTTTATTTGAAATTAAGACCTGTTACGAAATAAATGGGATTAGCACTCAGCTCTTCTAACCTGACTGAGCTCTTGGACTTGAAGACTCTTAGAAGTCTGAGTGTCTGAAAGGCAAGTATTGTTGTTGAGAACAGCTGAGTGAATTGAAGAGCAAAGTCCTCTGTTCTGTAGTAGCTATGAGTACAAAGCCAGGGTTATTTACTGAGAGAGGGTTTTTCAGTTATTTAACAGAAAGTGCACAGATGGTATTCAGCATCTTAATTGTGAATTACCTGAAGTTCGTATTGCTGAAGAGTCAGGCACTTCAAATATTAGCTTTATGAAGACTGTTCTCCGAAGAGTTTATATTGTAAATACAAAGCAAAATGAGAGTGAGATGCAGAAACTTGGAGTACACCCACAGTTTTTCTGTGTGGTTATACATCAGAAAAATATTTGTGCTCAGATAACTGAAGTAATTTGTTGTTCAGTCCAGATAATTTCTGTGTGTCTCAGTAAAGAAAAAAAATGACACTAGAAAAGCCTTATGGTTTACTTGAGAGGCTAATAAAGCCATGAAGTTAGGTGCAGCTTTTTTCCCTCCCCTGAATTTCTATATTGAGGACTTCTACCCCAAAAGACAAGGGCACTGCAGGGAAACTGTGAATCTTTGAATCATATTTTACTGTACACAAGAGGTTAAGGCAATGCTGTCTTTGACTCGGGAGAGCGGGGATAAAAGAACAAATTGCAAGAAACAACATATTAAAAACAAAGTATCACATGGGCTGAAATCCAGGAGTCCTAGGTAAAGTTCATAGTGATATAACAGTTACAACAGAATTCCAGAATGTCGTTCATACCAATAGTTGTGTTTGAGGTTATATTTTATGTTGCTTGTGCTAAAGATGCGCTTTTGCTATATTTTCCTAAAGGCTGATACCACAACCGTGTAAGAAGACGATTCACATGTGGCAATCTTAAACTTTAGCTGTGCAGTACTAGTTCCTGCTGCTAAGACCATTACTGAACCCGGGCAGTATGTAGGCAAAGTAGAAAAGTTACTGTTGAGGTAGTCTTCTAATTGAAGAATAAACCTATTCCAGGTTACTGGGAGATCACTGGCCATGGTATGTGTAGATACAATAAGTTAACCATTGCTGATGATTTAAAAATTTGCTTATGTGGCCACCCACCAGTTGTGATCCGAGTTCTTGTGAGGTGGACCTATGGAGGTACCTATAATATTATTAAAAAAAAAAAAAAAAGAAAAGAAAAAGGAGGTCAAGTACATGATTTAATATAGTGACCAATCTGCATGTGTTAGTGCGAGTGTGCTATTTCCCAAAAATGCTGGAGATCATATAACAGAAGACAGCACAAGGACACCTGTATGTTCATTTTTTAAGGAGCCTTAGTGCTGTATATTAAACAGTTGGCTTTCAGTGTTGTTGGTAAAATTTATTCTTATGACTAAAAGCATTTAATCTAGCCTGTCCTTCATACAAGAACCAATATGTGTGTACTAGTATAGACTTGGAAATTATTTCTGTTTCATGACATATACAAGATTTCCCCAGTGTCTGCATTTTCTGCCACTGGATTTATTGTTCTGGTTTCAGCTGCACAGTGGAGAAAGTCCTGGGACTAGCAGAATGTTCTCTATTAATTCTTTTCAAAATTTGCCTTTTTTTTCTTTTAAACCAGTAGAAGGGAATGTGGGTATCATCATAAATCTGCACCAGCAAATTATGAAGATCACAAAAAACCCTGTGCCCATACAAAATGCTCTTTACAAGAAAATTCTATTTTAAAGTACCAAATAGGTGCAGAGTTTCTGTTTCTTACTGAAATGAATGCAATCTGATCGATAGAAAGGTGTTTCTTTTAACTTCAATCCCCAGGAGTTTTTCTTCTGTTTTCTTGTCTGGCTGAAAGTGAGGTGAAACTCAAGAGCTGTCACAGCTCATCTGTCAGCCAGCCCGGGCTTGTCTAGGGCTTTTGAATCTGTTGGCTGATGTCAGCTGAGTTTGACAGTTTGGTAGAGGTCTTGAAGATAATGAAGATGTGCTGTCAAAGGAAATGGGCAGCTGTCATGGAGCCTGCAGAGCTCTCCTGAACAAGGGGGAGACTGCCACCCTTATCAGCTGTCACTGGATGCCCCAAGGACTCATCTCAAACTGAGTCTGAAGGACTTCTGATTGCGGTTGTGCTGAATAATGTACAATGTAGAAGTGTTAACTTTAATATGTTAGTGTAAACATGATTTCAGTCATTTGATTATGGCCTTTTAGTTATATGAGTCAACACCATCAATCTCTCACTTCAGAGAGATTCATTCACCTTTTTCTCTGCTGGTCTCTGGGAACTCAGTATATGCTGTGCTATTGCCTTACTGTGGAGACAGCTATGATTTTCAGTGACCCAAGCCACAGTGGATTTCCAAAATACTGTGACTAGATCAGATTGCTTGATTTGTTCTGGTTTTAGGTCTCAGCCAGCATTACATTGAAACTACTTGTTGATGTTAATGGAAAAAAACTACTTTAACTCGAATAGTGATGAAGATATTTTATTTATAGACTACCAGTTTGTTTTTAACTAGATATTGAATTGCATTTTTAAAAAGTGTGCTTCCTATAAAATGGTTTGATAAGCATTGAAGGAGTTTAAAAAAAAGCCCCAAACCAAACAAAAACCTCTGGATAGGAAAGAGAAATTGTGTGATACTTCTGATTGCAATAGCTTTGCTTTTCTTACAGAAAGTAACGAAGAATTTTGTATGTAGGAGGGGTTTTGCTTGAGTTTTTAAAGCATACAATTGAATTCATGTTCCTCTCTGTAGGATTGCCATCTGTGGTGTTTGGGTCGGTTTGTTTCAGATGGTCAGGAGAGAGATGAGAGATCTCTGGAGTCAGGTCTTAGAACGTGAGGTTTATTGTGAAGAGGCGTGGGTGTAGGAGACCTACTGGAAGCCGCCAGACACAGCTCAGAGCAGGTCAGAGAAGAGAGAGAGAGAAGAGAGGCACAGAATATGGAATAGAATACAAAGAAGGAATACCGTGGTTGCCGTTTACAATACAATAAATCATCTTCTTTGCTGAATATTCTAATTTTCACTAACCAATCTAGAACAAGCTACAAATCCTACAACATTTACATACAGCCTATGAGAGTCATTGCGTTACCATATGGCATTATATTTGAAACCCTAAAAACTGCTTTTTGGACCCTCTGCCAAGTTGGTAGGGTCTGCTCTGACCCTTGGACCTGCCTGCAAGCAGAGGGGATTGTTTAATCAAAGAGGTATTACCTTCTGTCGGCCATACCATTGTTTTCCAGTTGTTCAGTAACTGGGGTTCGGTATCTCAAAGCTTGTCTTCATTTCAATCTCGCTTATAGTTTCCATATTCTCAGCATCTTTTGCCAGGTAATAATATTTATAAGGTTTTCCTATTTCGTCCTTCCCAACATTCTCTTGAGTTACCTCTGACTAAGGAAAGTGCTCTTGGTCTGTATAATTTGATAGGACATCAGGGCAAATGCACGGTTAATATCAAGGTACCAGAAAATTAAAATGTTATCAAGGTACCAGAAAATTAAAAGTTCTCTATGTGCCACATTTTGTGCTTGAATTCCCCATGTTATTAAGCAACTCCCATGCTTTCACTTTGTGACCCCAGAAATACACTTTGATAGTGAACAAGAAGAGTGATAGAGCAGGAAATAACTAACATTGTGCCTAAAATGCAAACATAAGAAGTAGCAGGATCTTTGCTGAAAAGAAAATCCATTGAGCATGAGTTGCTTTACGAACTCTCAGACGATGAGGTTTTTTTTTGAGTAGTTGAAAACCAAAATCACACATCTGCTCTTCAGTATAATTCTCTTCCAGCAGATTTTCCACTAAATTTCTACAGTGAAGTGAATTTCCAAGAGTGTATTTTGCAGACCTCCTGTTTCAACACAGGTGCTCTGCAGGCAGTTCAGGTAGTGGCTGTGTCCTTCACACTGCAGCCTTGGAGGTTTGCTGAAGTGATCTTTTTAAACACTTTTCGGAAAAACTGGCACTTTCTGTCCTGTCCTTCTGGGTTTTTCCCTACCACCCCATGGATGAAATGTATCTCATTCTTTCTGTTTTCTTCTGTGGCATGTCTGACAGGTAATCACAATAATTCCCATAAAGGAAATAATAGTATCATGAGTTTTTAGTGGGTTAAGCTGTGATAAATGCTCTAATGTCTGAATAGTACAGAACGGATTAATGTAAAAACACTGTTTCAATAACTTTTCATTGAAAGACCTTAAAGGAAGGAACTTAAAGATGAACTTGGAAGAAGACAAAAGAGATTTTGCATGTCAATAATAGAGCTTTTTCTAAAATTTCCTTTGTTGATTTATATTTGAGGTCACGGTACTTTTTCATGCTGTTTCCCTTCTCTACGAGCACCTTCAAAAACTTTTGTATGGGTAAGAGACTTAATGAACAGGGGTCATTGGAAATTGTCCTAAAATCTGGAGATATTGCTAATATTTGGTTGTAGTATGATTTCAACTAGATGCCCATGGAGATTGAAAAACTGCGCTGGTCTTTGTCCTCAAAATAAGCAGGGAATGTAAGGGAGGGAGAAAAAGAACCTTGACATTGATATCTCTGTTGGAGCTTCCTCCATGAGCTGCCATGTTTTGATACAGATTCTGAATCATCTTCAGTTTAGGACAGTTTTTCACAACCCATATTCTCCTTGTGAGGAAATTATTAAAACTTAACCCAAGTAATCTATTTAGCAAGTTAGTCCCAGGAGAAGGATACTAGTTCTTTTAAGCTTGTCTTGGTACTAACAGTGACTTTTTTAATATTAAAATTAAGTGTCTGTATTATCTGAAGTAGTTTTTCTGATTTTTCGCTCCCCATTCCTCTTTCCTCTGTGCAGTTAATTGCTGGATGACTAGCTGACTTGAGCAATAGTAGAGGGGTAATTACAGCACTGGGCTGATGTATTTCCTGGTGTCTGTGCCAAGAAACTTGCCTGCATGATCACTTTGTCATTTGGTTAGGGGCCATGGGCCATGGGATCACGGGTTACAAGTTTTCTTTCCTTGTGATCCAGAAACTACATGTGGTGTCTGAAAGAGCAGTGAGAACAGCCTGAAGGCCATCCCTGTGTGATGCTGTGATCAGATTGGGCTCAGGGGGAATCAGGATTTTTGAAATCATCGAAGTGTTAATTGTGAACCACTTTGGCAGCCTATCCCTTTATATTGCTTTGTGATGTAGGCTGGAATTTGCAGGGGCAGGGTCTTTGGTTAGTGGCTGAAGCTCATCTCTGGATGAGGACAAGTGGTTCCTGTGGATGCTGGAAGAGCTGCTAGGTGCCGGAGGGTTGTCCTAGCCCTGAAGGTTACCCAATACTGCTATACAGCTGTTTACAGCCTGAACCTTTAACTAAGGTGGAACTTGAAATCAAAACATTTTGAAAGTGACTTGTCCCTGCTGAACTGCATTAAATGAGTTCCTGGAAATAACTGGCATCATGCAAGCAATTGTTTTTTATAGGGTGCTATCAAACTCTTCATGTGTACAATAAATTATACTCAGCTGTCTCATATGAAAATCACGCTTGGGTATTTGATTCCTGTTAATTATTTTTCCACTGCTCTCAGGTTGGCTTATTTATTCTGATCCTAGTATTCCTGTTTTAGGTTGTCCTCTCACTATCCCTTCTCCTTCAAAAATGCAAAATTCTATTTATGAATTGTATTATTGGCTAGTGCTTTCCAAGGCCTTTTTTAAAAACTTTGAAATTCTCATTCTTTAATAGCATTTAGTAATATTATCAGTGTTATCACAAAATTAATTACTTTAGGCTTCTCAGAATTTTGTGTAGTTCATATATGGATGTTAGACTGTGAACATTTTGTACCAGTCTTCCATTATTGAGTAGCTTTAGCGGAGTAGTATGGAGACCTGGCTAGGTCTGGGAAAGAAAGCACTGACACACTTGATTATTTCCCTTTGAACACCTTAAACATAAAGAAATTGAGATAAAAAAGCAATAGTTCTGGCCCAAGGTTCTTCCTGCCTGGAATCCTTGCAAACTTCCTAGAGGAAGCAGGTTACAGTTTATAGTTGAAACAAATTTTTATAGTAGGATTAACCATTTAATTGGGCCAAATTACTTATTACACCTTTGCTGAGCAAAGAGGTGCAGAAAGGTGGAGGCTGTGGAAGAGTCAGGATGACTGGAAGCCATCCACAGGCTGCATTACTGCAATGCCAAAATCTATTTCCTACTAAAAAATACCATTGGAGGCTTTTCTCCCTGTTTATTATCTGTAGCTGTATTTTGATATTTCAGTATCTTAAATCTAGATCTGGTAATCATAAGGCATGCCTCAAAATTTTTTATGGTAGATCTAAATTCAGTTGTATAATTAATGTTGTAATTATTACAATGATCTCTTTTATTAGCTTAGAAAGTGAGCTAATGAGTTGATATTTAATTGAGCTCTTTTATTTGCTTAGTCTTTATTCATTATGGTAGATTTTAAAATGGGGTTTGCTTTTCTTTACTATTTCTGCTGGAAAACTGAATACGAACAGAGAGTAGCTGGAGGAACACAGAGTTGGGTGATCTGGTGCACCATGAAGAAGAAAAACACTAAAATCCTGAACGCGGTTGTCCCATTATTGGGTAGAAGTTTCTCTTTCGCATTTTGTGCTGGTGCAAGTGAATATTCAGTAGTTGCTGAGATACTGTGAGATACAGTGAAGCAGCACTTTATTGCTTTAAAGCCCTCTGCTTTGCACTGGTCAGGCACACGGGTTTGTCGGGTGACTGCAGATGGTTTTGGGACAGGCATGTCAGCATTTGGGGAGTGAGACTTTGTGTGCTATGCATCTTCCCCTTCTGGATCATTTTTCCGTGTGCATGTTTTCATTAGCACAGGAGGTGTTATGCTCAAGGTTGTCATTCAGGAGCAGCCTGTGTTGCTCTTATGACTAACAGTAATGCAATCCCATCTTTGGCAAGCAGATTGTTACATGCTGGGTTTAGACACCAAGCTCACAAGTTTTTGTGGTGTTTTTGAAAACAGTCAGAAACAACTGTGAGAAAAATGCAAGTGCATGAAAACACTGCTTTGGAACTGCATATTTTCCTTCCTGGCATCCTTGTGCTCTGGGAAACCACAAGCCAATATAATTCTGTGTTGGTAGTACAGTCTCTCTCCTTCACTGTCATGATGCATCACAGCTCAAAACATGTTTGGTACCTTATTTCTAAGAGAGTTTTAAAATACTAGGTTTTCATGCTTTAAACATTCAGTCTGTGTTACCTAGATTATATGGTTAAGTGGGAACTGCTGCTACTGGAATGTTGGTGAGAAGCTGGGGCTTATCTTGTAGTGCTCTGTTTTGTGCTTCTTTAGAGCTATGTATTTGACTTAACTGGGCTTTGGATCAGAGTACTTCCAGTTAAAAACAAATCACTTAATTGACTTGCAGAGTTAAATTTCTGAAGCAGGTTTCCTCAAGCTCTGTTTCTGGATGAAGGGATTTGGAGGCAAGCCCATTAAAATATTATGCCATAGAAATAAATAAACATTGGAACCAAGAATTAATTAAAAAAAAAAAAAAAAATTATCTGATAATTTACTGTGGCAGGCAACCTGGTGGGTAGAAGTACGACTGTGGATAACTGTGATATGTTTTATTTAACATACTCAAGTCTTTTGTTTTTTTTCAGGGAGAAAGACCTTAATGCAAAGTTTATTATTTCAATGGAAAAAAATAAAACAACAATCACAAACTTAAAGGTGAGTAAACACAATTTAAAAAAGGAAGTCGTAACTAAATAGCTGCCAAAATATGACTGGACAAAACAGGGATGTTTGCTTCGCTGTGAACAACAGCCCTTAGTCATTAAAATACAGTGTTAAAGTAATGCTTTGGGGAAACAGATTACACTGTTAACTTGCTACAATGTGGCTTTCTGAAGACTATTCCATAGGCTCTATTTCATCATTTCTTCAACAGTTTATCACTCTGATCATTACTTAGCTGGAAGGTGAAAGCCAGCAATAGAATAGACGTATGTTTCTGATAGCTGTTAAATCTTTGCTTCATCTGTAGAAGTATTCTGGAATTCCCATGAAAATTAACCAATTCCAAAGTACCCATCACTTGCTAGAACATTTTGATAGTGTATTTTAACGTTTCTCTCAGTAAGAGAATCTACGTGCAGCAAATTGGTTTTTGCAAGATAGTTTCCCATGACTAATATATAAAAAGGAGTTTCAGTGTGTAGTTTGTTCAGACTGATGCAGAGCATGGTGAGTATTGCTGAAGTACAGTGCCAGTTGTCATGTCTTGAACATGATGATTGCCTTAAACAGCAGGTATGCCACACCTTTTTAATTATAATGCCACGTTGAAGTGCTGTTCACAGTGCAAAAGTCTCTCTGGCTCCTATAAATTGTATGTGTAGGATAATCCCTGATTGTAATAATGTCATATACGGACCCATTTAACTGAACCTAAGTATTGTGACAAGAATGGGCATACCTGTTCCAAATTTTGTCAGTGTTGTTGGAATAATAGTCTGACCTCTCATTATACATTCCTTAATGTGTATAGCTTTTTGTTAAATTTGCATTCTGGTTATTTATTGTCAAATGTTTTTAATTATTTCGTCAGGATGTGTTGTACCAACTCTATTTTCTCTTTTTTATAGGTACCAGAGGGTGCTACTGGAGACACAGGACGAGAAAGAACAAAGACATTTACCTATGATTTTTCCTATTTTTCAGCAGACAGTAAAAGTCCCAGCTTTGTTTGTCAAGAAATGGTAGGATTTCTGAATGTTAATAATTGATCTTTTTCCTTTCCCTTTTCTTTAGCTTGAAAGCATTCCATGAAACTTATTTTCATTGAAACTGCTTCTTCTGTAATTTAGAAATTTCCTAGGTACCTGAGAGTTTGAATTTTTCTTTGTTTTCTTTTTTTTTAAACTTATCTAACAATGTAAGTGGTGTGTTTTCTAATACAGCAAGCTAAATGCCTTCTTTCAAGTTCTTTTGTCTGATTTGTATTGTAAGGTCAAGTTGGAACACAGGTCTGTGCGCTGAAATTGATTTTGAAAAGCTTTTTAGAAAAAAACCGCTTTTGAGAAACAAGCATCTAACTTTAATTCACTTACAAACATTCTTATCTGGTTGAAGTGTGGTGTGGATTTTTTGAGGCTTTTTTGGTTGTGTGGGGGAGGGGTTGGTTTTTTGGTTTGTTTGGGTGTCTTTTGTTTGGTTTTTAAATTTTTTTTAAATTTTTTTTTTTCCCGAAAAGCCTTGGTACACATTGAAGAAGTTTCTTTTTTTCTCCTCCCTTGAATATTCAGATTTGGAAAGGACAAAACAGTTTTTCTTCCGGCACACACTCAGAACAGAAAATTAAACTTGGAGCTATAGGCATTATTCAGATGAACAGATAGACCCTCCCTGACCTTGTGTTTCATGTGAAACAGAATGTTTCAGTTCTTTTCCATTCCCTAATAAATCTGTTAAGTGAAGCGGAAGTGATTTGTGGTTGCTGCCTTGTTTTTCGGTTTTGATGCTGTAAGCTTCAAGTGAGAGTATTACGAAGAGTATTACAAGTGAGAGTAGTTCTTTCCCATTAAAATAATGCAATGGTTTACTGAATATCCTGTAAGCCAGTTACAGGTGAGTATTGTTACTGAATATCCTGTAAGCCAGTTGGGTACATACCTGTTTAGTATGTATCCCATCTATTCAGTAACCCTTGAAATCAGGGATACTGCAATGGCTAATCCTAAAAAGCCTCACAGTTGAAACTAGTCATAAGAAACAGTAAGTTGAAGCCATTTTAAAATATTTATGAGAATGACAAGTTTTTCCATTATATGTATCATGACTATAATTGATATGGAATTTAGACTTGGAATTTTTCATTTAACCATCAGGGTAAGTGATAGGTCCTCCTAATTTCTGAATGCTTCTTTTTTATTTTGGTGAGATATTAAGGGTATTAGAGATATTCATCCAAACATTTGATCATGTATATTCTTAAACTTTCTGGATTGTTATTTCTTGGTAATGTTCTTTTAAGTAACACATCTATTTTCTGGAATATCAGGAAACATACAATTTATTTGGCTGTTGATGTAGAAATACTCTGATTACTTCAGCAATGTGGCAAATTAAAGTAGTAATGTATTTGAGAGCAATGGTTTGAACCCAAGATTCTAGTGGATGGTTTTAGGCATGTGTTTCAGGCTAAATGGCTTTGCTAGAATTTTTTCAAATGGTATAAATTGAGCATGCATAGTCAGTTATTTATTTATTTTAGCTAAAGCAGCTTTTATTATGTATTTTTCTGCTCTGATTCAAAACGGAAGTTTCTTCTTATGCACCAGTTGTGACTTAAATTTATGGGTATGTAATTCTTGGATCCTCTAAATACCTGCCTTTAGATACTTCTGGAAAGCTGTGTTAGACAAGAACTAATTAGAGGATCTCCAGGAAGAGTGTCATGGTTTTAGTAGGCTCTTGTTTTTACAGTGCAGGTTATTTCCAGAATCCAAATTTGCTGTGAAACAGTGAAGTTAATTCCTGTTAAAACAACCATTTGCAAAGTAAAGTTGAATGCATGCAAATAGATATCCAAGTTGTAGCCTGTATTGATGGCCAGTTTCCACATATAAGTGATAAATGAAGTTTTGCTTTTCCAAGTTTTTCCTTCTGGTGCCATTTTGCCTGTTTCAGAGTGGATCAGGTGGAAACCGGATTTGTATAACTTGCCCATGTCAGGAGTCTATAGCAAAAAGATAAATTAAAATGCCCGTATAGTGATGGCTGCAGCAGGCTTGAGCAGTAATTTTTTTAAGCTGTGAGTTTTATGATTGGTAGTGATAGGATGCAAGCAATAAATCATAAAGATAGCTTAGATATCTGTGTTCAATATTTTGTTGTTACACTGTGTTCCACAACTCTGGACACCTCCTTCATCCCTACTGACAGGAGTATGAACTTCTCTTGCTCAGCTACAAAAATACTGTTTTTCAGGTGTTGTTTTAATTACACTGTGTGCAGCACTTTGAAAACAAAAGGAGTTTTTAAACCATAGGAGTGCAATTCCTAAGCATATGCTGCAAAAGCTATTGTTTTGCTTGTGTTAATAATTTCATACTTAATTGGAAGACTTGGTAGTTAAGCTCTTATCAACTTCCTGCAGAAATTCCAGTTTACTGCACCAGTGGCATAGAAGGGCATCGTTTTTCACATTTGTCTTGCCAGGGAATAAAATTGATCTTGATTGTTGGTGATGTGGTTGCCTAGTGCCCTTTGTTCATGATGGTTATATTTTTCCATTTGAAAGGCAGAAAAATAAGAAATGGAAATCTGTCTAATACTACATACTGTGTTAACATGCCTTGTAGATGCAAAATAACACTTTAGTATTCCAAAGTTAGAGTGGGGGTGGCAATTTGCCGTGAAGCTTCTTAGTTTGTGTTCCTGACAGAGCTACAAATAGAATTTTGATGTTTACTGCCCTTTTTTGACAAACTGTTGTCCCATCCTAAGAGTCTTTTCTTCTAACCTGTGTTTTCACACAAGGCTGACCATACCTGTCCTGTGCACTACCTCAAATCACATGCAAGACATACACAAATTTTTAAAAAGGAAAATTCCATCAAAACAGTAGTTGATAAAGACTTGGTGAGGTAAAAACTTGGACATACAGAAAAAGAGGGGAAAGAATAAAGGTGCTTTGGCTGATCTGTACGTTGTTCTTTGAGAAGTATAACTGATTACAGCATTGTAACTCCTTTGCTTAAGGGAAGGTCAAGTGAAGTATTCCAAAGGCATGTTTGAGGATTAGTGACTTAAGAAATTCCCCAGCACTCCTTCCAGGGAGAAGCTGTGTGATTATACTGTATATGTGCCATTCACTATTAAAAATGGCTTGTATGCCTTGGTGAATTTAAACCACATAAAGTGCAGACACGTAGCCAAACTATGTGAAGCATTTATGATATGTTTGAAAATCATGTCTAGATGGTGAAACACAGGTTAACATTTTAATTGAGAGAAATGCTACACCAGGTGTTACTCCTTGCCCAGTGAGGGGTATGGATTGAAATGAGAGGTAATGATAATGAAAGGTCCGGAAAATCTGCGAGAGATATTGGAGCCAGTATTGTAAAGGAAGGTGATAAAGGCATCTGGTGAGAGCTAAATTTATTGGGTGAGAACAGAGTCCCATATTATGAGATGTGGAGGAGGGATCATTTCTAGTTTTTACATGCTGAGGCTAAAAGAGAAGGGGTTAGCTGATAAAAGAGGGTTACTTACCACATTAAAAACAAGTTTCCATGTTTGCCAGCCTAAAAAGTATTGTTATGTGAAAGCCACTTAGGGCGAAAATACAGAGAGAGTTATGGGTCAAGTTCTTACACTTGTTTAAAACAAGAAACCAAAACCAACCAAACGAAACCCTCCAAAAAGACAAAGGAAGAAACTGACAGTATCACTGAAATGTTTCCTTTTTGAGAGGGGGCTGGATATTTGCAGAATGTGGAGAGTTGGCAAAGATACAAAAAGCGAGTAAATATTAACAATAAAGAAAAGTGAATGGAATAGCTGAGATTGATGAAAGAAATTGGGGCTTTAGAAAAGAAGGTAGCATTTTGGCATGTCAAATATTATGTGACAGAGAAAGAAGTGAAAAATAAACCACTGCAGTGCTGTAAACTAAATATAGTAGTAAGATTTAGTATTTTATTTGAAGTATTAATTTCCTCTCCTATCATTTGGTTTTGCCATATTGTTGTATTCTTCAATATTTGCCATGCTAGACTGGTGACAGTTTTTTCCCCCCAAGCTTCTGTCGACTTAATTTTTTTTTAATTTTTATTTTTTTAGGTTTTCAAAAATCTTGGTATGGATGTGCTTAAATCTGCCTTTGAAGGTTATAACGCCTGTGTTTTTGCATATGGACAGACGGGATCTGGCAAGTCCTACACCATGATGGGAAATGCGGTATGTTGTATTTTCACAGAGCCATAGAGAAGCAGGTGGGAAGGACCCTCAAGGATTGTCTTGACAAAAGCATGGTCAAGACAAGATGGCCCAGCACCCTGTTCAGATGAATCTTACAATGTCCATTGTTGGGGAATCCACCAATCCCCTGGGGACATTATTCCGATCGCTGATTTTTCTCATGAGAAATGGTCCTCTTGTATCTAGTCATATTCTCTGCAGGAGTAATTTGTATCTATTACCACAGGTCTTTTGCATGTGACTCCTTGTAAATAGGAGTCTCCATCTTCTCTGTAGAAACTTGTTAAATACTGGAACGTGGTTATAAGGTCTTCTTTAAGCCTTTTATTCTCAAGGCTGAACAAATCCAGTTCTCTCTGCCTTTCCTCACATGGCAGCTTCCTAGTACTTTGGTCATCCTTATGGCCCTTATCTGGACCCTTTCCAGCCTGTCCACAACTTTTTTGTATGGCAGAGACCAAAACTGAATGCAGTATTGCAGGTGTGGCCTGACAAGTGCTGAGCAGACAGGGATAATGACTTTTTTATCTCTGCTCTGGTTATGGTGCCCTTGGTGATGCAACCCAGCATCGTATTGGCTTTCTTTGCCACACTGTTCAGTCATGTAGTGCTTGCTGTCCACAGACCCCCTAGGTCCCTTTCCACAGAGCTGCTCCCCAGCCAGATAGATTCCAGCCTTTGCTGCACTCCTGGATTATGTTTTCCCGTGTGCAAGGCCATGTATTTGTTTGTCTTTGTTGAACTTCATGAGGTTCTTGTTAGCCCACTATTCCAGTTTATCCAGGTCTTCCAGCAGGGTGGCTCTCCCTTCTAAAGTGTCGACTTCCCCACTCGGTTTGCTGTCTTCGTCAACCTTTGTTGTTGTACACTTGATCCCATAGTTCAAGTCACTTATGAAGATACTAAATAACATTATGTCCAGTGTTGATTCCTGGAGACCCCACTCATGACAAGTCTCCAATTTGACAAGGAGCTATTTGTCATCACGTTCTGAGTACAGCTTGTAAGCCACTTCCCACCCACCGCACAGACCCCTTGTCTAGACCATAATACATTAGTTTCTCTAGCAGCAGGCTGCGGGAAACCACGTTGAAAGCCTTGGAGAATTCCAGATAGACAATGTCCACTTATTGCACCACATCAAGTGGGCAGGTGTATTTTTTTGTTGCACTGGATTAAAATTATGCTGTTGCGGGAGCATGTTTTTATGGAATTTTTAATACTGCTTCTGTCTGTATGCTACTAACTCTCCCATGTATCACACCTTCTGGTAGTAATCAGAAGTTTTAGAAGCTGTTTCTTTTATAGAATGATACTTACACTTGGAAGAAGTTTATTGTCCTGGAGTGACATTATGAAGCCACTTTATTCCTTAACTGTTTGCTTAATGCCCAGGGGTACTGCGCCTTTAAGATGAACCCGGGGGGCACGGCCAGAGCCAGTGTCCGTTCAATGGAATTGGCACCTGCGGGAGCTGGTAAAAATGGCTCGTTCCAATGGCCCCGGGAGAGCCAGGGGACAAAGACATTGCGGAGCTGCTCTACGCCCTGCTCTTCTTTGAGTTCTTGGAAAAAGAGTTATGTTTGTTTGGTTTTTTCTTCCCCTGGTCTCCCTGTCTCCCTTCCCTCGTCTCCAGCCCGGGGAGCCTGCGGAGTGGCCCCAGCGGGCCTGTGGGGTGACCCCGGTGCCATCTCGGGGAACCTAATACCAGCTCCTTGCAAGCACCCTTTTCCTTTTTCCCCCTCTTTGATTTTCCCAGTTGTACTTTGTGTTAACAAATAGTTTAGTTTTTGTGTTAATAAATAGTTCAGGTTTTTTCTCACTTTTACCTGCTTCAGTTAATTTGTTTCATTGTGGAGGGAAGAGGGGAAACCCTTTCTTCCTTTTGGGAGAAGGTACCCTATCCCAGAGAGCCTCCTCCTGAAAACTTTGTCTCTAAAACCAGGACATTTATTTAAGTGATACCCTATTATTTTGGACCAAAACCAGTAATTTTTTATTAATCACAAAGCCAAAAGTTTCAAATGTTACTGCTGATTTTATATGCCAACTAGAGCCAAAAGACAGAAGATACTGATTTTGAGGAAATGAATGATCAGCTTTTTCTGAAGACATGTGCTTTTTAAATCTCTTTTGAAGAGTCAGAAGACTAAAATATGTCCTTAGAGGCCTGTCAGGTAAGATGCAGAAATTGGGCATGAGAGTAGTTCATCAAAGCCTTATGAGACTACACAGTAAATTTGATTTTAAGGATTATGTCCTGTTGAGCATTGCAGGAAGAGGAAGGTGTGATAGGAGGTATTTGGCAGTTTGTGAGTAAAGAGTGGGAGTGGTTTCTTGCAGTTGCCTCCATGTGTGTCCAAGGACAGAGAGAACCCGCTAAACTGTTGTGAGTGGAGCAGTGTAGAAAGGCTGACTGATGAAAGCTTGCCAAGCAGTCTCTGCAGGTTTCATTCATTAATCCTTAGGAAAAGAAATATATTGTGTCTTTTCCCAGTGGAAATGAACAGAGGAATAATACTGCTTGTCCTTCCTTGGATAGATCACTCTTCCGAAATGTGGTAAGATTGGTCTCTTTGCACCTCCTCTAGCTTATGAGAGTAAATTAGTTGGTAATATTTTTCTTTCAGTTCTCACAAAATAAGTAGCTTTATGTTTAGCTTAATAACATAAGCAGAATAGACTTTTGTAACCAGAAAAGATCTCATGACCTAGATGTGGATTTCTATTTCAGAAATTTATAAAAGTGATATTTTTATGAGACTACATCAGTATATATAATGACTGTAATCATCAAAACAGTTTGCAAATGAATAGGTGCTGAAGTTTCTTTGACACTATTCAATAATAAAGGTCTAATCTTCTTGCCATGATACAGAAATAGTTCAATCTGGCTTTGTGTGGAATACATATAAAATATACTCAGCTGGCAAGTTAAATACTTCAAAATTGTTGACCCTGTCAGAGAGTCTACAGTGCTATAAGAAAACTGGAATTGGAGATAAATATTCTTTTTTCCTTACTTCTCTTTAAAAAGCCTGGGTTCTATTCTCATTTTGTTTTCAGTGTTTGCTGTTCTTGGCTCTGGAAGGCTTCTTCGGCAATTGTGAGTACAGCAATCATTTGAAGAAATTTGTGGGCCACTTAGATTAAGTGTTGAGCAGAGATACTGAAATGAGCAGAGATCGATAAAATATCAGGAAAGTCAGACTTTGGTACACAGAGAAGGCAAGACTATGGGGGAATAAAAGTCTTCCAAGACCTGGCAGGTTTCTACAGAAAGGAAGGGAATAATTTGTTCCTTATGGTCAAGGAAGATGGGAAAAACCCAGTACATTTAAATTGCAATAAAGAGTTTTCTGGTTAGATAGCACAGAAGGAGAACAGGCTTTTAATGAGAAAATTCAGCTCTGGAGTGAAGTACCTATTTTGGTTCTTCTGATTTCCATGTCTGTAAGCTCTGTAGGCCAGGAAAAAAAAACAGTTCAAGCTGTAGTTGTTTCTGCCCTGCAGCTGTAGGAGGTGAGAAGGGAAAAAATGTTTAAATATAGTTTCCAATAAAGAGTGTACATTCTATAAGATGTACATTTTACTAACGTAATATTCTGGGAACTGTTGTGTTCTTCCTTTCTCATCACTATATTGCTATGGTTGAAGTTACTCAATTAGAGCATTTATTTCCTACTTTAAGCCTCTCTTTGTGGTTGCAGAATTACATCAGACACTAATAATTTGCCTAAAACTTTATGATAGATCTTCCATGTTTTTTCCCTAAGCTATAATTAAAACTATTCAGGTGTTTCCAAGCATGAGATGAAAAAAAAGTGTTTTTACCTCTTCTATTGTTTAAAAAAAATTGAAATAAAATAGGTGTGGGAATTTCCAGTACTGATCCCTGAAACTTTACCTGGAAATAAATATTGATAATGGACAGATAACTGGGAAAGAAAGCTCTGCTGTTGCCAGAGGCAACTGTCTCAAAAAAAGCCTGATTAATCTGCAAGTTTCTCCCTTAATCTGGAAGTTTTGGGGTTTTTTTAACCGAAGGTGCAGTCATGTGAATAACTAGGAATGACAGGAGCAAAGAATAGATTATTATTTCCAAGAATGAATCTTGGTTTGAGAAGGATAGAGAGGCTCTGATTAAGAGGAGGAAGACGCTGGGAAAGAGCAAAATGGATGGATGATGATCTGGGATTCCTCATATATAGGTATGAGGAAGAGGTGCTCAGAGGTGGCAGCTGGAAAAAGATTCCTGTGACAGAGAATACAGAGAGAAACTGAAGAATGAGGACAGGGATGGCGTGAGCAGGACGGGCTGGGCAGGGATGGTGCACAGCAGGACAGGGCGTGACAGGGAGCTCAGGGCAAGGAGCTAGAGCGGCAGGACTGGTTCACCCGAGCTAGCAGCAAAAGGTGGCGGAAACTCTGTAGTTGTGGCGCTGTGTTCTGGCAGGCGGGGTGCGGGGCGGTGGTAGCCGGGGCCCCTCCGCAGCAGCTGCAAGTGCAGCCAGGAAGATGCACACTTGAGGAGGGGAAAAGGATGTTGGAAACCCGTGCTTTTTTTCCCCAAACAAAAGCTCACCACGACAAGGAAGAGAAAGCAGTGCAGAGCAGGCCTTCCCCACCCCCCCCACCCCCCCCCCCCCCCCCGCAGTCGCTGTGAAAAGGACAGCAGTTTCCACTGTTCCCCTTCCCAAGTCTGGCGAAAAAGTAAAGTTACCGATGGCAAGATCTCTCCTCCCCTCGCCACACCCAGCCACATCTTTTGTCTCTTACAAAGGAGTAAATGGTCCTTAAATACCTGGTCATTGTGGTTTCCTACAAACAGAATGGAGAAAAAATTCCCCCCAACCTTCAACAGGAGGTTTGAATGAGAGTGTCCCATGGGTGCACATATATGGTTCTTTTCCTGTTCTCTGCAGTTGTTGCCAAGTCCACAATGAAACGAGACAGAAACAGTTAAGATACTAGTGAGGTAAGGCAGTTCATGACTTATGCTGGGGAGCCAGTCTCTGCCTTAAGCAGTTGGGGTTTTTCAAACTGAATGAGAGGGACAAAACTATCCCAATAGCAAAGAAACGAAACTATTTGTACATTCCACACATGAAAGGGTTAAAGTGGCAAGGTGACTGCAGGTAAATGAAGGGCAAGAGAGTGTTTGCTGAAAAGTTTTGATTTTTCCCCTTTCTGCATTCTGAAACTCTCCATTAGTCATCTAGGGTTTTATTTTTCAAAATACATTGTGCATGCATAGGATCTCCTTGGTGGTGCGCAGAAAATCTTTTTTATTAGCAAGAGAATAAGCTTTCTTATACCCTCCATTTGGGCAAAGTAGGCATGGATTGGCTGTGCACCTGTCAATCACATGCCTTCCCATACGATCACCATACTGTGTTGTGTCCATGCATCTCGCTGACCAACCCCTGCCTCACGCAGGAGGTGTCCTTTCATGAGCAAGAGTATATAGAAACGGACAAGATCTTGACAGTAAGGCTTTTATCTATCTCCCACGTCTCCTTCCTTGTTTCAATGAAAACGCAAACCGTACCCCAAAGCCGAGGCTATTTAGAAAAATCTGAACAAATAATAAAGCAAAAACCTTTGAAATACACCAACATGAACAATATCAATTTGCACACACCATGATGAAACCCATTTCATGTGGTTGCTGTGTGTCTGTGTGCGCCTGCCTCACCATGTCTTGGGAAGCCACATGCTGTGCCTATCCCGCTCTGCTTGTCTCGGTGCTGCCACGCTGCTCCGCGGGCTTGGAGCCAGGTGCCACAGTTTCAGAGAAGCCCGCAGGCCATGGTCCGGCGGCCACCTGTGGCATGGGCGATGGGGGAACTGCCCGCAGCGTGGCGGGGGGCGCTGGACATGGGCTGCTGGTGGGGCTGCTCGAAGCGTGCCACTGCCACTGCTTCCCCCATGTGGGTTCTGTTTGCCCCCCCATCACGTTTCCCCTGCATTGCCGCCCACTCCGTGTCCCATGGTCACTGTCCCACCAGTGCTGTCTTCCAACATTATCTTCTCGCTGTGCTTGCAGCACTGGGCTCCATCAATATCGCTCTGTGAGAAACATGGACTTGTCTTCTGGCAGCGCTGTGCGCTGCCACCACTGCTGTGTTGCGGGGAGTGAGGGTCCATCTCCTGTTCCACATCTGAGGGTCTTGGGTCAAAAGGATCCAGTGGGTCAAGATCATATTTACTGTCTTTGGAATTGTAAAAACTAGGTACAGGCAGGGTGGATGGCCTAATGGAAGCCATTTCTGAATCTGCAGAATGGTGATTTGCACCATTTTTGGTTTCAAGATGGAGGTTGTTGGTGCACTTTTTGGTTTCAGTGCACTTTTCAGTTTCAAGAATGCGGTTGGTTGTATGCGTGCTTTTCGGTTTTGGTGCACTTTTCTTTAGGAGCCGCCATCACCATAGAGAGCTGGCTAAAAGCCTGGAGTTTACTATTTCTGGTGATCTTAAAGAGTCTCTGTCCCATTAACTGACAGATTTTAACATGCATGGACAGCCAGTCCTGCAAGGTACTAAATTTAGCTTCAGAGATGTCTTTATGCTGCTGCTGAGGGAGCCTTCTCATAGAATCCGGGCTCCACCTTTGTTCCAGGGATATTTTTCCTCCCATTCTTCCCTGCGGCTCACCGGTAGGTGTGGCACTCATCTTTGGGTCCTTCCCCAGACCTTCCTTTTCTTGTCGTTGAATCCTTAGTCCAGCAGGGAGATGCTACTGATGCAGTCTACTTCCTTCCATTGCCTTTCATTGGTCCCTGTCTTGGGCCGCCATTTGTAGTGTTGGGGAAAAAAGGCAACAATCTCCTTGTTGGTGTGCAGAAAATCTCTTTATTAGCAAGAGAACAAGCCTTCTTGTACTCTCCATTTGGGCAGAGTAGGCATGGATTGGCTGTGCACCTGTCAATCACACACCTTCCCATACAATCACTATGCAATGTCCATGCGTCTCATTCACCAATCCCTGCCTCAAGCAGGAGGCGTCCTTTCGTGAGCAAGAGGATACAGAAACGAACAAGATCTTGATGGTAAGGCTTTTTTCTATCTCGCACAATATATAGCCTTGGAATTAAGAATTGTTGTTATTGCAGGGTGATGCAGGTTTGATACCTCGAATTTGTGAAGGATTATTCAGCAAAATAAGTGAAAAAACAAAGCGGAATGAGGCATCCTTTCGAACAGAAGTCAGGTAGGTCTTGGCATGTTAAGAGTTTGCAGGTTATCAAACTTGTTTCAGTTACAACCACTCTGTTTCACTTTTTCTCTGAGAAAAGTGCATATTTTTCAAAAATAATGTCTTATGCTTGGCCTTGTCCTATAATTGATTTTTGTTGGCACATGTCAAAATGTGCAGTACTCGTAACTTCAAGAGCTGTGCATTTTTCTTCATTTATATGATAGTGAAAATGCCTTTATTGCTGGACAGCATCTTCCCTTTTTTTTACCCTTTATTTCAGACTGACATTAGGAGATCTTGATCTTGCTAATGTTGCTTTCTTTCCACCTTCTTCTTGTTTTTTTGGCTTTTTCCGTTATGATACAATACCTTGTAGTTATTACTGTCTTAAGCCAACTTTGGATCTATTTTCTTTCCTCAAGGGTCTTGCTTTCAAACATAGTGTTAACATAGCCTTCCTTTTATAAAAGGCTCTTGAATCAGTCAATGGCTTTCTATTTTTTTTCTTTCAGTTACTTGGAAATTTATAATGAACGTGTGAGAGATCTTCTCAGAAGGAAATCATCAAAAACTAATAATTTACGAATACGGGAACATCCAAAAGAAGGGCCGTATGTTGAGGGTAAAAACACTTTCATTGTTTTACACTGCATATTTTATTACCTTTATATATTCTAAAATGTAGTGTAATTGCATAGGGCATTTTAGCTTTTAAAATAGAAATGATGATGGATGCAGTGCTTTGCTTTGGTAAAAAAAAGCATTGAAGGAATAACCTCTCATTTTGCATCTCTACTTGCTTTCCAAATCCTAAAATTATTATAGAGTTTTTTATCTGTAAATTTATCACACATTTTAAAGTAATGTCAGGAGATGCAATTGGTTTTAATAGTTTGTTGACTATAATTTATAAATCTTGGATGTTTAGATGAAACAGAAACCTATTAAGATCTAATTGTCTGAAACTGTTCTCTGCCAAGGAAGGTTCATGTCTCTTGTGGGATTATGCTCATGTTACTGCACTAAATAATTTAGTAAGATCACATTTTTTTTCGTTTTACTGTAAATGTGTAAGGTGTCCACTGTTCATATGAGGGTTCATTCCCCTCCTTAAGTGATAAGCATGACAATAAACAATAATTGCAGCAATAGCTTGCATTTATAAAGAAAATTACAGGCATGTATGAGCATACTGTAACACTCTGCTTTTCTTCAGACTTGTCTAAACATTTAGTCCAAAATTATACTGATGTTGAGGAACTTATGGATGCAGGAAATATAAACAGGACGACGGCTGCAACTGGAATGAATGATGTCAGTAGTAGGTCACATGCCATTTTCACAATCAACTTCACTCAGGTAATGAAACAAGACTCCTTAGAGAAATTGGAGATGTTTCCTCAGAGCAGAATGATCTGTTTGCTTGTATGTAGTAAACTCCTTTTCTAATGACTCCTGCTCTTCATTTTTGTTTTGGGGGGCTTTTTAGAAAGCCCATGGATGACCTGCTAGATGAAGAGAAGGTTGTGTAGAGGTGGTTCTTCTCCTGTCAGAACTTTGCATGTCTCCCCCTCAAAACATAACACCCTCCCATGCACCTACTTTTCACTAATGATGAGTTGCTCATTACAATGCTTTCAGAAGAGGATGAGAGGCAGGAGCAGCAAAAGGTTTTGTTCTACTGTTGTATGGTAAAAGAAGAATGAGATCTGAAACAGCACGATTTGAATTGATTTATATGAAATAAGTTAAAAATTGGGAAGAAGGCTTAGTTAAAATCATAAAATTGTAATTTCTAATTACTTGGAGCTCAGGGAGAAATTGGGTGTAAATTTGTCTGTGCATGCTGTACCGTTGAAAGCTATGTATGAATGTAATATAAATGTTGCAAGCTTAGTAAAATGAATGCAGCACATGGTCACTGCATCGTAAATTACAGCTCAGTGTCACAGCTTGTCTGTAAGTGGCTAAAAAGTTGCAAATATTACAATTTAAAGAAATACTATGGGAGTTATGCAACAATTCATTATCAAATGTATTTCAGTAGCACCTCTAATACACCTGCCTTCTCAAGCTCTGCTACTGTTAACAAGTTAAATTCAGTCATGTCATGGAAAGGGCCACTAAAGTTGATTCAGTAAAAGTGCAGTATTTCATAGCTTAACATACTTTTCTTTTTTCTTTTCTGCAGGCTAAATTTGATTCTGAAATGCCTTGTGAAACTGTTAGCAAGATTCATTTGGTAGATCTTGCTGGAAGTGAGAGAGCAGATGCCACTGGTGCCACAGGGGTTAGATTAAAGGAAGGAGGGAATATTAACAAATCTCTAGTTACTCTGGGAAATGTAATTTCTGCCTTAGGTGAGTCTCTGGTTTTTTTGCTTGTCTGTCTTGAGGTGTTTTTGATCATTAAATACCTTTGTGTTTACTTACGCAAATAGTTGTCTAACACATTTTCGAAAATTAATAAAAAGACATAATTTTGATTTTTTTCTACCTCCTCATCACAGCTGATTTATCTCAGGATGCAACAAATCCTCTTTCAAAGAAGAAACAAGTATTTGTGCCTTACAGGGACTCGGTGTTGACTTGGCTGTTAAAAGATAGCCTAGGAGGAAACTCTAAAACTATAATGATTGCCAGTAAGTGTTTTAAAACTACTCTATTTGAATTCTAAATAGTTCATGCTTAATAGGAGTGGATGTAAATATTTACATTCCAGATGTTTTGTTAAGGCAGAACATGGTTTACATATTAGTGATTTCTTTCTTTCTGAGCTTTCTAGTAACACTGTGTCTTTTACTTACACTCTGCAGAGTGTAATTAAAGCTTTGTGCATCTGGTCAATACTGGTGGGTGAATCCACTGCTGTTCTAAGCTGTGTTGATTTTTGTTGCATTAGTAGCGACCTGGTCTCTTTTGACATCCTGGGGGTAAGATTGTCACTTTTATTTAACCTACTGAATGCACACAACATTTTAACTTTTTGTCTAAATTTAATTATGATCAGTTGTCTTGCAAACTCTTATGGCTTCCTTTTTACCCATAGGAAGGTCTGTAAGGATCACTTAGTTTAAAACCCTACCTATTGTGTATGTATTGCAGGTTTGTGAACAAATTGGAATGGGAATTCCATTCCCAAAAAAACAAAGTGAAGCCATGATGGTGAATGGTTTGGGTTGGAAGGGACCTTAAAGATCATTTCGTTCCATCCCTCCTGCCATGGACAGGGACACCTTCCACTAGACCAGGTTGCTCAGAGCTCCATCCACACCAGCCTTGAACACTTCCAGGGATGGGGCATCCACAGCTTCTCTGGGCAATCTATTTGTTTTGCTGGTGGGTATGGTCAGAGACACAGACACCAACTTAAGGAACAGTGTAAATTACTATAATATAAAACTGCAAAGAATCACAAAAGAATAAGCTAAGCAAAGCACATAATCAGGAACAAATTACAAAAGGGTAAGCTAAACAGTGCACCTAATCATTACTACGAAAGAATGCCTGTAGTGATTAACAAAGATATGTCACCAGTTACCCTAATAAAGATACATCATCCAAGTCCAAGAAACATCTGCTGCAGGGGGAAGCTGTCACAGTGAAGGACTGGAGAATCGCACCTGGTAACTGGGAACCCCTGCGGTGCGTCTGCCTCAGGCCATGAGGCTCCCGCAGTTTGCTGTGACAGTGGCCCAGTTTTTATACAGTTAAACAAACAAGCTGTCATAATTTCTAATTTCATTTCTCCTGTTGGCTTTCTCCCAAAGCCTGGCCTGGGCTCAAGGAGGAACCAAGGGAGTTGTCTTTGATTGTACCCCCCCTAATTAGGCCAGATGTGGCCTTATCCATTTTCTAGAAATGGAAAGGTAAATACATGCTTTGTCAATAAATGAACACATGCAACAATACTCTGTTAATGGGCAAATACATATATAACATTTGGTTGGAAGGTTCATTTGTATGTCAGCTTTGTCTCCGGGCCTGTTCAGGCCTTTAGTACTTCACTGTTTCAGTGTCTCGCCACCCTCTAGGTAAAGAATTTTGTCCTAATATCTTATCTAAATCTCTTTACTTTTAGCTTAAGACCATTTCCCAGCCCAGGATGTGGCTGGCTTTCTGGGCTGTGAGCACAGACTGCTGGCTTTTCCCACTCTGTACTTATGTGTGGGATTGTCCTGACCCAGGTGCAGCACCTTGCACTTGGACTTGTTGACCCTCATTAGGTCCCTGTGGGCTGAGTTGTTGAGCTTGTCCAGGTACCCCTGGATGTGAAGGGAAGAGCTGCTCTGAAATTTCTCTCACTCTTTCCTGCTCAAATGAAATGTAGTCTTAACAGGTGCAGTTCCCTTTTGGGAATGGTGGGATAGCAGAATTGAGTGAATAAAATGTGTCAGATCAAGTTCTGGTTCTTCAGAACCAGTCAAATTCTATAGATAACAGTTTATTTCTTGCATGATTTTGGGGATGTTTTTGGAATCCATGCCACTTGTTTTCCTCAGAATAATCATAATAATGTCAGTAGATGATTGTGGACCAGACTCTGCTTTGGTTTTCTGCCTTTTTAAGTACTGCTGTGCTGGCAACTTTCTTCTTGTTGCTTTCTTGCAGTTACATGGTTGAGCAACAAATTAAGGGAAGGATAGAATTAGCACTTGCATTTAAATGGCATTGTTTTTCCTGGTTAGGTTGCTTGTAAAAATAATACTGGTTTCTCTTGATGCATCAGATAGCTGACAGTTCTGTTGCTGCCAGATACCTGCAGGAGAACAGCTAGGTTTGTAAATTATAGAAGCTCTTCTCTTGTTTTGATTCTTGTGTATGTTCTTTTTTTAAAATACTGTTTGATTTCCCTACTGTGTTTTACCTGGAATGTCTTTTCTTTTCAGTGATTACATTGATACTTAAAAAATACTTACTCTTTTCCCCACTATTCTTGAAAAAAATTACAAGAAAGCCTGTGAAGTATTCATGTAGGGCATTTTTGCTTACCAGGGAAATGTAAATGTTAAATAGATTGACAGCAAGATTTCTTTGCAGCACTTGATTGTTAGACCTGATTATCCTAATACAGTATTCTCGTACAGTGTTTCCTTATGCAAAGTTATAGTGACATGAAAGTGGAGTTGGGTGAAGAGTTGGAACAACTTGTATCCATGCTGGTTAATGATACATTTCTGTCTCTTCACTCACATTGCCTTTATCTGACATTTAAAATATAAACTAACTTCAGTAAATGAAACATATGATGCTAGATAAACTGTTTCTGATTTTGTGCCCTTAGCTATTTCACCTGCTGATGTCAATTATGGAGAAACTTTAAGTACACTTCGCTATGCAAATAGAGCCAAAAACATCATCAACAAGCCTACTATTAATGAAGATCCTAACGTAAAACTGATCCGTGAGCTGAGAGCTGAAATAGCCCGATTAAAAGCCCTGCTTGCTCAAGGGAATCAGGTTAGCTTTACTTGGAATTTATGTGTAAATTTCCTCTAGTTATAACCCCTATTTCTAGAATGTAATGAGATAACTATCTTTCATTATATTGATTTGAGTAAACAAGCTCTAGGAGGCTATGAAGGAATATTAGTTTCCTGATTGAATTTTTCCATATGGTCAGCATATTACCTCTTTTAACAGAAGGTGGGGGAAAATTGTCATCCCAAAGCTTTCAGGTTTCTTGTAATATAATCGAACTGGTTTGCAGTGTACTGTGGAACAGGTAGTCAACATAGCATGAGGAGACTGAGCTGAAACTTATCTTCTGGGTCTAGCCTGATGGACTGAAGAGGTACTTTGTGTAGTATCTTAAAACAAGTAGAAGGTTTAAAGTATTTAAGATGTGTAAATATAAAAATGTAGGAGTATGAATGGATTTAAACAATGTTTGGCTGCACAGTACGTTAGAAGGCACATAAAATGCTAAATATGTAAAAATATTTTCAGTGGTGGTATAAGAAAAATTATACTCTGCTTCACTTATGCATGATTCTCTTTCTTGCTCTGTCAGTCTGATCTTCTATAAACATTTGCTGTACAGGCTCAGTTTAGTTTCTCCTGTGTTCCCAGGTTGGTGAAGCCAAGGTAACAATAAGGAATGTTCAATTGGCTCAGGCCAGTTGGCTCTTCTACATAACGTCATTCAGGATTGCTAGTTTTCATACTTGTGCTAGTATAATTTGGAAGTATCTGAAGTAATACTTCAGATTTATGTCTAGAACTATGTAATTCTGTTTTAGGTGGGCTGTGCAATGTAAAATGTCAGTTCATGGGCTATTTTTACTAGAAGGGTAGGACTTCAGCTGGATTTCGTGCTATAAAAAATTTGCTGAAAAAGGGGATGGGATCACTGCTGGAAGCAGAAATGAGTATTGCAGATGGTTGAAGCAGAGAGCTCTGCTTTGCTACAAATAGAAAACTCTTTATGGCATTGAATTACTTGTGTTTCTTTCATATTCTTTAGGAGGAGAAAACTAATTTATTTTCAAATTATGGTTTGCTTTAGAGTTAGCAAAGTAGATGTAACTTGGACCCCTTGAAATTCAAATGCTCTGACCTAGTTTCAAGTTGTAAAATAGTGGATATTGAAAATAAATCTGGTTCAGTGGTAGGATGTGGTAGATGGCTGTGTGGGAGACAATCGAGAACTTGCTTAAGTTAATTGAAATGGTGATGGTTGGTAAAACATCTGGTGGTGTGTTACGTATGCATAGTAGTATAAATCTCTGTATAATTTCTTCTGCGGTTTTCCTTCGTATTACCAGAACACTTTATTGTAAATACTTTTGTCGATCTGAAGATACTGATTATCAAAACATGGTGCTGGATTCAGTGTCAAAGGTCACAGACAATGAGTACTGCATGTGTGTTTGTGTTGTTTAGTAATTTTACTCTTTTAAGGCCAGTTACCTTAAGGTACAGTTATTAAAGTGAAGCAGTATATGTACATATTAAAGCAAAATGGTTAACTATTCACGCGTAATAAATTTTCATGTTTAGAAGAAACATAAAGGAAGCTGTATCAGGAGTTAGCTGTTAGAAATGTGTCTGGTTTCAGCGTCTGCATGTGTGTGACCGTGTGTATGTAGAGAGTGAAAACAGTACTCTCAAACCAATTTGTATTTGAAATATCTGCTTTGACAAGATTTCGATTATTCTGTTTACAGTATTTCAAGGTAAATGATATATATTAAAGTTTAAAGGACTTTATGCTAAAGAATCAGAAAAGTTGAACAATTGCATTTCATTTGGTTCCCCCAGAAATTGCTACTGCTTTTTTTTTTTAATTGATATTTCATTTTTACAATTTTAGATTGCACTCTTGGATTCTCCAACAGCTTTAAGTATGGAAGAGAAGCTTCAGCAGAATGAAGCAAGGGTGAGTTATAATTTCATACAGCATTTTTTAAACTGGTGAATCAAAGAAAAGGAAAGGTGGGTGGTCTGGATCCAAGAGTGTTTGTGATTTTCAGGATTTTTTAAATGCACAACTAAATTTTGTCCCACTTGCAGCATTGCCTTGATGAATGTGAATTACAAATGTGAATTTGTAGTTTTGTTATCCTACTAATATAAGATAACATTATAGCTAAGAACAACATATATCTTTGATATTTATGTAGCAGTTCTGTTTAATGGAAAGATTTGTTCCCTGACTGGCTTGCCTTACAAAAAATATCTTTATAAATAGACAACAGAGGGAAAAGTCACTGAATCGCAGTAATGAGTAGCAAATAATCACAGTAACAAAATATTCACTGTGTAGAAAGAACAGAAAAAGATTTAAGGAGAGAATGGTCAACTCTTCTGTGCTTTCAAGTAATTAATAACTTGTGAGATGGGTTTTTAGAAAATTTCAGTATTTAAATCTGGTGTGTTCATATATGTTCAGTGCCAAATTAGCTATCTTTTTGGGGGTGGTCTGAGATCTAGATGTATTTCACACTGTGCTTCTCACCAAGTTGTTTCAATAATCCAGCCAAGATTAGAGGCTGGAAAAAATTTCCAGGCAGTTTGGATAACTCATAGCATTGAAAAGAATGTAGATATAGTGGTACTATAATTTCTCTGACTAGGAATCTTTCATTCTTTATTGTATCATTCTATGTTAATTCTTTTCTGCATATTTGCTTCCTTCCAGAGCTGCTGCAGATTGGTTTAAAAAAAAATACTCATACTTTGGAATAGGCAAGAGGGAAGTATTTGGAATTATTCAACAAGGCAGCAAATATTTAGTTCTGAATAGTGTCAAAAGATGCCAGTCAAATGTAGATATGATGCCTATAAAAATGGGGCTCCTTAGCTGGTTTGAATGGTAGGGTTTATAGTGGTGCTGCTTGGACCTTTAGAATTAGAAAATTAATGTCTTTAAGAATCCTGTTTTCTTTATATCCTTAGTTTTATTTTTGAGTATAAACAAAAAGCTTTTATCTAAGAGTAGCTGAGTAATATAAATTGCTGACTATAGGCTAAATAGAATATGTTGATTGTGCTCTGACAGTAACCACTGCTTATCCTGCTCACAAGTGTTGGCCCCGCTGTGTGGGGTATATATCAAGCATATTTTATTACCTTTGTCAGCCTCATTAAAAGGTGATTGCTCTTCGTGATGATTACAATAGACATAATTGCTGAAAATTTGTAGTAGATATTGCAGTGGTTATAGATTTTTTATAATTCAATGAGTACATTAATTAATTTGTGTAGATTTCACACCATATTTATATTACATAAGAAGTGTATGGTAACTTTCTTTAATGAGTTGATTTTCCTTATATAAGAATAATTTTGAGTTGTTTAATTTAAAAATGTTTCATTTTTAAAATTAAATTAAAAACTGAGTGTTTCTGAGCAATACAAATTGTTCTGGTAGGGTGAATAGACCTGTGATAGACTTTCTTAATGTTTTTCTTTAATCTTTTGAAATTTATTTTGTTTTAATGTTCCAGTTAGCAGCACTAGGAATTATACTGGTGCATTGAAAAGTGTGCTTACTTTTCTTTGTTGAAATCTTGAGATGCAGGTAGAGATGAGAGAAGTTTCTGCAGTTCTCATGGATTAATTTGGAGCTGATCTGCAAAGACAAGGAAAGCAGCTGATGTGGCAAATGGGGAGATGTTTGGTGGAACTGGATCGAAGACTTCTTTCTTTGTACAATGGTGTAATATGAAAGTTAACCTATGAGGTGGACAACTGTGTGATTAGGAAAGGAAGGACAAATCCTAAGCATTCTGTTGGCCTGGCTTCAGTTTGGGGGAAGGTCATGGAGTGGGTCATCTTGAGTCCAGTCACAGAGCATGTATAGAATAACCAGGGGAATCAGGCCCTGTCAGCACAGGTTTAGGAAAGGCAGATCCTGCTTGACCAACCTCACCTCCTTCTATGAGAGGATGACCTGGTTTGTGGATGAGGAAAAGACTGTGAATATTGTTTATGTGGACTTTAGTAAAGCCTTTGATGCTGTCTCTCACGGTATTCTGGGAGGGACTGTCTGCTCATGGCTTGCACAGTTGCACTGTTTCAGAAAACTTTCTGGATGGGTGAGCCACGAAAGTGGTGGAGTTAAATCCAGTCGGCAGCCAGTCGGCAGGATGTTCCCCAGGCCTCAGTATTTGGGCTAGTCCTGTTTAGTATCTTTGTTGATGATCTGGATGAGAGGATTGAGTGCACCCTCAGTCAGGTTGCAGATGGCACTAAGGTGTGTGGGAATGTTGATTTGCTGGAGAGTAGGAAGGTTCTGCAGAGGGATCTGGACAGGCTGGATCAATAGGCTGAGGCCAATGGTATGAGGTTCGATAAGGTAAAGTGGAGTCCTGCCCTTGCGTTACAACAACTTCAGGCAGCACCACAGCCTGGGAGAAAAGGGACTGGAAAGTGGCCCAGTGGAAAAGGACCTGGGGGTGCTGGTTGACAGCAGCTAAACATGAGCGAGCATGTACCTAGGTAGCCAAGAAGGCCAATAGCTCCTGGCCTGTATCAGCAATGGTGTGGCCAGCAGGACCAGGGAAGGAATTCTTCCCCTGTACTTGGCACTGCTGAGGCCACACCTCGAGTGTTGTGTTCAGTTCTGGTCCTCTCACTTCAGAAAGGACATTGAGGTGCTGGATTGTGTCCAGAGGAGGATAATGGAATTGGGAAAGTGTCTGGAGCACAAGTGTGAGGGAAGAGTGGCTGAGGGAGCTGCGGTTATTTAACCTGGAAAAAAGGAGGCTCAGGGGTAACCTTCTTACTTTCTAAAACTACTTGTAAGGAGGTTGTAGCCAGCTGGGGGTCGGTCTTCTCCCAGGGAAAAGGTGAAGGACAAGAGGAAATGGCCTCAAGTTGCTTCAGGGGAGGTTTAGATTGTATATTAGGAAAAATTTTTAATGGAAGGGGTAGTCAAGCATTGGAAAAAGCTGCCCAGGGAAGTGATTGAGTCAGCATCCCTAGAGATATTTAAAAGACCTATTAGATGTGGCACTTCCGAGGGATGTGGTTCAGTGGTAGTTTGGCAGTGCTGGGTTTGCAGTTGCACTTGAAGGTCCTAAGGTCTTTTCTAACCTGAATGATTCTATACCCAGTGCTCTCCCTGTCTGTAATACCTTTGCAAGCATCTTCTCACTTCTGTGCTGATGAAAATGAACTGTGTGGTTTTTAAGTTGCAGCAAATTTTGTCCTGGTTCTCTTCTGAAGGCTACTTGTCTGCCTCTCACTCTGCATGCCATCCTCTGAAGAGGATTTTAGCCTGAACATGCCTACCTGTGCCATGGGAAAGGAGCTGTCCTGTTATAGCTAAGGGATCAGTCTGTGGCAGTAGACTTTGTGGGATTGAAGCACTTTATGGAGCTATTTGAAGACCATTATTTGAAATAATTGTCCTTCACTTTCATTTCATCTCATATTGTAAATAAGAATTTTCTGTTTTGAGGGAGAAGTATTGTACGTATGGCAGCTTACTGCAGGAGCATCAATGCTCTTCTAAATGCTTAAGTATTTAACTTCACAAAGAATTGCACAAATACTTAGTACTTCTCTGAGAATGCATTTATCAAGAACTTTGGAAGAGGTGAGAGTTTTTTTCAATATTTATTTTCTTTCATAGGTACAAGAACTGACCAAAGAATGGACTAACAAGTGGAATGAAACTCAAGATATTCTGAAAGTAAGGCCAATGACTAGATTTTCCTCTTGGCATTTGACCTAGCCTTAGTATTCTTCTTTTAAAAAAAAGTTCTTTTTCTAAGTCATCTTCTTTGGCCCAGCTCTTTCTGTTATTCACCATAGTGCAAAGCAGCTTCTCTCTAACCAATCTTTAAATTGCTGAATGTTTTTATTGAATTACAAATACGAAAAGCCTGGGCCAGGGACAAGTGGATCCCTCATATCCTTGGTATTTGTGTGGTATCAACAAGACCTGTGAATAATCACTTCTTGTCCTACTTTGAATATCTCAGTGGATGTAGTGCGTAATAGATGCAGATATTCCATTGTTCTGGTGAGATTTTGTATTGATCTTTGGTTCATGATTCACGTGGTAGTCTGAGGTTATATTTTAATGGTCTACTTAATGATTCCATGCATATGTACAAGCACATGTATGTGCATGCACACATATGTGCCTGCACACATGCACAGAGGAATAATTCCCACTGTTTCTTTTTCTTCATGTTAACTAATATTTTTGTTGCCAAATGTTTTAACTGTTCTGTTAAATAAAAATTTTGAAAAGAAAGCTTAAGCTTTCATGATTTGCTGAACGTAACTTGTTTGTAGTGCAATTCAAGCAAGCATTTGGAACAATTTTTTAAATTCTCTGTATCATTGATCTGAAACTTCATTCTTGTATCACTTTTTAATTTCTTAAATTGTTTTCTTCAAGTCCACCACTGTCTTTGATCTAACTTCCACGAGTTGAATGGCTCCGTGCTTAAAAATAAAAATGAAGCACAAATAGCAGAGAGAACGGAACAAGGTTGGTAGCTAATTAGCAGTTGGCTTGACAGAATGGACTCTTTAATGTCTATCTAGATACTGAATTGGGAATTACCAATTGCATATTCATCAGAGGTGTTTTGGGTACAACTTTATGTTATTTCTGTGTTATTTTATTATTTTGATACCTATACATACATAAATCTTTGTTAATCGTCTTTTTATTAATGTGTGGATTGGGAAGTCCATTGTCACATTGTGAATTTTGGTCAATTGTAGAAATGAACATTATGTTGGATATGGGAAGTTTTGAAAGCTCTATGGTGGAAATGCAGAGAATATGCACAAATTTCCTGCACAGAAACAATAGAATCAGAGGAGGGGTTAACTGAACATTAGATATAAACAAGGGAAAGATGCATTTGTTAAATACTTGAATATAAGGAACTTAAATACCGAAGCTGTAATTTTTGATCCTCTACTACTGAGCTTTTTAAAGCTTAATTTATGCAGCTTCTGTATGAACTGCACTCTCATAGGATGATATTTGAGTGTATGAACATAGCTAGGATTAGAGACAATTGATAAAATTTTCTTTGCCCCAACCCCCCTGAAAATCTGTGAAAGATTTCTTAGTTGTACTGGGTTTTTTACACCATTTCACTGTAGGTATCTGTATTTTTATTCACTTCTTGTTTAATGATTTGTGAAATCACTGACAGCATGTGAGTGGGAAAGGGCTTTTTGGAAGTTTGCCAGGCTGAGTCACTGGAAAGCAGATTTTAATCTGTAGAGAGCAGTGGTGTTTTTTGTAATGGATTCTCTGTAAATTCACTGGGGTTTTTGTTTTGTCATTAATGTCCCCACCTTGCACACAGAGACTGCACACATTGTTAATTTGTAAAAATAGATTGTCTTGGCACTCTGAGAAGTGAGACTATCTTTGTATATCCACATCACTGAAGTCACACGTGCCACTTTCCCCATGCCATCATACAGTAACTTTCAGGACATTCTTCATTAAGGTTCTTAGAACTCTGTGTTTGTATTGCATTTAAACGTTCTTTCCCTTGCCTTCCCCTGGCTTGGCCATCCTGAGATAGTTGCTGCCTTCTAATTCCTGCCCTGCAGCAGACTTGGAGAATTAAAAACCGTTTGCTTTTCAGTTTCTAACACTTTTTGCTCCAGGTCTTTTAGGCATATGCCTGCGAGATGCAAGTGCGCTTGTTAGTAGCTGAGTGGGATTCCCTACTTTGGTATATGTAGTTATGCTTTTTTGTACTAAGTTCTAAATATTAAAGTTCACATGATTTTGAATTGTTCTCACAGGCTGATGGGAAAATCTGTAAATGTATAAATCCAAAATAATTGAAAGGATTTTGCATAAGCCTTGTAAAATAAAGCAAGCATCACAGGCATGCTGGTGTCTTTTACTAGATCAGCAGATATTGCTGGAAAAAGTTACCTGGCTTTCACTGAATACAGTGCTTTCATTAGGCAAAGATGCCTGAGAAAGAAACGATGTTTTGCAGGGAAGATGATCCTTAAACTTGTTCACTCTTGCCAGTTATTTTGAACCTTGTTTAAAATTAGACCAGCAGCATCTAAATGCTACCTTGAAAATAATTCATACAGAATGGAAGATACTATCCAGCTAGAAAGTACCAAGGAACAGAAAATACCGTGTGAAGGCAAGTTTTTGATAAAAAGTATTTGGAAGCTTAAAATTCAATTATTTTAGTCAGCACTGTGCCATATGTGCAGCTGACATGTGCATCCAAGTATTCTTCCTTATTTCTGTTTGTAGGTTTTATCCCCTTTGACGTTTGTGTGTAGTTCAGCTGAAGTTACATTTTTCCAGTGTGCATCTTTAGACTGAGTATGTTGAACTATCCTATCTGTAAATGCTTTCAGTTTTGGATTTGGAGCAGCATGCACTGAATGCCACTAGCAGCTGTGAACGTCTTGTATAGTCTTTCATCCTGTTGTTGACAGATTGGATATATCTTGGGCTGGGGATGGTAGTACTGATAGTGTGCTCTCTTTTGTGCTTTTGGAAGAATCCTTTTGGAGGGTGACTGTCTGGCTTCCTCTGGAGTCTGAGTTCTTGTCAACTCACTCCTAAAGCCCAAATCTTCTCATTTTCTGTATTGAAAGCTTAGGACACTACATATATCAGGGTTTAAATTAGTGCTGATTCTGTATGAAGAATTCTTTATTGCATAGCGTGGCAGGTTCTTGGTGTTTCTGATCTGCCTGAAGTGTCAAGCGTTTCCAGTAGTGATGTTTGTTATCATCCTTGACCTCCTCACTGTGACATAAAGTGACACTCTAACCTTACGAAATTAGTATTACTATCTGTTATCTGTCCTTGTTTTTAATAAAAGCAAGGATGTTTTAATGCTTAATAAACTCAATAAATATGTGGATGATGCTTCAACGTTGGGTAAAATACTGCATCAGAACCCAAAGGGATATTGTTTGGTTTTAAGTTCAAAGGCTTTGGGTTCTTTCTTTAAATGTCACCAAAGGATTGCACCTTACAGAACAGTGTTGCTTTACATTGCTTCTCTGTCTTCAGGGGTCCTGCAACCTCAGCACTTAACTGTAGCATTTTGCTTTCATCTCAAGCTCATTAAATCTTTCTGTGGATTTTTCTTTTCCTTCTCTTAATGCCCTTCCGTACATATTCCCAAAAAGAAGAGGATGAGGGAAGAGATTCTGTTTGCTCTTTTCCTTGCTAGAGATCAGTCCTGGGGTCTGTAATTTCTTTGGATCATTCTTCTGAGATGTTAGGGTAACCTATCCAACTTTTGATTTTTCTCTTGCCTTGCGGCTTTAGTTGGTACAAAACTTCTTTTGATGTGGCTGCTGTATTTGACTGCATATGTTGTCATTCTCTTAGAGATATTTTTTCTTTTACTGTCACCTTATTTTTGTCATCCTTTTTGCATGTTTCAATTTTTTTCTCTAACCTTTAACAGAAAGGTTAAAATGCTCACTCCTTTATATAGTTCTCTGCTGGTTTTTCTTCCCAACTTTCTTTTAAATTTCTTTTCCCTTTTTCTGTTTGTGTAGAAATTGGTATGACTTTTAGATTTGCCTTTTTGATGTATGTCATTTGTAGCTAGTGTAAAGGTATTTAAATGCTCTTTTTTATCATTTTTAGTTAGAAGTAGATTTAGAGTTCCCTTTTATTTCCTTATCCTGTTGTTTGATTCTAATCATGTCATTAGCTTTGTGTGTTGGTGGTTAACTGACGTCAAAGGATGCAGAGAGATCTGTCTTCAGATAAAGGACAGGGGGTTTTTTGTCTGTGTATGCCTAATTCTTGTGATCAATAGTTTAAGTAGTCACTGCTTCAACTGGCTTTGTCCTGTTGGATTTAGTGATACCACGTCGCTTGCATCAATAATACTAATTCTGCTGCAGCACTTTACCACATGGTGTGTAAATGTGTTATTGAACCCTGTTTATTGATATTTTGTTTGATTATTCATTTTCTTTTTTGTGCTGTTTGGTTAACTACTGCTTAATTGTACATATTTATGTCTTAACAATGGTTGTTCCTATCTGAAGAAGAAAGCTGTATGAAAACTGCTTATGAAAAGCATTAACATCTGCTATTTTTTTATATCAAGCCTCTGTTTGGGGGTGATGAAATACCCTTGACTTGCCATGATGAGTAAATACAGACTAATACCAAACAATTATTATGGTGGACATACTCATCTAAGTGGGGGAATTTTCTTCCTTTAGGAATCTTAGCTATATCCAGCAAAGATACTAGGAGACCAAACCTGAAAGGAATTGTGTTGCTCTTTATGAGGTGTAGATTAGTGTGGCAGAAGCAAATATATTTTGATTTTAATAATTTGCCTTCTGTGGTGGCTTGCATACTATATTGAACTCTGTCAAGAGCAGTTTGTTTTGTTCCATATAAATGCTGCAGTTGTCTACATTTATTTGCATTTCCAGTTTATTTTTAAAGCACAGTTGCTGAATGGTATTTAAACACTTTTGTCTTGGTCCTTCTGCTGGAAATGCTGGGTGTACATTACCATTTTGCTGTTTTATGCCTTTTTGTAACTACGTATTAACCCTGAGTGGCTTGTCTTCTTTTCCTCTTCTCACTTGTGTTGTATTCTGCCCCAGTATGTTGCCCTTTGATGAGCATTGTTTTCTTCATTCTTTCATGCCATTGTTTTAACAAGCTCTGTCCTCAGGTGAGAAGTGCTCTCAGTTAGCAACTTCTGCTTTCACCTAAAATTCTAGTGTCTACTTCCACTTTTGATGGCTGTAGGGTAGAGAAGTTGTACAAGCTCTTGGATTCCTGAAAAACAAACTTTAAAACTTCTAAAAAATTACGTAGGCTTTAATCCTGCCCTTAAAAAGTGCATGTGAGTTTTGAAGACTTCTGATCACATGCCTGTGGAGAACAGGTTCTAAAAATGGTTCTATTTACAGGTCAAATGAAAAAAAATGGAGTTACAAGACTGGTGTGCATTTGTATATAAACAGTGTCTGCGTGATACTGTATTTAAACCATTCACAGCTGTGGCATATATGTTTATTTGTATGTTTGGTAGGAATTGTTTCTAAGGTTTTTCACATTTCAGTAAGTGAATCATTTTTGTAAACTTGTTGTTTGTTAGACATATTGGTGTTGCATTTTGGTTGGAATGTTTGTTGTTGGCTGTGTTTGAAGCATAACTGTGTACTTCTAAAGGGAGAATTATGTCTGTAATTTGACTTGAACAAATCTTATTTGATATTTTATAACTTCTTCTGTTTGTCATATGTTTGTGTTAGACAACTCTCATTGCATGCTTCCAGTTTTTGTTTCCTTTCTAGAAACTATGTCATCTGTTTGAATTTTTAAGAAGTTTTAAAATCACTGCAAAATTAACGTAGGATTGCACAGCTATGGAACTGGCAGAAAGAATTTAAGTCAGATGTTGCTGCTGAATTTGTTTTCTTTTAGAAAAGTTGATAGAATAAATAGAGTAGAAACTCTCTTCCTAGGGATGTTGGCTTTATCAACAATTGTTTGCCCTCTAACAATTATGTAATGTATGATAATTTATCAAACTGAATTTGTATGGAAAGGAAAAGTGCGCATTCACATTAAGTAGTCTCTTATTAACATATTATGCTTAATAGAATTGCCTTCAACTGGCTTGTAAACGTTGTGCAGAGGAAAAGATACTATGAAAGTTTTAAGAGGGCTGATAATTATTCTTGTTTATCTTGGTCAGTAATCACACAATAAATGAAAATAGCATCTCTTCTCTAGAAGCCTGTTTAAGTGTGGTTTTGATTTCTTGCACCAGATGTCACTGCAGATGCAAAAATCAGGTTCTTCTGTGTGCTTAATTTGGATTTAATTCAGATATTTTAAGGTAAAATGATTTGCAATATCTTTAATTTCATTGCTGTTTGCATCCACAAAAGTAAGTTTATGAGAATGCCAAAACATTGCTTTAGGAGCAAGTTCTGAAGAACCTGAGTAACTGTCTTGACAAAAATACTTCAGAACAACAATTCACAGCTACAATGCACTACAAAGTGATTATGTACCTTAAGATTTATTGCAATTATTTTTCAGTGCATTTTTCAACTCTCTTTCAACTGACAGTATATCTGGAATGTTTGACAGATTTAGCTAAAGCCTTTAAAATACGTTTATTTTGTTGACTTTGTATCCTTGATATTTTAGAGATGTAAAAGAACAGTTTCTGGGAGAGGCAGTAACTTTTATTTTACCAGGTAATACAGTTGAGGAAGCAAACAGGCTTTTGGACATAGAGTTCTTTCACCACGCCACTTCTGCTACTTACTTCACTGGATATTGCAGTTGAAACACCAGTGGCAATGATATGCAGTTTCTGTTTATAATTGCTTCTTTTAACATTTTTCTCTTGATTAATCACTTCTGTAGATTTATAATTGAGTTTCAGTACATTGAAATTTAATAATTTAGTAAGTTTCTTGGGGTTTTTTCCATCTTTTTTTAAGAAAGTTGTCTGATAACAAGGTAATATTTACTGTTCTTGGTACTTGTACATTATTTATCCGCAGCTCTTGCCTCCTGAGCAATGAGAAGTAGTATCAAGTTTAGCTCTCAATTTTATTAGTTTGTTTTCTTATACCTGGCCCTGTACATTGTGTATTTATTTCCCAAATGTAGCAGTTACTAGCAGTTGTTACAGTTTATAACATCATCTATTCTGGTCAGAATATTTCTCATTTGGAATTTGCATTTGGATGGAGATTATCCAAACATGATTTCTTTTACCTTTAAGAGACATTGTTTTTTTCATAGTATATGACTGAACAGATGCCATTATTAAGTGGCAATTATTACTTTACCCAATAATCCTTCTTGCTTCAGTCTGGTAAGTATACCTAGGTTAATGCAAACTGGGAATAAAGAAAATAAAATGGAGAGAATTTTCTATAAAAGCAAACAGATAGAAACTTTTAAGGAGTTATATGGTGTCTTCAGATACAAATTGCTTTTTCTTCAGAGGAGCAGCTCTCATTGCTCTTCACTCACCAATGATCTTTTTCAGTGATTTGTCCAGTCTCAGCCTAGGCTTGCTGATGTCAGAGCATGAAAAAAGTACTGAATTGGAAACTGATGCTACTGTAGCTCTTTTCCTAATAGAAACAGTGTTGAAAGGGTCCCAGCACCTGGGGAATGCTGAGTGCAGCAGTCAAAAGTAGATTTCAAAAGCAGTAATTGTCTGCTTTCAAGTCTTTCTGCCACCTGTGTTCATCTGATTAAGAAATCTCCATTTTTGCTTGCAGATGCTATAGCTGCTTGTGATGCCTCGGTGGTGGACTGACCACTTTTAACTTTCAGTTTCTGCTAGAAAATTGTGATCAAGATCTAATTGATTGTTTTTTATTTCAGTTTTAAACTGGTTTTTCCATTTGAAACCAGCCAGGATGTAAGAGAAGCATGACTGGGTACTACTGTTTCTGAGCTCACCAACCACTGATTAGGCCAGGGTTGAATTGTTTGGTTGATAGGCTGTGCATTCCAAAAGAGGCCCTCCAATGTCCAGGAGTAAGCATACTGCCAAATATTTCGCTGCCATCCTTATTCCAAGTGGGGCCCTGCATTTGTAGATTATCCAGGCCATGCTATCCATCCCTAGAGCTTGTAGGCAGTTTTCAAATGAGAGGGAGTCAGACAGAATGGGTTTCTTTTAAAATCCTTTCTACAGCTCAGATTCCATTTTTTCAACAATTCCTCCTGGGCATTTGGTCTGCTTTCCTCTTAATTATCTTGTGCCAGGAAGGTGGTCTAAATTGAAAGCAGTGGAAACACCTGAAAGAAGAAATGTATCTTGAAAACTGTTTCTCATGAAGGATCAGCAGAGAAATATTAAGAAAGAGAGAGACAAAATGAAAATTTCTCTTTGGATTTGGCTATGGGGTAGGGAAGAAACATTCCAACGTCAATAGTTTAGATGAACCCCAAATTTATATCTGCCTCACGAAGGAGCTGTTTCTAATGACAACGTGATATGAAATGCTGGAACCATTTTATTCTGCTGGTGTATTTAGCAGTATATTTAGGAGCTTATTGCTGTGTGATTCTGATAGCTTTGAGTGCCTGGTGCTATTGTGCACCTGACTTCACATCTTAATTGGCGGCTGAGCATTAATGCAGTCACACTGGAGCCATGTACTTTTTTTTGTGCTTCCCAACTACAGAAATGGTATTTATAATGAAATCCCCTAAGAGGTGTCTTAAACATAGGTGGCAGCACAGATTGTGGCCATTGCAACCAGTCAAGAATGTGCATCTAACTATGCGTATTCCTCTGCAAAAGTCTTTCCTATTGTGTTGCTAGTCCTGAAGTCTTTTTCTCCTTGGTGGTTGTTGCTTGCTAGTATGCATAGTCCTACACCTCCAATTTCTTTCAGTAGTGTGGGTTATGTGTTGGTCCTGAAGAAGACACTCACAGATTTAAAGCAACCTATTACTTTAGATTTGTCTCTATAGAAGTAGAGATGAATTTCTAGGTAAATAGTAAATGGTAATAGTAAATTAAGGGAAACACTTAATTATCCCATCACCCAAGAAACCTGCAAAACCCAAAAGAACTTTTGAAATTAATAAATGTATTAGCTATGAGCCTAGTTATTTTTCTCCCTCTACAATTCCCTGACTCATTCATCATACAGCTTTAGCAACAAATGAGGTAGGAGTCCCGTAGATAATAGCCCACTGCTTTCTTGATTAATTCCCAGAATAAAGTCTATGAAATGAATTATTCACATGTCCTGTAGAAAATGTGTGATCATGTAATTAAAGGCTGTTTTGTAATGCATGTGAAAGAAGAGAGGAATGAAAATAGCTTGTGTCTTTGTCTTCCAGCCAGGCCTTTTCCCCTTTTTAGATATCACCATGAAGAATACTGAGGGTGGAGTTGCTGTCTCCTAGCTGGGAGGTATAATTTCTCCTGCTAGGAAGCATCAGTAATGGCAAAAAAAGTTTAGTTCTCTGCCCCAAATGTCAGTGTTACTATATGTAGACTTACTTGTCCTTTGAGACTAGTGTATGCTCAGTGTGGTCACACATAGGAAATTCTGAAGCCTCCTCCACTTGACACAAACCAAATTTGCTCTGGGTGCCTTACTTCTTGAAAGAGAAGAATAGTTTTCCCTTAAACCAGGCTGATGAAGACAGGAACCAGCCTGCAGCAGATGCTCCTGCATGGAAAATAGCAGCTTTGATGGTTTAAGTTTTATAAGCCACTGGAAAATATGATTTTACAGGCTAGTTTCCAGGAAGCCAAAATGGGAACCTCACTTACAATTAGCCAAATCCTGCAGTTCTATTCAAGGAATTTTTCTCAGATGTCAGAAGTAGTTCTGTCTGTACAAAGTCTGAAATGTCAAGGAACAGGCAGTTCAAATTAAGTTGGTCCTTGGAATTCCAGGAATTAAGTCCAAATTTCCTAAAAAAACCCTTCATATCTGCCAAGGCTTTTGATGGAAATCCTTGCAGCACATTAAATGTAGAGGTGCTTCGGGGTACCACCACAATATTAGGGTTTCTGTGTACTAGTAGCCAGCTGTATGTCAGCAGTGAGCTTGTGGCAATCTGTTCTGAGGCGGAAAGAGAAATAATGAAAAATGGAAAAGGTAAGCTGACCTCATGAGACTAAGAACTGCTCCTGTAATTTCCTTATTCTTTAAAGGAATTGCATCATTAATTTCCCATTGTTTTAGTTTCACTGTCGTAGCAGTTGCTTATTTAAGCAGTTCTACATTCTGCATCTGCCTTTTTAATTGACGTTCATTGCAGAGAGATGCCTCTGTGGGCTGCTGCAGGAGCACCTGCACTTTCACAGTAAGCTGCTTACAACAAAACAACAGTTTTCTGATCTTGGTTGTTGCAGACTCTTTAATGGCTTTTCTTGCTTGATGAGAGTGCTACAATCTAATGGGAGATGGGGGAAAAGCTGCTTAGGAAGTTTCTGCGGTGGTGGTTTTCTTTGTAGTTTTGGATAGTAACAGTTTTTTCTTTTCAGAAGAATGAAGTGTCTTACTTCTACTAAACTTGTTTTAATTGCACTGAAACCAGTATGGCCAACAGTATAGTGTGGATTCTTTGTTCCGTTATCTAGAAGGAGAAGGCATAGTAGGAATTTATGCCATATCTAACATCTGTATGCACAAGGAAATCAATATCCCCTTTCATAATAGATAGTCATACAAATAATTAATTTATTGCCTATAAAGGAAGAGCATATTTTTAATTTTCAAAAGCATTTTCTTGAAGTCCCAGGATAGTCCCAAACGTAACTTTGGCATATGCACAAATTATGAAGCATACACCTCCACTGATGGGGTGCTCCATATCTCCTCTCTTTGCATTGCCTCCCAAATAGCGTGTACTACTTTTTAGGCTAGTGATTCAAAATTTATTTTGTTATTCCAGAAGCCATACCATACCTGTGTCAAGCTGAAGTAAAACATGGGATAGAAATTTGATGTTGTATATGCAGCTTCATAAAAACAAAAAAAAAAGCTTTATAAACAGACACCCACTAAGAAGAGGAGCAGCTTCACTGATACAATACAGAGCAAAAGCAAAAGCATTCCTACTTTAATGTGTAGGCTCTCACTGCTATGGTAATCTCAGACATTTCAAAGTTGTTTGCTTGGAAGATTTTTTTTTCTTTTACCCTGGAATTGTCTTGTCAATCACAGTTAGACAAAATTGAATTTTTTTCAGCTGTTAGTGTTTTGTCTTAGCTGATCTGTTTATGATAAGAATTTGTAAGGAAGCCAGCCTGTAGAACAAAAAGGTGCCCATGTATCCAGTTTTCATCCAAAATATAGCAAGTGAAATGGTCAGCTGTGCTTATTCCTTCACCTTCCAAGGAAATGTTACTAGTAAGCCCAAACCAGATTTCAGTCTTTTGAAATCTTTTATTTTACTCCTCTCCTACTGTTTGTTCCTCTTGTCCATAATGTTTTCTCATACTTTGAAGTGAAATTTACTTGTTCCTCTTTTAGTTCTTTGAGCAATATTATGCACAGAGAAATCTTTTCCCACTTTCAACCTTCATATTAATGATTTTCCTAATGCTGGCATTTCTAGTGTTTCCTGACATCAATTTCCAATATTTTCTTCTATTGGGAGGTTGACTATGTATATGTTAGTTGTCTGGAGAACTACTGATGAAGTGTCTGTCTATCTTTCAGAAAGCAATGCAACATTCAAAAGTAAGGAGTGGGTCTGTTCCATCTCTTCAGCCTTTGGTAGTTTAACGCCTCAACGCAAGCATGAAAAGCTCTTGTCCATAAAAATCAGATGCGTTACTTGGCATGCAACAAGCCAATAATTACACACTAGAGAGAGACACTGAACATTTACTTCAGAGTTGAACAAGCCTGGGTGCCCGGTGGTACTCCACAAATCAAGCACACCAGCTATCAGAACGTTTTGCTATTTATACATTTTAGCAAACAAAGGAATTAGTGTACATTGGCTGCAACTTACCTGGTTCTCTTATTAATTAGTATTCCCTCTGCTATTTGTTAATGATTCTCTCACTTCTCTTCTTTTGGGTCTGTGGGTTTCTTGGATTGGTGGTCATGATCTGCCCCCGCCAAAATGACCATTTACCCAGTCGAAGCTGATTTCAGCATAATTGCCGAGTTGGGTCTGTTAGTTTCTTTTCAATCTTGGAAGTTCTGCCAAATGTCCTTGTGGCCCATAAATTCTGCATTCTCTGGGCCCACTATCCTTCTTCCCAAAATTTGTTAACTTCCCCCTAGTTCTGACATCAGTGACGCATGTCCAGCCCTAAACCTTAACACGGCAATTTTGCCAATTCTGCCAATGAGAACTTTGTTTTTCTAACAGCTGGACATCACTTAGAGCTTGTTTGCTGCTCTCTGTTTTATGGATTAAATCTCCCTTCTTGTTGACTAGGCTTGAAAGTATAACAAATATCAAACACTAAAGAGCATCCTTTCTTAAGAAAATTTTGCACATTCCACATTTTGCAGCACTCTGAACATATTTCTGTTGTTTCCAGATAATTTTTCTGACTCTTGTAGGTTTTTCTAGCTGGTCCATAGAAAGATTGCTTTATATAAAAATTTTTTTCTTCTGGTACACTTACGTATTTCTCCTTCAGAGTATGAAAATGTTACTGAGACATAGAGAATACTGAACCCTGACAGTCTAATGTGACTTAATATCCTTCTTTTTCCACAACAGCCGTCCCAGAAGGAAATAAAAATATCTTGTTAGCAGTGATTGACTCACCCAATAGGAGTCTTGTTAAAGAGAGTGTAGATTCAGTTCTAAGTTTTATTTGTTGGAGGGTAATGTGCTGGTGTTTCAGGTTATCTCTATTTTAGGCACTGAAGTATTACTTAGTTCTTGAAGGTACTTTAGGTGTTTAATTTCCATTTGTTTTGAAGTGGATTTGGCTGTCTGAATATCTTAAAAACACAGAGTTTAGACATAATTCTATGGGGCACTTACTTCTTTCTTTTCCCAAGCACAACTTTGTTTTGTGTGAAAGAAGCCTCATTGTTTTGCAGGAACTTTTTCAGCAAAAGACTTGTGGTTTCAGGCAGCTTCTGGCCTAGTAGTAGTTCATCCATGAATATCAGTGTTTCTATATCTGGAGTTTATGCCCCTGTGTAAATACAGAAGACATAATTAAGACTAATTAATCCACAGCAGACCAGACAAGGACTTAATCATCTTCAAAATGTCAGCTTCTGTAGGACTTCTTGTTAAATATTCACATTTAATTGTTTTCAAAATCCTATTTGCAGCATCTGGACAAACTGTTGCTGAAGGATTTGTTCTGAATGTGTTTAATTCTATTCTCAGATTTTCTCTGTGGTAAATGTCTGTTAAAAAGTATCTTCCTGCACAAACACTGCTCTAAACCCTTGACTATCAAAGGTTGCAAGTTTATTTTTGTTTTCAACTGTTTTTCATTGCCCCTTGTTGTGCTTATTTTGTTGCTATGTTCACTGAGCATAAGGAAACAAATCTGAGATGGGTTATATTTCAAAACATAAAGAACAGCGTTTCAACTTCCTTGTAGCAATCCAAAGGTGCTCACACCTTTGATTATCTGAAGAAGCAGTTAGATGCTGTAAGGAGTGAAATTGGTTTATTACCTGCCTTTGGAAGCTTCTTAGCATCCTCTTTCATTTGCGTTCCTGAGCTCAGGCTACAGTATATATATCCAGGCTCTTGACTGGATAATGGCATGGTCAGCACAAGGGTTTGACATGGTGATGGATGGGGCTCTGAGCAGCCTGGTCTACTTGAAGGTGTCCTATAAGGGTCCCTTTCAACCCAAACTGTTTGTTGATAGTAGGCCATAAAAGCTGCTGACATGACCCATGAAGAGAATCTATTTGAATCTTCTGAAAAGCGATGTCCTGTTTTTTTCCAGTTAAATATGGAGATGTTTGTTTTCAGGAAGAATTTCTGGTCAAGGAAAACAATTCAAAATCCCATCTTCCAGGCATCATACAAAGCTTGATTGTTCTAAGGAACAAGATAAGCTATCCAGAAACTTAAAAAAAAAAAAATTAGGATACTCAATTGTGCATTATATTTTGCATGAAGGAATAGCATGCCCATAGTTGTCTGGGTTGTTTGCTTTTATTTTTTTTTTTTTTGTTTGTTTGCTTGTTTGTGTTTTGTGTGTGTGTGGTGGTTTTTTGTTGGTTTTTTTCCCCCATCCCCCAGTGGGATCCACCTGTCATTTGTGTTTCTGCAACTTCTGTGGTGACAGCTTTTTAATGAGAACTCAGAAAACCAGAGTTTGGAATATTGATATGCCAATTGATCTGCAGTGTTTGTTAATTTAGTAGTTATGTGCTGCAGGAATACTCTGAATTTTGAGGAAAAGAGTAAATCTTATACTCAGGCAGACTATCACATAACCAAGAATTATCTGTGGGAAAGAAGAGGAGCATATAGTTTACATTTTCTGGTGTTCATTTGAGTTGTTAATTGGCCCTTATAGGAGAGCACAGATCCACTTGTCTTTTTGCTTGCACATCCCAACTTGGCAAGGAAAGCTTTTTCTATTGAGAAGTGCAACTGATAATGTGATAAAGTATGAAGTAACGTTTTTGAGCAGCTGAAATGTAGATATTTGAAATGCCCAGCTGATTTACAGTAGTCCACCTGCCATTTGCCTCTGCTAAGATTCTTTAATTATGTGATAATGTTGCTGTCTCTTATTATTTCTTTCCATTCCAGTCAATGGAGAGGTGGCTGCAAAATCCAACATGGACTTGAGGAGGGAAGGAGGCCTTAATCTGATTGACCTTGATGGGTTCCAGAGTTATAGTCATATGTAGGGAGCATAACAGAAAGGCAGAGGAGAATTTTAAGGTTAAAGATTCTATTAACCCATGGAAATTGTATCTTACTGTATCCCTAACCCATGGAAATTGGAGAGGGTTTCCTCCTGAGGAATTTTCTTTTGGCCATTTTCCTTTGAAGTTTCTAGTCTCTTAAGACCTAAATAGATTAGCTGAATTTAAGAGAGTCATTAATACTCTTAATTGAAATATGCCTGGGAGAGAATTTGGTTATATTTGGTCTTATGTTTAAATCTCTGTAGTTTTGTCTAAGAATAAGCTGCTTTAGACAGGAAATATAAATTTTTCTCTATTATTAAAATAACATATTTAAAAGTTAAATGCCATATATTGCTTTTGGTAGAGCAACATCAAAGTTTGTCCTGGTTTCAACAAGTAGCTTTTGTTTACAAGTGATCTTGTTGGTCTTAATATACCTGTCAGCTTGTTTTCATTAGGAAAGGATGTATTGTAGATGTTAAGTTCAAGGTTACTTTGGTGTCACGTAGTCTTTGTTGGCAGCATTTTTGAAAGAGCCTTTCGGTGTGCTCCTGATAGTTTATGATAATGAAGCATTTAAATGAATATTTCAAACATCTAGTCTGCTTTTTGTTCAATTGGTTAGATTTAGACCTATTGTGAGGTCTTATTTAACTTCTGAAAATATCAAACTTGGTGTCTTGAATGCCTCAAAGGCTTTTAGGATAGAAAGAGGGGATTTGCCCTCCATCTGTTATTGCTGGTGATATTCACTTGCCAGTCATTATAAGTCACTGAAAAGTACACTATTGTACACCATAGCAGTGCATTAATCCTCTATTTTGAGGTAATTTATGTAGTGGAATGAATCACCTCCAGTTGATCTGTAGTTTGGAGGTGCAGTAGTAACTGTCAGGAGTCACTGAGAATTCACGTGAGAGTCAAGGCTGCCATAATACACAGCATTTGCATGCTCATGTTTTCAAATCTCAGTAAAGTTATAACATAAAGCTTTTCAACTGAAGAAGAAAAAATTGCCTTATTTCTTACAGTATGTAAATATACAACAGCCATACTTCTTTGGAGAATGTGACTTCCTTTCTTATTGTTTTATATTAGCTGACAAAAACCCTGAAGATTTTTCTCAGAATGCAAAAAAGGTGACTGCTATCCAAGTTGAGGTTCAGACAATTAGCAAAATGCAAAGGTCAGTGCTTGCTTCTTGAGCTTTGGGTAGATTGCTTTGCATTTTTTCCTTAGAAGTACAGAAGGTTTGCATCTTTCAAGGGAGCCTTATTTTCTGTTAGTCATTGGCAAAGCTGTGCTAGTTTCCTCTCATTGACTTACTGGGCCCTAAATTTTAAAAGTACTCAAATGTGGCAAAACTGCAATCTGCCAAGAATGCCATAATATATTGTAGTCTAGATTACATAGTACAGTGCAAGAGATTCCTCCCTTCTCAATTTTCCTATTCAATTTTTGCTGAACATACAAAAAATGTGATGGGAACTTTACCCTTCAGTCAATGTTTGGGATGTCTGTCTTGGCTATGAAATATAATTTCAGTGTTCTTGTTTTTTTTTAGATATGATAATTCTTTTGACCTTGGTATTAGGGACTGATGCCAGATACAGGTATCTTAGTATAGGTTACTTTTATTTAATTTATCTTTAAAGTACACTTCCCTTTGATTCATATGGTACCTATTTTGCATGACTGTATTTTTGGATTTATATGCTTGTCATCTTGTTCTTTCCCCTTATCTTCTGTTTATCCTCTTTTTCAACCTACCTTTTTAAAGGGTGCTGTGATTTTGTTTGACATCTATACATGTGATTCATTATTCTGTATAATTAAAATTGAGGTCCTTCTATTACAATAACAGCTGAAACATTTGGTATCCCCTTATGTTGTTCTTTAAAGCAATTTAGTTACTGTATTGGGCTGTTGCAAGTTATATTGAATTGTTCATTTTTATTTCATTGTTAAAATTGTGAAGTGAACTGTAGTTTCATTACACATAATTAAAGGACATGAGCATTTCCTGTGTCTCTTCTGGCTTTCAGTCATTTTACTAGAAATGCTTCAATTTAGAGAATTTATGCCAATTGACAGTATACTAAGTATAATTATACAGTTTTTATATCTGTATTTTATATGCTTATCTTGTATAGTATTCATGATAGAATTGGAGTATATTTTTAGATGAGATATATTTCGCTGGAATTAGATTTAAGGGAAGATGTTTTGATAAGAAAAGGTCAGTTTCCTTAGCTGAGTTTACCTGCTTTGTAAAAGAATAGTATCAACAATCCTAGCCACTTTATGATGAACAACCAGTTGCTGATGCTATTTGTGCCAGCTTAAAGCACCAATTATTTTATGCTTTGGGCACACAAAATCAAACTGACAGTTTTTAAAGGCCACTTTATCCTGTCTTTTTGTAACATCCTCAAATGTTTGCTTTGAGATAAAATAGGATATATTTTTGTGATTTCTGACCTTTTAATAGTCCTTTAATTTACATTAAAAAGTCACGTAAATGACAACTTGTATTTCCTGTAACTGACCTAGTAAAACATAGCACATTGTGTCTGGGAAAGAAGGTAAGGTGATTATGCCTTCATCAATTTCCAGAAAAGTAATTATAAACTCTGTTCTCCAAATAAAATGAATGAAAAACAGTCTGCTAAAATATTATCCAGTGGAGCTAAGTATTTAAAGCTAAATGCAAATGTTAAATTCAGAACTGTTACTCTGATTTACGTTTGTTATGCTGAAGTGAATTGCGGAAGGACTCAAAAACTTGACTGACACTGTCTTCTGAATGGCTTATACCTGCTGGACTAATGAGGAAACTTTAATTTGAAAGGAATGGTTTTCTTGAGTAGAATTCTTTAAAATGGTGTCTTTCTGCCATGTCTTTGAGAGTCATAGTCATAATTCCCTGTAAATCTCTTTTAAATAGTAATTTCCTATTTAATTAATATTTGTCATTTTGTCTGAAGTCTGTGATTTTTTCTTGAGTCTGTGATTTTTTCTGGCTGGTCCTGGTTTGTCTACTCAGTGTGTGCTGTATATGGTTCTGTCCCTCAGTGGTCCTCTCTAGAAACAGTGTTGGACTGGTTCTCATCTTGGTGGATATTGGTGGAGCATTTGTCCATGGGACGTATAGGAAACTATTTCCTTATTTATGTGGTGTGGAGATAAGAATTTAAATACAATAAAAATGCTTATACAGAGGATGTGATGGAAGCAGTGGTACTGGGATGGGAGGGACGTTTGTAGTTGTAGGGTGTCTCGGTTTTGGAGACAAAGTTGTCAGGAGGAGGCGCTCTGGGATGGGTGCCTCCTCCCGAAGAGAAAACAGGGTTTCCCCTCTTCCCTCCACCAATGAAACAAATTAACTGCAGCAGGTGAAAGTGGAAAAACTGAACTATTTATTAACACAAAAAACCTAAACTATTTACTAATACAAAATAAAGCTGGGGAAAAAAGGAAAAGAGCACCCGCAAGGAGCCGATGCTAGGTTTCCCCGGTCTCCAGGAGGGGGAAGGGGGGTCCACTTGGCTGCCTAGAGGAGGGCAGATGGAAAAAAGAGACATCGCCGACTCCTGAACGCCAGTCATCCTCCTCGCCACAGACGAAGCTGATGGAGTCAGGTGGCTCTGCCCGTTCACCCACTGGCCTGGCTCCTCCTGGACTGCACCGGGGCCACCCCGCGGGCTCCCCGGGCTGGAGAGGAGGGAAGGAAGATAGGGAGAGCAGGGGAGGAAAAAGAACAAACAAGCAAAACCCTTTTCCCAAGCTAACAAGGAAGAGCAGGGCAGAGAGCAGCGCCACGGTCTCTCCATGTCTCTCTCTGTCCCCCATCTCCCTCCGGGCCGTTGGACCGAGCCATTTAACTGACACCTGCAGGTGCCAGTTCAGTTCGGTTGAACCAACCCTGGCTCTGGCCCGCCCCCTGGTCCATCAGCTATAGAACTGAGCTGCCACGTGTGGCCTCAGTTCAGCCACTGATCAACCGACAGTGGCTCCGGCCACCACCACCTCCCCCCAGGTTCGTCTTTCAGGCACAGCAGCCCTGGGCATTAAGCAGACGGTTAAGGAATAAAGTGGCTTCATAATGTCACCCCAGGACATAGGGGTTTTGGGGAGGTGATCCTGGAGCACATATGTGGGCTTAGTCATGTTTAATGGTTTCTTTAAATGTGTTAACTGGTGAAGTTTGCTGATAATAAAGCTAATTTGTCTAGCAGAGCATCTGACAGAGGATTGGGTGAGTCTAAGGATAACAGAAGTGTGGTTGATGGTAAATAGTTAGCAATGCAAAGGACTTAATACACTGTGGAAGAGGAGGGGGATGGCATGAGACTTTACTGTCATGAGATAGTATGTCTGCATGAAAGACACATGAATCTGGAAGGATTAGATAGATATTGTGTGCAGTGAGTGGAAAAGAGGGTTGTACATGGTGCTGGCAAAATCATGTATACACTGCAAAAACGGCATGGAAGTCATTAAGGAAAATGACCTTGAGAACGGATATGCTAAACGCTGGGGTATGGTGGGCCTGGTCATTTCCTGGGGGGAAATGCTTGGAGTTTGGCCTTGTATAACCACAGTAACAAGAGTGGATACCACTGCTGCCAGTATTAATGAATAAAGCCTGGAGAAGGAAAATAATTATTTCAGCTGAATACAGTCAATAGAGATGCAAAGTACAGGAGTATAAACTGGCTATTACCAAGTTCAGACCAAATATTTGAAATAATTTTACATTATATAATGGATAAGAGCCTGAGTGTAATCTATAAAATTACTTGTTACGGTGTTTGTAGGCACATCACTTGTGACAGAGGAGGTCATTTTCAGTTGTTTCTTCTCAGGCAGGAGAAACATTGCTGGCATTTCAAATAGAGGTAAAATTCTTCAAGTTTTCCTTAAATTACAGAACTAATCAAGTCAGCTTTCTTGTGTTTTGTGGGGCTTACTGGCAGCTTTCCTAATTTTCTGCTATGCTTGCCTCTTTATACTGTGAGTGCAACTTCTATAGTTGGCTGTCATCTTTATAAATATAATAATTAGCATGCAATGCAGTTGAAAATTCAGAGGAGTAGTCAAACTGTTTATGTAGCACTTTGAGAAGAAATTTATCAAGAATTATTCAGATAATTTATGTAAATACAAACAGAGGTCTGTCTGCAGTATGTTCCTCTTACATCCTGTTATTTTTAATCCATTCAAAGCCTACTTTAGGACTATACCACCCAAAAGATGGGGATAAGCTCCGTGTTGGTGAGTTGTGGTTTATTCAGCTGTACTCAGTTTTGGAGTATAAAACAGGGCAAGCAGTCCTTCTCCAGAAAACCCTCCATGCTTTCTGTGTCTATGATTCTTCAAGTTAGGGAACTCCAGGCAATGGATACCAAGTCCGTATGTACACTAGTACCTTGTTTCCTTTTCTCACCTTTTTCCCAGGTAATTTCTTGCAGCTGTATAAATTATTGGTGTCTGCAGTGTTCTTCTATTTAGCAACAAGGGGCTGCTTTGTGGTTTTGAACTGATGATCCATTTTCTTTTCTACTTCCTCATATAAGAAGCAGGAAGTGAGCACTGCTTCTTTGGGAATTTCCCCCCTTTGGTTTTGTACACATTCATCACAGTAGTGCCCTCTACTTATGTTTCATTTTCTCTTTTCTTGGAAGGGTTAGCTTTGGAAACTCAGTTGTAACCCTGTTAGAGCACACATGTATGATCTGGGTTTGAAGTGGGTTTGCCTATATTTCTGTTTATTCTTTGCCTGTAATCCAGTAGTACAGCCCTCAGCTTCCTGTGTTTGTCCAGAACCTCTGCAATGGAACTGTGATATTAAGTCACCTAATCTTCTGCAGTTCTGTGATGGAGAATATATAAGTTTCTGACTTCAGCAAGAGAAGTCTTGGATTTTCACCCATGCTGATTATGGCATGGCCAGTGAGGCTGCTTTTACTCATATTTCCTCTATCTGTTTACATAGTCTCTTTAATGCCATGTTTCTGTTTGGTTTAAAAATCAACTTCTTCAGGAGCCTTTGAATTCTGAGCACTGTGGAATATTTTGTTCTCTAGGTATGAAACATTTGTTTCCAGTGATTTAAAGGAAATGCAAAGTGCACAGAATACGTAACTGGAGGAAAACCAATTAAGAATTAAGAGTTTCCCTTGTGAGCAGCTTATGTCTTTACATTTTATAGAGAGCTTAATGTTAGTGCCGGGCCATTGAGTGTTGTCAGACATTTTTGTGAAGTTGGGATATAATAGCATACTTTCAATAAAACCAAATGCACCCAAAGTAACTGTTAGAATTTTCTCATATATAGTCTGGTTAAATATTAATGCAGACTTCTGCCATTGCACAGTGTTGCATGTAATTTCCTTAATTTAGTATTATGTGGTTTTTTGCATAATTTGAATGTAGAAATCTGAACATCATGCTGGCTAAGTAAATTGTCATATTTTACTGAAAGTGTCTGCACAATGTATTCTCAGGACTGTGTCTCAGTTTGAAAGACAGATGTCTGCTAAGGAAGGTGGGAGCCTTCCTTAGAACAGAGAATGTGACCCCCCTTCCCTCTGAATTATTATAACTTTGGAATCAAGGGCTTTCAGGCAGAGATGTGGGAAAAGGAATAACGTCTCTTTACTAGTATCTATAGCGAGGCAAACAAGCAACAACAACAGTAGCAATAACAAACAAAACCCACACCCGGTGGCAGATGTCCCTGGGCTGCCAGGCGCTTTCCCATTTGGTGCAGTCCCGGTCACAGCCAGCAGGGGCGCTGCTGGCTCCCGGCCGGGCAGGGCAGGTGCAATGACTCCCATGAACCTGCAGGGGGCGCTGTGGGGCGAGGTCAGGTCTGTGTCACGTGGGGAATGGCGGATGGGCTGGGCAGGGATGGCATGAGCAGGACGGGCTGGGCAGGGATGGTGTGAGCAGGACAGGGCTGGGCGGGGATGGCACAACAGGATGGGCTGGGCAGGGATGGCGTGAGCAGGACGGGCTGGGCAGGGATGGCGTGAGCAGGACGGGCTGGACAGGGATGGCACAACAGGATGGGCTGGGCAGGGATGGCGTGAGCAGGACAGGCTGGGCAGGGATGGCGTGAGCAGGACAGGGCGTGACAGGGAGCTCAAAGCAGGGAGCTGGAGCGGTAGGACTGGCTCACCCGAGCTAGCCAGCAAAAGGTGGCGGCAGAAACTCCATAGTTGTGCAGTGCATTTTGGCAGATGGGGCACAGGGCAGTGGCAGTTGGGCCCCCTTTGAAGCGGCTGCAAGCACAGCTGAGAAGATGCGCCGTGCAAGAGGGGAAGAGGGGGTTGGAAACCCGTGCTTTTTTCCCCAAACGAAAGTTCACCCCAGCAAGGAAGAGAAAGCAGTGCAGAGCCGGGTCCTCTCTCCACAGTCGCCGCGAAAAAGAGGCAGCAGTTTCCACTGTTCCCTGTTCCAAGTACGGCAAGAAAGTAAAGTTACCAATGGCCAGATCTCTCCTCCCCTCACCACACCTGGCCATGTCTTTTGTCTCTTTTAAAAAAGAATAAATGGTCCTTAAATACCTGGTCATTGTGGTTTCCTAGCAACAGAATAAGGACACCCCCCCCCAGTCTTCAACAATCCGTGTGCCAGCATCTATCTGTTCAATACTTAAATAAAAGAACATTTTTGCTTTGGAAAGTGTGACTAAATTTGAACTTCTCTGAGAGGTTCTGTTCATTGCAGTGCACTAATTACATGTACTTTTTAATATGTGCTGAGACAGTAGCAGCATAATGTTTCCCTCTACTAGTAGATTGGTCAAGGAATGTTAGATGTGCCTTTTGGGCCCACTTTATTTTTTAATTTAATTCAATATCTTGTTGGCCAAAACCAAGTAAAACTATGTGGTTCTATTTTTGTGTGTGCATTTAAAGAAATCCATTTAAAGACATCATGTGTGTCACAGTGGTGTTCTTTATAATCGGTAGTTGTATATGATGATGATGAACTCTTGAGCTCAAGTATTTTAGTTAAAGATTTTGTCCTTATACTACCAGATCATATCTCAGTTTAGAGGTGCCACTGTATCAGTTAATACAGTAAACTTAATACATCAGTGCAGAAGAAATGTGATTTCACAAAAGCTTTTTTATCTCTCAGAGAAATGTTAATGAATTTACTGTATCAGGATAATTCTGACAGCTGAGTCAGTGCTTAAGTCAAAGAGACCAGAATTTAAATATACAATATAATCCCTTTATTTTTACTTTGTCTTAAGGAAATGGTTGTTTGTATACTGACTGAGAATTGTTTTCTGAGTTTCTACTCTTCAAGTGAGTCTGTTTGATCTAGCAGCTCCCAAAGAAGAAAACCTTTTTTTGCTCCCAGCACAGTAGCCATTTCTATCAGCCAGAGTGTTTGTGGATAATACTTGACTTGCTTTACTTTCCATAGCTTGTGAACATATTTTAAATACTGAGGGAGTATGTGTACACTTTTCTGTTCAAGGATAATTCAAGCTAAGATGCATGCGGGTACATTCAGCTTTCTTAAACTGCACCTTGGGATTTTCGTAAGTTTTCTGAATTAGTAATTTTTAATAGGGACAGCAACCTTTCTTGCTCATGTCATTTGACTTATGGATTCACCGCTTCTTAAAATTATGTTGCACAAATGAAAATGAATCAAATAGTGGATTAAACCTAATAATATCCCTGCCTTGTAATAGCTTACAGACCTTCAATTCCCTGTTCAGAAACATCCTTCCTATGCTGTCAAGGGTGAAAGGGCAATTTGGCTACTTCTTTTGGGCCTTTTTATTTTCTTTCTCTCACTGTTAGAGAACAGAGTAATAAAGATCTATAGTTGGTGATGTTTCTGTGATTTCATTTTGGGGCAAAAGTGCACAGTTTGGGATTTGGAGGCATCCTTGCAGAAGCTTTTGAATTTGGAGTTAAATTTTAAGCCAAGCAATTAAAGTTTAGAAGTTACTCCAGGTATCTGATCAAGATTCAGGATTTTTTAGTAAATTGTATCTGAAGATAGAAGCTGATTTACAGCCTATATTAAAGAAAAGATACTAATCACAGCTACTGTCTGCTGCATTTATTATAAAACTTCATTAAGAGGATGCATTCTGTGCGTGAATGGTAGTTGTTTACAAAATATGATTTTAGAAACTCAATTTATGTTCTTTCATTTTAGATCTGAATAGAAAAGCAACCCATCTGTTTTAAATCACAATTATACATTATTTATTTCTGATTATAGTAAAAATGTGTTGAATATTAAAAGACTGGAAAATGAAGAATCATATTGTTTCTTTATTCTTAATTATTTGTGAACTTTTTTTCTCACACAGTAATAATTTCTTTGTCTCCTGGGATGTTTGTTTTTTCCTCTATTCAGGGACATTGGCAAATGCCTTGTTGTGCTGGGGAAAAAATGTTCAGCTTTTAATATTTTATCAATTCCATTGGGCCAAAGGTGCCAGCAGTAACCGGTCACCAGTCCTCAGGGTCTTGTCTTCATCCTTGTCATATAGGAACATTATAAATTACGTATAACCATAGATGCTACTCAATAAATATCTAATATGTGATAGGTATTTTTGACTGAAATTACTTTTTCACTTGAACAATTAATTAAGCTGCATTTTTTAGGTTTATGATGTGACTCTTTTATAATAGCAAGGAATATCTGAGTGCATTTTGGGTGTCAGAGCTGCACATGAAACACAGCTTCTTTCTTTCTTTCTTTCTTTCTTTCTTTCTTTCTTTCTTTCTTTCTTTCTTTCTTCCTTTCTTCCTTTCTTCCTTTCTTCCTTTCTTCCTTTCTTCCTTTCTTCCTTTCTTCCTTTCTTCCTTTCTTCCTTTCTTCCTTTCTTTCTGAATGCTGGAGAACGTTTTAATTCATCCATGACCAGAGTAGGATTTCCCAGTGTTGTTTTGCAGAGTCTTATATGTTGTGTAATCATCTCATCTTTTCCAGATATATCCATACTTGGAATTTTTTAGACAGTAAAAAATTGACAGTGTTTTGTACTGTTCAGGGAAGTGAGATTTTACATCTGCTTTCTTCCTTTAGACTTGCAAGTTGCTGTACTTGGGAAAATACATATAACAATCTATCTGGTGTTTTTTCTTACAAACAGCGTGATGCCTTTTTGGCTCTGGAGAAGGCATTTTGATGCCTTGGAAAAGGAGTAGTCTCGCAGCTGTCAGAAAACTTACTTTCCATTTTTACTAGCAGCATGAGAAAGATGTGCTTCTTGTAATACACAGAAGCAATACTTGCTGACACTGCCTCTGCTTCATGGATTGTCAGGGCTTAGCTCTTTTACATAGAAAAACACATTTGTCTTGGAAGATGATGTGTGTGTGTGCACATTCGCAGTCTCTATTGTTGCTATCTTCCAGGCCTAGAAGCCAATAGGATTTTGTTTCAACTTGAAAATTAAACTTTTTAAATACTAAAACTTATTTCAAAGTTAGAATTTTTAATTTAATGCATAGACTGTTGTATACTACATCACACAATACTTTATCCAAGGTCAAAGTCTTCTACTTGCAGTCCTGCTGGATGATGCTTCAGCCTATGGATGGCTGTACAATATGGCCCAAAGGAATTCTGAAGAACTGAAATTATGTGCCGTGAATATTTCTTATATTTATTTGCTACTGGCAATGCTTCTCTTACATTGCATGGTATTTTAACTGCTCAGGTTTGCTGAATTGTCAGGTGTCTGGGGTTTTTATTGTGCAAGGTTCAGCTTATTTAAAGGACTGCTGAAGAGTTTTCAGTTTTCTGTTCTTTAGCTGTACTGAATTCTCAGGAGTTCTAAATTCTCCTTACCATTATGAAAGGTGACACATAGCTTGCTTTCAGACAATGTTGCTTTGTTACACTCTCGATTGATATCTGGTGCAATTCAGCTGTTTGTCTGGTTTACTTCAAATAACACCTTCACAGATTTCCTAAACAGCAAGCTTGGAATGCTTAACAGAAGTAAAGAAGTTGCATTTAAAATGTAAAATTAAAAAAAATCTTAAAAATTGCTCTTTTTTTGGTGTGATATTACAGAGAAGAAGTTACAATAAATGTGGTTTAGAAAGAGACGGAAGTGGGTTATTTCTTGCACATGCTAATAAATGCACTTTTGTCCTTCATAGGAACAAACCTTGGCTCTGAGGAAAGAAGGGATAGGTGTTGTGTTAGATTCTGAACTGCCTCATCTCATTGGCATTGATGATGATCTTCTCAGTACTGGTATCATCTTGTACCACTTGAAGGTAAATACATATTTGTGTTTTTGTAGCCTTTATATGCCTTGTGATTTTTTCAGTAGAAAAATTGTGGTGTTGATTTGCTATCTAAATATACTGCTCATTATGTTACTACAGTAAGAAAAGCACTTTATGCTTCTCTGCTGTACTAAGAAAAGCTCTTAAGAGGTTGCAACTGATTAAATTAAAATATCAGTTTAGGTTTATCCTGATGTCAACTGGTTAACCAGTTGGTGTTTAGTATTTTTAGTTGTGTGTATTGGTTTGTCATTCATGCCATTACAAAGCTCAGCCTTAAAATCCAAATCTAGATTGTCTCAAAACTACAAAGGTGGTTTTGCACTGGACAGTTGAAACTTGAATTTGCTGAAATATTGAAAAATAAAGACTGTGAAAGCATTCTGAAAACACTACCTGGTTCCTTTTTTTCATGTATGTTTAAATGTACATTTCATTCAGGTTACCCTGAGAAAGTGGAAGGATAAATTATATTCTTGTGGGGGAGATTCCAACTGGAAATAATGTGTGTTTCTCTCTTAATTAGGAGGGCCAAACATATGTTGGCAGAGAGGATGCTGTGACAGAGCAGGATATTGGTATGGAAATTGGCATTTTTATATTCTTTCTTCTTCCAGTATCCTAATATGTGAACTAAGCTTCATATGTTTTTTTCCTTTTTTCAGTTACTTGTTCTGTGTTTTGTGTATTTTAATTTTTAGAGAATCTGAAATCTGAATTGCATGGGATTTGCTTCAAAGAGCTTGACTTCTAGCACAGCTTATGGGCTTTAAGTATATTCATATACTTGTTACTAATTTATTTCTTGCTTATCTTGACATAGCATCCTGTAAAAATACTGTCCTTTTTCACACAGCACCTGTCACAGCTACTGCAAAATCATGCTCTTAATCTTTGTATAATGGCAGCATTGTTATACTATTATACCTAAGACAGTCTTGGGACTTCAGATTTGAGTTAAAAAGAATTCTTAAAGTTGGTAAAAATCTACTGATTTTCCTATTGATTTCTTACCAAAGCAACTAACTGCCAGATCTGGATTGTCCTGTCACATAAGTTTCACATAAGTTCCTGGAAGGCAGTTTCACTAAGTAAATTGCATCCTTTAATTCATGGGTGAGGGTCTGAGAGTTAAAAAACTTAGTTTGGTGTATTTTCATGGGTCAAAAGTTGCCTGGATTTAAAGTACTATAATAAATTCCATGAAACTACCAAACTTGTGTTGCTTTGGGTTATTAAACAATACACATAATCATACATTATTTGAAGAAAAATTGGGAAGTAGCATAACTGATTGATAAAAGCCCTGAATCTCATAGGACATAAGAACTTTACTTCAGCCATCCTGCTTATCTACACTGGCATATTATATTGTGTCTTTTCAGATTTAAGCATGGTTGCCTTAAGGTCTACATCTTTTCATTATTTCCTGGTGAAACTGGTCAAAGAATCTGTCTCTACAAATATGTGAATTGTACTTTTCTGTTTTTTATTGGAAAGAAAGGAGCATTTGCCAATCAGGCATCAAAGCACAGGAATAAAGAGCATGACACAAAAACCATGCAAAACCAACTCAGCACACTTCTTTCCACTAGAATAAAGCAGTAAATATATAAGGCATGCAGCATGTGGTAAAGGAAGGAAGAAAACTTTGTCCAGAATAAAGAGAAAATATACTCTCCGAAATACAGTGCAATGTGTTCTTAATAAATTATTATTAGAATGTTAATCTTATTTGTGCGGAGACTAATTATGTTCTCTTTTTTGTGTTTAGTTCTTCATGGCCTTGATTTGGAAAGTGAGCATTGCATCTTTGAAAATCTCAGTGGTACTGTGAACCTCATCCCACTGAATGGAGCGCAGTGTTCTGTGAATGGTATTCAGATTACAGAGCCCACACACCTCAACCAAGGTATTACCTAGCCTAGTGTAATTTTTCATGCAGCCTCTTTGCTTCTTCCTGGCAACAGCACTGAAAAAATCTTTGTGTATAGAAAGGGGTTATTGTTTAATTAGTTTTAATTTCGTGTCTTCTCAACAGTCCAAAACCACCAGGAAAGCCACAGCGTTTTTGTTGTCGAAGAATTGCCGTGTGGTGAAAAGAGAATTCTTTATTAATTTCAACCACTTCATAATCTTGATTATCATTTGATAGTTACCCTTTGATTTTGTTCATTTTTACACAAAGTGAACTCCACTCCAGGTTGCTTACATTGCTGTAATGTTAAGAAAAAGAATATACATCTCTACAGGACTAAAATAATGTCAGAGACACCCCTGCCCCGCTCCCAGAGTTCAGGTCACTACTTAATACTGTTGCCAAATGCTCTTGTTCAGCAAGAGATTGAGCTGGAGTACCCGTTTGCTGCAGCTGTAGGAAATAACCAAAAGGGGAAGGCTAGCACTTAGGGAGGAAGTTTAGAGAATTACAATTTTAGTACAAAAGCTTTAAAATCTGGAAATTAAAAAGCAGCTGGGACACTGGGAGCAAAGGTATATAGTGTTGGCCTGGAAAGGACTGACTGACAAGTGAACTGGTGAGTGCTGCAGTAGAGCTTCAGGCTGTTTTATGTTCCAGGAACACCCAGAATATCTTCCCATTTAGCAAGGAGCTGAAAAAAACCTGCTAGGAGTGAGGCTGTGATGCAGCTCAGCTGCTGGAACACGTTCTCACTTTACTTCCCTGAAAAGAGGCTTTCAGTGTAAGCTTAGCCTAGCAAAGGAAGCATGCAGTGTTAAACAAGGGGAGTCTTGCATGCTTTCTGAGCACTAGTGTCAGGAAAATTTAATCTGCAAATGCCAGAGGTTTATGTCCAAAAAAGAGACAGAGGAGTCCTGTAACTTTATTCATGAATAAAGGGAGAGCTCATGGGCATTTCCCATGGGGTCTCTCACATTGCTAGAGGATGCAGCCTCTACTTATCCTCCTTCCCTGGCTGCAGGTTCCCTCTCTCCTTCCCCATTGGCTGAGGTACTCAAGAGGTACAGGCTTCCCAGAACGCCTAATGCAGACATAAGTAATATACATTTCTCCTAAATGTAGACACCCATACTATAAATCTCCCCTAAAGCAGACACCCTCAATAGACACCCCCCTTTTCTTCTTTTTCTTATGTCTCTGTTCCTGTAGTTTATTACCACAGTCTTGGGTGAGTCAATCAGTGGGACTCCTATGGAAATCCTTCCCATTGTTTCATCTATCTCTCTGTATCGGCCTTATCTTACCACCAGTTTGTTTGTAAAGACACTCCCTTACTCCTTTCAATCCCTCCTCTTTTTATTTTCTCAATAATTGTCTTTACAAACTTTAGTTATCATTGACTTGATTTTCTGCTCCTGGGTCTTTTTTGTTTTTGTGATCATTTGTAGTGACTTGATTTTCTGTCCTTTTGTAGCCATTTCTGGATCAGTAGGCATGGCTACTACCTGCATCCCCTTGATCACATGCTGAATGAGCTGCACTAAGCAAGGTATCATACATGGTAAAAAGATTAAAGTTGCTATGGCACATAAGAGGAAAAAAAGCTTTTGTTTAACCCATAGACCACCAGGTAACCATGAAAACATATCCCATTCCCATCCTTTCCACGTTTGGACCAGTACATGAGCTAACTTTCTTATTCCCTTTGTTATTTGTTTCACCACTTTTCCATTGCCATCTATTTGCAAACAGCAGTTTGAGTAGTTTAGTTTTCCACACACTCCCCCTTCTTTTGCTAGTAGATAATCCAGTACCATCCAATGTTGAAATACTGGATTCCTCCTCTGAATGGATTGGTCAGCAAGAAGGTCAAGAGCTGTAGCTGTCTGGTTGGTTATTATTTCAAAGACAGCTTGTAAGCTAATGATCTGATTTAAATTATAAATGGATTCTCTGGCACCTGGTATTAGTTCATTAGGATTCCAAGTGGCACGTCCATAGTGTTGTATGATTCATTCTGGTGGCCATTCATCTTTTCCCCACTTTTGGGTGCTCCCTTCAGCTAGGGATTTATCTATTGACCACTTGTCCCTAATTTGATCATCATATACCTTGATTCCTAACTGATTTCCCTGAACTTGTGGTAACAAAAAGAACAATGGTTTAATATACCCTATATAACATATTCCTGACCAGTTTGGAGGCAACCTGTGATAAGCACATTGGCCACAAATCCAATAATGCTCTTTCAAGGCCCAGGTTCCGTTAACAAAGGGACCTTTCCAATTTTCATTATTAATTGGTGGGTCAAAACACAGCTTCTTTCCTCAGCCTCACAGTTCCCTAAAAATAATTGCCTTACTGCAAGAGTCACAATATTTGCATCTCCAAGCTCCCACATGAGGTTTCCGCCTACAGTTACATCCCAGATCTGTTTTGTTAGATCTGGACCAGAACCTAATAATAAGGGTTTTGGTCCCATTCTGGTTTTGCCACATCCAGTGATAGTCACAGACAGCATGTGTTCCACCTGTAGAACTATCTCGGGGGCAAGTTAAAAATAAATGGTCAAAAAAAACCTGTCCCTCCCCATTGATCCACAGCCCTTGAAATCACCTCGGCAGTTATGGTCTGCCCTGATACCTGGAGCAATCAATAAGGAGGGCAGTTGGTGGCCCAACAATCTAAACCCAAAGATAAAGTCTAGTCACAAACACTTTTTCCCATGTAAAAAATGATTCTCCCACTCTGGCCCAAACTTAACTGACAATATAAAGGTAAGATTATTAAGAAAAACATTCTAATAGTGTAATCTAGTCACCTAATCTGATCTTCACGTTATCTTCTGCACCACTTGTGGTGAGTGAAGGCACCAAAAGCACTTAACATAAAACAAAGACAGCAAGTATGAGCCCCCAGCAGTGACTGGAGATCCAAAAGGAGGGATGCCCACACACACTATTTCAGCAGGTGATCTGTGGGTAGGCACACGAGGCTTCCCCCGATGTCAACGCACTGGCTGCTGCTCCGGTCCGCTCCTGCAGAGTGTCAGTCATGGCTTCCCATCCTTCTCCTCCAGCTGAGATGTCCAAATCTCCGGGGCTTTAGAGGCCTTGACCCGAGTGTGATGGGTCCACCCATGTTCAGCTGTCTTGATGGTTATTTCTGTGGTCAGTAACACCTGGAAAGGTCCACGCCACTTTGCCACCAGTGGTGCTTCCTTCCTCGCCTTAAACAGGCCCCAGTCTCCTGGTTGGATATTGTGAACAGCAAAGTCCAAAGGCAGTGTCTGTGCCAGCCCAGCTTCCTGTCAAAGAGATTTCACAAGAAAGAGTATCGTGGCCACATACTGTTTTAAATATACATTCCTTATTTCCACCACCCCACTAGACTGAGAATTACAAGGGCAAGGAATTCCAAACGTCATTTCAAAGGGAGATAATTGAATATCTCCCCTGGATCTGGCCCTTATTCTTGGTAAAGCCTTATTCTGGCAAAAGCTGTACCCATGGCATCTTAGTTTCTGTCACCAGCTTCAAAAGGTGCTTCCCTATTTCCCTCATTCATTCTACCTACCCAAACTCTGGGGGTGCCAGGGGGCAGGGAGGTTCCACTGTACTCCCAAAGCAGCCATAACCGCTTGAAGGACTTTTCTTGTAAAATTAGTTCCCCTGTCTGAGTCCACTACTTCCACAGTCTCGCATCCCAGAAGTTGCTGAAGCAGTTGCAAATGCCTCTGGCTACCTTGTCAGCCAACACACCACCTCCAGGAGATATCGAAACCCTGCCACTCAGGGCATTACAGCAAAATCCACCTGGCATCTTTGGAAGGGACGCACCGCCCAAGGTCTTCCTCCCCCAGCAATTTTCTTTGTAACCTTTAGCACTAATCAAACAACCCTTAATAGCTCGTTTTGCCAGATTAAAAAGACCCTCAGCAGCATACACCCCGAGGAACGCCTCTGCCAATTTTCAGGAGCCCCAATGACTCCCCCCATGGAGCTGCCCCAACACTTGCAAGTCTAGAGCTCCTGGCATCCACTGCCCCCATCCCTTGTAAACCAATTATTCTCTCTTTCCCCTACTCTACTTTCTTTAATTATCTCCAGCTCCTCTGGTGGCTCCTCTGGCCGCTCCTCTGCCAGTTTTTCTGGCAGTGGTGGGGCTACTGGGAGCAAAGAGAGGATCTTAGAGGTTTCTGGCAGCAGTGTGGCTTTCCAAGCTTCTTCATCAGCCAGTTGATTACCTATTGCTTCTTCTGAGCACCCTGCCTGGTGTCCCCTAACATGTATTATTGCCACCCCTTTTGGTAAATTCACCACCTCCAATAAGTGAGAAATTAAGCTCTCATGAGTTAACATTTTTCCCTCTGCAGGTTAGTAAACCTCTTTCTTCCTATAATTTCCCAAACGCGTGTATCACCCCATATGCATACTTAGAATCAATAAATATATCCACTATCCTGCCCTGATATAGTTTGCAGGCTCTCACAAGCACATACAACTCTGCTGTTTGAGCTGACCATGTGGGTGGCAATCTCCCCCTTCTTTTCATTCTCTTCTATTAATGATAGTGTATCTTGCAAATTGTTTCTCTTCTACTGCCTTTGAAGACCCACCAACCAACACATTCTCTCCCCTAGGCCAGGGAGTGCCCCAGAAATCTTCCCTAGCCTGCGTCTGGAGATCTATCACCTGACGGGGGTCATGGGTTTCTCTCTAGCCCCACTCTCCAGGGCCATTCAAACAGGAGGCTGGGTCAAATCTTCCTCATTTCTCAATTCCAAATTCTGCCATTCCACCAAAAAAAATTCACACTGTAATAATCGAGTGCTTGTCATCTACTTAGAGGCTCTTTCAGTTAACAAAGCTTCCACCTGGTGTGAAACTAACAATTAGATATTTTTCTATTGTCAGCCCTCGGGCCCCTGTTGCCATCAAAGCTGAGGCTGCACAGCTCTGCAGACAATGCAGCCAGCCTCTGGCTACATTCTGAGACAATGAGTAGCCTCTGGCCACTGGATCTAGCAACTTAGAACAATAAGCACCAGGCTGTCGTGTTCCCCAAAGCATTAGGGAACAACACTTTCTCTGAAAACTGCTTGCAAAATCCAAAGCAGGTATTGGAACCTGTTTCTTTTTTTTCCTAGAGCACGGGGAACCACAATTCCCCGAAAAGCAGCTTGCAAACTACTAGTATACTTTACAGAATTGGCCTCAGGATGTTAACCTGCCAATTCTGGCTTTTCACAACAAACCATGCAAAAAGGCAACTCAGTTAGTGCCGCGGCCCGAAGTGTTGGGAGTGAAACAACACACCAATATGATGTGGAATCAAGCTCCATTTATTGATGATTTTTGACAGTCTTTTATACATAATTCTGTTCTATACAAGTAAAAGGCAAGCTACTCATTGGTTAAACAATGCTTTCTCACGCTTAAGCAAAACTAATGATTGGTTGGCACAATTTTAGTAATATTCAGCTTTTGAAGTTAATTTCTAAGTTTTTCCCAGCCTTGTCTTTTGCTGACTTCTTTTCTATCATATCTTACTGTTTCATATCTACTTGGACAGTACAGACTATCCTTGTAACATATTTTCTATTGCAACACTTACTTCTTCAGAACAAGAACGAACTAACCTTGCTTATTGCTACATTTACAAATGTTCATAGTGGTGCATTATTCCCAGGGCCCCAACATCTCCCCCTCTTTTTTCAAAAATGGCATGAGCGATATCTTCCATCCTTCGCACAAGACATTGCAACATGCAAGGCCCAAACGAGCAACACAAAAAGAGCAAACAAGGGCCTCCTTGTGCATAACGTGGTATGCCATGCCAAGCTCGATCTCCACATATGAGAAAGACTCCTGTTGGAAGTGCTAAAGCACTATCATTCGCCCAGATTTTTATGTGGTTGCTACCCCATCCATAAGGAGAACCTCCACAGTGAGCAGTAGCATTTGCAAATACAAAACTGTGTGGAGTGAGCATGGTAAAACTATCGTTCACATATCTTTGATAACTTCCCAGATATACACATCCAGTTTTTTTGCATCACGATCTAACTGTCGGCTTCCTAACAAATCTAACTCTTGGGGGTCCCATGGTAAAGGCACTTTCAAGCTTGATAAAAGCAAAGCAGTGCAGTGGCTTGTATTCTTGGCTTCGGAACAATTTTTAGTAGCATACTGAGAAAAGCTGTTAGCATCAAAACCTGCAACTCCTATCAAGCAAGTACGAAAAGGATCAGTAGCTGAAGCCAGTGATAAACAAAATGCCGTATTACCAGTTTCTCTAGCCCAGGTAACCCATAAATTCTTTCTTGGCTCTATTTTAGTCAGCAAGCTTTCACTATCTAGTACGCTTAAAAGGGTTAAGATTACGATCCCAGTTTTCATATTCGTCAAAGAATTCTGATTCAGCTTTGCTAAAGCAATAATCAACAGGTTGAGTATATACCAATAATCTTAGCTGAAGAGCAATGCGTCTTAGCTGATATCTGTCTAAAGCGATATGCAAAGAAATTCAGGCCAGATAAACTCCTCAAGAAACTGATCGAGATGTTCACTGCCTATCCAATCTCTCAATCCCCGCTCTGGGTCTTGTGGGGGCAAACGATGACGACACTCTCTACAACCTAAGAGCACCTCCTGTCTCAAAAGACCATTCTTATCAGTATAAGCAAGTCGATCACACCCCCCACAACGAAATACTATATACTGTCGAGAGGCCCCAAATTCTTGCCGTCTCTCTCTCAATCTGGCTAACTTTATTGCTATAGCTCTTTGTAGGATGCTGTCAGCTCTGAACTCGACAGCACGATCGATCCAAGACAAAACAACACTCTCTCCTGGTTCTATCTCCGTGTATAGTTGTTTGATTATTCTGCACCAAGGCTCAAGGGCAAGGTATCTTCGTTGTTGTTGTCTGTCATCGACACCTGCGTTTGAAGCCAGGGTCGCACCCACTTGGTCAGCACCCACCGAGCTTGATCTTGATTACCTGCAACAATACAAGCATAACCTCTTCCCCATGTTAATAATTTCATTGGGCCTTCCCATGTAGCTTTGACTGGATCCCATGTTTCTACTAGAACTTCATTTTTAGATAAATCTTGAGAATTACCTCCTAAATGAACCTCAAATGGAACTGTGCTCCCTTTTCCTTCCCCTACTGGGTTTTTCCAATTTAACACTTAGCAGGCTTTCATTAACACATTATGTGGGGACTTCTCCCCCTCTTTTTTCAAAATGGTCACAAAGCGTTTCAGATCTTGATGCCTGCGTTCAATTATAGCTTGACCAGTACTATTATATGGTACACCTGTTTTGTGTGTAATGTCCCAAAGTGCTAAGAACTGCTGACAAGCTTGGCTTCGATAAGCAGAACGATTATCAGTTATGTGTGTGCCAGCGTGCGGGAGGATAGAAGCAAATACTCTCTGTGCTAAGTTCCAAGCTGAAACATAGAAAGGCACAGCGTAGATTCGTTTAAAGCTTTGGCCAGCGTAAGTCAAACATTGCACTCAGGAAGGGGTGTCACTGGGTACCTGTGGATGTAAGCACACATACATGTTCTCTTCTCTAGGTTAACAGGTTAATAGGTTAACATCTGAGCTTTGTCATTGCATGTTATTACACATTCAGTTGTGGGTTTTGCACTATGAGCAAAGGTGATCAAGGCAACAGGTACAATTACTAATATACATAAGAGAAAGACAACAGTATTTCAACAGTATACAGATTATTAACCATTTACTTATTAGCTATTAGCTACTACCCAGAGTCTACAATCACTGGAGAGTCCCACTTTACAGGCGAGACTTGAAGACCTTTCCCGGGCAAGGCTCCCAAGTTTACCTGAAAGGGGTTCCAGTTCTTATCAAGCCGAATTGGTGAGCCAAAATGACTCAATTGCATTTTTAGAGTAGAAACATCTGAGATTAAAGATTCAGTACCCGATCAGCTTAGGGCTAGGACTTGGCCAGAGCCCAGGCCTTAAGCTGAGAGGGCCGCCCTAAATCATCTTACAAACAAGTCTCTATTAATTTCAATTCTTTAAAACAATACACTGCTTACAGATAACTACACAGGGTTATGTGAAAATTTCTAAAGCAGCCGGCGTTGTCATTTAGTTTTAACTAAGGAATCAATGGTACCATAAACAAATTGCAAATAACTTTGAACACACACCTAAAAATTGTTAATACAGTAACAGTAACTGTTCTGAAATAGTTTTTCATCATGAACATTTCAGTTGACTTTATCTTATCTCTATAGCAAAAGAACTGCAAAGAACTCTTTGTAACGTGGCTCTCTCCTTTTCTTTCTTCTTTTTTTTTTTTTTTGTCCTTTTTTTTTTTTTTTTTTTTTTTTTTAGAGGTTACTAAAATTTGACTTCCTAAGAGAACTTAAAATCAACAGACTTTACATAAATATTGATCAACTCAAAGTTGACAGGTCTGACATATAAACTCAGAAAATATTAAGGATTCGAACAACATTTCTAGTACATTTGCTGCAGCACATTCACACTTGCATACACACAGAGATACTGTTTAAAGTATACAGAAATGATAGTATTGTACATCTTATATAATACTGCTATGAGTCTGGACACGTCTCTTACTTCAGGTTGTGGATTTGTAAAACTGACACATGTATAGAAGCAACTGTAGTTATGGTTTTAACTGATTGCAAAGGAGTGTACTAATATGTTTCACTGTGGCCTCTTTGCCATAAGGGCAAACATCAAGAGCTCAGGTACTGAGCAGACAACTGAGCAAGTGTATTTTATGAGATAAGATTACATTGAGCTACTTTTCTGGGCAATTAATGTACTTTAAAGTATTTTGATGTTAAGTTTATGTGCAAGCTATAGGTGACAAGGAAGAACCAATATTCTTGAATCTGTGAACAGCTGTAAAAGCTGGAAATGTTGTCACATAGGCAAACAGGTAAAGTTCGCACTATGCTGTCTATTTTTGCCATAGAAAAACTATGGGTTAACTATAGTTGATTCTCATAAGTTTCTGCAGATAAGAAATACAGAGCGAGGCCTAGCATGGGCCTCACAGAGTTAATTGTTGCTGGTTTGCAGCTCAAGGAATGCCAAGGTCAAATGGTGGAGGGATGCCAAGTTAGCTTCATGAACTCTGAGGGTAAATAGAAAAATAAAATGTATCCTGTGGAAAAAACAAATTTTACACTCCCAAGTTTTTGATTTATCGTGTGGGAAAAAGCAAATTTTTAACTTAAAACTGTGGATCACAATAAAGCTGAGGTAATACATAAATAACTAAGCAGAACATAAAATTATTTACTCAAATTAAATACTTTAGGTATATCTATGAAAATTTGTCAGTTGAAACACATACACAACCACCCACTCCTCCCCCCAACGTCAAGCAATCGGTTTCTTCAGTGCAGCTTTCTTGCTTCTTTTGAAGACATCTCACAATCGGTTGCAGCTGAGTCAGCTCTCCGGCCGAGGGGTGAGCACCGGGACCCGGGGGGAGAGATGTCATCCCCAAAGATTGATTCATGTAGAAAGCAATTTCAGAGTTCCGTAAGGAATAACAAAAGTCTTACAGTCATTATACCCATCTTTTCACACAAGCTTTCTCTGTCCTGTCTGAAATCAGCTCGGTTCTTGCTCTCACGTTCTACAACATTCTGTGACTTTTTAATAAGAGGGGATGCCACTGCCACCTCCCCCACCTTTCCTCTGTCCATGGCGGCGGCGGAGGAGGAACACCTTGCACTCTGAGAACCGGGAGCAACCCGCTGGTCGGGGGGGCCACTGCACAGCGTCTCTCTAGCGAAAGCCTTCGAGGAATGTCCTCCCCCCTCTCTGCGCCCGCTAACTTTTCTGTTGCTACTGCAGCAAACTTTTTCTCTGTTTGATACTTTCGTATTCAGTCTATTACTTCTTTCCACGCCTTACAGAGCTTTTTCGCAGTCTTATCATCATTAATTACTTCAATAAACAACTTCTCTCCGAATTTTTTGCACTCGCTCTCATTGAAAAAGGCATCAGGGTCTTCCTCCGTTATTTCTCCCTCTTTCGCCTGGCACAAAAGCTGTTCGATCATCAAACGCACTTGCCGATATGTTTTTGCCAAGGTCTTGGACCCTTTTTTGTCCATTTGGACACTGTCCCAGATCTCGTCCCCTACTTTCTGCCGAGCAGCAGTGTCAAAAACTTGGCTAGTTTCTGTTAGCAAACCCCGTTTCCTACACCAAATCAATAAATCAACCAAGTCCTGACGGGGTACTTTATAATCAGTTTTAGCGGCCAGCCGCATTAGTCCATCTATAGTAGCTTTTTCTATCGCTGATGCAGCGTTCCCCATCCCGCTCCCAGACTTTTAGTCTGCCTGACTCACCAGTCAGTCGTGTGGCCACACAGCCGTCTCTTTCGAGAAGGGCACCCGTCTCTGTTGGACGTCACCCGCCTCTCTCGGACGATACCCCGTCTCTCTTCGGACGGTACCCCGTCTCTCTCGGACGGCCGGGATGGCTTCTTCACACTTCGTCTCTCGTCCGCTTTTTCACTCCTCTCAGGAGCAAAGTTCTTCTGATAGCTGTTAAGGCAGAGCTATCACGTCGGGGTCACCATTAATGCCGCGGCCCGAAGTGTTGGGAGTGAAACAACACACCAATATGATGTGGAATCAAGCTCCATTTATTGATGATTTTTGACAGTCTTTTATACATAATTCTGTTCTATACAAGTAAAAGGCAAGCTACTCATTGGTTAAACAATGCTTTCTCACGCTTAAGCAAAACTAATGATTGGTTGGCACAATTTTAGTAATATTCAGCTTTTGAAGTTAATTTCTAAGTTTTTCCCAGCCTTGTCTTTTGCTGACTTCTTTTCTATCATATCTTACTGTTTCATATCTACTTGGACAGTACAGACTATCCTTGTAACATATTTTCTATTGCAACACTTACTTCTTCAGAACAAGAACGAACTAACCTTGCTTATTGCTACATTTACAAATGTTCATAGTGGTGCATTATTCCCAGGGCCCCAACAAGTTAGTCAATTACAAAATTTGGTATATCCCTTATACCAAATCAAGATTTTTGAGGGTTCTTACAGATGGAACTTTAGTTTTTGCTATAAACACTTTGTTTTAGTTTTGCACCAAAAAAACCAGACTCCAAATCCTTGTGTACACCAAAGACTTTTGAATTCACTATGCACTTGTATTTTTACCAGGTGCTGATACCCAAAATCACTATTATAAGCACAAACACTCAACATCACTTCAACAGTTACTTTAAATAGAGCATAACCAATTGTACCATCACTAGTGATTTATTTTCATTATCTATTATACCATTTTTCCCTGGGGCTGCCCACACTTCTGGGTTTATTTCAGCATAAGCCTTCTCAGACATTTTACACAAAGGTGCCACAGTGTCAGCTTCTGTATCATTCTTCACAATACTAATGTGCATTCCCACTTAACCCATCAAATCTTTTTGCAGCAGATTACAATCCCAACTAGGAACAAACAGAAATTTATGCATTTCAAACCTATCCCCCACATCTACCAATAGTGGTTGAATAAGGTGCATGCTCATCTTTTCCACTCACCCCTTGAATAAAGATCTTGTTGACAACTGCCCCCCACCCCCCCCCCTTAGGGATAAAATTCAAAGTGGATCAAAAGCCCTCTGTGTCTACTAGGAAACATTTTTCATCTTGATCCATGCCCACCTAAAAAGTTATCAAGGGTTCCTATGTGGGGGGCCCTGGTATAATGTGAGCCCCTGACATCCCAAACAATTTCTGTTAATCACTGGACTTCCTCCTCCTGAGGATCCAGCTTTTCTGCAGACAGTCCCGCTTCCAGTGTCCCTCTGCCCTGCAGACAGCACACCGATCCCTTCCCAACTGCTGTTCCTGTCGGCTCTCCTCTGCCGAGGAGGGAATGCCTTTGCCACATCCTGGTGGCCAGCCCCATTCTCTTTGTCCCGGGGCCCCCTTGGGCCCTGCAGTTTATTCCCCCAGGGCTGAAACAACTTTGGCATCACCTTTGCCTTTGCCTTTTTCCTCGTCCCTTTTCACATACGCTTGCTGTATCTTTCTAACCAGTTCATCCAGGGGCTTGTTCTGTCCTTCCTCTAGCCCCCACTCTTGCTACTGCCTGTGGGTGCTCATTCTCACACATTTCCAAATCATTCCAGTGACCCAAACAAAAATCCTTAACAGACAATCCTAATCGTTCCACGTACAATCCGCATTTTCCGGGTATCCTTTCTGCAGTGTCTGAACGCAGCCCCCCCTCTGGCGCTCCCGGCAGGCACGGCCAGCAGCACCAAAAGTGACCGGGGCATCCCACAAACTTATGGGGGCTGGGGGGCCCACCCCGGGGGGTGGCAGGGTCAGGGATCACCTGGTGCTGAGCCCGCAGCTGTCCCACAGCCCCGGCCCAGCCCCGCGCCTCCCCACAGTCCCCCAGCCTGTGCTCCTGGTCCTGCACATCTGTGGCTCATCCTGCCACTCCTTGCATTAACCATATTTCTCTCTGCACTCTCCTGTTGCCAGGATCACTTCTTGACTCCCCTTCTTGCCCCCGCTGGGCAAGGATTGTCGAGATGCTTTCTTGACTTTCCCTTACTGCCCCTCTTTGGCGTCCATGTCCTTATATTTTGGGATCACCATCCCTTTTGCCAGGACCGCTTCCCCGCTTTTTCCTGTGCTACCCTCCATAGGTGCCCACTCAGGTTTACCTGTGCTACGCTCCATGGGTGCCCTGTCAGGTTTTCCTTCCCCAAAGGATGCTCTAGGGTAATTATGGGATTGTCATCCCTTTTTGCTGGGTCCCCTTCCCAGCTTTACCCTTGTAACCCTCCATGGGTGCCCAGTTTTACCTGTGCTACCCTCCATGGGTGCCCTCCCAGGTTTACTCCCCAAAGTTCCCATTGTACTCACCGGTGAGATTTTTGGTCTTCCTTCCCTGTGGACTCTTCAGGGACCCCCCTGGTCCACCAGTCGTCTGTCTCCTGGACAGTCTTGGGCACCCAATCAATCGCCCGGTGCTGGCCACCACCAAGGGGAGCTGATCACTGAAATTGGGTGAGGCACCTTCAGCTCTGCTCACTGCAGGCCACCCCCAGATGGTGGAAAGGTCCCAGATGAGCTGTCATTTACCAGGAAAAATTAATCCACAAACACCAGAGGTTTATGTCCAAAAAGGAGACAGAGGGGTCCTGTAACTTTATTCCTGAATAAAGGGAAAGGTCATGGGCATTTCCCATGGGGTCTCACATTGCTAGAGGACGCAGCCTCTACTTACCCTACTTTCCTGGCTGCAGGTTCCCTTTCTCCTTCCCCATTGGCTGAGGTACTCAAGAGGTACAGGCTTCCCAGAACGCCTAATGCAGACATAAGTAATATACATTTCTCCTAAATGTAGACACCCATACTATAAATCTCCCCTAAAGCAGACACCCTCAATAGACACCCCCCTTTTCTTCTTTTTCTTATGTCTCTGTTCCTGTAGTTTATTACCACAGTCCTGGGTGAGTCAATCAGTGGGACTCTAATGCGGGAACTCTAACGCAGGGTGTGATAGGTCCTCTGTGTTTTCTGAAAGTGTCTCTATTGCCCAGATAGACCCTTCCGGCCAATGCATCCAACACCATGCAAGCAAGACCGTTTCTTTCACCCGTGCTGGTGGACGGCACAGTCACACACACACACACCCCCCCCACCCACCCACCCCAGAGCTTCTGATCAGCTGAATGTGTTCACCAGAGACAAAAGAACTCAGAGGGCTCAGTCGTGTGGAGATTCTGAGGAAGGTTTATTCTTTGAAGGGGTCCAGCAGCGAAAGATGCTGGAATGGCTATGAGTGGTCATACATATAGAGGTCTAGGGCCAACAGGGTTGGGGAGGAGGCGGGGAGGTAAAACAATAATCCAGTGGGGAGAAGGGGAGGGCGGAGGATTAGCATAATTAGGAAGAGACCACCCAACCAACCTCAGAGGTTATTTCATACTTCAGGGTTGTCCCACCAGCATGCTGCTGCTTTTTGACCTCTCGGTTCCTCTGAGAAGGTTTCAGCTACTGCAACAGGACTCCTATGGAAATCCTTCCCATTGTTTCTTCTATCTCTTAGTATTAGCCTTATCTTACCAGCAGTTTGTTTGTAAAGACACTCCCTTATTCCTTTCACTAGTAAATGCTTCTAAAGCCTGCTTGCAGAAAATAAGGAGTTTCGGTGTAGAGAGGGGGCATTGACTTTTTTAATTAGAGTGCCTATTTCTGAAATGAGAAGTGTATGTGCTTGTTTCTATTACAGATGGGGGGAAAAAAAAAGCCACGCCGCCTTGGTTTTAGGTTTGAGTAGATCTCATGCAAAATTTGTTAACAACAGAAACATTGACAATAACAGTAAATAACATTGTAAACAATAACAACTGAGTTGTGATGAGTCATCTTTACTTTATCCTGCTGCATTTTAAAGGCTGAAAAAGTTCAGTGTGCCTCAGAAGAAAGTAGGAGTTTGGATGCTGTTTCCCTCTTTCAGATGCATGTTGCAACTGCTGAAAGTGGAAACATGACTTTTTTTTACTCACAGATTTCTTTAGACAGAAATTTGCAACTCAAAGGGGAACAGGTTGCCTGGGGTTACTAAATTGTAAAAACCAGCTTCATAAGCTGACCTTTCGTATGTGTAAGCAGACTGAGTCTGAGAGGAAGGTGGCAACTGTGACATTAGGTGTGCAAAAGTGATGAAATCACTAGTTTAAGGACTTGCATGTGATCCATGTGTCCCAGCTGTGTTAGCATTTAGCCTCACAGCATGAAGCACCAGCATCCTTGAATACCTGCTTTTAGGTAGTGCTGATTAACTGTTGATACATTTAAATGTTTCCATTCATCATTAATATCTGTTCATTTGAAAATGTGTTAAAATTTTAGACCATCATGGAGTTTTAAAAAAAAAGACATAGTAATTAATTGCCACTTCCTTCTATGGATTTCTTCCATCATTTGCAAAATCTGGCTAATTTGGTGTTTTTGTAAATGTAATTGAACGACAATATTTTTTTACTCTTAAGAATGTATGGTGGGATTTCAAAGGTAACTGAGTTAATATTAATATTCACAATTAAAGTTTGTCCTTTACCTGAAATATATTCTCACCTTAGAATAAGTTTTCAGGGTTTTGGGCCAAACTGTCAACCCTTCTGTACTTAAAAGAGAATCCTAGGAGTTGTTCAAATGACCCATCATTTTGGAGTGACTCTCATGTGCTTCCTGTTAAGTCTCTCTCTCCTGTCTTCCTTTAAATTTATGGAGTTAGAGACACATATCTATAACTACTAGTTCTGAAAATTTAATTAATTTATGTAAGTTACTTCCACCTAGGGAAGTGCTCACAAGATGTTTGCAATTAATTATTTTTATCTTCACTTGAAAGTAAGTAAAGGAATTTCATACAGATTTATGAAAGGTAATTCTTTTTGAGATTAGACTGAAGTAAACCACAGTTGTGGTCCAAAATTGAGGTGTTATGTAGATAGCAAGAAGTGACTGTAATGCTTTTTGCCATTTATTTGCTATGACAGGATAACCTGATTTGAATAGATATTCCTAACTAAGCTGATTTTAAGACAAGCATTCCTGGCTAAGGACAGCATTTAATTATCAGATGGTAAGAATTTGTAGTGATCAGTTTAAGTACACTCTTTTCGTACTGTAAGTGTAATGGAGTCCATTTTCTTTTAAAAAATGCTTCGTACTGATTGGCAGATAAATGCTTGGTTATGAGGTGGTGAACTTGGAAGACTTCCATGTTATGGCAGTAGTGAGACATCACTGGCAATATACTTCTTAGTAGGGAAGTATTAATCTTGGTAGCATTGTCTTTAAAATACGGTGAGAATTGCCCAGAATCTCATTATTTGTCACCTATACCTTAACTGATTAAATACAATAATAGATGTGCATTGAGCAATATGAATTATTCAAGGTTCTTCCCTCAGAAGGTAACTGTTGGGTATGAAAGTCTAATAATCCTGTTTCGAATGACAATAAACTTCAGTGTTCTTCATGGAGAAGAAAAATGTGAGAGTGCAAATAATGGAGAGCTGGAGCTTTTAGTGTAGTTGGATTCAAACCTAACCAGTGACCAGTAATGGATTGTTCTTGGTCCTGTTTATGGATGTTCCTGTTGAATCTGTACATGCTGGTGACTTCCAAAGTAGCACTGTTAAAGACTGTACAGATCAAATTGGGGCAGCTGCTTCCTCTCCCTATGTTTATTCTTTAACTGCGCTCCATGATCATGATTGACGTTTGCGTCAATCATATTCATGCAGTGTGTGAACATGTGTGGGTTGTCATTTTTGTTTAAGTAGGAAGAGGAAGGAAAACACTGTATGCATCAGTTAAGATAGCTGTGACTGTGCATGGTTATACACTTGTCAAAATGCATTTTCATTTTGTTCCTTCTTAATGCAAGTCTTTGCTTACATGTTGTGTGTCTGAAAAATTACATGGTACTTTCAGTTGCAGAACGTTGTCAGTGAGTGGTGTGTGTTTTTCTCATCAGGCGCTGTTATATTACTTGGAAGAACCAACATGTTTCGGTTTAACCACCCCAAAGAAGCTGCTAAGTTAAGGGAGAAAAGAAAGGTGAGATTAAATCAGTGTTTGGTAAATTTACGCCTTTTAACAATTTTATTTCTAATATAGACATGCCTTGATTGTTGTATAATGCCTTTTTTAATTTGCTTCATGTACTTTAGTTAATATGTCATCAAATTAAGAGTTTGTGAACACATCATTGCTTGTCTAATACATTCATTTTATGGTCTGTTGTTAGAGTGGACTGCTATCTTCCTTCAGCTTGTCTATGACTGACCTTTCTAAATCTTGTGAGAACCTGTCAGCAGTTATGCTTTATAATCCAGGGTGAGTATATGCTAAAGTACAGTTGTTACAATTCCAATCATTCTCCGTTTTAGCTGTTTGAAATGTTCCAGAAGCATTATGACTAAGGCAGTTCAGCAAAATAATGACATGGCAAATTTTATGTTTGTACTTTCTTCAGAAGTGCAAGTTAACTTCATTTTTCCTGAAAAAAAAAAGCATTTTGAACCGAAAATTAAGATTTCTTGAGTTTATGTAACACCAATACAAGCATAAAAAGGCTGAGAAATGAATGTCTTGTGTTCTCTCTCAATACCCCTGAGAAAGTGACCAAGTTAAGATATGGAAAAAAGTTTTATTATGCAGTTACAATGACATAGAATGCTTATGGTAGAGAAGCTGTTTGTAGTGATTTTTCCACTGTTCCTAAAGTGACTTGCAGAGAATTGATGGTGTTTCGTTCTTTTTTTTTTTTTTCCATAGCTAGGGCCTGTGAGTGTGAGATGAGGCACTTTAACCACCTCTGTGCTTTTGAAAAAATGCCTGTAAATTGAATTATAGCTTTGGATAGTGCAGCTTTATTCCAAAGTTTTACTGTGGGGCTGCTCTTTATCCATTAGAATTTAGGAGGATTGGACATGTAATAATAACTTCTAGTTAAATTTCGTCTGAAATACAGGAAGTGTGTGTAATAACACTGCTTCAAATGTGACTGTTACTCTTTTGCTGCTGAGCTACTTATAGAGATTTGCAAGATTGCAAACTGGTTGCTAATAAGTTATGTCTTATTTTCAGATAGACATCATAAAGAAGATCAAAAAAAGCGTAGTATACTTTTCTATTTCTTCAGCGTTTCAAATAGTTCAATCTAAAGACTTACAATGATGGTTGCTAGTATTGTTTTCTGTGAGCTGGGGAAAGTTCCTGGCTGTTGTTTGTTACCTCTGTTATTGATGAGCTATCCTGGGCTTTTCCCTGATTGATGATGTTATTCTGCTATAATATGGTTGTGAATATTGCATTATACTGGATAGTACTGACCTTAACTCTGCAGTCAGCATAGAGTAGGATGGATTGTTTCAGCATTGCCTCACTAGTCTCTCAGATTTAGAGCAAAATATAATAGCATGGACAAGGCCCAGTTGAAGGTGTGTTTATAAATGATTTCCCAGCCCAAGAAGTCATACTGTCTTCAGGTAATGGCAAATCCGTGCATTACAGAAAGGATTTTTCCTGTAAACTTTATTAAAAAAAAAAAAGAGAGAGAATTTGGAGAGTTACTTGATTGTCGCTGATAAAGTAGATTGCAAATTCTTCTGCTTTTTTTTTTTTTCCTTATCAGTTTGCATCTTGCCTTGCTTTCCTGGAAATCAAACAGTATGGATAGTATTATTAGATTGTCAATATATGCAGCAATTTTTTGAAACACTGCTATTTTTCCCATCTAACACTTCTTGTGACTTTTCCTTTCTTGGGTGTGATTGTGCAAGTACTATTGCTCTTGCAATTGAGAATAAGATTAGGTGAAAGACTCATCATATTCCTGAACACTTCATGCCTGTGTTTTATTAAACTATAAACTATAAGCAGAGGGTTAATCATGGATATTCTTCTGCTAGTCTGCATTCATTTAATATTTGTGAACTGTCTTGGAGGAACAGATATTTTTTCCTGCATGATTTGTAAACACAAGAAAGGATTATGCTTAAGGCTCATAGTGCGTAAGGAATGCAGGTCACTTGTTTGTGAGCAATAAAACATATCTGAATTTGTTCTATAGTCACTGTAAATGTGCATGTGTTTGTCTGAGTGAGGAAGCTTGTGAATCATAGAATCATTTGGGTTGGAAGGGACCTTTAAAAGTCACCTAGTTCCAACCTCCCCTGCCGTGAGCAGAGACATCTTTGACTAGATCAGGTTGCTCAAAGCCCCATCCTGACCTTGAATGTTTCCCGGCACTTTTCTGGGCAATCTGTGTTGTAAAAAATTTCGTTGTAAAAAATTTCTTCCTTAAACCTATTCTGAATCTACCTTCTTTCAGTTTAAAACCATTACCCCTTGTCCTATTGCAGCGGCTCTGCTGCAAAAATCTGCCTCCATCCCCATTCAAATACTGAAAGGGTGAAGTGAGCTCTCTCTGGAACCTTCTCTTCTCCAGGCTGAGCAACCCCAGCTTTCAGCCTGTCAGCCTAGGAGAGGTGCCCAGCCCTCTGAGCATCTTTGTGGCCCTTGTCTGGACTTGCTCCAACAGTTCCATGCCCTTCCTGTGCTGGGACCCCAGAGCTGGGCACAGTACACCAGGTGGGGTCTCACCCAAGCAGAGCCAGAACCACCTCCCTGGATCGCTACCCATACTGCTTTGGATGCAGCCCAGGACACATTTCATACCTAAGAATACACATGGTTCATCCGGTGTGGGGGTGGGTGTTGTCCTTATAGATCAGTGATTTTAAAAAAACACCTGTGTGTCTCCTCCCCCCCCCCCCCCAAAAAAAATCCCCTAAAAACAACCCAGGAAAAAACCACAACCCTCCAAAAAACTCCAAACCTCAAATGTTCCTGTTCTGCTTATATCCTGCTGCAAAGGCAGGCTCTGAAGTTTGCACTGCAGATATACTGAGCCCCACAAATCAGTAGACGAAAGCATCTTCCGTAATTGATATATCTCTATGGACAGCAATTTGGCAAGAGCAGCTTTTCAGCTTAGGCTGAGGTACCCTGACAAATTTAAATTTATTTATGTGGATGCAAATGCTGTTTTTTAAAACATCTCCTCTTTATAACAGCACTGGAATTTTTCTGATCATGTGGTGAGGTTGTCATGAAGAGGTAGTTGTGCAGAAAGTGTTATGTTAAGGGTAACGGGGGCTGGGATAAATGAAAGTTAAAGAAAAGAATTTGTTTTGACTAAAACAAACTCCAAACTCTCTACTTCTAGCTAAGAATGCTGCCAAGCAAGTGCTATGCTACAGAGGTTATTCTTCCAAGTGGTGCCTATGTTCAGCCTGGATGAAAAATTCAGTAATTTGTATCTCTGAGTGTCAAAGGCAGGGTAATTGTACCCAAGAAATGGGGTGGAGCACCTTGCATTCTGGAAAAGTTAAGGATGGAAAAGAATATCCTACACTAAATCTAGTTTGTTGGGGATTATTTATTTGTTTGTTTGTTTGTTTGTTTTATCAGGAGCAATGCTGTGACCCTTTCCTACAGTAGATTGGAGTATCATGATGTTATAGAGCCCACCACCAGTGCAAGCCAAGATTCAGTAGCTGGCCCTTTGGGTTTTTTCTGTGCAGTTGTCTGGCTCACTAGCATTCTGCCTGTTGTTAATTTAGCCTTTTGAAGACTGCTTTTTCTTCCAGTTTCAGTATTGATAACCTAAATTTAAAATTTTTGTAGGTTGCAATAAAGATTCTGGTAAGATCTAGCATCTTTAGCAATCCATAGCAGAAGAGCCTGTGGGGTATTACCCTCAGCTGTTGTGAAAGCAACACGATGGATCTTATTTACTGTATCTCTATCTTTCCCATGTGAAAACCAGCATTGTCATTAATAGTGTTTTCAGATGGGTGGTCTTTTCTTGTGTTTACTTTTTTGTTTGGCTGTTAATTTCCCATATGTGGGAAACTATCTTGTTGCAGGAAATTTCGGCTTAATGTGCAAAATTCTTTGTTCGATTTCTTCCCAGTCTTTGTCTTCAATCTGGTGTCATGCAACACTGCTTCAGATAATAAGCTTTGGATAAAATAGAATTTTGCATGTAGATTTATGCTGAAGATTTAATTTATAGGCAGTTATTTTAATTTCATTTATTTTCTTAGCTACATGATACTGTAACTGTGAAACTACTGATGAGAAACCTTGGTCTTGTCGTGGGATTAGTATGGGGGTTTGTTTTGTTTTTGTTTTTTTAAAAATAATCTCATGAATTGGGCTACTGAACAGCATTGTAACAGCTCTGTAGTCCTGCCATCACTCAGTCTTTCCTTACAGGTGTAGTATCACATTGCACTTTTGTGCTGTGTAAATTAAGCTACTGTAGTACTGTACTAGTAGAACTGACTTCCTTTCTCTGCAGCTTATCTACACTTCTCTTATGACTAGATATGATACATTTTCCAGGAAAATGGTGTCTATTTAATTCAACATGATCAGATTAAGTTCCTTTGCGGTAGATCTACAAAAGAAGAAAGAATAGATTCTAGTCTTTAAAATCTGTATGTTTCTTTTTAATTTCAAGCTAATATGCTTTTATCTATTCACAATAGTGCTCACATTAATAAAGGGAATAGAGGGTACATGAAAAAGATTTTTATTAAGATAGACTAAACCAGAAAACATCAGTCTTGCATCTGTGCTTTGTAAAACTAACAGTGATTTGTTATAGCCAGTGGTTTTAGCTTTTTTCTCTTGTGGTGCCAAGGTATTTTTTTGTACTAGCTTTTTAAAGAAGCAAAGTTACTGCAGTTAGGCCTGTCCTGCCTCCCCAGATTGTCTTCTGTCCTGAAATAACTTTGAGTGCACAGTGACTTTGAAGCAAATATTCCAGAGGTCTCAAAAGTGGTGAATTCCTAAATGTATTAAGAAAATAGTGAGCTGAGGAAGTCAGGCATAATTCTTACCACCCTGCAGAGGAAAGGCTGCAGTGTGAGCACCTTACAGAATGGAGACACTGTGAATAACCTCATTGTTGGAGAGCCTTTGTTGGCACTCAGACCATCTTAGGCACCTCCAGACAACAATAGGAGTCATAGGAGTCATTGTCATAGGAGTCATTATCATCATAGTGGTCTAAAATGCATTAAACATGCATTTTTAAAATACCTCGGTGTTGCATTTGTAGGCTTCTGACTGGAGTGGTAATGATGATCCATATTTTGCTTTGGGAAAGAGCCATTTTCACTGGAAAGAACCAGTTCTGCACAATTCATTCCTTTTTCCTGAGCAACTTTTTGGTCACCTCCAGCTTCATTTCAGTGTAAGGTAAAACTGAGTGTCATGACGCCACTGTTGAAGGTATTAGGGACAATTCCTCAAAGAGAAAATCACAGAATTTTTGACCACTGATCTGTCTTTATACCAGACTGATTGTTGTGATGGTTCATTTTCTTTGTATTAGATCTCAATCAAAAGTTAGTTACCATTTTTATGCTTATATAAAATATATATGCCATATTATGTGTTTTATAGGACAGTCAAAACACAAAAAGGATTTGCTCTGGGTTTTGCATGTTATGTTAGCTAATTTAACATTTTACTTGACTGTACCTTAACCAAGCGTGGGAATACACTCAAACTGTTCTTTGCCAACTGTAAGCAAAGACGGTCTACGTCTGACAGTGCCCAAAGGGAACCTGCATTTCCACAAACCAGATTTTTTCCCCAGGGTCTGTATTTTTTGGTCTGAAATAATTACGGCATTTTGTCAGCCAAGCCCTAGGTAAGAAGTGATAGCTAAAAGCTCTAAATTCCAGATAGCATATCATAGCCAAAGGGAGAAATTTTGAGGTGTATCTTTAAAAAAGAGGGGAGGGGGAAGGAAAACCCAAAGCACATGTTAACCACTGAATTAAGTTTTTGCTTCCTGAAAGCCCCAAGACTGCTGTTTGTTCCCTTTCAGCACTCCGTGGATTTTGCGTCCACTTTGTGGATTTCTGCAGCATTCCTGCTGCAGCAATCGTGATCAAACTAAAAATACTAAGTCATTATCATCTCTCCTTGTGCTGTAAAGTGCTCACCTTATGTGAGCAAATGTGAAGGGACTCTTGGTGAGACAGTTACATAGAAGCTCTGAATTCCTAGAGCTGGGTATAAAAATCTACATTGGCTAATCTCTTAGGGATTGTAGAAAACATTTTTAAAAATGATTTTGTGAGAAATAGGGAAAAATTAAATACAGAGTTTGTTGAAGTAGTTGTTTTCCATTATTGCAGCCATTAGAAAGATGGTTCTTCAAAGTTCATTACAGTAGCTTTATAAATGTTAGATTATTGGTGTACTATTTGTGTATTTCCAAGGGAAATTCCTTTTTGTTGTATGCATTTCTGAGACTTTAAGAAGAAATATTAAAAATGCCTTATTTCTAAAAACATATCTATATAATTGTGGTAATGATGTCTTAAACTGCAGTTTATCAAAAACTTGAAGTTAACTTTTGGTGCAGTCTGGACATTTTTTTTCAGTATTTATGGACTGTTTCACTAACCTGCATATCCTTAAACTGTAACAAGCCTGAAATAACTGAATATTTGGGTACTTGATTAAGTAATTTAATCCATATATAGGTTCTCTCTGCCTTTTTTATTTTTGTTATTAAAAAGTTCCTGAAATAAAAGATAAATCTCTCAAATGAAATTAAAATAAGAAAAATACTTGTGTACAACTGTACACAATAAAAACTGTAAGTAAAAGTAATAAGTACTAGTAATAAAAACTGATATTTAAAAATTACATAAAATGCTCTCCCGTGCTTATTCAGAACCTTGTCAAACTAAATACATTAGAATCTCAAAATATTTTAAGGAAATGTGTTTGAATTGTTTTCTGTGCTTGAAAGTTGCACTTTGGGAGTTTTCAATCCCACTGTTTACATCTTAGGAATGTCTGGGATTTTCTTATTTTTCTTGGAAGAAAATGGCAGTACTATTAGCACATATTACTTAAGTTTTGTAGCATTTTCCTTCTCAGAAGTGGCTAAGTTAATAAACCATAGGATGAGGAGAATAATTTTAACTGTCATTGGCATTTGAAAAATTATTTGAATTTTACTTCTGAGGTGTAATGTGATAAATGTTCTATGAATCTAACCAATTTAACCTCTAATAAAACAAAGTGCTGTTGATTTTAAAGTATTCTGTACTGTTAATATGTTTTTTTCTATCAATTCCTTTCTCAATTGATCGCTCTGTTTCCCCTGCCTCCCATGGCAGTCTTTTCCCTGTAAAAGGACCGATCTGTCTAAGGTAGAGAATTTAAATTTCTATATATTGATTGCCATATCTGCATGTAGTTAACTCGCAGAGGCTATGCTAATCATCTATATGTCTCGCTTAACTTTCCTTTTTAAATACTTTTTCCCTGGAAATCAGTTGGGTTTTTTGTTTATACTCACGTCAGCATGATACCTAATTTGTAACCTAAATGAAGGAACTCTTTTCTGTTCTTGTAGAAAGTAGTCTTGCAAAACTTCGTTTGTATCATTGGTATCATCGAAACAGATGGCAAATTGCATCATGTCTTCCTATTTTTGTGATATTCAGGATTTTTTTAAATTATTTTTTTATTTTTTAAATCAGGCTAGAATTTGAGAGACAACAACGAGAGGAGCTTGAAAAATTAGAAAGCAAAAGGTAACATTGTTCTCTGTGGTATTTATGTGTGTATGTGTGTCTTTATGTACGACTTATAGACTCATTTAAATCACAAATTTGGAATCACAGTGTTATTCAGCAAGCAGACAATCCTGAATTGTAGCTAACTGATGTTTAGCAAAGGAACTCTGGAATACAAAGGTGTGAAGAGGATAGATTGTACAGATATAATATATTACCCTTACTCTAAATTTCATGGTGTTATTTTAAAAGATGACAAATTACATTCTTCATTCCTGTCTCTTTTTTATGGTTTATTTGTCTTTTGATTGAATCATGATAGGAGAAACTCACATGTTACATTCTGCTTCTCTTACATCAAGCTGTGGTGTGGAGTAGGCATACTTTTCATGCTTTTCAGAATATTATGTGGAAATTGGTTTGAAATACAAAAGAAACCATTGTTGTCAGCTGGCAAACTGAGCTGATGATTCTGGCTAATCATACCTGCTAAGATTGTGGAAGTGATAGCTATACCTTGTTGCAGACCTCAGCACTGATCAGATGCACAAGCTGAAAATCTTTCTGCCATCTTAGCTTTAGATAGTGTACTCCATTTTGATAGAACTCTTAATATAGTTGGACTAAATGAAGTAAACTCAGAAAAATCTTGAGGCTCTGAAGCATTGAAAGATGCTATTGAGCAAATAATGCAACATAGGATCACTGATACTTACGCTTTTTTGTTGTGTTGGTGGACTTTGAATTCAGATTGTACAGAAGTTGATTTGCTTCTGCTTTAATTCATCTGGCTTCTTGCAAAATAAGTAGTCTACTTGCTGGTTGTCTCTCTACTTGTATTATTGGGATAATGGTGACCAAGTAACAGAGATTACACAGAACATAATAATTTGTCTTAAATCTTATAATACTGCTCATCAGTATTTCGGTTGGAGTTACCTAATGTGAAAACATTGCTTTAATTCATCTGTTGGCTTAAATTTGGGGAGGCAAATTGCTAATCTAGTTCTTTTATGCAAGTTTTTGTGCATGAGAATGTATATATGTATAAAAACCCCCATATTTACTCTTCACTCTGTGCATGGAAATGTTCTGTCAATATTTCTATTGGATTTGACAGAATATAGTATTATTTTCTAATAACGTAAGTGCTATATAACATGTCTTCCTATAACTTTATATATCCCCAGCTTTTTATATCAACACAGACTAAAAGATGTCTTTTTGTTTTGTCTCATGCATTGAGTCACTTCCAAGCAGTGTAGGATCTTAACATGTAGCAAAACAAAATTATTAAAGAAAGAAATGGTTATATATACACTCAAAAAACTTCGTCTAAGGCTTTTTGACTTCATGTTAATATTTTATTGTAGGAAACAAATAGAAGAGATGGAAGAAAAACAAAAGTCTGACAAAGCAGAACTTGTAAGAATGCAGCAAGAAGTAGAGTCACAGCGCAAAGAGACAGAAATAGTTCAGCTGCAAATACGAAAACAGGAGGAGAGTCTGAAACGGAGAAGTGTTCACATTGAGAGCAGGTTAAAGGATTTGCTGGCGGAGAAAGAAAAATTTGAAGAAGAGAGATTACGGGAACAACAGGAGATAGAGCTTCAAAAGAAAAAGCAGCAGGAAGAAATTTTTGCCCGGGTCAAAGAAGAGTTGCAGCGACTACAAGAACTTAATCATAATGAAAAAGCAGAGAAAATGCAGATTTTTCGTGCACTAGAAAAACTAAAAAAAGAAAAAGATGAGCAGTATCTTAAGCTGGAATCAGAAAAAAAGAGACTTGAAGAACAGGAAAGAGAACAGGTGATGCTGGTGGCTCACCTAGAGGAACAGCTTCGAGAGAAGCAGGTCATGATAGAGTTCCTGAAGAGAGGAGACGTGCAGAGAGTAGAAGACGAGAGAAGAGATCTTGAAGATATCAGAGAATTTCTTTTGAAAGTCAAGGAAGCCCGATCTGAAGGTGATGAAAACCATGAAGAGTTAGAAAAAGCACAGCATGATTTTATAGACTTTAAAAGGAAGCAGCTAGAACAGTTGACTGTTTTGGAAAAAGATTTAGTTCAACAAATGGATCACCTAGAAAAGGAAATAGCAGATGAAAAAAGAGCTCTGGAGCACTTAAAATCTGCACATGAAGAACATTTAAATCTCATGAGAGATGATGAAAACTTTATGGATGCCATAATGAAGGCAGAAGAAATTGACAAGATAAAGCCAATGGAATATAGGCTCCAATCTAAAGTACGTCAGCTTGAGTACCTGAAGAGTAATCATTTGCCAGCTCTGCTAGAGGAAAAACAAAGAGCTTCTGAAGTCCTTGATAGGGGCTTGTTAGGGTTAGATAATATTCTCTATCAAACAGAGAAAGAAATAGAAGAAAAAGAAGAGCAGCTTGCCCAGTATAGGGCTAGCACAAATCAGCTGCAGCAGCTTCAAGAAACCTTTGAATTCACAGCCAACATAGCTCGGCAGGAAGAAAAGGTTCGGAAAAAGGAAAAAGAAATCCTTGAATCAAGGGAAAAGCAGCAGAGGGAGGCCCTGGAGCAAGCTGTTGCTAAGTTAGAAAGGAGGCATTCTGCTTTGCAGCGTTGTTCCACCATAGACTTTGAAATTGAAGAGCAGAAACAGAAGCTGGCCACCTTGAACAACAGTTGTGGCGAACAGGCGGGGCTACAGGCAAGTCTGGAAGCTGAGCAGAAAGCCCTCGAACAAGACCGAGAACGGTGAGTGCTGTGGTAGTTTCCATTTATCAGAACCTATCCACAAAAGGGGAATAATTTTATACCTTGGATGTTGAGAGCGCAACTTGTTCTGTGTCCTGGTACTTGAATTTCTTCATGAGTTTCAAATAATTTATCCAGAGTTGAATCTCTACTGCTTTTCAAAGGATTCTTGCCCACTCATTAAGTACTGGTGTGTTTGGATACTTATCATCGGCAGGATATTATTTGCATTAGCCATCACAGTAACGTGGGGTGGTTGTGGGGTGAGATAGGTCCTCTGCGTGTTCCGAAAGCATCTCAATTGCCCAGACAGACACTCCCGGCCGGTGCATCCGACACCATGCAAGCAGACCTTCTCTCCCACCCGTGCCGGTGGATTGCACAGTCACACACACACCCCAGAGCTTCTGACAGCCCATGCGTTACCAGAGACAAAAGAACTCAGAGGGGCCAGTTGCGTGGAGATTCTGAGGGAGGTTTATTCTTGAAGGGATCCAGCAGCGAAAGAGGAAGAATCACTCTGAGTGATCACAGATATAGGGGTCCAGGGTGAACAGGTTGGAGAGAAGGCGGGGAAATACAATGACAACCAATGGGAAGAAGGGAGGGGTGGAGTGTGTGATGAGAACCAATGGGGGAAGGGGAAGGGTGGAGTCAGGGACCAGGTCAAGGCCAATCAACGTAAGAAGATTAACATAACCTTAGGGAGAGACCATTCAGCACCCAGGGGGTATTTCTGCTGTCTTGGGACCTTTTGGCTCCCCGGTACTCTCAAGATGATTGAGACCACCGAAACATCACAGTACTTAAATTGTTTAATCTATGTAGAAAGCTCAGACATCCTTATGTTCTGCCCTTACAGCAAATGTACCATCTGAAACTTTTCTTTCTCAAATTATTTCTGTATAACATTATTTTTTCTTTATTAGTAACAGATGTTTGTTCAAGATTTGGAGACTGTTACAGTAAACCTGCCAACTGTCTTTCTCGTACTGAACACTTCTAGTATTAAAAGTAAATGGGGGTAATGTTTAATTTTTTAATAGCCCTGGTTTCAGGGCTAAATAAAATAGCTATATATCCATGTAAAATCTGATGATGCTTTTTAAGCTTATTGGAAGATATACAGAGGTTTTAGTACTGCCCAATGTGGTGACAATCCCTTTTAGGCACAGAAGCAATGTCATCAGTTATACTCAAGATATCTTGTAGCATAATATTAAACCTAAGTATGGGAGGCTCATAGAAAAGTCAGTTAAGCAGGGAAGGATCTTTCTCTGTGGAAGAAGAGGAAGAAATCTTTTGGGTTTTTTTTTTTTGACCTGAGCAAAAATTCACTGAGATTAATGCCTTCAATCCCTGCAGTATGGAAAAAGGGCAGAATTGCCATTTTTAAATGTGTTACCTTTTTTGCTAATATTGGAACTTTAAAACCTGTGAATATCAGTGAAACAAGTGGTTTTTTCTTGAGGTAGCATTTGTAATTTATTTTTTAAAATATTTCACTAATATATCTGAATTTTTTTTCGTAAGCCCTTCAAACAGGTGTGGAAAAACCACCTTAAAAAAGAAACTTGCCTGTAGCCAAATTGAAGAGCTCTTCTGTGTTCTGTTCCTTTTAAACCATTATCAGAAGAGTTGCTTTATATACACAATGTAGAGGTTACTTTTTCAACATTTATAGCTGCATTGTTTGGCTTTTAGTTAAGCATTTTCAATACTGATTTATCATTTTGTAGTGTATATTTCCATTATTTTCCATAGTTGTATTGAACATAAAATCTCATTTTCTACACTAAGCATTTCACTTTACTGAAGTGAGCTATAAACAGCTGGAGGTTCCTCAAAAATAGACAGCTTAGTTAGCCCTCAAGATTGCTGGGTTGTGTGATAAGTGAAAAAATATGTTGTCAGCTAGAAAACTGAAAACTGAAGTTTGGAAAAGATACCAAGGAAGTAAAAAGATACATCTTTTTTTTTTCTTCTCTTTTTTTCCCTTGTTTTTTTTTCTTGTTTACTTTAAGTCCTCTTGCACAGTCTAAGTAAAACTTCGAAGTATTTCAGTGAATAGCCCATGGGCTATCTAATTCAATTCAGAATGTTTTTGTGAATGTTGAGGCAGGAGAAAGATCTAAAGATACATGATAGTATGTTAAACATTTCAGGCTACTTTTTGCTCTTGTGTTTGAGTTTCTATTTCACAGTATATGATGCCATAGTAAGCATATGAATTATATATGTTTCTTATTGTTTATCTAGATCCCATTATGTGATGATGTGCTCTGGTTCAGATCAGTGTTAACTCTGAAAATATTTAAATGCAATATTCATTTGAAGTGCTATACAAGTGTAAGTCCATCATAACTAGATAAAGTGGTTTTATTTTTTTTAATCATATGGAAGCTCAAAATCCTTTCACCTACAGGACTTTTGGTTTGAGATAATTTAAAGGAGAACACTCTGGAATGAATTATCTCCTATAAGGGTTCCAGCAATCCCTTTCCACCAATAAGAAATGAATACTAATAGATTAAAGTGAAAAAACAATGGTTTATTAAGAAATAATGCCAATAGGCAGGGGGACAAAATAGTAAATAATTGCTAGATATCAAACTGCTAGACCTCACCACCCCATTGGAGCAAACAGAGACACGAAATGCTGGAAAATACCCATTCCCATTATGGGCCTGGTGGGGTGGCTTTGGGCTTTGCAGGACAGAGTGACAAGATGTTGTCAGATCTGTCTCGGGAAGGCAGAAACCTCATGGAGCAGTTCCAGCAGCAGATGAAGAGCTTCCCCATGGAGAGGCACAGCAGAGTGGGCATGGCAGTGGAAGCAGCTGGACTGAAGCCACTCAATGCGTGCTCTCCCCGACTCGGCATGGTTAGCAGGGGCTTGGGCTGGAGTGAAGCAGCTCCGCTCCACTTCTGCTGGGGGGATGCCCCCTGTTTTCGGAGAAGCACCTGTGGAATTCGCCCTTAAGGTGGCTCAAACTTTGCTACTGCAGTTTCTCTGATCCGAGGAAGAAACAAAACCAAACCAAACCAACCAAACAAACAAAACCAACAACAACAAAACAAACAAAAAACCAAACCAATCAAAAAAACCCAACTCAAACAAAAAAAAACCCAAAAAGGAAAGAAAAACCTTTGCCCAAGCAAGGACCAAGCAGCCAGTGACACAAATACGATGCTGTGAAAAGCTGTGAAAAAACCTGGGCGGGGAACTTTTTAAAATGCCCACTCAAAGCCTCTCCCCCCAGCCCCGCTCCTACCAGATGCACAAGGTCTTCGGCTTCAGGATCTTCAAGATACAGTAACAGTTTTTTGGCACAGATGATTATGGGATACAATATCATAATGAATCACCCCAAGACAACAGGGATGACCCCCAAAATGATAATTTGAAGTAAACTTAAACTGGGATATGTAACGATGATGATAAACAGCATGGACTCTTTTTGGCAGGTGCAAAGAGAAATCATTTATTGCAAAAAACCAGACCTTTTATGCTGTAAGCTTTTTATCAGTTTACATTCTTGTGAAGCAAAACAAACATGCATTGGCTGCCTGCCACTGCAGGTGTTGATGTCCATGCATCCTTTCACCCGATCACCTTTTAGATCATGTGGTGTCCATGCATATCCCCAACCAATCACCGTAAAAACCGCGAGGTGAGCACATGCTGATTATATAACTTGTTTTCTGGTTATGTAACTTGTTTTTTAGGTTGTGTAACTTCTTTTTTACCTCTGTGTTATCTGAACCTTTCCCAGAGTGCTTTTCTGGTTAGCCATAGTGACAGAGATGAACAGAGGTGAACAAGGATTTAACAAGGGTGACAAAGCCCTTATTCTGTAAGGTTTTTCTTATCTGCTACATACACACATTTTGGCTTTACTGGTAATAGAATGAACATAAAGCAACATTAGAGCCATCTTTGAGACAAGTGGCAAGGTGCAGTTCAGTGTACATATTGGTGGATGTATCACAAGGCTGAGTGAGTTCATAGCTATAAAAATGCTATCTTCTCATAGTAGGATATTTACAAACCAAGAGCTGAGCTTTGTTCCTTTAATGTAATTCTGACTTTTGTGGTTAAATTGATTTTCCATTGATGCAAACACTTTCATATATACATCAGCCGTCTTCCATCCACTTACCCTCAGGATGCAAGACTGTTTTGCTACTAATCAAAAGAAACAGATGGCTTCTGGCAGTGCTGCAGAAAGCACTCTAAAACTGAAGTAACTAAGCCTCAGCATTCATCATCTCCTTAATTTTCTCATTTAACCCCCAGGATGGAATATAGAATTGCACTTCAATTTAGATATATACAATTGTAGCAGACGTGGTCGAATCCCAACTTTGTGAAGTTTCTCCTGTTTTTGCAAGAACTTATTTTCTTTTATTTGATTTCTAAGTAACCTCTAGAAAAAATAATTACCTTTAGATACAAAAATTGTAATGAAAATGGGGAAGATTATTACTGTGTTACTAATCTAATTGCAGCTACAAGTGAAAAGGGTGTTCTGCAGATTACTTCGTTATAATAGAATTTGTGTAGGTGATGAATATTGCAATAAATGCTTCTTGTTTCATACAAAATGCCTCAGATATTTTTAGTCAGAAACACAGTACCCAATCTTACATATTGTATTTTTGCATAAATCTGGGTGGAGTTAAATTTATTTGTTAAAGAAAACAAGGAGATTCCAAAAGATGATTTCCTAGCTGTATATATACAATTAGTACTAGGTGTTTTATTTTGTAAGTGACTTTCCAAAAACATATATACAGATGGAAAAGCTGGAAAATGTATATGTGTAGTACACAATTTAAAGGTTTTCTTATAGAGATGTTTTGCCACATCAATGTTTAATTTGTCTTTTTTTTTTTTTTAATTAGTGTTGTATTTTGAGTTGTTAATTTTTCCCCCTTCATTTCTTCATTTACTTCACACAGGAAGATAATACCTGAGGTCATTGGTAGAGTTCTGTAAAAACAAGAATTTATTCAATTGGTTCTAATAAATAGGTTACGTCTTAGGAGTTAATATTTAAGGTACAGATTTAGATATCTCTTGCAATGGAAATTCCTGAAGTTGTTTTATTCAACTTAATACTACTCTTGTAATATGATTTTAAGCTGTCTCTACTTTCCTATCTAAATATGCTTAAAGAACAATTACAATTTTTAAACCCTCATAAATATTAGTACCTACAATCTTACGTATATGTATACCAGTGTAAGTACGTTACTTCCCATTAGAACTATATGAATCAACTCTAAACCAAAGCAAATTACATGTTAAGATCTCTTTATAGCCTGGACCACGAAATTCAGCAGCTGAAGCAAAAAATATATGAGGGTGATGGTGCTCAGAAAGGAAACCATGGAACCTTAGACGAGAGACTCTCCCATAGCACTTCCCCCACCAGCCCAACAAAACCACAGCCACCGGCTGCCACACTGGTTGATGACAGGTAGGTTACTTGCATTCCTGCAATCGAATGCAAACAATAGCTTCAGAAAAGAAATATTTTGAAAGACTATTCTGCCAGGGTTGGATTTGATTTAAATACTGTGATTGTACTGAAAGACTGGTCTGAAAATAAAATTTATGGTTGTATTCTACTGTAAATAACCAATAGCCTCATCTGATGCTCCTGTGCAGTTTATTTTAGAATACAGGGTTGGGAAACTGTAGGCTGAAAGGTATTTAAATTGTTTTTGAGTTTACAGTTACTTGTCTATATGGTTTTGCTTCATACACGCTTCAGGCGATGAAGTAAATTAAATTGTCTTAAATCTTTTTTAATAGGGTAACTGCCTGACATCACTAAAGTCTTTAACCTTGTCGTGGGTTTGACCCTGGCTAAATGCCAGGCACCTACGACGTTTGCTCTTTATGCTCTCTCCTGCTGTGGTTATGCAGAGGAGGAAAAAAACTAACACACTGGACTTATGAGTTGAGATAGGACTACTGATAACGAGGACGCACTAAATTCAGGGCAAAAGCAGGCGGGAGACTTAAAGTTGCAAAAAAGGTGATTTATTAATCTAACAGAGTCGGAGGATAAATCAGAGGTAAAAATAAGCTCTCAAAACACCGTTTCTTCACTGACCCCCCCTTCCTTCTTAAGGCACTGCTTTCCAGCTCACCCTCTCTCTCCTTTTTAACTAACTAACAACTCTCGGGCAGGGGCAGGGTGTGGGGTTTTTTTCTTAAATCAGTCTATCACAACTCTTTTACTGCAGACACTGTTTCTCTATTCGTCCTTTCTCTCTCAATTCAACTCACAGATCCAGGCTGGGGCAAGGTACGTGGCTTCTCTTAGTCAGTCTAATGCCACAATTCTTCTGCTACAAAAACTGTTTCTCTACTCACCCTCTCCTTATTAAGGCCATTTCTCAGCTCACTCTCTCCCTCTTTCTTTCTAACCAACAGCTCCGGGGTGGGGGCAGGGTATGGGGGTTTCCTTTGGTCAGGGTCAGTCCATCAGGGAGAGGAGTCTTCTACTTAGCCATGGGGGTCCCTCCCACGAGAGACAGTCCTCTGGGAACTTCTTTGGCGTGGGTCCAATCTCACGAGCAGCACCCGCCCGATTGCTGCAGTCCGAGATTCTTCTGTCCAGGCTGCAGAATTCCAAGCCGAGGTCAGGCTGTTTTCATCCCGGGAGCAAGGCCTCTCTCTCTCCTGCAGGGCCTTTGCAACTCTCAGTCTCTGGGACTCCCACTGGATCACAGCTTCCTCCAGGCATCACCTGCTCTTCTGGCATGGGCACCTCCCCACAGGCTGTGGGGGGTTCTCTGCATCCTCTGGACCCCATGGGCTGCAGGGGGACCACCTGCTTCCCCACGGTCTTCACCACGGCTGGCAGAAGGTTTTTCAGCTCCGGCGCCTAGAGCACTCCTCCCCCACCTTCTCCACTGACTTTGATGCTTCCATGTTGTTCTCCCTCACATATTTTCACCTCTTCCTCCTCCTGCCCTGGCTAAAAAGAAGTGCGGGCTCACATTGTTTTGATTTCTTCTTAAATATGTTTTCACAGAGGCGTAACTAACATCTCTAATTGGCCCAGGTTTGGCCAGCAGCATGTCCATCATCTTCAGAGCCATCAGAGATTGGCTCTGCTGGACATGGTGGAAAAATTTCCAGAATCTTTACTCAGGACATGCAGGAGCCATCTTTGTGCCCCACCCTGCTCACTGGCAAAAACTGGGCCAGGCAAAACTACCACAAACCTCTGCTCTTGTTACACATGGCAATTGTTAGTGTCAGCTCTTGGAACATTCCTTCTGTTTAAAGACCAAACCTTTGTTAGCTCAAGTTGCTGCTATTGCAGCAGCAATGAAAGCAATGTCTTAACTCTTAAGGAAGATACAACCCCAGCCTTCTTTCTTCTTCATCGCTCACCCTCACTGCCTCTTGAGTGTAGAGCTGCACTCATCATGGTCTAATAATTTGTCTAATTGATACATTGTTAACCTTTGCCTGTTGGATGAACAGTCGCCCAAAAGTCAGTGTTCCTTCCTTAAGGAGGGATAAAACTGGTCTAACGTTAAGCCTGTCAGTTAAGAGCTGTGCAGTAGTTCAAGCATTTCAAAGAACCCTTTAGTCTTGTTTTGATTTTTATGTAAAAATATACTGTTTTTCCATACAAATGCACACGCACACAGAGACACTTTTCTGTATCTTGAAGGATAAATGCCTTTATTGAACAAGAAGTGCAGAGAAGGCTCCAGAATATTCATCATAAAGCTGAGGATAATGATGTTAGTGCATCCTGCTCTACAGAAAGTTTTAAGGTGAGCAGAAATGGGTGGGAGATCCTGACCTTCAATGGACTATATCTAACCACTGATTTAGTTTTGTTTTTCAGTAATATTAATGTTTTCCTGTGTTTACTTAATTTTAATTTACCAAAAAATGAAAAGAGTAAATCAGGCATTAAATCAGTTTTTAGATTTTAATAATCTCTTTATTTCCAGTGGCATTTTTATGTTGTATGCTGGGGTTTTTTGGCAGGAAAGAGTGTGTAAATCGCAATAGAAAGTTTGCAAATAAAATAAAATCTTCATTTTATGTCAGAGAAATTAAGTTGATGAAAATTAATGTTCTTCTGGATGGAATTTCATACTTGCAAACACATGCCTATTCAAAAGCTGGCGATCTAATTGATGCAAAGAGTGGGCTGATTGACTCCTAGGCCAGTGGTTTAATAAATATCAATTGTTGTTTTTATCTATTACAAGGAATGTCTCTTCTGCCAAATACTTGTAAATTAACTTATACAAAAAAGGCACTTTTTATTAATTTCCTGTACCTTTTTTTGTGCTTAGGATAATGAGAGGCATAATAACAGCAGTATTCAACGCAAGCTGAAGTATGAGGTAGGTCATAATTTGTCAGAATGAAATGGTTGTCTTAAATTATGGCATGCCTGTGATTAAATTTCTTAATGTTTAGCTGCATAATTAGAATTTTGAATTCAGAGCAAGATTAATGGCTAACAGAGATGGCAGTGCATCTTACCAGCTGTAATCAAAGAGATATTGTTTCAGATTGGACCTAGCTTTTCCTTGTTTGAAAGGTGTGGTGTTATGGCAGATCTTTCCTTGTTGATTTGCTGTGATTTTTAATTTGGAACAGTATCCCTTTCCTTATTTTTAGAGGAGGAAAGCGTTTAATGAGGAGAGATTGTCTGAATTCAGAATGCACATTGCATTTTTTACTCACAATGAACTGCTATAAGGGTGTCTATAATTTAGCAAGAAGAACCAGGCAAGTTTTCCTATGTCCTGAAGGATTCGTACATGTATGTATGTTTAAACTGAGGCTTATACCCCTCCCACCACATTTAGGGTGTCTAACTGCTGCTTGAAACACAGTTACTACCTTGGTGAGTAAATCCTAAATACCTTTATAGATTTAAACTATAAGAGGGCTGCAACACCTTGAATTTGGACTTTTTCGACTTTCACACTGTCATTTTTAAGCTGTGTTGTGCTTTTTGCACTTTCTTGGCTATTATAGGATTACTTTTTTGTGCATGTGTAGGAAAGCACTAAAGGCTCATAAGTTTCTGCATTGCCTGTTGACTTTCCTGGGGCTTTTGAATAAAGCAAATATAAACCAGGTGAAATGGATGCTGTACAAAGATAAAGCAGGGGTGGGTTGGAAAGATAAACTATTCCTTAATCAGGTTGCAATCACTTCTGTTGGATTTTCTCTCTCTCATTTTGAGAGATTGTACCAGTTTTTAATCATTGTATCAATCTAATCAAAATTAATCCTCAGTTTAAGAAATATTCACGTCAGAAGATTCTACAAAGATGTTAGTATTTTCTTCTTTTGGAATTTTTAACAGAAAAGTCAACAGTGGCAGCCACAGTATGGCTTTCCATTTCTGTCTAAAGATGGCAGTTGTGTTTCTGAGTTGTGTGGAGAAAATGCAGGAGTAAGAGACCATAGGAGACAGAAGGCATATATGGAGATGCTGGATTTATTTTCCAGTTCTGGAAGACTCTCCTCCCCTTGTACATCACAGAAGGCATTTCAGAACAAAAGGAGTAACTCAGAGCAGGAGAACTTTGCTTGTCACTGTGACATTAAAAGTAGTTTAGTTCACTCTAAAAGTACTGATACTTTAAAGAGTAAGAATGTTCTTTATCAAAATGTTTTATCTACTTCTTTACATTGTTCTGACTTTAATAATGTGGCTTATTCACTCTGCCAGGTTGAAAATTTCAATCATTTTGATGATAAAATAATTACTTCTCCAGCTTGTGACAGCTCAAGAATTGAATCTGCTTGTTCCCACTTGAAACATCTGTCTCCTGCAGGATCCTTAATGGGTGCTAATGAGCAAACTGGCTTTAGCATATCATGCTGTCTTCGTTTGATAGACAGGTGTCTGCTAAGGAAGGTGGGAACCTTCCTTAGAGCAGAAAATGTGAACCCCCTTCCCTCCGAATTATTGTAACTTTGGAATCAAGGGCTCTCAGGCAAAGGTATGGGAAAAGGAATAAGAGTTTTTACTAGTATCTAGAATGAGGTAAACAATCAGTAATAAAAACAGTAAACAAGATTAAAAAAAAAAAAATAACAAAACCAAAAAAAACTCCGTGGCAAATGTCTCTGGGCTGTCAGGCACTTTCCCGTTTGGTGCAGTCACGGTCACGGCCAGCAGGGGCGCTGTTGGGCTCCTAGACCAGCAGGGCAGGTGCGATGACTCCCGGGAAGCTGCAGATGGCGCTGTGGCACGGGGTTAGGTCTGTGTCACGCACGTAATGGCCGTCGGGCTGGACCAGGGTGACGCGCAGATGTACAAGGCGCAGCAAGGAGATGGAACGGCCAGGTGGGCTCACCTGAGCCAGCCAGCAGAGGAGGCAGCAGGAGCTCTGCAGCTGTGGCAGGCAAGGCGGAGGGCGGCAGCAGGCAGGGCGAGGAGCGGCAGCAGGCAGGGGGTCTCGTTCTGTTGCAGTGCAGCTGGGAAACGCGCCCTCCCGGAGGGTAGAAGGGGCCGGGATCCTGTCCTCCCCCGTCCCAAGTGAGAACTCACCCAACAGGTAGAGAGAAAAACCACTGCAAGATCGGGCCTTTTCTGCAGTTGCAGCCAAAAAGCAGAGCCGCCTTTTCCCTGTGCTCTCTCCTCCAAGAACTCCGGGCGAGTGAGTGCACTGTTATCAAATCTTGCAATCTCTAGTTCCCCTGCCTGGCAGCCAAAGGTTTTGTCTCCTTTGTGAGCATAGATGGCCCTTAAAGACCGGTCATTAGTTGCTTAGCAACAGAATGGGAAAAATTCCTCTTGCCCCCTGCTCCCCCCCCCCAACCTTCCACACATGCCTTCTCTTTTCTCAGTCTAATGTGCATTCTGAAACAAAAACTTATAAAGAAAACAGCCCATTAAACACAGTGCACCCGATAATTGAAGACCAGTCTAGTAATTCTCAGCTTCCAACACAGAAATCCTCTGATTTGGTTTCTTTAAGACAATAGCTTCTTTTTTTGATGCGTGACCAGAACACAGTTCCAGTTTGGGATATCTTTTGAGTAAACTTTCCTGCTTTTACCAAGATACCAGTACTCAGCTGCTCAGCAGTGTGGTGATTTCTGAACAAATTAGGGAGTAGGGAAGTTTGTGTGATAGAAGTGAGAGATGTGCCCAAGCAGTATCATTAATTAAAAATCTGCCATTTATAAGAAACTTGCAAGTATATCTGTTCCTTTAAGTAAGTCCGGTATGAATCAAGACATATCCCACACTACTGGTGGTGCAAAAGCTTGTGAAAATGTCGTTCAGCCTGAATCCACTGTGGAAGAGCCTGTCACAATGTGCACAAGCATGGAGATCTCTGATGCCTTCATGAGAAAGCCCCCTGAAGTGTTTGCATGCCATTGAAAAAATGAAGAGGTAGAAAACAGTTTTGTGTTAAGACAGAACTCTTTGCATTTTCCTGATGTCTTTTTGAAGCTTCAGATCTGTTCTTTGGAAAAAGTACTGGAATTTTTCATCTGTGCTTTACCTCAAATTTCTGTTAGGATGGAGGAGTTGAAAGGTATCTATTGTCTTGCTGTTGGCAGTTGCAGAAAACCCAACCCAGAACCTGCTTGCTTGCTTTTGTTCAGTTCCATTCTGTGCGTTGTTGTTTCGTCAAGCGAACAAGATGCCTGCCAGAGTTCCTTGGCAGTGTTTCATGAGGTTCCTATCAGCACTATGAAGGAGATTCAAGTTGGCTTTGCCGGACAGAATATTCTACTTCTGTATTCTGCTGAAGATGGTTTACTCACAATATTTACCTATAACAAACACTCCACTCAAAGAATTTCCAACGACATAATGAGAAGTTTGATTTTTACAGTGTATGATGATGTTTATTTAAATCACCAGCTTTTGAAAGATGATTTGATGCAGATTTCACTCGACTTTACTACAGAAATAAATGAATTAGATTTTTCAAATGGCATACGATTGTCCTGTAAATTTCAAACTGAGTTAGCTGATCTGGTTTACTTACTTCATGAAAATGTGGGAAGTATTAAACCTTCATTAGGTGGCATTCATGTACTGCTGTATACATCAGTGAAAGTAGACTGTGGTAAGCAGACTGTGTATAGGAGTCTTGTTTTTACAGCTACTCATATAGGTCTCTTAAAGGAAAAGAATGTATTTTTTTTCTGCACCTAACATTTTGGATTCTTCATGCCAGTGATCACACTTTGACAGCCTTTGGTTGTACAGTTTGAATGATATTCAATGTGCAGTTTTGCCAGACAAAAAAAATTGCACAAAAATTGAGTTTGTGTTTTCTAGAAGGAGCAAGGTTGTACCTAATCCAGGAATTGGTTTTTCTAAATACTGTGAAAAAGGAATAAATACTCAGCTGACAGCCATCCCATCAATTCTTCAAAGCAGTTTACATATCCCTTTGGAAATTTGGAAATTAACATTCAGTTCAAGGGAAGAAGCCATTTGGCTAATTATCCATTTGGCTAGGTGTTGAAATCCAAGTAAGTTTATATACATTCAAAATAAAAGGCTAATGAATATTGATAAAATCCTTTTTTTTTTTTTTTTTTTTTTAATCAGTAGAGAAAAGGGACTTCTGAGCTCTAAGGGAATACCACAGACTGTGTACACACATCTAGGCAATAATAATTTTTACTTGAGTGCTTGCATTTTGTGCCTCTCTGATATGCTGTACGTTCCTTGGGAAAGTGAGGAAATTAAATGTTTCTATGTTATATGGTAGGTGGATGAAAACTATAATTACAGCTCTGTCTTCTGATTTCCATTTTGGCTGTGTTTTCTGGCTCCTTCCATATACTATCTGTCTTCATTAATGTCTTCTCTATTCCTCCTCGATTGTGTTTTCCTTAATCTTTTCCATTATCTTTGTTTTTCATGCTCCTCATTTACTTCATGCCCTTGATCTCAATATTTCAAAACATCTGCAAATTTTTTAAATCTTATTTTCACTGTATGCCCTTAATACTACAGATGTTTACAGCTTTTATACATGCAATTTTGGGAATATTAGCATTGACAATTCTTTTCTGCTTCAGAGTTTTGCCTTTAATGTTTATTGCACTTTCATATGAAAATTTGTCACTAGTGCAAAAGGAGTTGTGCTTTAAATAGCATTTCAACCTTTGGTCATGCTACTGTGGCAAGACAAATGTTTTGAGGTCTGTCATCTGTGTGTATGTTTCTCATGCTGTAACTTGGTAGTTGACAACTGGGAACACTGCCTGACAGATAGATGGAGTAAGTTTAACTCTAGAGTTCTGTTCATGTGTGCTTGGCCTTACTTTCATCGTTCTCTGCTTGCTTACTAGTGGGGTCGTTGATGCTGTGGGATTGCATCTCTTAAAGTCTTTTTATTGGCACATCCCAAGAAAAAATTGAACTATTGGGCATTAGTAGAAGTTTTCCATCAGTTGAAGCTTTCCTCTTCCTTAGGACAAGGGTTTTTTTACCTGTTGCCACTGTCAAATGTTCAAACAATAAATAAGCTGTTGTCTCCTATCTTTTGTTCCTTCCCTTGTAGAGGGGAGCTGAATATGTTTTGAATCCTGTTGTTTGAATATGCCATCTGCCTTGTTTGAGGAAGATGGTTCTTGGCAGAAAAAACAGTGGTATCTAATCTGAAATTCTAAATTCTGCAAGGATATTGCTGGCAGAGGTGAAATCTTCTACTAGACAGAGTTAGACTTCAGTCTCTCTGCTAGTATGAGAACATTTCCCATTTGTTTTTACCATATGCTAAGACATGATAATGTTAACTCACATGGGATTTAAAAAGAAGTAGCTTGCATTGGGTAGGGAAGTTATGTCTGGAAGGATGAACACTTGTTTGGGTAGAGAATTATGGGAGTTTTTGTCACTACATTTCTACTTCCTTAAGAAAGTCCAGAAATGAGCAAAATGTGTCACATTATTTTGAGGTATTGTGGGGGTTTTTAAACAAAGAATGTGTACACAAATGAGTAGACAGAATAGTATCCTTATGTCAGTCCTGCTCAGGAGTGGCTCCCTCATTGACATCACCAAGGCATTTCTTCTGGGTATTGCCCAAAGTCAACATTGAGTGGCACTATTTGAGAGGACTGTCTTATCAAAGCTGTTAAAGGAAAGCAATCCCTGCAAACTGATTTCTTTTCTGATTTTACTCCAAAATTAAATGTTTGTGCATCCTGTGTTTCCTCTTTTGTGCTCTTTTTAAAAAATCTGTCTCAATGAATACTCTGCACTTTTACAGAAAAGAACAACTTAATAGTAGTATGTTTTATTCTAATATTTCTACTATTTTTACTATGTAAAGCTAACATAAAGATCATTGTTTATGAATATCAAAACATTATTTAATGCATTAGGGTGCATTTTCCACAACACTTTGTGTTTGAGATTGTTTTCCTCTCTGAGTATTAGCTATTTGTAATAGTTCTCTGAAAATTACTGCCAATAAATTACATGTTGACAGAGGTGGCTCAAAGAGTGACTTTATGGTTTTATTGTTATTTTAAAAGAGATGATATTGTTGTCAGGGCAATGAGCTCCTCTTTTCCCTCAAGGAAAGAATAGCTTACATTTCAATGCTCCAGAAATGAGTTTTAGCTGAAAAGCCAGTAATGTGGGGAGTAATTATAGAAAAGCAAAATGGACAGGAGAAAATACTTTTTGTGCAAACAAAAGTTGCTAAAATATTTTTCCATTTAATCATACAGTTTTTTTATCGTTTCTTAAAAAGACAAAGTTTGTGGTAATCACCCTCTAGATAAAGTCATTGGAACAAAAATTCACTTTCTTTGTGTTTTCTTTTTCACTATCTTTAATGCTAGTGTTAAGGGAAATTACATTGTCATTTATAATTGACTGGCAATGAAATAACAGCCTCCCCTTCTTGAGAGCCATGAGGATGTCAAAAGGCTCTCTGTAAAAGGCAGAGGTGTTTATGCGTGAGTTTCAAACTCTCCTCCAACTCCTATACAATCTCATGTGTACTGAAAGTCACCAGGAGTTGCTGCAAAGAAGACGAATGTTGAGAATACAGTTACAGCTCAAGTGATGGATAGCAGTGCTAAATGCAAATACATAGCATAGTCTTAACTTTAAAGTGATAGTTTTTCAGTCTTTTTTGTTGTTAACTTATATTTGTCGTGCTGCTGTTATTCTTTAAAATGCCAGTTCATTAAGGTTTTCAGACCCAATATGTTCAATGGAGCAAGTAGAAGACTTCTTAAAGGCAGTTTCTGTACCTTTTCACTCTAATTGCTTATGCTACTTTTGGACATAGTGACTACAAAGGGTTAATCTTTTCAGTTGCAAAAGTATTTTATTTTTGACATAATTTCAGAGTTACCAATTCCGTCTGGCTGTCAGAGGAAGGGGCCCTCATTGCAAGTAACTTTTTAGTTTGTTTTGTTCAGACTGCAAATTTATCATAGTTGAGTTTTCTGGGATTCAGGTATGATTTTTTAAAAAATAGCAGGGAACTGTTCTAACAGTGGATTGCTTATTTAGTTACAAAATGAGTTTGAATTTTGAAAGTTTAAGAGCTTTCTGAATTGCCTAGACCCCTGCAGCTCTGCAGGATACTGTAAACATGTTTGTTATATAATGATAGAGACATACAAAAATTAAGGTTAACTGTGAAGGCTTGATTAATATACTTACTTTTTCAAAAGGGAGGTAATAAAAGGTCTTCTGATTTCCCTTGGTTTTGATATCTAAGCTGAAAATGACTTTTCTAAGAAAGGAACATTTTTAAATACACTTCACCTTAATTTCTGTATGCATAAAAAATGTTAGGGCTTGATTATAAAAGAAGATCCACTTTGTTTTCAAAGAACTCCTTCATTTTACAAGTAATTTCTGTCTCCTCCATGTTCTGGCCAAGAACACTTTCTCATTTTCAGTGAAGTTCTTTTCTTTTTTTCCTTATGTAGTGATTTTGGTTTTCCTTTGTTCTCCCTATTTGGTATGTGCATGAAAGCGGATGGTCTGTCGTTCACTGGGAGCAAATCCAGATGACCTAAAGGACCCCATTAAAATTAGTATTCCACGATATGTCTTATGTGGGCAGGGAAAGGATGAACACTATGAGTTTGAAATAAAGGTAAGTGATTATCAGTTGCTTTTCTTTAATGTTTTTGTTCCACTGAGTGCAATTATTGGTTTTGTTTCTGTTGTGTAAGTGGCCTCAGTACGGTTAAATAAGAGAGGTTGTGAGAAGAATACACAGGGTAGGACACTACAAAGACAAGTATTTTCCAAGTGGATTGATTGTACAGAGGAGGCTAGTGACCAAACTCTTGGGGTGAGCAGTTCCAGAGCCAATGTCAGTTCAATTTGAAGAGTTCCAGAGATGAGGAGAAAATGCATATTGGATATAGGAAAGCCCTTATTGAGATGCAAGTGTCAGGTATAGAAAAGGCTTAGACTTGAAATATTTACCTGAAATAATGAAGGCATGAAAGCATAATTAAAGTGTTTTGCACGTATTCACAACAAAGGTTTGATTCCTTTCAGGCTCTCTTTGTTGTTCTAATTCTTCCCACTCTGCATTTCCAAGGTGTTGCTTCTCCAAACTATTATCTGCTTCCTCTCCATTCTACTGTCTTTCTCAGTTGATTTTCTGCGGAGAAATGTTGTGGGGGAAAAAAGCATATTAATTTTGTTTCCTCTGGTACTCAGCCAGTGTTTTTTCAAAGCAAGATCTAAAGTCTAATTGGAAATGTGTTCTCAGTATGTGTGGACATGTAGCATAACTGATGTATATGGCATCGGAGACAGAATTGGCAGCCAGTTTCACTGAATGTACTGCCAAGATGCTTCATTAGCTGCTGTGAGGTGGAGGGGAGTGACCTTTCTCACCACTTTTGAACGGTGCTCTCTTTTGAAAAGATTTCTATTAAGGTGGGCAGTCTTAGCTTTGTATGTGCTAATTACATTTTCATTTTGAAACATACCAAACTATTTGTGTGTGGAACACCTCCTTTTGCATGTTGAGCTTTGATTTTCCTGGGGCCTGTGAAAGCCCAGAGCCAGGAAGATGCTGAGACATGAGTCAGTGCACATGAAACTTCCCCAAGGGTTCTTCTACACACCAGCAATTTTCAGCACATGGATTTACTAGATTAGGTAATGGTTAGTGAAGATGCATGAAGTAAAAAGGTAGCTTCTGTTCTGAATATGTTGATGGATTTCTTTTCCAAGCATTCTCCCTTTGTTGGTAAAACCCATGTAAGCCTCTACAAGATCTTAGCATGGAGGAGCAGTTGAATGAGTATGTGCGGTTTGGCAGTTTTGGGGATGTTTTTTACAGTCATTCCCCCACATGAATTGATCAACTGTTAATGCTTTCCTTCCCCTCCAAGTCTCTGTGTCACAGTGGATTGCTTCTGCTGTAGTGAGGAATTAGCTCCACACTACAATCCACAGGCCTTCTGCAAACTTTTCTATTTTAAACCTTTCTCCTGCAGAGCTCCCAGCTCTACTTTGATCTGTATTAATCTTCAGAAGCTCCTACAGTTATTCTGTGGAAAATTAGAACACATGGAATAGTGGGATTGTACTTTTTTTGCCTTAAAAATCAGGAAAATGTGGCAGAGGGAGAAGAACGTGTACCTGTTCATTCCATCTCTTCCTTATAGGTCAGAATACCATGTCATCTACCAAAATAATTCCTGATTTCAGCCTTACTTCACTTAGTTCAAGTTTATTTCCATGTCATCTGAAATACATGTCAGTTGTGGGAAAGGGCTGAGGTGTTGCTAAACTCATTTCCTTTGCTAGGTCCCAAATAAGCTTTCTTCAGCAAGGTTCCTCTTGCTTTTGGGAAAATGGGTAGCTGACCTATCTTCATGTCATAGCACTTTGGAACCTGACAAAGGGGCAAGTGATGATTGAATTGAATTTTAGGACAGTCCCCAAAACTGTGAATCTTAGGTATCTCAGAGGTATTTTCTTCAACAGATGTTTCTAGTCATTGTGTTCTTAGTTAAATCCTGCATATTGTTGTATAGAAGAACAAATAAAATAAACTTATGTATATAAAAATATATATAAATTTCTTCTTGTGACATGCAGTAGTAAAGATTATTTTGTTTATGTGCCAGAAGAGAGAGAATGAGTTCCACTTTCCTTGGCAGCATCATGGTCAGTTCGTAAGTCCTTCAACTCTAGCAAACTATCCAACAATATTTTCTTTTTGTGCAGGTTCAGCATCTTGTCCGTATAGACATGTATGGGAGCAGGCCAGCAAGATAGTCTGTCCACTTAGGTTTTTTCACTGGATACAGATCCTATTTCAAGATGTTGAGTGAGTCCCACAAGAACTGACTGGAGAGAACTCAAAACAGAAAGAAACCTGTACTTTATTAGAGCTAAGACAGCACCTTTTTTTGCAGCAGAATATGTCATGGAGCTGTTTGTGCTAGTCTGCTATTAAGTATTCTGTATGAATTGATCCATTTCCAAAAAAGCTTCCATTTCAATGACAGTTTTATGTGTTGTCTTTAAAGACATGGTGAAACAGTAATAGCTTAATCAGGTCTAAACATATTTATGTTGGAGCTGAATTAGAATGCCAGAGAAATATTCTTGTATTCTCCCCTTCCTTTCATGTTGTGTCGTATGCAGGATATTCAGACAAGGCTGTGCTAGAAACAGTGTGTGGGAAGAGCTTTTGCATCAATAAAACCAGTGGCATCTGTTACAGACAGTACCTGTGGATGGCAGAAGGAGAAGCAAGGCAGCAGGGAAGGTGGAACTCTAGCTCTCATAAAGACACACAGGGTCTCCTGAGAGAGGGTGATGGAAACAAAGCCTGGAATCAAGCACAGCCCTGCAGGGATCCTCTGACAATACTGGAAGTTGTAGATAAGCCTTCTCATTCTTACTCAGTTTTCCCTCATTTTTCTGAGTTCCCTCCTTTTATTTATCCTGTTTGATATTCTTTCAAAACTGGTTTACTTGTGTTTCAAAGCCTTTTAGTGATGTCTGACAAGTTCTCTATAAGAAAAGATCCAGGCAGATGCAGCCTAAAGCAGCGCTTTCCTTTACATCCAGTTGCATTTCTCTTCAGCCATTTCTCTTCAAAAAGTCCACATTTCTAGTCTAAATTTGTTTCTGAGTTTGGTGAACTATTGCAGAGTGGGAGTAAAGCACGGGCAGTTGTCATTGATACGTAGTTCTTTGAGAAAATGATGCATGCCCTATAACTACCTAAATTAGTAAAAAGAAAAAGTCTAATATTCCATCACCTTATCAGATTAATACCCTCAATAATAAATAGAAAAAGTTTATAAGAATTTTTTAGAAAACGTCTAGCTTTTCAGATGCTGTTTTCGTAGTGTGAAGAATAGTTTCAACGAGGTCTATTTGAAGAAATACGAGTTCTCCTGATGACTGTAGACAGTTTAACCAGCCCAGACAAAGAAAGTCAGCGTTTTCTGGGGTTTTTTAACTGTTTTCGGAGTCAGATAGAATATTGCTTTTTTCCCCCCAGCCATGGTTTTACTTCTGTTACTATGGGGCAGAAAGAAGACAAGTTGTGTGTTGTGTTTTACAGTGGAATCAATTGAAAATGTCTCCTAGGTTATTTTCTATGAGTAACCATGAGAAGAAAAGGTAAGGAGACAGAACTGTAATATGTCCTTTCAGATTTATAGATTTTTACATAGGAAATGGTTCCTTTGAATGATCAAAACAAAACAGCACACGATTCTGAGGCAAGTCTAGGATCACAGCGGTGCCTAGATATGAATATTCCAAAATCTGTCTTGCAGATGTGCTTAACCATTTGGTTTTTGTTCTTTAGAAAATATTTTTAACTGTATTGGCAAATTATGTAATAAGTAAAGGGCTTTTCAAAATTGCTTTATTTGCTGTTCAAAACATCTGCATATGTCCCTATCCCATTCCTACAGACTGTATAGTGTGTCATACAGTTTTTTTTAAATGAGGGAAAAGAATCCAAACCCAAACTTGCATCAGTTGTAGGAGTAAAAGGCTCTGTTCTAGAAATTCTATTGCTATGCCAGATGCAAAGTAGTTATCTTTATTACAAGTGGAGTTTGATTCTATCTGTCCTAATAACATCATTGCTGTACTTTGGGGGCCAGTTAAGATTTTGTTTAGCATTGAAATTAATTTTTCAGTAATACCAGCTGTAACAATAAAATTTTGCAATTACCTGCTAGTCTCATTACAAGAATTTGGAAAGTAAACAAAGCAAAGTACACAAAGAGGATGACAGGGACCATGTCAAGTCAAACCAAGCCACCAAAAACCACTCAGTTCTCAACCAACACAGGCGCATGGCTTTGCTATTTTCCTTCCTATCCATCTCTAACAAGTTATTAAACTTTGTAGAAGAAAGCTAATAAATAATTAGCTGCAGGCAATTTGATTTGGGTAAGTTTGGTGATACCCTATCACTTAGACAGCTGTCAGATGCACAGCCAACACGACATACCTGCTTTTCCCCAGGCTCTGTGGCTGGAGGAGCCCTCGATGCTTTGTGCTAGGTTGCTCCTCCTTCTGTGGAAACCCCAGGGAAAATAGAGGTCCCTTTTGAATAAAGATCATATACAAATGAAATTAACACAGCAAATTTTTATACCTCTAAAATATTAAAAGATAGAATTAAAGCAAAAAGAATGCAGCAATGAGTAGCATCTTTTGTTTTATGATTAGCAATTACATTTGACCATTATCTACTTGAACACTGAAGTCACACAGTCCTCTAATTATTCAGAACAGGATGGTTAATTGGTTAATTGAGGTTGATGTAACATGCATATTCCTGAGTAGTTACTAATTTTTTAGTTAAACCTGGCTATGAATGTTAAATCTCTTTGCCCAAGTTGTAAAGTTTGAGATACTGTTAATAATATGTTGAAGGAATATAGTCCATTATGCAGGTGTCTTAAAATGACAGAATAGTGAAGGTTAGAAAAAACATTTAAGATCATCAAGTCCAAATGTCAACCCTGCACCACCAACATGTCCACCATTAAACCACATCCTCAAGTGCCATAATCCACCCTTTTCTGAACACTTCCAGGATGGTGACTCTTGGGAGCAGTCAATCTTATTGGTGATATGAAAGACAAATTTTTAAGAAACAATGAGTTATTGTGGTGACATGCTAGAAATGATGCCTTAAGAATTTCTAGTTTTTATTTTTCATGTGTCTGTAACTTTGGTGTAGTATAAAACACTAAAACCTCTGTTCCCAGCACCTTGTAGTCAAAAGAATTTCTCTGAATGGAAATCCAAGGACACATTTGTTGCCCTAGAGCCTGAAAATATGTAAACAACATATTTTCAACAAGTGGTGGGTGGGAGGGGAGGGGGCCTGAGGTGGTTAACATCATCGCCTAAGGGTGCGATTGGAGAATTAAGGGCCAGTATGCTAATACGACAGAACTTATAATAGGTGAAGAGCTCGTGACCCGGCGTCCATTTTTGGGTGCAGCATCACGAGGAGGCTTTGCTTGCCCTGAATGTACCTTGAAGGCCTTTAATAAATTTGTCTGCTCATTACTTTGTCTTGGCCTCTATTTCAGGTAGCTTGTTTTAGGCATCAGAAGAACCTATGTTATAATGTTTGTGCAAAGTTTGGATTTGTTGCTCTAATTTCTTTTTCTCTTATTCAGTTACCCTGCTCCATTGCACCTTTCTTTACCTCCATAACTTTTTGATACACTCAGTAGTGAGTGAACTACTTGTTAATTTTAGGAGTCACTTTAAAATTAAAAAACCTTTGTCTTTGTGAAATATATTTTGTGAAATTGCTTATTTTTTATCTTCATGCATAAAATCTTAGCTAGACAGAGGTAATGCCACATATTAGGCCTATTTGATTAAAAAAGCAGCAGTGTTAAGTTTTAAGCAATGCCAGTTGGCTCTCTCCATCTCTGCTAGTCTGTGTAGAATGATGTTCACTTACCCTGCAGCTTGGCTTCTTGGTAGCCTTGGGTCACCAGAGCTGCACAAAGACTTTACAGTAAAGTCAAATGCTCTAGTCACAGCACTTTTGTGATCCACTTAGGAATGTCTTTAATTTCACCTAATTTCAGATAGTGTTTGGTATCTCCGTTCTAGTGAGAATTTTGTGAATAACTGATGGTAAGGTTGGTTTGCCCTCCCTCTTTGCTCCTGTTGTTAAGCACTTTGTTCACAGGAGTAATTATGTTGATTTTTAAGAAAACTTCCTGTATAAATAGGATGCTCCTCACCATATTGAAGACACAGACCAAGAGTGTCTTAAAGGAATATCTTCTACTGAAAACTGGCATATGTAATATTTTACCCTACAAACAGGAAACCTATGTGGTAATGAACTCTTTGTGTCTGAGAAATTTGTATTTATTGCCAGTATGTGCATATACAAGAATATACATTTGTGAATATACAGAGAAGCTACACTACACTTATGCTGGATGTTATTCATTCAGTAATGGAACACCCACTGATTGTAATACTGAGAGTCAAATAGCTGCACCAAGACTTGATTGAAGATTGTGGATGTTGTAATGTGTTTACAGTCTTGTCAAACCACTGCAGAATAAGGAATAAATGCATTCAGGTTTTTTTGCTTAGTGATCAGTGTTCTTTATTAAATACACTTCTATCACTGTAATGGAAGAAAAATTAAGTGAACTTATAAAAGCTTATAGATTTAAGACAGCTAAGAATTGTCCATTTTAATCTTAGAATTGTGTATACTGAATGGGTTTAGTGTTGCGTGCTGTGTGGGTTTACTTGTTTCTTCTTTTGATATTGTCTGCTCTAGATAACAGTCCTGGATGAGACATGGACAGTATTTCGTCGGTACAGTCGTTTTCGAGAATTGCATAAAACTTTAAAACTGAAGTACCCAGAGGTAAGTTTTGGTAAAACTTCTTTTAAAGAAAAGGGTAGAGGCTTAAAAAAAAAGTGGTTTGAACTATGTTTACTCAGAAAGGGAGGTGTTTTCAGACAGCCAGCATGACTTCACCAACACAATTCCTGCCTGACCAATCTAATGACCTTCTGTGATGGAGTGACTATATCGGTGCACAAGGCACGAGCTATGGGTGTCATCTCTTGATCTGTAAGTCCTTTGACACGGTGTCTTGGTTTGAGACAGTTTAAAGAGGTGGGCACTCTGAAATGAGTAACCTCACCTTTCATTCCAACCAATCTCTTCCCACCAATAAGGAACAAGATACGAGTGGATATAAGTGAAAAAATAACATAGTACTAACAAACAGAATACCAACAGGCAAGAAAAAAAAGTAAATAATTTCTAGATACCAAACTGTGAAAAACTTACAAACCCACTGAAAAAAAGGGGGACCTGAAATGCCAGAAATACCCTTTATGAGACAGCGCACAGCAGGGATAGCCTCTGGCTTGTAGGACAAAGGGGCAAGAGGGCGTCCGATCCCTCCTGGGAAGGCAGGAGCTTTACAGAGCAGTTCTAGCAGCAGATGAAGGGTTGCTGGCTCATGTGGGTTCTGTGCCACTACCCACTGCTTCCTCCTGCTGTTCGGGGCTCTGCTGCTGCTGCTGTGCACTGTACTCTGGCTGCGGAGTGGGGGGAAAAGGACTGGTCTGTCAGTGCTGGCACTGGGTGGCCTGGCCTCAGGAACTCATGGGCTTTTTTTGTGGCTGGCACAATTTGCAAAGTTCACTTCGAAACAGTTTCTAATTGCAAAATGCAGTCTTTATGAGTGGCTACAGTTGTCAAGCCAAAGATGCCAGAAAGAGAGAGGCTCTCCTCTGGTAGTCTTCCCTCCTGGAGCAGGCAGCCAATCAACTCAGAGCGGCTTGCTGGAGCAGGGCCACCCATGGCGACTGGCAGACACCCATGGAACTTGCCCCAAGGCAGGTCAAACCTGCCAACTGCACTCTTTCTGAGATGGGGAAAAACCAAACATGAAAACAGAACCCAAAAAGGGAAGTAAAACCTTTGCCTGAACAGAGATCAAACTGCCTGGAAAGCAAATACCACACGGCAAAGGACCGGAAGCTGCCTGGGAGGGCCGATTTTAAAAATGCCTGCAATAGCATGCCCACACACGCACAAGGTCCCCAGCTGCAGAGTCTTAGGGAGACTAACAATTCTTGGACGCAGATAGATATGGAATACAATAACATTATGGATCACCCCAGGACACATGGTCCCCACAACATCCTTTTCTCTAATTTGGAAGGAGATGGATTTGATGGATGAACTGTTTTGATGGATGAGGAATTGCTTGGATGGTCACATCCAGCAGGTGGTGGTGAGTGGCTCAAGGTCCACACAGACATTTATGACAAGTGGTATCCCTCAGGGGTCTGTATTGGGACCAGTGCTGTTAAATATCTTCATTAATTGACACAGCAGGATCAAGCACACCCTCAGCAAGTTTGGAGAAGACACCAAGCTGAGTGCAGCTCACAAGCATGTGGGATGGAATGCCATTCAGAGGGAACTAGATAAATTTGAGAAATAGGCCCATGGGAATCTCATGAGGTTCAACAAGGCCAAGTGCACCTGGGTGCAGACAATTCCCAGTATGAGTACAGGATGGGGAGTGAAGGGATTCAGAGCAGCCCTGCTGAGAAGGACTTGGGGGTGCTGGTGGATGAGAGGCTGGGCATGACCCAGCAATGTGCACTTGCAGCCCGTGAAGCCAGTCATGTCCTGGGCTGCATCAAAAGAGTGGCCAGCAGGTGTAATGAGGTGATTCTCTAGCTCTACTCTGCTCTGGTGAGATCCAACCATCCAGCTCTGGAATCCTCAGCACAGGAAGGACATGGACCTCTTGGAGTGGATCCAGAGGAGGGACACTAAGTTGATCAGATGGCTGGAGCACCTCTTCTATGAAGAGAGGCTGAGAGAGTTGCGGTTGTTCAACCTGGAGAAGAGAAGGCTCTGGGTAGGCCTTGTAGCATCCTTTCAGTTCTTGAAGGGAAATTATTACAAAGATGGGGACAGATTTTGCATCAGGGGTGTGCCAGTAGGACAAGGGATAATGGTTTAAACTGAAGGAGGCAGATTCAGAATAGATATAAGAAAGAAATTTTTTACTATGGCACAGGTTGCCCAGAGAAGTAGTGGGTGCTTCATCCCTGGATATATTTAAGGGCAGGTTAGCTGGAACTCTGAGCAACCTGATCTAGTTGAAGACGTCCCTGCTTTTGACAGGGGGTTGGACTCAATAGGCTTTAAAGGTCTCTTCCAACCCAGATGATTTTATGATTCTATGACTCCTCTCAAATGTATGCTTCCATTAAGACTGACAAGCCCTTCAACACTTCAAAGCTCCAAGGGTGGTCAATGCAGGATGGATGTTGCAATAAAACTGTGACTGGTGGTGTTTCTGGCCATAAATTCCCTTTACTGCTGACTGGTGTCATTCCCTCGAGGTAGCTGTTTTGTTCATTGCAAAATACTTGCAGTCAGATCCTGTCATCCTGAAAACTTCTAATTTAAAAGAAGATTGTTGCTCCAAAGATACCCTTTGATAGTAGTGGCTTTCAAGTTGTTGCAAAATGAAAAACTGATCTTTCTGACCACCTCGGAGACTCTGGGCATTCAGGATGAGGAGCTGTGCCTGATGGAGCTTTAGTTCATTGGAGTGAATGTTCATGGAATTAGAGTTTTTAGTTTTCACATCTAACTTTTAATTATTAACATTTTTCTTCCTTCCTGCATGTTCCCTTGGATATTGGAAGAAATAAATCATTCAAGCAATGAAAGTGATCCTGATTTGAGAGTTAGCACAAGTAAAGAAGCCTGGGCCATATATTCCTGGGCAGTATATTAAAAAACATGAATAAGTTCATGAAGGAGAGAAATCCAATAGTGTGCACATGCTTTCTTGGTCTTCATTAAGATATGCCTTAAGCTAAAAATGAGGTGAGCATGGAACAGACCTTGAGTCTGGGGCTCAAGATTGTTCCCATTCCAAAACACTGTGAAAACCAGAAATGGAAACTACAGTGCACCAAATAGCTAAGAAAAAGTTAAACTAAAAAAGGAGAGAGAGAAAAGAAAATTAGGTCATCTTTTTTAAATGACAGAAAATTTTTAAAGTAAAGTTCAGTTTTTAATGGGAAATTGAAATGGTCTCTTTCCACAAACGCTTTTAAAAGTATTACTTGTGAGCATCACTGTTATATATTTATCTTAATAAATTGCCATTTCCTCTTGGATGTTAGAGTTATAGTCTGTTAACAGGAATATCCTAATTGCATCTAACTCTAGAAAAATGAGCCAGGCAATCAACCAGTTGACATGGAAAAAGGCCACCTGAGCCCCTGTGCAGACTGATTTTCCCTGTTTGGGAAAATGTGTTAGTGTAGTCTTATTCAGAGTTGGTTATTGGTCTTGACAGTACATTGAGGAACAATTGAATTTGGCTTTAACAGCTGCATCAGAGGGAGACGGTAGTAATTAGATTCAGAAGGAATACGATGTTCTTAAAGCCACTATTAAAATGTCCCGTGTGCTGCAATATATCAATTTCACCTTTTTGAATCAAGTATTTGTGCCTGACAGTACAAATTCAGGCTTTTTTGGTGTTACAGCAGGTAGTGGTTGTTTTATTATTATTATTTATTTGTTTGAGCAACCATGAGAACATGAGTGGTATTATTAGGTCAAAATAAAGTCCAGCATCCAAGAGTGTATAACAGAAAAAGATCCTAGCCTAGAGGAGAGGTACATAGTTTTCTTCATCTTGGAGTCTTCCCAGCTGAAGTTGTTTTCGTTGTCATTAATAATTCGTAGTTAATATTTTTCCTGTGGATTTTATCTATATTTTAAATTCTCTACACTGCTCACTTTTTAAGTATCTTATAGAGGCAATTTTCTTTTGCAGCTTATTTTCTTTTATCATCTCTCTGTGGTTTTCCTTGCAAGGTCAATACATTCACTAGTTTAATGTGCCAGTTTGTTCCTTATTGACACTACAGTGTTGCAATATGTCTGTGTCTTAGGTAAACTTACTGAGATTCACATCTAGTACATTAACAGAATTACTGGTTTAGTTATGTCAGTGAATAAGAGTTTAACTTCCATGTAGGAAACACATGATAGTATGTTTTATTAAGCTATCTGTTCACTTGTGAACAACTTTTGTAAGTCAGTGCAAATACCACGTCTTACAAGGCTGCCAATAGTATATTTTTCCGGCCTTGACTAAGCTTTCTCTTCACAACGACTTTCACTAAATTATCAGGGATGTTCAAATATACACATTTGCTAAATACCAAGCATGCTAAAGATTAAGAGAAGCGAGATAAGCATTTGATCATGTCAGCTCCTGCTTTTAAATAGGTACTGCCACATAAGTGCCTGTTCTGGAAACTCTTGCAGTACTGATGATGTCTTCTCTGTTTTACATAGTACAGGCTGTTCTGTTGTGTCCATTCCTGCTTTGAGACTTAGGGCATCACAAGGGAATGGCAGGTTTGTGGGCAGAAGAGACCTACATAATATGCAGTGAGTTACTTCTACTCATCAGCATTTCTACAAACTGCTGTGTCCTTGTTTATCAGAGGGGAAGAACATGATGTGATGGATGAAACACAAAATACTCTGTGCTGCAGTAAAGATTTGGCATTTGTTTTCTTTGAAGGAATTTCATTATCATGCATATGTGAATGATCAATGACTTTCCATATTTTTACCTTTATTTAAAATAGCTTTAATTTATGGTAATTTTGGATTAGTTTTGCAATGTGAGTAGCAGTTCAGTTGGTTTGGTAAATTTAAACTCATCTGTCTGCTTCTGCTCATCTGTCATTCACCTAATTTAGTATTCACCATGATGATAAAATGCATTTTAATACTAAACTTGGCAGAGTCGTGTCTTTAGTCCCTATGTATTCTTCAAAGAAACTTGATCCTTGAAAGGATCTTGTCAGAATCCATCATAGTTGAGTTTTATTTTGCACAGTTCACCTTTCCACTCTAAATTAATATTTATAATGAACAGCAAAAATACTGTGGACATGTTTAATATATGAGTGTCCTGCTTTTAGAAGTGAACTTCACAGCTCATTAATTGCTCAGCTCTGAGTTACTATATCAGTATTTTAATAATTTGCCGATCTCGTGTTTCATGTTCCTGCCACTGAATTCCCAAAGGGATGTCTTGGCAAACTGATTTATTAGGAAGGTTTAAAAAAAGTATCCTTTTCAAAAGCAGAAACTATCTAATGTCTTCTGATCTTTCAAGATGCCATATATATTTCTGCGTGTTTCTTCTAATGTCATTAAGTGGCTGCTGACAACGGCATATCTAACTAAAATGTGTCACATGCAAATTTTGAAAGACCAAAGAAGCTGCACCAAGGCGAGATTGGGCCAGTGGCAGATAGCTACCAAGCATTTAAGAGTGCCTATTTTTTTTTTTTTTTTTTTGGGCGGGGGGGGTCTACATGATTTTCATTTGCCCAGTTCCAGCTTTCTTACACAGTTAGATTGTTAATGACAGTTTTATTACTTTTGGAGTTTTAATTAAGACCATACATGGATTTCAGTTGCAGTAGTCTCTCTAATGAACGCACTTTTTGTTTGTTATTAGTCAGAGATGGGAGCAAATGGACACTTCTCAACAGAGAAGTGAGAACTTACATAGATTCTCCTATTTTCCTCTCCTTCATATTTTCTTACCAGTTACTGGTTTTGGAATACCACCAGTGTTGGTTTCTGCAGAAAACCGTTCCTTCCTGATCCACATTTTGCTGCAAGGGAATTTCATTATCCTTAACACTTTCTCCTTCTCCTAACAGTTTATCGTTTCTACCTTCTTCCAAAGGAGAGCAGAAAAAGAGTTCCTATTTGTCTTTCCCTACCCAAATCGAAGGTTTATGAAGTCCCTCCTCCATGTGGGAGTCCTTAAGTCCCACTTGCATCCAGGTTTTGTGGGGCATTCACTGTAGGCTCTGCTTATGGCATTACATGTCCGTCATCTTGAAACCTCCTTCTGTGTGCATAAAAACCTCCACATGTTGTTAAGGAAAGCATATCTTCCATAGAGGCATTTTTATTGCTAGTAGTGATTCTTGACTTAAAATACTAGAAAATCCCTGGAGAGCTGCCAAGGAGAAGCTATAAGGCATGATTGTGTTTATATATTCACTCATGGAGATAAGGGTATATGTGTGTAGGGAAGATTCCTGCAGGAGTGCTAAAGCTATTGACTTCTAGCTTATTTAACGGAATGTAATAATTTGTGTATCTGTATTTGATGTATGGAGGTCTCTATATAAGTAAATATTTGTGTCTTTCAAGATATAAGACACAAAAGGACTGTTTATAATTTTTGAAGAATTATAGGTCCTAACTTGTAAGAATTGTGTAAAAATCAAAGAGCAGAAAATATTTCTCAGATTTTTCAGAAGTAGTAAGTGAATGTTTTGGAAAATATACTGAAATAACAACATTTGTTGCAAGCTTATTTTAAAAGTATTTTAAAACACTTTGGAATATTTTGGATTTTTTAAAACTCAAAAGTAGTCTGTCCATTTTTCACACAAAATATTTTGCTTCTCAGTGAAGAAAGACAAGTGTTTGCATCTCAGTGAAGGCAGTACCTGTCTCATCCATACATACTGCTCACAGCCACCCAACACATAATGTGTATGATTGCTATTAAAATAGAGCAGATACTAATTTTGTAATTGTTTCTTAAGTCCATTTTAGACACTTTTGTAGTACTACTTATTGTTCAGGTGTAGTTCAGCTAGGTAATGATTAATGAAGAGGCTTGAACTGTTCATGGAGCCACCGCTGACTGATCTCATTGTCCTTTCTTTTTATCTCTTTTGGGTGACTGCCAGGGAAGGATCTCTATTTCCATTTTAAGTGGTCCATACATATGATGCTCTTGATAAGTAATAAGTAGAAGAAATCTTCAACATGAACTGCTGGCACAGATAATGGAGAGGGGATGAATTTGAGGTGAAGTCAATTTTAGGAGAACATCCTTGGATTCTGGGAAAGATCACTGACAGAGAAATGCAGTATTTTACTAACTTTCAAGACACGGTTGGTGCAAGTTTGGGGATTTTCATTCTTCCCTTCCCCCCAGTAATCTCAAGGATAATTAGGCAATTTATGTGTACTTATGTAATTAGTAAATTATTTTTTAAAGTCTTATCAGAGACGAAGAATTCTCCCTTCCAATGAAGAATGCAAACAGAATTGAAACCAGGAGCAGAGCAATAAGGCAGCAGACTTGCACAGAGCACTTGGGGCAGTGTTTGGGCTAGGTTCTTGGCTGTCTGACTGTGTCAATTCTGGTTTGTAACCCAGCAGCTGTAGAGTTTCATTGCATGCAAAATTTATGTTACTCTTCTGGGATTGATGTACTTGGCTTGCAGGGCTGGTGAGCCAGTTGCCACGTAAATTGTGAGCTTCTAGAGCTTAGCTAATTTGGCAGCAGAAGCCAGAAGCTTATTGCATCAGAGCTGGTTGGTCTGAAGCTCTGCTGGTTTTACCATTGGATTTTCTAATTTACTGTCATTAGTAACTGCATGTTTAGCTAGTATGTAAGCTTTAGGTAGTATGTTCACAGTGAAGGCAAAATTCTGGACATTTGGATGATTCTAGTGTTCAGTTTTAAGTAGCATAGAGCAGTATAGCTGTAAATAAAATTCCTAAGACGATACTGAAAATTACTTTGTTCTGAAACCTGCTGTGCTTATGCCAAAGTCTAGGTCCTGCAATATCTGAAGTCACATTCTGTTCACAAATTCATTGACTGTTGACATTGATGTTTAGAAACTCTTAAGACCGAGAAGCAGTTTAAAATCATGGGTTACATGCACTAGAGGGAGCAGGGTGTAGCGTATGGTACTGAACATGATTGTATAAATCTTGCTACAAATGCTATCATTATTTTAGACAGTTCAGGTTTATTTGAATATGGATTCTCAGTTCAAGTACTTTTATGGAACCTGATGACCCTTTGTAAGCATATTCTCTAACAACATTTTAAGATTTGTTTATTTCTTTAAAATTTGATCCACTGAAGAAATAAGCTTGTTGATGTGTTCTGGCTAAACTGGAAGGATGTTTCTGGGTATCTGGATAAGAAATAGTAAATTCGGTGGTTTTGTTGTTTTTTTTTTCTCAAATAGTCAAGACTAATGTGCTGTAGTTTTGGTTTTAACCAATGGTAAAACATAATAGGACTCACAGATTTAATATGAAAACCATAGGACAAGCACCAAGAATGTATAAACAGTCTAAAAGCCTATTTTTTTTTTTTTAATGGAAACTGAATTTTAGGGCACAGGTGAAAATGCAAATTATTTGCAACATTGATGTGCTTGTAAATAGCAAATGCCATTATGTGTATTCTGGCAGAATTATATGTAGAAAAGCATTTAGAAAATAGTTTTTGAAATATGAATCCTAAATTAATGACAGACCTTAATTTTTTCTTCCTAGCCTGGGAATTTAGTAGCCTTGGTAATAAATCTTTCCATAAATATTGGAAAAAAAAGTAGTAAGTTTTAGAACACCTATTTGTGTGTAAACCCTTTAATACTATTATATGAGAATGTGATTATAGCCTTCAGCTGCATTCAGTACAAATTACAGTAATTACGGTATAGTTAATTTTAACATTCATATTCTTGTCACCTATAACTGCCAGGAAGTGCATACACAGGAAGCATATTTTGTTACATGCATGTTTCCAGCTCCCCTTCCTATTTATATTATGTTCCAAGCATTCTGCAAGCCTGCAGGTTTATATATGTAGTACTTCTATATCAATCTTAGTTTGCCACTACCTACACATGGGATTTAAGTAGTAGATCCTTAAAAGCTTTCATGAAACTGCTGAAATTTTTAAAAGAAATTTTTAGGATTTTTCTCAGTACATCTCAGTCTACAAATGAACAGGAGAGTTCATTCTGGTAAGTAAAGTGTGAAAAACATTGCTATTAACCATATAATGTAGTTCAGTGAAAGCTTGATTACAGGGAAATGTATTTATTGCATTTGGTCCCTCTGAATTTGTAGTTGCTAACCAGGACTGGAGCATCAGAGACAACAGCAAACCCTCCGGCATATTTGCTTCCAGCATAATATGCAATTCTCAATGTATTTCTAGTTGGAAAATGAAATCAGTGTCTGAATTTCTTGTCACAAAACTGAATCTGAATGTGTAACAGCTTTGTAAAAACCCAGCTTTGGGCTTAATTTGTGATTGTTGTTGCTTTAGGTGCTAGATCTGTGCAGCAAAGTTCTATTGGCTTGGTACATGTGATTATGCAGAAATACAGTTTCTCTCTATCTTTCCACCTTTCCTTTCATTCCTCCTGGGTTTTGGTTGTTGATGAAGACCTGGTCTTTTTTGGTTTTTCCCTAGCAGCAGGTGAAACCTGTGAGCTTCCAAACAGTTCTCTGAGCTTTATAGGTCTTCCGATATATTCAGAATGAAACAAATTTAATCAGTAGGCAGGCATCAAATGCCAGGTTTCACTGACTGTGCTGTGCAAAAGTCATGTACATGAGTAACATAGAAATTGAAAAAAGCATTTGGAGAGGTGCGAGTCTGTCATCTCAGAATGTATGAACCATTTGACAGAATAATTCCTTTGATCATTTGATAATCTGATTTTTCAAGGCTCTGCTCAATTATCTACTGAATTTGCATAGTATCAAAATATTAATGTTATTTCATCAGTAAAACAATTTTGTATGGATAATAGCTATATGTGAGGAAGGAATGCCTCTGAGAAGAATGCCTAGACAATATAGCTGAAGGTTGATGTGCTCATTGAGACTGAGGCATTTCTTAGCTGTTTCTGGCTTTCTCTTGGCTTGGGGAATACCTTAAGCTGCAACCCCATGTCTCTGTTTTCTTGTTGCTTAGTGAAAAGCAGAGGGGAGGGGAAGATTGGAGGGGTTTTTGTGTGGATTTTTTGTTTGTTTGTTTGTGTTTTGTTTTTTGGGGTTTTTGTGTTTTGTTTTTTGTTTTTTTTTTTTTTAATTAATGATTGCCTTCCTTCAGGGGACTTTTGGACATGTGCTCTATTAATCAGTCTCTCTGCCTTCCAAGGGGTTTGTGAAGAACAGCTTGTTCTTGTTGGGTTTGTCAGGAATATGCTGCTAGATTAAGTAGGTCTTTCAAGTAGAATCCTTTAATATCAGTTGATTTAGGATATAGTGACCCAGCTCAAACTCTTGTTTTTGTGAAAATACCCTGGTTAATTTTGAACAAAAAGCCTAGACAGTAACAAAAATTATCAGGCTACAACTGTACTGCCTGTTGTGTTTTTTCCTTACATATTTAGATGGTATTACTGACACAACTGCACATGTGAAACTGTTTGCCAAACTTTATTCACTGCCTAATCTGGAGAACTATACCATGCTTCTTTTGTGCTTAATGAGGCAGCTTTTGAATAGGATATTTCAGGTTTTTTCTCTCTTTGGAACCACTGGGAGAATGAACAGCGAAATACAGATTGCAGATTTTGCAGCACAGTAAGAATGTTTAACTGTTTATTTTGGCATTGCTGTATTCATCAAATGAGTGATATATTATCTAAATAGGATTGAGATACAGGTGACTCTTAGCTGATGTAGTCTGCAAGAAAGGAAGCTTCTGAAAATCTTTTCCCTCTGCATCTAGCAACAGCTGTTAAACATTTAAGTATACATTTATGGCTTACAGTTTTTCTAGCTGCTCTAGAGGAGTAAAAGAGCAGAAGTGCTATGCTGAGCCTTGTGCTCCCAAACGAGGAGGGGCATGTTTGCCAGTGACACCAACATGACCCAGCAATGTGTGCTTGCAGCCTGGAATGCCAACTGCATCCCGAGCTGCACCTAGAGCACTGCGGGCAATAGGTGGACATGTGGGAGAGAGTCCAGAGGAGGGCTGGGAAGATGCTCGGAGGGGTGAAGTGCCTCTCTCATGAAAACAGGCTGAGAGAGCTGCCTGGGGAAGGGGAGGCTCTGGGGAGACCTTAGGCACCTTCCAGTACTTAAAGGGACTCCAAGAGAGCTGGGGAGGTACTTTATACAAAGGAGTGACAGAAGAAGGGGGGAGGGTAGTTTTAAGTTGAATTCTAGGAAGAAATTCTTCCCTGTGAGGTTGGTGAGGTGCTGGTACAGGTTGCCCAGATAAGCTGTGGCTGCCCCTGGATCCTTGGAAGTGTTCAAGGCCAGGCTGGACAGGGCTTGGAGCAACCGGGTCTAATGCAAGGCATCCCTGCCGATAGGAGGGAGGTGGAACGAGATTGGCTTTAAGGTCCTTCCCAACCCAAACTATTCTATGATTCTAAAAGCAACCTTAAGGTTAGCACTGTTATGATCTAGAAGATGCATTTTTTATCAAAGGGTCTTTTTTAAATATTAGTTTATCACGTTCCTGCTAATAATCTTTCAGACTCAATATGGCGAAAGTAATACTGTATTTCTCAGTTAAAAATAAGTTGACTTTAGAAGAAAGGAAGAGAACAAATTTCTCTGGCCTGTTCTCCTGGTAGTACACTTACTACATGAGTTTCTAAATGCCTTGTTTTGTATTCACAGTGTGTCCTGGGTTGACTGTAAATAATGGTGTATTCCCCTTAATCCTGTATTCCCTATGGTCTCCTTTATGCCCAGAAATGAATTCCTGTAGCTTTAAGCTGCATCCGGCAGCCGAGAGAAGCTGTACGCTGTGAGTTGTTCAGAAACTCTCCCCCAGGTTTCTGGGCCTTGAGAGCGTGGGGGCAGGGGAACTCCTGGGTCCCGCTCCCAGCTGCTGTGAGGTTGCTTGCTTTGGCTCACTGCTTGGTTTGCTGGCTAACGAGAAGCTTTTCTTTCGGACTGCTTCTTCTTCGTCTCTTTTTTGGACTTGTTTTCAACTTGCTTTCTAGTCCTGTTATAAGTTAGAGACAAAAGCCAGGCCAATTAAAATAATTTGATTTATTGAGCAAGCTACAGCAAGCAAAAGCAGCGCTGGGCGACCGGGGAGTCTCCGCTCCGCCAACGGTTCACACCCGCCCCCCCTAATCTCTCAAGTTTTATAGCCTCCTCGTCCCGGTATACGTATATCTTCCGAGAGTACTCTGCGTCGGCGTGGGCTGTTGCTAGGGTGTCTTTTTCTGCCTTCTGGTGGTCGTGAGGCTGAAGGCCATAGTCTTCCTCGGGGGGGCTCATCTCAGGGGGGCTCATACATTGCTTACTTCACTGGGTATAGGTCATCCTGACCTTACTTCGTTATCTGTTCCCTCTGTTCTTGCTTAGACACCTGTTTTTCTTGGCCTTGCTTAGCTTTTTATTAGACAAGACTTGTGAGCTTCCTGACTCAGTTTTAGTTATTTATTCCCTGGCTTAAGCAAGATTTGATTAACAAACACGCATGGTTATTTATCACAGTCTTAGAATCAGAAGATGCCCTGGGCATACGGTAGGCAAGATTCCTCCAAAGAGCCCCTGGAGTGACTCCACCCGGCCTGCCAGGAACCCCCAGAGGGGGGGAAAAAGGACACTGATCCCATCAGCTGTTTACTCAGGTTTACTAAGTGCTTTTCCCTTTTCCCATACCTTGTGGGCATTTTGTTTTGTTTTGTTAAATAAACAGGTTTTTTTTTTTCTCCTTTTCACTTTCCTCTAAGGAAATTATTTCTGGCGCCGGGTGGGGGAGGGGCTTGGGAGCGTTTGCCCCCCACCAACTTGTCTGAAACCAAGACACAGTGAGGTCTTCCTGTAAAGCTCTCTTGACTGCTGTAATGTAAATATGTATTTTAAAAAAAAAAAAAAGAGTAAGTGGAGGGGTCTTTTACCATCTGTCTCTGCAACACATAATATACAGAAAGCTCCATCTTACAAGAGAGAATTGTCTATCCCTCCAGAGAGCCTAAAGCAAGAAAGCCCAAGCCAAAAAATTTATTAGACATGTATGCATGACAAAAATCAATAAAATACAATCTCTTGTGGTTTAATATGAAACAAACACAAAGAAGCAGTGGCTCTCAGGAAAAATATTGAGCTGTAGGTATAGAATTGAAGATGACAAGAGAAGACTGAAAGCAGAGGATGTTATCCATAGGGCATATTTCAGAACCAAAGCCAGGAATTATAGTGTTGGAGGGTAAACTGTCCGGCCATGACTGAAAAACAAAATATGATGTGGGAATGTTAGTGATGTGAGTGAGGGTGAGATGAAAAAGCACATTTCTCACGGGTGGCAAACTTTTGGACACAACGTTAAAACATTCAATTAATTCATGGTTATCTATAATTGGTTAAAATGCTGTGAATAATAAAAATAATTAAAGGTACAGTTTTGTTTGGCCAATTTCTTCTCCATTTAATTTATTATTTTCTGCTGTACTTAACTGTAGGTACTACTGGGTATTAATGATGCTTTAATATTTGTGTTGTGCACTTTTGTTGGCAGTGCAAGTACTCTGAAACTGTTTGAGTGTACACTCTTTATTTTCCAGGAATTTTTAAAAATTTCTTTCAAACTTCAGAACACTTCATGTCCTAGTCTAGTTATGTCCTCTATGGGAAAAAATTGAAGCAGAGCTTTTGCAGTATTTCAAATCCTTAAATTACTCACTGTCCATTCGAATCTAACTCTGATTTTATTTTTGAATCAGGGAATAAATAAGTAGATCTTTACTTTTAAGTTCAGTTTCTTGATAGTACCAGTATTGTAAAGTGATTGCAAATTAATGTATTGCAGAGTTTTATTTAAATAGGTAGAGTAGCATAATTGCCGTTCTGATGGTACCTGAAGGCTCATATGTGCTGTAACTCATTGTAAAATTGCTGTGAAAAAAATTAATGTGGTCTTTTAGCTTTCCCCTGTTTTCTTGGGTTACTAAAACTTTTGTAGCTGGAGCAGCAACACACTCAGTGAAGCAGTGCTTCTTGGGGACAAGCATTCTTCTGGAAAGCATCTGATAGATGGGAATTGTGAAATCACTAATATGTAATCTAACCCCAAATTCTTGCAATAGTTAAACACATCCCTGTTCTCTCCCCTGCTCTAAGTTATGGCTTCAATACCATGTTGGTATTTTCATGAGTTGGTCTTTAAGTTTGCCATGTGCATGTGGTATATAGGTGGGTCTTGCTTACAAAGTATTTAGCTTCAACTGCTTGATCAAGAAATTTTATTAGACTTGGAAACAAATACCTATTCTTACCCACTTTCCTGACTCTCAAGAGCAGTGCTTGATAGGGTATTGCTTATGAAACTGATAGTAACAGTGGTCTTTCTGTACCCAGAGTTGCATTTTCTACCATGCACATTCAAAATCCTTTGCCAAGCAAACTCCTGAAAATATATCTGTTAAGTTTATTATATCTAATTCGTTACCTGTCTTTTTAAGCTTTGTCCAGTGACACCAGTAACAGTGGAAGGAAAATCCCAAATTTGTATGAGGCTAATTTTTAAGTCTGTGATAAAGCAGCTAGTTCTAAAGTGTCTGTATGACTAGACATAAGTGAAAATGAATGTATAACTTGTATATATGACTATCAATCACTCTTACTATTGGAGACGGGACTAAGTAATTCCTTTTAAGCTTGCCTTTTGTGTGCGTGCACTGCCCTTTCTCTGGTTTTATCATTTTAAATGATGCAGAAGGCTGTCTAACTTCTCCTTGTAATCAGTCCAGTTTGTTGTGAGAGTTAGGACCTTATACCTTACAACAAATCACACTTGAAGGCATACTGCATGTTTGTTTGCAGGTGTATTTCTCTGTGACAGCTGTTCAAGACCCTGAGATCTGCCATTAATTTTCAGTAGTCAGAAAGGCATCTATCTAGTAAGCAGTAGAAATTATTGCTGCTTGTTGATGAGTTTTCATTATTAACATTTCTCAGAGGCAAGGGTGCCTGAAATTTATGACATCAGTCAGCCACATAAGATGGGGATGTGTCATAAATGCTGCCAAATGTCGCTGAGATGAGCTCATGTGCAACGAGGAAATCTTCTTAGGGAGAGCTGTAAAAACTGCTGCAGTGAATCCCCTTCTCTGAGCCTGTTTCTGTTGCTTAAGTCAAATGGTATTGTGACTTCTCAGCATAGAGTCAAAGTGGCCCGATAGGCACTGTGGTGTCAGCAGGAATGTGGTGCGGAGTTAGAGCAAGGCTGTATACAGCCGTGGTGAATGTAGGGGTTGATGCATGGCCCACCTTGTGCTATTGCAGGGACAGCCTAGACCTTGCTGGAAATCCCAGCGGGAAGATAATGAATCAAATCCTAAATTGCTTTTGAAAGAAAAATAAACCCTACAAAGAGCTCCTGAAAATCACTTTTTTACCTTTTTGAGAAGTGGGGTTTGAGTCATACCTTGATAAAGTTTGATTAATGTGTTGAGCTTTGGAGACACAACCTTGCAAACCCAGAAGTTTTTGCCATTTCTTAAAAGAACTAACCAAGACCTGAGACTACATGAAGAAAGATTAATGTTTAGTTGGCAAAATCATGACCTAGAAGCATAGAGAGTAGGTATTAAACTTGTTGATTTAATCTCTAGGTCAGCACATACCCTTGCCTTAGATGATGGTCTGGCATGCCATGCTGCTATTTTTCCCCCACAGACTTCGGTCTTGGAGTAAGGGATGGATGAACAAGGGAGTGAAATCAAGGTTGCAGAGACATGCTATGTTAGGAATTTTTCATGCTTCTGTTCCAAACACATCTACAAATCGAATTTGATTCTTTTTATTTGGTTTTGACTGGTTTGCCTCTAAGGCAATTATATCCTTTGGTTGGTGTATGCTGCTTCTGCACCATCTTGTTCTGTCTTTTTAAAGCTTGCATATGAAACTTAATGTATTTTCTTTGCCATTTGGGCCAGTTTTTGTCTGTCTCTCCTTGATCGGTAATCCTAAGAGCTATACAGTTATTGGCTTATATTTAGAAAGATGCCCCGGCTGTATTAGCTTTTGAGTTTTATTAAAGATGTTAAAATCCCCAAACTGCATAATTTCATAGAAATGTGCAGGGTTTGCATGAACTTTTTTACGTCCTATTGCTCATTTTCATAGCTATTCTGTATTTAAATGTTATTGTACTGCTTATAATGCACCAAACAATGAAGTAATTTGTCAAATATTATATAGACTCTTGCTTATGGCTCTATTTTAGTATGCTGTTATTCTGTGTAGTCTAGAACTGCGCTAAGGAAAAGAAAAATACTCCTGTTGTAGTGCAAGGAGTGGCCTATTTGGCTGCAGTTAATTTGGTTTTTCTCATTAACAGGAGGCAGACTAAATGGAGTTAAAGTGACATGATAAACCATGGCCTCCACATCTAAGCATAGCACCAAAACTGCAGATTAAGTCTAGGTCAGCTTGCTGGTTTAAAGGAGAAACATGGATATGAGAGCTCTCAAACCTTTTTGATTGAACAAATTATTATTTGATGCGCGGGTAGGCGTGATTCAAAGACCGTGAGAAATCTTTGTTGTCTTAATCCTATTTGGTCATTTTGCATCATCAGAGAGAGGTTTCAGGGTGGTTCAGAGGAGAATTTCTCTTTTAGTGTTCTTTCCCTCGTCAGTTGGACAGATAGACTTAAAATGTTCTTTGGAGAAACTATTATGCCCATTTGAGGAAGGTAACTGGCAAAAGATCTTGAAAGTTCAAAGAGAATTCCCCAAAACTAAAGACAGTAGAGCTGTGAGAGCTTGTGTGCCCTGAGAAGATGCTCATTGATTGGTGAATACCAATTTCTTGGGGGTTAGTCACAGCATCCTGACTTGCAACAGAACTGTCTATGTTTATGGGAGGAGATGTAAGTACTTGTGCTTCTTGGCACTAAGATCTATGTGGAAATACAGATATAGATATGCAGTGTTCCAGAGAGATAAGTAGGAAAAAGGCAGGGAATTGTAGCCAGTCGAAGTAAAGTGGAGAAGTTGTCAGAATGCCTTCTTGGCAGGTTAACCCTAGGAAGGTCTCCAGTGCACTCTGGCCTCAATGGGATGTGTGCTGGAGGGGATAAAGCAGACCTGGCTCACTGGGCTACTGCCATTAGGGGCCAAGCAAAAAGCAATGTGCAAACCAGGAGTAGCCAGTGCCAGCCAGAAATGAAAAGGTTAAACCAGTCCTGTGGTTAGGTAAACCTTTGGCATGGAGCAAAAAGCATGGATAGCAGAAAGAAAAAGAGTGTTCTCATATATGTGGGGCAAAACAACTTCTTTGAAGAGAAAAAGCTGTGCTGTCAAAGGACTAAAAACCAAGTTGTGGCATAAATTGTGTACAGGAAATACCAGGGGGCAAAAACCACCAAAAAATCTGAAATCTCAAAACTCTAGCACATTGCTGCAATCTCTTGCAGAGATAAATTTGTCAGAAAGGAAATATTTGCCAACCAATTTATTTAAGATTTTTCAGAGTAGACTTGCCCAAGGAAGGAGGGAGATGCTCATTCCCTTGTGTGTGAGTGAGATCCAGGCCCTGGTGCCTGTAGTAGCAAGGAAAGAAAACTACAGAAAGCTGTAAGCCTGGGAGCTGAGACAAAGCAGGGATGAACCTAAAGTATCTCCTTGGCTCTTGGAAACATTGCAAAGACCTTGGGAGCAGAGTTTGCTCCCCTCGAAGACACTGAAGGATTGACTGTTAGGCCTGTATTGGAGACCCTTCTGCGGAGGCCCTGTGTATAGGGGGAAGGTTGCTTATATCCTTTTTTCTGTTCTATTTCCTGGTTATTTGACTTTTCCTCAGTTTAGGAGGCTAATTACCCTTTTTTGTTATAATAGGTAGTAACTTCTGTTGCTGCTTAAAAGCTGTTCAGCCTTCTCCAAGGAGTTCACTCCAGTAGAAAGCTGACATGGGTCCACCTCAGAGCTTTGGCTAATCCTTGGATATGCTGTCTCTTGAGAATATCAAATCCCTCTCCCCTTCTGGCAGATAGTAGGGAGGATGAAAAATGGCCCAGTGGAGTAAGAAAAAGAATTAGATAGGTCATGCAGGAATGGAGGGAGGTATAGTGTTGAAACAAAGACAAGTTGGGAAGCCGGAAAGTGGGAGAAGAACATTCTGTAATAGATGGAAAAAGTAAAGAGGAAGTATTAGAAATGGTAGAGGAAAAGTAGGTGACAAACTGAATATCCAGAAAATAATTCCCTGGATATTCCCTCTCCTTGATTAATTAATAAAGGAAAATAATGGCTTTAATCCTTCTGTCTTCTGGGGGCATGACTTACCTGCAGCATACACATTGGGAGAGTAGTGAAGGATTTACACAATGGAGGAGTGTGTTACTATTTTGTTTAAAGGAGAATAAGTTTAGAGTTTTCTTCACTCAGCTTTAAATAGTTTAAGCTATATCAGCTGAAAATATGACTTGGGTTTTTTAATATGTTATTTTGTTGGTTTCATTTTTAGTGGATAGTATATCAAAAGATTTCTCTTTGATCTCCATTTGATTGTTTCAGAATTTACAAAGCAGCCTCTAATCTGTCCAGTAAGTGTTAACTTTTTACCTTTGCCTTCTGCTTTCTTATGAAATTGTGTAGAAAAGGTCATTTATTTCAGGCAAAATGTAAGTAAAAATATAGAAATTAAGCTTTTTTTTGTGTGTGTGGTTTTTTTTTTTTTGTTTGTTTGTTTTTTTAGTTTTTAAACCTTTTTGTCAAATCCCTAAATACTTTGTGCAAGTTCCTAGTTAAAAATGCTGCTTCTATCTAGTTTCTTTGGACTCTGGGAGTCTTAGTACATCTTGAGCAGTTGAGGCTTAAGTTGCTTTGTTTAAACTTCAAAAACTAAAAGTAGGACAGTTTTTTCTTTAATTTCTCCCTGCAAAATCAAGTCAGGTGCAGCCACACTGGCTGCAAAACTGTGCCACATTCTTCTCTTTAATTTTTCTCATCTGTGACAGAGATTTCTGGTACAAAGGATCAAAAGTCAGACATACTCTTTGAAAAATGCAAAATTCAGAGTTGTAAAAGTGACATGAGAGTTAAAGACTTTTTAATTTTAATAGTTAATATTTCCTTAATTTTCTTTTTTCCCATTTTTCCCACCATTTAAATGTATCAAAACATTGAAGTACAAAGAGAATTTGGGATGAAAGGTTAAAGATGACTCAGCCTCCATCAATGTCTGCCCTGTTTTTCTTCTTAAAAAGAATCTTTTACCTTATTGTGGGCACTAAAACATAGACTATACCAGCCAGAAATAATGAGATGTTTCAATCCTGTAGATTTTTGCTTGATGTCAGAAAATTAAACTTTTTTAATATTTAGGGAGCACAACACTTGGAACAATTTCATGCTTCAGAAGTGACAAGCCTGCATGGCTGTATTATGTGGTATTTTACTTTGGTTCACTATATATTGAAATATCATCTGCAAAGTATTGTACAAGACTTTTCATTAGCATGTTCTGTTCAGCTTTACCATAAAACCCCTGAACTGAATTAAATCCAGCAGGTCCCCAAGCAGACATAATAAATGTCAGTGAAGAATCTCCAACAAATTATAATGGAAATTAAAGGACAGCCTTCAAATGCTGATGCCGTTTTTCCTAAAGGTCCTGAAATGAGAGGGCACCCCATCCCAGGCAGAGCCTTTCATGGTATTGCAGCCTTTATTTTCATGCTCTTGGTTTCCAAAAGGCCAGTCTACAAATTTGTGTCTCTCCCTGGGGCTCAGTAGTTGAAGGCTATGAACCCTTTTACTTTAAAAGGGGTTGCTTCCATACAGATGTTGTTAGGTATGTGCTGTTCCCAGAATCTTAATGTCAGAATAAGGGTCACTTGCTGTTCTGCCATCTGCTCTTGCCAGCATTAAATGCCTGGTAAAAGCCAATCTCCTGGCTGGAATGTGGGAGTAGAGGAATCCATTCGGCTGCTTAAAGTTTACTAGAATAACATGTACTGGGTATGAAGCACCTTCCCCTTGAGGACTGGACCTAATACTGTCTAAACTTGATTGTACTAACTCACAGGTACTCCATTGTGGCACATAAGTATTGTTTCTTACAGATAATGTTGCTGAGACAGACAAATAATATGCCTCTAAGTAATACAAGACCCAGAAATAAAACATGGCCTTTATTTATTATAAAGGAATTAAGGAGTAAATTGCAAATGACTGTTTGCCTCTCTCTAAGACTGCTACTGCCTAGCAACAATTGCCAGATAGGATAAACATCATTAACCACAAAAAGATTAATGTCTAAAATACATTAGATGTGCTGATACACAGTCTTGAAGTCTCTCTGTACTATTTTAAAATAGATCATCTGGCTTTGCCTTTTGCGTCTAAGCATAGTCCCAGCCTTGTCCATGGTATGAGTATGCATGTGTGCGCACACTCCTACGGATATAATGGAATTTGGACTGCAGCAATGCAGTAATTAAGTATAATAGGGAGATGCTTCTGCTGTCAAAATAAAAATAAGAAATCTTGCACGCTACATCCAGAAGCTTCGCAGAAAATCATTCAAGCCCTCTCTTCCTATCAGGCTGGGAAATATGCCTCTTAATTTCCCCTGAAAGAAAATACATCACCTCATCAGCAGCCCTAGAAAATGACAAAACATCCCTTCCAGAAAAGACTGCTTGCCAAATGCTTCCATTGCCACTGCAGGACAGGGGACAGGGAAGGGTGGGTGTGTTTCAGACGTTCCATGGAAGGAGAACAATTTACCTTGCTACCTGTCAGTTCCCACTGTTATGCCTTGTGTTGTCACAAAACATTCATCTCATAGTCAAGGTGAGACCCTTGAAGAATTCATTTGAGCCAGAGGGTACACAAACTTTTAATTCTGAAAGAATAATTTATAGCCCTGAATCTGGATAGTGTGAAATTCCCTTACAGTGTTTGAGCCAAGGCAAAATCCACACCTCCAAGATCTCTTACATATTTCAGTGCCAGAACAAACGCTGCTCAGTCACATACTGTATTGTGTGCATTAACCTGTGGTAGTGATTATATCCACTGAATTTACTGTACAGTTTCCTAAAGGCGATGTAGTACCACGAATAGCAAAATTTGAATTTACTGAACTATTTGCTGCTACACTTTTATTTAAATGAGAAAAGTATTTTAAATAAACCTCAAAATTCTTTTGAACCTTGCTTTGCTGAATCTCACACACTTATGTTTGGAGTCTGTATATCAAATAGTACCTTAGGACAGAGGATTTTTATACTGTTATTGTAACATTTATCATTAATTCAGTGTATCTGTGTTGCTGATCTTTTATTAATTCTTGTTTTATAAACCAAAATTATAATGAGATGAGAATGTTTTATTGTCATTCTGTGTATTTGTGGGACCCTTGCATGAACATATTTTTCCCTAATTTAAAGTAATCACTTTATAAGTCCGTGTCGAAGATCAATTTTGTATATGTATATGTAGATGTAGATGTAGATGTAGATGTAGATGTAGATGTAGATGTATATATGTGTGTGTGTGTGTGTGTATGTATATATATAATAAGTACACTATCCCTGGTAAATATACTAATAATGTATTTTTATATAAAAATAGTACAACGGACTGGCTTCCTATTACACTGACATTTCACTCACATATAGGACTGCATAATTCACATTGCTGCATGGATGTGTCCAGTTCTTATCTTACAAAGATAATTTTCAAGCTGCAAAGTATGTGGGAACTGGTGCTGTCAGGTCTCCATTAAGTGTTTGGATAGCCTGAAACTCAAGTCTGCAGAGTTTTGGATGTCTTCTTCTCATTTTGGTGGGGATTACACTCTTGGTATGTAGTGGAGTAAAACCCATTGCGATAACTCAGTTGCTGAAGTGATGATGAAATCTGTGGCTGGAGGATTTTCTGTCATGGAACTGGGTGGTCATTTGTTGTGTGACAGAAATGGTCTTGGTACTTCATTTGTGAGATGGCCATCTGCCAATCATTTGGCTAAAAGAGGAGCCAGGAGACAACTAGGAAAGTGTGGGACACAGAATGTTCCAGCAGGCCTGAGGTTTGTGTACCTTCTGCATCTGACCCTGTAGAGATGCCATCTGCAATAAAAGATTAGTCCTTTATAACATACCTCTGCAGGATGAAAAATTCTTCCAAGTGACATATATGTGTATATAGGTATATTCTGTACACGTACTGGCAACACTGGCATATTACAAACATAAGTAACTTACATATGTATGTCAAGCATAGTTCAGCACACTGACATTCTGATCTGCATGGTGGCTTTTATTATGTACAAAGTATGCAGATCCCCACATCTTGACCAACAATGAACTAATGATTTTCTTTCAGGTACATGTTGTGACTTTGAACATTGCAGGGTGAAGTTTACTGCCTGAGACCTTTGTCTTGCATATTAAATTCATGGCTGTAGTAATGGACTTGGATTGGTTTGGTTTCAGAGATTTGCACATGGTAGTGATTTGGGTGTTAAGAAATGTTAAAACAATATGAGTAGCTACTTCTGTTTGAAAGTGTTCAGCAAAACACATTGGTTTTATAAAATACAACTGGTTTTCTTCTAAGATACCTCCAGAAAGCTTTGGAAAACAACTTGCTTATCCCAAAATTCTGTAGAATTAGTCCCCAAATTCCTGTTCAGATGAAAATTAATTTAGATAAAGAAATCATTCCTGATTTTAGCTGTAAGACCTTGCTTTGACTCCACAGAGTAGGTCTGAGGATGCTGTAGTGGTAGGTTCATTGTGCAAATTGGTTTTTAATAGACACTATTTTAAAATTCTATAATGAAAGAATTTATTACCAAATAAATATAAAAACAATTTCCCTACAGCCAGGAGGGGATTGTGGTAATAGTTGTTTTACTTTGCTTGTTCCTGGTAGTGACATGATGCAGTACTATTTAATAAAATACAATTTCTGCAGGTGTAAGATTTTGAAGTCCTTGAAAATATTAGCACTTATAATCCTGTGTAGATGAAGAAGTGAGTAATGCAGTGAAAATAAGTCCCCAGGACATAATTATATGATACTGTTTCGTTGTGTATTGCTTGTTCTGCCAACATGAAGAAGCAGGCACTGAGAAGAATATGGTTGGGGATATTTGAGGAATGTTATTGAGACATACTGTCAAGATTGATGCAGAGCAGACATCTCTTCCATTTCCTCTTGTGCCCCACATCACTTTAAATTGCTCATTTTAAGATGTCTAGACATTTCTTTAAAATTATCGGAGTTGGAGTTGAACCAGAGAGTGGGAATATATTATTTGTATTGCAGAATTTCTCTGTATTTTAAAGATGCTTCCATTTGATGTTAATAATGGAGTTCCTCATTTAGTTCAGTATGTCTGCTCTTTGTAACCAGCCATAAATTCTCTACAGTCCTGTGTCTGCTGATAGACTAGAAAATGATGCATCCTCTTTATTAGTTCAGTATCATCAAACAGCCTAGGAAATTAATGCAGGAGGCAGTTTTACACTGGGGTTTCTCCTGCAAAACAAATCCAGCAATGCCTGTGGAAGCTTGGATATTTCTGTCTCATGATGTGAGTGCTGGGGAAAAAATGGGTTTGATGGACCTTCAAGTGCAAACACAAACTATGGGGAGAGGACTTGCTTTCTGCTGCATTGTTCCTAGCAGTGGTGTAGCAGACCAAGTTCATTGGTGCTTGTTACCAGCTCTTGAGTCTTTTGTGTTTTCCAGATATAGCTGTCTGGAATAAGTTCAAGCATTTTATTTATTGGTGTACAAAAAGGGGAGACAGTTTGTTCCGTCCCTCTCTTTCTCTCCCTTACACACACCCCCCCTCCCCCCTTCCGCCGCCTCCCCATAGGATGGAAAAAGAAATGAGGAGATAGCTTTGGACACCTCTGTGGAAGAACTAAAAGTACAGATATGAGTAGTTGTTTTTAGCAGTTGTGCCACTCACTGCCTTGTTCTCATTTTCAGTGTGATAAAGTGGGATTTTGCCTGCATGTAGGAATTCTCTTCAGAAGTTAAAGCTATCAGCTTCCAGCGTGGACATGTTTGAATGGGATTGAGCTACAGTTGAGTTACAAGAAGTAGTAGTTCAGTGCACAACAAAAGCTTCAGGTCAGGTATCGGCTGGAGTCCAGCAATGCACCTCACAGAGCATGTCGTCACTGATAATTCTTGGATCCAATGATCTTACATTTATGATAGAAATAAGAAAAACCAAAAAAATTACACCATCATACAGTTGGAGACCAGAGATTTTAAGAGACTGGATGTAGTCTTTTAAGATACAATGACATCTCATTTGGATTGCAAATCTTCAATATTTATGTGGGCAAACAGTGGCAGTCCCATTCCCAAATTTTCTTTCAGTCACTCTCTGATGACAAAATGCATTGTTATCTCAGCTGTACTACAGAGCAGATCATAATAACCTCAGTAGAAATATATAATGTGATATTTACTCATAGCATATAGTGTAGCTTATTATTATTTGACAGTTTCTTCTCTCCAGTTGCTTTGCAGCTTAAATAGAATTTCTCATCTGAGCTTGTCACTTCTGATGCTGAGTCATCCTTTAATGTCTTCCAGGTTGCCACTTTAGAATTCCCTCCAAAGAAGCTCTTTGGAAACAAGGATGAACGAGTGATTGCAGAACGACGGTGTCACTTAGAGGTAATACCAACTTTTTAACAGGCTTGTGCTGTGTGTTTAGGTGGAGTACTCCCTGCTTCACCAACAGAAACCATTCCCACATGATCAACATTAAATAGCCTTCTTGTAAGTATCAAGTTACTTGCTGCCTCGTTTAACACAGGAGATGGCAGCAGTAGATTACAAAGTAATGAAACATCTCTTAAAAATAAATAACTGTTAGTCTAGGAAAAAAAAGGAACTCTTTAGAGATACTCATAGGAGATACATTTATTTAAGGGGGAAGGGTGATGGGTGAGGTAAGTGTTCACTGTAGACAGATGGTCTTTGTGCAAGACAAGATTAGAAAAATATGCTGCTACTTTAAATGCAATTTGTTTGTTGGAGCTTTACTATTTTATCATAGTTACTATATCCAAATATCTCAAGACAGAAGGAAAGTGATATTTGGGCATCTTCAAGTTTTATTTTGTAACCCAGCTTTTTGTATATATTCTTTTTCTTTCAATTAATTTTAAAAATTAATTTGATTGTGGATAGGTTATTGAGTTTGAGGGTTTGAGTTATTTTGTTCGTTCTGCAGTGCTGTCTGGGTGGCATATTCTGAACTCCTATCACATATTTGGTCTTTATATTTCTATGTTAATGCATGTTTTATTGCAGCCCAGGGGCAGGAGGTGGGGTTTTGGGAAAGAAGAAGAGGTGTGATCAAAGACTAAACTGTACACACTGCAACTAACTATATGGTAGCAACATGGGGATTACTTGATCATGCAAGTCATTAAGAATTATATTCTTCGTAGAGTTAAAATAGCATTATGTAGGCCTTTAGAGAAATTAATATAAAAGTAGATTGCTTACAACTGGAATCAGGTGGTTTTAATTTTTTCTGTTTACTTCACCTTTTCTTTGGTCTACCAACAAAATATCCTCCCACTGACTTCTGATGTGAAGGTGTCTTACATGAAGCACAAAATTATTCTCTCTTTCTTTCACGTCCTCAATAGACAGCATAAAGGCATGGCCATATTCCAGTGTAGTAGTCAATTTGCATATTTTTGTACCAGTAAAAAATTTAATCCCTTAATCATTCTGACCTTTTGTTGGTTCACTAACAGATTTTATTGTAATGATTCTAATGTTAAAACTGCTGTGTATAGTGATGTTTTGATCATGGCCATGTAGTACTTAGAGCTCTCTGTATAGCCAGGTTTTAACTGAAAATTAAATTGTATCTATTTTAAATAAAATATGTCATAAAAACTTTATTACCTATGTGTTTTGCAAGCATAATATATGACAATTGTTCACATGAATATGTTTTGTTATATGCCACTTGGCCATTCCACTCAGTAGTCCTGACATTGACTCACTCAGTGTTGAGAAACTGAAGATCCCCCGTGGCTAAGGGCAAGTTAGATAAAGAGGACAAGGAGCCAAGCAAATGTTTCTATCCTTGCCATGAGGAATTTGATGCGAAAAGCTGATCAAAACCCCCTTATATCTAGGTTTCTAATCACGGTATTTTCTTTTCACTACATATTTTGCAGTGGTTTGCTCTGGCTTTGCCAACAGCTGGAGAGTTTCAGCTCACACAGCTGCAGCCTCCTTGGTGAAGAGTGAGAGAAACCACCTAAGCAGTGATGGTTTCCAAAGTCACATAATGCTTTGAAGGTTCAAAAACATCTTGAGTTGTGCTGTGAAAGTGGCAGTTATACTGCAATAGTGGAAGATAGCCCAGGCACCAGTTCTATTTCAAATATTGCTGTTCATGCCTCGTGGCTTTCAGTCCAGTGTGAACCTTGAGCACACTTCAGTGGACTAACTGGAAAGTAGCAAATGGATGGATTGTGTCTGTGAGAGACATAGGTCCTTGGCTTTTGGACCGTAGGGTGTTAGATGGGAATTCGGTCAGATATATGAGTGAGTGTTAGGCCTTGGTATCAAGTAGAAACATGGCTTGTATTCAGTTGAGTTTCACATCTGATCCTGTAACTTGATTTGCTGAAAACCCTTTGCAATCTCTTTCAAGCTTCACTGGTGATGTGTTGGTATAACTGTAGTAAGGTATAAAAGCTTGTTTGGTTGTTCCACTTGGTTAGTCAAGAGCTATTGGCTAATATAGCATTTTTAGAAAAGGTGAAGCACAGCTTCCAGATCAACACAAATGTATATTTTTATTCAACATCCGAGCTTATTTTATTGAGTAAAAATAAATGACAGCCAGAAATACCAGTCTGGTAAGTGTTCTGAACAAATAATCTGTAATGTGAGATTATTAGTGGAGCTGTCATCCAAGTGGTGGTGATAAAGTGCTCTTCTCTTCCAGTTTTTACATTAGGTATTCATACATCTTGAATAGGATGGAACTCAGTATCATTTTTCCTGAAGTTTTTGCATTGAAATAGCTTTGGCTAGTTCAGTGCTTCCCACAGGTCGTCTTTTAGCAACTGCAGTTTTCCTTATGCTTAATTAGATTTGTCCCTTTGCGAGACAATTTAGGAAGAATTTAGTTTTTCCTACACATGATCTCTAGGATTCTTGCAACAGTAGAAGAAGTACTGAGAAGAGCAGTGGGGGTTTTAGTACTTTTCCAGACAAATAGAATCAGGGGGGCTGGCTCTTGTAGAGTTTGCTTTGTTTGAAAATTAAGATGTAGTGTTACCTTATTTCACCCTGGGTTTAGAAGTGGGCATGTTTCATCATAATGGAGATGGAATTACTTGGAGTAAAAGAATCCAGAGAGCCCCAAATTGTAACAATTGTGATTTTTAAATCACAACAAGTTCAAAGCTTGTATATAACCTGAAGTTCTTTTATTTATCCTAGCTGGTACAAATGCTTACTAACCAAAAGCTTCACAATGCCTTGTTTGTAGGAAAGCACATTGCATGAATTACTTTTGTGTGAGATGAACCTGAGAACATGACTTTGATCTCCAGCATATTTGCTTGCAATGTAAACACTTCTGCTTTGGTTTTTGTTGGTATAATATCAAGTCTTTTGAACTGTATTTGACATTACCGTACAGCTTTGGAAAAATAATGTGCAAGTTTTTATCTTGAAATATCTTAAGAGAAAACATCTAAATTATATTTTAAATTATGTACCCAAAATACCCCATTGCAATCTATTAATTTAGTTTTTCATCAGGGACCTGTTGCAGGACAAAACTCTAAATTAATTTTTCTGTGGTTTAAAGACTTTAATTTCATTTCAGAGCCAACCTTGATTAAATATGCCTTAAATGAAACAGCCAAGATTTCTTTTGATTAAAGTTAATGAACAGAAGCTAGTGTGTATCTATCCTCTCTTGCAATTAGAAATCAGTAGATAAGAATATAGAATCCTTTTTTAAAGTGAATTCAGGTGATGTATATTCATTTTTCATATTTTTTAAAGCAAAAACTTTGTAAAAGAAGCACTTGTCACAAGAAATACTTGAGTCAGTGAATGTATTTATTCCTGGGTTAACTGCAAAGTATCTTGTATTCCTTGGTGACTTGCTAGGTCTGTGAATGACACTAAAAAGAAATTTTCCTGAAATCCCAGCTTCTTTGGATAGTGTGTTTCTGTATCATATCATCCTGACTATTATTTTATTCTTCTTCTCTGAGACTCATGCGTTGTTGTAGTAATGAAGATTATTCTTAGCCCTGTTTTCCCATTGTGCATCCAGAAAAACTGCTCAGGAATCTAAGCTGACGTAGCAGATTGAGCTGTGTTTCTTGACTCTTCAGTCAGAAGCCTTGCAGTCATGGACCCTCTAGACCTTCTTTCCTGCCCTTGCTGTCACCAGTGTGTTTAGGAAAAAACAACTGTTATGCCGACAGAATCTGAACAGGTTGTTGCTTAAAGGAAAACAAAAACTCTCCCAAGCCTCAGGCTGTCTCCTTGTCTCTGTTCCCTGTTTCCTCTTCCCTGTTCACAGGGCTGCATTTCCTCAGGTTGGTTGCCAGCAGCGAAGGGAGAAACAAGCAAAATTCCTGATGGGATTTTTAGGGATCAACAGTTGGTTAGTGTGGTGCTGCTAACTCCAAGGTTGTGGGTTCAATCCCCAGATGAGCCATTCCATTAAGAGTTGGACTTGATCCTTGTGGGTCCCTTCCAACTCAGAATATCCTGTGATCTGTGATCTAGAAGTAAAGCTCAACAGTCAGTAGGAGTTATGTGTTGTCTTTTGCTGCCACTAACAGAGCTTGGGGAATGAAAGTCAGCCTGTAACAGTTTGGTAATTTGAGCCTATGTTGAGTTCTGTAGAAGCGTATACATCTTCCTGGCATCTCCTCTGCTGTTCTTTTTTCTTGATACTTTGAACCTCTTTAAAAGATAGACATGCTCAATTTATTTAAAATTAATAGTACAGTTGTCCTTAACCTCCTCACTTCCTGATGTCTGCTGATGAGTATTTCAATGATAGGTGTTAAACCAAGAAGCAGAAATAAATCTTGAATGAGCTGTGTAATTCAATTTTGCTGTCCAATCTGTAGAACCGTCTGGAGAAAGTATTGTAGACACTGAACTGGCTGAAATATTTCTGTTACCTTCAGTCCAAATTAACCTTCCAAAATTAGATTAACTTAGAAGTCCAATCCTTTGTTTGGTTTTCAGTTCGTATTTTCACTTACATTCCTTTGGCAGTGATGATTTCTACTGTATTGGGGGTGGGGGTGGGGGGGGTATAAGGCTCTTAATTTAGCCATGCTATCTTTCCCCTTTAAAACTGACTTTGTGCTGACATGGGTCCAGGAATCTGGTTCTTCAGGGAAAGGTGAAATAATGGAAGTAGCACCTTTTTCTTGAACATGAATTGATTCTTATTATCTAAGTGTCATATTAGTTTTTGAATTAGCACCTAGGTGGAAGCCAGCAATAGAAACATGTGAAATGGAAAAAACCCTCAAAATATTTGTCAATAAATTTGGGCAAACAGAATGTTTGAATCTCTCTGAGACCTTGTGGTTTTCCTTGAAGTCATGAGGACAGAAAGATTTTAATGAGATTTTAGGTGCTTCATCATCTGAATATTCAGTATGAACTTGGTTAGTACTCCCCATGAGTCTGTTTCACTGCCCCATTCCTAAATATGTTTAACTGAGAGACCCTGCTTCATGCTAGTTACAGGTAAATTGATGTTTCTATTGTAAAAATCCTATCAAATGGGGTTAGAGTTGCCATTTCTGTTACATTTTTTTCCTGACTGACACCAGTCACAAAGAGATTCAAAACTACTGTATATGTGTTTGTTCAAAGTGATTACTAAAAGGAAATTATTACACACAGGCATCAGCTTACAACAACATCCCTAATACCAAAGGTTTCTAAAAGGAGCTTTAAATGCAGCTGCTCACCAGCCTGGCTCTTGAAGAATGAATGTTTGCCTCTGACAAGGTGGTGGTAAATACTGTTGTTAGTAGAATCTAGGTGAGATGGACTTCAGAACACATTCAGAGTACATTTGGTACTCAATGGAAGATAAAAGGAAGCTCTTCTCTTTTTTTACAGACATGAATGCACATCAGTAAGACTGCTGGTGCAAAAGCAAACCACTGCAAAGATTGGTGTTTGATAATCCTGGAGAGGATTGTTTCATACCCATAACCTGAGCTACAGAATGCAATATCTTGGAGTGATGGCTTTAATTTCCCACTAGAGGAATAAGGATGCAGTGGGATCAGGGAAGGAAAGAGCATAGATGCATCCACAAAGACAAGAGAAGAGTGTGTGTAGCTGGGCCATATTGTGAATATCAGTTATATGAAATCCATGTCATAGATAATTTCTTAACTTACATATAGTCAGTCTACACCAGGTGCCTTTCATAACCTCTAGTAACCACTGAAAAATTTAAGAATGAAAATAACTGCTTTTAAGCAACACCACTGAAGTCTTGCTGGCAGAGAGTAAGACTTTGCAGTTAGCCATCCAAGAGGAAGTTCACACATCAGGCTCCCATCCATCAGCGCATCATTAGGGCAGACCAAGGCACATTGCTTTTCTGGTTTTGACGCATCAACCATCAAAGCGGAGTTGCAGCAGCTCTCAGTGACAAAGCATTTAATCCTATTTTGTGTGGTTCTGCTTCTTGTGTGAGACCCTGTTGGCTTCAAAAGATAAATGAATAAAATTAGTTTTACTCATTGGTTACAGTCACTAGATACAAAGAAGCAGAAATTAGGATTTTGTGTAGGTCAGCAGTTGATTCCATACCAATAAAATATTACTTTGATTAAATACTGTAGACCTTCAGACAGCCCACAGCAATGCAAGACATTGTTCTTGTAATAGGAACACATGAGAAATATGGTCATTTAGAAGGAACAAAAGCTTGAGGTTATTTTCTGGATGAGTTAATTTTAAGATCTGGTTCGATAGGCTACAGGATGCAAAAGGAATAGTAAGTGTAAGCAGACCCTTGGTCTCATTTGCTCAAACTCTGGGCCTAATTCAAGATCAGGTCTAAAGCCTTGCTCTGCAAAGTTTACTAGAGGTAGCTTGGCATAATATACATATCCTTTTAGGAGAACTTCGGTGTTTCTTTAGTTGTATAGCTTCAGGTCCCTATCTCAAAAACGATCTTGCACGATCAAATGTTTATCTCCATTACAACCAAAGAATTAAATAGGATTTTCAATTTGGAGGCCTTTTTATCTTTCCCTGTCCTTTTTAGGTATTTCAGAGTATCAGAAACTATGATTTAGTAAGTTTAGAAAATGGGTCAGCATATATTTTGAGCTCCAGTTTAGCTCCACATCCTAATGTGTTTTGCTATCTGGACAGAATAGATTTCCCAACATCCTCCTACAAATCAAGTTTTGAAGTTGTGTAACTTTATCACAGCCTCCAAAAGTGGCTTTGCACATTCAGATGTGGGCAGATGAATAAAAGGAGCTCTCAACCAAGGACACTGCGTTGAATTCAGTGCTACCCCCTTTCAGAGCAAACGTATCAGTCATCCTCCAGCATGTGATTTCACCAGAGGAAGTGGGGGGTGTTTGGTAGGTGTTTGCCAAGACCACTCCAGCAGATGACACACTGTCACTGCTGGCCCAGGGATGCTTTCTAAATTCAGTCCTGTTGTTGTTTCTGAATAAATTTTGACAGGACTTGTTTTGACTTGCGCTCTGGAGAAAAGATCAGTTTCCTTCACTATTTTGATCCTTTTCAGTATGGCCGTTCACTTCCCATAGAAGACTCACACTGATAGACCACCACTGATAGACCTGTAAATCATAGCCATTGCTGCCTTTATTTTTGCTTCCCTGCCAGCCTACAATTCAGTTTTCATTGGAGCTGCCTAAAGCAAATAAATGTAAGCTTCTAGCATGCAGGCATTGTAAGAAATATTAAGTCCTGTGGATTTTAAATGAATTTTAGGCAGAATAGTATTGTAATTTGGGATGTAGACTGACTTCAGAAGTTAATTCAATTGATGTGGCATAATAGTAATTCAGCATAATGTGCTCATGCCATTAGACTTGCACAGAAAAAATGCTTCTAGTAGCTATAATGAATAGTTTGGGTTTTGAAAACCTAGAAGAGCAGTTTCACCTTGAATCATAACTGGCATCTTTCAGAATGCTTGCACATTAAGAAAATTCAAAAAGGTAAATGAATTCAAGTAAATTTCAGTACCACCTTGGGTAAAATTAAATTTTAGTGGCACTCAAACACTTCTGGAGATGTAGTGGTAAAATCTGCTTTACCAGTACAGCTTTGGAGGAAACTAACTCTGATTCAAGGAATCTGCATCATGCTGTGCATGAAAAACATAGAGAGACTTTCCCAAGGGGCTAAAACTGTAATTCCTGGTATTTTTTAGTGCGGTTTAGTTGCTTAAAGAAGCTTGATTCTTACCTGCTTAGTTCCAAAGTAATTTAGGTTCCTCTAAACATGCCCAAAAGAGTGCTGTATTGGCAGGCACCTGTGGCATTCACCTCAAGGCAGCTCAAAACTGCTAACTCTCTGAGCTGAGAAAAAAGAAAAGAGAACCCAAAAAGGGAAGAAAAGCTTTTGCCTGAACAAAAACCAGGTAGCCCACAAAGCAAATAACCTGCTGCAAAAGAACTGGAAGCCGCCTGAGAGTGACAGTGTTAAGAGCACCCACAATAACAACCCCTCCACACACAAGGTTCTCACTTGTAGGGTCTTAAGGATACAGTAACAATTTGGGGGGGGGGGGGGGTGCAGATAGATATGGAATACAATAACATTAGTCCAGAACATTCCACCCCTTATTCTATATAATCTGATTAATGCCCAAATTAATTAATACATTTCAACTGTAAGCACACCTATCTATACATATATACATATGACTATATACAAACACAATTATTTCAGTGGTCACTGGCCATCGCCCCAGGATAATGGACAGAGTTCATTGGGTGAACTGATATGACTGATAAGACTGGAGAAGTCCATTCGCATTGTCCATGGTAATTAAAGCATGCAGTGGCAGTGATATTCAGCAACCAGTGGTGCACTCCAACCTTACAGGCTGTTCTCTCCCAAAGTCAAATCCCCCTGAGGTACACAATGTGTTTCCCCATCCCTCTGCATAGCCCACCAAGCGTAACCAGGTCCTTGAGCAAAAACAATCCCATGGAACAGTTTGCCTTTACTCGAGGTGGAATTAATCCAAACAGTCTTTCCTAACATACCTCTCATATCCACAATAGGGACTTTATCTGCTGTACACAGCAGTTTGGATTGGGCAGGGCCAACTTGGTTAGTGAAATCTGTAGTGTTAACTAATCATGTAGCCTTTGCTAAATGCAGATCCCACTGCTTGATAGTCCCACCACCTATTGCCTTCAATGTTGTTTTTAATAGTCCATTGTACCGCTTAACTTTCACAGCAGTTGGTGCATGATAAGGAATGTGGTACATCGACTCAATACCATGTTCAAGAATAGCTCAGGTATTTTTAAGGCTATTTTTGAAATTAGTCCCATTGTCTGACACTCAATTCTCTCAGGGGTACCATGCCTCCAAAGGACTTGCCTTTCAGGGCCCAGGATGGTGTTGCGGGCAGTGGCATGAGGCACAGGGTAGGTCTCCAGCCACCCCTTGGTGGCTTCTACCATTGTGAGCACGTAGCGCTTGCCGTGGCGGGTTTGAGGCACTGTGATGTAATCAATCTGCCAGGCCTCCCTATACTTATGTTTGGAGCACTGTCCCTCATACCACAGGGACTTCACTTGCTTGGTCTTCTTGATTGCATCATACATCTCACAATCATGGATAACCTGAGCTATGCAGTGTGTGGTTAAGTCCACCCCTCAGTTACAAACCCATCAGTATGTCGCATGTCTTCCCTGGTGATCTGAGGCATCGTGAGCCCACTGAGCTAGGAACAATTCTCCCTTGTGTTGCCAATCCAAATCTACCTGTGACAGCTTGATTTTGGCAGACCAGTCCACCTGTTCATTGTTACGGTGCTCCTCATTAGTCTGATGCTTAGGCACATGGGCATCCATATGAAGGACTTTTGCAGGTAGCTTCTCTACCTAGGTAGCAATGTCTTGCCATTCTTCAGCCACCCAGATTGGCTTTCCACTGTGATGCCAGCTCGCCTTTTTCCACCTTTCCAGCCACCCCCACAGAGTATTTGTTACCATTCTCAAGTGTAGAGGTAGAGAGGTAGACTTCTCTCCCTCAACAACGTCCAAAGCCATCTGGATGGCTTTCAACTCTGCAATTTGACTGGATCCGCCTTGTTCTTTGGTAGCTTCCATGACTCACCACATAGGGTGGCCTGCACTCTGCTGCTGGAGGAATGGAGAAAAATGCATTAGCAGTGTCGATAGGGGCATCACTTTGCTGCCTTGGTCTCTGGCTGATACTGAAGTTTAAGCATGTCCAGCATGGCAGCACTCAGTGATGGTGTAACTTCATTTAAGCCATGATAGTCTCAATTCCTTATCAGACTTAGGCACAGGCCATATGGGCTATTAAAGGGTGAATGGGTCTTACTGACGACTCCCTGGCTCTCCATTTCACAGATCATCTTAGGTATGGGAATCTCACAGTCTTGTTGGTGTTGTATTGCTGATGATGCGCTGTAGTGGTGTCAGTTGGTAGCTGCTGTTCTTCACCCTCAGGAGTCCTAGTGCAGAAAAGTCCTCTGAGAGACCAGGCACGGTGTTCAACTGTCTACTGCCCTCTGTCTCCACAGCAGCTATTCCAGAAGCCGACTGGTGTCCTTCTGGGTCTTTGAAATAACCACTTCTGAGGAAATCCATGCCAAGAATACACCAGGCCTCTGGACCAGTCACAATAGGGTGTTTCCTCCGCTCCTTCCCAGCCAAGCTCACCTCAGCTGTCAACAGCGTCAACTGCTGCTCCCCCCCCGTCATCCCAGCAATAGAAACAGGTTCTGTCCCCACATGTCCCAATGGTATTAAAGTACACTGTGCAAAAGTGTTGACCAAGGCCTTGTATTTTGTGGTTCTGATGTGCCAGACCATTGAATCCACACAGTCAAATAGACCCGATTTTCTCTGGCATTTACCTGGCTCGTCTAGTCCTGATTAGCATTCCCTCCCTTGGCATACCTTCTGGAGGTCCCTCCAAGAGGGATCAGAAATGTCATCCTTATGTTATACCTAGCAATTCGCACATAGGAAACTGAAGGAACTCATTCTGGTGGAACTCCCTCTGTTAGTAGTTTCCTACTTTAGTTTACACACCCATGCTGCCAGTACAGAAGTGGACTTTCCATCCCATCTTCTCATATCTTTCCCATGGTCACACAGAAAGAACCACAGGTCAGCTTGTGGGGTGTACCTCCCCTCCCTAGCTGGGGGATATCTGCTTCTGATAACAGGGGCTCTGGTCTGTACCAACAAGACTTGGAGAAGGCCCTCTTTAAGCTCCTTGCTGAGTTTCTCATAGGTCTCTGCAATCCCATCTTCCAATTTCCACATATGCTCTGGTCTGTTTCCACAGATGACATTTGGGCTTTTGTTGGGCTGTGTACAGTGTCTTCATATGCTTGAAACCCCCTTGTCATAGCACCCACTGTCTTGTCCTCCTCAATCCGCCGCAGCAGTGCTAGGGCATGGGCATATGCTTGTGTCCCTAGTTGTGGGAGTTTGAGTCACATCAGTGTTGTACATTTTACCAGGTCTGGACTCCTAGTGGTTTGGTTGTCATCTGAGAGAAGGATCTCTATCGCAGCCAGTTCTCGCAAGCATTAGATTCCTTGCTCCATGGTCTTCCAAAGGCCTTGCTGCAGCTGGAGATCTTCTGGGCAAAGGTTCTCTCCTTCACACTTGTTAAAAAGCCATGTCCAGAGGCTGAGAGGTTCAGGCCTCCTTGCGATCTCATGATCGATACCTGCATCACATGACAGGGATCCCAAGAGCCTCACTCCAGTGCTGTCCGAAATTGTAGCATTGCTTGCGAACAACCAACTTAATACAGACTCATTGGGTCATCAGGTGAGATCCTTCCTCAGATTGTGAAGACAAAGACTCAGTGAATATTTCTGTTTCTGATTCCTCTGCTGGTTGTTAGGGTCCAGGCTCGCCATCATCATTCACCAGGCAAATGGATTTGGTTTTATATTTCCTTCTGTGGACAGGGGCAATTGCTATAGGCTTAGGCTGCCCTTCTGGTTTAACTGCAGTCCAAGTGACCAGGGTGCCTGCTGATTTGTTGTCCTGCCCCTCTGGCTGCACCTGCTGCAGTGTGCGATAAGCATTAACCAGAGCCCAGCACAATTGCAATAACCTTCTTCTCTTTAGATCTGTCATTGCAATTTTTTTCAGGTATTTCTTCACCTCAGCTGGATTCTGAATTTGTTCAGGGGGATAGTTCCAAACTATCAGGGCGGAGAATTCCTTCAGGGCTTGTCCTATATCCTCCCACATCCCACACCACTCAAAGTTTTCCACCACTGGGGCGGATGTTTGGACAACCTTTCTGGAAATCTCAGCTCTGATTCTAAACATGCTGTAGGCCATATAGGGGAGAGTTAACAGAATTAAAACCAAAAATGTTGTGTCTTTAATATCCAGAGGCTACTGAACATTCTCAAAATGTGACATGCCAGACCCAAAGGGAGAGAAGGAGGTAAAAGGCTGGGAAAAATTATCCCCTACTTTTCCCCCAACAGCCTGGGTGTGATTATTAATAAACCCCCAAGAAAGGCAGCTGAGACCAGCACAGGAAAAGATCAGAGAATACTCATCCCAAATAACTCGCATTGCCTCTGATGTTATCTGATAATACATTATTATCACAGAGTATGTCAACACAGCAATCCTGGTTTGTGTCCTTGATGTGAAAAAGATATATACCTGGGGCAGAATCGCCAATATCTATGGATAAGTATACATACTTAGGTGCCAGAAAGCCATTATTAATGCAGGCAGCATAGTGACCAGTGAGTGCTGTACCCTATACAAGGTCTTTGGGACAAGAATGTTATTTTTTCATGTTCTCTCTTTTCCCCGTTAAGTTGGGCGTCACATTTGTCTTGGTTTGAGACAGTTTAAAAGACAACATTCTGGAATGAGTTGTCTCCTCTTAAGGGCTCAAACAATCCTTTCCCACCAATAAGGAATGAGATACTATTAGACAAGTGAAGAAATAACAGTTTACTAACAAGCAGAACAGCAATAGGTGAAAAATAATGGTGAATAACTTCTAGATACAAAATTACTAGATCTTGTGGACCTCCCCCCTGCCCCCAAGAATGGAGAGAGACCTGCAAGTGCTGGGGACATACCCCATCCCCCAAGATTGCAAGCCAAGTGCATTTTTTGAAGGACAAAGGGAGTCTTGTCAGTCAGTCTTCCTCCCGTGCCCGCCCCCACTCTGCTTATCTCCCCGACACTGGAAGTCCGACTGGTATTCCCTGGATCAAGGGCTAGAACTCATGGAGGGACTTGACAGTCCTTGCAGCAAGCAACAGCAGGGCAGGCGAGGCAAGGTAGCTGCACTGGGATGACTTGTGGTCCTCTCTCTTTGGTCAGGTGCTGTTGGTGAGTTGGGAGTGGGTTGGACTGAAGTGGGGCTGCCCTGCTTGATGGCAGCAGGTGGGTGCCAGTGGAGTTTGCCCCAAGGCAGCTCAAAACTGATAACTCTCTGAGTTGAGGCAAAAAACCCAAAAAGGGAAGAAAAGCCTTTTCCTGAAGAAAGACCGGGTAGCCTGCAAAGCAAATACCCTGTGGCAAAAGAACTGGAAGCCACCTGAGAGTGGCAATTTTAAAAGCACTCACAATACCAGCCCCTCCACACATGAAGTTCTCCTGTATAGGGTCTTTAGGATACAGTAACAATTTTGGGGGTGCAGAGAATATATATGGATTGCAATAACATTAGGGATTACTCCAGGGCAGCTACATTGCATGTTTGGTAGGAGGTTACAATCTCATCTCCTCCCATGTAGCTTCTCAGCAAACAGCTTCAGTGTAAGAAGTTGAGTTTGACTTTGTGTCATAGTCAAATTGGCAAGATATTTGCTAGTAATTTTAAAAAAAACAACCCAGCATAATATGCCATACTTGCATTATTTCTATTAAGGGAAACTCCCAATGTAGAATTTGTTTCAGATGAAAATTGGTGTGGGTGTTGGAGTTGTACGTAAACTTGTAAGACATGCAAACACAGGGTAAGGTGATACAGATTGGGATGTTCTCAGTCTATTTATTTATTTATTTATTTATTTATTTATTTATTTATTTATTAGCTGACTACTAGGCAATACCTCTAAACAGCCTTGCTTCTGATTAAGCCTAATCAAAGTGAGCAGGAAGGGTTTGATTAAAATGAGCCAATGCTTTATTCTTGGTTTGTGTTAATCTAGCCATGAGGCTAATTAATGTCTGACAACCTGAAGCAAATTGCCCCCCCCCGCCCCGTTACTATGATGTGACTAATGCAGTGAGGACTTGCCATTTTCAAACATGTGGATCTGTCTTTATTCTCCTGAAAAGTCTCTTTGTGCTTAAACAAATTGTCTGTGACTTGAGCGAGGTCTCTGGTACCACAGGCAGGCACATTCTGGAGGCACTTGTCAACTTTGACTCCTCAAGGAAGCTTTGCCCAGCTTTGACAGTGTCTAATTCTGCAGGGTTTTTTGTAAGGAGAACCCAGCCATCCTGCTTTCAGCAAAAGATAATGGGCCAGGTGTTCCTGTCATAGAAGCTTTCCCTCCAAGTTCTTCCAGATAAATAAGATCCTTCAGGCACCAGGTAGTCCCCAGGCAGTAGGTCTTTTTTCAGTTGCTCTGAAATCACAACCGCACAGAATGACCTAAGGGTATGTGGAGGAGATAAATATGTTCACATCCAGAGGTGACATTAGGTACTTCCTGAGGGGTCTGAAATATCACTTGAGATATTGAATATCACATGCTGTTCTGGCCACATACTTTACTCAAATCTGCTTTATGATATCTTCCAGTCAATGTATGTCAAGGTGTTGGGGAAAAGAATTGAAGCTTCATATTTTCTTTATTAGAAAAAGAGGAAAAGAAAAAGAAAAAGCCTGCAAAGGACCAAAATGTTTCTGAACAAGTTATATCTGGTGAGTGGAGAATTGATCTGGATCTGGAATTGGTGGAGGTGAAGTCATAGTCTGGTACAGTCCCCCATCCTTTTGGACTGCTGTCCTCCAAAGCAATGGCACCTCATATTCTATAATTTTGCTATCTGCAGATTCTTTCCCTGCTTGCTTAAATTTGATAAATCCAGAAATTAATCTGAAACTACTTTGAGACCTATCAGAGCATTAAGCTAAACATTACTTATTCATAATGCCCCAGTTTAGCCTTAGGTAGTCCCTGAGGGAAGGGGAGATGGTTGGAGTGGAAGACAGAAGGGGGAAGCTTAACTGAGTTGAACTGAGCTGTGACCTGCAGGGCTGAGCTATACTTGTGGACCATAGGAGGAGCCTGCTGGGATCATTGCCCCCAAACACCTCAGTTTGAACAGCTTGAATATGCCTTGGTGTGTAATATTGGGATATTTGGTATAAGCAAACCTGCTCCCTCGGAACTCAGTTTGTAAATGAATTTTCTGTGGTTGTGGTTAGTGGCTTTCCTTGTCTTCCATACCCAACCCAGATAATCCAGACCTGGGTGGTGATTGAGATACGGTGCCTGTCCTGGATGAAACAGAGCTGGCTTAGCTTGCAGCCCTTTTCCTAAGAGCTCCCATTTTCCTAAGAGCTCCCATCTTTTGCATTCCAATCCTAACTTACCTCCCTGTACAGTGTCTTAATTCTTTTTGCCAATAAAAAACCCCCCAAAACACAAGGAAGAAAAGACCACAAGGAAGAATCAAACCCAGTGAGAACTTTGAGTCCTATTTTGCTTGGTAACTTGTGTATTTTCTTACCATGTTCTGTATAAAGCACCTCCCCAGATGGGGCTTTTTGCCAACCTGAAGTCTCTGAGAGACACCACTTCTTGTAAGGGCCATTTCAGGCCAGCTTTATTTTTGTCAGTAGAGTGTAGTTAGAGACAATAGCTGGCATTTCTGCAGTGCTTGGTATTTCGAAAAACCACCCTGGAAGTATTTTTTTTTATTTTCAACACATCAGGGGAAAGGTCCAAAATAGCGAAAGTTGATTAATTTGGAGAAGAATCCCCAAATGCTGATTTTCCTTTGCATGTGCCCAACAATTACTTTCTAGGAGACAAATGCCGGAGGAGATTTCTGCATCCCAGCACGCTTCCTTTGTATGCCTTGTCTTTTAAGCAGATCCTTATTTTTGTGATCACAGATTGGAAGCAAATCATGTACCTGTCTGCTTGCTTTGGGGTAGAGTCTTTCTTGGGAAGGTCTGACTTTGCAAATACCTAATTACAACATCATGTGATTTTTCAGAGTTGAGGAATATGCTTCAATCTGTCTGGTTTTGGGGGGTTTTTTTTGATAACAGATTCATATCCTATAGAAAAGAGCTGTGATACCTGTGTATGCTTTGCTCTATGAATAATTCAAATCAAGATCTGATTTAAAGCCTGCAGCACTTAACACTAGTCAGCAGAATAATTATGTGATTGGTGGTAAGAGGAGCTAGCATCTATATTAAAGGGAGAGAGGAGCCTATGTTAGAAGTTAGATGAGCAAGTTAATTATTCCTGCTTCTGCCACCAGTGACCTTTTGTGACCTTGTGGTAAAGCTTTTGACTGTCACATGGATGTGTAGGTGTTGAAAAGGTGGTATTGCTTCTAAGAAAAGAAGCTATTGTCTCAAAAAGTCCCCAAAGCCTTGTAAGGTTTTTCTTATTAAACTTTTTGGTGCTTTCAGCTCTGGCATATCCTAGCAGGTGGTATTTCTATGCTAATTGTAAAATGTAATTTGTAACGAATTTTAAGCACTGACTTTTTTGAGGAAATTGCTAGAAATAGCAGTATGAAAGCAAAAGCTCAAAGTTTTTTCACTTTCTGAAAATGCCAGAGTTGATGAGTTTTTAAACATACCAAATTTTAATGAAAAAATCCAATTCTTGCTAAGCTCTGCCATTGGTCTCTGAGGCTATCGCCATTAGTAATGGCTTAGGAGAACAATGTCAGTGAACTGAATTCCTCTTTAATATGTCACAATTGAAAGGACGATAAGAAGACTTTCACATTTCAGAAAGCTTTTTGATTGTAATAACTTCAATAACTTTAAGTTATGGCTTTACATTAAAATGTCTAAAATTATGAAGTCCCCACATCACAAAGTAATGCAAAAATCATTAGAATAACTTTGTTGTGCTGATGAATTGAGCATGAGATGAACACTGGCCTACTGCTATAAAGGTGAACCCTATTAAAATGATTTTTAATAAGCTTTTTAAATGGTTACTATTTTGCTATTCACATAATTAAAAGGGAGGGAAACCTACTCAGACTAGTAAAGAAAGAAAAACCTTTGGGCCTCATACCACTTTTTCCAGTTTTGTTTCATTTGCAAAATTAAAAATTGCAGGTACAACTGTCATAAATTTTAAGTTAAAGGGTTTGAAGGTTGTATTGCCTTCAGAGAGTGCAAGCCCCACTTGTTTTCCTATGTTGGATTATTTTTTAACCTGGCTTTCTATCCTTGTTCTGTTCATGCAAAGAGTATTTCCATTCTCTAAACTGGTGTTCGTGACTGTGTGTTTAGCCAGAACAACCACCATCTTTGATGTGTAAGTTGCCCATTTTACATCTCTGTTACAGCGCCAGGGTCCTGTGCCCTCACACCAAGATGTTTACATGTATCATTAGGATATTTTCCAGCAAACCGGCAGTGTAGCAGGTCAAATGCTATTAGTGAAATGAAACTCCAAAGTGCATTTGGAAGAACATTGATTACTAGACTAAATAAGCCAGAACAAATGGCCAGAGTGTAACCAAAAAAAAAAAAAAAAGAGTAATAAAACCAAGCGTGTTAGAATATTTTGGCAGTTAACTAGTTTTTTCTTTCCTAGATAATCATGTAAACCAAGTAACTATAACAAAGTGCTTTGCATGCAGGGATAATGTTGCTAATCAGTAGGAAATCACATCATTAATTTGTATAAAATTTGGACATATTAAGGTATCCTGAGTTTGCCAGTCTCTGCTAAGAAATTTTTTTTCAAGGACACATCAAATGATACCAGAGTGCTTCCCCCCTAGCTTTAGATCCGCATAGACACTGTTCTATAAATAGAGAAGAATTGTATCTGCTGCTGGAAATGGAGTTTAATACAAAAGATTTGAAAACAGCTCTCCTCCTGCCCACTGAGTCCTGGCAGAGAAGATCCTTTCATCCAGCTGTGCTCCCACTCCAGCTGTTTGCAGTGGCCTCCTGGGCTGCAGTGAAGTCCATGCTGAGTCCCTTCTGCCTCTCTAAGGACCTTTTTGTCATTTCTGGCATTTGACATTCAACACATTGGTGTTGAACAGCTCCTGCCCCTTTCCCAGCTTGCTGTGACCCTCGTCCTCTCCTTGTCACATCTGAATTTGGGAAGTGTCTTTCCATATGTAAGGAGCACTGTTCTTTTTCTCCTGTCACTTTCTTCCACTTCACTGTCCATTGCAGCCAACAGGACAGATCAGCCTTCCCCTGTAGTGCCCAGCCACAGCTCTTTGATCGATACTTGTGATGTGAGCGCTTCTGCCATCAGTCACTGTTTCCTCACTACGGAGGAACACTCCCAGCCAGTGTCTTTGGGCAGAGCAGTCTGTATTTCAATGAAGCAACAGCTTCTTTGTGTCAAGGGCACAACAGCTCTGGGCTATATTAACATATCTGCATTGCAAACAAGGGCAAACATAGATCTGGGTTTTATAAGAGGACTAATTTGTTCATAGGTGGTTGTTGAAGAGCAAATGATGTCAAGCCATATGGCAGGAAGCCTTCATACAAAATTAATTCCATCATTATCTGATAGGGTCTGCCTGTTGCCATTTTCCCAAGGATCTTTTTCATGTTCAAAGAATCTCTGATGTTCACTCATCAACTCTGGAGCACAGATGTGGAAAAGAAGTGTACCTGCTGTTCCTAGTGTGTCACATAAGTGTATGCTTAGAGCAGAGAGATTTTTTACTTGGCCATTAGAGCTATCATGCCAAAACAATGAGTAATGGCTTTGCAGAAAAGGCGTGACAGTCAATTATCTGGCCATACATACCAATGTGAATGCAGTAGGCCTTGCAATGTGTCCAGTGAGATATTCTGGTACCTTTGAGCCTTTGGTAGTCATAAACTGGAATTACTGCCGTCACTTTTCAATGCAGTGCTAAAACTCTAACAGGATGCCATGTTTTACATTTGATTTTCTGGCATATTCATCCTTCAGGCATTAATGGTTTGGGACTTTTTGTAAAGAACCGTACTTGGAGAAGTAATTATGAAAACTGTTGATGTGACATCTGTTTCTCACTGTAAATTGCTTCTCAATCTATTGGAGTTCATCTTGAAGGCATTTTTGTAATGAATTTTTTCATGAACATGAATACAACCTTTGGCAGATCTGAATAAAATAGAAAATTCACCATTTCTTCCAAGAGAATAGTTTTTGTCCCAGCTGCTTTTTTTTTGTTTGCTTTTTTTGTTTTGTTTTGCTTAGTTTTGTTTTTCTTCTTTCTGTGATATTAAAACAGCTGTTTTGTTAAATAGATAGCAAGTTGTTATAGTTCAGAGGAACTCTTCTTGAGAAATGAGTGAGTGATTAGGACAGTTTCCTGAACAAACCACTTGCATGAACCCAAAGCTGCTGCATTCAAATAACTAAATCTTATGTTCTTCAGAGAGGAATGTGCTTCTCTGTCTTGCAAATGTATTTCCAACGGAATCCAAGACTAGTAAATGATTTGAAAGTGTGTTGGCTTTGCTTGGCCCAGTTTTTGCTAGTGGGGGGGGAGGGCCACAAAGATGGTTCCTGTGTGTCTTGTGTGAAGGTTCTGGAAGCTTTCACCATGTCCAGCAGAGCCAGTCTCTGATGGCTCTGAAGATGATGGACATGCTGCTGGCCAAACCTGGGCCAATTAGAGATGTTAGTTACGCCTCTGTGAAAACATATTTAAGAAGAAATCAAAACAATGTGTGCACACACTTCTTTTTAGCCAGGGCAGGAGGGGGAGGTGAGAACATGTGAAGGAAACAACATGGAGACACCAAGGTCAGTGGAGAAGGAGGGGGGAGGAGGTGCTCCTGGCGTCGGAGGCGAGAGTCCTCTGCCAGCCATGGTGAGGACCATGTTGGAGCAGCTGTGCCCCTGCAGCCCATGGCATCTGCAGCGGATGCAGAGATCCACTCACAGACCAAGGGGAGGTGCCCATGCCAGAGCGGGTGGATGCCTGGAGGTGGCGGTAGTCCAGTGGGAGTCCTGGTGGAGAGAGAGGCCTTGCTCCCGAGATGGAACAGCCTGGCCTTGGAAGTCTGCACACTGTGGGTGAGGGACCCCACACTGCAGCAGTTTTGGGAGGACTGTCTGCCCGTGGAGGAACTCACGTTGTGGCAGGGTCGGGTGGACTGCTGCTCATGAGAGTCGACCCATGCTGGAGGAGTTCACGGAGAGCTGCCTCCTGTGGGAGGGACCCCATGACATAGCAGAGGAAAAGATTCCTCTCCCTGTGCAGCAGAGGAAGACCTCGGTGGTGAACTGACCAAACCCCCATGCCCTGTTCCCCTGTGCTGCTGGTGGGGAAGAGGGAGGGGGGTGAGCGGAGAAACAGTGCCTTTGAGGACTTATTTTCCTTCTCATTATACTCCTCTCTGTTAGCAATAAATCACTTTGCAACTTTAAGTTCAGCCTGTTTTACCCTCATTGTGTCTTCTCCTGGTTCCTTATCTCAACACATGAGACCTTTGTGTGTTAACTTTTTTCCTCTCTTCTGCCCTGCTGTGGCAGGGGAGAGTGGAGACAGCAGATGTCATAGGTGCCTGACATTTGGCCAGGGTCAAACCATGATAGAAAGTTATCTCCTTCTTTGGTCAGTCTGTAGTACAGAAAAGGAGTTTGTCCCTGTGCTCCAGATGAGATTTCTCTTGCAGGTGTTTGGGTGACACTGGGTGCGTTTTTAGTACCTATCTGATCGAACTGTTCACCTATAGTGTTTTGTTCAGAAGTTATAAATATGACTTACTAAGTCATGCTAAATGAACCCACATATGATGGAAGCTTCTTCAGGTTTGTGAAAACTAACTGTGTTAGTGTACATCCCCCAATTTCTCTAGGTACAAATGTGACTGTGAGTTGCACAGTGGTTAGTGAATATTAACTTATGGGAAGGGAAGGAAGCGTCTCCCACATGCTTCTCATGAGTAAGACTTTAAAAAAAAAAAAAAGAAAAAAAAGGAAAAGCAATTTTGAGGGCAGCTAAGTGAAAAGATGGTGGTGGGTTCTGACACAATATGGAATTAATGCAATCTTTCTGCAGATAACCTTCATCAAAACAAATCTCATTCAAAGCAAGGATTGTGGAAGCTTTATGAGGGAAAGATTTTTTTAAGTCCTTTTGTGTCCGTATGTAGGGAAAATCCTGCAGAATGGATTTGAGGTTTGCACCTGCTATAGTGTTTGCTAATCCTAGACAACAGGATTAGTGAGTCATGATTAGCAGAAAGCATTACATGACTGCAGAGTAAACCAGGAAGCATCACACAACCACAGAATAGAAGAGTTGCTAAGCTGGGCATAGTAAGGAAGTGAAAAATACTTCCTTTCTGCTTTTCCTGAGCTTAATACAGATATTTCAGTAGACTGTTTTATAAATGGATTTAAATGCTGATGGTTATTAAAAGGACTGTTCACACCCCACAGAGATCTTGTTTGGAGTTTTTTGCTGTTCATTTGATTCTTCGAAGTGGTTGTAATCAGTTTGATCAAATAAACTTACAGTATTTTATGTTTCGTTCCACAGAAATACCTCAGGAGCTTTTTCTCTGCAATGCTGAAATCTCCATCATCTCCACTGCACATCGATAAAGTGGGGCTAACACTGTCAAAATACACCATCTGTGAATTTTCACCCTTCTTCAGGAAAGGTGTTTTTGACTATAGCAGCCATGGGACCAGCTAAGTTTTGGGCCAGGATCCTTATGCTGGAGGAGTATGGTCACAGTGGTGCCTTCACTTTTGTGGTTCGAGAGAAATGAGGGGAAGAAAAAGGATGTGTCTTCCTCCATACCTGGAAAGTTGCATCCAAACAGCACCAATTAGAGACAGCTACACCCCGATGCTAACCTGTGTCCTTTACCAGCTTTCAAGTTAGTGCCTGCATTCTCCTGGCATGGGGTATATAGACATTTTTGTGTAAGTTGTTCTGTTAATACTGTACAAAGATTCTGACTCTTATGATGAGTTTGGATCCCCTCCTGGCAGCAGTGCTTCCTTGCCATTCGCTCAGATAATTTGTTCTGGCCGTTTGAGAGCATCTCATGTTTACCATGGCACTATGTCATGCTGACAGAGAGTTTCTGAGCAGCCTTTCAGTTTCTGTCCAAGCTGTTCCTTAAAGAATGGTTCCTCTTTTGTTTCTTTATCTCATAGTGTCATGTTTAAGGTAATGCTCATGCTCCACTGTTCTTTCATTTTCTTTCCCTTCCAGATACACAGATTAACTGTTTGACTGTATAGTTGTATAGCTTTTCTCAGAAGAATTAAAGGGCCTGGGTAACTTGAATGCTTACAAAAATATATGCAGCAGAAAGAATATAATTTAAACCCTGTCGCAGTCTTCCACAATTGGTTGTTTGGAGGCAGAACGAATCACTCACCATTAACAAAGAAGCAAAGGAAGCAATAGTTACCGAAGAACGTGGTCGGCATCTTTTCAGATTTTGTAATCATTCAGACTGTAAATGGAAACTGTACTGCACAGAGCTCATAGCTATGCATAAAGCTGATGCAAAGTGCTACATATTGTTTTTTAAATAGCTTCTTCACAGTAGTTGTAAAACCCAAGGCTTATTTGCATCAGTTGAAATTTACAGGATTTAAATAATAGTACTTTAAAATGACTCAGGACTTACTCAGATTTGCACATGTATATACAGGTAGAACTCATATTGCTGCACATCCAAAAATATGTATACACTGTGACTGGAATTGAGTATGTGTACATGTTAATGTATAAAAATAAGAACTGAATGATTTCCAGTTATTGAAATGCAAAGGTAGGTTTGTGTGCCATTTGTTCAGAGTGTGAAGCATTATTTCTGAGTTGACATCGTTGACCACTGGTAGGTCAGGGTAATCAAACTATTTCATGTCATAGAAAATTATTATTAAAACTTAAAGTAACAACACTGGTGCCATTTTTATTTCATTTGTTTTGTTTTATTTGACCTAAGTTATAGGAACAGTAGTGTTTTACATTTAATATAATAGATCCATGGTTGTGGAAGTGGCTAAGGCACTATCCATCATATTTAAGAAGTGATGACACTCTGGTGAAGTTCCCACTGACTGGAAAAAGGGAACCATAACCCCCATTTTTAAAAAGGGAAATGAGGAAGACCCAGGGAACTACAGGCCAGTCAGTCTTACTTCAGTGCCTGGCAAGATTTTAGAGCAGGTCCTCTTGGAAACTGTGCTAAGGTTTATAGTAAGTAATGAGGTAATTAGCGACTGCCAACATGGCTTCACTAAAGGCAAATCATGCCTGACAAATCTGGTGGCCTGGAGACACCTTCTAGAGCCTCTTCCCATACCTACAGGGAGCCTGCAGTAAGACTGGAGAGAGACAAGGGCATGCAGGGATAGTGGAAATGCACTTAAGCTGTTTCTATTAGATACTAGGAAGAAATTCTTGACTATAAGCATAGTGAGGCACAGGCACAAGTAGCCCAGAGATGCTGTGGAGTCCCTGTCACTGGACATGTTCAAGGCCAGGCTGGATGGGGCTGTGAGAAACCTGATCTAGTGGAAGGTGCCTTTGCCCCTGGCAGGGGCATTGGAACTAGAGGACTTCTAGGGTCCCTTCCAAAACAGGCCTGTCTGTGATTCTATGATGAAATGTAAAGATAACTGGGTTCCATTACTAAGCATAGTGTGCCACAATAAGCATCTTGAATTAAAATTATAAAAGAAAAAGAAAAAAAAACTTAGAAGATTTAAATTTTGAGAGTATTTTTATTATTTTGATTCATTTCAGGGAAAGCAAAAGTTAGGGTAAAATTTCTAAACCATTAGAGCCTTATTGTCAGCAGGGTAGGGTGTATTGCCTTTGAATATGCCTGACTTTATCTGGCTCTATCTGACTTAGGCATCTTAATGCCTTCACTTGGTAAGCTAAGCATTCCGATCAAACCTGTTGATTCCCAGACTGGGTCCCAGCTGTTCCTGGACTCCCTCATGCCCTGGAGCACCAACTTTGCCTATACTGCATCACTGACAGGGACCTGACCTTGTGATCCTTACTCTGCCCAGTGGCTGTAATACACCTCTCCAAGCTCTCCCAGGGCCCTCTGTGCACATTTCATCCCCCTGACCACAAGGCTGTGTCTTCCCTTCCTTCTTCACTCTGCCATTTGGCTTTGCTTGTGCTTCCCAAGTCAGAAGGTGGAGGCTAGGTGCTTACTGGGTTCCTATGGTGAGCTGAGTAATGGGAGCTTGGTGCTGCGGCAGGTTAATTGAAGATTGCTAACTTCATATGGCTGTCTTGCTCTCATGCCCATATGAGGTACTTCGGAGACAGAAATTGGGGATGGTATTCCTGGTTCTCATATTTGACCGTAAATCTCACTTCAAAGCCAGTGACTGTTCTGTTTCTCCTTCTCCCTTGGCCTGCTCCCCTTCCTACCTCATTGCAATAAAGTATGATAAAGAATTAATGCCTTGGAGTCTTTAGAAAAATAATTTTGCATAACTGTATAGCATTATTTCCTATGTGCCACTTCTATGAAAGGACCTAGCAAGAAATGGCAAACTGTTTTATCTGCTGCACAGATTAAGCCATTTCCTGCAGTTGTCTTTCCTGAAAAAATACTGGTGTGCCAGGCACATCTCTGTCACACCACGCGATGAGTGCTGGTTGTGAAAATGGTTAAGCAAACTGAATTCCTAGAGGTAAGTCCCATATTTCATGTCACTTTGGATTTGGAGAACCTGTTGAAGAAATAGACAACCAGATAAAGAGTTAAGTGAAAATTTTGAATATTAATTTTTTTTCACTTAAAGGAGGACTTGTACTGGATTCCTGTCTACAGTACAAATTGATTCAGGGAGGACCAGATGCTGTGGTGGTGAAAACCTGCCGATAAGGTTGTTAATTTTTGTTGTCTAGTTTATCTGACCTGTGGTGTTAAGTGTGTACATTGCAAATAGCAAAGTAAAGGTCTATTAATCACTCTTTTTAAAATGCCATCAAGTTAAAAGCTACAGAATTGTGAATGTAATCATGCAAGTAGGACCACAACCCCAGGCTACCAGCTTTTCCCACCTTCTTTCTTTTCTTTCACTGGTATACAGAGTTTAATCAATGATGGCAAGCGCAGGTGAAGCTAGGAGGCATCTTTGAATAATTTCATCAGTAAAACATGATAGCTCTTTATTACCTACAGTCTTTAAACCCAGACTTCATCAGAAGTTTTTAATAGAAGCTGAAATGCATGTCGAAATTGTTCGCCATTTTCAAGATGTTCTAATTGCATTTCTGTGTAGATATCCTCAGGATCTAAAATTCTCCATGAATTTTATTTTCAACATATTGGCACTTTCAAAAACATTGTGAAAGTTATTTTCAGGCCTGGTATAGGTGAATTTTGTTTGTTTTTTTTTTTTTTTTCAAAATGCCTCAGTAATTGAGAAATGTCTTTCAGTAAAACCTAATTTCTGTATCAGTACTGTGTATACTTCAAGCAAAGTGTGTGCTAAGTACTTTACTATAAAGGGGCCATCACACTTACCCATGCAACCAAAATCATGCCTCCCTGAAGTCATCAAACCACTTGGCTCATATCCTTGCTGCACCTACAGCAGTTTATCATCAATAGGATTGCACAAAAAAAGGCCAAAAAGCACACTAAAGATGGTGCTTGGCTATTTTTTCTGCATAACAACGTGATCAAAATACAAAAACGCTTTGAGCAAAGCCGTCTTGTTGGTCTTGACCCTCTGCTCCTTTAACTGGAAGTGCTTTTCCCCTGAATATGCTGCTGCTCATAAGCAAGAGGTTGAGCAGCCCTCAAAGCCCTGCTGATAAATGGCTCCTGCCAATCTCCTCGCTCCTGTAGGTGGGAATAAGAAATAGGTTTGTATTAGACTATGACAAAGCTTGAAATTTTATATGCTCCTGGCTCACCAAAACCCCAAAGTTGGAAAAAAAATTATTTTTAACTTAGCAAGTTTCTTATGTTCACCCCTGGGTTTGTTTTCTCTGTGTTTCATTAGATGCTGGGAAAAAAAAGTTTTATAAGCTAAAGAGCAAAAGGTTTTTGGCTTCCAACCTCATAATGGGAAATAAAAGGCATTCCTTTGCAGGAAATTCTTCATGAGCAGTTAAGATCTATGCAGTTGTACAGGCGCTGATCCAGTTAAAGGCTTGAAATCTGGGTATTTTTTCTTGGCAAACCTGTAAAGTGAATTTTTAATATACTGGGCCCTGCCACTTCTTTAAATTGTTGTTTTATTATTTTAAGAGGGTGCTTTGTTGTAATTGGTGGCAGACCAGAATGCAGTTGTAGATGTACCTTTTTTTGCTAATACAATGAAAACAAAGTTGATTTGGAACAAAAAAAGTCATAAAATGGAATCAATTAAGGTTGGAAAAGGCCTCTAAGATGATATAGTCCAACCATTAACTGAGCGCTACTGTGTCACCAATAAACCATGTCCCCAAGTGCCACGTCCATGCATTATTTGAACGTTTCAAAGGATGGTGATTCCACCATTTCCTTGGGCTGCCTGTTTCAATGCCTGACTACCCTTTCAGCAAAGAAATCTTTCATAGCATCTAATCTATCCTGGTGCAACTTGAGAAAGAAACAGGTAGGGAAAATGAACTGTGACCTGAAAAGGAATTTTGTGGGAAATAGGTAAACATCCTTGTGCCACATGTCTACTGCAGTTAAATGCATAAAAGAGTTCATCCAACTGGCTGAAAATACCCGACCGCAAATGGTATTTTTCTTTTGTCTTTTTGAGATAGTTTTAAAACAGTTTTAAAAGGAATGTCTGGGGAAGCTGTATTAAGGGAGAACATTAGTGTTTAATAAAATGGAGGCAAGATTTTGGACCAGAAGCTTTAGTTTTATGTCTGCAGTGTGTAACAAACCTTAGAAGCAAAAATGCAAGTGGTAGCATGGTATCCTTTTCTTCTTTACGAACTTTGTTTTCTTTATAAATACTGACACTTTTCTTTAATGTCATGCTGACATTGGAGCCTGCAGCGCAGCTTTTGCACTCACACAGAGTTTTGTCAGGATTTTGGTGGTTGTTTTTTGAAACCAGTCTCAGAAAAGGAAATAGGTCTAAGAAAAAAGATCCTTTAGAGCCTTCAAAGGTCTTGCATACTACAATTTTTGGGGTGTTATTGTACTTTTTCATGATCATTCCTATATTCTTATTCCATGGTAATTAACATCTGACATGAGCCTTTCTTTAAACAAGGTTTTTGAGGAGGGAGAGCCTTCTACTTAGTGTAGAAGCCTTATTTAGGTCTTTATGGGACTCTGCCTTTTGTCACCATCCTTGCCCAATGGTGTATTTTTTCACATTAACCTGTTTTAGTGTTACCTTGAGACAGGCATAAGCTCTAGTAATCTGTCTTTCTGTTTCCTTAAAGATAGGAATCAGAGATCATCAATTGAAACCACACTTTAGTTGTGTTCTGCAAAATCAGTTTTCCTGATTTTTGATATTGGGAAATACAACAGAAATCAGAATGTCGAAAATGAGCAGGCAAAAACTATTGATGATGTTGTTGTTGTTCTGCCTGGGAAATCTCAGTGTGTTTTCAGGACCTCTGCATCATGATTGTTTTTTTTTTCCCAAATGTGAATACCTAGGAGGTGTATGCATTGCAAATTTCACTTTTCCATGGTGCAGAGGAGCATGCTGATAACAGGTGCAAAATGAACCTACTGATAATGACAGCTTCAAGAATTGTTCTATGGAAACTAATGACGTGTGCATCAAATCACTCGTTTTTCTCACTGAGTTCAGCAGGAGAGAAGGTAATGTTCTACTGCTGAAAAAGCAAGCCATGGCACATTTTCATCCATAGCCACCTCCAATTTTCGTTATTTTAGTGGCTGAGCAACAGGAGAAGAGTGCTGGACAATGCAGAGTCAGCAAAGCCCTCTGAAAGAGGTGTGAACAATTAGATACATATCTGAGTCTGCCCTGTGTTCAGATCTGTCCTGTTCTGAGCTTGGGAGTGTTCATTAATGCAGTGTGGATAAAAGAAAATGGCAGTTCTGGGAAGCAAGTGCTTCTAGGAGGTACAGTGGACACTGTCTGTGCTCCAAGACAGAAAGGTTGCTCAGCAGCATGTGAAATCAGAGCCTTGGACAAGTTTCCAAGCTGCCTGAGCATATTGATTCTGGCACCTGCTTTCATAAGCAGGTGCTCAGGTTTATGTGCCCAGAGGAAGTTACGTCTTAACATCTTAATTACATGCCTGACTCTGGCTGTATGTGTTGTGTGAGTAGCGCTAGGTGTTGTGAGGAAAGGCAATGGAGAATGGAAGTATTCAAAACAAATTGAAAGAAAGTAAAAAAAGTCCCACACAAAACAAAATCAAGTGCTTGTTTGAAAAACAAATGTATCACAAACTTCTTAATCTGTGGTAATTTAACTTTCGCATAACATTATTTACTGAATGGAACAAGAATTCCTCAAATATGTCAAGTCTATCAGCAAATGAGAGCATCTCTCAGCACAGCTCATGTCATATGCAAGAGGATTTTACCCCTGTTCTCTTGTGGAGGAACAGGGTTTTAGGGGACTGAGACTCTGCTGGGTGTATTGGCAACATGTATTTCATTCTGTGTGAATTAAATCAAGGAAATTTAAAAGTCATATTAAGTAATCTGGCCTTTAAAAGCATGATGAGATTTTACAGGGCAAGGTTTGGCCTGTTTATTAACACTCATCTGGCATCCTGTATTCTGCAGGACAAAAGGCACATAATAATTTTCACTATATCAGTATGAAGACTGTTGAATTACTTTTGACTAGGCTGGTAAATTAGATTACCTTGATGATACTCCAGAAAATCAGCAACAACAGGACTTCCTTGGCTTAAGTGATTTATTATCCAGGCATGATGGCTTAGGCTGTGGTTATTAAGGCTGCACAGAGCTCTCAGCTAGAAATTTCTTAGTCAGTATCTCTCTCCGTGGAGCTGCTTTGTGGTTTAACTGGAGAGACAAATAAACACCACACAGGTGCTCACTCACTTCCCACCCCTTGTGGGATGGTGGAGAGAATAGGGGAAAGTAAAAAAGTAAAAATTCGGCATTTAAATAAGACAGAAATGGAAGGGATATTAATAATAGTGATGAAAAAGGAATTAGAATATACAAATCAAGTGATGTACAGTGCAGCTGCTCACCACCTGCCAAGTGCTGCCCAGCCAATTCCCAAGCAGCAGCCCCCGAGCAGCTTTCCCACCAGTTTTATGCTGGATGTAACACCATGATATCTGGAATATCCTTTTGACCAGCTGTGGTCAGCTGTCCCAGAACTTGTGCCCCTCCCAGCCTCTTCCATGGTAAGGTGTGAGAAGCAGAAAAGTCCTTGCCTTAGTGTAAACACTGCTTAGCGTCAGCTAATACATTGGTGTGTTATCAGCATTTTCTCATCCTAAATCCAAACCACAGCACTGTACCAGCCTGTAGGAAGAAAAGTAGCTCTATCCCTGCTGAAACCAGGAGAAGATAGACTGATCTTAACAATAACTGATTGGTTTTGTGAGCCTTTGATTTGTCTGTATTTTAGCCAATATTCACCATTAAAGTAGACACTTTTCTTGCCTTGGCAGATACCCATTCAAAATGCAAGAAAGCAATGGTGGCAGGAGGATAGAGGCAAAAGGGGACTAAGAAAGGTGATGGTGCCAGTTGGGCATCTCAAGAGCCAAGTCTAACACCTGTTCCCCAGGTTATCCTGCTTGATGAAACTCAGGACTCACTGGTTACTTCCTACCAGTTCCCACAAGTCATGGCAAAGGAACTGCCTTGTGGTTTCTCTGCAGATTACAAATGATGTTCTGTTCTTCTGGTTCCTTTGCTCAAGCCATTTTAAAGTAAATCACTTTTCATTTGCCCCTGTTTTGTTGATTAAATGCACGTGTCATTTTAATCCCTTTTCACTGCCTTGTGCAATTTGTTCACTGTTCCCTTACATGTTGCAGAAATGTGGGAAAAAGAAAAATGAAGCTGAAGTACCTATTTTTTTTTAAATTTCCGCTCTCTTCTTCCAGCTTTATGATGTGAACCCCCTGTTCTCACCTTCACACAGAAATGCACCTTCAAGGACAATTTTATATTGGTTGGTCTCCAGGTAACCTGAATTTTTCATTCCCGTCTTATTAAACCTAAGCTTGTAACTGAAACTGAACTCTCGTCCCTTTTCAAATTAACCCCTTGGTGCAAAATGTCAAGGGTTTTCCAGCTCTATCAAGTGGAAATCACTGAAGGTGAGAGCTTACTGACACACCAAAGGGTTAAATCAACAGCTAATGCTGTATATTATGGTGATTTACTAACCCCATCACAAAAATGTCCAAGAACTGATGTTGTTAGGTCTTTTATTCAGGAACAGACTTGGGGGAAAAGCAAACAAATTCACAGCTGTAAAAAGGAAAAAGAATGAAGGGTGTAGGAGTGGAAACCAGCAGTAATCAGAGAGAAGACATCCCACGTTAACAGGTCACAGGCCAAACCCAACTGCTAACTATAAAAAATTCCTCCAGTTCTCTAATCTCAGTGCAGCTGCAGTGGGATGGTGCTCGTGGCACCACAGGGGCGTGGAGTGGACTGGGCAGATTAGTCTGGAGTGGCTGACTGTGGGAGGGCTCTCCTGCACATCTCCCAGCTCTGGGCATGTCCCCTAGCAGCCAGCCAGCGTGACCGTGCGTACGTGGGAGCAGCTCAGGCACAGGGCTGGGTTAAGGGCAGAGCGATGCTGCAGAGGGCCATGCCAGGACACAAGAACAGCGAAAGGCTCCCAGGCCTGCCCACGTCCTGCCCATGCTCCCAGTGCAGGAGCTGTCGACAGATGGTTTGCACGTTTGAGAAATGAAAGCCAGGATTTCTGCAGCCACATGGGGTACCCCAGAGAGTCCTTCCTCGCCGGCCATTAGCTCAGGTAACACAAACAAGGCCAGGAAAAGCAGAGAAACAAGTTTTCCTTCTGACTCTGTCGCCAAATGCTCCTTTCCTGCATGGCGTGGAAAGAAGAGTTTTGGCCAGATGGTGGGGAGGACCCCAAGGACGCAGGCAGCCCTGGGATGAATGCTGCCCACCTCTGCTCTGCACTGGGATTTGGCTCCTTTTCTGCACTGCTTAGATAAGGACTGGGAACACAGCATCATTTCCTGGCTACACTGATCACACATTAGTTTAAAAAGCAAACTCTGAATGTGATTTAACACAAGGAGATGGAAAATGGAGAGAATGTGGCAGTGAGTTTGGATTTGCAGAAGGTGGTAAATCTTTGGGCATCCAGATTTTTGGAGGAGTGGGCTCAAAAAAGAGTTACATGTATTGTCTCCTGCTCAGTGAAACACAGATTACAAGTGATTCTAGGGTCTGTAAGGCTGGAGACTGGCTGTCAACTTATGTTATTCAAAATATGTTGTTTTCCTCTTACTCTTGCCTGTTTTTGCTTCCACAGAAGTGCCTTGACAAGACATTGCAGCAATTTTCACAACAGATAACGATAGTCCATCTCTGGAGGCTTTAGAAGATATTCACTTAAGGACTGAGCATTCCTTGTACCACCAAATTTGTGAAAGTATTAAATTAGGATATTAGTTATTAAATCCTAGTACACAAATTATATAATTGTAAGTCTGTCTCTACTAAGCAACCATTTTTATGGTGCTGATCTTAGTATTTACATTAAAATTGCTGTGCAGAAGGTAAATTATGTATTCCAACCTACAATTTTTGCCAAGAATTTACACATGCACAATAACTTATTTTTTCTTCTTAAGCAACAGTAGTCATAAGTAATGCGCAGAAACATTCATAACCATGGTCTTGCATGGAAACTATGTTTTTTACCTCTGTAACCTGCTGTAATTACAGTGTACATCAATTCCACCACAGGTAGATGCACCAGATTTTCTTCTCCCCTTTTCCTCATACAATTTTAATGACTATCCCTGCTTAGAGTACAACATTTTAAATTAAAAAATTAAAAATTTAGAAGTAGTTGGTTTCCCTGAAACAGTGACAGCAACATTTAATTCCACCCTGTGTGATTTGTAAATAAATATATACAGTTGCTGATACTAGTGAGATAACGTGCCTGAGGCTAATTGTGCCATTACAAATATTTGAAGCCTGAGCTTGATAATGCAGGTCATGGTATTAAATATGTATGAACTGAACAAATTTAACTTTCTTGCTGCTTGCCAGCATATTGACAGAACCTTTGGTCTACCTGGTCATCACAAAACAGCTGAATTGTGCTGGGTGCAATTGGTCACACATTGATCAGGCATTGTGGGTCCTGGGGTTTATTTGGACTTGTGGTGGCAGCTCAAAGGAATAAGCTCACATGAGATCACAGGGCTGTGAAGCAGATCTTGCTGTCTTCCTTCAGGCCCATGTATGTCTTTTCCTGGCTTCCACTTGTGAGACACCCCAGTTTGGCACGTGTTGTATGTAACAGAGCTTTGCCTTAGTAAGCCCTGCATAAAGATGGCAGCCTTGATTCTGATTGATCAATCTCCAGGATTGGTCCTAAGAGAAACTGCATGTGTCTTGCTCAGAACCATGGGCAGGAGTGCCCCGTGGTTGTGTTTGTATTTTGGGGCTCTGCAGAGCAGACACGATGCCATGTTGTGGTCATCCCCTGATGGTGAGGCTGGCCTGGACACAGACAGAGACAGGGTCCCCTCAGGGTATCTGACAAGGGCCATCTGGACTTTTTGCATTTCACATTATTGGTTTATTAAGATAGCAAAGATAAGGGAAATTGCCAAGCTGTTTGGTATAATCCTTGTGTCTTGTCCTGTGGCTATATGAGAAATCATTGCAATATATAAACCCCCTGTATGCAAAGTTGTTCTGCTTATGGTGATCCCAAGCTCTCAGTTTTGTCCTATCAAGCATCGAGCTCAGTTCTAGTGAAAGAAAACCCTTTAAAGCCATCAATGAGCATTTCTTTTAAGCTCAGGACTCCTGGTTTAGCCTGTAAATGGCTTTGGCCAGGGTCAGGGGTGCTTTGCCTCTCAAAGCAGATTGCAGCTGGGGGTAAGGAAACCAGATTCCTTTGCTCTGCTCCTCTGATCTCCAGCCTTGCTGAGAAGGGGGAGTAATTCCTGCAGTGCTTTGATACAACACAGTACCTCGGGCTGATGGCAAATGAGTACTTGCAACATTGCTAAGTGCCAAATTTGGGTATGGATAGAGTGAAATGTTTAAGGTTCTTTTAGTTTCTCATCTCCACTTTTCATATTCTTTCATAGCTAATGAGGCAGGTGCTGAACCTAATGAAAATTTACAGGTGGTGAAGCTAAGGCTAATCCCAACCCCAGTGTCAGGAAACCTTGGAGGCAGAATAGTGGTCCTTTCCCTTTTGAAGTGGCACCAGTGCATCATCCATAAGGTTGTGTCACATGATGGCTGCACCAGCACAGCATGTATGAATTTTATTAGAGGCTTTGGTAGCTGGAGAGGTTTGTTGTCCTCATTGCATCAGCAAAATCTTCAACAGGACTGTTGAAACTGGCTTAGATCCTCAGCCTGTGACTGCTGCTGGGGCTTGGGTGAAGTCAGCGGTGTTGCAGTATTTTATTGAGTGTGAGGCACTCACCATGAGCTGTGGGGAAATATAATAATGACAGTGGCATAATTTAGGGCGATGCAATTTCAGCAGCACAAAATACTGCTCCTGCAGGGCTCTTAGCTGGGAAATGGGCTGCCACAAGTCACCTAAAAAAGCTCGGGGCAAAGTGCCATGTTGAACCATGTTGGAAAGTAGGAAAAGCAGGCATAAAGGGAGAAGATACACTGAGAAAGAAAAGGCTTGAAAATCCAAGCATCATGGTTTAGATCATATTAAAAGGATTATTTAAATGGGAGTAACGGGGTCAGAAATTCTATATCTAACTGGACAAACTGTGTACTGTCCTATTAGAGCAAGTTCTACTTAAAACTGTTTAGATTTAACATTCTGAAATAATGCCACACATAGCCAGCCTTGGCCCATGCCAGTAATTAATTTGAGTGCAATTAATCTGAGTGAAGATGACGCCTTTTGTCAGCAACAGGTAATCCTTCCTAGCAAAGGTAAAGCTGAGCAAGCAGTTGAAAGGGAAATCATTAGTGACATTCCTCTGCCACTGCAGTTTGTCTTCACATCCTGTTACTTCCCTGGATGGATGAGCTAAATACAGAGAATAACTAAACAAGAAAAAGCCCTTTGGGAGCTTCTGCAGCTGGTCTTGCTGGTTGAAAGGAAAGCTTTCCTTTGTATATGTTGATATTTCTTAAATGAGATGCTTTGATGGTCCCTTAGGGATTTAGCTTGTCTCAAAATGAATGTGGAAATTAAAGGAAATATGCAATGTGTAAGACAATCGTATTGGTTGAAGGAAGATTGGTAACAAGTGTCTTTGCTCAGATTTAACATGTTTAGATATATTTATGTTCATTACTTCTTTGCTGGAATTTCTGTCAGAAATACAGTCCCCTTTTGAGTACCACACAGGATGCAGCATTAGACAGTTTTCCATGGCTCAGCCATCCGGTGCTACCAGAGACTGCCTGGGGACTTCTGCAGAAATGTCAATTAGCTATAAAAGTTCTGCAAACAAGCATTATGCCACCTCCTTATGCATTCCCTGCTGCTCACAAGTGACACAGTAATGTCCAGAGCTAAAAAATGGATGTTGGAGGCTTTTGTGGCTCCTCTGGTGATCTAAGTGGTATTTTTCTGGACATACTCTCACATGGAAGTTGAGTTGTCAAATTGAAAAATAAGGATTTAGCCTCTGGTATCCTTTCACAGGGGATGCTTTTCAAATTGGAATGCCAGTAGTTTGCATCTAATTCCTCTTGAGCTAAATATCTTTGCTTTCAGTTCCTGTCTGTGCTTTTCCCTCAGATGGTGTTTCTGCAGGTGATTGGGGAATCCCTTAGCTCCAGGGGAATCCCTTTGCTCCAGGGGAATCCCTTAGCTCCAGGGGATCAACGGGCATTATTTGCCTTTTCTGTCCTTGATTGCTGCATATGTTTGTTTATTTACTGCCATTCCCTTGATTTTAAAAAGGAAAAGCCCAGCTGTCTGAGGACTGTCTGTCTTTTCTCCGCTGTAATTAATTATCTAGTATCTATTCAGTGTTCTGCATCAATTGCTCCATCAAAGGCTGTGTAACAGCCTAAAATCCTAAAAAGGACTTTCCAAAATGGAAATCCCTTCCCTGACCTCCCTGAGGGGCATGAGGTATGGATCTGTCCTACTTGTGTGAGATGGAAGGAGAAGCTCAGAAGCTTTCCTAGCACTGCCATCATGCAGACATAGAGTTGGTCCAAAAAAACGATGCAACAACAATTACCACATTGGTGACAGCCTTGAAAGGGAGATGAGAATTAACACAGCCATTAAATTTAGGGACCGGAGAGTGTTCCTGGTCCCTTCTCTGTAGCACTGCCTGGAAAGTAAGTCCTGGTGTTGAGGGATAAGATGACTTTCTTCCTCTAGCAAAAGCTTTTGTACCAGATGTTGTGATATTTTCAGTATAGCACCCATGAGCACAAATCTGACATGAGTCTTTGGGTGCCTTTTTCCTAGCATCTCTTAACCCAGGGGTGCAAATCTGATGGACGTCATCCATGTGGAACTCAGTTTGTTGGCTCACACACTGTTTTAGGTGCATGCTCACACGGGCCCTTATGAGCACTGTCAGCAGTTGGGGGCATGCAGATCTGGTATCTAATGCTCTTTTGCACAGATGCACTTCCCCCCTTTCGAAATGCTCTGTGTGCTCCAGAGATCAAGGGTGCTCAGGGCACATCTATTCATTTAACTTGGTGTAACTCATTTGTTCTTTAATCATTCATTATCCAGATGGGAGCAACTTCAAAGTGTTGTTCTCAGCAAGACACATTCATCCTTATCACTTGAATATGCCCAAAGCTTGTTTCCTGAAGGACTTAGCCTTTTTTTTTTTCAAATGTGTAGTATTTAGAAGTCACTTTATGATTAGACCAGGATTACTAGCAGTTAAATCCATCATGATGCAAAAGTGTTTGAGGGCATATTTTACCTAAGTCATATTGTAGGCATAAAAGGGCTCAGCTGCAGAAGGCCTTCAAGTGCATCCCTGATCCACATTAAAGAAAAAGAATGGATGTTTTCATTAATAAAAGTAGAGACCATCATACGCACTTGCAATCTCAGAGTAATTAAGTGGCTGGAGAAAATGATGATTCAAACCAAGACTCACTGTGTTCAAAGGGTCCTTTTCCTGTATATTTGAATGTGTTGCTAAGAAATCTTGTAAATAATCTATTATACTCTTGTTAAAACTCTGTCTTCTGGGGATAAAGCAAATGGCATTTTATTTGTTGTTTGGTATCGTGATATATAACACAACCTGGTGAACTTTCAAAGGGAATGGTGTGAGATCTTGCAAAGGAGCATTTCTGGGAGAAGCAATCCAAGGATGAGGGCTCTGCAATGGAGGTACAGCCCTGCAGAGTTTTGACTGTTATGAGCTCCTACTGTGTGTCTCATGGTGTTGGGGGTTACAAAGCAATTTTTTGGTTCTCTCTGAATATCAGCTTCTATCAAAAAAGTGTTTTATTTTTTACTTCAGTCCTCATGACATGAGAAAAATGGTCACAAATGTGGCACTGCAGGCTGAAAAATCCAACCAAAGGAACTCAGGTTGACTTAACATTTATCTCGTGATTAATATTGGGGCTGACTTGCCAATTTATACTATTTGAAATGCAGATTAAATAACCTGTAACATTTTTATACCACCCTTCAGATGTGGATTGAAAAGCCCATTCAGATGTGAAACTCTGTCTTTTGGGGTATACTTGTGACAGAGTGTTTCTGTGAATATGGGCTAATCTGGTCTTATTTTTCTGTAGTGATTTTTCTTAATTCTCTCTCACTTTTCCATGAGTGGTGGTCTGTACATATAGAATGCTCTCAGTGGGATCTATAGAACCCTGTAATATCCAGTTATTTCACCACAAAATTATCTGGCCGGGAATTTCACCTGCCTGAAAGTTAATCTGGAGAAAAGCACGTGTACAGAAAAGGACTGAGAACCAAGAGGTGATATTAAGAAAACTGAGCCAGGAAATCCCCCAGGAAGAAGAGCAGCTCCATGTATTCCCTAGCTGAATTAGCTCACAGGTTTTCAAGAAAATATCCAGCTTGGGAGCAAAACAGAGTGCATTTCTCCTGCTACCTTTTAAAAATTATTTTTGCTTGACTAATGCCAAGCTCCTTTGAGGTAAATGTGTACAGGAATAAAATCTTTGAATATGCATAGAACCATAGAATGGATTGGATTTGAAGTGACCTTAGAGGTCATTTAGTTCCAACCCCTTCACCATGGGCAAGGATGCCATAGTGAAAACACTAGATCAGTTTTCTCATGGCCCCTGGCCTTGAACACTTCTAAGGATATCTATGATCATTTTATGACTTGTGTGTACAAATAAGCACCTATTGAGAGAGGTTGTGGTGGTCACTGTGAGTTACTTGGCCCAGGAAGGCTTGGAAGTGATCAAACACAATCTCCAAGCAAATCCTATGGCCAGATTCACTCAGCATCTCATCCCATAGCGCTCCTTTTTCCCCTTGCTCAGAAATAATAGGCATAATTTTCCACCAAGGTACAACTTCTATGGCAAACAAAAAATCACAGCAGCAATAAGAGTCAAGCAGTACGCTCCAGGAATCTCGCTGCTGCATAAATGTAACAGTGATAATGACATCTCTGGCTTCACTGTAAATTTGTTCCTACCACCATTTAAGAGGAAATTTTCTGTGAGCTGATGGTGGTTCAGGGTTGGGGAGGATGAAATAGGAAAGTCTTATAAATATTATTACCTGGCAAAAGATGCTGAGAATATAGAAACTATAAGAGAAATTGAAATGAAGACAAGCTTTGAGATACCAAACCCCAGTTACTAAGTAACTAGTGAAACAATGGTATGGCCACTGAAGGTAAATTCCCTCCTTGATTAGACAATACCCTCTGCTTACAGTCAGGTCCAAGGGTCAGAGCAGACCCTACTAACTTAGCATAAGGTCCAAAAAAGCAGTTTTTAGAGTTTAAAATATAACGTTGTATGGTAATACAATGACACTCATAGGCTGTATGTAAGTGCTATAGAATTTGTATCTTGTTCTAGATTGGTTAGTGAAAATTAGAATATTCAGCACAGAACATGATTTATTGTATTGCAAGCGAGAACCACAGGATTCTGTATTCTGTATTCCATTTCCCGTATCCTGTATCCTGTACTTCTCTCTCTCTCACCTCTCTGACCTGCTTCGAGCTGCGTCTTGCAGCTCCTGGCAGGTCCCTTACCCCTACACTCTTTTCACAATGAACCTCATGCTCTAAGACCAAACTCCAGAAGTCACTCGTCTCCGTCCTGGCCGTCTGAACCGCACCTACACCTCAGATGGCAATCCTGGAGAGCCAAATCCTACAGTTCAGTCCAGCCACCTTGCCAAAATCTTGACATTTTTTACATTACCTCTCCTGAACACACACTCATCGTTTGCACTCTAAAATCGGGTAAATATTTTGTTGAACCTTACCTTGCCTGATTGTCTCCTTGCAATACAGAGCTTCCTTCTGCTTCAACTTTCCCCTGTTCCTCAAAGTTTTCTAGTTCTTCCCATTTAATGCTATGATCCACAACTGTGCTGATAAAGCCTTTGATTTGCAGTTCATATCTTACTCTCCTATAGATATTATATGTCTGAGCAAACTCTTTTGCCTCCACCTGTCCTTCAGCTGTCGCAGATAGAGGCACTGTGGAAATACTAAGGGGAATGTGCTCTGGAAAGGTGCCAGGAAATTTATGTGGTGATGCTCTGAGGACATGCCTGAGAAGTATAAAGTGTGGTTGTCAGGTTTCATGGCTATGCTTGAAATCAGCTCATCTCAGAGCCTGTGAAAAATAAAAGGCTTTGGAGGAGCACGGGATGTTTCCATTGGCAGCCCAATGTAAACCACACTGTAATCAGCTGTGCTCGCTCCCCACAGCCACCTGGGAGAGTGTGCTCGGAGAAGGGATGATATTTAATTCATGCACAAGCAAAATTAAAGCACATTCAGTCTGCAAAATCAGCTCAGGAAAGGGCTCTGAGTACCACCTTTCTGCTCCTTCGTGAACCTCCTCCTGGATAAAGGCACAAGGCAGAGACTGTGATAGCAATCCCTTCATCTGCTGAGATTCAGGTGTGATTTGCCCCTGCATCTGAGGTGAACAGCATCACTAACCAAATCAAACTAAACAGAGAGAGCAGCAGAACTGAAGGAAAGGTGGGGTCAGGGGTCTTTTGAAGGCTGAAGTTCTCTCAGGGAGTGAATAGGACAAGATAAAATGATGAGATCAGTGAGAAGATGAAGCACAGAAGTTGATAAAATCCTCAGACTTTAGAAGATTTACCAGAGCCTATTAAAATGCAGGGGGTTTCCCTCACCAGGATCACAAGAATGAAAGTATGATTGACAGAGCAAGCAAGCCTTTCACCTGAAAGTAAAATTAGGAAGACATGGAAAATAAGCAATCCTAGGGTTTGGAAAGCCCATGAAAATGACCCCAAGGCAAGAACAGGAGGAGGGTTGTTTCTGTGCTAGTCAAATCAGCTGAATTGGTTATTCATTATGTGGGTGGTTAAAAGGCTTTGCTGTCCTTATAAAAGCCAAATGCTGTGGTTTGTGTACAACTCATCACACTAGCCTTACATTTGAGAGGCATTCAGAGGACAGCAGATGTTTCCCACTTAATAGTTTTCAATGACTTTGTCAGAAACCTGACTCAGGCTTCTAGAGATGCTCTGAATCCCTTCCTTGCCCTGCAGACAGGACCCAAGTCTTCACATCTGTGCTATCAATGTGTCTCACCTCTGGGTATGAAACCATGTCATTGCTCTGTATGGCAGGTCTGTAAATCACTACATGGATTCACATGGATAGAACAGGAAAACATTACAGCCCCTTGTATTGTCTCCAGTCCTGTTGTATCTGCTAGGCTTTCTTTAAGCTGTTTTTAAAAAATATTTTCAATTTCTTAGGTAACCTTATTATGCAGTATGTACATTTCACTCAAAAATAATGCTTTGGAATTAGTTTCAAGAATGTTACCCACTCTTTTGCGAGATGATCATTTGCGTGCACAGTGAGGAATCCAGCATGGGTACTGATAAAAATCAGAAGTCAGAGAGCTCAAAAGGAGAGGCTTAATTAATTAGCCTTTGAGGTGTTCTTTTAAAATGCCTAAAAAATTACAGATCTTCTCCATGAGTTTATTATGGGACACAGAATAACTTCCATTTAGGTTGCTTTGACTTAAATTTTGTCCATGTTATATCTCAGAGAGGTTGCAACTTTTAGTACAAGTAGGCCTGGAAGCTGAAGATTCACCTTGATCATAGAAGATGAATCTTCCAAGAAGTTGATTTAACTCCAAAGCCACGTGGTCCTAATCTCCTCTCTTGCAAGAATATGGAGGCTTTGATGCCAAGTTCTTGGTTTAGGACTTCTGAAAGGAGGCTTTGCTCCACTGCATAGCTGAGCACGCTGTGGATAAACAAGGAGGACTAGATGCTGCTTTCCCATGCTTGCACTTTGAAGGCGATTTAATTGGAGGCAGCAGATGACAGGCCAGATTTGTTTAGTCATTGTCTCTGGGGAAATTACCAGAGTCTTTGAGGAACACTACAATCCTCTAGGCTTGTTGTCCCTTTGGACAACTGGCAAAATGGCTTTTTAGAATTTTAGGTTGTACCTCAGAATATAAATAGGAGAAAATTGTCTTTATGAGAATGTAATGCTTCCTCAGAGCATGGGAGTAGCCAAGCCAAGGGCTGAAATATTGAACACCAACCAGGGGAGTGGAGAACAGACAAACATCTAGAGCCTTTTGGTATTAGAAACATTTCCTTTCTTTTTTTTTTGTGTGCATGTAAAAAATTAATCACTTAACCAAACTGCTCTGCAATTTGATACAGGGAGATAATGGCCCTGAAATTGAAAGAGGGGGCATGAATTTTTGCATGCTATCAGTTTTCACAGTCTATTTCTTTGCTGTGTTTTGGTTTCCAAATCCAAAAAAGTGACGTTTTTTCATGTGCTGTGGCATGGACCAGCCAAAGAAATACTTGACCTTTGGCCCTTGCCAAGGGCAAAGAGGTCAAAATCTCTCATTAACATGTGACTCGAACACAAGAAAGTTGCTGAAACTGAGTGAGATGATTAAAAAAGCCTGTTTGTGCTGGCAGAGGCACAAGAAACTACTTCTAGACCTTTGTCTCTTGACCTGTTTCATCCCAAAGCGTTGTTCATCTGGAATCTCTGGACTTACCTCTCTGTACTTAATCATGCAGAGCCTTGGAAAACACTTTATATGTTGCTTGCTTTCAAAATCAGGTGCAAGCTTTTCTTTTTCAGGGCTGCAGCAATGCAGTGTCCCAGGCAGAAACCACTCAAGCACCTCCCCTCTGTCAGCAGCCAGCGCTTTCACCTTCTGACCCATGGAGACGAGCCTGTGCCTCCGGCCTGGCAATGGCACAGTGTGCAGTAGCTCCTCTTTTGCAGGAAGATGCTGCTTCAGTCACTGCCATGTGTGGACTGTTCTCCTATCATTTCCATGCAAGGAGGTTTCTTCAGAGTTTGCTTTATTGTTTGTTGGGCACAGTGAGCTCCTCAGTTTATTTGCTGCATGCAGAAAGATATTTATCACTGGGCAGAATATGCTTTTCTTTTGCAGCAAAGGCTTTACATGACCTTCCTGGTTTTCTTATTCTCCAAACATCTTTCTCAAAATGGGAGGGAGGCTGGGCTGCTTTCCTGACCAATCCTGAAACCTTGGTCATGTTATCAAATTTCGTCCACTTCTACAGATGCTTTTTCATTTTGTCTATTCTTACCCTTACTCTCTTTTTCCTGAATCTCTTTGGATAATAGTCCTCTGTTTTTTCCTCCAAAACCTTTCTCTTTTGTTTTTTTCATGCACTGAGAGTAGCAAGCCTAGCCTCTTTTCAAGTTCATGTGCACTAAGTGTGTTTGGCTTCTTTTGATTCCAGATGTAAAAACTCAGCCTTGCCTTTATACAAAGAGGAAAAATGCAAGCCAATGTGGCAATTAGCGATCAGGAAGCACTTACCACTACTTATTCATCCTGCCCAGGAAGACCTTACTTTCGGCACCACATCCCGTGACACAGGGAAGATACAAAGTCCCCTGTGAGTGCACAAGTTGAGGAGAGTTGAAATATGAGGTAGCACCTCGTTTTACTTCCTGCTGCCATGGAGGACCTAAATAAAGTCAAATTACTGGTTTGCTTCTGCACTCTCGAGGCATTTTTTACAAGGCAATATTTATTATCTGAGCAAGTATCTCACATCAGCCTCCTTCGGCAGCAGCAATCACTGCTGGGCTATGCTGGGATGTTGCTTTTCTCCCTTCTGGTTCCCGTAAGGTTCCATGTAAATACTGAAACTCACACTGAGGAAAGGCAGCACTCATAGAATCACAGAGTAGTTTGGGTTGGAACGGATCTTAAAGCTCATCTACTTCTAACTTCCTTGCCATGGTGAGGCACACATTCCACCACATCAGGTTGCCCATTTTTGTTGGAGGGGCCAGCAGGAGGAAGCAGAAATTGTGGATGGTAACCTAAATAAAAACAAAATATATTTTACTTTTACTCTAGCTCATTAAAGCCAAAGAAGGAGATCATATGGTGTCTGCTGTTGGTTTTCCATGTGTATTTTGTGTCCTTTTGCCTGTTCTCTGAGTTGGTCACTGTCCATGTGATGACCCAAAGTGTTTTAGTGCATAAAAGCCTGCAGCTGACAGCAATATGTCATATATGAGATGTAGAGTCACAGCTTCACCTGGCCTTCAGGGACTTATCCAGCTCTGACCTCACTGCCAACTGTGCACATCTGCTCCCTGATCCACAGTTACCTGAGACAGGGCTGCACCAGGCTGATGAAAGCTATGGAAGGATAGCTTGACTCTACTTGATGGGATCAAGTAGAGTCAGCAAATGGAGAGCAGATTTGGGGATGGCAAAGGAGCCCGCATTCAATTACCTTCTGTCAAGAGCACCTCTCAGCTCTTCAGAAATCTTGATTATTCTCTGGTACAGATTCCCTCTGTTTGTGCCGCAGGCTAGTAGTACTTAATTTTTTTTTTTAAGCTATCTTTTAATATCTTTGACCTTATCTGTTAGTTGGATCCAAGGGAGTTTAAAAAGTTTAAAATAATCTAACCCATCTAAAGGACGAGACAGAAAGTTCATTGACTGATTTACCCAGGAGAGATGGGTGAAGCTTATCATACCTAAATTAAATTATATCTTGACCACATTTCCTTTGAGCACTCTCATTTTCCTACAACAGATTGTATAAATTGCTTTTTCATTTTATTTTATGTGGCAAAAAGGCAGGACTAGGATCTATCATGCTCCAGATCCTGTGCAGTGGTGATGGGTCAAAGCAATCTAACACGAAGGTTATTATCACCAAACATGTGGGTTAACATGAGTGAAGAAAAGAATGTATTTGACTAAGTGCATCCTGACACAGAAAGTCGATTCTCTTAAGACTTTTTTTCATTTAGGAACTCCTATGAACTTCACTGATTGTTTCAGTCCTTGATTTCCCATGAGGGACACAGACAGCAAATTAAGTTTATGGCAGAAAGTCTTCTAAAGATTGTGTAAATCTTTATACTAATTCTTTTAATGAAATAGGTGGGATAAGCTGAACTGGTACATACTGGGTGAAACTAAGTCAAACTGTAAAAGGCAAGGAAAGAATTTTGACTCACTTATAAAAACATGAACACTATTATCAGAATTTGTTTTATTACCAGCCCAAGTATGTTGAAGAAATATGCTGGTCCATTATTTCCATGGTGACCAAAGCACTTGCATCGCAGGCATCATGTCAAGTGACTCAGTAGTGCCATGCTCCAGGTCTGTCCCACCAGCCCTCTGTTCTCCCAGTGTACCAGGTTTGCAGGGCACCTTACTGGAGGCAATGGGTTTTATCTCTCTGAGGGTAGCCGTCAACCAGGACACACAGTACAGAGCCCCTTTGCAGAGGCTCTTTGAGCATGGCAACAGCTGCATGCACTGAAGTTACCCAGCAATTAGTTGTTGCCCTATTTGTGTTCCCATGGAACCCCAAACTGCTTTTCTACATCTTCCCAAACCAACAAAGCACAGAGCTGTGTGGCTGTGTGGCAGTGCCAACACTGTGAGAGAGGAAAAAGAGGCAGGAGATTATATCATTGCTTAGTGTTACTCTCATCTGGATGCCTTCCTGCTCTCAGGAAGGATGCACCAAAATTTGTGTGCCATGGGTATGCCAGGGAAGGCAACAAGATAAACTCAGGGCTCGCTCAATGAATGGGTGATTAGTAATTGCATTTCCCTTCGTGCAAACAGAGAAGAAAATCGAACCCTGTTTTTTAAATAAAATACAACTTTGACTAGTTGGTTAGGATTTTAGCTTCTTTTGTTCTTTTATACATGCATATCCATATATATGACTCCCATAGGAATCTGATACACTAAGAAGCTGGGACCTTATCTTTTGAGCTTAAAGAAGTGAGAGTTACTTTTGAAGGTTGGGAGGGGTGGAGTTTTTCCCCATTCTGTTGCTAGGTAACCACCGACCAAGTATTTAAACACCATTTACTCTTTTGTAAGAGACAAAAGATGTTGGCCAAGTGTGGTGAAGGGAGGAGAGATCTGGCCATTGATAATGGCACTTGCTGCCGGAGAGGCAACAGCGAGCAGAACTGCTGTCTCCCTTGGCTGCGACTGCAGAAAAGCCCGGCTCTGCACTGCTTTCTCTACCTGGTGAGTGAGCTTTCGCTTGGGATAGGGGCATGCAATTCCAACCCCCTTTTCCCCTCCTGGAGGGTGCATTTTCCCAGCTGCGCTCTCAGCTGCTGCAGAGGGGGCCCAGCTGCAGCTGCTCCGTGCCCTGCCTGCCGGAACTATTGAGTTTCTGCCACCTTTTGCTGGCTAGCCCGGGTGAGCCAGTCCTGCCACTCCAGCTCATTACTCTGAGCTCCCTGTCATGCCCTGTCCTGCTGTGCACCATCCCTGCCCAGCCCATTGCTCACACCATCCCTGCCCAGCCCGTCCTGCTCATGCCATCCCTGCCCAGCCTGTCTTGCTCATCTTGCTCATGCCATCCCTGCCCAGTCCGTCCTGCTCACACCATCCCTGCCCAGCCTGTCCTGCTCACGCCATCCCTGCCCAGCCCGTCCTGCTCACGCCACCCTGCCCAGCCTGTTCCTGCTCACACCATCCCTGCCCAGCCTGTCCTGCTCACGCCATCCCTGCCCAGCCCATCTGCCATTCCCCACGTGACACAGACCTGACCTCGCCCCACAGCGCCCCCTGCATCTGCATGGGAGCCAACAGCGCCCCTGCTGGCTGTGACTGTGACTGCACCAAAGGGACAGTGCCTGACAGCCCAGAGACATCTGCCACCAGGTTTTCTGGTTTGTTTGTTATTGCTACTGTTGTTGTTGCTTGTTTGCCTCACTATAGGTACTAGTAAATAACTGTTATTCCTTTTCCCATATCTTTGATTGCCTTTGATTCCAAAGTTATAATAATTCGGAGGAAAGGGGGGGGTCACATTCTCTATTATAAGGGAGGTTCCCACCTTCCTTAGCAGACACCTGTCTTTCAAACCAACACAGTTACACAAATGCAGATTATTTCTGAGAGACAGGCATTTTTCCTAATACTACTTTGTGGTTAACACAGGACTTGCATATTTTTAAAGCACTGAAAGTGCTACTAGTCCCCACGACAGCTGTGGGGTTGAAGTTGGAAAGAGTTTGCTTCTTGCAGGACAAAGATTTTGCTGAAGTTGGAAAGCTGCACTGGCTGAGCATTATTGCCCTATTTTTGTTTAAAATTAATGGATTTCTCTTGGCTATTTTATAGCTTTCTATGTCAGACAAAAAATGAACAAGATATGTTATACATATCTGAACAGATCTACAGGCTGTTAGAAACAGTTCAAAGATGACAACTGACTCCAGAGCCTTGGATCAGACATTAACATTTTCTTGGAAAACAATTTGTGTGGCAGTTCAATCCCATTTATGTCTGTTACTTCCTGGTTTATGGTTCTTTTTTCATTTGATTCAGTAAAGGAACATTATGAATGTTGAGCTAAGGCTGCTCATTTCACTCTGAATCCCCTCTCCTGGCCAAGCCTTTGCTTCTTGCAGGACAAAGATTGTGCTGAAGTTGGAAAATTATGCTGGCTGTGTGAAACTGCTCCCTCACATGTGGAGAGCTGTGAGCCCTTGACTCAAAGGCCCTCTGCGCTCCCTTGGAGAAAAGCCTGAGGGCAAAAGGACTCAGAGATAAGAAACCTACCTCTGGGTCATGGCGACCACCCAGTGTACCCTGCTTCTCTATAGTAATATCTTGTACCCAATTTGGCCAACCAACCCCTACCCCACCCCTCCCTTCCCCATCAAACACCCACTGCCTTGGCCTTCGGGCAGGGAGCAACTGGCCTGCCCTTCACAAGAGCTGCTGGACAATAAAGTTATCAGTGGAACTGCCATACCACGCCTCTCCTCTCTCAGTTCCCGAGTTGGCCTCGGGTGATTTCACAAGAGCTGAATCACAAGAGCTGAAATCACTTGTAGCAAAGAAAACTGCTACACTTGCTGAAATCACCTACTGCTTAGGGGGCTGCTGAGGCCTCTGGAGAAGCCGTTCTTTGAGAGGACGTTTCCTCCAGGAAGGCTGCAGCACACCGGGACACCGAGGTGCCTCCCCTGGAAGCAACACTCACGGACCGTTCTTGATCTCAGCGTAGGACCCACGCAGCTCCAGCTCTTGGCTCCACAAAGGCATTGTCTATCCTCTCTCTCTGCATAACCTTACAGACTTCAGCAGTGAATAAATCTGTAAGAATTATCTCTTACAACATTAACAGGGCAAATATACCATTCATTTTCAGACCTTGCCACTTGTCACTTGCCATGGGGTTTTATGGTGTGTATGGTGGACAACCTGTGACTTTTCTGGTCAGTTTTGAAACATCACTGTGAATTTTGGGACTTCCTTTTCACATTTTTCCTGCTTCTCTCCTGGCAAGCTTTTCGAAGGCTGGCTGCAGAGTGTAAGTAGTTTGGGGAGACGCTCTGCTGGGTTTACCTTAATTTTTAACTAATCAGTAATATGCCTGGGTTCTTTCTAGTGTCAGTGCTGCCATCTCATTAATTGCAGCCAATTAGCACCCTGGAGATGCAGCCAAGTGTCAGCTGGTATGGGCTTTTAGTCTCTTTTTTTCCCCAGCATAATTAGAGAATATTCATTGACCGTCATGCTGCTCATATGTCTTTGTGATGTTTCCTCTGTTGCGCAGCTGTGTCTGATGGCTCTCTTGCTGGACTTTGGCTTCTGCATGGGGAAGGGCAGCTGGGGGTAGAGTTTGTTCTTGGTGCAAAATAAAAATATGTCTTGAGATGTAAAAGGGAAGGATTGCATATATGAGCTTGTTGCTGGGGAGGATTTGCAGGCAGATGACAGATGCCCAGGATATGCACAGCACCCAGTTTCATGATCAGAGCAAACACATTTTCCTGCTGCAGTGAGTGGGGGATTTGGATATATCATTAGTACCCAGGTTGGGTTTCTCTGCCACTGTAAGGGATGTTAGGGACCAACTGAGCCTTTGGAGGTGCAGCTCCATGGGGCTGAGCAGTTGCATCACAGGAGAAATCCAAATCCTGGTTGTGACTTGGCAGTGGCTTCCCTCTTTGTCTTTGTTGAGAAATGACCTGGGAATAGCCAGCCAGGACAGATTGGCCAGGAGCCTTTGCATGGAAGTATCATGCATCCAGAGATGGTGAATTATTTTCATGATGTTTCTCAAAGTCTCGGAGGCAAACGACTTATTTCTCATTTCATGAAATGTCTAATTAGAATTATTTATGCAGGAAAATTAAACAAGAGTGAGGTTTCTTAGGCAGCGTGTGACTTACCAAAATGCTGATACCTTAAGCATAGATTCAGTCCCATTGCTTCTGATCTGCTATCAGGAGAAACGCAAGAGCAACTGCTACCTGCTATAAACCACAAACCACCCAAGTTCTTCCCCCTTCCAACACTAAATCATCAAGCTCATGGGCTGCCCACATCCATCTGCCCTGCTTGACACTGCAAACTTGACTTTTAATAAGCACTCCCATTTTTTCCCTGTTTTTCCCTTAATTTGGAAGTCTCATGCAGGGTGTAAGTTCACTTTCACTATATGCTTCTCTCTATTCTCTCTGAACAAATGGACCAGATGGAAAACTTTACAAAGAGAACAGACATCTCTGGTCCCTGGCTGTAAGGCAGGAGGGGCCTCAGATGTTATCCCTCTTATTCTTACTGCAATTAACTGAATTCTTCCAGGGGATTTAAGAAAAAAACTGCCATTGCCAGGCATCTCTGTACAGGGAATTTGTCTTGATATGCTTTCACTTTTACTCATGAGAGAAGGAGAAAATGCTTAATTAAGGAATTAACTGTCTTTTAAAAGATTAAGTTTCCTGTGAACACATTTATCAAAAAGAGAAGAATGTATCACAAAGTCTGACAAAAATCTCTTCTCTCAATGCGAATGAAAAGATGAACAGTTAGAGTAAAATATGACCATAATTGCTTGATAGACGTAGGACTAGTTTTGCTCTAGGGGAAGTCTGCTTTCCCTCACTATGCCAGTCTCCTATGCTGATCTCTTCCCTTCCCTTCCCTTCCCTTCCCTTCCCTTCCCTTCCCTTCCCTTCCCTTCCCTTCCCTTCCCTTCCCTTCCCTTCCCTTCCCTTCCCTTCCCTTCCCTTCCCTTCCCTTCCCTTCCCTTCCCTTCCCTTCCCTTCCCTTCCCTTCCCTTCCCTTCCCTTCCCTTCCCTTCCCTTCCCTTCCCTTCCCTTCCCTTCCCTTCCCTTCCCTTCCCTTCCCTTCCCTTCCCTTCCCTTCCCTTCCCTTCCCTTCCCTTCCCTTCCCTTCCCTTCCCTTCCCTTCCCTTCCCTTCCCTTCCCTTCCCTTCCCTTCCCTTCCCTTCCCTTCCCTTCCCTTCCCTTCCCTTCCCTTCCCTTCCCTTCCCTTCCCTTCCCTTCCCTTCCCTTCCCTTCCCTTCCCTTCCCTTCCCTTCCCTGGTAGCCACCTGGAAAAGAAAGGCACATGAAGGTAATTCTGATTTTGCCCCATAAGATCATGCAGTGTTCGGCTTTGTGCCAAAAGTCTTCCTTTCTTATCCAATACCTTTTCACTGGAGTGATGCAGATTATAAAGCTGGGAAATCCAAGTACTTGAGGGGGAAAATGGGAGCTTGAGCATATGGGGGAAATGGGAGCTTGAGCATATGCAGCTACAAGATGTGTTGCAGGTATCTCAGGGTGACATGGAAACCATTTGTCTGATGCTATTTCTCACAGGCACAGACTAATTTATGTCTCAAATCCTAAAGTCAATGAAAAGTTAATTCATAATGCTGGTATTAAAGATGATGAATCTAGTTTGGTATGTGAGAGAAAAATGACCCTTTTTTGCTGAGATGAGCACCAGGACCTGATACTCCTCTGTGCATTCCTCTGCTTGAGATTTAGGTTTGAAGGTGGTTGGGAATGTTTACCTTTTATGACTGGAAAATAGCTTCATACAAAGTGTGGTAATTTTTTTTCTCCTGTATGAGTTGAATTGCTAAACTACTGCATAGCAGTTTGTGGAGTCTCTAATTCAAATTGACAGATGCTTGTACAGTGGGCTGCAATGCCAAGTAATAAGGCACATTTTACATCTTTAAGCATGTATGCATGGCATAGGTATTATTTCAGGTTAATTGAGGGAATGACAGGGAGTTAAACAATGTGGACATCTATATTTTTTTGTTTCTGATATGCTTCATCTACTCTTCCTGAACCTCAAAGTTGCACAGATAGTGGTTTCCATTTGCAGAGAAGTGGCAACTCTGATGTATCTCTAATATCTCCCAGCATTTGGCTGCAGAGAGGGAATGATTTTTAACTCTGAAATGCTGCACTCAAACTCTGCTCCATGCTTTGCTTCAATGTTGCATGTGAGAGTGATGGCACACAGCTGCCTGCTTGCAAAGGCTCACTGGCCCTAGGGTGATCCTGCAGTTCCATCTCCTGTGTGTCTCAAGGAATTATTCCATTTTGCTCTTGGAAGTGAAGACAAGTGTTGGTGTCTTGTAGGAAGAGCAGCTTCTCCAAACTCACCCCACGCGGGTGCTTTCCCTGTGTTCACATACAGGCTGGTCCATCGAGGTGGCTTGTGGCCAGCTCAGCATGACATGGGGCCACTCTGAGGTTGTGCATCTTTTGGGTGTGTGGCAGGACATCCCCCCACTTTCGTTCACAGATAGCTGGCTTATGGAAGGGTCCAGTGAGGGGTAAAAAAGGCCCAGCTCGGGGTCGTTTCCTAGTGCCCTAAAGTCGAAAATCTAACCTAGAGTCAACATCTTGGCATGGGAAAACAGATGTGGAAAGAGATTAAATGAAGCATTGTAGTGACCAAAAATCCTGCTTTTACACTATAAAAGACGCACGAATTATCACAGAGGTAGAAGCTTTCCACATGTGTTCTGGAGTGTGGAGGAGCCTCTCCCTGGGGCTGCACGCAACACTGCAGTAACTTCCTTAAGGATTGAGAAAGGATTCTGATGTATATTCTATCACCAAATTGGAGTTGGTAAGATATATTGGTTCCTAAATCATATTATTTCATTGTTAGCTGTAATCGTTTCACACGCTGCATTTTATCTACTAGTAGTTTTCTTTTTGTTTATTTCATTTTTCTGTAGTAGATTATCTGCTTCGCTTCTTCCTCTATTATTTCTTGTGTCTAATAAACAATAATTGATTTTATATTAGACCTAATATGCCATTATTTAAAGAACTTCCAAATGAGACTGGGGTCTTGGGGTACTGGCCATCCCAATAAGCTAACTGCCAGTTGTCAAACGCCTAGGCAAAAGGCATAAACTTATTAAAACTCCTGTCTCCATTCGTAACAGGGTGCACAGGAAGGACAGGAAAAACACTGAGCATGGGGCTTCCAAAGCAAACTAATATTTGGAGGGGTGAGAGTATTAGCAGGTGCTCGTCAGAAAAGGAGTAATCTCACCATCGGGATTTCCTTCATGAAAGCTCCATTAAAGCTCCCTATTCCAGGGACTCTGTGTGTCCCCATCATGGAACATCCCAGTGGAGTCCAGCAAAGAAGATCCACCAGCACATCTGTGCCTGAGGTCCATTTCCTTGTGTGAGCCATTTTCAGGCAAAAAGCCATTCGTTGTACCAGAATGACAACCAGGAGGTATAAGCAGGATAAAACCCAAATATCTGCAAGCATGCCGGCAGACGTCTTTGGAGCTTTTGCCATTTGTCTGCTAAAAATAAAACCAAAACCCAGCGAAACACTATTTTGATCTGGAAATTTGGAGCAATCACTGGCAGCTCCTTTGCTCTATTGTCTTAGGTTACATGGAAAGTGTAACCAAAAATATGTGTTCTATTACCATATCCATAAGCTGCTAAGTACAAGTGGGGTGGTGTTTTTATCTTCAGCATGGCTCAGCCCTGATAACACCATCGGGGCTGTCTCTGCTCATGGGCCATCAAGGTCTCCGGGACTGACTCATAGAATTACATCAGCCCATTGTGAGTTGCCCCGCCCAGAGGGAAGGAACTGAACATCCCTACCTGCATATAAACTGAGTCTTAGGAACACTGGACTACTGCTTCCACTGGATTCCCAGAAGAGGAGAGCTCAAGAGTCACCACTGGACCTCCAGAGACTGACCAGATCATTCTTCAGGATCACCACTTCAACCAGACCATATCCATCACCCCAGGGAGACTGCAGCCACCATTTAACTGAACTACTATCACCACTCTGACCAACAGGGTGGCAGGTTGTGTTCTGACTCTGCCAGTTTAAGCTGGTGTTTCTCTTTTGCCTTTTACATGAATTTTTCATATTAAATTGTAGGTCTGACTTGGAATCTCTCACAATATATATTTGTGTGGGGTTAGTTCCTCTGCTGGTTTGCTTCCAAACTAGCATGCGTACAAAGATACAAGAATAGCTTTTTAACCTGATTCAGTGTTTGTTAACACTTTTTGAAATGATGATTATGGACCTTTTGAAATTATGGTCAAGAATTTACTTATATGTGACACTGCATCTACTTCTTAAGCTATTAGACCATTCTCTGTAATCTTTGGTATTATTAAGAGGGCTTGAAAGCAGGATTGTCCCCCAAAATGGGGTGATACTTATTTACAGCAGCTGGGTCTCATCTCTCAGACAGTATTCCTGAAGGCCATACACTTTGGGGGACATAATTATTTTAGGATCATTGCGGTCATAGGTGTTATTTCCCATGAATAAATCAGACCATTTCCAATATGTAACCATCATCATGAGACCACTGAAGGGAGCCACAGCTGGGATTTCTTCATTAGTGAAGGCTGTTAACAAGGTATCCCGTTGGAAATCCCTCACTTTGGTGGGAATGACACTTTTATCTTTCCTTCCCCTCAAGGTTACAGCTGCAAATCTGTTTCCCATGGAATAGTAGTGTGAAATGACTTCAGTGAGCCATGGAAGGGCTGAGTGGGACATGCAATAAGCAGGCTGTTGTGTTGACAGTGTTGCCGTACTAAAGGAAAATAGCTGATTCTGCTGGTTAAATGGGCCTAAAGCAAGTCAGACCATCTGTTCCCACATGTAGACCAGGAGTAGGCTGAAACTAAAGGTGTTTGATAGCTGATTTGTCCTTTTGAGTGAAACCTCCACACCAGCTGCAAGCCCATTCTCACTCCATCCCCTGCAGAAGGCTAATCCCAATTTTTTTGCCCGTAAAGGAAAACAAAAATCAATGACACAGATTTATCAAACAGCTAATCCATAGCAGTGGCCCCTGCTCCAAGCTTGGGGTTCTCTCTGGGCAATACAATAATGGGTAAATAAACACCCCGACCCTTTCAATTAAAGTTTCCAAAGTGTTTGCTAAGCATGAATTACAGTAAGGCTATGAGAGACAGACAGCAAACTATGAGCCTCAATTTGCAGGGAGGAAAGACCCAGTTTGTCAAAGCAGCTTGATTTAAAAACCAGAGTGAAAATCATTGTCCCATGCAAATCAATATTCAAAAGTTCAGTAGGACCAAGTTTGCACTTCTGGGATCTCCTGTGCCCTGTAACCATCGCAAACAAAAGTCTAGTACCAAATGTGAAGTAGAAGAAAATTTATTACTTGCTTAAACATTTTGAATAATTTTCCAATACATCGTGATGAGGCACTGTAATTACTGTGTGAGTTTAATTTAGAGTAGGTATTTACCAATCAAATTATATTCGACAGAGGTCTTGAAGGAATGGAAGTTATCTTAAAAAAAAAATCATTATGTGCATCAGTAATATTCCAAAAATCAATGTTGTCATCAAGCCATATTGACCTTCTTAGAAGCTGTGATTTTTTAAACTACATCTCTGAAATAAGATAAAAACTTTTCATTATGTCTGTAGTGTTTGCTTAAAATAAATAAATAAAAAGCACCAAAGCATTTCTTATTGGTGTAAAAGTACCACGAGTCTCATAATAACAGTCTTTAAATCTGAACAAATCCAAATGAAAAAATACCAAAACTGACAATCCCAACAATCCTCCTCCATTATCTTGTGCATCAGGGGAAGTTAAAATTTAATGCATATTTTGTAAATGTTTAGTTAATGGTAGTATACAGCAAGTAATGCCACTCTGTTAGCGCAGTCCCAGACACCTCTTGCTCACAAATCATTATTCTTCATTAGAATGCATAGCTGAGGGTTTGTTTAAATAAAAGACAAAAGCTATTGGCAGTGGAAGAAAGGGATATAGAAGGAAGGTTTCAGATCTACAAGGAAGAAGGGGCATCCATGTGGTGAATTCTGCCCTGAGCTCTTACAGAAGCCCACCCCTACAGAAGGCCCAAGGCATTTATGATGGTGTTCAGAGAAAGCAGGCAAAGAGAAAATGAATGATTCAAGAAAATGTTCCTGTTTTGCAGGTTTTCTTTGGGGGTCTTAGCTAGTCTGGACAAATCTGGCTGTTAGGGTTTGTCTGTACATGGCTGAGAAGTCTCCAGGTTGCCCTGGGGAGGACTATAGGTGTGGAGTTGCTCCTCTGTGCTGGGGACTGTGGTTGGTAAAGCTAGAAACATAAAAGACATGGTGTTAAAATAAACCATACAAGCAGATATATTTGTCTGGTTTTTTCCCTCGTGGATGATATTTTCAGTAATGCCGAAAATATTCACTTTCAGTACACAGCTGACAAAGAGATGGGGAAGAAGTTTATTTTTTTCCTTTAAAATTTTTGCTTTTTTTCAAGATAGCTTTCTTTTTTCTGAAAGAAGATACTAACTTTAAAAGACCGTAAATAGGTCAAATGAAAGAAAATCATGGGGAAAATACTCTGGAGGGAATTAAAACTGTGTAGATATGGCAGCTGGGGAAAAGACTTAGTGGTGGACTTGGCAGGGCTGAGGAAATGGTTGTATTTTATGATCTTAAAGGTCTTTTCCATCCCAAATATATCTATGATTCTAAAAGAAAAACAGAAAAAAACCAAGAGCAAGTGAGAGAGGAAGCTGTCATTCTAGGGTAACAGATTAATTGGGGAACCTGGAGGCATCACCAGATGAGCTTCACCAAGATGTTGGTTTTGATGTTTCTCGTTTTCACTTGCATCACAAAATGTTTCTCAGTTCTGCAGTGCCTTGGCTGAGAATTCCTTTGCTCAGTGCATTTGGCAAGGCATGGCCTTGCCACAGAAGAAAAGCAACCCAGCAGTCTTCCTAACAAGCCAAGGAAACCTCTGGAAAACAATTCTCAGCTGTTGGGTCAGTTTTCTTTAAATGCCTTTGTACTTGGAGGACTCATGTCCAGACGTATCCCTTGGTGGCTCCAGTGCATCCTCAAATGTGCAACCACCATTGTGAGACCGGTGCAGAGTGAACTACCTTTGTTCAACTGACCAACCGCTGCCATCCTGGGCTTCACTTGGATTTTTTGCTTTTTGCTCTGTAGAACTGAACTACCAAGATGGAGCCGAGACACTGCTCATGGTGTATCAGCCTCAGGGACTCAGGGCCACAGCAGAAGGAGAAATCCTGTGATAGTCACAGACTGGCAGAAGTGATGAGGTGGGAAGGGTCTTGTGTTGTGTTTTGAATTAGGTTTCCACATATTGCCATATGAATATGTGATAGTGAGACCATCCTGTTTTAGAGCCAGGTGTTTGGATATTGATTTGTACCTGTGACTGCTCTCCACTCCTTCAGCCTGTCCAGCCTTAGCTCAATGTCATCTTAGGTGAGTCAGAACTGCTCCAGTTTTGCTCTGGTCTTCTCCGTCCATTGTCCCTGTCCTTTTGTTTGACAGGGTGTCACCAAAAAAGAGTGTGCATGCTGCTGTATTGTCTGCTGCTGTTGTTGCAGGTGGTGAAGACACTCTCCTCATCCAACCTGGCAGCATGGATGCTCATATTTCCTTTTAGATGAAATCCTGTCCTCTGGGGGAGCCACGTGAGGGAAGGAGGAAGAGTTTTACTCTCTACCACATGCAAAAGCAAAATTAGATTAAAAAACTGAAGAATGACTTTGAGGATCATTTTTTGTTGGTTCATAGCTGTTTTCAAGAGTAAGGTCAGTTAATTTCATCACTCTTGTGACTTACAATTTCTGCATCTTGTTATAGTGGAAAACATCTTTAAAATGCTCTTTCACATATGTGCGTGTGCATACTTTTGAGATGTATGGTGCAGTTGTAAAAATGAACTTGAAGTTTTGAACCAGGATTATTCTTACAATCACTGTTGGCACCAATGTCACTGTGCCAGGACAGGTTTTAGCCAGGGTGACGCAAGAGTAACACCAAGATTTTGTGGTGGCAACAGTGAAGCATGAGAAGTGAAAAAGAAAACCTTCAGTTTAAAAAAAGGTGTATGTGGTAGATAAGGATGCTTTGAGACCTCTCACCAGAAAGTGGTGTAGAAATTGCTGATTGTTTTGTACACTTACCTGGATCATCAGGGCCGCATTGATGCCTGCAGAAGAAAGGAGAAAGTATGATGTTTTATTCTTTGTACTATTCACCATGGCATATTAGTCAGAGAGACCCCATGCCGGTGCTGCACAGAGCTTTCCCTCTGGATCTCCTGCAGGACGCTGAGCTTAGTATTCTCTTTGCATTCCTGTTGGGAATTTGCTGACCAAAGCATTGGTTCATACTTCAGAAAAAGCACACTTGATAGTAAACTTATCCTCTCTTCAAGGTGTTAAAGTATTTGGGTGGCATTTCATCCCACAGACTGTGAACTCTTTGCAGCTGGAATAATATTGTAAGGATTAAGATGCTATGAGTAGGAGAGGGTGTGGTAGTTTTGCCTGGCCCAGTTTTTGCAGTGGATAGGGTGGGGTACAAAGATGGCTCCTGCATGCCCTGAGTAAAGATTCTGGAAATTTCTCCACCATGTCCAGCAGAGCTAGTCTCTGATGGCTCTGAAGATGATGGACATACTGCTGGCCAAACCTGGGCCAATTAGAGATGTTAGTTACGCCTCTGTGAAAACATATTTAAGAAGAAATCAAAACAATGTGAGCACACACTCCTTTTTAGCCAGGGCAGGAGGAGGAGGAGGTGAAAATATGTGAGGGAAACAACATGGAGGCACCAAGGTCAGTGGAGTAAGTGGGGGAGGAGGTGCTCCAGGCGCCAGAGCTGAAAACCCTCTGCTAGCCGTGGTGAAGACCGTGGGGGAGCAGTGGTCCCCCTGCAGCCCATGGGGTCTGGGGAATGCAGAGAACCACCCACAGCCTGTGGGGAGGTGCCCACGCCAGAGGAGCAGGTGATGCCTGCAGGAAGCTGTGATCCACTGGGAGTCCCAGAGACTGAGAGTTACAAAGGCCTTGCAGGAGAGAGAAAGGCCTTGCTCCCGGGATGGAAACAGCCTGACTTCGGCTTGGAATTTTGCATCTTGGACAGAATTTCGGACTGCAGCAATCGGTGCTGCTCGTGAGATTGGACCCACGCCAAAGAAGTTCTCAGAGGACTGTCTCTCATGGGAGGGACCCCCATGGCTAAGTAGAAGACTCCTCTCCCTGATGGAGTGTCCCTGACCAAAAGAAACCCCCATACCCTGCCCCCACCCCGGAGCTGTTAGTTAGAAGGAAGGAGGGAGGGGGTGAGCTGAGAAATGGCCTTAATAGGGAGAGGGGTGAGTAGAGAAACAACATTTGCAGCAGAAGAATTGTAGCATTGGACTGACTAAAAAAAGCCACATACCTTGCCCCAGCCCGGATCTGTTAGTTGAATGGAGAGAGGGGGCGAATAGAGAAACAGTGTCTGCAGTAAAAGAGTTGTGATAGACTGATTTGAGAAAAACCCCACACCCTGCCCCTGCCCGGGAGTTGTTGGTTAGTTGGAAAGGAGGGAGGGGTGAGCTGGGAAGCAGTGCCTTAAGAGGGAAGGGGGGTCAGTGAAGAAACAGTGTTTTGAAAGCTTATTTTTACCTCTGATTTATCCTCCGACTCTGTTAGATTAATAAATCACCTTTTTTGCAACTTTAAGTCTCCCGCCTGCTTTTGCCCTGTCTGTCGTGCGTCCTCTTTATCAGTGGTCTTATCTCACCTCATAAGTCCAGTGTGTTAGTTTTTTTTTCTCTCCTCTGCATAGCCGCAGCAGGAGAGAGCATAGAGAGTAAATGTCGTAGGTGCCTGGCATTTAGCCAGGGTCAAACCCACGACAGAGGGTCATATAACAAAATCCTGCTTTTCAAGGCTTAAAAATACTGAAGCAATGCAAATACAATTAATAGGGAGTAATTAGTTATCCCTGTGAGAAAAGCCACTTGCATTTTATGGTCTCATCTTCAGAAAAGGAGATGAGAAATGAATTATGGAAAGCAAGGAGTGTGTAGTCTCTGCCCAGCAGCCTTGACCCACTCCATGGCCCCATCACATCTGTCACTGCACATGCAACGCTGACACTGATCTCCAGCCATAGAATTCCCTGGTGTGGGTCTCAGATCTCTTGCACCTGGCATTTTACCTGTGGTTTCTAGGATGCTGCAGCAGCCCCATCACATAGCTCTTGGCTGGTTTGCTCCCTTACCTTGGCAGTACAGACAATACCAGGTACAGTACAGCAAACAACAGGTAGCTTTCCTGCAAGCAGCAGTGGGTGACTTCGTTTCCCCTCCTCAGAAGAACACACACAGTTCCTGCCTGTATTTCAGCAGTCTGCAGTGAACCCAATGCAACATTCATATCCCAGCCTGTGTAAACATGAGGATAAACAGACACTGTCTTCTTCATAGGGAGGGGGGGTCAGTGGTTCTGGGGACACTGCAAGGCCCAGCAGAGCGCCTGAGAAACACAGATCCAATGGCCAACACCGCAGGGACAAAGCTCATCTGCAGAGAAGTCAACACCGACTTCTCTGGACTCACCCCTCTCAAAATCACCAAGGCACATATACACAGAAAGGAACACAAATCTGTCAAAAAAGAATCCCTAGGTGAACAGCCAAGTGCCAAATTTTCCTGACAAATATTGTTGATGTCATGACATTATGTAAGCTACCAACTGATTCTTATCCCATGGTTTTGTTTTGCCAGTATTCAAATTTGCATAGCAGCTTCTGATCACGTAGACAATTTAATAATTTTGGCTTTGCAGACAGATTGTAAAGTTTAGCAGGAAACACTTTAACCCCCTCTCCCCACAAAGGCTGCCTTTCTCCTTAGACACTCCAACAGTGTCTAAGGAGTATTTTTAGCTTCTATTCTTCATGTATCTGTAACTTTGGTGTGTAGTTCTATACTTCATATAAAGTGCTAAAAAACCTCTGTTCCCAGCATTTTAGACAAAACCTTGCTCTCAATTGGAAAATCCAGCACCACTTTGCTGCCTCAGAGCCCCAAAACACATAAACAACAGTAAACTGGGGGAAGCAAGCTTGGGGTGGTTGACATCATCACCTGAAGGTGTAATTGGAGAATTGGGGCCAGATATGTTAATATGACAGAACTTTAAAAACTTATAAAACATGAAGATCTTGTGACTCGGGGTCCATTTTGGGTGTAGCCTCACGAGTAAGCTCTGTCTGCCCTAAATATACCTAAAGGCCTTTAATAAATTTGTCTGCTTTTTATTCTCCTAGCTTTGTCTGGCCTCTGTTTCAGGTAACCCTGAATTAGGCATCAATCCCGGAAGTCATCTCTATGTTTTCAATCTTGCATATATATACCCTCTCATCATTTCTCTCCTTTGCCCAATTTGTCACAAATACCTCTGCCCCCAGACCTGGACACTCTTGTTTCTCTGCAGCTGCTTTAGCAGTGTGTTGCATTCTTCCTTTTGCTCATATGAATGTAATTCCATGAATTGCTGGAGACACCATTAGTGTTCACTGCTTTACAGCTGTATAAAATTAGACAAGAACTTGAAATGTATTGAACACAGCTTAAAAGACCATACAGACTGTCTGTGTTCTTGTCTTACCTCTGCCCCTCATGTCTACTCTGGTGCTTGATGTTTTCAAATGGGCCATATTTGCACCAGAAAATGTTTCGTTTTCCTGAAGAAGGCAAATGGTTCAGAAAAGTCAACATTTTTCTGAGAAAACACTCTGCATCTTAAAGACTTTATATATTCAATGGAGACATAAAATAGCATGTAAAATTTGCAAAGAGCTATAGCAATTTTAGGAAAATCAAAATATGTTGGTTTTGATTCCCAAGAGGAGCCCTTATTTGTGTGAAAGGGGATCCTGTAATTTTACTATCTCCTAGTAATTTTCCTGTCTTCCATTTAATACCTTTAAAAAGATAGGATGATATGAACAAATCTGTTGTTTTGGTGTGGTAGTTTAATTTAAACAGCACTAAAACACCAATTGAAATTAGTGTGAAAATGCTGTAGCATGGTAGAGAGAGTTTTGAAGAGAAAAAAGTCCTTTCCATGTTACTAACTTTGCTGGGGAATTTCCCTTTGTGTTCTGAGATAATCTTCTTTATATTATGCCTCCATTATTAAGTATTTAAGGACCTGGGCTGCAAAGAATTGATTTAAAAATTTGGCAATTTATGTGTGTCATTAAACTTCATTTTTGCAATAATATAGTTTGCCAATTTGTTATGATGTCTTTGATTTAGTAGCCATTGCCAGCAGCATTAGAGGAAAAGGCAAATTTTAAGCTTGTTGACTTCTTTACTAATATGTTTTATTCCTTCTTTTGACAAGTTTACACCAAAGGTTATAGCAAGAGCTATAACTGCTACTCAGTCAACACTTCAGTTTCCCCTGTACTAGGAAATACTTTATGTCAGGGATTTTTGTGGCCAAAGTTTTCTGAACAAATGCTGCAGCACTATAACAATACCTTCAATTTTATTTTTTAAAAATAATTCAGTACTTCTGAGCTACTTTACGGAAACAATTGCACACGTTAGGTCCATATTAATATTTTGTTCTCCTTATTAGACTCAAGCAGAGCTTTAGAGGGAATTGTAAATGTGAAGGTTTAAAATCTACCATTCCCTCAGAGAGACCATGTGGGACGGCACACTTACTCTGAACTTGGGGGAGAAGGATCTTTTTTTATAGTCCAAGTATACACCTAAGTTAGGTGTATACAGTTGGAAATTGCCTCTTTGCCTAAAGTAAAAATAGATTTGTTTCCAGTTTTTTGGAGTTCACCTATGTAAGAGCAATTGAGTCTGGAAAAGAGAAAAATTCAACGCTTAATATTTATGAATTTTAAATCTGCATCTAGAAGTGCTCCTAATAGTGGAGTTTTTCTCCAGCAAAAATTGTTACAAATTACTGGATGATTGCATTTATAAATGTTTTATAGAAGGCTAATTGTTCATAGTTTTTTTATGCCACAGTTAAGCAGGTGCTACAAGCAACCTAGCCAAATGAAAACCCAATGTGGGGCAAAAAGAACCAAACCCCTCTGGATTTAAGCACAGTGAATGACAGTGGATTCACTGTGGCTTACAGAACCACAAAGAAAAAATGCATCATTTTGTTTTTTGCCCTGGATGTTGTTAGTGCCTATATAAGACTGTAATTCTTTAATACCTGGTTTTAGTTATGTTTATATATATATATATATGTTTAGCCTATTATTTGTTTCATTATTTAGTAGCAGTAACTGCATGAGCACCAGAAAATTGGAGATTGATAAATGTTCTGGAGTTGGTGAGAGGCGAAAACTGTGAATTGGATATAATGCAGACATCCAACTTGCAATCTGAAGTAGGTGTGAGAAAGTCACCACCAGATATTTCCTCACAAAAAGACATGCAAGTCATTCTGACTTTCGAATTTGAGTCTATAAAAACTGGACCCTTTTGCAGCGACTTTGGAGACTTCACTTACGAGTGGACTCACTGCTAGGACCCCCCAGTTCCTGGGAGAGTTCTCCAAATCATCACTGCAAGACGGGCTCCCCAGCAACTGTGGATCTGGATGATGGTAATACATTTAGCAATTGGTGATGTATCTTCCTCAATCACTATTCTCTTTCTCATATAGTAATGATTTGGTATCTTGCTTATTTTGTTTGTTGCTGAAACCAAGCCCACAGTAAGATTACTGTTTTATTAAATACATAATTTTATTTCTGCGTTGCTTTAATATTAATATTTTAAAAAGAGAATTCTTTCCATTGGTGTCTGTATCCTTTCTGTCACTGTCATCAGTTGGCAAAACAGGTACGTGTTATTGAAGGTTTTTGCTTACATTCTCTGTCTTCTTCAGCTTTACTTTTGGCAGATCAATGCTGAAGAAGCTTCACAGAGACATATAATTGGAGGCAGGGAGAGTGATAGATATCTCTGAAGATAAAGGGAATCAGGTTAAGAAAACCTGGGAGGACAAGGAGCAGCATCCACTTCCCCAAACACTGCTGTAAAATCTTACTGACACCTTTTCTGTGGCCTGCTTGTGTTCCCAGTCTGGCTGGACCATTGCTTCATTCCCACCTACCTACAACACTGCTGCAGCCCCCACTGCACAATTAGGACTATATTCAAATTTTAGTTCCCTCAGTTAGCTGCCACTGTTGCTGTGATAATTATTCTGTAGTTTATAAAAAAGGGAAGAGTCACAGTTAATTCAAGGAAAATGAAAATATGAAATATTTTCATCTGATTTTTGTTTTGCTATTACTACTTTTCTTTTTTTTTGTTTTTCCCTATAAGAAACAAAACAAATGCTCTGTTTGTGAAAGGACAGATTGGATTTCTGTGTTGGGGCTACTTTATGTAATTAATTCATAGTCACAGAGAAAAAATATTTATAAATCCAACCTCCACAAAAGAACAACACAGAGGATCAACTGAAGCCAAACATATATGAGATTTTGCATTATGTAACCGTAAAATACTCCTACTGAAATGTTTTATTGATTGCTCAATAATGAAGGAACAACACTAAGCTTACAAAAGCAGCCAATCTATGTGGACTGATAGATATAATTGATTCCTTTCATTGTGGAGTGTTAACATAAAAAAAGATTAGGTTATCTGAAAGGAGCAGTCTGAATGTTCAGATTGGTATTCAGTAAAGGCCTTGTATGGTACCAGCATTCTGAGGCGGCTGTTTCATATTTTCAGTCTTATCCATCAACAGCTCTGCATAGTCCTTAATGGGTGGATCAATAAGAGCCAAAGGTATTGTGTTACAGTGTGATAATTCCTCAGAAAAGGGACGGTGCATTTAGGCTTCTTTGATAGCATTGATGTCAGTAGGCAAACCAAGAGCTGGTAATAATCCCTCCCTTAAACAATGGTTATTTAAAAATTCTCATGGATCGGCAATATGAAAAGCACAGACCTTGTGGAGGGGAGTGGCCAAGGACCAGGTTCCTGGCACAGTCCCCTTGGCTCCAACATTCTGCATCACGGCCAGAGTGACTTCTGGTGTGCATCAATTCTGCATGGTGGGGGAAGAAACCTCACTCCACACTCATCTTCGATGTGCATGAAATCACAGATCCATGTGCTCGTTCAAGGACTGTCACCAAGCACATTGCAATGTCCAACACCAAGGGGTGTGATCTGCATCCTCTGGGCTCTCTGTCTTCAGAGCTGGCATGGCAGTGCCTAACGGAGGAAATGAGTTCCTGCTTGGCCTCCCTTGCATGAGTGTTTTTGTGGGTCAGGAAACACTGCTGCCAGTGATTTACTGTCTGGCTGGCTTTCAACCGCGAAAAGGGTGCCTCCGAACCAACTGTGTCTGAACTCATTCCCGTGTAACCATGAAGATCAGCAAAACAACCCTGAAATTAATTTTTACTCTTCTCCTCTGAATATCCTTATTCAATATACTCCTGCCAGTATCCTAGATAACCCTCCCCAGCGCTCAGGCACCATAAGCTGGGTTGGATGATGCTTTGTGCCTTTTGCAGAGGTAAAATATTCACTTGCATAGATCCACCCATGGATTTTTAGGTGTGCCTCAAACATTCATGTGACAAACCCCTCTCACAAGGAATCATTAAATCCTCAGGTTCACTTAGGAGCTGCAGTGTTTAGCTCTTACTTAAGCAAAGGAGGCAGCTTTTCAGATAAAAATACCTTTATTCAGCACTGACCTTAAAAAATAATGAAATTAACAGCAAAGCTAGTGCCTAAATTTTTCATACTGGGGTCCCAAACAAGAGCAGAGCATGAGGGTCCAACTTCAGACAGTCAGCAAGGAAAGGGCAGCAAAATCCTGGTGCCAAGCAAAATATCACAACACTGTCCAGAGAGCCTGGGGAAAAATTATACAATCTGGAGAGCGCTGAGCTGCTCTGTCTGAAAGGAGACAGTTTAAAGAAAAAATCCATTTCTGTACTCTCCAAAATACAAGATGGAGTGAATCTGGCACCTTGCTCCCAGCCAAGGTGATGCAGTGCCAGAAGACATGGCCATCAGCCAGTGCTGGCACAATGAGAGGAAAGCTGGCTTCCTAGCCATGTAATTGCTCCCTCTTCCAACCAAGAGCATGAATCCCTTCTGGCATGCTGCTTCCCCATCCATCAGGGTGAGATCTTTTCATCCCAAATCAGCTAATAGGGAGGATGAGGAGCTGGGCTTTCTGTAACAGCAGGGAGGGACTTTGTCCCTGGTGGGATTCCAGGTGAGGGTCTATATTAATAACTCATTCGCACTGCACATTTTTTATCCATTTTTTGCTACCTTTTTTTGCAAGCTGCTTAGTTTAATTAAAGCTCCCCAGCACAGGTTTCTCCCTGCAAGTAGTCAGTGATGCCTTGAGGTCTTTTGGCGAGCTAAGTATTAATTTCTCCAAATTAATCTGTGTGCCTGCCTGCTCTTTTGCCTCAGGGAATGGGGGGTTTCTGCTCTCCCCCCTGTCCCATCATTCACTCCCTCTCCCTCTGTGGATAGACACAGCAACATAAAACCTTCATCTGTTCCTTGGTGCCCAAGAGCTACACCCAGAGGTGCCAAGAAGCTACAAGTTTTCCAGCAGGGAGAAGACATTTTAATATGAAAATCTCTTCCTAAGAAGCTGTGATGTGGCTAAACACCCGAAGGATAATCTGATTTGTCTACTTTTTTTTTTTTTTTTTTTTTTCTTTTAGAGAGCAAACACAAAGGAAGAGTCTTGCCCTGGTTATATATATCTATTTACAGATTTAATACCAGCAAAGCTAGTGAGCAAGTGAGCGCCCACCCCAAGGTCAGAGCCAGCCTGTTCACTTCTCCCTGCCTCTTGTTTCTGAAGTTTTCCTTATTTCCATATTTACAAGTTCCAGTGAAGAAGAACAGAGCTGTCTCCTGTGATTGAAATGCCACAAAAAGCCTTTGACTCCTCAAAATCTAACAACCAATGTGCTGGGATTGATTCCCTCCCCATCCTTCCTTGATAGTACATTAAAGACAGGTCACAGCGTGCACCAGCAGGATGCACAAAGATAAGGGGTGACTGTCTGGAGTTTAGCAAAACTAAGGGAGAAGGAAAAATAAATGAGTGGAGAGATAGTCAAGATCTGATACCAGGATCTGTAGGGGACACCTGCCCTCTCAACAGCAAAATGACCCAAAGCCTCAGAGGCACTTGAGTAAAGGATCTTGGATTTAATCTTTAATGAAGACCACTGCCCCAGAGGCAAAAAAAAATTACTGCTGTGGTTGCATAGGTGGCAAGGGAAGGCTGTTCTGTCAGTGGTGAACTCCCAGTGCCCTGCTCCACTGCTTGGACTCTTGTGTTTAAAGACCTTGGCATCCACTTAGGGTTACACCAAAAGGTTCCACCATGAAAGAAAGGGTTTTCTGGAGACTGTCTCTACCTCCAGCTATAGCATTTTACTCTTCTGTCCATATAGTGCAAATTCATTAACAGTCCCATATATGCCTTTTCCTGAAGCCAGGACATCATTGTTTACATGCCATTAGCATTTTGTAGAACTTCATTGGAATATTGTCATTCAATGTAAGGGTTATGGTTATGCCTGTGAAACTCAAGGCCCACAGGCACCTGCTGGCTGAAGCAATCTGTGTACAAACTTTGTTCACTCTTGAATTTATTTTTTGGCCTGATTTAGACTGATGGCTCAAGCAATGGCCTTTTTCAGGAAGCCTTGAAAAGCTCTGTGAACAATGTCAGGACAAGGGAGAGAGAGAGACCAAAAGAAAAGTACATAGTACAGAAAACCTAAGAGCAAAAAGTGATACAGCTGTACTTCTTTATAATGAAGAAAAAGTTAATTAAAATCCTTGTGAGCCTAGAAAAAGCAATTTCAAAATAATGACCTATTTTGCCATAAAAGGAGGAACATGAACCAATATTTTGCAAAGGCTGAACAGCTGTATAGGCATCTGCTTACTGGATATGTGGCAATCTTTTTTGAAAATTTTGAAAATAGAGGGTAAATTACTCTAATTCCTCCTTATGTGAGGGAGCTTTCTGGCTGTTTTTATTTGTTGCTGCTGTTGGGCTGCCATTATTTTAAGGTGTCCTGCGGTGCAGGATTAAAAAGGCTCAGATTTGTCAAGGTGGCGATGGCAAAGCCTAATGTGGCCATGCTGCAGCCTATTTGTGCTCCTTAATGCTTCAGAGGCTTCCACATGAAGTGAATCATGCCAGAATAATAATGTCACATCTTGCAACTCATTCTCATTAGTTTTAATGAAGATAAAGGGGCTAACTTCTTGAATCCATTTCTGCTTAACAAATTAAACATGCTGCTGAAGGGTGCATGTGTATAGAATACTTGTTCATATAATGTTAATTTAGGTGGCAAATTAACCTAATTCCATATATAGTTTTATTTTCTTCTTTCTGCTTTAAGGAGGCCTCACAGCTACACAGTTGGTTCTGGTTTTTTTCCCTGCTTATTTAGAGTTATTGTTAATAATTTTATTCCTATTCTTGATGTTGCAGCATCACTTTGCTTTGAGAAAGTATTTTTGGAGTCCAGCAGCCAGAGGAAGTGAGTGAAAGGGAGAAGAGCATAGGGGACAGCCTGGTAAGAAAATCTCCCTTATTTGCTGCAGCAGCAAAGTCCACCACCAATCAACAGGTCTCACCTACAGGCAGTTCTTCATCTCCTGCACAAAGCTTCATTTCATGGCCAACTTTATCTATCGATTGCTACCAGAGTGCAGCAGCCACTTGGAAGGCAGAGTGTAAACATCCCACTGTGCCAGGGAAGTTGGCAAGTTGCTCAGGTTTGTTACAAGGAAATGCTATGGAGAAATTTTGGGATGACACCAACTTTGCCTCAAGAACCTTGAAAGAAAAGCAAGCAATATCTGCTACATTAAACACCTTCATTCTGTAACCCACTGAAAAGAATAAGTTAATAAATACTGGAAAGGAGGTCAATTAACACCCTGACGAGATTTGTTTCCATCAATAGACAGGCTCTGGCAAACAGCCAGGAAAGGGTTCCAAATACTTGGTTGCCTGGTGGACCTATGACTTTGGATAAAACATAAAGCAGAGGGGAGAAACCAATGGGTAATAGCTTTCAGTTTTGCTGGGAAATAGCATTTATTACTGCAATCTGGGCAGCAAGGCAGGCTGTGCACCAGCAATACCAAGAGGACCATCAGGATGTGTCCCCAGAGAAACTGTGCCATGCAATATGTACAGTTCCATGATGTCATTCCCTTCTTGCTTTTTTCTGCCACAGGGAATAAATGGCTATAGGAAGTGCAGGGTGATAGCATGGTTTTTGCACTAAGCAATGCCACATAGCTCAACATGGATCTCCATGATAACTTTTGATGGATAGACACTCAATGCCATAAAAATTGCTATTTTTGCTTTCGTTTCCTTTTAAGAAAAGAAGTCCCTGACTCAGCTGTCTGTTGACTTGAAGGGTGACCCAAATGTCTCCTGGAAGACAGGAGAGAAAGAGAGGATAATAGAATAGCCTGAGCTGGAAGGGCCCCACAAGGGTGGTCAAGTCCAACTCCTGACTCTGCTCAGGGAACAGCCCCAAAACCCCACCATGGGCCTGAGAGTGCTGCCCAAAGCTTCTGGAAAACTGTCAGACTTGGTGCTATGAACAGTTCCCTGGGGAGCCTCTTCTGGTGCTCAAGCACCCTCTGAGTGAAAAATCGTTTCCTAATTTTGAAACCAAACCTCCCCTGACTCACCGTCAGGCCATTGGCTTGAGTCCTGTCGCTGGTCCCCAGGACGAAGAGTTCAGTGCCACTCCTCTTCGCCTTCTGAGAAAGTTGTAGACTGCGATGACATCTCCTGTCACTCTCCTCCAGGCTGAAGATGCTAAGTGACCTCAGCTGCTCCTCACACAGTTTCTCCTCCAGACCTTTCACCATCCTCTTGCACCTCCTTTGGTTGCTCAAAAGACTTGAACAGCTCAACTTTCAGTTTATTTTATTATGAAGAGCAGATCTTATATTCTTGAAGACAAAACAGTATGTGCAAATGTCAAGAAGGAGAGATGAGAACAGTAACTCCATGAAATGCAGTTTTCCCCTCTGCTTCTGTCTTTTGCGTGTAGCTTTGTTGCTGAAGAAAGGTGGTAGTACATTACGTGGTAGTAAGAGTCACTCCAGAACCTTGGACCAGATGTAGCATCATCTGTCTGTTCAAAATATTTCAAGGTTTGTTTCGGCTGTGGACTCACAGCAGTTGATAAAAAAACAAACAACCCTGACGGGGCTGGCAGAGATAGGCTGCTATTGACAGGAGGCAGAAAAGGAGGATCAAGAGGAGAAAGGACAGGCAGGTGAGAAAAAGGACCACAAGTGTCCCAGAAATCGACTTCAAATATTGAAACAGATTCGGGGCATTGATTTGCATCAATTTACACTTATTTATAAGGGATACCTTGAAACACCATCCATTAGCAGCACAGAAAGCATCTGCAATTAGGATACAGAAGTGGGCTCTCTGGCACCACAGGGTGAATTTCAAAAATAAAATCAACACCCTATTGAGCAAGCACAGATTTGTGTGGCCACAAGTAATCTTCAGATCTCTCTTTTATTTTTTTTTTCTTAATTACTCCATAAAAATAGTGAACATCTTGTTTCGTTCTCAGATATATCTTTTTATTCCCACTGTGATCCTTTCCAACCCTTTAGATATGTCTACAGTGCAACATTTCAAGATGCAGATATCACTTCTAAGACATCCCTCCTTTTTCCCATTCTTTCTTTTGCCACTTAGATTGTCTCAACTAGACATCTACCTCTCTTTTCTCTCCCATGGTTATTAGACTCCAGATTATAATGATCTTGACTTTTCCTCATTCCATCTGTTATTATTGATTGTGGCATAAACAACCTGGTTAATCTCACAGGAGGTGTTTGGGACAGTTGGACCTCAATTGAATTAATTGTGGAGAGCTCCATGAGCAAACAAGATAATCCATTAAATGGTAAGTTGGGCACAAATACTGTCCCTTGCTCAAATTGTCATTGCCCATTGACACAGTCCCTATTCTCACAGACATACTTCTGTGTGAGAGGCTAACTTATCAGTAAAATAAAGAAGCTGCATATTTGAACTGTGTTGAAATCTCAAATCAGATTTTAGCACTTTTTAATACAACTTTCCCATGTTCTTTTTGCTGGCTAATTTATTCTCAAGCACTAGATCAATGCTTGGTGGTATGTGAGAGCAGCTGCCTTCATAAGGAAACTGGTGCACAACATCCACCAGTGCGATAATTTTCTGAAGCAGATATATTATTAAACATATTCTACTAAAATGCAATTGTTTTCAATGTCTTTATAAAAATATCTCTTTTCTTTGGAAAACACAGGACTTTCCAGGAAATAAGACAGGCAACTTTGTCTTGGAAAATGCTTACTCACCTTTGGCATGAAAAATTGCACAGAAGACTCTTCAGTAGCACATAAGACAGTGCTTCTGGCTGGCAGCATTGGGAAAAGAAATCAGAAAAACTGAAAGAGGAAGATCTTGGGGACTGCAATAAGCCTGCTTTCCTACAGATACAGTTAACAAAAATGTCATAAAAGGTAAACTTCCCAGTGTTATCAACGGTTGTGATTATTGCAGACTGGGACAAAAGGACCACTACCAGAGGGAAATTTCCAAATGTAGAAATTAGGCAAATAGAGCTGCTTCACATTCTTGACAGATGTCTCAAGTTTTATACATGTGGGAATGTGTTTTTCTTCACTTTTTCTTGGTTTAAACATTCATATAATCTTTATAAAGTCAATTTTAACAGTGTCACATTTAGGCAAGTATGCCAACCCAAGTCTGGGAGAAAACACGAATGTCTGAGGAATGTACAGATGCCCAGAAAAACATGACTACAGTTCAATACCCAGAAAGATAGCTGGTTATTAAATCAAATGATTACCATGAGATTCATTTGAAAGTTTGCAATATCTGCAGAAATTTAAAAATCTGTTTAATTATGGGGGAAGATACTACCCTTTCATAAAAATTCCTCTAATGGAAGGAATATGAGTAGGTGTAGTTGTAAATGTTAGAGAGGGAAGTTAGGAAAGAGAGAGAATCACAAAGATATCCCCTGCAGATAACTAAACAGTGCACTGGCTTTATCTTGGGAAGAAGAAGAGTGTTTAAAATAAGAACAGTTTTCTGTATTTTGTGCAATACAGAGCAGATGTTTGCACTGTGGTTGGGGTAAAGAAAGAAAGGGAAATTCAAGTAAATTTGCACATAGGAACAGCAGGCTTTTTCAGGGGCAAGAGCTGCTGTTCAAGGTCAGTGAAAAATAACTCTTGTCTGGAAGATAACAGAGAGCATGAAGGACTGGGGATAAAATTCTGTTATGGACAGAAGGTGGCACACCAAGCCCCTATGGGCATTACAAAATGATGCTAAGAACAAGGACTACGTTTGTCCATCATCCCTGGGGAAAAAAGGATTGGAGAAAAGAAATGAAAGCCAACATGTCTCTTTGTACTGGAAGACCCTCCATTTTGGATCCTCTGCCATCCAGAGGATATTCTTTGTTTTGGCAGAAGAGGACCAGGACTTACCATGGAAATATTTTTCCTACTTGATTAACCTGTCTAGAGAGTCACTTGTTCACCAATTGAATAGATGAGAACCTGAAGGGGCAGGGAGGTCTTCAGGATGAGAGGAAGATTTATCACTTAAAGTTGAGTATTGCCCTGCAGATAGTGTAAGGACATGAGACAATTAACACAATAAAAGGAGAAAGTTGAAATAAAGGTGAAAACAAATATTGTAGAAGGATTGAGAAGATCAAGAACAGAAGACAAAGTGAAAAATGCAGTTGGGGAGATTATGAGGCATAAATGGCTGTCAGAGAATAGGAAGCTCCAGTGGGTGGATCAGACGCTCATGACCGAAAAGCAAAAACAGCCAAAACCAGTGATGAAGGGGGAGCTTAGATCTTCAAATAACACTAGGCTATTCACCGGAGGACCGAGATACTTTGAACAAAGGATACAGTCAGAAAGGTGTTCAAAAGGGCCAGAAAAGAGGTAGAGATTAAATCAAAGGACAAAGAAAAATGCACAATAGGGTGCTGGTGGACGCAAAAGGGAGCCATGTTTCACGTGGAGAGAATTGCCACCAAAGCAAGAAGTAAATTTTAACATATTGACATACAACCTGGATGGGAGAAAGGGCAACACCACAAGTCTTGGATTTACTCTCTTCTGGTCCCCTGCTTTCCCATGTGGCCGTGAGATGTTGTCCAGGAGGCTTGACACCACTGTGCTCTTTATGGCCATTGCAATGAAAAACCGCTGGAGTTTTCAAGATGTCCTGCCATCATAGTTTAATCTGACATTTTTAAAAGTGTTGATTCTTGGTCTGCTAATTTTATCCAGGCTTAATTAAAAGCAACCAGAGAGAGCAAGAGACTCAGAGAGAAGATGAGAGGGGGGAAATAAAATTATTTGGCTTCACATTCCAGGGACCCAAGCACAATTTGGCAACTGAGGCTCATGAGAGCTTTTTTAACAGGTTTTTTTTCTTTCGAAATGATATGTACTAAGTTCAAAATTATGGACATGCAGCTCCTTGGCACTGTCATTTCCAGAAAGTCTCATTACATCTCTTGCAGTAAGTACATGGCTGTTAATATAATTCCATAATGACAGTGGAGCAGTGAAGTCAAATTGAATAGTTCCTCAGTTAATCACTAAAATTAGTCTATCTCTGTGGATACTGGATCTTCTAATATTTCCATGCAATGCCATTTTGGGTAATAAATGAGATGGCAAAAGGGGCTTTTCAATGTGTAATTACCGCATGGAGGGCAATAAGGCTCCCTCTGTCCTGACTCAGAAATATCGGAGCAAGCTGCGCAAGCCAGTTCCTTTCTGCAATAGTTCACTGGGCAAAATCTATTCAGATATAACCATAACATATTGAAAGATCAAAGATGGTGAAGTAAATAGAAGATAGCCAGAGCACACAGCATGCTAATAACCATGCGGTAGGGAGAACAAAAAAAAAGGCGTCACAATGGTTGGGTTGAGCTGCACTGTGGTGAGTGAATTCACAGAGATTCTTGTGAATTCTTTCTGGCTTCAATCAGTTGGTTTTTTTTTTTAGTATTATTATTCAATATTTTAAATTTTCTTATTCCTGAATCTGATGGTTTTACCTATGCAATTAAATCCTGTAGCATGACCTAGAGATTGAAGCCACCTCAGAACCCGGGCAGGGACTTTTGAAATGGTTCAGTAAAGTAAAACTGTCTTATCAACATAATTAGAGAATCCTTGTTCATGAAGGCTTTCACCAGAAAAAAATTGAAAATAAGTATTTTATCACTGAAGAAACCAGACGGGCAACAATAAAAATGAAAATTTTATGTTCCTCTTTATGGGTGGGTGACTGATGGGAGATTACAGATTTTTAAAAACCATCATCTCAAATGTTGATTCTTAAAAGCTGCGGACAGGTTTTCTTAAATAATGGGCTCAAAGTTTTTTGCTGCTTTCTAGAAGAAAACCATCGAGGTAAATAACTGTTGAGTAAGTAAGTACTCTGCCTTTTAGTCTGGTTGCTCCTTTATGAACTCATGGCTTTAATACCGTTGCCTTGATAAGGAATACTGAAGGAGGGGACAGAGAAAAGACAGAGGGATCCAAGCTGTTAACGCACACAATAAACAGGAACCCAGGCAGTGTGTCACTGAGGCTGCTGTAGAGCCGAGCAGAGGAAGGTAGTGACAAGAAAGATGCAGGCAAATCGGCAGCTGTCAAATATGAGAGGGTCCTGGGAAATGAAGAATAGAGTGGTTGTATATCCCATGACTCCAAAAATCCAGAGATCTCTTACAGAACTTCTAGCCCCAGATGCCTGATATCAGGGTTTCTCTGCCTTCAGTGTCAACAGTGACAAGATTTCTCCTCTGGGCTTCAATTGACATGTGCCTGGAGCTGATAGTCTCTTGACAAAATTGCATATCCTCAGATACCTTTACTCTGAAACAAAATTTGGAGGAAAATGTCATTTTTCTGTGTATATTGGGTTGTACACTTGTTGTCTCTGAAGGATATGTACCAATTCAGGCCATCCAAATGGTCTGTGTTGTTGAATTTGATGTACTTTGCACTGAAAATAGCAGTAGAGATAAGATTCAGTTACTATGATTGATCCAAACAGGAACTCCAAATAATTTTTTAATGCTTTGACAGCACTTTCTGTAGGACCACATGAGCCAGTTTCCAGTCTGAGGATGTGTTGGAGGTTAGGATTTTTCCTTTTTCCTTCTTCTTTCTTTTCTCTCAGAATTTTCTCCCATCTATTGCTAAGAGACAATAACAATCGGTACTTAAGAGAGACAAAAGATGTAGCCAAGGAGGAGGAGGAAGAGTGCAGCTGGCTGCTGCTCTCTTACCCGAGGGGTTTTCACTTGGGAAGGGCAGAGATACCACGAGATTTTTGGCTGGGGGCAAGGGGCTGGATGCAGCTCCTAGCTCCCTCTCACACTCAGGATCGGAAGAGGCACAGCCGGTCTGTGGTCATTGCCCGGAGGATTTGCTGCCACTACAGAGCTTTTGTCCTCCCACTGCTTCTCCTACCGTGGGTGAGGCTTTTGCTTGTAAGAGCAGCCATTGAGCTGGGGCCTTATTAACGCCCAATCTGACTGGAAAGGATTCTCACCATCAATTTGGGTGCCTCATGGGAAAACCTGGGACCCTGACACCTTCCCCCTTCCCAGAGGGTATGTCTCCCCAGCTGCATGTGGTAGCTGCTATGGAGAAGCCCATCTGCTGCTGCCCAGACCCTCTGCTTTCTGCCACTGCCCTGGGCTACACTCTAGCCCAGCACCCCGTGTCCATGCGACTCTTGCTAAGGCTGTGGAGCTTTTCTGTTACATTTTGTTTGCCGCCCCAGGGTGTGCCTGCCTCTGCTGTCCCAGCTGCCGCTCTGAGGTTCCTGCTGCAGCCCATTTTGCCCTCTGGCCTGCCCATTTTGCCATCTGGCCTGCTCGCCATTACCGCACGAGAGAGAGACATGGCAGAGCTTGCGCCACAGCGTCCCCTGCAGCTGTGCGGAAGTCTTCGCACCTGCCCTGCCTGTCCAGGAGCCAGCAGCGCCCCTGCTGGCTGTGACCATAACTGCACCAAGGGGGAGAACGCTCAAGAGCCTAGAGAAGGCTGTTTCTGTGTTCCGCATTTCTGGGTTTCTGGTTTTGTTTGTTGTTGGTGCCATTGTTGTTTGTTTGCCTTGTTATACATATACATACTAGTAAAAAACTGTTATTCCTTTTCCCACATCTTTGCCTGAAAGCCACTTAATTTCAAAGTTATAATAATTAGGGGGGAAGGGGGTAGTATCTTCCATTCCCAAGGGAAGTTCCCGCCTTCCTTCGCAGATACCTGTATTTCAAACTAAGACAGATGAATATCTTTGTAACCTTTGGAGTTGAGAGAAAATCCCCATATTCAAAGCTCCCATTGGGTAAGGCTGCACAAGGCTTTGGCCTTAAACAATAATTAAGGGTGTTTTCTTTTGTGGCAAGTTACTATATCTTGTCCAAATCCACGCACTTAAGAGAAGGAATAGAAATCACATGTGAATCGCTTTGTAAAGACAGCAATATTCAGACAATATTTTAAATATGAACTTTACTTTTTGCTCTTTCATATTTTTATTTGAAGATTCTCTTTTTCAACATTAAATCGTTCTTTAAATCATTTCAGGGTGTCTTGTTTCAGCACACCAATTGCTATACATTTTCTCAAATGAAAATTTAGGAACAACTTTCTAGGAACTTGGAGGTTTTCTGGAGCCTGACGTTTTCAGGAAGTTTTCTCAGGGACTTTATCCAGAAGAGATGAAGTCCAGATAAGTCCGTCAGTTGCTTTAGAATGCTCTGAATTAGTTCTGTCTTGCAGGACAGCTGCCAGCACATCTCAAGCTTGGTGATAATTTCTGGTCTGTGTAGTCAATGCATCCAAGGGCTTTCTTCCAAAATAAGCAAATGTATCCAATTTTTGATTCCTGTAGGTTTCTTGAATGCACATTGCTTGGATCTTGCTCTTTGTTAGCATTGAAGGCCACTGGAGCCTTCACTCCAGCCCACTGCCCCCTGCTCGCACAAGCCCAAGGGCTCAGTAAGAGAGGAGCCTCTTTGGGGAGTGCCATTTCATCAATTGGCTTCTTCCCTTCCTAGTTCTGCCACAGGCTCACACACCGAGTTTGAGAACAAGCTTTGGCTGAAAACAAAGCTGAAAATTTAAAGAAAGCTGAGAAAACATCCAATTTGCACCAGAGGGAAACTCTGCAATTCATTTTGTTGGAAGAGGCATCCAATCAATGTGTTCGTTAAGTTGGAAGCCTGGCAAGCAGAAGGACTCCGCTCTTGTCCAAGCTAGTGGGAAAGAGACTGGCCCATCTGTGAACAAATACTGTGGTCTGAGGGCTGCTCTCTTCCCATTCTCTTTTCTTTGGTTGGTTTTTTCTTCCCCTCATCCATTGCCATTTTTTTAAAATGACTAACAGCATTTCAGAAAGAGAGTGCAGAAAGCATGACTGGATTGAAAACATTTCCACTATCTGCTTCTGATTAATTTTTTTTAATATATATTTCATAACTGACTGGAATCATGACTCTTACAAAAAAAAATTCCACTCTTCAGTTCCCAGCTTTTAATGAATGGGAGATAAAATGCTGTACTCACTCTAAGCAAAATATTTGCATATTCCCTATATGGTTAATTACAGTTTTTCTTTTATGGTCCAGATTCTAATACAATTGCTGCAAGCTTCACACTGAAGCCTGCAACTGAGAAAATAATTTTTTGTGTTCACTAAATTAAATCATAACATGCTGCTCATCTTTCTAGACTTCAAGTCTTGTGTAATGCTGGTGCATTATAACATGCACTTGTGATTAATAAGATTGAGGAGTCTTGGGAAATGAGCTAGAGAAGCTGTGAATGCTCCATTCCTGGAAATGTTGACTGGGGGGAGCTTTGAGCATGTTGACTGAAGGAGCCTCCACCTCTAATGGAAGCTGTAACAGGAGCCTTGGAACTGGATGATCTGTAAGATCCCTTCCAACCCAAACCATTCTATGACTCTCTAAAAAAAGCTCCAAATGGTAAATTATTTCTTGCCAGAAATGCCAGAAAGTGCCAGGGTTTTTTTGCTATTACCACTCCCACATTTTCAGAACAAGGAGTTAATACCCTTCTCCACCAAATTAGGGCAACTGGCCTAAAATAGTAAACACAGAGACTGTTTCACTTTTTATTTTCTTTCCTGTCTGATGAGTGCTGTGCTAAGACAGCCTGAAGCACAAAGGAAGCACTTTTTCTGCAGTAGCATGGGTAGCAAATGCCTCCTGAGAGGATTTATTTTCTGTTTCTGTCTTTCCGAACACGGATTTGGATGATAGGAGGACTGTGACCATGCATCGTCTCTTTGGTCCCCATGCCAGGTAAAAGGTCTTTTCTCATCACATGCAGTGTGACCTTCCCTAGCCTATGCTCAAGACATGTTGTTACCTCCCTTCTGACTTAAACGTGAGCTACAAGAAAAAAGATATATGTGTGACAGCTCTTAGTGCCCAGTAGGTATTTTTAAATAATGGAGATTTGGGGAGGAAGGGGGAAATCAGTTAGATGGGAAACCCTGGGCTTATCCCCCTTTTTTTTCCCCACTCCAGGGCAGAAATATATGTGTCTGAAGAAAAATGATGAGTGCGTGTTTTAAGCTCTCCAGGACATAAGGCCCAATGGATTAAAATAGAAATTCACTTGATTAAGGGTTGATTTAAAATTCTTTTAAAAAGTAGATAAAAAATGAAATACATCCCTTTTTGAGAGCCGATCCACTGCTTACAGATTCCTTTCCAATATTTAAAAGTGCATTTAAGTGCCATTCAAGCATCCACAGAGACCAGCAGTCAGAGTTTGGTTTCCTCACTACATTTCAGGCTGATATATCATTGAGTGCATCGCAAATTCCCAAAATAAGAATACAAGGCATATCCCCCAAAATAAAGAGAGCAAGGGGGATGGGGGAGAGATGTGGTGTTAAAAGATTAGGATAGTGGGATTGAAACCTTTTTGGTCTCTGGGTGTTTGAACAGGGTGTGAAGTTATTGATAACAATCAGGAAGCATTGGTTACGTTTGATGCTTCACATATGGCTCAGTACCTAAAATGGAGAGATTAATTGGTTTCAGAGCATGCTGTAATCGATATGGCATATTTGATGAATATTGTGGCTTTAATTAGCCATGACTCAGTTGTTTAGTGTTTCAAATGAGGAAAATGATCATGTCAAAGCTCTAATTTCCTAAGAAGAGAATTATTGCCTTATTTTCTGGTATTTGTTTTGGTTTATGCATATGCATCTTTATTTCTGTATTTGTCTACACTCTTTGTTTTAGTGAATATGTGTTTTTGCAAGCTAAGGTTGAGCAGAATTTGCCTTTGACCTGAGATTAACAGAAAAAGCTTAATCTTCAGCCAAAAGTCTTATGTTTTTTGTTTTTTTCTTGCATGGTTGTAAAAGGAGAGCAGAATATTCGCACAGAGCATGGTCATCATACTCCAGCAGCAGGGAGTAGTGTTGTTAGCTTGTTTTCAGCACTGTCTTTGCAAGAGTCTGCGCTGCCTCCAGCCCTTGCACTGTCACCATCCACAGCTGTACATATACCATGTCTCAAAGCCCAGACTAACCCTTACTTAGGACCTTATATGTGCTGCAATATTTTAATGCCGCTATGAAATGCTGCTATTGAGTGCCCTACAGAGATGTGATTGATGAGCACATGCCTCATGACCTGAGTGGTCCTGTCACTCCCGGGTCTCTTAGATGAGAAGGGGGTATCTTGTTGCCTCTCCAGTTAGCTGACCCTCCAGCACACACCAAGGGTGCCCCAAGGAGATTTGTGCCCACTAAAGATGTCAGCTGTCCCTGCAGGGGGGTATGCTAATGAATTAGCATACAGGACTGAAGTACACCCTGGCATCATGGATACTATCAGGGTTGGGGCAGTTAGATACCTCAAATAAAAACTTCCACAAATTTCAACCGCTAAACCCCAAATAATCCTGATCAAGACAATGTGATCCAAAATCAAAGGAACACAATACCTCTGACCCTCCCAACTGGACACCTACAATGCTGGGTCCTTTCTAAGTATCACCCATTTTTAGAGATACCTCTGTCAAAGAAAGGGGTAGACCTGCCTCTCTATCGCACAGCTCACAGAGAGGACAGTGAATTCCAGCTCAGAGGATTGACCAGGGCCATTTGCTATACCACCGAATCAGGTCCTCATCTACCCTGTGGGAGTATGGTGCCTGTCTTGCAGAGCTGAAACTGAAGAGGGTATAGATGCCTCAGGGGAGTTTTGCTGCCACTGTGAGATGAAGGTGCTTCAAGACTCATCCTGGATGCACTCACATATCTGTGTGGATGACCCTCTGGGTCCTACTTCACCACAGTTACTGGGATCCAGAGGGTTGTGGAGTGGCGAACGATCACCTCACCTCGGTGCAAAGGTGGATATGGCTTTGCCTTCCATGAATGCCAGTAGCATTTGTAGGGACATTGTAAGAGAGCAACTGAAGAACCCACATGATGTACAAAGATAAATGAACTCCTTAATCCTTGGCCTTGTCCACTCTTCTAGTCTTTAAAAACAGTACGCAGGAGGTTAATCTGCCTCAAATGTCTTCAGCAGCAACCTGACCATGCTGAGACACCCTGCCTCGTAGCATACCTTGTCAGAGGTTTTTTCCTGTGACAAAGTCATTTATGCTTAGTGCCTCTTGGTACCAGTTGCCAATCAGTTAAAATATATAAAAACCTAATGCAGTCTTACCCCCTCCCCGTAGCTGTGTCTGTCCAGCTGTTCCCTGGCAATGAGTGCTTGCAGGGCCTCCCCTAATGTTTCCAAACCCTCAGAAACGCATATTTCCCCCAAAGCGAATATAAAAAGGGCAATAATCCCTGGCTAACATCTAACATGAGCCTGCCTGGGGTCACTCAGCAGCAGCCAGCATAAAATACCTCAATAAAGGTCCTGAGCTTCCTGCTGGCTCTGGTTTTGGTTTCACAGCTGTCTTTGGTTTCAAAGCTGAAGCTTCCAGTCCTCCACAAATTGTACTCTGCAAGAAGACCTGGAAAAGGAAAATGTAAAGGAAGAAAGAAAATGACAAAAAGGTTTCTAGTAATTTAAATGTCAAAATTTGGGATATTCCAATTAATTCTCAGCTTTTGAGTGGCTCCTGTTGTTATTTAAATGTGCATCAGGCTAGTGGGGGATCTAGTTAGTGGTTTTCTAATTGTGATGATATTGCCCTGAGAAGCAGTGGTCTCTCAGAGACCACAACAATCTTTGAGGTAAGCAAAGAGAGGAACTTGTCAAAAGAAAGAGGTTGTCATCACTGCCCGAGAAACAGATGAAATTAGACTTTTCTTCCATTCAAAATGTGCTTTCTTCGCCCACAGGTTACAAGAATGGAGCCTGAAAGTGGAGAACAATGGAGATGGGCCATGATGAGATTATGGCCACTTCCAAATAATGCTTTAATTGTAATGGCTTGGAAATCCTGTGAAAGCTTTTTTTTCCTCTCTGAAAGAGTCAGACTTCAAGCTTTTCAGAGTATTTTTTCATACAATTTTCCCCTCCCCTCCCCTCCCCTCCCCTCCCCTCCCCTCCCCTCCCCTCCCCTCCCCTCCCCTCCCCTCCCCTCCCCTCCCCTCCCCTCCCCTCCCCTCCCCTCCCCTCCCCTCCCCTCCCCTCCCCTCCCCTCCCCTCCCCTCCCCTCCCCTCCCCTCCCCTCCCCTCCCCTCCCCTCCCCTCCCCTCCCCTCCCCTCCCCTCCCCTCCCCTCCCCTCCCCTCCCCTCCCCTCTGTGGGTTCCACAGCTCCCAGCATACAGCTATTGCTGAGGCTGGAGGAAAGCATACAAAAGGAATTAAATTCAATTTTGAATCCTTCAACCTTTGTTTGTCTTCCCCAAACCATAAGACCTAAGTGGCCACCAAAAAAAAGTGTGCAAAAATATAATGAAACACCTCTCTGGAGTGTGGCAGTTGGGCCTGTACATCATAAAATCATAGAATGGTTTGGATTGGATGGACTCTTAAACCTCACTGAGTTCCAGCCCATTTGCCATGAGCAGGGACACTTCCACTAATGTAGGTTGTTCAAAGACCCATCCAAACTTGCCTCTTGAGATCTTTCTGATTTCTGCAGTTTTGATAAGAATTAAACCATCTAAATTGTCCAGTGGTTTTATTTGCATGCATTGATTCCTGGAGAGGCAGGAAGTTTATATATGAATGATGGATTGGCACACCATTAGCTCTGACTGATATGGCATCTTTAGTACTGTCATCTTGCACTTAATTAGAGATTACTTGGTAATTTGGCTGAGCATTTCATGCCAGGATGAGTCCCTGAGAAGCTATTGAGCTTCTTGCAAGGAAGAATGTGGAGGAAGTGGTTCTGTTATGTCTGTAATGTATAAAAGCAACAGAAATTTGGAAGGGAGGATGGTACTAAGGCAAGAGGGCAGAGAAGGATTGAGAAGGGTACCAGACCACAACCTCCATAGTATTGTTGGTTAGCAGGGTAACCACAAAGTAGACTTCTGTCTGATTTGTCATGGCAAACAGCTCTAAAAGAGGAAGGGATGTTTTTCAAGGAAACAAAAATTTATTTGACCCAGTTTTTTAAGTGGGGGAGAAAAAAATAAAGGTAACACGTCCATATGGTTCTTAATTTCCTCTTCATCTATTTGATAGCATTTTTGAATGTTCTGTTCCCTCATCCTTGTGATTTGAGGGTTATTTATTTTGGGGGAGTAAGTCTGTAAGTCTAGGATGCAGTCTAGGAGCTGCATCCCAACAGAGATCTGGGCACCAGGATAAAGACCAACAGCACTCTTAAGCACTGTGATCCCTGGGCCAGAGGACCAGACCTTGGGACCAGGGGACCAGACCTTGCAATTTTCTCTGCAAGCAAGACACTGGGCTCCCCATACAGCTCCAGCCTGGCACAGGCACCAGCTGGCTCCCACCTACAGAGACCTTCCCTGGCACTGGAATTTCCTGTTTTGAGGGTTTGCCAATGTGACAAGAGGAAAGGCTGGGTCTGAGCCCGGAGCCCAGGTCCAAGCCCAGGCCATGTCCAAGGTGGAACTCAGTCCTGCTGGGGTCAGTTTAATTCCTGTACAACTTAGCAGGGCATGTTTAGTCACAGATTCCTCGGCTGTGCAAAGACAAAGCACAGTTGAACACTAATCAGGCATCATTTAAAAGATTTTATTGTGTAAATTAATTTCACACATAAACCCTGGCACAATACACTGGCATACAGGATTTGTAAGCTCAGTAAATGCCTGAAAATTCTCTGGATTTCTTCAGTTTGAAAATGTTTTCTTTCCTCTTCAGAAACACCAAAGCACACAAATGTGTTTTTTTACCCTGAGGCAAGGAGAGAAATAATCCAGCACTGAAAAAGCGCATCCAGCATAAGGCAGGAGGGATGAAACATGGGTGTCTGTGGAGCACACAGCTCCTGGCTGCAGTGGTGTGAAGTGCTACCACGCCATAGCATCGCCGGCATACTTTCTGAGGCATGTTTCCCATTTTCATAGCAAATAGCTAAAAGTCTCCCAAGATCCCCATTAATTATATCCAAATGAGTTTCCTCTGCAGCATGGCCGTATTTCTTAATGTTTAAATTTGTTTGTGCCGTTAGTCTTCACCTATTGTCTTCCTTATGGTAACTGGGGCATGTTTCTCTACTGGTGTTAGGTGGGTAGTTTTTCTCCTTCCTGCACTGCATGTCACAGGTAAAGATTCAATCTTGATATATATTGGACTAAAAACTTCTTAGAAATCAGCTGCAGAACATATTTTTTCCTTCTGCAGATCTAATGACATGCTGGGGGGAAACAGACTCCAAATGCACCATGGTTTCTCCTGTATAATGTCAGTTTGATATTGATTTGACCCCCTGCGAGCTGTTTCCTAAATGCAGGGGCACGTCATGATACACACCCTCCAGTGGAGTTACTCTGACCTCTCTACATCTTTCACATGCTCTGTGCCGAAAAAAAAATTTGTGGTAGAAGGATTCCTCATCACTTCATGGAGGCAGTGAATTGGCTAAGGCGTTGTGTAAATAAAAGAAAATAGAATGGAGTAAAATAAAAGAAAATAGAATGGAGGAAAATAGAAGAAAATAGAATGGAGGAAAAGAAAAGAAAAGAAAAGAAAAGAAAAGAAAAGAAAAGAAAAGAAAAGAAAAGAAAAGAAAAGAAAAGAAAAGAAAAGAAAAGAAAAGAAAAGAAAAGAAAAGAAAAGAAAAGAAAAGAAAAGAAAAGAAAAGAAAAGAAAAGAAAAGAAAAGAAAAAGCAGATGCAGAGGTTGAGCCTCAGCAAGGGGATGAGTGTTGAACTGAAGACATGCAGGTTCAGAGGGCAGGAATGAGTCCCTGCATGGCCACCACTGCAAAGAGAGATAGGAAATGAGAGACTGATGCATACTGAGGAATAAGTTGCTGGATAAGTTACTAGGCAAATTAAAACAATTATTCTACCCTTCCTGTCACCTGCTTTTCAGTAATGAATTTTTATGCTAACGAAATCAGCCATTCAATTTTTCCCCAACCTGTCCTGGAGGACATGTGGGAAGGTACAAAGAGGGAACCAGGATAACAACTAACCCCATGCATGGCTTCATCTCATGATGCCAATTTCTCCTCTTCATGATTGGAGTGGGATTTTTTAACTTCTTTTTCAAAAGGACATGTATTTCACAGTGCCACCCACCTCACCTTTGTGCAACCCAGACTCGAGAACAAAAGGAGCCCTCTGTATGTTGGTAATTTTGGATAAATAAATTAAAGTTTTGAGAAAACTGGGATAAATGTAGTTATGCGTCTGGCGTAATGAGGTTGGGGGATGTCTTCAAAGCCATATAATTCTGTACTGGTGATTTTGTGGTGCTGTAGAGGATTGCAGGTGGTGAACTGGCTCAAGACATATTTGCTATGTGACACGTCCCTTCTTAATCCCGCCCAGGTCCTTCTGTGTTCCTGGAAAACATGAAAAGCTTAACTGAAAATCACAAGATTAAATAAATAAATTAAAAGCACGTAAAAAGCCAGATAATAAATAAACCACCAACTCTTGCTCTTCTCCCCGGCATTAGCATGTGTATGCAGGGACATAAAACTTGCTTGCACCACTCCTTGCACACCCACACCCTTCAAGGTCAAATGTTCTCTCTTGAATATATGAAATATTCAGACACACACACACAAACCAAAAGTGTACAGGGGCTGTCAGCTTTCCTAAGTGGTACAAACTTTGCCCTAATAGAAACAGTAAGAGGGACTCCACTATTTTGATTCTCAAGCATAAAGACTTTCTTGTTGATCAGGGACAGTAATTTCAGGTTCACTTTCTAAAAACCCAAGTTCTCAACATGTTCTTCTGTCATCTGAACTGAAGTCTACCCCCCTTGGCAGCAAAATCTGACTCAAAGGATGGTTTTTATGGATGCCTGTCTTCTCTGATTTACTTGGCTGCTACAGTCCACGTCCAGGAGGGGAAGCTGAGGATATTTAGATGCAGAAGGAAGTGGGTGTTAATCAAGGAGATGCTCATGGGCTGTTGGCAATGTGTTTATTGTGAGTCTAGGAAACCATGCAGGAGAAAGAGGCAGGAACAGGAGGGACAGTAAGGAATGCTGTGGGAATGAGATGTCCATTCTTGGGAGGAAAATGCCTTCCTGTCACCCTGCCAGCCGTGGCCCTCCTGCCCATTACATGGTGGATTAAGTAAGCAGTAGATGGGCTCTGACAGAGACTGGAATCCAGAGATTTTTTTCAAAATGCCTTTCTTTTAAAATCTCCCTTTATGCTCAGTCACCCAAAGAAAGCCACAATTATTTTAATATCTCTTTCCCCCTTTCTACTCCTTTCTACTCCCTTTCTTCTCCCCCTTTCTACTTTTTCTTTCCTTGTGTGCATTGTTTTTTCTTCCTTTATTAAAGTGTTCTTATCTCAACCCACAAGTTTTCTGACTTTTACCCGTCCAATTTTCTCCCCCATCCTGCTGGTGGAGGAGTGAGTGATGGACTGCAGGTTGCCTGGTGACTGCATTAAACATCTTGTAAAAGTGCCTGCCCATCACCTAGTGCGGTTTTCCCAAGAGTGATGCATAGTGTGACCTTCACCGACAGGGAATATGTTAAAACCAGGACATGAGTGCTTCCCTCAAATTTATGCTCTGCTGCTTGTCTCAGTGAGTGGCAGCAGCAGTGACCAGAGGAAAATACACAGGGCACTAGGGGAAAAGGAGACTGACTATCAGCCAAGCTCTTCTTCAGTTTCACTATTCTTGTTAACTATTTATATATTTTTTTTCATTTATTCCTGTCATTTATCTTTTTTTTTCTTTATAGCCAAGGAAATTTTGGTAGATGTCCTTGACAGACAACATCTCTATTTTGTACCCAGCATAATCTGTGCTAAATCCAAAGGTTGACTGTAATTTCCAGCCACTCTCTTTGTTTCTATGATTTCTGGTTTTTTTTCTTCTCTTCTCATGCTTGCAGCCTGTAAGATGACTCACCCCAAAGGAGAAAAAATATATTTTTAAGTCATGCTCCCTTGCCAATGATGAATTTGGCCCAAGGTGTAGATGTCCAACAAGTGGGAAGGTACTAAATGCAACAGCAACAAAAAATGTGTCCTCTGGCCAGGCAGCTGAGCCTGCGGCACTGACTGCTTTGCAGAAGCAGTGAGGAAAAAAATTTAACAGGATTTAGGACAAATGCCTTCAAATTTTGGTTATTTATGTGGAGATAAAGTGTATAAAGGGATACAGTCATACATGCTTGTTTGGCTGTTTCTGGGTAAGAAGTATGGAGAAGAAGAAACATCGTCTGGCTTTCTGAGATCCTGCCCTTGTCTTCCTTCTGTTCTTCCTTTCCATCATTGCCTCTGCTGGATGAAGGCATTATCAATCTCCTCCCTTATCAGGCCCAGAGTTGATGTGTGCGATGATGTAATTTTATCCAGGTTTTGGGACTGTTCTTTTTGCCGGTCCTGTCTTAGCTCTGCTGTGTTGAGGATCATGTGAAGGCTGAGGGAGTGATGCTGGCCTGGGTCACTAGAACTGGTGTTCACCAAGCATGGCCTGTGCTGTGCATGTTGCTTTCCCTACCCTGTCCCCCTTTGTTTAATATTAGGGCTGCAAATCCCTGCATCTCTTTGCTTTCTATAGTCATGCACTTTCCACAGCTGCCAAGGACACCTCCTGCTTGTGCTTGGCCTGTTCATATCAAGGGTGTCTTTGAGTGGTTTTTTTAATGATTGACACTACTTCAGCCATCTTTGTTCATGGTTTTCCAGGACCAAGGGTTGCTCTTGACCCCTCTTAAGTTTCCTGGATTTTTCATGGCTTGCATTACACACAGGATGTAAAGGCAGACCAAGGTAGCTCAATAAAATACAGAATCTTTTTTTGGTTTGAGGTGCTGCAGTTTCAATGAAACAAGTGGTTTGTTTAAGGTTGATTTTAGCTGCTTGAGCTAACCGTAGACAGCGAGTGTTGGGTTGTGTTGACCAAGTGTCTGCCAGATAGGCTTTTCTTTCTTTTCATATTGGTTTGAATAAGGTGCTGACTACCAGGGGCTCAGGCTCACGATGAGGACCAGAAGATCATGACAGCTCAGCATCACAGAGGCAGCCCAGGATTGCAGATGTCTTTGCAACATCATCTCTTCCAAGCAGGTCCCTGGGGATAGAGGGTTTAAGACAGGGGTGTGCTCTGTAGCAGTGCTGGACCAAAAGAGATATTTGCTTTCTGCAACCCCTTCCTAAATCCCCATGGGAGCTTCTGCTTCCCTGTGGCACTGTTATTCTTTTTAATATTTTTGGGAAGGCACCAAGCCTGAAAGCATAACCCATCTTTAATTCTTCCTTTCCTTGGTGTTCAGCAATGCAAGTCAGAGTTTTACCAAAAGTCGTTTCAATTATGGTGTCACTTACTTGACATACAAGACCAGTCATGGCAGGGAAGGTCTAGCAGTTTGTCTCCTCCAGTAGAAAAAAAATGGCTCATAAGTTGGGTAATTCTGCTGAAGCAAAGGAGGCAATGCTTTATCTCAGTCCAGTTCTCACCATCCACAGCAAGGCTAAAACAGCAGGAGGCATTTTCATTGTTCACTGCTCTGTATCCCCTTTTGGCTAAATAAAAGTTCCTTTTTAAATTAAAAAAAAAAAAAAAAAAAAATCTTACTTTTTTTTTTTTCTCTTTGGGGTCACACTGCAGGGGCTGCCATGTGCTCTCCACAGCTGGATCAAAGTCTCTCTCTTCCACTGTCAGAAGTCTACCAACACTTCCCCTTCCCAGGCACACAGCTATATCCCCATCTTCCTCCCCCTCCAATTCTCCAGCATCCTGCTGAAATGTTGGACTGAAATTTGCTGTTTTTTCAGAGCCCGTGGCTCTGAGACAGGATGAGTGGCTGGCTGGCTCGAGCTCTGGAGCTGCTGTGGTGCTCACTGGGCTAAAAAATTTTCATTTTTCCCACATCCGACTGTATATTAATATAGCCAAGGGGAAAAAACAACCCAAAACACAACCCAGGGCTCCCTTTTGCATCAGGAAAAGAAACAAGTGCGCAGGTCTGTCAGAATGTTTTCTCTGTATCACAGGTTTTGGCAGACATCTCTCTGAGGCAGGATAAAAGCAGAGGGGATTGCAGCCTTTACTTTTTTTTTTTTTCCCCTGAAATGAAACTCTACTTTTTCTCTTTTACAGTTTTTACTAGGCTTGACTGGAAACAGAAACAAAACAACACTCCAAAGTGCCTCTTGTTACCATGTTTTATAAAACTTCAGTTTCTGTGTTTAGCTCATGACAGAAATCAACTTCACTACACAGGCCTGTTTGTTCTCTGACTCCTGCTCTCATGTCATAATGTTATTCTGATATAAAGTTCCTCAATAACATCTAGTGTACATTACATATGCTCTGTTATACATGTGGATTGCATATATAGCTATCCTGGGCATTGTCTTTGGGACATGACAAATCCTACATAAGACATTTTATATAGAATTTTGTTCAATTTTATTAAAATTATTTTTTATCGCCAAAAAACTACAATGACACATGTGCAATAGATGTATACAAGATAAAAAATACTGTCTGTACTAAAATGTATCTAATTACTGCATCATGCATTGCATAATATAAACATATAATGTGTTTACAGTAAATACTATGTGTAGGATAAGATTTATGATAGCTCATTATATTATGTTTCATTATGTATCTTGCTAATAATATTTACTAGACAAATAACATAGTATGATATAATACCTATATGATATGATACAAATATAATCTATGATATAAAGGAGTAGTATACAATGGAATATTATAGCACAGGATTATGTACTACGTAATACAAAGCATTCTGTTGTGTGAAGCTATTTCCCAAGTTACATTTCATTAGGGTCAAAATACCACTATTGTGTTAGTTATGTAGTTACATATACATTGAAAATTAAATATTAGTTTACATGTGATCTGTAATATGTGGTCTAAACCACAGTATTTGTAGTAGACTGCTGGTGTATATTATCTCCATGACAGATGGTATCTGGATGGTTTAGTTTAAGTAATACAAAATACTTTGTATGCAAATATTGACTTTATGTTTCAGCTTTTACCTGGTTTTAGGGACTATATAATACCAAGTTTGATCTGACACTTTTTCCATAGAGCACACATTTTATCTAATCCGATTAGGTGTAGTACCTCTACGGTATATAATAATATACACTATATAGTCTGAAATACATTAACTACCCATCATTTCTACATACTGTGCTTAGTAAATACAGAATATATACTACATAAAAATTTCTTTGACTGGGGGAAAGAGCTAATCAGTGTCTCCTCAGCACCTGGCCTCTCATTTCCCTTTTCTGCAGAAGAAAATAAACACACCCTGCTCTGGTTTGGAGCTGCTGTGAGTCACCAGGCAGAGAAGGGATTTTTAATTTCATGAGGCCCATTTGTGTGCTTCTGGATTTGAGAGTCTCTGCTGCTTGTTTTAACTGTCTTTTGATTTGATCTCTGCTTCTCTGGTCTGCTTTTATTTCAAAACTAATTTCCTGGCTTGCTAAGGACTGTCGGGATATAGCTAAAAATATATTAAAATCTTAAAACTTAGGCTTACATTTCCCATCCAGAAGGACACTTCTACCAAGCGGGTGCTTGGAAACTGGTATGAAGTAAGTAGGACTTGAGAAGTACAGGGCACAGGCCCAAGAGGCTCCCTGGCCTCTGCAACAGCCAGTGGCAGCACTGCTACCCAAACTTGCACTGGAAATTATTTATAAAAACTTGTTCCATTTCTTCCTGGGGAAAACCAGGAAGATCTTGGTGACTATTTTTAATAGGTGAGGTATGTCTAGTGGCAAATGCCACCCCCGTTTTCCAACATCAAACAAGTGCGTGGACTTACGTTCTTCTACCAAGGAGCGGGTGATGCTCAACAGCGTTGAACTGGAGGAAAATTTCACCTGTGTAATGCAAATAGATGTACCCCCAAACCACGAGCCCTGAGCTGCCACCAGATGGAGCAGCCTCCCAGAGAACCTCCTCCACTGGCTGGGCTTTTATCAGGAATCTTTTTGGTTTTCCTTTTTTTTTCTGAAGGAATTCATTATGATAAACATGCTATCAGTGAATTCTGAAACAATTTTTAGTGATTTGACACTTACTTTAAGGAGTTGCAAATAATTATAGTGGAATGAGAAATTAGGGTATTTAAATATCTCTGGACAATTCTACTTCAGTTAAAAAAAAAAAAGAAAAAGAAGCCCAACCCCAAGACTAAAATCCCAAAGCAGTTTTCACCTTACAAATAGAATAAGGTCATAACGACCCCTTCGGAAGCTGCTGTGTTAGGGGGCTAAGGAGAGGAATGAAAGCCAGTTTAAAGTATGCACATAACCCTCTGAGAAGGTTCACACGGAAATCCTGAAAGGTAACCCAATTTCTCTTGGAGACTCTGAGAAGATGATTAGGGAAATTGGTAATTGGACCTCTGTTTCTGCAGACATAGATTGACTTCCAATGTAATCAGCTCCTCAAAAGACTTTCCCAGGCGCAAATACACCCCTTTAACACCTTCCCTTTCAGAGTTTGTTTAGAAATCTGTCAAGAAGACTTCCTTAATCCACCTAATTTGGAAAAACACCCATCTCTGTGAGGATCTGTGCCACTTCAAACACATGCCCTTCTTCATACTCCAAAGGCATGGAGGTTTTCCACTTGATGTTGTGCTAGTCAAGAAGGGTAGGATGGACAGCACTTTCTCCTAGCTAAGAAAATTTATTTTTTCTCCCTTTAAACATACACACCGTTGAAGCAAAAATAGACTAGAGCTTGGGTAAAGTAGGCGTCTCCCCTGCTGTACAGTTCTGGAGATAAAGTTGTTGGAGGGTAGGTTTTGTTCCTTTTGTTTTCTTTCTCTTCGGGAATTTTTGTCCCATCGGTTGCTAAGACACCTTAATTATCCATACTTAAGAAAGACAAAAGAAGTTACCATGTTCAGGGGGACGGGGCACCTGGCTGCACTCCTATCCCAGGGCTTCTCTTGGGGAGAGGAGAAATATCAAGAGGAACTGGGCTGAGTGCTGGGGGCAGCCCCTGCCTCTCTTAATTCCTGGGCATCGGAGGAGACACCCAAGCTCCTGCAGCTAGGAGAGGATTCTCTGTGACCGCCGGAACCCAGCGTCTGCATTTCTTACTTACTGGAGCACACCGCGGCTCCTGCCACAGCTGCGGAGTGTGATAAATAACCGTGCGTGTTTGTTAATCAAATCTTGCTTAAGCCAGGGAATAAATAGTTAAAACTGAGTCAGGAAGCTCACAAGTCTTGTCTAATAAAAAGCTAAACAAGGCCAAGAAAAACAAGTGTCTAAGCAAGAACAGAGGGAACAGATAACGAAGTCAGGTCAGGATGACCTATACCCAGTGAAGTAAGCAATGTATCAGGCCCCCTGAGATGAGCCCCCCCCGAGGAAGACTACGGCCTTCAGCCTCACGACCACCAGAAGGCAGAAAAAGACACCCTAGCAACAGCCCGCGCCGATGCAGAGTACTCTCGGAAGATATACGTATACCGGGACAAGGAGGCTATAAAACTTGAGAGATTAGGGCAGGCGGGCCGCGAACCGTTGGCGGAGTGGAGACTCCCCGGTCACCCAGCGTTGTTTTGCTTGTTGTAGCTTGCTCAATAAATCAAATTATTTTAATTGGCCTGGTTTTTGTCTCTAACTTATAACACAGAGTTTTTGCCACCTCTTGTTTGCTGCCCCCGGTGAGTCAGCTTTGCTGCTCCAGCCTGCTGCTCTGAGGTTCCTGCTGCTGCCCACCGTGCCATCAGCCATCCGCCATTATTGCCTCAGGGAGGCTCGCCCCACAGCGCCCCCTGCAGGCTGGGATCATCGCACCTGCCCTGCCTGGCTGGGAGCCAACAGCGCCCCTGCTGGCTGTGACCGTGACTGCACCAAACAGGACAGTGCCTGGCAGCCCAGAGACATCTGCCACCAGGTTTGGGTTTTGTTTGTTATTGCTACTGTTGTTGTTACTTGTTTGCCTCGCTACAGATACTAGTAAAGAACTGTTATTCCTTTTTCCATATCTTTGCCTGAAAGCCCTTGATAATAATTCGGAGGGAAGAGAGTCACATTCTCTATTCTAGGGGAGGTTCCCACTTTCCTTAGCAGACACCTGTCTTTCAAACCGAGACAGATCTTGGTGCCCAATGTGGGGCCTGATGGCATTGAGAGAAAAAGGTGCAAAAGGAATAACAGTTTCTGGGTAATGCACTTTAGTGTGCTGAACATAGAGACCTCACTAAGTGGCATCATGTTATCTGGCATACCTTGGTTCGGCTGGTACATGCTCATGGCCATATTTTTCCCATTCGCAGCTCCCTATCTGAACATGGGTCCTATAACTAAGGCTGTTGAGGCTGTTATCCAGTTCCCACAATGGGTCAGTAAGGTGAGGAATTCATGGATTTTTCATGCCCTTTGGATGGCGAGCACATGGCTACAGGGTTTTAACACCATGAGTGTGTGTTTTTGGAGTCTGTTTGGTAATGGTACCTATTGTGAGGAGGTAACACCAGGGGAAGTTTTTTCCCAACCCTTCATCCATTTCTTTGGGCCTATCCCAGCAGTGCTTGAAGGGTTCAGATATTCTCTGGATGCTAACCATTTTGTACAGTGGTTGGCGTTGCTGGTAGGTCTATTCTATGTAGCATTCAGAGATAAGGTGAGACTGCCCTGGGTAACCATTCTAACGTCTAACCCAGGGAATAGGAATGCCACCCCAGAGCCTAGGGATATTGCCCCAGAGACTGGAGATACTGCCCCACAGACTAGGGATACTGCCACAGAACCTAGGGATGCCACCCCAGAGACTAAGGATACTGCCCCAGAGACTAGACATGCTACCACAGAGCCCGAGGTGGTCCCAGAGCCCAAAGGTACCCCCAAACCTGACCCTGACCCTGACCCTGAGCCTGACCCTGCACCACAGACGGACCCTGTCCAGCAGCCTGCCTCAGAAATGAACCCGCCTTGACTGGGTGGGGGTACTGGTGGAGGAGATGCAAAAGATACACCAAGTGCTGAGGGAATACACTTCCTCAGCTGGTGGGAAACCCTCTCCTTGCCCTAAAGGGGAAGAGTCTGATGGTGCAGCAGCGGAACCCACAGATGTTACAACCGTCCAGGTTCCAGCTGAATTGCAAGGGTAGTCACAGCCAGCAGCACTCTCCCCTGTGCAACGGAAGAAGTATAAAGCCAAATCAGTACGTCCAGTTAATGATGATGGGGAACCAGGGCCCTCACAACCAGCAAGGGAGCCTGAGCCTATAATCATTACCGAGTCCCTGTTGTATGATAGTATCTCTAATCTGCGAAATGACATTGTGCAACGGGGGCGCAAGGCTTTCTGAACCTGGTTACTTCAGGTTTGGGACCTCATGGGCCCAGGCGTGCAGCTGGATGGTAAGGAGGCCAGGAATTTGGGAGCCTTGGCCCAGGACTCGGGTGTTGACAAGGTGTTCGTGAGGGAGACAGGACCCATTTCTTTCTGGGAGAGGCTTTTGATGAGTGTTAAGAGAGAGGTTTGTTCACAAAGACAGAATGCAGGAGAACTACCGTAGATTGCCCTGGAAGACTATTGAGGAAGGGATCCCATGGTTGAGAGAAATGGCAGTAGTGGAGGTGCTTTTTGGGAGGGACAGACAGCATGAAAATGATCCTGACAGGGTCAGGTGCACAGGGCAAATGTTGTGGAACCTGACAAGTCTAGGGCCATCCTAATATGTCACCTTCATTGCAATGATTAATGCCAATGACAACCGAGAGACAGTGGGCTCTGTAGCTGACAAGCTCAGATATTACGCAAGTGTGATCAATGGCCCGATGCAGGCTCATGTCTCTGCTGTGGTTAAGGACCTCAGAGAGGAGATTTGGGAAACGAAGGAAGAGATGAGGGAGATGAGGGAGGAGATGAGGAAGAACAGTGTGGCACCAGTGAGAGTCACAGGCCCCAACACCAGAGCCCGACATCCCCCAGCTAGTGAGAGAGGGTACACCCCACGAGTTGAGCTGTGGTTCTTTCTGCATGACCATGGGGAAGACATGAGAAGGTGGGATGGGAAACCTACTTCTGTCCTGGCAGCACAGATATGTCAGCTCAAGGAGGAAAACATTAGCCAAGGTGGTTCTGCTAAAGTGAAGGTAGCTTCAGCTTCCCGTGGCTGACCTGCTAGGTACAACAGAAGGGAGGACAATGTATCAGATCCCCTTGAAGGAACTTCTGGAATGTATGCCCAGGAAGGGAATGATAACCAGGGCTAGAGGGGCCCTGCCTCTAGCCAGGTAGAGGCATGGGAAAACCACGTTTTTGGACTGTGTGGCATCGATGGCCTGGCACATCAGAGCCACAAAAATATGAAGCAGTGGTTGACACAGGTGCACAGTGTACCCTAATGCCATCGGGACATGTCAGGGCAGAACTCATTTCTATTGCTGGGGTGACAGGGGGATCACAGGAGTTGACTCTGGTGGAAACCGACGTGAGGCTGACTGGGAAGGAGTGGCAGAAACATCCCATCATGACTAGTCCAGAGGCCCTGTGTATTCTGTGTGGATGCTCTATTCTAAGATTTCTCTCTTCCTTCTCATGAATCATATGGGAAACAAAGATAAGCTGAATTCTTCTTGTTCTTTTAATCTGTGGTTTGGAACTGGGTGCTGTAAAGGTTTCAGCCAATCGCCCTGGGGGGTGGATTGGCTATAAACCAATCACTGCTAGACTCTTAATATCTATATAAGAACAGAACTTTTTTAATAAACTACATCTTGCATTTCTGCCGCGCCTCTCTGCCCGTCTCCTTGCTATACCCACGAGCAGCAGCAACATCTGGTGACCCGACGTGTACCATGTGCTCCAATTTTAAGGTACAGAAAAGCCCCCCTGCCCGACTTTTTGCCTCTCCCTGCCCACCCGGGATCGCGGGGAGAACATGGAGGGGGTGACCATGGACTGCAATGCACCGTCGCCCGCCCCGCAGGATGTCTGGGCCCCCGTCCGGGCCAGGATTTCTGACCGTTTAGTTCGACATTTTGATTTGGTTTGAAAAACAGGGGTTCCCTGAGATTGTACAAGCAATTCCAGACATCGAAACATGGTTGCGACTGGGGGATGAGCTCTGGTTTGAGATTATGTTTGGGAATCCATGGACAGTGCGTTTATGTCCTACGCGGAGAAGGATTTTGGACTTATTGACGGAAAAGGGATCAAATATTGATCGGAATGAGGTATATTCTTATCTCGATTCCTGGGTCCTGGTCAGCGTGCGCTGGCGCTGGAAGCCCCTCGCTTCAAGCGACACAGGTGGACCCTCCCAGCATAGGTACATATCTCCAGCAGAATATACACCGCAGAGGTACCCCACCCCTGTGGAGGTACTCGCAGAACATTTGAAGCAAAAGCAGAGTCACCGTTCCCCTCAAGTGGCCACTTCAGCCCCCCCCGATACCGCTTAGGGTGGGGGGGGGTGCCCACAAGGCCGCTGTGGCTGCCTTTCCATCCGGTGCAGGCTGACGTCACGGAGATGGCTGGACTGGCAGGCACGGAGACCAATCCCACCCCTTCTGAGTTGGGGCAGGCTGCGCTCCCTCCCGCGCCATGCCACCTCATGGAGATGGCTGGACTGACAGACGGGGTGGCCAATCCGGTCCCATCTGAGCCTGCGCTAGTTCTGTTCCCCCCCGCGCCAAGTGACATAACCGGAACAGCTGGACTGACAGGTGAGCGGGCAAATAAGATCCCGCCCGGGGCGGTCCCGGCCCCGGCGGGTGCGGAGCCGGCGGTGCCAGCCTCAGCCCTGGTGGCTGCGGCGCCGGGAGACCTGGCACGGGCAGCCGGGCCCTCGCAGCTTGTTTGTTCGACTGAGCCTCTGAGAGATATATCACAGCAGCTTGCAGGACTGTCTCAGACAGTCCTGGCAGTGCTGGACATTTTAACACACAGAGCTGCTGCCCCCCGGCTGCGTGAAACTGGGACCGCACTCCCGGCAGCCCGGGAGCGGATCTGACGTACCCTGCTGCGAATGCGGAAGATGTAACCATGGCAACTGCAGACACAATAGTATCTTTGCAGCAGCCAGCTGAATCACAAGACATTCAACCCGCACCACTGCTTTCTTCACCTCCCAGCCCGACTTCTATTGGTGTCCTGCCTTTGCATCAACTGTGCCTGCGCAAGTTCCATCAGTTGTAATAGGAGCAGCGGATGAACCTCGGATGGAGGACTCAGAAAGTGAAACAGGCAACACTTCGGCTCGAGGGCGAAAAACTGCAGTGACAAAGAGACAGAAAGAGCGTCTGTTACAGAGTTGTCCCCGGATACTTCCAGATGGTGCAAAAACATTACGACCCCGAAACCCAAGAAAATTCTGGGAATCTGTCAAGTTAGGAGCTCTAGAGGCGGGAGATTGGAACCTCTTAGAAAGAATGGGGATGCCACAGCCACTACCAGAATCCATGGAGAGTCAGGTGACAGCTACAGAGCCCCCAAAAGGTGGGCCAGTAGCTCAGGGTAATATTAACACCCTGCAAGGGGATGCTCAAGCCTTCCCAGTGTTTAAGTCTGCCCCAAACTCAGGCCAGATGGATAGACATGTTATAGCTTGGAAAGTGGTCCAGGATTTACAAACTAAGATAGCACAGTACGGGCTTGGGTCTCCTGAAGTTATGCAAATTATTAGAGTACTGAATACCGATCTGTTGGCACCATTCAATATCAGACATCTGGCGGAAGTTTTGTTCCAACCTATGCAATTTGCAGTTTTTGAGAAAAATTGGAGGAAAATGGCTGAAAAGTACGCAGAAGAGAACATGCGTTTGCCTCTTTGTAACCCTAGGCATGGAGCTGGGTTGGATGTTCTGATGGGAGTTAACCCACATGACAACCCTGACCTCCAAGCCAGATGGGACCCTCAGCTCTTGGAACAGGACCAAAAAATAGGTATAGATTCTATTATTAAAACTATAGATATGGTAGAACCAAAAATACAGTATTCTAAGATATCACAGGGGCAATCTGAGCCTTTCTTGTCTTTTGTGGAAAAGTTAGCCGCAGCATTAGAGAAACAAGTGGATGATGATACATTAAGACAGGTATTGTGCAAACAGTTGGCAAAAGATAATGCCAACAAAGAATGTAGAAAAATTACAGATGCACTGCAAGGGGATCCTGCCGTTGCACAGATGGTAGAGGACTGCTCCCAGGTGGGATTACGAAGCCCAAAGAAGCCTCCTTTGGCTGCATTTCTGTCACCTGCTCAGGCAACCCCTAGCAGTGGAGAGAAGCAGTCCAAGGCTGGGAACAAATGAAGACGAACTAAATCACAGAAAAGGGAAAATGCGGGGACTGCAGTTCCACAGTGCAAGAGGTGTGGTAGACCAGGGCATTGCTCAGACTATTGCAGGTCTATGTACCATGTAGACGGCTGGCCCCTGTCAGGAAACTTAAAAGGGAGTGCAAAAAGGGGGAATTGCCCTCCAACACAAATGTTCCTCCAAAACAGGCTACCAACACTGGCTTATGCAGTCAGTGTAGAAATGGTACCCAAGGACCAGCCCTGGCCAACGTCGCCAGCACAGGCTCATCCAACCAGTGTGGAGACAGTGCCCAAGGGCCAGCCCGGGTCAATGTCTACACAGCCAGGACAGTCGTCCTAGACTCTGGTAACATCCACAGAGACCCCTTGGATGCGCACGAACTCCTAAGCCAAGGGTATGGTGCACTCCTGGTGGGAAGGCCTGAGGTCACCCACTAAGGGATTTTTGTTCATCCAGAAGTTATAGATGCTGATTTTACAGGCCAGATTCACGCTATGGTTTCCACGCCAAGTCCCCCTGTCACAATGCCTGAGAAAACTCCCATTGCTCAATTGGTGCCTTTTGAGTCTTCTGTTCCCAGAGCAGAGCAACAAGTATGCAGAAGCAGCAGCACTGAACTTCCAGAACTTCTGCAGATCTGCTGGGCCGCAGACAGCTCTAATCAGATACCACAGCTGACATGCACTCTAATCCTTCCGAAAGCCCACCCACATTGGATTTGGCTTCAAGGTTTGATCGATACAGGTGCTGATGTAAAAATTCTCACCTCTTCTTCATGACCTTCTACATGGCCTCTAGCCCCTGTGGAATCAGCCATTGCAGGGCTAGGAGGAACTACACAGATTCACCTGAGTGAATGGCCTGTGTTGGTGAAAGATCTGGAGGGTGAAATGTTGGTGAAAGATCTGTAATCCAGCCCTGTGTTACTTCAGCCCCAATTAACCTTTGGGGGAGGGACGTGTTGGCAGCATGGGGAGTCCGGATTGGGATGAATTTTTGATAGGGGTCACTGTGCGCACGCGATCCTTGTGATGGCTGACTGAAACACCTGTATGGGAACCACAGTGGCCCTTGCCCAAAGAAAAATTAGTCAGGCTTTGTCAGTTGGTTCAGGAACAATTGCAACAGGGACACATTGAGCCTTCTACCAGTCCCTGGAATACCCCCGTGTTCGTAATTAATAAAAATCAGGGGAATGGAGATAGCTGCAAGATCTCTGGAAAGTTAATGCAGTGATGGAAAGTATGGGGGCCTTGCAGCCTGGTATGCCCTCACCCACAATGATCCCCACAAAGTGGGAAATCCTCATCATTGATTTGAAGGATTGTTTTTTCACAATTCCTTTGCACCTCAATGACAGACCAAAATTTGCCTTTATGGTGCCTGCAATTAACAATGCTGAGCCTGTAAAGAAATTTCAATGGAAACTGTTACCTCAGGGCATGAAAAATAGTCCAACAATCTGTCAATGGTATGTCGCTCAGGCTTTGTCTGGAGTCCGTGAGCAGTTTCCTGAGGCGCTCTGCTACCATTATATGGATGATATCCTGGTGGCGGCATCCACCCAGGATGAGTTGCAGAGGTTACAGCCTCGACTGCTCGCTGCCCTGCATTCCTATGGGTTGCAAGTGGCCCCAGACAAGGTTCAACAGCAGCCTCCTTGGAAGCATTTGGGAGTCAAAATTTTGGATCAAACTATACAACACCAAGAGGTGCAATTTTTCAGACATTATCAAAACTCTAAACGATGCCCAGAAACTGCTTGGTACCATTAATTGGTTACGTCCTCATTTAGGACTGACCGCCACGCAACTTTCCCCACTCTTTAATATTTTAAAGGGGGACCCTGATCTGAATTCACCTCGAAAATTGACCCCTGAGACGCGACAAGTGCTGAACGAGGTGCAACAAGCTGTTTCTGCTCGTCAGGTTTATCGAGAAGATCCCTCTGTTGATATCACTGTTTTTATTACTGCTCCAGATCTCCATCCCACAGGTATCATCGGCCAGTGGAACAAACAATGGACTGACCCTCTGCATATTCTGGAATGGGTCTTTCTGCCCCATCAGCCAACAAAGACAGCACCCACGCTGTTCGAATTGATCACGTGTTTGATAATCAAATGCCGTCACCGATGTCTGCAGTTGATGGCTGCAGATCCTCCGACCATCATTGTCCCAATTACAAGGGACAACTTTGAATGGAGCCTTGCTAACAGCGCTCCTTTGCAAAGTGCATTACAGAACTTTTCAGGGCAGATTGCTTATCATCTGCCCAGTCACAAATCATTACAATTGGCAAATTCAACCAGCCTTGCCTTGTGACCAATGAACAGTCGGGTGCCAGTGCACAGACCCACTGTTTTTACGGATGGTTCTGGAAAAACAGGAAAGGCCATTGTTACCTGGAGGGAGGGATCCGAGTGGCAGGTACTGAAAAGCCATGAGTCAGGCTCTGCCCAACTGGTTAAACTAAGGGCAGTCGCCTTGGCCTTTCAGCGGTTCTCTCAAGTGCCTTTGAATTTGGTCACAGATTCTGCTTATGTAGCAGATATAACCAAACATCTAGATTGCTCACTTCTAAAGGAAGTCAATAATGAGGCTCTGTTTTCATTATTACAAGCTTTGTGGAATGCAATTCAAGCTTGAATGCACCCATATTATATTTTGCACATTAGAAGCCACACCAGATTACCAGGTTTTATAATAGAAGGCAATGCCAGGGCTGATATGCTAGCCAATCCTGCATGGATGGCACCTCAGCCTGACAAAATTGCACAAGCCAAAGCTTCCCATGATTTCTTCCACCAGAGTGCACATGCTCTGCAGAAGCAGTTCCAATTGACGCCAGCTGAGGCTCGTGACATTATCAGTGCTTGTGCTGATTGCCACGGACTCGCTGCACCTCTGCCATCAGGGGTAAACCCCAGAGGCCTAAGGGCCTTGCAGCTTTGGCAGACGGATGTGACACGCATCCCTGAATTTGGCTGATTTAAGTATGTGCATGTGTCTATTGACACCTTCTCCTCAGCCATGTGGGCATCTGCTCACACTGGAAAAAAAGGTTGTGATGTCATTGCCCATTGGAAATTGGCCTTCTCGGTCTTGGGCGTGCCATCTGCGGTGAAAATCAACAATGGCCCTGCCTACGCCTCACAGAAGACATGGCAGTTTTTGTACCTATGGGGTGTGGACCATAAATTTGGTATTCCACAGTCTCCAACTGTTCAAGCCATTGTCGAGCATGCTCATGGTACTTTGAAGCGTGTTTTGGAAAAACAAAAAGGGGGAATGCATGGGGAATCACCACAGAGCCAACTGGAAAAAGCCTTGTATACAATTAATCATCTCACTGTACCACCAAATTCAAATAATCCTGTCATTTTGAACCATTTTCTCTCATTGCAGTCATCGGGCGAGTCGCACTTGCCCCGGGCAAAGGTTTGGATTCGAAACCTACTCACTAGCACCTGGGAAGGCCCCCATGAGCTTATTACTTGGGGTCGTGGGTATGTTTCCATTTCCACAGATACTGGAGTGCAGTGGCTGCCTGCAAGATGCGTTCGTCCTGATCTGTGACTTCAGAAGCAGAATCAGCGACCTCAAAACAATGACCAAGACACTGACCATCAGGCAGATGGTTCTACAAGCAGAGACTGAACTTTAAGTTTTCTTATTATGGAGTCAGAAAACAAGAACTTTCAATAGAATTAGGTTTTGATAAACGTATCATCTATGGCATTGCTTGGAAGTCTCTCTGTCCACCTTTAATCAGCAGCTGGTTTGGGCCCTGTCAGTGGCTGGCCACTATTTGACAGACCCCTTATCGGTATTTAATTCAGGATCTTCTTGGTAGCTGGCCACTGCCAAGCAGATCCTTCATGCTGAGCTTATTCTTCCTTCTTTAAGGAACCAGCAGAGGACTACAAGCAATAACTTTTGCTCTTTTAAAACAGAAAGGGGGAATTGTGGATGCACTGTTCTAAGATTTCTCTCTTCTTCCTCATGAATCGAATGGGAGCAAAGATAAGCTGAATTCTTCTTGTTCTTTTAATCTATGTTTTGGAACTGGGTGCTGTAAGGGTTTCAGCCAATCGCCCTGGGGGGTGGATTTGCTATAAACCACTGCTAGTCTCCTAATATATATATAAGAACAGAACTTTTTTATTAAACTACCTCTTGCATTTCTGCCATGCCTCTCTGCCTGTTTCCTTGCTATATTCGTGAGCAGCAGCAACAATTCTGGGCATGTATTTCCTCTGGAACGGCTATTTCAAAGACCCAGAAGGACTCTAGTGGGCTTTTGGAATAGCTGTTGTCGAGACAGAGGGTGTTAGGCAATTGAACACGTTGCCTGGACTATCAGAGAACCCTTCTGCAGTTGGACTCTTGAAGGTGGAGGAACAACAACTACCAATTGCCACCTCAGTGCACTGGTGGCAGTCCGAATGAATCGAGATGCTGTGGCTCCTATCCACAAGATGGTCACCACTGGAGAGCCAAGGGGTGGTCAGCAAGGCCCACTCATCCTTCAACAGCCCCATCTGGCCTGTGCACAAATCTGAAGGAGAATGGAGATTGACTGTGGACTATCATGCTTTGAATGAGGTGACTCCATCGCTGAGCGCTGCCGTGCCAGACATGCTGGAGCTCCAGCATGAGCTGGAGTCCAAGGCAGCAAAGTGGTACACCACTAGTGACATTGCAAATGCATTCTTCTCCATTCCTCTGGCAGCAGAGTGCAGGCCTCAGTTTGCTTTCACCTGGAGAGGCGTGCGGTACACCTGGAACCGACTGCCCCTGGGGTGGAAACACAGTCCCACCATCTGCCATGGACTGATCCAGGCTGCACTGGAAAAGGGTGAGGCTCCAGAACATCTCCAGTACATCGATGACATCATTGCGTGGGGGAACGTGGCAGAAGAAGTGTTCGAGAAAGGAGAGAAAATCATCCAGATTCTCCTGGAAGCTGGTTTTGCCATCGAAAAGAGCAAAGTCAAGGGGCCTGCCAAAGAGATCCAGTTCCTGGGAGTGAAGCAAGATGGATAGTGCCAGATTCCCATTGAGGTCATCAATAAGGAGGTCATCAATAAGGATGTCCCCACCAACCAACAAGAAGGAGACACAAGCTTTCCTGGGAACCATAGGTTTCTGGAAGATGCACATCCCTGAGTACAGCCAGATTGTAAGCCCTCTCTCCCAGGTTACCTGCAAGAAGAACGATTTCTACTGGGGCCCTGAACAGCAGCAAGCCTTCACCCAGATCAAGCAGGAGATTTCCCATGCAGTAGCCCTTGGCCCAGTCAGGACAGGACCAGAGGTGAAAAACGTGCTCTACTCTGCAGCCGGGAACAATGGCCTGTCCTGGAGCCTTTGGCAGAAGGTGCCTGGGGAGACTTGGGGTCGACCACTGGGATTCTGGAGCCGAAGTTACAGTGGGTCTAAAGACAACTGCACCCCAACAGAAAAGGAAATTCTGGCAGCCTATGAAGGAATTCAGGCCTCCTCAGAGGTCACTGGCACAGAAGCACAACTCCTCCTGGCACCCCGACTACCGGTGCTGGGGACGACGTTCAAGGGAAAGGTTCCTTGTACCCACCATGCCACTGGTGCCACATGGATTGCCCTCATCACACAGCGGATCCGTACTGGAAACCTGAATCACCCTGGAATCTTAGAAATAATTACAAATTGGCCTGAAGGCGAAAATTTTGGTCTCACTGACAAAGAGGAGCAGGAACAGGTGACTCATACAGAGGAAGCTCCACCTTACAACCAACTGCCACAAGATGAAACACGCTACGTTCTTTTCACTGACGGTTCGTATTGTGGGGCCAAATAGAAAATGGAAAGCAGCTGTATGGAGCCCCACACGACAGGTTGCAGAAGCTACAGAAGGAGAAGGTGGATCAAGCCAACTTGCTGAACTCAAAGCTGTTCAGCTGGCCCTGGACTTTGCTGAAAGAGAGAAGTGGCCAAAGCTACACCTGTACACTGATTCATGGATGGTAGCCAGTGCTCTGTGGGGTTGGTTGGAAAGGTGGCAAAAGGCCAACTGACAGCAGAGGGAGACCAATCTGGGCTGCTGATGAACGGTGAGACATTGCCACTCGGGTAGAGAAGCTACCTGTGAAAGTCCATCATGTGGATGCCCATGTCCCCAGGAGTCGAGCTAATGAGGAACATTGAAACAACGAACAAGTGGACCAGGCTGCAAAGATAAAGGTGTCACAAATGGATTTGGATTGGCAACACAAGGGAGAGCTGTTCCTAGCTCGATGGGCCCATGATGCCTCAGGCCATCAGGACAGTGATGCCACCTATAAGTGGGCATGAGACTGAGGGGTGGATCTAACCATGGACTGTATCTCCCAGGTAATCCATAACTGTGAGATGTGCGCTGCCATCAAGCAAGCCAAGCGGAAACCCCTGTGGTATGGGGGAAGGTGGACCAAATACAAGTATGGGGAGGCCTGGCAGATTGATTACATCACACTGCCTCAAACCCGCCACAGCAAGCACTACGTGCTCACAATGGTAAAAGCCACCACTGGGTGGCAGGAGACCTATCCTGTGCCTCACGCCACTGCCCACACATCCCATAACACCATCCAAGGCAAGTCCTTTGGAGGCATGGTACCCCTGAGAGAATTGAGTCAGACAACAGGTCTCATTTCAAAAATAGCCTCATAAACACCAGGGCTAGGGAACATGGCATTGAGTGGATGTACCACATTCCTTACCATGCACCTGCTGCTGGTAAAGTAGAGCAATGCAACAGCCTGCTAAAAACTACCTTGAAGGCTTTAGATGGAGGAACTTTCAAAAATTGGGAACAGCATTTAGCAAAGGCCACCTGGCTAGTTAACACCCAAGGCTCCATCAACAGAGCAGGCTCTGCCCAATCTGAACCCTTGCGAACAGCAAGGTCTTCTGTCTTTCAAACCAAGACAAAAGTGAAAACAACTGAAGCCAGTGAGAAGCACAGCTATTACTGGTGTTTCTCAGGTTAGCTCAGACCATACATACATTTGGAGCCTGCATCCAGCAAAAAGGCAGACATTCCCCCATTGTCATACCTCTCCTGTACCTTGTCCTCTTCCATTTGGCTGTCCAAGGGTTGCACGGAGGGAAAGGTGAATTTTCAGAGAAGGAAGCCATTTGTTGGAGAGTATTGAACCCACACAGCCAGCCCCCTCACTTCAGTTATTGACGATTAAAGCCTTGGCTGAGAAGAGTAAGGTTGGGTTGGTACACACATTTTTACCTATGCCAGTTGCATGGGACAAAAAAAAGCCACTTCTGCTATTTTTGAAGTATCCTCTACCAATCCATTTTTAAAATAAGTGATGGTAGAACGGACAGATAACATCTAGCATATACAATTTTCTATTATACCTGTGGATTACATATATATGGAATATTCTTTGATAGATAATAGAAGCTGGGATTTAGTCCAACAGGACAGGTTTCATAACATCTCTTGTGCGGCAATGAGACCAGCCAAGACATCTTTTCCCCTCTGAACTTCAAAATCTTCTAAAAATCCCCCCTGCCAGGAGATATCTGGTTCTTACAAGGATCTGCCAAATGACAAATTTTCATGAGAATTTGGCTGCATGTGCTGCTGATGGCACATCCATCCTCCATGTCCTTCATGGACAACCAAAATGCCCTCTGCACCATCAGCATGGTGAGGAGGGAATAAACACAGGAGTGGCATCGCCTCATCTTCAGGACAAGCTTTATTAACGATTTGCTTTAACAAGGTAGTATGAAGGCATCAGTTCTTTAAGTTACAAGGAAAGTAACGAGACTCAGACAAGTTCAGCATGTAAATGACAAAGTAATAAAAAGGGCATATGTTAACCCATATAACTGCTAGACCATCTATGAGAACACATTTTGCAAGCAACATTCTATATTTCTTTGCATTGAAGTAAAAACATATTTTTTGGTCAAGAAAATTACCTTTTTTAATTTTTACACTTTTTTAAAACTTATATCACAAATGTCAGGGTAAGGCAAATCCTGGATGAATAATATGATAAAAATCCCTATTCCCCGAGAAAATAGATCCAGATACTCTGTTAAATTTTGTAATTTTAAAAGCAAAGCCAGCATGCACTGCATATAGAGAAAACTCTTATTTTTTAAATATAATTTCATTCAAGTCCTAAAGCAGAACAGTGTTAATTCAAAGAGAGGCTTTCTCAGTGCTTTGTAGAAAGAATGACAATTAGATGCAGTGACCCATTATTACAGACTATGTCTTACATACTGGCTTTGGATGTTTGCATGGAAGCAAACAATTCATCATGGGAGCAGTCACCAGCCTGAGGAATATCACGCCTAGTGGTAGGGGTGAGCACTTCCAGACAAAGGAGAAACAACGACCAAGCACAGCCTCTTACACTGAATGCAAACATCAGCACCCAAAGGCTGCTACTCCCTTTATGCCACCTACTGTGAATACATTTTGAGTTTAAACCAAAATCTTTGACATAAATACCAGTGGGGTGATTCTCCATCTAACGTTCGCTCTCCTACGAAACCAGCTCCTTACCTTTCTGCATCCCTAGAAGAACATCAGAGACTGACTGCATTGACTATTATTAACACAGCTGAGAACTCATGCTGCTGAAGTATACTCACTTCATGAGTAGTGAAAAACACCAACATCTCAAACCAAAACCCACCCAAAGGAAGATGGATATAGACAGGGATGCAAATAGTACATTAATGACTTAATCAACTTGTGGGTTTCCTTGCTTTATACTTTCTGGACTTTGTGCTTTGCTGACACATCATTGGGCAAATGTTTATTGTTTCAAAGACTCACTACTGTCCACCAAGGTTAAATGAAAAGCAAAATGAAAAGCAAAATGAAATTAGTGTCGGCAGCTAGAGAGTGTCTAATATGATACATCTTCGCAGCTATTTTTTTTTCTTTAACTTCTGGTCAGTGTTCACAAGACATTTAAGGAATCTTTATCTCCTTCTGAATGACCACACCTCAGCATCTAGCCTCCTGTAGGGTTGTCCCTTTGGGTCCCTTGCTAAAACAAGAGTTGGTGAAAAAAGAGGGACATCTGATTTGTGGCTAATGTTAATGTTGTACATGGGAAAGCACAATCAAAACAGGTACAGAACTACATTCAGGGGACTGGATAGTCTGTTGAAGTTATGACAGTTATATCATCCTCCCAATGTGTTTTTCCTCTCCTGACCTACCTATTATGACAGCCTGTTTCAAGCATAATAACCCAGTATGGAAGATACACAGAAACATAAGGGACCATGCAGAAAAATCCATATCCCAAAAGACATGTTCTGTCAAGCATGACCCCAAGTATGGGAATTGAAAGCATCAGAGGCACCTCAAAGGGAACAAGGATATTCAAGGGTATTTGGACAGAACAAGAGCCAGAGGAACTGTAGTTAGCAAATATAGGTAATCTTAGCAAAATTCTCGGATCAATCCATAGACTTATATTGGCCCATTTACTCCTACAGTTGATCCAATTCAGAGTTGCGCATCCACTCCCACGTGATGAAGAAGCTCCTCGAGAGCCTTTCTGGTGCTAGTGACACCTGGGTGAATATACCACTGGAGGCAGCACACGGAGCACCTTCTGTTCCTTCCTCAAGCAAACATGCTGGAGTCCCGCAGAGTAGGGGAGGTGGGGGGGCTTCCTTTCTAGGGGCCATATTCCTGTTTTCCTTTCTAATCTTTGTTTCTCCTTGACTCCCTGCACAGGATTTATCATTGAAAGTACTCTAGCTGAAATGAACCCAGATCACAGGAGGATAGAGATAAATCTTACCTTTTTTAAACTTTTATTTTCTGAACAGCTATTAAATACTTATTCTGTGATTCAGGAATATTTAGGGTGGGAAAAAAAAAAAAGGACAGAATCAATTTTTTTCCTTAAAATTATCAAATTAGAATAAATTATTTTGCTTAAAATGATCTAATTATTCTTAGCAGCACTTTAAAATACAGTTTGTAGCACATCCCACTATGGATACAGGTTGCGTGCTCTTCCATCCAGTGTATTTTTCATCAGTTTTGGTTATAGCACAGTCGAGAAATGTACATGAAAACCTTTTATTCCTTTTCTACAGATTTCATCACAGCATTTGCTGGCAGAACAATTGACATATGGTGAGACATTCTTATCCAAATAACTGTTAATTTCTTCCTTTAAAAAAAAAAAAAAAGAAAATTCATGCATGTGCAGTGGAAAATGTAATGAGGGCTCACAAAGGCTACTGTGTGTACTGTGTGAAGCTGTTAAAGCCAGGAGCTGTATTTAAAGATGCCTCGAATGCATAGTCTTTCCAGCAGCGAGGAAATGTCTGTTGCCTACCTGTACCCAAAGGTCATACTTAGAGCACTGCTTTTGAGATGTGCAGAGCTAACTGGAAAAAGCAGGATGGATTTGGGGTGCTCACTGTTTGAGGCCATATGTGTTATTCATATGTAAGGATGTGGCTGATCATGGGAGAGAAAGATTCTAGAAAAGGGGTAGGCCTGGAAGCAGGCTGCTGATGTTATTATACAGGAGGAAAGGAGACCCAATATAAGAGAGGGACTCACATTTCAGAAGAAACAGTTGTAAATGCAGGGTTAACTGCAAAACATTGTTAGACCTGGAAAATTATGATTCTTTCCAACAGGCTTACAGAATGAAATGAAGAACAAAGAGAAATTAAAGCAAAGACTCATTACCCCAAAGCTCCCTCCCTCCCAACACGCTGATCATCTCTGTATGCTCTTTTTGGCCAAGAATGATGCTGTAGGATGTCAGCGTCTGCCTGTAGGGTTTCCTTGGGTCTTTCCTCTCCTGCATCCTTCCTTCGACGCAGCAGTGGAGAGAAAAGTGAGAAAAAAAAGGTAAAATTTTCAAATGTCTGCACAGAACCCATGATGTTTCCAGCAACAGAAGCCTACTGTTTCTTTTTTTGTCCAATGTGTGTCTGTCACACAGCTTATATGTAACAGCTAATATTGGGTGAGCAAATGACCTGTGCTTATCAGGGTGTCTTGGTTTTCCAGAGCACCATCAAGCTCCACCTTAATACCAGAGACCCCCAGCTGTGGCAGGTGCTTTGGTCATACAAACAACACATTAAAGTACTAAAAACAGCAAGTAAATGGACCTCCTTGGCTCCAAAAAGACCCTTGTGAGATTCTCTGAAGTTTAACAGGCTGATCAATCCTCCCTGGGGCTCGCTCCTAGTAATTAAAATAGTAGCAATGGAATTGAGACAACTTTGACAGAGAGCTGCAATGAATTTGATGCCTGCTTCCAATCCTGTGCATGCCATTGAACTGCTGGGCAAGATATGGTGTGCCCAGGATCTGACCCCTTTGCATCAGAAAGGTGCCTGCAAAGCCACATCTTGCAGTGGAACTGAAGATATTTAATAATTGGTTCTTAATTCATGAGCAAAAAATGACTCCAGCCCAAAACACTCACAGATAATAATTTCTATGGAAAATGCAGCATGAGACACAGACTTCTTAAGGGCCACATAAAAACTGTAATATTCAAATACCTTTTATAACAGAGGAAGTGTATTAACATATTGATGCATTTTTAACTGTGAGGATTTCATTATTTCTTCTTTTTTTGATTGAGCAAGAAGCTAAGAGAGGAGGAAGAAGAGTTGTGGATGCTGTATTTTAATTAATATTTTGAGGGCGCATCCCATTTTTACTTCAGTACTTTTTAAATGGGACACCATCAGGGCTACTTCTCACTCCAGCAGTACAGTAGCACTGTATCAGAACGCTGATAAGGCCTAAGAGTCACATTCAGTAATAAGACCTTGTGTTTTAAATCTGTGTTACAGATGCCACCGTTGTATAGCTTTCTCCTGTGCTACATGAAGCCCCATTACAACTGTAAATACAGCATGTTGCTGTTGATGTTATTGGTATATCTCAAAAATCCTGCACCAAAAGGAGCAGTGTGCACTGAAAACTACTTCTGAGGGAGAAATGGCTGCTGCTTCTTTTTGTTAGGTATGAGCCTTGGACTTCTGTCTTTCCACCACATTTTTAATTTTAGTCTAGAGGAAATGCTATTTGTGCATATGTAAAACACTGCCTCAGCAACCACCACTGCTCCAGCCACAGCACTATCATTTAGTGTGTAAAGCCAAAAAAAAGCTCCAAAAGGCAGCAGAACTCCAGAAGACAGTTCTCTGAGTTTGCTATGTTTTTCAGTAGTACTGCTGCAAGAGATGTTAGGTACTGGAGAACCAAGGGCAACAAACGCCACATGACGTGAACCTTTTGTTCCCAGAATACAGCTCATACAGAACTGTGCTTGATTCTAACCAGTATAAATTGCCTGTCATTTTCCAAAGCAGTGCCAAATATTGTTTGCTTAGTTATTCTTCTATTCCTTATCTCAGTGCTGTTTCACCTTCTGATGATCTAAGACTATGCACTACCTAAACCCATTAAAGCTGCAGATTGTTGCTATAATATTTGCTTGACAAATCAAGTCTTTCTTTTTATGATGTAATACAGGCCATATTAGACAATTACTTCTCCTTTGTATTCTGTCTTCTTCTCTTTTATTTTTTCTGTTTGGTAAATTTTAATTTTAATTCAGGGTTTTTAAAAGCAATTTTTCATACAGAAGCTGAATGGAAAATAGGGGAAAAAAAATAGGTGTAAAGGTCTTACCTGTTACTTAAGCTTCCCGCTCTGTTTCCATTGGATCATTTATACTTTCAACTTGACTATTCATTTCAGCTGAAAAAACCGAGATGGTCATTAGACTCTATTCACGATATTCATTAAGTTTATCAAGTGGAGTAATAACTGCTTCTAAACCAAAAGGGACATTTATTGCATTAAGAAATCACTTAAGTCATCAAATAGGTCTCTTAGGGGACCCATCCTAACCTGGAGTTCCACAGACACCGTGACAAACAGTCCTGCATGGGTGCAGGCTTTAGCATCACTAGAAATGCAATCTGCTGGCTCTAGATATTCTCTTTGGTCCCCATCCATCCAGTCTGACTTTGGCACCCAACCAAGGAGTCGAGCTCAAGGTCAAAATTACCTTCGCCTCTCTCTGTAGGCCACAGACAGAGACACAGGTATTGCCAAAGAGTGATCTAGAGTTTCACTGGACTGAGTGATCTTGACCCTCAGAGTCAAATCTTGACTCTCTGATTCAAATACTGGCTTCTGACAAAGTCCCTGGCAGGACTCGGGGCTGAGGCACAGGATGAACACATACCCATCCCTACAGAATGATAGAATCGTTTAGGTTGGAAAAGACCTCTAAGACCATTGAGTCCAACCAAAAACCTTAACACTGCTAAGTCTCACTAAACCATGTTCCTGAATTGCAGGAGTCAAGCTGTGACACTTCTGATGCCATCTCAGTTACAGAGATGCTGCTTCCAGAAGTTCTTGAACTGCAAATTGCTGGAACCTAGGGGAGGATTCAGAGGCAATATCACTATACTCCTACAATAATAGTTTGTTAGTGTAAGATCCATTTACAAAGATGACCTTATTTTCATTTAAAATTACTAAAAAAAAAACCAAACCCAAAAAATTTAAATAGAAGGCTTACACTCATTTCACCATGACATTTGTCAAAACCATCATCTAAACTATGGCAGGTGTGATCGGTTGTAGCGACGCTAAATAACTGCAGTTTTAAGACTTGCATCTAGTATTTATTCTGCACTGAATTTGAATGAAGCTCTTTGTATTAAAACTTTTTTTTTCTTTTCTTTAACCAAGCTTTGTGTTGTGGTATCACCTTCAGATTATGAGTCATTTGACATGGGTGACAGGGAAAAACCTCAAACATGAGTAGGAGATTTGGAAATTAAGATAAAGCGGACAAGGGGAGGGAAAAAACCTCAATATCAATAACGATGCAACTTCACGCCAGGCACTACGACCTCTTTTCTGAATCAATATCGTCAATGAACCTGATAGGGTTTTGATGAATTATTTGTAAATTATTAATCATCTATATGTAGAACAGATACTTTAATGTATCCTGCATGCATGTGATGAATAATAAGAAAAGTATCCTCTCCTGATTACAGTGCTCTTATGTGCATCATATTTAGCATGGCTGTATTCTTTAACCATATTTGCATAGCAAAGATGGGATGCTTAATAAAAAAGTCACTGAAGGAAGGCTGCTACACACTGACAACAGCATCCTCTCCCAGCCTCATTATGTTGGACAACTTCACTGGCAGTATTTGCTGAAAATACCATCAGCCTTCACTCACATTCTACAGAGAACTCCTGCAAAACAAATCTGGACTTGAAACCTGTGGTTAGGCTCCGTCAGCATTCCAGATGAGCCTTTTTCCTTTGTAATCGTGACTGTGCTGAACTCTTTTCATGAGCTCTAGTAGGGACAGGAAGGTCTGACTGAAGGATAGGCTTTGACAGACCACTGAGTGAGCCCCAACATATGCTGCTATGAGGCTACCCACACAATTCTCTCTTTAGCCGGAAAACAGCACAGCAGTGAAGCACATACCACAAGAACACATGGAAGAGCTGCCACCAGGTATGGTGGGGATGTGATTCACAGTCCTCAGTGCCTTCCAGCTCCAGATGGTATCAGAATGGCACCATTAGCCCTGAGTGTTCTACATCCAATCACATCGCAAGCTGAAATAGGACTTCTCTCCAATAAACAAGGTTTTTAGAGGTTTTAAACTGCTAACTCACTTTAGCAGTCGTGTGGCACCTCCCCGTAATATGCTACATCAGCCAACAATTCAGACAAGCACTTGGAGTGCAAATAGGTGCACATCTCCTAAATTCAGTTTTACCTTCACCTCATTCTGTACCTTCCTGGATGGCTTTTTATGCTAGACATCAGACATCTCTGTGTGATGAACATGGATACTCTCTGACTGATTTCTTTTAAATTTTGACCCATTGGGGGCCAAAATTATCAGCTCTCAAATTATGACCAGGCAGGGATTTCCCCCTCAAAAGCAAGGAAGTTCCCTGCAAGAAGAGAAGAAATAATCCAGCAAATAATTCCCATCCATCATTGCACTGTGGTATCTGGGGGATGTGCTTTGGCAGCGCAGCATTACTCCTCATCTCTGCAAGACAGCTATGTGTTTAAAGGTCAGCTAGCCAGGAGTGACAGCATAGCATCTAAGTGGAGAAGACATGCAAACAGAGGCTGGAGAGCCAAGTTAAAGTCGTCTGTGAGAGAGCAAGTGCATTTCTTTAGCCCGGGATACTGTGTTGTTGACCTGCATGGCAGATGACACCAAAATACTAGTGGTTTGATTTAAATCAGGATGCAGCCTTCCACAGGCTTGAAATAGAAAAGGTGATTGAGCAACCCCATTGTGAAAAGTCTGATCTGGCTAATACCAGCTGGAAACTAAAAACTGCCTTAGTAATCTCTACAGCTTTGGTGGTATAAAGAAAAAAAAAAGAAAAAAGAAAGAAACTACAAGGAAGGAAGAAGAAAAAAAGAAAACTGCAGTCAGGAAAATGCCATCTAGGAACCCAATCACCAAAGGTGGGGTTTGCCATAACGAAAAAACTAATCAGCAAATCTGTCCTGGGTACAAGAAATTTAATACGCGGGGTCTTTTCTCTGGTGGCTGATGGAAACTGGCAGGACAAATATGTGTCTGTATCCACGGCCCTATCCAGGCTACAGATGCACCTTCTGACAGTTTTCCTGATGGAGAATCAAGCCCAGGTTTCCAATACTAGTAATTTCTCAAATATATCACTCTCATGGACCTGCCCACTGGATGAACCAATATCGAGATCCACTTAAGCTGTCTAAACTCTCTGCATCTCTAATGCACTTTTCACTGTGTGTTGTACATGAAATTAAACCCCAAGAGCTGGGCTGCCAAGGCGAATGCAGTAATATACGCTTGTGCGTTCAGCTGTGAAGCGATGAGATCTCCTGGTGTGGAAAGAAGGGGACCAGAGAAAAAAGCAGGCAATTTAAATAAAAATTACTCTTGAAGGGAATGAGTTTGATCTTTCCTCTCTTTTTATTTAAACATGCAGTATATGTCCACAAGGAAAAACACCCTGTAATATAATCCAAATGGCAACTTAAGCTGTCTAGAAACAAAGACTTCCCTGACAAGTGAAGTACCCTTCCTCAGCCTAAGCAAACACCCTTTTCCTGTCCTTTCAAATAACTTTGAAAGTTCAAAGAAAAGGGAGGTACATGATGAGTCATATGTAGAAGACCTTACAAGAGAAGCAAGATTTGAAACAGAGAAACCTATCAAGATCCTCATTTCAGAAACCACTAGCTGAGCCTGCTGTCCTGTCCTACAGCACATAGCTATGCAATCGTTTTGTTTTAAAACAGCTATGCAATCTCTTTTCTTTCCAGCCAGAAATCTCTAAGATATTCCTCTAGTAAATTTGGATTTGTTTTCACTAAGTAGCCCAAACTACCCCATGGATTCACAATCCAAATGTTTTAATGTGCTATGACTTTTTAGTTTGTTCAAAGGATGAGTCAAGAAGGTTGGTTTGGCTTTATTCTGCACTTCTACTAGTAATAGCATAATCTCCAGTATTTTTTAAAAAAGAAAATTCATTATGCACACTTGCTTTTCGTGTGCTTGCAAATTTCTTTACAGGCCAGTATCTAATCAGTCACAGATTCAAATGGTGCAGCACCATCTGAGAGCAGAGAAAGGAAATTGGCATCAGATTCTTTGTGTAACTAATAGCAAAAAGAATATAATCGTTTTGTCTTTGAGATGTAAAAAAGTGTGCCTTGGATTTATGTTATGTCAGTGCTGAGGAGGTTAAAGAAAGAGTTAAAAAACAGCCTTCACTACAGAGAGGAGTATATGGGTATAAAATGAGGATTGGATCCCCCACCCCAAAACCACGGCTGTCTGGGGTGGTAAAACCCAACAAGCCCCGTACGTAACTCTGTTATGCTACAAGAGCTGACCAAGATGAGTGATTAAGGGTCTGCCTCACCAAAACCTAAGCACCAGTATGCTGATTCCAGCTATTATTTCTTTACACACAGGATGAGTCGAGAAGGTCAATTATTTTTTGTTTACAAGGATGTTACACACTGCAGATTTCGAGTAGCATCCTAGTGCTCAGCCCTTGCTGCAATTTGCCACACAGATGGGTCATCAACTCACTGAGGTCAATGTGGAGGAATATCATCTCCAAGTCAGGAATTTTGGGTTGATTATGTCCACAAACCTGTCTGGAACTGCTGTTGGGTCAATTGTGGTTGTTTTATTAACAGTAAAAGTCCTAGGGAGAGAACATTCAACCGTTGCCAGACTGAGCTATACACAGATACTGAACGAGGAGGAAAGGGAATCACAGCTGACCTAGAATGAGGCTAACATACAAGTTCAGAGTGATTATACTGCCAAACGTTTCCCCTCAATGAAGTTGGGCACTAGCACAGACATTTTCAGAAATAACTTCTGACTGCTGTGTTAGACCCCCAGCCTCTTGGCCAATTTGATATCAAGACCAAAATAACAGCGGGTTTAAAATATTACTTAGCTAAAAGGCAGGTAGCATGGAACTTACCAACTGAACACATTAACCCAATCAACTTGTAAAGCAGAGCTACAGCGCTGAAAGTTACTTGCACCAGATTCACAAGACAGTAGAGATGGTGACCATCTAGTTGCACTCCCCTGCCATCAGCAAGGACACCTTCCACCATACCATGTTGTTCCAAGCCACCAGGAGCCTGGCCTGGAACACTTCCAAGAATGGGGCACCCACAGCTCTCTGGGCAACCTGTTCCACTGCCTCACTACCCTCACAGCAAACAATTCCTTACTAATATCTAATCTAATCTAATCACACCCTTTGTCCTTTTAAAACGATTATATTAAAAAATTAATCAAAAATAACAGAACAACATACCATCCTTATTCGAAACATCTGCTGCTTGACTTACAACGTCAATTTTCATAGTCTCCTCAAAAGTTTCCTCTTGCCCTTGTATCCCTATAATATAAGCCAAAGAAGGAGAAAAATCAACACTCACAGTACCTGATTAATGTCTAATTCTCAGACTCCTCAAGCCTGGCTTTTTTGTTTTCCTTCTGGCATACTCTTACCTTTGTAGATTCCACTGCTGTATAATGGCACCCACTAGAGAAGGGGACAGAGGATATAGGGGGAGGAACATGGTTTGAAAATAACTGCCTGAATATTTTTAGCAATTCATGCTCTTTTTACACTGGGATTGTTAAAACCACATCATGTGTGCTTCTGCCTCCCCACCATTCTTTTCTTATCACTTTAAAGGAATCCCTTCTGCTCAAAAAATGCAATATATGATGGGGAGTTAATGAGAGTTATAAACTTTCTCTAGCTAGCAGAAAGAAAATAAATACAGTGCAAGTTCAAATACACTGGGTATTCACACACAAACTAGAATATGAATGTAAGAAAATGCATTTTATCACGGTAACTCAACATTTTTATCTCTTCTGCCTCAGGCTTGTCTGGAAGCTTTAGATTCAAACCCCTAACAATATTTGAAAAGGAAAAAAATGGATTTGCTGTTTTAGACAGAGTTCCATTATTCTGCCATTGGCTAAGAAGCCAAATTTTATGTACATTCCATCATGCTACTTCTCTACTTTTGTGGTTGCTTCAAAGCCTGTTACATCCATCCTGCGATTGAACTGCAGGATATCAGGTGACTGGTCACTAAGTGATCCAGGCATTTGGGTGGTTATAACGACACAGCAGAGCATAGTAAGGACTCAGATATTTCAAAAACATTTTATTCTTAAACTGAAATAATTTACCCCTTCAGCAACACAGATGAAACCTTCACTGTCACTCAAAAACCTCCTTTTTTTTCCTGTGGAGCTCTAAAGTGGAGTTTTTAAGTCCACTCAAGTGTACTACATTTATTTTGTCCATAAAACTGTATCTACCACTGAAATTTTCAGCCACTTTTCCTTCTAATTTTATCTGCAAGCCAATGGTAATTTTATCTGCAAGCCAATGGTAATTTCCCCAATGATGTCATGGGGAATTTAGTTTCTTCTCTGCTCACTGTGATGGCAATGCTATTTTCATGGCCAACTTCTGGCACACTACCTATGGAATTACAGAATCATGGAATCGTTAAGGTAGGAAAAGACCCCTAAGACTGAGTCCAACTGTTAACCCAACACTGCTAAGTACAGCACAAAATCATGTCCTCAAGTGTCACATCCACTCACCTGAACACTTCCAGGGTTGGGGATTCCACTACCTCCCTGGGCAGCCTATTCCAGTGCCTGACCTATGGTCCTACCAAGCATGGGATGGATGACTTTACAGTGATGGAAATGTTACCCATAATTTTGACAGACCTTACTTCTCATGCAGAAGATTTTCAGTGAATTGTCATATCACCAGCTTCACTTCTTCCTCACAGGTTTAAAATCCTCTCCCCACAGACACAAGCAAAATGCCTGTAAACATCTGTGACTGAGAATGCTGCATATCTGCGAGTGCCTGAAATGGCCCCTGCATCAAACTTCAGGTGCTTCTCCAGGGAATTCATGAGAATGAGTGTGGTTATCTCCTGAGGTTTTTCATGCACCAACATCCCCAAGATTTCCTAGTGCTCACCCACCTCTCTTTTTGGCTCATGCAAAGGATAAACCCCAGTGACCCCACAAAAATCGTGTGTATATGGCAGGAATTTCTCAACTACAGGACTGAGCAGGTGTTTCAAAATCCCTGCCTGATTTCTCCTTGCAAAATCAATGTGAAATCTGAGGGACCATGAGAGCACTGATTAATCAAGGAAGATACACAGACATTCAGATTGTGATACATTTTGATAATCTGAGGGTAGCAGGTCTATGAAAAATAAAATTTTGAAAAATCATAGAATAATCATGTGGACTGGGAGGAACCTTAAAAACCGTTTAGTTCCAATCTCCCTGCCATGGGCAGGAACACCTTTCACTAGACCAGGTTGCTCCAAGCCTCATCCAAGTGGGCCTTGAACATTTCAAGGGATCGGGCAATGACAGCTTCACAAGGCAATATGTTCCAGGGTCTCACCACCCTCTGAGTAAAGAATTTCCTCCTAATATCCAGTCTTAAACCTACTCTTTGAAGTTAAAGCCATTCCCACTTGTTCTACTGTCTGTCTCTCCATGAGTGCAGCCTGCAGTGGATGCAGCCCTTCCCACCAAGACACCCTGATGTCTGATGTAGGTACTTGGGATCTCTGCTAAACACCAACCTGCTTCGACTGGCAGCTGCTGCCGCTGAATCTTTGACGCCTCTAAACCACCATCTACGAACCAAATAAAGGAGGTATGATATGACAGGTTACATCTTGGCTCTCATTTTCTCCCATTGTCAGTGCCTGAAGATGACCACATGAAGCTCCCAACCCTTACCGCAAGATCTTTAACTAGCTGGCATGCCTGGCTTCACCATGCTGCTGAAAGGTTTCTTGCTTTCCATTTCAGAACTCTATCATGCAGCTGACAGGTGCAAATGTTTATTGGCACGGTGCTAGGTGATGACAGAGACTAATTAAAGAGAAGGCATTTTATGGACACATGTATGTGTAAATATCTGCACATGTGCACGTGTGCTTTGTCCCACTTCTGTCCCATTTGCAGTCCCAAAATCAGACATAGGGAGGGAGGGAGGGAGGCAAGTCTAGAAAGAGGCTAGGAAGAGTAACAACAGCATTAACAGATCTGCAAAATTACTTTTTTCAGAGGTTTAGAAGAATTGCTTTTGTCAGAATTGCTTTTGTTCTGCTTTTTCACCTTCTTTCCACATTTGAAATGTTGATTCCCCATCCCTTCTAGGAGGGGATTGTTGCAGTGTCAGTGATTTTTTACACTGATATGTTTATTGTTGGCAATTGTCAGCAAGAAAATGATAGTGGGAAAAAATGTTCAGGGGCAAACTAGGTAGAAGATATTTTAAATTTTACAAAGCTGAGTACCACTACAAATCTTGGGAAGAGGATTGCACAGTATACTGTCCCATTTTTAGGAGGATTTACAAATTCAGTTAATATAAATTTAATTTCTTCCTCCACTATTACTGTGGAAAGGACACATATACTATATTGCCATGCATGTGGAAAGGGTATTTTCCAAAACAGCTCCCCTGCTGTGCAGTCAATTCAAGTGCCACTCTGAGATCAGACCAAGTTACATAAGCAGCAAAATTTGATCAATACCAGAAACTGCCTTGACAAGCAATTTATTCATGAGACCTCTCCCTTGATTTGATTGCTTCAGGTTACAGCACAAACAAGCAAAGGATTTCAGGTCTCCATGCAGCAGCCGAGAGTTCCTGAAGGGGAGGGAGCCCAGGAGATAACACTTTCAATATCAATTCCCATTTCCAATTGTGCTCCTGCCAGAGCTCATCACCTGAATGCTTTGCCGACTGCTTACACAACCAGCCCAGCACTGAGAAACAACAGGCTGCAGGCATGGGCAGCCAGGGCTCCCAGCCTTTTCAAATGCATAAGACAAGTACGTATGAGGAAGACAGAAACCTCTGTACTTTTATTTCATCTTTTCTTTTTTCCCCTTATTAGTCACAATCTGTTATTTTTTCCATGTGCTCACAGTAATACATCATTTTCTCTAGAGAAATATGTTTTTTTCCCCCTCTAGATTCACACACTGTTTACAAGAGACTAACATGAAGTTGTAGTAGCTCTTGGTACCTTAGCATCAATTTTAAAGTTGCCCAAGTACAGAGGTTAGACATCTGTTTTCCAAACCCCTGATAATTCTAACAAGGAAAAAGTGTAACCCTTGTCCTCCTCATCATCTTCCTTCTCCCTTTGCACAAGGTTTACATTTCAAGCAAAAAAAGCAGACAGTGCAGGCTTAGAAGCTGTAACAACCCACAAACTGAGTTTCTACTCTGAGCTGCCAACCTTAAGTATATTTATTTCTCTTTGATGAGTCTCAAGAGAGGTTCTCTTGGCAGAGCCCAGCCTTTGAGACCAACCTTAGCATTGGATGTGGGTAAGGGATGTCTTAAGGGTGGGCTCTGAACCAGGAACCTGGGTTCCTGCTATTAGTTTCTAGCTTGTTAATAATGTCAGAGACCCCCTTTAAGACAAACAGAAGAACAAATTTCAAGTGTGAATTGGTTCTGTTAGTGTAATCATGTAACTCCGTAACTTAAATCTTTTTAAATTCCCCAATTTTAGAAGTCTTGCAATAACTGGGAAATCCTGCCCCAAGATAATTCTTAATATTTGAGGGAGAAAAGAATTATCGATACCACAATGATCCAGAAAACTACTATTTTTACAGGCAAAATGGCAATGCCATTATTCCCATAGCTAGTCTGCTGAGCAATTTTGGGCATTGCCACAGGACTTCAAATAAAATACTATCCTGCCCATTGACAATTTGCAACCTGAAGAAATACATTAGCTTTAAATTATTCATAGAGCAGTTGCTTCTACTCATATTACATACTTTGAAAAAATCACCTCTGTCATTATGCAATATGAAAACTGCTTTACAGCTATTCTGAACAATCTAGATTTCTCCAATTCACACCCACTGAATAAAATTTATTGCTTTTACTTTAGCTGTAAATATGCTTCCCATAATCGTGAGACTCTGAGAGAATCAGCCCTGTAAAATCCAAATTTCTCTGTTTAAAATTGGAAGGCACCATTTTTTACCTGCAGTAACAAAAAAAACCCCAAAACCAAACAAAAACTCAAACAAACAACAACAAAAAAAAGACAGACAGAGCTCTTCTGAACAACAGCTGCATTGTTTTATCTGTCAAAACCAGTTCCTGTTTTCTTGCTCTGCAAGCAGCCAGTGTTGGATATTTTTCCTTCTGTCCAGTCATTTCATTGTAGTGCTTTGCTAATGTGACTGTCAAGCCTTCATGTACTTTGTTTACTGCTGTATTTTAGTAATATTATAAATGCTGCCTCATTTAGAAACTGAAGCTGTCTGTGATACAAGGATTCTGTTTGACTCCTGTTCGATATCCATGTGGGTTGACTGACCGTTTTAATCAGACCGGATTCTACCACATCAAATATTTATGCTGCCTTCTTGTACGGCTCTACAGGTATAAGCACCCAACCTACTGTTCTTGGGGCTCTAAGAAAAGAAACAGCAATCATTGTCCATCTGTACTTTATTATGTTTGAGCTGGAGGACAGTTTTCTCCCTTGCTGACCCTCTGCAATGCACAGGTTGAGCTCCACAGTTGGCCCTGCCACCACTGTGTCTCTTACTATCCAGCAGGCTCAGTAAATAACAAACAACTCCATCTGTTACATCACAAATATTACACCCTGATCAACCACCACCCTGTCCCCAGCAATTATGAACCACAGAGACAAAAGAAAACTCAAGGATGCAGATTTCAGAGGAAAGTGTGCTGGCTATGGTACCAGCTTTGCTGGGCTTTTCAAGGCACTGAATGAGCATCATTCCGGCTTCATGTTGCAGCCCCTTCATTGTTAAATGGAGTGTTTACCCTCCTTTTTGGCATTTTGGATTTGTTTTCCAGAGTAACAAAGAGTGATGAATCTCCCTGTCCCTCCAGTGCAATGCGTGTCAGCTCAGCTCTCTGTGTGCACACAACTGTACCTAAAGGCATCGTGCTGCTCCCAGCCACTGTTACTTCCAGCTCAAGCTGAATGGCAATTTTTTAAAACACAATTAAAAAGTGTCTAAGATCTGCTTATCCCAATCCCCTTCCAGCCCTTTATTAAACATACTGTTAGTGAATCTCATTGTGCCTACCATTCCCCAAAGGTGGGAAAGGAAGGCTAGTGCTCAGTAATATGGTCTGTAAGAGCCAAAAAAATTTGGCATACCTGAGATCACTCATGTCCATCAGGACCACACTGTGTATTTTATCTCTCTGTAAAAACAGGACAAACCTGCTTAAAACAGGCAGGCTCTTGATGAATACAAGGTACATTGCTTTAAGAAAAACCTTTTTGATTTGTTTTTTTTTTTTTTTTAAATTTTTAATTCTGGAAAAGGCTTAGCTGTGTAAAAGGCCATGTTGTTGTTTTATGGATGCTCTTTTGGTGAAACGTTTCATCAGAGAAGAAGCTGGAAGTATAGCATGTCTGAAATGGAGCATCCAGAAAATTTCATGTCATCTCTCAATTGCTGGCTGTTAGCACAACTAAAATGTTGCCTGGCTGTGATCAAACTAGTAGATCACATGTCGTGAATGGCTTCCAAAGAACTTGTGCTCCATCCCTGCCTACAAATAAAGCAGATAGCGTGCTCAGTAGCATTATGAAAAGTGAAGGGAACAGAAATGGTATGATTATTTACCTCTCTTTCCCACTCTGTCATTTTCTCTTGCCATTTATGAAACTCATGAGTGATTTGGTTCAGTTCCTGAACACTACCTGCCTTATCCTAAAAAACTGTGTAGCTGTGAGGAATTAGAGCACTAGGAGACCCTTTTGTGTAAGCCTCAGGACATCTCCATATTTCTGAAGGCACACCTTTCACCAGAGGGAATGATGCTGGGTATTCAGAAATACCTTCTGAATTCCATAGCCACATGAGCCAGCGTGTCCAAAGACAGCCAGCTGCCAGAATGATACCTGCACCTCTACTCCCATCACAACATCAGCGTTCTCCACACTCACCATGCTCATCACCATGTACCTGGTAGCACAACAGCTCTCTCCAGCAGCTTTAATTCCTCTCTGCACCATTAATCTGTGATGAGGACTCCGGGCCTTAATTTTGATGAACCAATGCAGGAGTGCAATGGCTTTAATAGGCCTTTCTTTCCCTTCAGTCTACCCACTAAAAACCAGAACAACTTAATTAGCTGACATTAGCAGCACATACTCTACCCCTATTCCTTTTCAACCTTGCATTCATTGTATTTTCTGAGCACTTCAAATGATCTTGAGGAAACTGCAGAAAAGCAGACTGTGATAGCAAAGAGATCCTGGATCTCCTAAGCAGGACAGATTTATCAGAATGTGGCACTGCTCATTTCAAAAAAAGGGAAAGAAACTTTCAATTTTGCTCCAAAGAATTCACTCCAAACATAAAAAGACTGTGCAAGTCCTAAGGTAGTACCTGCAGTGAAGAGAAACAATATTTATAATAGAAAGTATAAGGAAAAGATTGAGAAGAAGAGGGGAAGAACCTCAGAGAACCTCAAATTGCTCAAGAGCTGGAAGTTAGAAGAGTTTCTTTCAGACAAGCACTCTCACCTTTCATGGAGTCCGCACTCCATCCACACGGGGCAAAAGGAGGCTTTGCCCAAGCTTATGATAATGTACAGACAGAGCTTCTCATCCTTCTGGCTTGCAACCACTTATTTCTGGGGCCACTGCTTCTGAAAGAGGTTACTGCTGAGCAAAAGAGTAGCCTTAGAAAATATCCTGTTCATTTCTTTTTCAAGGAGACTATTACCAAGATTACGATGAATGGACTTCAAAGTAGCAGTGGACAGCAGCAGAGGTTGCATGGATCTAACTGAAATGCAGTAGCAATATACAATGTGGGAGAAAGATTCTTCCCTGATATTTGTCCAGAGACCCCAACCTAAATTTTGCAGCTTAAAATAAAACACAATATTTACAACAAGGAGAGGCACATGAAGTCTGATGGTGGATAGATGGAATAATAGATGAAACAACTAGGAATAAGTATTCTGTATTTCTCAAAGCTTTTGTGATATAAGGATACCACAGCCAGCATGAACAATGAAAATTAATTAGAAAGCCCCAAAACAAATAAAACCCACCACAAACCTCAATAAAATTTGGATAACCAGAGGTAGTGCATACTTGACTGAAATGTCTTGCAATTTGGAAAGACCACTTGCCTTTCTGAAGGCTCATCAGCTCCTGCCCAAGCACTCTGTTTTAATTTTAGAAAACTATTAGCTTCCGAAAACCAAGGTGATCATCATATCACAGAATCACATAATCATAAAGTTGGAAGAGACCTTCAAGATCATCTAGTCCAACCCTCAACCCTGCACCACAACAATCATGCCTAAACTCCATCCCTACGTGCCACATCCAGATTCCTCTTGAGCACTTCTAGAGACAGCGACTCCACCACATCCCTGGGGAACTTATTCCAACGCCAAAGCACTCTTCCAGTGATTATTTTTTCCCCTAATATCTAATCTGACCCTCCTCTGGCACAGCTTTAGGTCATTTCCTCTCATCCTTTCACTTGAGACATGGCAGAAGAGACCAACATCCACCTCACTACAACCTCCCTTCAGGGAGTTGTAGGCAGCAGTGAGGTCCCTCCCTGAGCCTCTTTTTCTCCAGGCTAAATATCCCCAGTTCCCTTCGCTGCTCCTCTTAGGACTTGTGCTCCAGACCCTACACCAAGCTCCACTGCCCTTCTCTGGACTCACTCCAGCACCCCAGTGTCCTTCTTAAAGAGAAACACATTTGCTTGTAAAGAAGCAGTAATTGGAAGCACTCAATAACAAAGACCTTACAGATGATCCTTACCACATCTTCTTCCCCACCAAGACACAATAATTCTGTTAATAATTGAACAGTTATAATTTTTCAAAAAACAATTAAAGATTTTTTCTATTTTTCTTTTTTTTTTTTTTTTAGCAGAACGTTGTTCCAAATCCTTCAAAGTCAAAATTTTACACAAATCTGCTCTAAAGGACTCATTTTGCTACTGAGCTCCTCACCTATTCAAGTACTCAGGACTTTTTTCTTCAGATCTTCCTGGTGATTCATCAAAACAGAGTATGTGTTTAAATAAAACACACAGACGGCCACACATTTGTGTATATATATCTGTATTCAAGGGCAGTAAACGATTTTTCATAAATAAATGGCTGGCAGTTGTTTTCCCTCTGTAAAGAATGTTATAGCAGACTGATGGATATGTTACCCAAGGTGATACTTCCCACCCTGCTCTGAAAACACCTGTGGAGAGAAGCCATGGCTGAAATCTGTTTTTTGGAGATCTGTATAACTTTCACTGTTAGAGGACATCATTAATGCTGATGGCTGCCTTGCCTTCTCTTCTGAAAGCCTGGTATCCTTCTTCACAGCAGTGAGCCAGCCTTAAAGGAATAGGAGGGAAAGCAAACATACTGCAAATGTCACTACCTCCTAAGCACGGATGCCTTTTTTAATATCTGCTGATAATGGGGTGAATACAAGAGCAAAAATTTTACAGCAGTGACATGGAGTAAGATGTTTCCCCAGCAAATAACAGGACTAAATCAGAGCGAGGGTTGCTCTAACCTTCAGCTGCTCTATGCCAGCAGGGAATAACCACATCCTCTTCTGAACAGAGACTGTACATAACTAAGGCATGTGAGGCCCTAAATGGCAAGTGGTGATTTGAACCCCAAATCAAGGGTGGTGAGGCACTGGATGCCCAGATGCCGAGAGAAGCTGTGGATGACCCACCCCTGGAAGTGTTTAAGGTCAGGTTGTATGTGGCTCTGAGCAACCTGGTCTACTGGAAGTTGTCCTTGCCCATGACAGGGGGACAGGAACTATAGAGTTCTTAAGGTCCCCTCCCACACAAAACACTGTATGATAACAGCAGTGCCAGACGTAATCACATGCCACAGATTCCCAATCTGAGACAAGCCTGAAAGAACAACCTCCATACTGTGGCAAGCAATTCAGTTGTGTGGTGGCAATCATGCTCTTCTACCAATTTGAGTGGCAGCTCTTAAGAATCAGATTTCTTGGGGACCAAGGGACGTGCACAGTCAGACAGTGACAACACAGCTGGTGTTTAACTCTTGAAATACCCATTTGTTCTCCTGACACTCATCTCCTGACATGAAGCCAGGAGTATTTCCAAAACACTGAAAAACACAATGGAAAAGATAACTCTTGTAGGTTGCTTTAGAATAAATTAATCCATCAGCCTAGATGTTAACATCTGCACCACAGGAGAGTATTATATGATTATATACTTGGCCAGTATTTTCTGGCAAGGCTAAAGACTGTATTCAGATATCAAATTAGTGAGTTTTGTTTGCTCTGTTTCTTGAAGAAAACTTTAAGACCAAATTCAAAATTACCAGTGGAACAGAAAAATTTGGCAGGTGAGGAAAAACCAAGTGTCAGTGCTGGCAGTTGCATGCTTCCTTCTTTTCCTTGCAGAGAGCTATTATTACAGTGTTTTCTAAAATTGTAAATGCTCTTTCTGGCTCACTATGGGAAACAACACTAATATGCATCACAGGGTGTGAGATAAAATGTGCTGTGCTATGCTGCGTTTGATTTTTCTTCCATTTATATCAGTTCTTAGTAAAAATTACAGAAAGACAGCTGCAGATTTTTTTCTCTCAACTTTGTCATGTTTCATCCTTTGTTTGATTCATAGATTCTGGGTTCTAACTAGGACCTTATATCAGAGACAGGAATTTACATTTAGATAACATAATGCAAAGAATACTAACAACCATAATCCTCCCTCCCTACAAACAGCTCCAGAGCACTTCAACTCACCTCAGATCTGTAAATCAGGGATCTGACTTACTTGTTTGAAACTGAACATTTCTTTCTCTTTCTTCAGTTAAGAGAAACATAACATACTTAGTTTTTTGGTTTTTTTTTAATTAGTATTTGTTTGTATCCTGTCCCTCCCTGCTTTTTCTTGATTTTAGGGAGTCTCGCTCCCTCTGCTTGTGCTGAATTAGTCTCTCGCCATGGAGATGACTCCAGTTTGTTGTCTGGGATAAAGCCTGGAAAAAGAACCTGAGCACAGTAGTAACTGCAAGAGAAAGGCCATTTTATTTTTCAGAGTCACCTAAAAAAATAGTTAGCAGACACTGCCAAGAACAGCTTTCTGATTGCAGTACATTTAAGAAAGAGGCAGCTTTTCTTCTTCTCTATGCAAGGACTCAGTAGTAGTAGGTAGGCAAATAGTCAACAACCTGCATCAGAACTACAATAAATTGCTATGGAGAAGCCCTCAGTCAGGTTCATCAGCTCTGACATCGATCAGTGCTGACACCCAGGTCCTGTGATTTGTGAGATTTTCTGTTCAGTTTGGGTAGAGGGGGCACATACTGCAGGCTTTTTTGTCTCCCAAACCACTTTATTCCTACCAACACTTCCCTTTACACAACCCCATTCCCACTGTTTGAAGAAGTCCGCCCTGCTGTCACTGGTCGCTCTGGCAACTTTAAAAGGAGGAGAACAAGGGGTCATGTTGGGGAAGAAGAAATAGGAAGGCCTTATGGAAATTATTGCCTGGCAAAAGATGCTGAGAATATTGAAACCTTAGGGGAGATTGAGATGAAGACAAGTTTTGAAATACCAATCAGTGAATAGCTGGAGGGAGGGCATTCCAGCCTAGTGGTGTCACAATAGAAACAATACCCTCCTCTAGGGTGATCTAAAAGATTTAGCTGATTAGATCAATCCAGTAAGAAGTAGAAGAACCAGTTTTTTAAGATTTAAATATGTAACATCTATGGTAATATAAGGACTCTCATAGGCTATATGTAAATTATGTAGAATTTGTATCTTGTCCTAGATTGGTTAGTAGAAATTAGAATATTCAACATGGAATCTGATTTACGTGATTGTAAGGGTCAGATTCGGGCTCTCGGAACTTCCTCTCTGTACTTCCCTGACTCCCTCTCCCTGACCTGCCTTGGAGCTCCGTGTAGCAGCCACGTGGCCAGCCTCCCTCCCCCCACCCTCTGCCAAAATAAACCTGCACGCCTTGAGACTGTCTCCAGAGAGCTCTGTCAAAAACCGTCCGTTCACCACAGAGGTATCCACCGCACCCCCGCGATTTTTACTTCTACAGGGCCAGGAATTTACACTACGTTTCACATGCATCAGACACATATTTGTACCAAAAGATAGTAAATTCAAACAGCAAGTTAGACCAACGCCAGACACTTCTTTGTACCAAAAGATAGTAAATTCACACAGCAAGTTAGACCAACGCTGCCTTATGGCTAGGTCATTACTGTGACTTTGGGTAAAAACTAGAGCAACCTTTTCAGAAAGCTGAGGCACATCTTTCCTCAGTTATCCTGACTTTGCTCCATATTGAAAATTTCTCAAAGTTCTGTTATACCTCGAAGCACCAAATAGAAACTGGAGACCAAAACCATATAACACAGAGTCTGAACGAAAGTCTTTAAGAAAAAAAAAAAGGGGAAAAAAAGGGGGACAAAACTGTCTCAGTATGTTTCTTATCAGAGAATGCAGTTTCAAAAACATGCAGGATTTTTCCCTTTAGCACTGGAGATTATATCCCCTCTTTCCATCAAACAGTCTTTTAACATAGAGGTTGTTCCAGATGCCAGCACACATAGGTCAGCATTTTCAACAACAGATGACTAACGTTGGAGCACTTTAGAGGGGAGTTTAGATCCTATTTTTCAAAAGCTCCAAGCTCCCAGCAGCTCCAGCTGGCTTCAAAGGGGGGCTCACTTCATAAAGTGTTTCGGATGTGCTCATCATTTTTGAAATTTGGGGCACCTATTTTGAATCCTAAACACGCTCTTAAAAAAATCCATGCCAATTCTCACTGCACTAAAGATGACACCACCTCTTTAGTCTGTGCTTAGAAATCTCAGTGACATTATAACCATCAGTGTCTTTTCCCTTCTTTTTCCCTCAACAGAACTTGCAGAACTCCTGATAAAACCGCTGTCTCATGAAAACTGGCACACTTGAGTCTAATAAGATAATTGTAATTTTCCTTGAAACTAGTCAATAACACCTCCCCAAATCCTCTTAGTAATTGATGAGTAACATGGGTTCCTTACAAAGAGGTGTCCTGAAGGGCAGCCAGAATACAGCACCCAGGGCTGTGGGATACTCAGAAATACCATAGGCCAAAGGAAAGTACTGAATCCCAGGCTGGCATGCTGGAGTACTTAGCCCTTCCTGGAATGCCAGCTCCCTGCTATGGGGTGCCAGAAAACGTAAGGGCTTGTATTTGCAATCCTAGCAACAAAGTCAAGACCTCTACCAATTAAGACAGAAGAGAACAATTGTATTAGCAGCTGACAGTGGCAGACTTCTGTCCTGCTAAAGCAGGATGACATGCACACATTAAAAACACTTCCTCAAGCGAAACTTTTTTGGATTGCTGGATTCAGACCACACTTTATGATTTATTCATAATAAGACCTTCTTAGCTTAGGAACTTGCAGATGCCTAGAGCCTTTCCGTTATACATCTTTCAAGTATTCTGAGCTTAGGAAAAAAAAATTGACATAGTGGTTCCAGCCTTGGGTCAACAAGCAGAAATATCTCCCCTCTTCTTCTTTCCTCGGATACCAACAGCTGGAGGGTAATACAGAGCTTTTGCCAGCATAGCACAAGGGTCAGAATTAGAGGCTACAGGTATGCTCTCTACAGATGTGCACATGCCTAGGTCTGCAAGAATTTGTATGCTGGTATAAGGATTTTCACTGCCAACAGTTTCCACAAATACCTTGGTGTCTGTTATTTTCATGGGAAGTACTGAAGCTTTCTAAAGAATGCAGAAGTGCTAATCCCCTGCTGCAAGTGACTTCAGCCCTGACAGACATTTCCTCAGAGTCACAGATAAAATGGAAGGATTCAGCCATAAAGGATTAGGAGAGGTATCACCTAGAATTAAGCCACTGGCCTTGAATCATGGTTTTATTTGGCACTGTCAATAGCAAATTTCACCGTCTTAAAAACAAGCTTTATTGCATTTCTTCAAATATATACAAATATATTTTAGATATATATCTTGATTTCCCGAGTAGGCTTAAAAATCTAGACAACTCATGTTGTATAGTTTCCATTTTTTACTACACTTCAGTGCACTAAAAACCATCACACAATCTGAAGAGACCAAACAAACTCCTTTCACAACTGTGCACTGGATGTCTATGTATTTAAGAAAACACAAGAAATAAAATAAACACCTTGCATGGCTCTCTTCACATAGAACCTATTTTAAATGGCATGATACAGACCCTAAAAGGGGAAGGGCTGTTAGACAGAAAACTGGTCTTTGCCTGGAAAGTTTATAGCTCATAGCAAATCGATGTCTTCTTTACTTAGCTGCCCAGTTATTTGGATGTAAGCTCCGAACAGAGATCCGTCCATGAGATGTGCTGTAAGTCCAAAGTCTGGACTGGCATTTCAGTTAACAGGTGCAGAGATTATTTGGGGTGGTAGGGAAGAAATAAGCCTTGTTCCTTAAAGGGCTGTTTCAGTTCACCCTGGATATCTGTGACATCATTGAGAACAGATTGAACATCTTATGAGGAACCCAAGCACTGATCCTCAGCCTGATAAAACCTGCCATAATTTGGAAGTCTTGTGCCTGGCTCAGGCTGGAGACTGACTGGGCATTTGGCAGAAGCCCCAACACTGCAACAAAGTCACTGCAGCTACTGCATCCCACAGGCAGCAGGTGGTCTTGCTGTACAGGGAACCCACTGCAAAGGCACATGTGGAGTCCATCAAAATATTTCGAACAAAACCTTTTCTTGAATCAAACTACATTTTGTTTTTCCTGTTTTAAAAGAACAGATACTTTAATAGGAAGTGTCATGTTTTCAGGGAGTCATACAAATGTATCCTGTGAAGCACAAGATTTCCAGAGAAATGCTGCTGGCTCTTGCCAAAACTATAAACTGAAGCTACCAGGTTGCCATTAAAAAATTAAAAGAAAAGTGAAAAAGAAATCCTCAGATTTAAAAGGACATGAGTATTTTTTGATTCTGTCAGATATTTTCATGGAAGGAGGAACAAGAAGGAACTGCTTCTGATTAGCCAGCAGGAAGCATTTAAGAATGTGTTTACTGGTCATTCATGACACAAGTACTTCTGGCAGAGGCAAGCAAGCTATTCTTTAAGCAGCAGGAGCTGGAGGAAGCCAGTTGGTCACAGAGGATCCATGTATCCAGTGGTGCCACTGTGTTAGCAATCCATGAAAGGAATGCTCCAATTAGGCTGATGAGCATGCAAAGTCAGGGTCATGGTCAATTTAGGCTATTCACTCCTTGGGTAAAGAAACCTGTGAAGGGCACTTTGCATAGTATTTCCAGTTTAAGTTTAGAGACTGGGCTATACAGCAGTAATCATTAATGATGATAGTAAAAATACTAATGGGTAAAAAGATCCTGCTTATCCTTTTGTATTTTCCCTGTCAGCACAATTCTTCACTTAAGTTTCATTTCCTTAACACAGAGCAATCCTTACCCCAAGAGACACCTTAATAGTGTACCCATTAATGTACAATAGAAAGTATAATGAAAATATACCCAAATTAAAGTTCTCTAAATTAATCTCATGCCATATTTATTATAGCAAGCTTAAAAGTTTAGACCCATTTTATTTCTGCCTGTCCTTCGATATATAAACCCTGAACTAACACAGCTCTTTCCACAGCTCAAACATGAAAGACCTCTGCAAATAGCTGAAGAAAATGATAAGAACTCCAGGTGCTGTGGATCACATTCTGCACACAGAATGACTTCCCCAGAGTAAGCCTATGTAGCAGTGTTTTTTGGCATTCATCATTACAGTCCAGTCCTTGGAGCACTGCTGTTGTGGCCACGTGCAGCCAGGTTTCCACGGATGGAGCAACACTTATAACAAAAGGCTATCCTTCCCGAGGAGAGCACAGCTGTGATTTGAATACTAGGCCTCAAAAAGGTGGCTTTATTTCAAAAGTTTTACCAAGGGCTGCTAGTGAGCCAATCAGTTTACGTGTGTGATGATTTATAGCAACAAAACTGTGAAGTCTCAAGAAACTAGAAACCTGTGAAATGTGGAGAAAAAGAGCTGCCTTCTTGCCAAAACAAAATTCCTGGTTATATAGAGTATTGGTAAGACAAAGTATTTTGCAGAAACATAGCACTTGCACAAACCTCATCATGAAGGCTTTGGGGATGCTGGGTGACAGTCCCTCTGCCGTCCTCAGCCACACAGGCTAAGCACAGCCAAGGTTGGACCAGCCCCCTGCCCCTTCCTCCAGCTTCCCTCAGGACATATCCCCTAAATTCTGATTTGTCCCACATTGTCAGCAGAAAGGGTGCTCAGTGAGCAACTGGGGAGCCTCTGCTGCTCTGGGAAATGCTTCCTCAGCAACTCCCAGAAGGGCCAGAAAAGTAAAATCAGTATTTCAATTCCAAAGTGTGCCCAGAAATTTGTACCTGCGGTAGCTGCTCTCAAAAGTTTAGAGCTCACCTCTTCTTTCTCAAAGCCTGCAGCAGACCTAACTACTTGAACCTCTCAGACAGCACATGGATACAGAAAGCATAAAGATTCCTTTCAGCTTTCTGCATATGTGTCCTTTAGGTCCTGGGGTCATAGAATCATTGAATGGGTTTGGGTTGGAAGGGACCTAAAAGGTCATCTAGTTCCAACATCCCTGGTCTTGGCCCAAAGATTTTTCCACCTCACAGTCAATTAAGAGAACGGGCAAAATACCAGAGAAATGGAATTTCCTAGTGATTCTGATAACAGAGTATGTAACCAGCTACTTTAAAAGCAGGCTTTGAAACACCACTGGCTTGCTTTGTTCTGAGCACAGTCCCAGGGAGAATGCCAGGTTGCATAACTCATTTGTTATCTTCACACAGAGGAGCCCCACTAAGCACCAGCCATCACAAAAATACTAACATTCCTTTTAGTGGAAAACAAATAGAAAAGAGAAACAGGACAGCTTTCTTAAAAGAAAGCCAATTAGCACTTCAAAGACTGCCACGTGGTCTGTAAATAGTGATGTCCATACAGTGGGGAGCTGTGCTCCTCTTCAGCCACAGCCTGAGTTGTGCAAATGGAGGGAGCACCTTTACAGAGATAACACTTCCCTGTGACAGGAACTTACACCGTGCATTTGTTTAGGCACACTCTTTGCATTTTATTTCCCTCAGTGGCTTACAAAACCACCAAGAATCAGAATAGCATATGAAGAGCATTTTAATCTAGCCTTAGATAAAGCACTGCTCTCCTTTGGGCAGTGAGCACCTAGTAGGAACAACTTTATGTACAACATGAAGGGAAGTGTTAGGGAGAAAAGCCCCATGTATTCTGGGTATAGACTTCCCCCGGAGAGGGTATTTCAGAGACCCAAAAGGACTCAGGTGGGCCTTTGCAATAGCTGCTGTGGAGGCAGAGGGCATTAGTCAATTGAACACCTTGACTGGACTGTCTGAAAATCCTTCTGCAGTTGGGCTTCTGAAGGGAGAACAGCAGCAAGTGCCGATTGCCACCTTGACAGTGCACCGCTGGCAGTACCGGACAAATCGAGATGCTGTGATTCCCATCCACCAGCTGATTCGTGAGCTGGAGAGCCAAGGGGTGGTCAGCAGAACCCACTCACCCTTCAACAGCCCCATCTGGCCTGTACACAAGTCTGAAGGGGAATGGAGATTGACTGTGGACTATCGTGGCTTGAATGAGGTGACTCCACCGCTGAGCGCTGCCATGCCAGACATGTTGGAGCTCCAGCATGAGCTGGAGTCCAAGGCAGCAAAGTGGTACACCACTATTGACATTGTAAATGCAATTTTCTCCATTCCTCTGGCAGCTGAGTGCAGGCCTCAGTTTGCTTTCACCTGGAGGGGCGTGCAGTACACCTGGAACCAACTGCCCCAGGGGTGGAAGCACAGTCCCACCATTTGCCATGGACCGATCCAGGCTGCACTGGAAAAGGATGAGGCCCCAGAACATCTCCAGTACATCGATGATATCACTGTGTGGGGGAACACAGCGGAAGAAGTGTTTGAGAAAGGAGAGAAAATCATCCAGGTTCTCCTGGAGGCTGGCTTTGCCATAAAAAAAGAATAAAGTCAAGGGACCTGCCAGAGAGATCCAATTCCTGGGGGAGAAGTGGCAAGATGGACGACGTCAGATTCCCATTGAGGTCATCAATAAGATCCCTGCGATGTCTCCACCAACCAACAAGAAGGAGACACAAGCTTTCCTGGGAGCCATAGGCTTTTGGAGAATGCATATTCCTGAGTATAGTCAAATTGTGAGTCCTCTCTCCCAGGTTACCTGCAAGAAGAAGAACAATTTCCACTGGGGCCCTGAACAGCAGCAAGCCTTCACCCAGATCAAGCAGGAGATTGCCCATGCAGTAGCCCTTGGCCCAGTCAGGACAGGACCAGAGGTGAAAAACGTGCTCTACTCTGCAGCCGGGAACAATGGCCTGTCCTGGAGCCTTTGGCAGAAGGTGCCTGGGGAGACTTGGGGTCGACCACTGGGATTCTGGAGCCGAAGTTACAGTGGGTCCAAAGACAATTACACCCTAACAGAAAAGGGAATTCTGGCAGCCTGTGAAGGAGTCCAAGCTGCCTCAGAGGTAATCGGCACAGAAGCACAACTCCTCCTGGCACCCTGACTACCGGTGCTGGGGAGGCTATTCAAAGCAAAGGTATCCTCTACCCACCATGCCACCAACGCCACATGGATCAAGTGGATTGCCCTCATAACACAACGTGCCCATATTGGAAACCTGAATCCCCCTGGGGTTTTGGAAATAATCACGAATTGGCCTGAAGGTGAAAGCTTTGGCCTCACTGATGAAGAAGAACAAGGACAAGTGACACGTGCTGAGGAAGCTCCACCCTACAACCAACGTCCATCAGAAGAAACACGCTACACTCTTTTCACTGATGGCTCCTGTCACATCATAGGGATGAATTGGAAGTGGAAAGCAGCTGTATGGAGCCCCATACGACAGGTTGCAGAGGCCACTGAGGGAGAAGGTGGATCAAGCCAACTCACTGAACTCAAAGCCATCCAGTTGGCCCTAGACATTGCTGAGAGAGAGAAGTGGCCAAAGCTATACCTTTACATCGATTCATGGATGGTAGCCAATGCTCTGTGGAGGTGGCTGGAGAGGTGGAAAAAGGCCAACTGACAGCATAAGGGAAAACCAATCTCGGCTGTTGAGTGGACTCTGCTTCCCCTTCCCAGAGACTGGGGGTCCTGTTGTCGGCTCCTTGCGGGTGCTCTTTTCCCTTTCTTTTTCCCCCCCTTCTTTGTTTCTTCCTGGTTTCATTCTGGGTTAATAAATAGTTCAGGTTTTTTTCCACTTTCACGTGCTGTGGTTAATTTGTTTCATTGGTGGAAGGAAGAGGTGAAGCCCTTTTCCCTGGGGAGGAGGCACTCATCCCAGAGTATTTCCTCCTGACACTTTGTCTCCTAAACCAAGACAGAGGCTATATATATAGGCATTTAATTCTAGTCATGCAAACACCTGATGGCCGGATGCTCTTGTTTACCTGTAAATGCAAAACACCATTTGTTTTTTTAAAAATCTCATTTGCAGTCATATAGTTAAAGCTCACAGATTAATAATAAAAGAGTGTATGTGACAATGCGGAAACAAATGATGATCAATGTCAAACACAAAGCAAGATGCAAATACATTTTTCTGTTAATTAACCAGGCTTTCATCTCAGCTGCTCTGATCTTGTAAATAAAGCTTACAAGCTAGTTTCCAACAAGTGAATTAAGCAAAGTAAAAAAAGGACCCCAAACCCTAAACTAAAACACCTTAACTCAACGGTCTCCTAGCACTGGTTAGCTAATTATATTTGCCTTTTTTATTCAGGGAATCTAAACAGATTAAAACAGGTTAAAAACAACAGTACTCAGGAACTGGCCCAAAGGTAAGAGCTCTCTGAATAGTACTAGACATCAGTAGCTGTCAACCCAGAAAACAAGGGGCATCCCTGAATGTTCTGAGAGACAAGAAGGGTTTGGACAGAAGGATGGATGGATGGATGAGAGAGCAGACAGACAAAAGGAAGAGAGAGAAGAAAGAACAAACAACTGGTCCCCAACACTAAATAACATTCTCCTGCACCTATGACTTGCCTCTAAGGATTTGCTTTCCAAGCACTTTATTGAAAATGTTCAAGTCCTTAACTGATTTTCTGGGGGGAAAATAAGGCGGCCTGAAAAGCTTTCAGCTAATTAAGCATGGCTGACACATGCTTGATGAGATGGGAAAATGCAAAGCTATTGAAAGGGTGAAAAATCTCCAGCCATCTGGGAGTGGCATTGAGAAGAAAGGGGAAGGACAAAGGGGCAGTCTAGAGCAGAGAGGTACAGGACTCCTTAATTTTACTGGGTTACCAAGACCTTTACCACTCAAAATGCCCATGAAAGTTCAGAAAATGAGCTTAAGGGCAAAACCAACATCTCTTAGTAAGAACAGCATCTTCAGGAAAGCAAATGGGAGCAGCTTTTCCCAAGATACATCTACTACTTAGAAATGATGGGTAATAGATGTAGGTGGTAAGGCCCCCGGCTGAGAACAAGATGATTCCTGGTGACCTCTCTACCTGTCTCTTCCGACTGCTGCTCTTCCAGTCCTGACAGACGGTGTTCTCTTTAAATTAATACCACCCTGCCAGCCAGAAGGAAGCTTCTGTTGTACTTGGCAACACAGGTGAACAGTCTGCATTTAGATTTCAAAGCAAATACCCCAGGTGTTCCAGCAATACGGCAAGCAGCTGATGTGCTCCAGCCCCTTCAGGCCTGGATGACACTCAGCTGTGTTTTCCTATCTCTAAGGGTAGCTAGAGAAAAATCTCAACATTCAAAGGGCAAACTTTGCACACTGGAGCAAAATCTAAACTATCTTTGCTCTAAATGGCTTTGCCAGCTATGAACCATTGAAGTGCCTGTGCCATCCTGCCTTCTCCTCTTGGAGGAGCTGGATATGCATCCAGCTGATTACAGGTGCAGGTTAGCAAGGAGCAAGCTGGCTTTGATACCCAAAGCTCTGACCAAACCTTTGCCTAAAAACGTTGCTGTGCTCACTCACTTTTGGTTTGTGAATACGTGTGGCTGATTTCCTTCCCTCCTATGTGCAGATCCTTCTCCAATTATTTCAGCTGTGTGCTATGATCCAGTTGGATTCACAAGCTGGACAAGAGCAAGCTATATCCATCCTTGAATGGCAGACCTCATTACAAGAAGGAAATGGTTCTGGCAATCTAATACATTGCACAGCACTGCTGCTTCCAGCATCACATATAAGCCTTGGGTCATGGCTACCTCTGGTGGTTAAATACACCACAGCAGTGGTGATAAGAACAAATGGCATTAACCATATTTTCCAGCCAAATCTTGACATAAATGTCGCTCCCCCAGGCTCCCCTTGGAAGTTCTTTTCCCTTTAGAATGATTTCCTGTGTCTTAAACATCACACCTTTAACTTAGTGATGTTAAACATTGGTTGCATTTAATGCTAGAGGGAACAGTTTCATGAGCAGATTCTATGATCCCTGTATATATCAATTTCTAAGAAAACTTGGATTTCTTTAGATAGGTATCAGATATATACGCATTTCTTATCATCTGCTTTTCATGCTCACACACTTCAAGAGGCAGCTGGATCTGCAAGTGGAACTGCATCCAGGAAATCTATTCCCCTTTGTCATGCTGGAAGCAGGCAATATTAGAAATACTGTTTAAAGACTTTTTCCTTTAACTTTCTTTTCTTTTGTAAGCAAACTTGCCCATATTGCAGTGCCAAAAGATTCAAAACCAAGCTAGAAAAGCATCCAAATGTTCGGACATTTCCCTGAAGAGCTGCTGTGTGCCAGCTGTAGGAGCCTACTGTGTGGTTACTGAGACATGTCAGCAACCTCAGTCATCTGCAATTCAAGACACAGGTTTCTATTTGCAAGCAGATTTATCACAATACCGGCATTAAAGCATTGAAAATGGTTTAAAAAGACCGTAATAAGCTGGACCTACCACACACTGGACAATTACTGCTTTGGAAGACAGAGAGATAAAAACACAGAAGATGCCAGTTTTACCAGACCAAGACCAGTGTGAAAGCTGTTAGCTATTTGTAAAATATTTTAAAATATTAGTAAAATATTTGTGAAATGTTTGTAAAATATTTGTAAAATATTTGCTGTCCCAAGGAGGAGGTCCCAAAAAATGAGACCACAGCTCTCAGCTCTGGTCTCTTTTGGTGATCCATCTTTGTAGATCAATGTGACCACCAGATAGGAGCTCCTGATACCTGAAGGAAGGACTGGGTGTGCTAGTAAGGATCACAGAAAAATGCCATGAATGTGTGAGGTGAAATACCAAGAAGAAGGGCCGAGGGCTCAAGTGAGATGTGATGGCAGCAGCCATGCGAAACTTGGAGCAATGAGCATCTGAACCCAGCTGAGGGAGAGGGACCATTCCTGCTTACCAGTGGCCTCATACCTGTTGATCAGAGTATGGTGGAACTAAATTTGAATTAATGCTGGAAGGGTTCCACCCCTGGTCCTTGTGTCTTAGAGATTACTGTAAGACAGGCATGTGGGAAGCACCTTTCATTGCTGGGACAGCACTGATGAGAATCTGTCATCTGCAGAGACCTTTCAATGCTCAGAAAAGAGCCAAACAAAAAGCAATGAAGCTGCTGTACACTCAAAACAGCAAGTCCTACTCAGTTTTCTGACCACTCCAGACCAGCTGGGTTGATGGAGGCACCACACTAAGGTACAAGCATCCCAGAGAAGGGGTGATGCTCAGACCCAGCCATGCTGACTACCTCCCTGCTCAGCCTGTGAGCTTCCTGCTAATCTTTCTTCTAGCTTGGATAGCTGGAAGAATCAGGCAAGTTAATTTCCTTGACTCAAGCTGCTGGAGTTAGGCACTGATTTTTCAGCACATTGACATCTTATTTTGAAGCATCTGAGGTATCTCCATTTGCCCTTGTTTGACACCTCTGTGCTACATTTTAGGCTGACAGACCATAAAAACACATCCAGCTGATGTGCTTTAACTAATGAAACACCTCGCAACTGTGATAGCCACAAATTGGGAATCTCGGTGTTTTCCAGGCCTTGGTACAGTGAATTTGCCATCCTGACCCCCTGACTATACACCACTGTTAGCTGTAATCTGGGGGGAATGGAGAAGAGACTATTGACTTTTTCTGCTCAGAAGAGTTTAACGGATTTTTTGGTTTATATGTGTAAGAATGGTATAGCCTGTAAGTAACTGCTTATTTCCACCACAGAGAAAATGCTGAATGTGTAGACATGCTCTTTTAAGGGCTGTCAAGTAATGTAAGTACTGAGAGGTTTTAGACAGGATGATGTAAATGGAATAAAGGTGGTTTTGGCCTCTGTGGTAGCTATGATTACTGGCACAGTGATTTCAGAACAAACAAAAAACCAATAAAGGCTGCACATCCACAAACGGGAATAATAAGTCAAAGGGCTTATATATCCGAACATTTCAGTGTAAAGACCCTGCACAAGTGAAACAGTAATGAAGAGCATCTTTTGGTTGAAATTTGCTGGCTGTAGAAAGCAATGGATTTTAGAACTCAGGATAGAAGTCATAAGTCTGAACCTTGGAAGAAAATCAGCTGTTTCAGCAAAGCACAGTGCTAAGTAAGTACATTATAAGCATCAAAGAATGTATACAGGTAAGTAAAAAACCCCCACCATTCCATTCTCTTCATGTTTCTCTCATATCTGTCAAACAAAACCAAGTGTTTCTGAAGTTGCCCATAGACTGTCTGCAGCTGCAACTTTCAGTTCATCATTCAGAGTACCGGTTTAATTGCAGCTACGAGCACATGCACAGCACACAGGAGTGCTCCAGGAAAGGCTCCTCAGAGATCATGCAAGATCCCAAAAAGGAGATGCTGAGCTTTTTGTGAAATAACCGAGAGTCCCAAAGAGCTGCACTTCTGCACCAATGTGTTGAGTGACACCACTGCCTGATTAAGGTGCAGTCCCAGAGATGTAGGAGGGGAGAGCTTTCTCCCTGGCAGATCATTCAGGGTGACTAGAGACAGGGTCAGTTGGGGCTGTTGGGTTGATACTATGGGCCAGGTATCCTGGTGATGACCTTGCATGCTCATCTGGAGGCAAAATGTGATAAAAGCCAACCAAGCAGAGGAAAACTGTTCCAGATGGCAAGATCTCCTCAAAAAACACTCACCTGTCAACCACATTAGGAAAAGGTGAGGGGACAGGCTACCAAAAAGTTATGGGTAATGGGCAAAAAAAAGGAAGAGAAAATCCAGAGGAAAGCCTTATGCTTCAAAGATCTGAGTGAAATCTGGTGAGATTTTTCCTGCTCTGGATCTGCAGCAGTGAGAATGATTTATTCTCAGTTGGGGTCATGCCCTAGCAAACCATCACTTTATAAGGCTGTACACACATTTCCTCTCACTATGTAGCAGTCCCTTCTTGTCTCTGGCCTCCCTCTCCAAGCACAAGGAACAAAGACACCTATGAAGCCATGGTGTACCTCACTAACAGAACCAGAAGCGGGAATACACAGAAGAGAGAAAAGAGCTGAATCAAAAAGTGCGTCTCTTGACCCATGTGCCAGTACAGAGTGAGTAAAAAGAAACAACCCACCCTTCTCATAGGACAATAAGATTTACTCCTCACCGCAGCAATAGGAAAAACTATAGATATAAACAGTGAAGTGAAAATGTTTCCCCACTCCCCAAAGAACAAGCCAGGGAATCTTTCAATCCTAAAACATATGATGTTTTCTTTTAATTCCTTCCTGTTCTATACTTGAAATAAAAGACAGTTCTCCAAATCATCCCTTCTCCACTCCCACTGTCTGTGGTTTCCACACACACTTATGACTGGACTCCACTCTATTTTATGAAAATCCTTGGTGAAATGTAGCTTGTCTCCCTGCTGCCCGAAGTGTGTGACCATTTGAGTTTTTGAAATAGCTATAACATAGTGTCATTACCTGGGCACTCCATCCAAAACCTAAGCAAGTGCAAGCACAGAATTTCTAGTTCCAGGGCCAGCTCAGTTGGATCTGTGTGTGTTCCATCATAAACAACGTTTATTAAAAGAGGTAAGAATCTAAAATTTATCAGCACTTAACAAATTGAAGACTGCTTTTGTAGAAGACAGGGCACAAAAGCATAACATTTATTGGTGAGGAATCAAATTGTTTCCTGGTGAAACTGCTTGCACTCTTTTGGTCTGCAGGACCTATTCTAGTTTAAGACAGAATTTCTTACCATGGCATACTACTCAAACAGATGCGTCTGTAGCTGTACAGTATATGTTAAAGTGGTGCCATATCTCTGGAGGTGCTAAAGCTTATTTCCAGAAATACTGTTAGCTATGATGTCATCTGTAACAGTGCAGTCCTTGGCCAGTGAGTGCTGCTATTTCAATATATTACAGCAAAATGTTTCTCCCCATATTCCTTTCCCTCATTCCTTGGGTGCTATTTGAGATATTTTGAAAGAGATACATGTTTTGTTTGCATAAGGCACTGCTGCCTCTCTGGAGAGGTGAGTTAAACCGAAGTGTGGTAGACTTGGACCCCACCGTTTGGATTATGGATTCTATTATCTCCCCAGTTTTCGTACATGAAAAGTGCATCTCCAGTATCTTAAAGTTCTTCAAGACTTGTAGCTCACAAGTAAAAAACATGTAACATCATGTCATACTATTATAAACATACGAGGATCAGAATGACATAATAGCATTGGCTTTTCACTGGGATTTCACGATTTTATATTTTTTGGCATGCCCACCATGGAAAATCAAAATGAAAATGGCACTTCAATATATTCCATTAAAAATATCCAGTTTCTCCCCCAGCTTCTCAGAGGATTTAATTTCTTCTCTTTCTTTTTATTTTCTGTACATGGAAAAGTGTTCTAAAGCTTCTTTTACTTGATTTAATGTTGAGTGTGATTCCATTCAGTGTTGTAACATGAGATAATTAAACTAAACAAAAGCCGCATTGTCAACACTTTCAACAGGAACAAAGAGGTGGTATTTTTAAATGCAAAAAAACCTGCCAATTCATAATACCATTTCTATTCTGCTTACTGTAAATGAAATGATGAAAGCAAATAGAGATAATAAACCTTAAATGCTATCATTGTTACAGTATTCCCTATTGTTGTTTTCCTGTTTTCTTTCCTTTTGTCTTTTTGTCTGTTACCCTTACCAACAAGTCTGATAACATAAAGTGACTGTGACAGCAAGCAAAACGTTTAAGCTGAAAAATTCGTTACATTTTCTACTTTTTTATTAGAAAAGCACACCAAAGAAAATAAATTATTTTTCCTTGCAAGGGATGAAAAAGAATTAAAACTTAAAATTAATCTTGTGCCACCTATTCTTTACATACATTCAGGCTAGAACCCGATATACGGAGAGTAATGAAACGAAACATTCCCTCTGTGGCAGGAAAATAAATATTACTTTTTTCTCCTCAGGAGACTGAAATCAATGTCTGGAGCAGACTATTGACAGTGTAATAACCACCTTGACTGATAATGCACAGTGATGCATAGCATCCTCAGGGAAGCACCCTCAGGAAAGCCCTGCAGGAGGTCTGCATCCAATTTACTACCCCCTCCTGCACCATCAGTGAGGCTCTTACATCAGCCCTCTTTGCTGATGTAAGAGCCTGGATACCTCCCACTTCACAACTGCCAAAGCCCCCACACCACAAACTTTAACTCACAGACAGTGGGGCCAAACCCTCCCCCCCTCCTCTTCTGCAGTCTGCAATGTGTAAGCAGAGCAGAGAAGATGCAGGTGAGCTTCACCTGGCTACTCCCACAAGGCATAGAAATTACTTGGATATCCTTCTCTGCCACAGCTGTAATGCCAGGAGAGCAAAGTGCTTGATATAGTCCAAACAGCCCTTGCACCACTACAAACTCAGCACAGTGGGCTCGTAAACATAATCTGGTCACAAAATCCCTCAACTGGCTGATGCTGAAGCTGCAATGTTCACCGGAGTTTCGTGAAGTTCTCAAGAAAATAAATGTATGCAAAGTGAGGCTTAATAGGCAAGGCACCTTTTAGGATTTCCACTCATAACCTCTCTGTGCACCTCCTACTAGTCCCATCTACTGCTTTCCAACAACCCACATCTCTGCATATCTTAGCGCTTTAAATACCCATTTGCATCTTTCTGGTTCCACAGCCTTTCCAGCACTTCTGCAAAAGGTCCAATGGTTCATTTTTTTTCTTTGCCAAACATCAGTATCCATTAGAATAAGATTTTAAAGATATAAATTTCACATTTAGTGTGTGAATATGCTGTAACAGCCCCAAAAATTGGCATCTGATCTATTCAGTATAGGTTCTTGTCAAACACCAAACATACAGTATCTGATTCAGGATATTTATTCCTCTCCTCTTTGAGCAACTGAATAAAAGAAGTTGGAGCTTTTATACTAGATCTTCAGAAGCCACAACTCTCAAAATGTTCTTTTCTTTCCAAACAAAGTGAAATTATCTATTTAAAGATTCTAAGGAAGACTTTTATCTTTTTTTCTTTTTTTTTCCAAAATGTCTCATCTCTCTCCACTTGAAGAATTAAAGGAGTTTGGTTAAGCAATAAAATTGCCATGAATCAGTAATAAAAATGTCAGATTTGTTCAGAAAGATCTTTCTCAAGAAGTCTTTCATTTCTCTATAGCCACAATGTAATTTTGGTATTTTTTACGCTACTGACGACTGTAATAATGCATATTAAATCCTATAAATGCCTGAGACTGAAACTATAAAACATAGCTCTTTTCTTCAGGTTTTGGAATATTTAATTCTCTCCAAGATTATGCCATAAAATCATCACTCCTGCTGAAGTAAAATGGACAAGTGACAAACAGACAAAATGTTGTCTACAGAGTTGCAGGTTATAGCTATTCATGTTACAAAGACTGTCGAGCAAAACTGGGCTTAGCTAGAACAGAAATTAGGCAGACTTCAAATTTACAGTAAACAAGCACTGACCAGAAGATTGACAAAGGAAATCACACATACTGCTAATGATGGAATCCCCCCCAGCCTGCCCCTGAGCCAGCCCTAACTTCATGGTTAAGGTGAGGATGCTATACAACCACTCTAATGTGTTTCTTGTGTGGAGAAACATTGCAGGTCAAGCTCAAACTATGTTCCAAATGGCAAAAAAATGACAAAATATTTCGGCCCAAATAGAGAAGAGAGAAAACAGTGAAATATCAGCAATAACTGTTTATTTTCTAGTGCCCTGACAGAAATTCTATCCCTTCAAAGTGTTCTAAGGGTGATTAGTAAGGGAAATTATCATATTGAATATCTTGATGAAGGGAGATAGAGATGGGAAGATGACAGAGGTGAGAGTGAGCTCAGAGAAGAAACTGGCTGCATATTCACACAAATAAATATGGAATTTACTTCCATGTGCTGCAAATTGCATTGTGGAATAAATGTCCTGATTAAATCTACAAAAAAATGCTGAGTGCATGGTCATTACTACACAACAGGACTATTTCCAAATGTACATATAAAGGGACTGAGAAAAGGTCTGTTAAATCCATGTCCACTTACCTAGTCAGAAAATAGGTCAATGATCACCACTAACTCTGGTTTTTAATAAAGGGATTTGAGAATATTCCCTAATCATATAAGAAACATAGATTTTCATTATTCTTTTGTGAACCAGAATGAGTGCATTATAATAGTTGAAAAAAAATAAAAAAAGCATCTTAGTTTGCCTTTTTTCTTCAGCTGCTCCCTTGTAATATATACCTTCAAGTAACAGTAGGAAAAAATTGGCACATGTGATATTCTATTACTGATTTTGGAAAAAGCAACAGAACGTTTTTATGAAACACATGATGCCTCACATTGTTATATTCTTCAGGGTAATCTGGCCTGGTTCTTACTGCTGGCAATGGGATACTGCTGGCCAAGATTTTGATTCTTCATTCCTCTGGGCTCCCAGAATCCCTTGAATGCACCAGGATCTGGGACTCCTTGGGAATACACATTACAGCATGACCCTGAAGCTGTAAGGTGAAATGAGCTACACAGAAAACACCCTGCAAGCTCTAAACCCCCCCCAAAACACTGAGATGAGCTGGCAGTAAAATTTGCACAATTAAATCAGAAGATAACCTGTGGGGGTTCAAAGTGTTGCCACTGAATCAGAGAGCTGTAGTGATCTTTTAGCTTTGGGCTAGTTTTAAACCTTGGGAGAGACAAAGGAGTCACATCTAGCAGGAGCGGAGACAAAACAGTAGGATAAGGCTGTGTTTGCCCCATACCAGTAACTAACAGGACATTGGGGGAGGAGACTTATCTGTGGCCCTTAGAAATGCAAAACATGTAACCCTGGAAGCCTCGTGTTTGTAATTGTTTAACTGTTGGTTTGTTACAGTATATAAAGATGTGCCTTGTACAATAAAATCGGCTTTGCTTGCACCCAGAGAAGTCCATGCTTCAATCACTGACAATAACCTATAGTTTGTTAGAAGTTCACGTAAGCTAAAGTTTAACATCACTAAAACAGCAAGAAACAGACAGTTTTTCCATGGAAAACCACATCACTGAAAAAAATCCTAGCACATTTCAAAGCTACAATCAGTAACTGAGCTGAAATCCAGCTTTAGGTTGGAAAAGGGACTTTGTTCTTTGTTGATCCTTTTGTGTTTTACACAGCTCCAGTGCTGAGGACCGAAGGGATGGCAGATGACTGCCAAGAATCTAATGCTCCCAGTGAGAGAGAGAGAAGAGAGAGGCAGCTACATGCTACCCTTTGCTCTGAGATGAGCTTGAAAACACACACAAAAAAATCTCATGTAGAACAGAAACACCAAGTAGTTTGCATTTTAGTAGTTAATACAGTTGGCTATGCATATAGATCCAGAATGGGTCAACTTAAGATCTGTGAATTTCTGTTTAACAGGACTAGCAGTCCCACATTAGTTTTCTTCCCACTTGTTCTTAGTCAAAAATACGGGTTTTCATCCTATGTCAAATGTACTGTGTGTGCTGCTGGAAAACTATTCAGCTGAATTACTTTAGGAGGTAGCACTTGGATTACATAAAATAATGTCACATACTAAATCGATTTTTTATGCCAGGCGATCTCTTTCTATTAAGAGGAGTCTCTCGTTAGGAAATATATCTTATTTTATCAGTCTGAACTTCAACCGATTTTATTTTTTTTACCTCTTTTTGTCAAGACCCATGTCACTTTATGGCAAACTTTCAAAACCCATGTGGCAAAATTTGTGCCCACCAGAACAAGAGGCATCTAGTGAGACGAGCTACGAGGTTGCTTATACCCGTAACAATGAAACAAAGCAAGGGACACTCTTAATTTCCTTCCCTGCTCCTGCTCTGCAAGAGCACCCATTTATTTTCCCTGCACCAAAGACATACATTTGAAAGAACCTAAATATTTATGAACAGAATATTTATGCTGTTATCCTGCACACAGAATCAACACTTCTGTTATCATGGAACTTACCAAAAGATCACTTAAATTGATGACACTCCTTGTATGCACTTCAACAAGCTTTGGATCAGACAAATCCTGCACAGTACCAACACCTGAGCCCCCAGGTAGGAACAATTTCCAAAATACTTAGCAAGTACTTTTTACTTACTTAGTCTTTGAAACTTTTAAATCAAAAGCTGGACAAAGAAAGGTGGCAAGAACAACCCTTTTCTGACACTATGTGCTTTTCCTTAACATTGGATATTTTAATCGTAAGTAGAACAGATGTTGAAATATAATCTCTCTGCTGTGAACTAAATGACAGTTCCTGGCTGTAGGGGACACTAGAGTAGTAAAGAGGGGAAAATGTGCAAATAAAGAAGGTATATTTTGTCCAATTTGCTTGTGGTGATACATAAAATAAAACTTAAATAATTTCTATTTGGAGGAGACATAATGACATCATAACATAATGACATTGGTATTTGCAATCAGAGTGAGCCTGTACTGTATAACCTGGGTTTGCAACTGAGGTAGTGTGGTACTATTTACCTGAAATCAAACGTAAGAATTATAGCAATTCTACCTTCATCATCATTAACACAGCACAAAACCAGTACCAATTAACACAAATGATAACAAGGAGATGTGATTAGTTGCAACTCAGATAGGCAAATAAATTTTTTAAAAAAGGAGAGGAAATATTGTTTAGCTGTATATGAACAAAGAGGTTCTATTAACCTGGTGAAGAAAATTGTCAATATTGCGAACGCAGGTTTACAATTAAGTTGGTGTCAATGTCACTGAGAAACGGAGTGCATAATTAGGACAACATGGTTAGTATTGACCTGAATTTTCAATAAAAATCATGTCTGTGTTTTAATTTGGAAGTGTAAAATTCATCCCTGGGTTCTACAAATGACCATATAATTAGCTGCAGTTACTTTACAATTAGAGAATCATTTACATAATACATTATTTTTTATACAACCATGTGCCTTTACAAATGGTGAGATGAATGCAGGATTCTCCAATCCAATGCTTAAACTTCTACATTTCCTTGCAAAAGCATTCCCACAGTTTTAAATACTTTACTCCCAGAAAAAAGAATTACTGCTTCAGAAGACTGCATTCACACTCCAAATATTGGTTTCTTCATTAGAATTACTGATTATAGTTAATCTCTAGTTAAATCTCTATTAATGACCTCACAAATAACTATCATACACATTTTTTTTTAATACTCCAGATGCTCCTAGCAAATGTGATCAAGAGGATACTTAAACGGACATAAATTGGTGGTGTAATCAGCATTATGCACTTAAATGCAAAAAACCAAAATCGAGACGAGTATTTAAACGTCACTTTTGAACCTGAGTGCACTTTTTTCACTTAGCTTCCTATGCAAATCCAAGTCTAATATATCTAAACAACATTCAAAGATAAGACAAAAAAACAATTTTTCTTAGGGGGAAAAGAAAAAGCTTTTATGTACTCTCTCCTGTTTCCTCACAATAGAAAAGGATAACATGAGCACAGCAGCATTCTCTATCTCAGTTTTATAATAGGCTCACCTCCTTCTTCTTCTTTTCCTTCTTCCTTTTCCTCTGCACTGAGAATCAAAGGTATCTCAACTTCTGTTGTGTCTTCTTGGTTCAACAGTGGCTCTGGATAAATTTTGTAAAAAGATAAAGAGTAAGGCCTTTGAGAACAGACATAAAAGGATTAACATCCACTAGAGACCTTGCCATTAAAAACACTGGAAGAGGAAAAGGATCCTTTCCTCCAGGACTACAAATACAAAAGCTATCCAAGGAAATCCAAGGGGGTCTAGTTCAGAGCAAAGCCTAAAAGCTACTGAACATTCTGGGATTTTGCACAAAATCCCATGTGCCTACTCCAAGCATGGGTCTTCACCAGGATTCATTGCAATCCCAGAGACACACATAGTCCATGCCCCAACACTGGAAGTGTTGAAGGCCAGGTTGGATGGGGCTTTGAGTAACCTGATCTAGTGGAAGGTGTACCTGCCCATGGCAGGGGTGTTGTAACTAGATGATCTTTAAAGTCCCTTCAATACCAGACATTCTATAATTCCATGATTCTATCTTAGTGTTTTTGCTTGCTAATCTTGCTTTTTGCTTTCAAGATATATAGAGTACCGTCTATTTCCATGCAGGAGCCTTGGGAATCTGCCCCAGTTTTTATCTTCTCATTTGCAGAAACATCCTGTTGCCCTGTTAATATAACAAGCAGAAAATGGTATCAGCATATCAGGATGATCCTGCATGCAGGCAATGGTAAATTCATCAAAACAGCACAGGAACCTCACGCACAACATGGTACTTCTCAGCCAAGCACTGCTTTTTTTTCTATTAAGTGAACAATTTCAGACACATTTTATATACAAAAAAATCACTTAACAAACTCTAAGCATTAAATTTGTTAAATAGCTGGTCAAAACTGACCCTGCAGCACTTACAGTTTTTTCATCTTTTGCAGCTCAGCCTTGACACAATTCCTTATAAGAGCTGTTGTAAAGTGCTTGGACTTGACAGTCAGCAGAAGGACCAGAAACACCCCACAGGCTTTCAGAACCACAACAGCAACACAGGAGGACAATGATAACAATGCTGTGCACCCAGGATCAGTATGGCTAAACCTGTTTAGAGTCATGTGGCTTTCCCAGTAGCACCAGGGGTTACTGCCCCACAACTCGCTGACACATAACCTCTACTAGCCAACAGCATTTCCTTAAGATGGCAGGGGTCAGGCTGAAACCCACTGGATGCTGACACTGAAAGAACTAAAGTTTCCTACTGGTTCATTATCTCTGTCTTAAAAAATTTTATACGAAACTTTACCTTTGGCTTGATCTTGCTCAGATGCCACAGGATGAACTGAATCACCCTCCTGCATGTCTTTGGAGTCTTTCAGGGAACCTGAGGAAAAAGCAAATAAACAAATCCTGAAGCAGTTTTCATGGAAAAGTAGTTACTTGAGTTAGAGGTAGCCCGTAGGTGCCAGCTTCATATTTGGCATTTTGATGCACTGACCGACTTTCTATCTGTTTAACTACAGTCTTATAAACTACAGAAGTATACTTGTGGGTTTCAATTATTCAAATTGATTTCAGAATCCCTATCCTCATTGAGCAGTTTTTTGCCTGCAGTACAAACCTCAAACAAGGAGCTGGCCAGGAAGGATACATAAGAATAATCAGCAGCGCTACCAAGAATTTTATCTCTAATGAATGGAGCAGCACAAATCTATCAGAAATAGCACAAACCACCTACTTGATAAATAAAGTGATTTTTACTTATTTAGAATAACAGTTTTCCATGGCTGGATTTCCATAAACCCCTGTGCAAATCCTAGTCTCATGTCACTCCCAAGGTCATTATAGTGGCTGAGAGTGCTTTTCTTTTTTGGGCCACACCATCAAAATGAACTGCCCAAAGTGATACTGTGAACAAGTGGCAGAGTGAGACTTAAATGACATGGTAGAACGTCCAATTGCTGTGCTACCTGGGATCTTCATAAACATAAGGCATTATTTTGTTGTGTGAAACAGCATTTTCTGAGAACAGTCACTTAGTTTTTGCATGGGGATGGAGAAATGCATGATGCATAATTCCACAGCATTCAGGTAATACAACAACATAGACATTCGATTCAGTTTTGCTCATCCTCATCACACATATTCCACTGAATAAAGAGCTCTCTTTGAGCCTTGCTGAAAAACAGTGCTGATCTAACTGGACAGTTTGCAAACTACAGGGATAAGTCCACTCCAGGTCATAGCATCAGCAACAGGTAACGCGAATTTATATTTCCATGTGAGATGCTTTCTAAAATGCTGCTCGATGGGAAAAGTAAGTGACAGTGCCAAAAGATCTACAGCATGTGATAATAAATTACATTATGACAGTCTTTTTATGCCTTCACTTCTGGAAGGTCCCTCTACAATATAGCTGAAGAAATCTTACAATGTACCCAAGGATACCCCTGTAAAACTGTTCCTGAAACTGTCCAAAAACCATCTCTGATGGAAAAGTGAGAAAGCTGGGTGGTTAACATCTCATCCAAATTTAATAATCTGTAGGAGAGGTACGTGCTGAAAATGTGTGGCTTTAACTAACTGCAAATAATCCCACAAGGCAAATATTTAATTACCTGCACAGTTTCTTACTTCTCTCGTGGCATGACAAGAAGTTTAAAAATCAAGTTTGAAAGTAGAATAACTCACTGATGTACAATTTGCTGAACTTAGTGCACTTTTTCTTGCCCTACTGTGAAATTAAAACTTTTTTTCCTTTTTTTTGGTTTGTTTGTTTGTTTGAAAGTAGAATAACTCAACGATGTACAATTTGTTGAACTTACTGTACTTTTTTTGTTTGCCCTACTGTGAACTTAAAACTCACTCTTCTCAGGTGGACCACTGCACCAGTCTTTCATATTAGGATGCCATATTATACAATGAGGTTCAAAGGATTACCCTTATTAGCCTGAATTGGAGCACAACTAAATCAGAATTTTATCAAATTTCAAGTTTAATCAAAATCCAGTTGAAGGATCTCTTGGTATAAATGGGAATAGCACAAAAACTCTATAGGGAATTTTTCAAGCAAACTTAAAACACATTGAAACAGCTTTTGACAAAGCTGTAGGGATTTCAGACAAGCCAAGATTTGTACTATCTGTAACTCCACACCCTAAATGAATATAATATTTTTCTCTGTATGATGCAGCTGCATGCTTGTAAAAGGAAGTATACTGTCAAGGCTGAAATCAGAAGTCCTCTGCCTTGACTACCATGATGCCAGGGCCCAAACACAGCCCTTCAAGCAGTCAAGAGTGATGGTAAGTGTGATATCATCTGCTTTGGGAGGGGGAGATGCAAGCAGGTCTGCCCCATCACTCCCTTACAGCTCTCTTATTCCACACCTATTGCTCAATACTTCATACTCCAGACCAGTGTCCTGAATCTCAGTTCACAGGTGCCACCTTTTTTTGCAGAATGAAGAATGGCTCCAATTTCATGCAAAAATCAATCTGGAACATCAGAGGCCCAATTACATGCTGTGATCAATGATAGAAAATAGATTTGAAGAAGCCTCATGCTTGGCTGATGTATGTGCCCTATCATGCTGCCGTTTGTCATGGAGCATCACAGAACGAGGGGTGTTGTTGCTATTCCCACCTATTGGTACAGCTGGCAGACTGTCCAATGGGCTTTATTTTTAAGGAATTGTAATTTTGTGTTATATATTCATTTCTATCATAAACAGTTGTCCTACTGCTCCAGGGTTTGAGAAAGTGATTTAAATGAACTGAATTCTAAGTCATCCCAGCCAATATACAATGATAGTTTTTTGCAAGTTGTTTTTTTGTAAAGTATATCTCTGAAAATAACAGACGATGGACAGAAGTTACTGCCTAGCTGCAGGAGTCTGGCACTCTTATTTCAGCATCAGGATCCTGTCTTTATTGGTGTTACCATGCAGATTGTGAGTTCTAAAATCCTTAAGGTCAAGACCGTGTCAAAGGATCCTTCTTTTCAAATGTAAATATTACACCAAATATTCAAGACAAAAGGTCCTAATTTACTTTTAGGATAAACAAGACTAAAATAAAGCAAAGGAATAACCCCAAATTTATGAAGCAAAACTGTGCCAAGCAAAAGTGAAAGTATAAAACCAAAGGCAGTGATCAATAAAAATGCTGATGACACACTGCTTTCTGTGTGAAAATTTTCTGTAGGAAAGTGGTATTCCTCAGACTCAGCTGATCCTCTGTGTTCACTTAGCCCTTTGGAGCCTTGTGCAACTGTGCATAAGCCCAGTATTATAGTCCTATATGATTCCAGGGTGTAGAAGAGCTTTGGGCATCCCAAAAGCCTTTGCTCATCTCTTATTCACCTGATCTTTTAAAATGGCTCCTAACAAAGTTAATTACATGTTAAGTCATACCAGAGAATCCAACCCAGGATATTTTTTGACAGCACAGCATTGTTTCGTTTTTTGATAACATACACACTGGGCACTATTTACTTTGAGTAACTACAAATTTGGATTGTAAAGGTAAACACTTCTCCAGTCAGGACTGAAAAAAATCTGTGTTTTTGATACCACACTGGAGCATGCTTCCTAACATCACACATGAGTGAACCAAACATGATACTTAATTGCATCATAAATAAGCCAAAGATAGGCCACATTTATCTACTGCACATCAGGAGCTGAAGTGCTCATTGAAGTCTGAGCATTCCTTAGTTCCCTCAAAACTCCTCCTTGCTGGCTGGAGTGGCAGTGTCCATGTTTCTGCCACCTCCATTTTGTTGAAACAAGTGTCTCGTGGACTGGATGCTTGAAGCCACCCGGGAATTAGCCCCAGTTTTTAACCACCTGTGAACAAAACAATTTAGGCTTTAAATAAACTGATCAGAATACTCCCCAAGTATATTCACTGCTCCAGTATATCAACTCTATGTTGAGAATTCAGTTTCTCCAAGAAAATCATGTAGCTTGCAGTAAACTATCAATCCTATCCTTCCTGCCAATAATCAGACACTATTTATCCAAATCCTGCATAAATACCCATGCTTTTCCACACCATTCATTCTTTTGACTGTATAAGGCAACGCTGCTCAAACAAAATTTTGCAAAAGCTAAAGAAGAGGGGAAATGGTAAGAACTGAATGTTAAGTGGTTTTAATGATATTTTAAAATTCACTTCCCCAGCTACTCTCTGTATGGCTTATTTACCGAATACTTTCTAATGTGCAAAACACCTGGGTCCTGTACACAGTATAGATAAATCACCGTGTTTTAGGGAGCTATAAGAAGATTAAAGAGGGAAAAAGCAGGTCATTAGGAAAGAGACTGGTTCAGTGCATTTTATTTTTTTAAGCATGATACTGTGACAAATGACTGGAATACTTCCAGAGTGAAAGAAATCAAGCAGACATCTAAAATCATAGGTAATGGTGTGCACGGAGGCTGCCACATGATTAGGGTATTCTTTCGCCTCATAAACCGAGGAAAATGTGTTAAAATGAAGTACTATAAAATGGTGATTTATGAGAAGTTAGGAAGAGATTCTTGAGCTTTGACTTTAAAATGTTATTTTTATATCCACCAAGATTTCATTTTAACCAGTCTTTATAATAGATTAGATTTATTGGAGCCCAAGCTTAAACGGCTTGGTAAACTGGACCTTTTAAGGTGCAACAACTTGTAGAGATATTTTAGCAAGTTCTCAGGTAATAGACCAAGCAGCTCGTCTCTGGAGGTGGGATCCACTGAATACTTCTCCCATCTGTTCATGATTGAAGCTGACAGAAGGGCACCTCCTCTATTCTCACTTTCTGTGCACCTGAGAAATTCTAGGTGCAGCTGGTATAAAAATTGTGGGCTTCCTTCTCCTGCCATAAAGGTCAGGGCTCCGGGAAAGGAAAAAGCTGAGAAAAAACCTGACTGCTTTGGTTAGAGCCTGTCCAGGAGAAAGGATTGCAGGGAGGAGATTGAAGGAGCAGGATCTCATGCTGGACTGATGGAAGTGCAGCTGGATGGCTCCAGGTCAGCTAATATTTAAAAATAAGGAGGATTTAAACAAACCAGTGAAGTAGATTAGTGTTCACTGTTGCAGATGCCAGTGCTGGTGAATGGCAGAGCAGAAATACCTCTTGAGTAGTTCAGGGGCTGCACCCCATCTGGGTGCACAACTCAGGTCAGATTAAATATGAAGAAGTGAATAACCCACATTACGAACAGCTTGAAGTGAACCTTGTGGATGTTGTCAAGAGAGTAAGTGGCTGGTTGGACGGTAGTGCTGATGTCCCTGGTTAAAAAAATCCAAACCCCACAAATCAGTTTGTGTTAGCCGGTTTGCTTTCAGAGGCATCCTTCTAACCAAGGGACACAAAAATGTTATCACTGTAGTAGGCATGCAGAGCTGCAGATATGGCTGAGGGTGTTTAAACTCTTCCATTAAAAAAGGTTCTTTTTCAGTTACCTATAATTGAAACTTTTCAGGCTGAAATTTTAGGTCTAATCATAGCCCAAGGGTGAAGTAAAAATATTTCATTGGTAGCTGCTGAGTGCTCAGCACTTCTGAAGATCAGGTCATTCATTTAGATGTCTTAATATATACCTAAGAGCTGATTTTAAACACCTCTTTCTAAACATATTTGCCTTTCAGTCAATCTTTTTCACCCACTTACCAATGACTAATTAATGTTGATTTGTACAGCTCCCCTGCATTTGAAATGCTCTTTCAGGTTATCCATTCTCAATCATTTATGTCTTTAGGACATCAAGATTTGTCCATAGTGAGACTACAGTTGGCTAAAGAGGAATTTATACCCATTACATTTTACAGGCAGGATACTTACAGGATTCTGTGTTGCCCAAAGAGAATTTTTATGGCTGATCCCCTAGCCAAGCCAACCTAATTCTGTTTCTGAAAACCCAAGTCCTCCAGCCAACTGAATCTGACACCATTTCAGAGAATGCAGAAAAATAGTGACTTGCTTTCAATGGCACTCCCACAGGAGCCCAGACTTTGGTGAACACCTGGAAATAATTAATCATTACTTTATTTTTTAAATTAATCAGTGTACGATTTAATTTAGTTGACCTTCAAATGTAAATTCAGTTCTTAGTAAGTGCTAATGAGTTATAATCAATGTATTGTGCACAGAAACTTTGCATAGTAGGGAGTTATGCTTCACCTGTACTAAATACATTCCTTTTTACATTTTCCTGCCAGAAAGTCTAATAATTAAATTGGGTTAAGTAGTAACTGATAGAAGAGGCATGAGACAAAGATGCAGAACACTCTGTCACACACACACACACACACACATACGTGAATGGATACATACTCTCTTTAACAGAAAATAATCACAGGTTCAATCCGATCTATACATACTATATGGTCAATTTAAAATGAGTTTGTAGCCCCAGCACAATCTTCTACAGACAGACATACCAGACTGAGTGCAGCCTGCCTGATATGTCCTTTATCTGCTGCATAAACATTAATGACTTTAATTGCTTTGTTCTGCCCTTACACTTCATAGAAAGAAGCATCTCTCACTTGAAATATGCCGGGTATAAAGGATCTACTTCTGCAGGCACCGTAATGATGTACTTGCAAAGGTGCTGCCTGGAGATGTCAGCTCTCCCCCCAAGAGATCATAGTTAAGCATGAAAGTTTTTAAGGGTAAAATTGCAACAGTTCTTTGCGGACAGTGGAAAGAGAAACTTGGCACAGGGTGGAATAAGAGGATACCTCTACAGCATTACATCAAAAATCCTGATATTCTTGAAATATGAGTGTTCTCCCCCCTTTTTTTTCCTGTAGACAGATGAACACTCAAGAATTCAGTTTTCTCAAAAGCCATGTGCAAACTGGGTTTGTGTGGGTTTTTTTTCCCTGGACAGTATCTCTTCTATGTAACAGATGGGACATACTTTTACATTAATTTGAGATTTGCAGTCTCACAGGAGGTTTTCATTTTAATCGGAGCCCCTCAAAACATAATTCCTGCACTGTCCCACACTCCTCTAATGAAAATCCCTTTCATGTTCCCATCCTCCCCCTTTCCCTTAAAAAAAAAAAAAAGATAAAAAGGGCTCACAACAAAAATACTAGATCTTTATGGTAGCAGAGATGGATATGCTCTGTTATAAATATCACCACATTTTGGAGTAATAAATAACTAACTATGTCAATGTGTTGGCTATATTCTAATCCCAGAAATACAAGGGGAAAAAATGCAGAAAAACTTCTAGTCAACTCTAATTTGACTCAAAATACTTGTTTTGGTGCACTCAGAAGTGAGCTGACATTTAAAAGGCTTATACTTTCATGGCAGGAAACCTCCCATTCTGAGTGGTTTAAACTATGCATTTTGAGAATATGCAGCTAGACTTATTTGCCATAAATCTTGCACAGCAATTAGGTGGAAGGACTGGGAAAACATAATTTCTCTAAATGCTTTACATCCTGTTCATTTAGTTGAAGATAAACTACAGAAATGAGTACGTTCCAGAACCTGGAGATTTTAGCTCTGTTAACTCAGTGGGCAAACAGTTTGAAGGCTGTAATTTATTTCAGGAGCAGCAGGTGTTTGCAGAAATGCCAGGATTTTGTAAAAGTGCCATTTCCCAAGAAGTAGCATGTTTTTTGTAACATTAGCATTAATTTAAAAAAAACCCTCAAAATCTAAAATCATAGAATCATCAAAGAATCATGGAGTGGTTTGTGTTGGAAGGGATTTTGAAGATAATTTCATTCCAACCCCCCAGCAGGGACACCTTCCACTGGACCAGGTTGCTCAAAGCCCTGTCCAACCTGGCCTTCAACACTTCCAGGGATGGGGCACCCACTGCTTCTCTGAGCAACCTCTGCCAATGCCTCAGCACCCTCACAGTAAAAATCTGCAAAGCTTAAAATATAGCGAAGGAAATACGGATTACAACCATGGCCTGGTGCATGATGGTCTCGCTGTTCAAAATTCTTGTTTCCATAAAAAAAACTAGCAAGCAAATCCAAAAACATGGCCTGTCTTCTCTCTTTTTTTTTTAATATTTTTTCCCTCACTTTCTTTTTTTTTTTTTTTTTTTTTTTCCTTTGTACAGTTTTACAAACAAAGTCTATGGAGGAGAGTCTGTCTCACTCCTTTCTCCCTACCAGATGCTTTCCATCTTACTTATGAGGAGAGGTAGGATATCAAAGAGATAATGCACTTTGAATCTCTCAGGGCACTACCTCTTCTGTCAGCCTCTCAAGAGAAGAAGGGAAAACACTACATATACTCTTAACATATTGTATGAAACGTGACACTTAACACACAAAGACGATTTCTTTCCTGAGAAGAAACTACTAATACAATGGCGTAAAAACCTGGATGGGTTACAAACTGAGAAGCATATCAGAAGACAGTCATCTTCTTAGGAACAAGCACTCAAAGCAATACCAATTTGTTGGTATCTTCAGCTGACTGCAGACAGAAAAAGAAAATCCAAGCCCAAAGCCTCACTGTGACCCTCACATTGTGAAACACACAACGGCCCTGTCTAATGGGAAGTCTTCAATATACAGAATACATAAACAGGCCAAATGTCATCAAAACAGGAGAAATTAATGGCAGGCAGTCACCAACCATGCTGGGATTGAATCCATCACTATTTTTGCCTGCCACTAGCTTTGCCACAACTTCAGTTTGTGATGTTTCAAAAGCAAAAGCCAGCACTCCAGCCAAGGTTTGGGGGTTCTTTTTTTTCTTTGTAGGATCAATCAATCAGTTAAAAGAGCACTTATATCAACCTGCACAAGGCTTTGAACTCATAATCAGGTAAGTATGTGGGTTCTCCAGCACATGACTTTGGAACAAAAGGGCAGGATCTCACACCCATCACACTTACCTAGAAAAATGAGAAGAGAGTCAAGTAGCAATGCTGAATTAAACATTAAATCTTTTAAAATAAATAAGTTAATGGATATTAATAATTATGTTATCTCAGTAAAATGCAGCAAAATTGTCTATTAGTCTTTCTTGAAGGCTGTACTGATGGATTGTATTTATTATAGATAGCATAACTCCTGTTTTGGATTACCAGTAGTGAACATTTTATATATCACCCAGATGTTTCCCTGACGTACCCCCACAAAAATGCTACAAAACATAGACCAGCACAAGCAATTAATAGCATGATTATCACAGGAATATCAAAAACAATACAGCTGTGCATTGGTTCCTATCTGTTGACAAACCAACAACTCCACAGGAAAAATCTCAGGTTTAAACATTTAAATTAGATCATCTCTCTTGTTTCCTAAACTCTCTGTCATTTGGCCCTGTGACACTTTTAAATATTTATCACAGACTAAATGATCTGAATGCCCAGCACAGTCTGCACAAGATAAGCATTACTTTCTGCCTCTCCGTTATGACTTCATCTCCTCCTGTCTCCTCCTGATGTGTTTATAGCTATTGTGTTTTTCTTTTCCAGCATCAGGAGAGCACTGAACAGGGAGCTGCTATTGCTGAGATAGATGTGTACACTTAACTATAAGTCTGTGAGCCACCCCAGTGACCCCAAGATTTGGGCTTATTTCTGCTTTACCATGTATGATATTTTAATAATAACTCAGTAACAAGGGGACTTAGAATTCATGGCATCTCTCCTACCAGCATAAGAGTTGGTGCCAAGTACTTCATTACAAAGACTTTTGTAAATGAAAATCCAAGCATTTACCTATTTCTGTATTTCGACAATTTCTAGAAAAAGGATAAAATGGTTTCATGAAATGTCCTCTTGGGATGAGATATTTCAAAACACAATTTCTAACCTGTACCTTTATTTTCACTCAGCTCAGTGTCTTCTGATGATAGGCTGGCTACAGCTGAATGTTTTGTTTCATCTATAAGAACAAAGGAAATGAAAGAGAAGTTATTAATGAAATACAAAACTGATGAACCACTTTACTGAAAAAGAAGTGTTACACCTTACCGAGACAAGATATTAGACCTGAATTTCATTTACTGGGCTTCCATCCATTCGTTGGCTATTACTGGTCTGATTGCCTTGCAAGATGTAAACTAACATTCCAATACAGCCAGATCAAGTCTGTATTTCGATTTCTCATAATACAGAGAGAGTAACAGCTATTGGTTTAATGGGTAGGCTGGTGTTCTATTTGCTCTTAGGTTCCTTTATTTCATTTAACCCATGTATTTTGAGAAAAAACAATTAAGTCATTCTTAACTTGAGTCATGCCCATGAATCCCACTGGAATCCAAATGATTAAGTGCAAATGCTTTCCTGAAAATAGAAGCTTTCATGAATCAGGCATGAAATTAGCAAGTCCCTAAAAATCTGTGGCTTGCAGTTTTTTAATGGTAGGGCACACAGGTAAAACTATTGTAGTTAATAGCTACAACTGATATCTGAATTTAATATAATGTTTTAACTTTCACTGTTGCTTTTTCTTGCTAATTTTTATAGTTCTACAATCTTTATAAGCTTTTGTTTTCATTTCTAGACTTTAATTTCTTTCAAAAGACTTGTCTCTGATGATTCTGACATGTTTTTGTCCTTATATAGCCATCTAGTACTTTTAACTAGATTGAAACAAGAGCCACATTGTTTTTCTGTGTGTTAAATGTGAAGCTTATTGATGACAGACTGGAGGCCAGACTTTAAAAACAAACCCCACAGCTGAAAATTTTCAGTCTTTTCAGACTATTGCTGTTTTTTTCCTCTACTACTGTTTTCTTTGTAATATATAATTTTCTCTATAATACGATATATTTTGCTATAATGAGAATATATAAATTATGTAGTGGACTGGGTAAGAATAGAGCATCAACTTTTTGTCCTATATTTTCTTTCACAGTAACGAAGTATACGATTTGTCACACTCAGAGAAAGTTTATGCCTTTTGGTTTAGACAATACAAATAAGAACTTTAACATTTGATGCAATTGCTCCTAACAGCAGTCACTCATAGTGTTTAGAAATGTTCTAGGCATACAACTGTGTACCTTGAAAAATCAGGTCATTTCCTACTGCCAAGAAAGGGCACAAAAGCAGCAACCTCAAAGTTCCTGGTGATGCTTTGTCTCTGCAATGCATAGAGCAGAAAGCAGCAGAGACTCATTAGGTGGATGTACCTAACTTGAGGTAATTGTGGCCCTCTCTGTTCCTTTCACTATGGAAGCCAGGATGGAAAATTGTTAGGCCAGATAATTTTGTCCTGTAACACCATCTGCCTGTGGCCAGGGAGGTTACTAACGGGCTATGCATGGGCACAACGCGGTCTTTAGGCATGTACCTAAATCACGTTCCTGAGGTATGATATTTTCTGGATCTGGGACCTCAAATGTCTGGATCTTTTCTTTGACGCTCTTCATGAGAATAATGAAACATGACTACCAATGAAAGATAGCAAAAGAATGTACATCACGGTTCTCATAAATCAGCCCTGACAGCTTGTATTGCAACAAGTCATAACAACAGTTTTGGGAAAAGCACATAGTGTTTAAAACACCTACCGTATCAAAGTAGTAGTTTCAAGAGGTAAATATTCCTTAATTCTCTTGGGGAAAACCCAGTATTTTATTCAATCAAACTGAAATACTCACCCCATCAGAGTGAGTATCACTGACAAGCACAGTGGGCTGTTTTGGGCATCTGCAGACACTATAACCAGGTTTTAAGAACCTCTGCAACTGGAGCCAGGACCTCCAGGCAGTATTAGCTCCTAGGTGAGCTAGCAGTCAAGCAGTACTTGGTGTAGTTAAAAGATCAACATTGCTTGGAAAAAGACATGCCCCGGTCTAGCCAGAGATTCAAAACAGAATTTCAATTCACACAGAATAACTCATTCTTCTCCCTGGTCCCCTTTGCCTGTTTAAAATACAACTAGCATGAAAGTGAAAAACCCAGGGAAGGAAATGTGGTTGCCCTCCAGCACTTAAAAAACACCACTGTGCACTTATTTTGGGGAGGATAAAATTTGCTGAGGTCTATGGGAATCGATTTTATTCAGTAATACTGTGTGCCTCTGGCTTCACCTCCCGCTGCCTGCCCTGCATGAGGACATACAGAAGAGGTGATAAAAAGGACATGAAACACAGAAGGACTTCAAGCACGATGAACAGCATCAGATGCTAACACTCAGTTGCAGAACAGTGACTTGTGGAGGGCAGGGAAAAAAGCTGCCCTTACACCTACCCAGTGGCCAATGTACAGGATGAAAAGAAGGACCCTCATCCAACAGATTTCTCATTATCACAATGCAGGAAGCAAATCAGGTAAGTCAGGAATCCAGGCCTCCTAAATTTATGTGCTGTGCTTGCTGACTGGCCACCTTCAGCTCAATTTGTCCACACTGAATTTTGATTAAAACAAATTCCAAAGAAAAACATTTCATTCTCTCTGGTTTAAATATGTTTAGGGAATATTCTGCACTACAATGAGAAAAAAAACCCAGCCAAATGAGAAAAGCAGTGTGCTACATGTAATACTACACTAAAAGAAATACTTAAGAAATGAGGGGATAGACAGACATTTTGATTGCCACTTCAGGTAGCTAATTCATTCTAGTTGTCTCTTGCAAGCAACAGAGTTGTGTAGCATGAAAAATACAACCATAAACAGAAAGAAAAAAAAAAAAAAAAGAAGACCTCTTGTGAGCACAGAGTGGCACTATATTCCAACATACTGAACCCACTACAATTTATAAGCATGTCACCTGTAAAACCCACTGGTTGTGACCCTAACATTCACTCACAGCATATGCAATATTTTTCTCTATGGATTTAAATCTTCATAACCACCAAGTCTTGTGTAGACAATTTTTTAAAACTTGAAAATACCCTTTAAAATCATCAGAAACTGAGTTTTCATCAGAAGGAGCCTACTGCCTGCTTCCTCCTTCCCCAAATTTCTTTTCCCTCATTTCTGTTCTATGCAGGGACGGAAAAAGTAATTTCTTCTTTGTGAGAGGATTAGCTAGATTAGGCCTTAATGGGAGAACGTAGAGCTGGAGAGGGGTCTGCATTCCTGCACTGCTACACATTCATTTATAATGAATGGAGAGTTGGTCTCTAATGGGAGAATTGCTCAAGACCTGAGCAAATCTGGTGAAAATGTACAAACATTCCCCTTCAACAGCACAGGTTATTGTTCACCAAGGTGGATAAAACCTAAGACAAGCCTTTAAGGAGCTGGGCACAAACCTGCTTCTTGGCTCTGGATCATGCTTTCATCAGTGTTTTGCTTATCCACTGTACCATTACCACCTATTGAGAAAAAACACATAAAAATTATTTATGATACATCTTTTTATTGGTAACAGGAGCAGTGCAATATTAATTGTAACCAATTTAGCACAAACTGCTAATTTACAGAAAAGCGCTGTGATAAAAATGGAGAGATGTAAAGGTAAGCTGAAGAAACCTGCCAACTGGACCAGTTCCATTTAAAACAGTCATGTTTTTCTATCTCAAGATAAGGATTATAGATTTAATCTCAATAGGCTCACTGGAAATAATGATACCAAATAAAGGGATGCTTCCCTAAACACAGTCTGCAATAAATGAAATTGTTGCTTGAACTTCTATGTATTTTATAAAGACTTCTTTTCCTAGGATTATTTTCCTCCAGTAACATTTCAACAGGATCCTTAAAGTGGCTGTGTTTCTGACCTGCAGATCTTACTTCAATGCCTATGGAAGGTAAGAATCAACTGAATTGTATTTTAAAGCAAAAGCCATAATGCCACTTAAAATGAAGTATAAAAATGCATCATAAATGGCTGTAATGAAGAGAGCAAATCAAACCAAAGTAAGATTGCTAGGACTGAATGCATTTTCCCCCTTTTTACATTCACATTCATTCCCACTTTTCTCCACTACTTCACATTTATTATCTATTTTCTACCCTCCAGCTCCCTTTTGGAAGGCAGGTACCAAACAGCAAATAACCACTGAGAATGGGTAATACCCCGAAAAATGTCTATGGATCTCTTAAACTTTGGTTGCCCTGATTAGAAATATATCAGGAATTCTCTATTTTCAGGGATGGAAAAGACTCTTTTAGCTTCAAAATAACATGAGAGGCTGCAATGCTGCATGCAGGATTGGATGCCATGGCCACGCTCCCTTCTTTGCAGCACCACAAGAGCAGCTGAGTACCAGCCTTAATGAGGTATTTGAAAAGCTGACTGCTGAGCATATACATTGGAAGAAAGGAAATTCATTCTGAGGTCTGGAAATGGCTTGATAATGATACACATATTTTTTTGCTGTGATCTTTGCTGGCTCCTGGGTTTTCTGATTACAGCCTCTCTAAAGCAACATAGCTAAAGTTCCTTGTGTCAGCCACCTTGCTTTTACTTAACACATGGAACCTGCTGAAGGCAACAGCAGTAGTCCAAACGTGATTAGGTGGATGGAAGGAAAACAGAGAGAGTGCGTGTTTTCCTCAGGCAGATGTACATCCGGAAGCACGCCGCATCCAGCTGATACTTAAAGGCTGAGGAATGAGGCTTTCCCTTTTTCCAGCAGGCAATTCTTCCAGGCATCCAGCAGATGGGACTAGTGGAGAATTATTTCCAAGGCTGGCCCTGCACAGAGCTGCTCTCAGGTGGTGAGGAGATGGAGCAGGAACTTGACACACTCTCCTGTGAGAAGAGAGGTGGGCAGGGTGTGGCTGATAGCCATCAGCAGGGACTCGGCCTTCCTGCCCTCCTGGTAAATCTTTACATGAACTCTAACCTTAATGGATGACTTTCTATAGTGATTTCTTAGCACATTAGTGAGCTCTAACCTATAAATATTGCATTATATGGATGACCAAAATGGCGTGACAAAACCTGCAGGGTTTTTCAAAGTGACTTTTTTCAAAGTCACCGTTCTGCCTGTCCACACACAATAGGAGGAACCCATGTGAAATAGAAAGTTAGCTATACTAGAGAATAAACTTTTCTTTCCCCCACCTCTATTCTCTTAAAACACAGGCTTGGCACCATCAAGCATTGCAGCAAGCAATACATAAATAAAGACAATCCTATAACACAGCAGTGCAGCGGCACCAGAAAAATCTTTACCATTAGGTCAGACCCAAAGAGATTATTGCATCACTGTGAAATGAGAAGTGCCAAAGCTTCAAGGATTTAATTATGGTCAAGTGCAACATGTTTCAGTCTATGCAGAAAGACTTTACATCCAGAAAAAGCAGGTCAAGCAAAATGGTAACTACCGGTATGTCACTGAAAATCATTTCAGCAATTACCTTACTGCATTCACAATTTAAAGCTCCATTTCCAGATAATACTTGTTTCTACATCCATTATTATGAGTTTAATCATGACTTGTTTGACTAAAATCAGGTATTTACAGGGTTCATTCATGTTTATTGCCAAGGAAATATATCTCTTGCTTAAGTCACTCCGAGAATACTTAAACTACAAAAGTTTAAATGATCTTCTGGTTCAGCAGATTATCAGATAAACCACATTTTCTCAGTCCTAAATGTATTATTTCACTGGACATTCACTGTTTAGAACTGGTCTAATAAAACAATAATTACAAGATTCTCAACATGTTTTCAATTCACTATGTTCCTTTAGAAAGAAAAATGTAAAATACTTAAAGCAGAAACTTCACCTTGTGTACTCTGATCCAGTCCAACAGCCTGACTGGATCATGACATGAAAATTCATCTCGATCAGTGTACTGAAAATAAGGGTTATGCCCGGCAAGTGACTTTGGCAGAAATAAAGAAAATGTTAAAAATTAAGACTGGACAAGCGATGCTCCAGTAAATGACTTGCAGAAGGAGTGGTTAAGCGCTGCTTGGCCTGGAGTATCTATTTATCTCATGAGAAAGGGAGGAAGCAGAGCATGAATACACCCATAAGAAAGCAAACTATAGAGTGGAGAAGTGACTAATCCCAAAGTCTTTGACAAATAGTTTTTTTCCACTTCTAAAAAACCCTTCTAATGAGTCTCTGAGTGCCTTTGACTAATAAAGAGTCTTTCTGCAGTTATTGCTCTCCACTGGAACTGGGTGCAGAGCAAATGGAAATGCTTGACAGAGCACTTGCTCAAGGCAAAGAGCTGGAAATACATTTTACAAGAGTAGTGAGCCAATTTTTCCACCATATTTTTATTCACCTCTGGCTCTCCTTTTCTGCAGGCAGAAAAGCCAGAGCCAGTGCATTTTCCTTGAGTCTTTCCCATGACACTATTTATAATAAAAATGTCTTTTCCACTGGATGGCTTCTACAGTATCTGCCAGCCTTCTATTCCCACTACTACAGCAATCAGTGATTGCATTTCCTTTAGGTGAAAGCTGTCCTCACAATATTTGCTTTTCTATTACACTTGAACAGCAATCTGTCACTCACTCCAAAGGAGATACAAAAAGTGGCAAACGACATGTCGTATCATTTTAGGCCAGAAAATGTAAATGATTTTGAGCCACATCACAAGACAAATGGGAACATCTGTTTCTTTCCTGTTGGCATGACAGTCAGTTGAAAAAAATAGGAGTTTGAGGATTACAGTAGCACTGTACAAACAAAATAAGTACATCAGACACTGAAATATGTACTTCTGTCTATATATTCTCCTTTCTCTTGCCAAGCTGACTACAGCCTGTTAGGTTCTTGCTGTCTGCCCTTGGCATTTTCTTTGAGGTCATCAAGGAAACCCATGCCCCTTCCCTAAATGATATATTTTGTAGAAAAGAGGCTAAACAAGGATCAATCAGCATGCTCAGCAAGCTGGCAGAGCAAGTGGCACTTCTAACTCCACTAGAAAAGAGGATTCTCCAGGAGTGCCTGCCCACTTTTTGTTTTGGAGAGGCACAGTGAGGTGCCAGCTGCAGTGGCACCACCCAAATGAAGCAGATAATATGATAAATAATAAGCCAGCTGTCAGACAGGAGAGGGCTGGGGTAAGATCCTCATAAAAGGTCAGGGGATAAACTCTTGGAGCAGGTTTTAGTATTCTTCACATTTTCTCTGCAAGAGCCTGGAAGCATGTGGCTTTTTACATCTTCCACTGTTCTTGTGACAAACATGTCAAGTCAAAAATATTAATAGCCTCCTGGCCTCTTGGCTCTTCCCATTTCGGAGCTGGGGAAGTGCTAGGTCTGCTCGCACACCTACTCCTCTTTAGCAGCACCTTTCTTCACAAGCAGCTGGCAACATACCTAGAGCTGAGGCTAAAGTCAGTGCCCCAAAAACTGGTGCAAAAAGACATTTTTCAGAAGTAAACAGAATTGCAGATACTGTATTTTTTTTTATTTAAAGTAAGAAATTCTGCATAACCAGTACAAACCAGTCTATATCTACCCCTCCAATACAGAATCACAGAATATCTTGATCTGGAAAGGATCCACAAGGATCATCAAATCCAACTCCTGGCCAAAGAGGCTGTTAATAATAAAATTGTTTTCACTACTGAGAATGGTGTATTTGTATGATCCATAGTGTGTCAACACTCAGAATAAAGTTTCTTCAAACCACCTCCTCCTCCTTCCCAGGGTGGAAATAAAAGTGACAAAGGGCCAACACCTGAGGCTCTCATCTTAATTGTGCAGGTACCACATTCTAGAACACCAGGTTTGATCCTGTTACATCTGTGCATGGCTCTGCCATGGAAGTCCAAGATCATCCTCTGCTTCTCCACATGGCCACTGACTGTGGCATCTCTCCATTGGTCTGACCTATGCTTCTTGTATAACAAATGCAAGTCCAACCAAGATCTGGCAGACAAGATTTCTGCCAGTTTTGAATTTTCTTTCTCACAGCACAAAAATACTGCCACGGTAATCATACTAATGACATGAATGTCCTTATTGTATAGCAGAGAAACTAATTAATGAGAAAATGAAAAATATAGGCCTTGATCTGCATTCTGCGTGAGTAGATGTGCTGTCTTCAGTGAAACTCCTAAAATGTGAAAAGAAAGCACGTGTACATCCATATAGACACTTGAGATCATACAGTGTGCAACCATTTTCAAACTATTCTGGAGGAAAATAATATCAGATATAAACCAAGAAGCACATACACACAAAGGCCATTATTGCAGAACTACAAACACATTAAAGTGAATCATTAGGGTGGTGGCCTGAGGTTGCTGAACATTTTCAGTTTGCATTTTAATTTCTTTTAATTAAATCATGATTTAGGTCAGTTTTAATCACTACTTGTATATAACCCCTTTGGGTTAGTAACAAGTTATCTGCAGTAATTGCTTAACAGTTATCAGACTTCTTCCCTCTGTGCTGCTTCAGCAAATCACTGTGCTGCAGACACAGCCCTGAACATGTCACTGTGAATGCACCCAGTTGAGCAAAGCTGTCAGCCCAATAAATAACAGGGTTTTCTTTCCATGCAGCATTTTGTCCAGGTGGGTGGGAAAAGAATGAGAAAACTGTAGCTTGAGTGGCTTATGTCAGAGGTTAAAAATAAAACTATTGTATTTCACCTATTTAACATCCTGAGAAATACAAGCGTCTCAGCTAAAGCCTGCTGAAGTCCCCATGCATGTCCCCTTGCTTCACTCCTCTGTGGATCACAAGACAACTAACTCAGCTTCATCATAGCTCTCCTGGCTAGGGGGGAACCAGAGGACAAGAGCTACAGCATCAAATTAAGTCCTGGGAAGACAGAAGCAGGCCAGTTTTTCTCAACTCACTGCTGGGAACATTGTGCTCACCTGGCTTTTCACTGGGTGTACCTCTCCATTGACTCAGGCTGTGCAATACAGTGCTGGGCAAGGGACATGGAACATTTCAATGCCAAAGATGCTGAGCATCGCTATTCCTGTGACTGTTCAAAATAAAGGAAGGGAGACATCTCCTGGAAGCTTGAGCTGACCAACACAACCAGAATATGGATGAATATCACACTCTAGATGTCACAGGCAGTCTGTGCAGAGGAAAAAGAATTGGTATTTTGATGCAAAAAGATACACACGGTGTTGCACAGTCTTATCACTATTCTCATAGTGTATAAAAGGGGACAGAAATTACTCCTGTGTATTGATGCAGAGTTCAGAGCAGAGAAGCCCTGACTTCTGGCCCTACCATCAGTCCTATCCTAGAGACAGAGAAACAAAAGGACCCCACGAGTGCAAGCGCAAAATAAAACCACAAGTTTTATCATTACTATATCACTTTACTCTTGTTCATACTTTTACAATGTGCCTAAGGTCTGAGTAGCTACACACCACAAGTGACAGCCACATGGCTTCTTTTCCAAGTCACAGTCAAAATAAAACTCGAGACCTATTTTGATTTTTCACAAATTGAAGAAACAGACAGAGAAGCCACAGAGAAGACTACACTCATAAAAAACTGTACAAAATGTGAAGAAAACCACGGACTGTTTTGCATCAGTATTTCAGAATGAAGGGACCAGCCCACTCTCCTGCACTGGACCCAAATAATTGTGATGGTTTACTGTTATTCACATCATGCTTAGAAATGAGCAATGAATTCCTTGACAGATGAGTCCCCTGCAGGTGTGTGCCACTGTGTAGAATTCTCCTCTGACAACACTGCATTAGTCACTCCAGTAACTCAGTATTTTGTATCTTAGCTCATCTCAGAAGGAAGACAATCTACTCCTAAGCATTCAGGGTGAAAACAGGAATTGCAAGTGTTTGCCTGGTGTGGTTACACAGATGTACATTAAGTTGCTAAAAGAAACCCAAATGGGTAAATGGTCAACACAACGGGACTACATATCACCTGTGGAGGTCGAAATGAGCAGTGTTTTCTAAGTCGTCTTGCGTAACCACTACTCAGCAATTTAGTGGAACAGCAGAAGCCACTTCACCGATGAAAAGAACCTTCTAAGAAACTTTTGCTCAGAGACAAAATACAACTGAAAATACAGATAACATCCTATTTTACCCCGGCTAAGTGCAAGGTGATCAGCTAATATTTTGAAAGCTGTAATCAGTCAAGACAGATGGTGGACTTCAAAGTGGAAGCAAAAAGAGAAGCTATCAACCACAGTGGATGGAGGTTAATAGCTACTCTTTAAATATAACCCACCTGCATTAAGGTGAAATGCCTCACAGACATATTGATACATATACTTCCCAGGGAATTTCTTCTGTAGTATTTTATCTTCATTTAACATTTTATTAAAGGATTAGGTTTGGTAGCAAAAAGAAGACAGTCAGTTCTAAGCTATCTTAATAAGAAGCAGCACTTTTAAGGCTGAATAAGTGATTGTATGTTTTTTTAAGTATAATTATGTGTCTCGATGCTCATTTTTAATAGGTTATGACTGGAACAGAAATTTACTGAGGAATGTGACTGCCCTGTGGGATGCAAAGTAAGAGCATAGCTACAATTTGTCAAGTCATAAAAGAACCACTTGCTATGAACTGCAGAACATATTAAAACTAATCAGAAGTCAAATCTAGATAATATTAATCCATACCTTAATGAGAGAGACAACCAGGCCTGTACAGTGTTAGAAGACTCTAAGAAGAAGAGATGCTTAGAACTTGTGTAATAAGAAAGAGCAGCTGCTGTGTGCATCCCACCAGCTCCAGTGAGGATTGAGCCCACCTTGGAAGCATGCAGCACAAGCCAAGTGCTATGGACTGTGGTGGGTGCATACACTAGATCCCTCTCCCTGAAGTTAGGGAGTGAGAAGCACAGCTGCAAAATTCATGGCATATAAAGGAGAAGCAGGAAGGGGAAGCCTTACGCTATTCCCACAATTAGAGGATTAAGCCATTAACAGCAGTTTATTGTCTAGTCCCAAGACTACGCACTTTCTACCATTTCACAAAAAATTTTTTGGGAGAAGGGATGAGGAGCCAGGGTGTCTCCTTCTTGGTGAGAATCCTACCGAATGGCCATGACCTGCTGGACCAACGAGCTGTTGAGATGCAGTTTTATTTGGCCTCATTTCTGCTGTGTACTTCCATCACCAGAATGACATCTCTCAGGGACAGAGCATCCACCAAGACAGGCGGTGAGCCTGGATTTCTAACGCAACATTCAGACACGTGATGTCACCTTTGAAAGCCAAGAGGCCAAAGTGTGATCACCCCATCAGGCAAAGGAATCGACTCTATCAACTCTGTTAAAGGTGATTTGTGTTCATTTTGACCTTTGTGCTTTGGCTTATTCATCAACCTGTTCTCCTTCCCACTAAATGGATAGAAAGCAGACAAAGTTCATCTTGGACAAACAAGTCCAACAGACCTTCTCCTTGCACAGGTGATCCTGGGATACCAACAGCCTATCAATCCATCAGGAGGAATCTGGTCATTCATGTGGGGAGCAGCTTATGAGAGAAGCTGCAGTAAGAAAACTTCCAGAGCTCCAGTTCTGCCTCCACATCCCTTGAAGGAGGGCAAGAAGTGGCCTTTGCTACATGGATTATTTTTCTGCTGGAGAAAGTGAAAAAGCAGGCCTTTGTGCTGCTGTTACTAGATGCGTTACTCATCTTTGATACAATATTGATCTCACACAGACTGTGGTGGGAATGGATGGGGCAGCTCTTGGCCAGGCTCTGTTTTATATCTGAGAAATCCCATAAGAAGGAAAGGGCAAACTGTTTTGCTTCTCCCACTACTGGAAATATTTATTGCATACACCATGCTGTTCACTACATATAGGAGGACACATGGGGAGATAGGTAAGAGAAACAAGGAACATTTTAAATTTTTGTTTTGTTAGGCTTTTGTATAAATGGTTTACCTTTGCTTGGTGACAATAAGTAGGATGAGAATGGGTGACCCGTTGCATTTGTGCCAACTCATCGTTGCTATGCTGAGACAAGTACTGACATTTTATCTATGTAACCACTTTAAGATTATGTTATGAAGCTACTGAAGTAAAACGTGCTTAGTTTTGTTTAGTACCAAATATATTTTGTTCACGTGACACTTTGCAATTACTCAGTCAATAAATGCACCTGACAAGGCGAGAGGCAAAATTATCCCTGGCTGCTCTTACTTTCCCAGGATGCAGAAAAGGGGCAGGAGAAAAAAAAAGAACAAAAAAGAGGAAAATTATATGGCACGTTTGGAAACCTGAAATACTGCAGGGAACCTGGGTGGAAAAGATGTTTCCCAAGCTATCAATTTTCACAGACAATACCTCAGCAGTGAAAATCTATGGAATACAACCACTGACATGAGAATCTGCTGTGCAGTTCACACTTACTTTTGTCTACCAACAGTCTGGAGGCAGAGAACAATACATCTGATAGCATAATAACAGACACCATTAATACTTTAGAGTTTCGATATAAGATTGCTTTCATTAGCATGTCAAGTGTTTATTTTAGCTTACTGCAAAACAAGCTCCTTACATACAGACACTTACTCGCCTTTCCTTGATTGCAAGGAGGGTAATAATAAAGGAACTTACTTTCCCCAATCTTCTGTGGAGGTTTTTACATGCACTGAAAAGATATTGCTCTATTGTTTCTAGCCAATGAAGCAGCCTGGCAAGCTGGTGAAAAATATTAGAGCAGAAATATTGCTGAACTTAGTGGAATAGGTTTCAGAGACTGCCATGAAGGAAGACAAGTGGCTGCTAAAATTGCAAGTTGTACTCCTGCCTTCAGTCTAAAAGGACACTCACAACCAAGCACAGGAAAATGAATTGCGTTCTTCCCATGTCTCAGTGTATATTTGTTAAATATTTTATAGCTGGTCATGGTATACCAAGGAGAAAATAATATCCTATGTTAAATTTGGACTTGCTTTTATTGCTAAAAGGTATAGGTTGGACTTTTGGGGGTTTTTGTTTGTTTGTTTTGTGGGGATTTGTTTTTTATATTTGTTTGCTTTTTTGTATGTGGGTGTGTGATTTTGGTGGGTGGGTTTTTTCTTTTAATATTTTTTTTCTTCTTCTTCTTCTTTTTTTTTTTTTTTAAACTTTGGGAGCTAAAAGGGAACTACCCCAAAGTTTAAACACATGAAACCACAAAGCACTTCAGTTTTACACTGAGGGAAATTCAACCAAGCTGACCACAGGCAGAGTTTGGCTTTTTTGTGTTTTATTCAAGACTGTTTATATGCATTTGCTACTGAATTTTCCTTTAAAAAGAAAAAAAGGTAGCTTTTTGGAAGTGAAGGCAAACCCCTACCTGAACAAAATTACTCAGCCATGTAGTTGTGGTTCATGTACATATTCAGAACTTTCATAATCTTCAAGGCCCCCTATGAAAGTTCTTGTAGTTAGTCAAAACCAACAGCTAATAATTAGACCAGGAGAAATTAAATCCTCTTCTCAGACAAATGTGTGCAAATCCCATTTACTTCAATGGAAATTGCTCACGGGTGTGATACATTAGACTCCAGCCACTTGGCAACTTGATAGGAATTCAGTGTCTGGAGCCTAACTTCTTGTCTCCTCTTCCAAAGGCACAGGTAATGCCAAAGAAATTTGATCCAAGGCTCTCCCCAGGCCACTCAGCAAACATTTTAATCACCTATTTAATCACACCATCACAACAACTCTCGAAGCCAAATTTAGACTTTCAATCCTAAACATTACAGGTTTGGTTCCTGCCTAGGAGACAGGCGCTCTGCCACTGGCTATATTAAATCCTGCAGCAGTGATTATGCATCAGCAAAATCTACTGTATGGCATCAAATTCAAGGAGTTCAGGCATTTTACAGCCCAGGAGTAATACAATAATTCTACTGCCATACTGTTTACTTTGCCCTTCCAATGCATTTATTTGTGTTTCACAAAGTGAACTGTAGATCACCAGCAAACATGGATAGGCACAGAGAAACAGGAAATTGTATCTAGGGAGCCAAAGAAAGAGTGAAACAACATCAGTTAATTTAGGATGGAAGGAAAACCTTACAGTTTGACAATGCTTTTTCTCCTCTTGTTCTGTTTTGCTTTTTTTTAAGACATTGATACAATGAAAACTTTCAGTCACGCTCCACGTAAGAATATGTTATAAAATAACTACTGTTCTACCTATTTAGGAATATTGAGAGTGTCAGCACCATCCCACCTGCAGATTAGCCCACATGCCAATGGACATTTGGTTTGTCATCGCTGAATTCTCTAATACAAACATAAAATTGGTATTTTAATTTAATCTTAAATTCAGTGTCAGGGTTCAGTGCAGCATGAAAGGAAAGACACCCAGTGTAATGAAATTTCTTGGGTCCCTCCACTCCTTCCAGGCAATGACAACTATTGCTTTAAGTACTTGCCATTAACAACCAGTCACAATGTTCGTGACAGGATGTTACTAGCACTTACTTCAAGTGATAACTGTTAACATTTTTCTGCTCTTTGTGACACACACTATACCCCAGTCATAGGTCAAAATGCTGAAGATTGTGGACCCACTGGTTGAGGTGCAGAATAAGATGGTCATTTGAGGAATACTAGGTCAAAAAGAACCCATGATAAGGAACTGTGATGGATTAAAGATTAAGGTTCATCCTTTCAACCATTTCACAGAATGGGATTTTCTTCAGCATTCGGGCATTTTGCTCTTCCACATATCTGAAAGCAGTGTAAAACTGTGCACTCTGAAAACAAATCTTTGATGTTAACACCTTTTAACAACTCTCCCAATGAGATACAGATTAGGAAAATACACTTTGATCCAGTTTTAGAGCAACATGGACCACGTTTACCTCCATACACATGGACAAGCTTCCCTGAGAAGACACAAGTGGATAAAAGTATTCTCAGAGGAACAACACTATAGGCATAATGTTAATCACCTGTGACTTGTAACTGTGGATAGATGTACTACATTGTTTAAGATCTAGAAATATAAACACTGTAAAAAGGAAGACAGCAAAAATTTCTTGTAGAAAAGGAAAGTGAGGATTATACTACTCTGTGTTTAGCAGCAGGTACCTGACCAACTTAACCAACTAGACTATGACCCAAGCCCTGCACAACATGTATTACGCTTGGGCTCTTTAATTACATAAAGTCAGAACAGGTTAGAGATAAAACAGCAGCAATTTTTCAAGACGTATCAGCAATAATCAGCAGCCCATCACATAAAAATAGGATTTGTAATTGTGAATCTACCTTAGGATGAAATATACTTTAGAAGACTTATAATCCCTTTACCTAGGCCGAATACAACTCTCCATATGTGTGTAAACAGCATTCTTAATTGAAAGTTTTCCAGCCCTTTCCCAAGAATTCAAAAGAAACTTTTCCTCCAAATGAGAAATGATTAATAGCTCTGAGAAGCTGTCAGACCACCAACCTTCAGCATCATCCTGCAGGTCATCAGGCTGCTCTTCTTTGCTCTTTGTGGGAGATGGAGGCTGGCCTTCTTTAAACATAAAAAATTATAAATTACATATATTATTTGGAAATGGTTTCACAGCATCAGACATTACCGTGTATGATACGACAAGTGTATGTTTTATCTCAGCACTCCATTCAGTACTCAATGCCTATCCTTTGTCATCAAAATTAATTACTGCGTCATCGATGATAAAATTTATGATATGTATGTGTCTTTCAGCCTGGACTGGACTTTCTCTGACTTTCACAGGACAGAAGTGAAGAAAGCTCATACTGCTTCACAAGCTCTTAATCTCTCCAGAAACAATAATTAAAAACCCCAACCAAAAAATGTTTTAATTTGTAGTTCTAAACATAATATTTATTATACTGCATCATGGAACTGTGGAGAAATAATCTGAATGAAATTATTTTTTCCTCTCAGCTCAATTCTCCATTCCCTGTTTTAACACAATAACAAATGAATAGAGACTGAAATTAATAATTAAATCAAAGGTAGGGAAACAAATTTGATAGTGAGGTTAAGGAAATGAAAGCTTTACAAGATAGACATGATAGGGTTGAAAAAAAATCCATTCCAACCTTTCAGACAGTAGGCAATATCAAGCTGGAGGAAAGGGAGTAAGAAAAAGTAATTGAGGCCAACTAACTGTGAGATCTCCCTTACTTATAGGGACTGAAGTACACAGTGTTTAATATTAGTTGGTTAAACTTTAAAAATTATGAACTTTTTCTACAATATTTTCAAAATATCCTGCCATCTTAACATTAATGATATTACTGTTTGTTTACTATGACACATCTTAAGGCACAAACTGGTAGCAGAGAAAGCCTCTTAGTAAAAAGGGAGGCCAAGCTGGAAATTAAGCATAAAAGGTATTCATAAATTAAGACATTTCATGAAAGCAGGTTCCCTAATTAAAACATTTTCAAACATCATTGCTTAAGCATGGAAGCAGTGACTGACAGACAATTAAAACTCAATTAATTGCGCCTACGGAATGTATTCAACTGTGACGGGAAAATGATTTTCTGTCATTTGACTTTCTGTCAAACCTCCTGATTCCTTGTGGCTAATTGAGGGCTTGGGTGAAGGAGAAGCCTAAAGAAAACACACTTTTTTGTGTGCTGGAAATAAACCTTGATGACTTGTGACCAGGAAATTTAGGAAGACATATGACATCACTTGATTCACTCTTATTGCTGTTGCCATCAGAAAATAAGAGTCATGGTATTACTTCAAACTGATTAACTAATTAACAACTGGGAAAAAACTATCTACATGTATTTTATAAACTGCTTAAGTGTCTCAAAAACTCCAGGGTCTCTTCTGATGTCACATATATCCCACACAATATCTACGCTTTATATTGCTAGAGTCTTGAACTGCTCTTGACAATCAGATGCCCAGCTCTAATAAAGGACCTGGGTCTGCTAAGAGCTGTATATTCTCCCCTTTTATCTTCTAGCCTTCTACAGTTACATATACCTAGAACCAAAATGCTGAAAATTTCCAAACAGGAGGTATGAAAGTAGTTAGGATGTGAAAAGGGAACTTGCAGATTCAACGGACGGTTGGACTCAATGATTCTTGTGGGTCCCTTCAATTCAAGATATTCTGTAGTTCTAGGAATATTGTGTTCATACAAGAGACAAAAACGGAGTGAATCATTAGCTTTGCATGGAGCCCAGGGAACAGAGAAACATCCTCTGCCCACTTTCTTGGAAAACTGGTTATTCTACTGTACTTATGCCCAAAAAACCCAGAAGAGCCATGGCTTGGGAAGGTGGCAGGACAAAAATTCAAAATGTCAACAAAAATTCTGAAATGGAGATCTGTATGTTAGTAATTAAATTCTATCTCACTTTCTTAATTTTAATTAAAGTGCATTATGGAGAAAAAAGGAAAAAAAGGCCAAATTGAACTTTGCTCTTACAGATTTTTACTAGAAGGGAATTTCTGTTTCTTTCTAGAGCTACATACAACTCAGAGCATAAAGAGTCCTTAGAAATCTGTAAATAAAGCCAGTTACTGCACAGCAGAACAAGCTTTGAGGCTCGGCTTGGTACCAGGTGGTAAACTTTTCCTGAGAGCACTTAATACAGGACATGTGATAGGTCATGTCATCATGCTCGCTCATCTGAATTTGAAATTCAAACACAGTATTTTGAGGAAAACAGAAGTTTTCAACTGCTGAGATGAATTTCTTTCTGGAGAGAAGAAGGAGGGAGCAACCACAAAAAAATCCGTGGGGAAAAATAAAGGTAAAAACTGCCAAAAAAAGACATGCTTTTTCAACACTTTAAGGGGCTCAGGAGTGATGCTGATAGAGTTCAACAAGAACTTTAATACAAAAGAGAGATCCTGAAAATAATCAGACTTGTGAAGACTTATTCCTGCCAAGTTCTCCCTTGCTTTTAAAAAATAATTTGATTATTTATGGTGGACCATAGCATATGGCTTCTTTGGTTCAAATGCCACTCTGAACTACCTTCTATGTTCTCTCTTTTGGTTGAGAATAATTCACATTAGGGGACTGAATCAATAGGAATGCTTCAATCAACGCTTGCCCCTCTACTGATGAATTTTTTCATGTAACCAATCTGTGAAGCTTCCTCCAGTCCCACATGTCAAATGTCAATCAAGTCAAAGTGCAGATGTCAAGCCAGGTCTTTCAGGACTATTTGAATACATTAGATAATACAACCAACATCTTAATTGACAGAGCAAAGATGGAGAGGGAGGAAGTGTACATTCAGAGAAGTCAGAACTATTACTGTGTCAGAAGAAATGCACTCTGTAAAGAGCCTTCAAAATGCTCACAAAAGGGTGAAAAAGCAGTGTCCCTGGAGAACAAGATTTCAATCACAATTTCACTGGTTTTTAGCAGATATCCCTTATTCCGGAGAGAGGAAAAGATTTACCACGGTCAAAATACAACTCTTATACCTTTCTGTTTTCCAGCAGAGTGTACATCCTTCCAAACAGTTAGCCAAATACTACAGAAATTTTGCCTGCAAATTTCTTTTTAAAAAGAGCACACCTGGCCAGGTGTCTAAAATGATCATTCAAAGCTTTTCTAATTGTTATCATTTGTGCAAAAAGGTTTCTGAGCTCTACCACTGGAAATACTTCTTCTTTATAGGCCAATTCAGTGTCAATAAATCATTTAAATCTCACAGTCTGTCTCCAAGTAACCTATTCCCAAAATCCTTCACAACTTCCAAATTTGCCTTGTTGCAAAGTGATTGTTATTTTCATCTCAGGAAAAGAGATAGTCTCCCTTCAAAAAACAATCTCCAGGCACAAGGGTATGCATACAGTGGAGCATACAAAAAAATTCTGTGTTTATGTATCTTGATTGTAATAGGGCTTCCCTTGTTAGTGTGAATGAGTTCCTTCATCCTGCTGCTTTGGCTGGCTGTGGCTTCTAAGTAATGAATAGGTGATTAATTAGGACACTCAGGATAGAAACAGGATAGCCTGCAGGGCATTTATTAGGAAAAACTACTCGATGGGAAATGACAGTAGTGTGGCAATAGACACAGAGATAAGGTCAAAAGTACTTGGTGCCTGGCAGAGACTGAAGCTGAACAGGTTGAGGGAAAATAGATTCAGAACGGAAAGTTTTTCTTGAGTGGTGTATTTTTTGTTTGTTTCTTTTTTGTTTTGTTTTGTTTTTTGTTTGTTTGTTGTTTTCTTATGGTAGTGGTAAGAGAATTTATTTATGTCAGCACATAATAATGTTATTATGTGCTGACATAAGTAAGTTATCTTATCATTAGGGGAAAAAAGAGGAAAAAGAAAAAAAAATTAAAAAGAAAAACCACTCAGGAAAGACTGACTACTGGGTCATCTGGTCCCTGTCTTCGGTTATGCAGGAAATAATTTACAAAGCAAAGCTGAGATGTAGACCCGCACGGGCACAGACCTGCTATTACTATATCTGCCCTTTTGACTCAAACCCTTCTAACAGCAACTGAATGACACACGACAACCTCAAAGCACTTCAAATTAAATGGTGCCGTTAAGTCGGCAGCTGCTACAAGACCCAGCATTCAGAATAGCAGACTGATGGGTTAAAATCCTGTGGGTCAAATGCCATCAGAAGAGTGGATTTGAGTGTGTATATTTAATAGGAGTGGATTATTTTTATTTTTAAATGTTTTTCTTATTCTAGTATATCCTATATACGCAGTGATGTTATGTGATAAACTCGCCAAAATGGTCATTCCTGCTTCTTAATTTTATAGTATTAATGTAGATATTAATGGATATTATCTAGCAGATGAAATTGAGGTATTCTCTTATTTATTTTTAAGATAAATCAAAGAAAGAAAGGCCTTTCTGCATGTAATGAGATATTTACACTTCAGGATGGTAGAAACACAAGACAGATTATTTTCATAATGCATCCATCACTCAATAATACACCCATTTGGTCATCTGTTATTCCATACTCCCAGTTAATTTTTTATCTATTCCTAAAGTCTAATCTGGTGGGCACTGAAGCCAATGGACATATTCCCACTGCCTTCAGCAGACACCAAACCAAGATCAGGTTTTTTTTTCTTCTAATTTCAACTAGGTTTAGACTAAGAGTGATTCTGAAACCTCCACCTCATCATCCTAATACATTCTTCAAAGTGTGATTAGTACAGATGCAGTGAGGCTATAACTCATTCATGTCCTTGCATTTCTCTGTGTTTTCTCTTGGTCTAATATTGGCCCTCAGAAACACACAGGCAAAAGGAAGCTGAGGCACAGGAATTTAGGAAAAATTTAGATTTCAATCTCTCCCAAAGGTCCTACACATGTCTATAATCTGAAATGTGCTGTGTAGGAATCCAACATTTCTTTTTTACTTTAAGCAAAAGAATTGGAGAAAACAGCCCAAAGAAGATTGGATATGGACAGCTCAAGGAAAAAGGGTCATCAATATTGGTGCCAACTGTTGACTCCATCTGCTGCAGCCATGACCCATGAAGTCAAGTGGAATGAAGAATGATTATTCAATTAATATTTTGAAGTGGTGACTAGAAATTACTTCTCTATTCTCCCCTTTGAACAGTAAAAAGCAGATATCCTCCAAACTGATAAAAATCTGAGTATAAAACTGAAAATTCCCCTCAATGCAAAAATTATGTTCGCATTTATAGTTCCAGTAAGCACATCCTACAATCATTAAAAACTCCATACAAAAATAGGTCAAAAGGGAACAACTTCTGTATATCTGCTACACTAATGGTGTAGATATACAAAAGATATTTATTTTTAGTGCTGTAGGTACTGATTGCTAACAGCAAATGCACTGATTCCCAAAATATCTCCAAGTGATAAAGAAATAACCAAGGATGTGCTGCTGAAGATCATGGCATCCTAGACCTGTGAGGGCAGCTCTGATCTGATCTATGTCATATGCACAGAGAAAGAGACAGGCTGGGAAATATCTTCCTCAAACTACTTAATTCAGTGATAATTTCCCAGAGTAGCTATGTAGCTTTACCTAAATTAATGAAGATGTGAAGGATACAAGACAAAAAAGAAGAGACTGGCTATTAAGTAGAATTGCATTTCCTTTTAATTCTAATTTGAAATGCTTTTTTAAAAAACCCACACCAATTTAATTTGCATAATCTTCATAAAAGTGACAAGACTAAAAAAGCAAAATAATTTGGCTTATAAAAATACACATGCCACAATAAAGGTAAAAATTTAAATTGGAAATGTTAAATGAATACTGCAAATTCAGTTGTAGGATTATCTTTGGCCAATGTTTGTTATATAATGACAGGCTTTTTTTCTACTTTTATGTATGTCCATACAACTATATCAATCACACTAACTGTATTAATATAACTAAAAGTTCCTATCCAGTAATCTTGACACCAAAAGGTAATTACAATTATATGTAATAAAATTAACAGGCCAGAACAGCCATAAAAGAATGTACTAATCCATCAATATAACACATAATCTGTGTATATCTGTGTTTTCACACCTATGCACATGCACCTTTCTTCAAGTACTTCTAATTTCTAAGGTAATTAAGTAGTTGCATAAATCATCATAATCCATTTGTCTTTAGGACAATCTTGCCAATTTAAGTAGTCAACATGCTGCTTCAAAAGCTTTTACCGCTGTTTTCTGGCTTTTGTATCCCTACCTTTCTCCATGTGGCTCTCCTTTCTGATCCTGTATGTTTTCATAAGGAGAGGTGGACGTTCCTGCAGTCACTGGACCATGATGGGATCAGGGTCACAGAGACCTAGGGGTATTAGCAAGTTTGGAAGGAGAGGCAGAGGAGTACAGGGAGCTACTATGCACATAAAAGGAGGTCCTTCACTGCACAGAAATCTGTATGGAACAGGAGATGTTCATTGAAGACCTCCAGGTGAGGTCAGTAGGGAAAGTAACAGAGGGCATCGTGGTGGAAGCCTGTTACAAAAATCTCATCAAGATTAAGTGGATGAAGCTTTCTAGAACAAACTAGCTGAAGTCTCCTGAATGGAAGCTTTTGTCCTCATGGAAATTATCTAATCCTCTGTCCTCTCCTTTCCTTGTTCCTCTTGTTCCTTTCTTCACCTTATACCTATCCATCATTTCCATTTCATGTCATCCACAAATTCTGAACAGTGACACTTGTTTTAAAAAGCAAAGTACAAGGACCAGGAAAAAATCCTCTGAACCACTGACCGACCAAGCTCAGTGCATTTAAGAGTTTGTGGAAGAGTTTTGCTACTGTTTTCATTGTGAACAGATCAATGTCACTATTCAAAATGGCAAACGACTCAAGAATTGCTCTATTCACACTTTTTTACAAAGAGACTGAAGAATTGTTATTATTTCCCCTTCATCAAACTAGCTATCGATTAAAAGTGATGAAGTATTTCCCAGAGGCTCATAACAGATGATGACATTAAAAAAGTAGTCTTGGCCAGTCTTACCATGCACTATTTATTATCAGGGATGGTTCACCCTAATTTTGAGTTAAAAGCAGAGATGACTGTTGTTATATTGACAGTAATGATTAGCCCAGCTTATCTCGACCAAGGCAGTTAAATTCTAGAATTTTTTCACTTTGGTTTATGCTTCATTGAACTGATATATTTTAGCATAAAATAATATTTACTCACCTCTTTCTTCACTCAGCTGACTCCCTTCTTCATTAGCATCATCTGTCAAAAAAAGTTGAAAGAAAGTAAAAGGTTACTAGGAATACCAGCAAACATCTAAAAGGAAATATTCCATCTTTCAAATTGCCAGTTATCTTAGTTTGCCTCCTCCTGTTCAACATTTTGCAGTGAAATCTGGAGCTGGATGGGATAGAAGGTTTTGATATTGGTTACTACCAGACATGGAAAAAAAACACTGTATCATTTACAAAATTCTGGAAATTGAGACAGGTATAACACAAAATTCCATTCTCTTTCCTGCAGAGCTTTTGGTTTACTTGACAAGTTTCAGTTTGCTTTGTTTCTCTGGAACAGCTGGCTATGCTAAGAAGAGAACTAGCTACCTAGAAGTCATATCACATAAGGAAGTAACTAAAAATTTGCCAGACAAGCAAATTGGTTTAAGAACAAAATGATTCTGTGGAGATCAAACTTGGGCTAGCTAGAAACAGAACATTTTTAAAGTTAAAGATGAGAGATAAGGAAAGAAGATTCCTTTTGCAAGAAGTTGCATTTTGATAACAAAGGAATTTCTTACAAGTTGTTTTGCTGAGTTAAAAAAAATTATTAGCCTTAGTTAACATCTAAGTAATTCAATGTTCCAGAGGCTTAATCATCTAATGGAGAGCTCACTGATCACAGACGTTTATGTCAATTATGTTCCTGATTCATACAGACTCCATTTATATCCTTTTAAATGGAGTTACTGAGGGACTTTTAACCAGAGCCTGTAGTGACAGGACAAGAGGGAATGGCTTTAAAGTGACAGATGGCTGGTTTAGAGGAGATATTGGAAGAAATTCTTCATTGTGAGTGTGGTGAGGCAGTAGAACAAGTTGCCAGAGAAGCTGTGGATATCCCATCCCTGGAAGTGCTCAAGGCCAGTCTGGATAGGGCTTGGAGAACCTGGTCTAGTGGAAGGTCCCAGTTCAAGGTAGGGTGGGTTGGAACTGGATGGTCTTTAAGGTCCCTTCCAACCAGTAATTCTATGATTCTATTATTTCAGCATGTGCAAATTCTGTAGCAAGCCCACAATTTCTGTCTGAGGCTTACTATCTTTCAAACTTGAATATGTGCATATTATGTGTGACCACCATAGGAACCCAAAGGAGCTCTGCAATATAATAAGCAATGCTAAGGGAAACTAACAGCAGTATTTAGGTCCAAATTTTCAGGGTTAGAACTTTACACCAGAAACTTTGGTGAGATTCAAATGCTGTGACTGGCTATGAGGATTAGGTGCTGCTCTCATCAAGACTTGGAGCCTGAAACTTTCTTCTAAGTAACATGAGAGCAGAAAAATTGGTTAATAACAGTGTCCTCCTCTGAGAATTATAATTCATTATAAGCATTACAGTCATGAGTGTGAGAATTTTCATGCTTCCGAATTTTCAATATATGGATCTGCATCCATCCTTCTCCCCTTTCCATCTCATTCAGACATGATCTGGAGGGCAGAACTTTCAGAAGGCACTAAACAACAGCAGATTACATTTCTCTTGAGTGCACTTTAGTCTGGCCCAAAGGACTGAAAAAAATCACTGCACATTTTACTTCCTTTTTCCTTATTCTTCAAACAATTGTTTTGGAGGTAAGAAAGGCACATAGGTCTCTCCTTTACAAATATAAATTTGTACACACAACCTTAAGGAGCTTTGACAAGTAATTTTTAAGACAAGAAAATGAAAAACCTTGTTAAAGCCCATGGGAATTCTGTCATTGGCTTCAACAGAGCCAGGATTTTCAACTGGAGTCCTGCTATTCTTCAACAAACTGCTCAGACAACATTTGGTTAACACAGATATTATTAACCATTCAGTTTCCAACAACATGTTCTTTCCATGGAAGCATTTTTAGTGAAACCAAAATGATAAAATTTCAAATTAATCTAAGACTTGACACTAAATCTGCAGAATATAATATCTTAACATACATATATCACCTGGTCTTCCGTAGAAGTTCTTAATTACAGTTCTGTAAGTGACTTGGAATATGAAATTCCCAAAGCAACAGAATAGCTTCTCAGCTGATAATAATGGACATAGACAAGAAATCTGATGTTATTAAAAAGTAGGGAAGTCATTAAGCAATATAATTATGAAGAGGCAAGGACTGCTTTTGTGAACTAATTGTGAAGTAAAGGCTGGGGTTTTTTTCTGGGAAAAGGAACCTAAGGCTTGCTGAAAGGCAGTGAAGTCCCCACATCATTTCTGAAAATGGAAGTTGGTCTCCCAGTCACTTGGTGACACGATCTCTATACCATTGTGGTGCCTTTGACAAATTTAGCCCAATCTACATATGAATCTGAGTTTCACTTTGGCACACAGCAATCCCCAGCAACTTCATGTGTCCGTAATCTTTATTCTCACACTATTAATCCATCTGGTGGAAGCGTTTAAATATAAAACATTCTCTTTCACTGACCTTGGTGTGGCTGGCTGAATTGATAAACACCATGTTTAGCTGACAGAGCTCTATGCCAAAACCAATTATTTGAGATAAAAACCAGTGGTTTAGAAGTCTATATCCAAAATGCATCCACTTACCCCCTGAGAAAAATATTAAGGACAGTTTCTTGGTTACTGGTTCTGAAGAAGTAAAAATTTTTTTTACTGAAGTTCTATATGCCCAATAGAAAGCAAAATCAGTGCCAAGATTACAATAAATTAGATTTGTTATATCTAGGGGGGGTTTTTTTTGTTTTGGTTTTTTTTTTTTTTTTTTTTTTTTTGTTTGGTTTTTTTTTAATTTTCCCTATATATTTTCTTACCCCATCTAGTGGAAGCCTTTGAAGGTTTGTTTTGGTTTGAAATATGCACCGCAGACAGTCCATCCCAAAGCAAAACTGGATAAAACCACAGAAGAGCCTAACAGTGAATCTTTGACAGCAGAAAACATTTCCTTAAAGATCCATTGTGAATATTCCTTGTTGAAACTCCCCCACTGGAAAGACCAAAGGTGAGATCTTCTGTACTTCTCACCCTCACTTGAGAGCTTTGAAAAATAACTGACTAGCAAAACATGCTCTAGTATGTACACACATCTATCCACACTTAATTACTCCTCTGGCTAGAGAAGCAGAACAATGACCTTTCACATGGCTTCCCCATTAAAGCCCTCATTTTGGGAAGTTCTACCAAGTTGACCTTGCTAAAAAAGGAATGATTGACCTTGCAGACTGGAGTGAGAGGAAAACTGACAGTGACTACCAGAAAGGGTCAGCCCATTCCTTAGAAAAGTCACATCAGTATTTAGAAGGCTTAGGGTACAAGAAAACCTTCTAATCCAAAATGTGTCATATGGTAGAGAGCACAGGATTTTCCAGTTTATAAATTGAGCTATACTACATAAAAATAATATATTAGATGGGTGATGTGTGGGACAACAGTTTCCACCCAAGTACAAAATAATTTACAGTTGAAAGACAACCTGTGATTGAAAGTCTCCCTCTAGCTCATACTGGGGTAACTATATCTCTAAAGATCAGAGAGCTTTACATTTGGGAGAGGGTTGCTCAGAGCATAAGCCTTTGTGTAAGCCACAGGCACCTTGGTGGGGTCATGTACCAAGTGATGCCTGAGGCTCATTCATTGTCCTCTCCCTTGTTATCTGCCAAGCTTTGGGAAACTGAATAATTACACCATATCTGCTCTTACTGACACTGGAGAAGGGGATGCTGCTTTCTGTCAGATCCTTTTGTTTTGCCTTTTCCTTGCTGGTCAGGTTGTTTCCCCATCTCCCTAGTTGTGGCATACAAGCAAACACAAGCCAGATAGCTAAAACCATCAATCTATGTTAAGATTTATGTTAGGAACAGAGAGGTGAAAGGCTCTAAATACCACTGCTTATCCCCAAAGCCATTAAACTTCCTCCTCCTTGTTGCTCACACTTCTGTCTGATTTCTCCTTTATGTTAGCATGTGGAGAGCCAGCGCTGCACTAACACTTTTTATTTTTAACTGTGTGTGCATTGAGAAGTTCTTACATGAGAGCTAGCTCCATGCTGCAGGAGGCTGCTGCTCATCTGTGTTCAGGTCCTGCACCTGGACTGCTGCCACTCCCCAACAGCACTGCATGCTGCTGGCTCCTCCCTGTCCCCCTCTAACCTTTTCTCAGCTGCCTAGTCACATCCTTCAGGATTTTTATCTTTTCCCAGCATTTTCTGCAATTTCCTGATTTTCAGATGTTTCCCTATTTCCAGTCAACCTACACATCTCAGTTTGCTCTGCCTTGCAAGCATAGCTCCATGTATTGACCATAACCAGGGGAGAGCTGAGAGGGCACTGTGCAAATGGACCAAAAATCTCTTCTGCAGCTTGTATGACCATGGTCTGGCAAACAGAGCAATGAGATGGGCAGAGCTGTACACGAGGTTGAAATAACAAACTGGTGATCATACTGTTGATGTCTTAAAATAAAAACCCAAACCAAAATAAACCCCCCAAATTTCAGCACTGCGATCTGCAGCCATCCTCTTGAGCTTATTTGTTGTGCAAAAATAGGGGTCTGGCTCGAAGAGTTCCTACTATCAAGTATTTCTCTAGCATGTATTCTGTGATCTGCCCATACAGTTTCCACTGGAATAACAGAGGAGGAGCAGCACATCAGTCTCACACCTTTGAGGAAAATGGATCCTGTTTTGGGTCAGTCTTGAAAAACTTTTTGTGTCCAGTCTTGGAGCAGTGAGCACCATGGTCCAGGGTACCTGCCTGATGCAAACCATCTAGACCATGATAGTATCAGGTTTCCAGGAGCTGAAAATACCAAGTAGGGTCTCACTCTTCATATTTCTCTCTCCCACACCTGTCTTTCCAAAATTTCATCCCAAAGCTTCAACCACCCAACTGCATGATCACCTTCACAGTCTTACAGAGATTTATAATTGTATCTCATATCTATTTACAATCTTTAGTAAATGAAAATCACTTCTTTTGGTGGCTTACAATCACTGCTGATACCAAAAAGGAGTTTCACAATGGTGTCCAGGCTTTACGTCCACCTCAGCATAAGAGTCAATGCTGTAGCACAGTAAGCCACACAAGGAAGTTTCTTGAAGCCCAAATGTATACATGAGGCTTGCAATAACCCAGGATCTCACAAGCTCTTTTGGTTGTTTTGATTCCTCCAACTCAGTTCTCCACTAGGGAAATGTAAGAGAAAATAGCACCAAAAAAGGCAATAATTTCTTTGAGGAAAAGCAGGTTTGGAAATCTCTGGCAGATGAGATTAACTAAAAGAGGCCTGACTCTTTTCTCCTCTCCTAGTAAACAGTTAAATTTTCTATAAAACTTTCCTTCATCCTCAGTGCTCCTAAGATGAAGGAAAAAAAAAAAGGAAAAAGGTAAAACAAAAAAGATCCTTAACCAAAGACGTGCATTCTTCTACTTTGGGAGTAAAATTAGGGCTTCTTTTGGTTCTGAACATTTTTATCCTTTAATCACGCAATCCTGCACTGAGAAAGTTTAATTAAATTTTTTAGTCTGATTATAAAGAAACTTCCACTGATACACTCTGTACATCCTGGCCATACTGCAGCTGTAGTGCCGGTTTCCTTCCTGTGCTCCTTAGTTACACCAGTCCCACAACACCAGAGCCTCACAGAATGCAGAATGTGATTGTAGCTTTTGAAGCCATATCAAATAGAAACCGTTAGCACCAATCTCCTAAGTTAGGCACTGGGGTTTTTGTTTGGTTTTTTTTTGTCATCACATCGATTACTTCTTTTATGAACCATATCACTTGATCTGCTGTAAAATACATACCATACAAACCACACGAACCTCAGCTGCATACAAAGGCTACGCAATAGCTCCAGTTCCCACAGTGAGGAAACTGGACAACTTTATTCCAGTGAAGGAAATGATGCTCACACCGGGATCAGATTTGGATTTCTATTTTCCGTCTGCTTCTGCCTCAAATAAAAGAAACAAGGCCCTCCTTGGGGAAACAGGTATCAAGTTTTAGAAAATAACTTATTCTTTATTTCCTCTCTGCCTTAAAATACTGAAAAAAGTTTTGTTCCCACAAGTGCTACATTGGATGCAAATCTAGCAGTCACACACAAAATGGCATATTTTGCAAATGGTGATACATTTGCAAATACAAGCTTCTAACAACATCTCATCAGTAACGTACAGCAGAGGCAATCAAATGAGACAAACCTGAATTTAACTGCATCCTTGGAAATAAGAAGCAGTTGAGCACGTGAAGTCACTTGGGGTCTGTGGCCTGAGAGGACAGGGTATATTTGAGGATGACATAAAATGTATTTGGAATGCTTTACATGAGATGCCACAATATCCAACAGAGCAGGAAGAAAACACCCCTGTTCACAATGTATTCACATAATGTATTAAACAGAAAAAGCTGCTGGTTTGTTTCCTGGTGCCAGGCTATGTGAAGGGCCCTATGTGAAGGGCTGAGTACAGAAGAGAGAAGCAACACACTTCCCTATCCCAGTTTCTCCATGAGCCTGAAGTTCTCATAGGCTGTGAAGATTAACAGCTGTCATTGCACCTCTGTTGGTCAGTCCTCTGTTGGTTGAGCTAATCACTTTTTTATACAAGATTTAAGACCTACAGGCTCTGCAGCACCTCATAGGAAGTACTCTTTGATCTTAACTGTATGCTGGGTGAAAAACTAGTTCTTTTTGCTTGTTTTCATCCTGATTCATCATTTCCTGGGACACCTTGTGCTCCTTGTGTTACAAGAGATGGTAAATATCTGCTCCATATTCACCTTTCTAATTACCAGGCTCATCATCTTCCTGTGCTACCCCATGCTGTTACCATGCACAGCAGCATGATCCTTGCATCTAAATGACCTCTGTGCCTTCAAGGGCTTTCTCATCCACCTGCCACTTCGCTGTTTCAATGCAGCTCCTATCCAGGTGTCTCCCAGGAACTGGAAAGCTCAGGGATTTGGAGTAAGTGGACAAATACATAGAAACAGCCATTTTCCTAGACTTCTGGATTGATTGCAGGCGCTTCTGTCAGTCTCACAAAAGAAGACAAGAGAAATGTCCACAAGATACAAAGAAGCAAAGAAGATGAGGCTCCATTTAGCAAAGCAAAAGCAAAAGCTCCTGACAACAGCACTTTTATAGGTTATGGTCTCATTGCTGATCCATATCCTGCTCCAAGCTGTGACACTGCTGCCATCAGGAATGGGGAGGCAAAGAGTTTTCCAGACCATAGTTTAGGCAGTATCACAGCCTCTACCAAACCATGTTTTTAGGTGACCAAAACTTGCAACGCACAAAGTCTAGAGCAATTCTCTGGCAGCAGTTGGCCAGGGAATAATCCTGATGGAATAATACCAGGAAGTCTTATTATGATTCAAAAGGAAGTGGGAAGCTACCCATTAACTTTTTTTTTTTTAGGTACTGGAAACCCACTGCCAAGTTAGAAGGTGCTGGGAACCCTTTCTTGATCTGCATATCCCCTAAGGTGTGGAAAACAGTATCTGAACCACCAATTATATGCTCTGTCCCCCAAGCACCACTCCTGAGCTGCTGCTGATCACCCTCCTGCACTACACTGAAACACTGCCAAAATGGACAACCCCAGTGGGTGGTAGGACTGGCACACTCTTTACCACAGCAAATAAAGACAAAAAGTCATATAAAAAGTTTGGTTTACAGTCTTATGAACACAATTAGCTTCACGTGACTTTGAGATTTTCTGAGGTAAGTTGTTTTCAGACATGCTTTGCAATGGACAGGTATTTTAAATATTGTGGCTATTTTAAACTTTTGGACTGAGAACAATTTTTTCAGCATCCTATTTACACTGGAGGGTACTTTATCAGGATTTGTAGGTGCTGGGGGAGAAAACTAGAGCAAAGCCAACATCCTATTTTAGTGCACAGGCTCCTTCAACTGCCCCAGATGGGCAGTGCTTCCTTGGAAGCCTCCACTGCTGAGGGCCAAGGAATCATCAGGGGAAATAGTGGGGCTGAGCCTCTTCCCAGCTATTTTGAATGAAGTCCTTTAACAAGGGGCCTTGCAGGAGCCATCTCAGTATGACATCTTCCAATATAAAGACAGTTCAAAGGGATGCAGAAAGCATTTTGTATCCTCATGAAAATACCAGTGTGCCACAGCTTCTTCAAACCCACTGCTGCCTTCCACCTTCCAACCACCAAAACATCCTTACACATCTCTGCCTCAACACAAGACTCCCACAAGATTGGAAATCTGAGGGGAATTTTAAATGCTGGTGTGGAGTCCAGAGCAGGCTGGATGGCTATGACTGCATAAATACTGAGGGATACCCTGGTACACTCTCAATGGCTTGACACACAGCCCTAGAAAGGAAAAGGATGAATGGTCATGGCACAGTCACCATCTGAAAAGCCATGCAGGATCTCCAACAGACAAGACAAAAGTTTTATGAGGCAGAGAAATCAGAGAGTCCCCTAAGCAACCCAATACAACAGCTCCATCAGAACTGTGGGGTCAGGGAAGCAAGACAGCAAACAGTACCTTGCAAGCTTTGCGAGGGAAAGCAGTGAGGAGAGTAAGACAATGGTCTGACTGCTTCCATTTTCATCCTGTGAGATCACAGGCATTAATCAGCTGTGAAGACAACAACTTGGAAAACCTGCACGGAGACAGGAAAAGCAGCTGCAACCAAAACCTTCAGGATGGCCCTTATTGATCAGGAGGAGAAAGACAAAAGGATATCAAACTCCCCCAAATCTTACTCCCCAAGGGACATTTCTGTGGGGCCCCAAGCCCTGGTGGCCTTTGTTTGCCAGCCTGAACCAGTCAGAAAAACAAAGCCTTGTGACTTATGAGGAAAATCACTGCCCAGGTGAAACCTCCCATAAAGGATATTGGGCACTTCCAGTAAACTGCCTGGCACCTCTCCACAGAGTAGAATAAAGCCCATGAAAAACATTTTGTGGAATACATTCAGGTGATGAATTACGGAAAGGAGTTGGCTCACGAAGGCTGCAAATGCAAATAGAGAGGCTAAATTTATCAGATGAATTACCCATTTGATACTGGATTACTTGCTAAGGGCTAACTTATGACTCCTTCACTCATGCAGAGGACTGCTCCAGCCCCAGGGCAGTCTGCCATAGTAAGCAGAGAGAGCTATGCCTCTCAATACCAGTACAGAAATTACTGCCCCTGCTTAGGAGTTCGCTCACGTATTAGTGCAGGGATTGGCCTTTTTAATATAAAGCCCTTCATTCAGCCATTTAGACAGTTTCCAATTTGATTCCAAGCCTGGGCGATCTCTTAACAATGAATTTCCTCAGCAATTCTAATATATTTGCACATTTTATGCACAAGTGGGATGCTGCACATCCTCCTGAAGTAATAGGAGAATTATTATAAGGCAGTGGCTCTTATCCATATGGTTTGGGTAGGAGAAACTGTTTTCATCAGCCAGGATGAAAGCAGAAAACACATTGAATATCATAACCTGGAATAGAGGGAAGAGAAAGTTTTCTCAAGATGAAGCAATATCTCTCCCTTTTTCATAACACCAACTGATAAGGCTCAAAAAAGAAAAAAAGAAAAAGCTCTTGGGCTCAGCATCCTTTCATTAGCTCTGAAAGGACATGAGTCTAAAAGCATGTATCTTCCATCCATCAAATGGCCTAATGAAAGTGCAAACATCCTTTCTCCAAAAGTTTTTGCAATGTTTTAGTGAGGTAATTTTGTTACTCTGTTTAAAGTATCAAGAAGTGATATAACCTTGGATGCTGCAGCTTCACAGGACATGCCTTTTATAGCATTTTTTTTGTCTAAAAAACATTTTCAGAAAAAAATGTTTCTCCTCTCCAATCCACTGATAACAGGTGGTAAATTTAGAAATACTTTAAGCATCACAATTGAATATAAACTGTTTATAATATATGACAGCCACCATGAAAAAACAGCATTTGCAAAAGATCCTTACAAGATTATCTGTCTGACATATTAAGTAGCTTTGTGTACACAGAATATAGGAGGAAAAGAAAAAAGGTATCTTTGCCTTCAGCCGGTAACTGTTTACAATTACTCTTAATTTTCCTCTGTGTATAGAATCTTAGAAGTATGTATCAGTCCAAGGTAAATGTTGGCAAATCTAGCTTTTCAAAGGGGATTCCATTTCCTAGTAAGTCTTATAAATATGTATACTTAGCAATAAAAGTAATGCCTAATGTCTGGACTCCATGTAGAGTTCTATTAGAAGAAACAATGCATTCCAAGAGAAAAAATAGTCTGAGTAGCAGCTCCTTTCCTGGAAAACTCACTCATACTACTAGTAGCAATGAATCCAGCAATGTAAGAACTACACATATGAGCCAGAACTGCAGGCAAGGATATTTTTTTTGCCTGAAGATTAAGCAGAGACAATGTTCCAACACAGGTGAAGGGGGAATAGCTGGGCTATCTCATTCCACAAGGAGATAAGACTCAATTCATAAAAAGAAAAAACCTATCACTGTTGCGCCTAATATATTAAAACAGTGATCCATCTTAAGCAAATAAAGTTGATTTTTCTACTGCTCTTTTCCTACTAGAATATACAAAATCTTCTAGCAAAACTCCAGAGGATTAACAGAAAATTCTGTCTGGACCAGGACCCTTCACTGAATCAACCCAGGACTTTTCTGGGCAACACTGGCATGAGAACCTATGTCTGAGTTAAAGATAAGTGGTGCTCTGCTCTGCTCCCTTGGAGCATGACGGCTCTGGCTTCGGTTCTGTAAAACCTACTGAGATTGAATCAGAAATGATGAGACAGTTACAATTGTTCTGTTACTGAGCAACTTTGCTACACTGCTAAGACATTATATTACTTCAAAATCTGTCTCTTCACCCTATATATTTAAAGTTTGAAAATGACAAGACTCTTGGCAGTTGTCTTAATATCAATATTATTATTTGACTAATTTCTTCAGCATTCCACTTGCAAAATAGCCTTAATGATATGTTCAAATAATGGAACAATTTCCCTGTATCTGTATTCCACTTTCTCTAATGCACTGAGGTGTAATTCTAGCTTCATTTCATTATCACTTGACCAGCTCAAGCACTTGCATGTCTTTTTGGATTTATTAATGCACTGGGTTTAAAGTAATAACTATTTATGTATAAAACTTGCTGAATATATTCTTCTTTCTAAGCATTTTTGTCCATATCTATTAAAACAGATACATTCCATGATGTTTCTGAATGCAAGACGCACTTGTAAAATGCCTTGCTGTTTTTTCTCTAAGCTTAAAGCAATACCTCAGTGTTATTTTCTCCTGTGAGTGTTTAGATAGTGTCCTATCAATTTAAATTTAGGGCAAATCTATCCTTAAAGACTTTTGTTTCAATAAATTAATAGATTCACTTTAAATCAAAACAAAAGCACATTAAACACAACTTAATTAATTAAGTTGCATTAATTTCTTCCGCAGTCAAAATATCGGGAATTTACTGCCAAAGGTAGAAGCAGTTGCTAACTCCTTGACATAGAACTATGTTAGCTACGTCCTCTGTGCAGGAAACCAGTCCTGCAAAGAGATGGGATGTCTCTACAATAGGAGGGTCTGCTGATACCTTGTCCAAGTCTGCTATGTTAAACACAGATGGCAATTCACAAGACACCAGATAAAAGGAACAAACAGCAGCTATGATGGTCATCTGGTGATCTCCATCCAGACCTTCAGCTGATGTTCTCACCAGGAGGCAGTTTAGGATGGGGCTGACTTCAGCCGGCATCTGTTGAAGTGGTGGTACCCAGTGGAAAAGTCTCAAGTCGGCAAAGAAAGCCTGAGATTGTACATGAATGGTTAGGGCACTCCAGAAGAGAGACCTAGCTGCTGACCGTTTCTCCAGCGACACTACAGGAGAGTCATTTCGGAAGCATGTATTCGTCCTGCCACTCCCTGTCTCCTCATAAGCTGAAGATCTAAAGACACTAAAAATAAAACGCTAAAATAAAAACCTCCTGAATCCCGGACTACTGATCCACCCACAGGAAATCCTTCACTGAGTTAGGAATAAAGTTTTAGATGCTAAACTGTTTCCTGTTAAGGCTCTGGCTCACCAGAGAGTAGATGCCCAGTAACATTAAAGCATCTCAAAATCAGAATCATTAGTTATTGGAAAATTGCAGTGAGGAGTCTATGAAAATGGGTCCTAAGGTATTTTAATGATCTATACCAAATTATGGATGCTGAAAACTAAACTTTCTCTGGACAGTTGTAAACTTTGGATGAACCTTTTGCATAGCCACATATGTAAAACCTGGATTTAGAGGGTCCCTACCATGACCACCTCTCTATGGTCACATATCAATTTTAGTTTGAGAAAAAAAACACCGTAAAACCTTTACATGAATGGGAATAAACATACTTTTAAAACTATGGCACGGCTGATAATCTACATAATTATGGTGTAATGCAATCATATGTTTTTCTATAACATGAGACCCAGCCTCACAGGTTCTTTGTAGATAGGAGTTCCACAATATCAGGTTTTAAAACAAAAACCCAAACGGAATAAATCTTACACTTTGCTCTCTTTCTGCCTTTGGGCTTGTCAGTGCTACAGCCCTGAAGCATCTTCTTCTTTTTCAAACTTTAAAACCCAAGTGGTTTTACATTTATAGAAACAATACCAGGCCTTAAACTATGATTTCAAAGGCCATAAAGATGAAAGTGAGCATTAATACTCTTAATTTGTTGACAAATTGATGCTATATTCTCCTCTCACTTAATCTAAAAGGCAGGGATAGAGCCAGCAACAGTAGGCAGGGTACTGCCGCTTTATCCTTTGGGTTGGGTATGCTGACAAAAAAATAAAATCAGACAATGAACGGATTAGACATGAAGGCAGCTTTTTGAAATGCATGTTCAGTGTGGTCCAGACAAAAATATTATTAGCAGTTAGACATCATTCAATGCTACCTGAATAATTCAATAGGTCTTTAAGTTTCAGCTGCCAATCATTGCAAACTGGTGATTACAAAGTCATCTACAAAAAAGCTTTGTTCTAGTGAGATGAGACAAAAATATCACAATTTCCATGCTACCAGACAATGTGAGAGGAAAAAAACACTGTGGCTGCAGTGACAACAGAGTCCTGTGAAATTAAGGGGACTCTGAACACACCAAAGCTCTGCTTCCTATTACTCCAGGGCCATTTCCACTAGAGCAACAGCATGGGAAGTATTGGGTGATAAAACAAAATACTAAAGTCTGGATCTCTTCACACATAGTTGGACTGATGCCAGCGCAAAGCAAAATAAAATGGGAGGAGTTTTAGGGTTAATAAAATCATGGAGCAGAGATTTCTAACGATATACGACAAAAATAAATCACAGGCTTATAGGAGGAGGGGGATTAGCAAATTTACTATCCACCAGGTTTCCTTAAATCTAGAAAGCAACCTCCTGTGTGAAATCCAAGATGAATGGCTAACATTTCCCAAGTGCTCCATCGAGAGCCATCTTTCTCCCATTCATTCTTGCACAGGGACAGCTCAAGTTTAAAGTTCTCGTTCAGACACAGTTGGGCTCTAACCCCTGCGGTATCTTTTCAGACCCAGAGAAACCCTACCAGCATTGTTAATGAAAGACAAAAGCGTGTACAAAGTGTATGGAAAAGCAATATACACTAGGAGCTATATATATTAGCGCAAATAATTTTCTTCTCAAGAGTCAAGAGAACCAGTGCCACACACAAAGTTTCGGGAAGAAACACGGACACAGCATGGAATGAAGAAATTAGCTGTACTGAGCATAAAAAGCAGTATTACAAGTAGTTTTAATGGTTCACCAATGATAAATGTCTGCATTTGTCCAGGATCAGAGCCTCTGTGTGCAGCTGATCTTTAAAGAAAGTTCACATTTCAATATTTGGCTTTGGAAAGAAGAAAAGATGTCAACTGTTTTCTTTTTGCTGCATCTTTTTTTAAAGTCGAATGGTACTTGATTACTGTACCTACCTAGCGGGAAAAATTCGCCCATTTTCTTCTTGAAAATTTTGTAGTCAACCTCCAAAAAGACGCAGAAGATGATACGATCAACCTGTAAGAAACAAAATGATTCACAGTGAAAGGATAACGACCATCCACGTTGGCAACAATAGTCAATAAAGGCAAAGAAACTCTTAAGCCAACATGCTTTTATTCTCCAGGCAAACAAGAAAACATCATAGGGCTGCATGTCTTGACTTTATTGTGCATCTATGTTTTAATTTTTAAAATAACCTTTCCAATTGCAGCTCACAACTATACTCTTTGTTAACTGCCTCCTGTTTATGCAAACTGCTCTTGAGCACAGTATAAATGACTTTTGGCATTCCAGATGAGAACTGGGATGCAATGTTTGATGAAAAAGTCACATGGGGACTTCTAACAAGCATACAGAAAAGTAAATGGGTAAGCAAAGAGCTCTTTTTCCAATTCTTGTCCGACAAACCTATTTGCAAACCCATTTAGTATTTTTAAATGGCTTTAAAAGGTTTCATGTGGTTTTAATTTACATGAAACCACTTATTCTTGCAATAATACAAACAGAATGCAGCAGAAACACAAAAGCTGATTAGATGACAGGTAGCACACAGGGTAAATAAAACATTTAATATGCTATCTACTTAGCGAGGCTGAGCATATCAATGAAACCACAGCCTATAATGTATGCGCCACCCATCAATGAGTTAAAATAAATTCTTTGGGAGATCACTGTATGCGAAAAGCTTTTCTGAAACAGACAAAAAAACCCCAAAACAAACCAAACCAAGCAAACAAACAAACAAAAAAGATAAACAAAACAAACCCCAAAAATCTAAAGCCCTTAAGGCTGAAAAACACCCACACCGGACTTCAGCCTTGTGATTCCTTTGTGTTATTTGTTTGCATTGCCCAATGCAAAACGCCTCTGCAGCCAAAACCCAGCTTGGAGGGGAGTTGTGGAAAGCAAAAAGACCACAAGATTAACTCTCTGTTAACTCTCTAAGATTACTCTGTAAAGTTAACTCTGCAAGATTACTCTCTTACAACCCAGTAATCATCTTTTACTCTGAAGTGTGTAAGAGCTTAACCAGAAAGGGATGAAGCCCAAACAATAGGAAATTCGGTATCTTGTGCTGTCCTGGTGTCTCCATGGGCAATGAGACAATCTGTCATGGCAGAACTCCTCAGGAGTGCCTTGGCACTTGCTAGAAAAATCATCAGCCTCCCCCCTGCAGGGAAACAGTGAGAGGAATGCTCTCAAGATGTGACTTTTTTCCCTTATCTTCAGTAGAAAATGCTGTCTCTTTGCTGCAGCTGGTCTTAGAATTGAAGTCTAAGCCTTGGTTTCAAAGACACCATTATGCTGAACAGCTCAGGACATCATTTTTGAGCTCATTTTGGAGCAGCCCAGTAGAATACAGAGGGGGATGAGAGCAGACAAACACTGGTTATGCTGGAAAATACCAGTAGCTACTAACAAGGACATCTCTGAACCAAAGGCGACAGCAAAGCCTGAATGATCAAACTAGGTAGGTAATGTCACAGCTCGCAATAGTACAAGGGGTAATGGCCTCAAGTTGCACCAGGGGAAATTCAGGTTTGATATTTGAAAAATTTATTCACTGAAAGAGTGCTGAAGCACTAGAAGAGGTTCCCCAGGGATGTGATGGAGTTCCCGTCCCTGGAAATGATCGAAAACCAAGTAGATGTGGAACTTTGCAATATGGTTTAGTGAGAATGGTGGAATTCACTCAAAGGTTGAACTTGATGACCTTGGAGATCTTCTCCAATCTTACTGATTCTGTGAGACTGAAGGTACTATGTCGGTGTTAAGTAAGAAGGAGGCTTTTGACCAGGAGAGAAAGAAGCTGGGCAGAGCAGGGAAACCTATCAGCAGATTTGTCAGCAAGGAAACTGCCTGCTGCTGTCTGTTCATACGATGCTTACAGAGCCAAACTGCTCTGTGCATGCCTCGTAAACAAACCAGGCTGGACCTTAAAAATATGCTGGACCATGGCATCAGCTACTCTACACAAGGGATATAATAAAAACCTCAGTTGTGTGCTCAAGCCAAAATGCCATACTCACAAATACATAACGTAAAGCATCACGGCCAAGAAGTGTTGCATTTTACCTACATGAGGTTTGACATGATTTTTAAGGTCCCTACTGACACAAACCATTCCATGATTCTACCTAACTTGAGTGTTTTCAGGAGGGAGGCTTTAATCAGCGAGTGCTTAAATTACATATTTTGTGAAAATTGGATCAAGATATCACTGGGGCGATGCTAGATTGCCATCTTCCATCTCTGCCTTGCAGACTTTCAAGCATTACAAGTGATAGGCCCAGTGAACTAGAACAGACAAAAGAGCAAGGATGGAAATGTATAAAGCAGAGGAGGGATGATGTTCCCACACAGAGAAGTTCTGAGTCTCTACATAGCCTCATATTCCCTGCTGGAAATCCTACAGACATTTGCCTCATTCTATATAGTCCAGCTTCACAAGGTTTTCCATTTTCTTTCATTTATTCAGTGCAGCTGACAATGATAAAACTTCTCCATGCAAATTTCTACTACTTCTAATATAATTCCTTTATTTAAAGATAGGGAATCTCTCTAGAAATGGCAGACTATTTCAAAATGTCTAGCCTCCTGACTGTACACATCATATATATAAACCTGCTCCATTTCTTCTTGGTGTGAGCAAAACTGCTCTATTTTTAAGTGTGCATATGATATTGTGATGACAGCTGAAACCCTATGTTTATCTGATTGAATGGCATATGTTGGCAGATAGTAAATCTGAAATTAAACCATTTTCTATTATTCTGACAGTCAGTGACTATTTTACCGAACAACCCCAGCTAAAATAACTTGAGATTAGGTAGGGAAAGTAGCCCTTGTCCTGACTATGCCCATTCCAGCTACTATAAGGCAAGGTTTAATCCAAGTGACTACCAACCTAATTTGCCTGCTGGCCCACAAAAACTCAGCAGGATTTTTGGAACGTACAGTTAAGAAAGCCACTCCTTAACAAGGAAATCTCTCCTCTCATGTGGGCTGGAAATGCCAGCTTCATTAGAATGTCACACCACCCCTTTAGAGAGGGCAAGGAATAGCCTGCATGGACTTCCCCAATAGTGCCCAGGTAACCCCCAGTGCCTCTTGTGATGCCCAGCTCCTCCACTGCTGACCAAGCACCACTCAACTGCAGCAGAAGCGTAAAGGAGCTGCGGACTGAAGGTGTTACAGCTCATCCCTGGTTGACAGCTCTTTTTTGGAAGCTGGTGTTAAAATCAACCATGCCCTGTCAGAGCCTGATTAAATTCTGCTCACTTCACAGCTATGAATAGGTGGATCAAAGAACCCCAAAATCAAGACTACTGCAGCACAGGAAAAAGGGAGTGAAAATGCATGAGCTGTTCACTTAATAGGCACCTTCACAGCTCAGGGCTGTGAGTACATTTGATTGGGCTTTTTTTTTAACCTTGGGCTCTGCTTTCCATGCCAGGCTTTATTTAATTTTGATGGGGATAACTTCCAGGTGGTTTTGTTAGCAACACCTGATAAGAATTAGTAAACTTCTGCAAGGTTTACAGGACTCAGGCTATATTTATAGAATCACAGAATGATTTGGGTTGGGCAAGAATTCCTTCCACTAGATCTGATTGCTCCACGCTCCATTCAGACTGGCCTTGAACACATTTTTTGCAGTAAAATGGACCCTAACACCAGAGTTTCAGAATTATACAGCCATATCTCATGAACTGAAAACCCCTCTACTGCGGGCATAAAAGCATAGTTGGTCTAATAGCAGCAGCACTGACCTTACTGCAAAGAAAATGGCAAAAATATTTCCTCCTGGTTTTTGCTCATTGGGGTTTTGTTAGTTGTATTTTCCCTGGTGACTCTGAGAGCACTTTACATGTTGTGAATTTTCAATTTATTGGCAAGGTGCTGCAGCTTGGATGAGTTCACTCACAGACTACTGACGGTCTATGAAAACTCCATGGAAGGCTGGGCGTGTGAGTGCTCAGGGACATGCACAGGAATGATGGAAAGCTGCTGAGGATACCCTTCCTAAAGGACCCTGCCCTCTACTGCAATGTGTGGGAGAACGCTGCATGTTTACATGCACATCTCTGCATGCAGCTACTGCTATAGTAGGAATTTATACTCTGCAGATGTATCTATCTAAAAAAGATGGAGAGTGACTTCTTCCATGGACATACAGAGATAGGACAAGGCGGAATGGTTTTAAACTAAAAGAGAAGAGATTAAGATTAGATGTTAGGAACAAATTCCTCACTACGAGGGTGGTGAGTCACTGGCACAGGTTGCCCAGAAAAGCTGTGGATGCCCCATCCTTGGAAATGTTTAAGGCCAGGTTGGATGGGGCTCTAAGAAAAGTGGAACGTTTCTTCTAGTGGAAGGTGTCCCTGGCCATGGCAGGGGGATTGAAATGAGATGAACTTTACGGTCCCTTCCAACCCAAGCCTGGCTGTGATTCTCAATATATTTTAGCATCAAAAATATCGATGTTTTTATCTCAGCTCTTTTGCTGCGGCCTTGGGCAGGTTGTATGATTCCTCTGGCTTCATTTCCCTGTGTGTCTAGGGGACAGGAATACCCAGTTGTGCACTTATGCATTGCTTCAAAGAGTTATTGCCAAGCACAATCCACAGAACATGCCAAATGCTGTCATAGGTACACCTGTATGTATACCTAAGTGCCAAGCTGGATATATCAAACACAGATCTGAAGAAGAACACTGAACAAAAGGCATTCTTGACTATTTAATACAATGAGTGTTTCCATGTTATTGCCACCCTTCGTCCTAACAAAATAACAGCTTGCAATGAAAACAAACGCACATGTGTTTCAGCTCTCCCAAGTATCTAATGCATGTCTCCAGTACCAGGACATTTACCTAGCAGGAAGTGACTGCTTTTTATTATACGTGACAAAAAGTTTCATCATCACTTTAATCTTACCAGAAAATACATAATAAAAAAACAAAGAGAACTTGTAAAAAAAGTTTTCCAATCCCAAATCAAATGAATGATAATAAACAACAAAGAGAAGGAAGCAGCTTTTTGCTCTTTGTAAGTGTAGCAAATCCCTTTCATGGAACACCCCACCTGATCCCATCAGGACCTACTGTCCTAAGGCAACAGTGAACACCAGAAGCTTGCTGAAACATTTTTAGTTTATCAAATTTCAAATTATTAAATTCCATGGATTTAATTCAAAACTTAGTGAAGCAAAACAGAGATTTTTTAATTGACTTCTGCATGCTTCGATGGGCACTTATACTCTATAGCACCAGACAGAACATTTGCCTCCTCAAGAATTCAAGTTCTTACAGATATTTCATTACCCTAAATGTTACATACTTTCTTAAAAATATCCTTAACAGTCACAGTTCAGAGCTGCCTCAACCTACTAATATGCCTCAACTACAGTGCCTGTAAGAAAGGAGCCCTGAACCTTCAAAGTTGTATGGGGCTTTGAGCAACCTGATCTAGTAAAAGATGTCCCTGCCCTGCCCATGACAGGGGATTTAGAATGAGATGGCCTTTAAGGCCCCTTCCAACCCAAACCTTTCTATGATCCAACAGTACTGATTATTTTCCTTTGTTTGGACCATGACTGCATGGGCAGCCCTTCAGCTTTCATTGCCTGACAAAACTTCCCGTGTAGGGACCAGTGGGAACAAAGTCACTTAAGTCAGGTTTCCTACACTCCCCGTGTAGGGACCAGTGGGAACAAAGTCACTTAAGTCAGGTTTCCAAGGCATGGTCTCACAGAATCAAAATCTCACCTGTGAGAAGCACAGAATAAAGATCACAAGATTTTTAATGCTTTCTAGGATCAGGCTAGGAGTGCTCTAGCTGGTCCCTGCACATGATCTATTTCTGTGACAAGGGCTCAGTTTCCTGTTCTGAAGTCCATATCTCTCTATTGCTTATCTTCAGGGACCCTATTTGCCATCTCTTTCTTTTCTGTTTTTCTGACAGAATTCCTCTCTGCCTAGAACTGAGCTGATGCACTGAACTGACTACATACAGAAGTACAGAGACCAACATCTGTATCTGCCCTGCTAAAGAACTGGTAGATGATGCTCTTTGCTGATGCAGACAGTCTCCCCTTCAGCCTACCTTCCGTCTGATCTGATCCCCTGGCAATCCTATTGCAACCAATGAACAGATGGAAATACCAGCTTTGCAGAATAACACAGGTATCTGCCATATACTTCCCAGCAGCTGTGATCAACTTTGCCAGAGATGCTACCTTTCTTGAGTACCATGAAAATCTGGAGAGCTGTCCAGATAGCAGCCTGCCTGACCAAACAGAGCAGAGAGGACTACATTTCCCCTTGGAAACCAGCAGAATTGAGGCCAGAAGTTTCCACACACTTTCTGAAGTTGAATGCTTCAGGCCTTATAAAAACTACTCATTTCATAGCACTGTAAATTAAAATTCAGCCCCCTTGTATTATTACTAATTTCAAAGAAACCATTAGAGCATAAAGCCTAGCTGAGTGTCTGTCCTTTTGGCATGACATCACAGTCTATGATGGCAGAATTATTGTCAAAAAAGATTTCAGTCACGGATTTATGGCAAATAGAAAGCTTTGGTGCTGCCTCCATCCTCACAAGATTGAAGCAGGGCAGAGGTGTCAGACTAGTGATACGGTGAATTTGACAATCAACGAACTGTGTGATGATGTTCACAATGCTATTCACCTAGCCTTAAGAGCTTTTCTCTTGGCACAGCTTCAAATCAACTGCAGACCTGTGCCAAAACATCCTGTGTTTACTTGACCTTGCGATCATCCAAAGGAGCCCAGCTTCAGGCAAACACGACATCTCTGGATTACCCTTCAATCCAGTGAGAAGTGTACACTCTCAGGACACAGCTCCCTGGTTTTCATGGATTTGAATTTTGAGATTCTTTAGAATCCAAAGCAAAAGCCTAAATGAAAATCCACATTGCTGCAAACCTCTTACAAGTAATGGTATTCATGGAGCGTTATGATATCCCATCACGTGCAAATACCCGTGGAGGACTAGCGGTGAAGAAGCAATTCTTACTTAAACCATCATATTACTTAGTCAGCTATTGAAGAAAAAAATAATACAAACCATATGAATTACAAAATTATTTATGATTATCACAGAGTGGAATGGTTTCTGTGGTGGTCCTACTGCAGTTAAAAAACAGAAACAGAAATCCATTCTTAGTGCTTTAATATCCTACTTCATGATGGAACACATATTTAGCTTGGAGTGAAAGGTAATTAAAAGTCCAAAGGCAATTTTAAAAAACCCACGGAAAAAACAAAAACAACAAAAACACCACCAGAAATTTATTACCAGTTTAAAATATTAATAGAAACAACATCCTAGTACATAAGGCTTTGCAGCAATCTCTGCCTCTAAACCAAACTGAAGTAGCAACACACTTAACAGTGAAATTCAACAAAGATTTAAAATATGGCCAGAATGTCTCTCCCTGCCCTTTGTGCCTGTTCCCAAAGGACTGCTCATATTCAACAGCTGAGGGCTGTCCCAATATCACACAGGTACCACACGCACTAGTGCAGTTATCACTACGGCTCAAGACTATCTCCACATAACTGAAACACAATAAAACCCATGAACTTCACAGTGGAGAACCACTTTTACGCACAGGTATCAAGCACAAGTCAGCATTCCAGTTTTGTGACAGTTCCCACAGATCCCTGCCTCCAGTTGAAGATTTGATGTGCCCAAGGTCAGAGGGAAACAAGAACATCAGAACTAGACTAGGACCCTGGGTTTTTTTCTCTTGTTCTCTTTTGACCAAAGATGCTACAGATGAAAATAAAATTCCATCAATGGTCACATGAAAAGTTCACAAGCTTGACTGCATGCCACTGCTTTTCCTCTGGCGGAAATACCTTTCCAATGCATCCATATGTTGTGTGAATCAATACTAATAACTCTTTTTCCCTTATATTGATTGTTTTTTCAAAAGTTACTTATTCTTTGTGAGAGAATTCACTCTGTGAATGCCTTCAATACTTTTTTAATACAGCGTATTATTCAAGGGCAGGGAGAGCTTTCCCTTTTGGCCTTTTTTGTGCTGAGCTGCTACTTTTTTTTTGCGGACAAAGCATCTGCCTGATAAGCAGAATGGTTGTCCTAAAGAACCAACCTGGATTTCAAACAGGAAATTATAATACCATTTTCAGAGGAATTCACAATTTTGTTTTTGGCCATTTCCATATCTTCCAGTTATACACTGCATGATTATATGACAAATAAGATGTGACAGTCCTGTAGTGCTAATATAAATACAGACAGGCTATAAAATAACCAGTCCTTAACAGTCCATGTGTGGTTTTTTCCTCAACTACAAAAAGTTTTTTCATTTTCCTAAAGGTGAAAAAGCCTGTAAAACCAGCCTAGGATTTAAGGGAACATCTCATTATATTTCTTTTGCTGGTCACTTAAACTTGTCAGGGAAGGGGCAGGAGAGTAGTTTAAAAATGCATTTGTTTTTACCAAGATATCCATCAATCTGCACAATTCACTTTTATGCCACACAAACACGATGACATAAAGCCCATTAATCTTTTCGAGCTTAATACCTACTGTCCTTTCAAGATACATGTTTGGAATATCTGAAGGCGACCTCCATTTTTCACAGTTCCTAGTCATAGGGCAGCTGACACAGCCAAGATAATCCTGTATTCAGCGAAACCAGGGGAATGAATGGATTCTGATGAATGTAATTTGCTATCTCAGTGACAAATGGCAAATGGGAAGAGAGGGTGTGCATGCAAATAAAACTGTGTTAAATAAGGGCTTGTGAAGGATAGTACTCTGAAAATATCTGATAGGCAGTTTTACAACAACCATGCCTTTTGGAGGAGAAAAATCATCAGCTTACTTAGAGTTATCATTAAATCCTCATTGTGGAGCTCCGCTGAATAAGATGGAATTGTGGCATACAATCAAGCAGGGCGTTGTGATCCCACAAGCCAAGTTTTTGTATCACATTTTATCTTACAACATCAGTTTTTCACTTTTTTGTACAATTTGGACTTAAATACCTCAAAGTCCCCAATGATTATGAACATCCTAAACCTGTCTGGGCATTAGTCTGTGGTAGACTAATTCCCAAGAGTGTTGTGCTCCAGCTCTTTGCTGGATTGAGGTGTCACTTTGGAAAATTCTCATGTTTTTGATGTTTTTTACCAGTTTTGTTGTAGTACCACGAAATATCTACTGATAAAATTCCCACTCCTTCCCAGGGCCAGCAGGAGAATCAGCACTACTTGCTCAGACTCTACCATTCAAAAATCAAAATATGCTTGAAAACAGAAATGTGATCATCTCCTTGCCATTCTCCTAGTGGCTGCTGCAAGATTCTGAATACAAAATAGCCCCAGGTCTTAAAACCACACAGAGAGACCAAGTAATGGTACCTTCTACCCTTCAGACAGGTATGAGAATCAAAGAATCACAGGTTTGGGTTGGAAGGGACCTTAAAGGTCATCTAGTTCCAATCTCCCTGCCACGGACAGGGTTGTCTCCCACTAGATCATGTCTCTGAGGGCTCCATCCAGCCTTTCCTTGAATACTTCTAGGAATGGGACATCCACAATTTCTCTGGGAAAACTGTTCCAGCTCCTAAACTATGACTAATTTAAGTCCAGATGCTAGAGCCTGTGCCAGAAGAAGGCAGAACCACACAACGCTGGGAACCATCAGGAAGAGCAATGGGGATCCATCGTTCTGGAAAGCAAACTCCCTACTGCTGTTACCGAAGCTCCTGAAGGGTGCACAATAATTACCTGACCTGCAGAAAAAGGGCAGGAAAAACAATTCCTGGAAGATGATGATGGCTTAATAAACTTTTCAAGTGCACTGTTACAGGTAGGGTAAAATGGCAGTCATGCTAAACTCAGCAACAATTTTCTCACTGAGGCCAAGCAAAGATTTCACCTCACCTCAGGGGCTGGGGTACCTTCCAGCTTTTTTCACACTATTTTCTAAATTATTGACAAAGGAAAAAAATCTGGCTGGATCTCACAAAGTTGGCTTAAAATTCAACTTTTTAAGGTATTTTCATCAAAACAGGACGGATAACCCCCACGTATAAAATTATATAAGCATCTAAAACCCAAAAAGTTTCACCTCAGAAAGCTTTTCAAATATGAGATTTGAAGTCTCTCAAACCTAATGTAAATGAGAGCAGTCCAGAAGAAAACTCTCACTAAGTACTTCCCTTGTTTGCTACCACTTCTTTTGATTCTCACCTTCAACCTCTGTTAATGTTCACATTTTTCCTCTTTATCCAAAGGCTGATGATTTCACAAGGGTTTTGGATCAGTATAACCAAATGTTTCCCACCCTGCTGGGAAGATGACAACAGTACTTAGACACCTATTTTGTCTGACTACATCTAGATTTCCAAAAATTCAACAAATGTCATAAAAGCTGCACTTTAAGGGGATGAAAAAGTATTAACCTGTATTAGCAGCAAGGTACTGCCAATTCTCCTCCTAGCACCTCGATACAGCCTCTGTTTGAGGAAGAGCGTGGGTAGAAATACCACTGGTATAGAAATTTATTAATTCCTACTCAATGAGATGATTAAAACTGCTGTAGTGGAAGCAAAGTGAAGAGGTAACAGATCTGTTACCCAGGATATAAAGCAGTAACATGCAGAGTTTGCAAAACTCCTTTTTTGGAAGTTTTAAATAAAAAAGAGGCTTTCTAAACCAATAACCACAAGAAAAGAAAGAACCAGGCAAAAGAGGAAGCTATTTAATTTACAGTACTGCTAGAAAAAAACACTTCCATTCCCAGGATGCTCACTCCAGTGTCTCTTCTAAAAACAAGATCAGCTCAGCATCATTTGCTTACTGCAAGTCTACAGGTACACCCTATTTGCACCCGAGACACTCAGGTTCAACAAAATAATGCATTTTTTGTTAAATAATGACTATAGAATGATGAGCTATTTTCACAAGATTTTGCAATGCTTGATTCCCAGCACCCTGAAAGAATCCATGCCAGGAGTCTGCATGACTTAATGCAACCTCTGCATGTTTCTTGCTGATCAGAAGGGAGGTCAGGAGGAACAATGAGCAGCGAGGCAAATTGAATGCAAAATACTTATTCCCAAAAACTCGAGAACTTGAACCAGTGACTGGGTCAACTTGTGGAATGGCTGCACTTCAGAGCCTGCTTTTGGAGTGTCTGCAGTTGTGAGCGGATGGGACCAATAAGGAAGATCTGTGCTTGAGAGCAGACATGGTTATAGATTTGGAATTGTGAGTTGGGACAGCAATCCAGCCAAAATGTACTCATGTGAAAGGTCATTAAGCCAGCTTGATACTATTGACAGATGCCTTCCACAGAGGATATTGCAACTCTAATATAGGTTGTTTAGAAAAATATCCAACCAATGGGATATAAATGTTGACTGTATGCCAACACTTTTCATAAGGACAGAAAAGAGAAAAATGAGATTAATTTCTAAGGGATCACTTTTAAATTAATTTTAATAGATGTTAATAGGCTGACAGTCCTCTGAAAATAGCCAGCAGACGTTCCAGCACTTTACCAAGTCCCTAGGCCTAATGTTTGGTATACCAATTCCACAAAATCCATCTTCTGGATGGAGCTCTGTTTCTGCAATTGGAATACTAATGATGGCTCTTAGTGGGTTTTGACTTCTACCAGTGCGCTTAGTTCTGCTGTGGATTGCAGAGTACGAGCAAGTGAGCAGATTTATGATTAATTAGATGGGACAAAGAGTTGCCTTATTTATGGGACGTTGCTATCTATGGATAACCTTCACCCTATCTATCCTCTCATCATAAGGTACAAGGCATCTAAATTACTAAAATGCTGCTCAAATACAGTTGAGAACATCAGCACAATTTATACAAGATGCTCAAATGCACTGATGCGTATAAAGTCTCCAAAACCATTTGTTGTCAAAATGTCAATGCTAAATGCACAAAAATGTAACTTATTTTATTCCATTAATTAACTAATGTGTGCACAGTACTTTGAAAACATAAAAACATTTTGAGCATTGAGAGCTTAGCAGTATTATTTTCACTCACGTGGACTTACTGTATGAATCATACATAATGATCACTTCTTGTGGAAAGTGTTTTTGGTCCACTGCCAAAGCCTAACCTAGAGATTTGGCACTTCTGTTCAGTAAAACATCTCTAAATGGTCCTGTTTGCATTCCAGCTGGAAATTTCCTGCAACACATTCATTACCAAGTCCTTCACAATATATAGCAGGTATACAGTGCCTTCAAAACTCTGTAATTAACATTGAATAGAGAGACTGCACTTTATTGCAATCTCCTCATTTGCACAAAATATTTGAGAAGAGTAGCTCACTAGTGTTAGCCATGATTTAACTCCTTCTCTTTGACCTGTGCAAGATGCAAAAGATGTAATGGATATAGCCCAGGATTGGAATTCCCTTTCATCTTGGTGAGAGCTTAAGATCTCAGGTTATTTTCTGATCTCCTGGTGAAAAGCATTATGTAAGAACTTGACGGGTATCATCATTATCTATCCCCACGCTGTGATTTCCTTCCCTCTGATCCCTGTCTGACTGGGCTTTGCTTTTCCCCCTCTACCCTTTGTGACTGAGGAGATGCCATGACCATGAGTTTTCCTTCCCAAATGAGAGCTCAGAGGGCTTTCACAAAAGTCATGTTTTGTACCTACAAGCACATCTATTGCATCTGTCTTGAAAAAAACAAGCCTGGCTATTCCTGCCTTGCACAGAATTGCTTCTCCATGATCACATTCACAGGGGAATGTCTAAAATAACCAGAAACCAGTAAAACTACATCATTCTCCTGTTCTGATTAGTTAACAGGAACAGTGACGACTTACAGCTGGTCTGAGTACCACCTGTGAACAGGCCCCATGTTTCCAGCTTCCTGGCTGACCTGGGGGTAATACACTCCATCCTTGCTAGGGCTCTCAAATCAGGAGGTATTTTTTGCATGCCTTGTATTTGTTTACACACATGCCTATCCATAGTATAAATTAGTCCATTTGGGACCAACCTAGCCAAGAATTTTTCTGGTAAAAATCTGCCTGGATGTTCAGTTTTAAAGACTTTTAAAGAACCTTGTCTGTAACACACTGCACCCATCTCTATTAAAACGCCCCTAACTATACCCTTCATAACTGATAGGTATATTTATTCAGCATAATTTTTTATTCTCCAAGTAATGAAGAGAGGAAAACAAGAGTGGGAAATACCTGATGTGGTCAAGATTGCTCTATAAAGCTTGGACCAATTTGCTCCACTTGAAACAGAGAAACTAATTTGGAGAGTTTTAAAAAGAAAGAAAAGAAAGGAAAGGAAGGATATTTGAACTGACTGGCTTTGAACAGATGAAACCTTTTACAGTGTTTACAGTGTCAGCTTACAAACCTTTCCAGGGGCAGCTACACTGCATTTCTTATCCTTAAGATAATCACAGTGAGATCCCACACTGGCTCCCAGCATCATGTGCAGGACCCACACAGCCAAGCTGAGCTTTGGGGGGCCCCATGCTCAAAGCACAGGGTGTCCTGTGCCTGTCAAAACATTGCTCAGCTCCTGCTCTAATTCTGCCTGGCTCTGTGGCAAGCTCTCAGTCTTTCCCACTCACAAAGCAACATCTTTATCTCATTTTAGCTAGACAGAAATAGGGAAAGAGCAGGGAAGGCAGAGGAGAGTCAGCTGCTGTGACAGAGTGGGCTGGGCTGCTGTAAATCAGTGCGGTTCTTGGAGGGCTACAGCAATTCCTAGCAGCAAGGCCTGGCACCTTGCTTTCATGCCATTGCTCCAAAGGTTCAGTAATACTTGGTGCTAAAAAGCCCATATGGTATGGCACTGTCAGGATTCCAGATATATACATTACTCAATAATAAGCTACAGACTTACATAACACTCTACACTGGCTGTAAATCTGCTGTAGGTGGAGAGGGAACAAAAGAAACAATGAAAGCATATCCCGTGCAAATGCAGTAGATAAACCTTTTCAACTCCAACAACCAACTCCCATAACAGATGTGAGTCTACCTGGCACCTGTTATCTGTAACTCCAACCTATTCCCACTCTGCAACCTCAAGTGCTGACTGGACAGGGAGTTCTTTATCTCACAGAAAGGATAATTTGTGGCCCTTTTCCACATTGCACAGCCAGGACATGACTGTAACACCTTTGGAGTCAAGCAGCTCCTTTCAGATTCATTCTTCTTTTTTCACCTGCAAGTATGCCTGGAGCATCCACAAAGCTGATCTCGGAGATGACTCCAACTGATTTAGCTTCTGACTCCAGCATTCAGTAGTCCCATGTTAAAACCCACACAGCATGTCCCTGCATTTACATTATTCATCATTATCAAAACCAAATTATTACTTGCTGTGGATCTTGTCACACCCACACAAAGCTCCACATTCTTGTATCTGGTAACTTGCTCATATGTCACTTCTGTAAGTCTAATATGCTGAGAGATAACTTGAACATGTCTAAATCTCTGAGAAGTCATATCAATTTTCTCAAATATCTTCTCTTATAAAAATATATGCTCCAGGACTGTGATTTTTATGCCAAGTTTCAAAGCACAGTGACTGTATATGGTTAATTACAAATCTCTAAAATGTGGATTTATAATATATATAATGGAAGTCCTGTAACTAACATTTCAAATGTGACATCTCTAAAAATGCCAGTTTTCAAGGGATGTCATACGACGGTTTGAACTGCCTCCTGATCCACAGCAAGATGATGCTTTCTTGGGGGAGGAAGGCTTTCATTATTTTTCACTTACTGTGCAGGATGAAGATGGCCTCTTCCTCCTTAGTAGGTAACTCTGCCTACTAAGAAATTCTGTTGGAGTGATTGAACTTCTGTGGGACTAACACAGCATTCTGTTCATGCTGCTTCATGCTGTCTGCAGAACTAAAAACATACTGTGGCTGTAAACACCATATTTATAGCCTTAACCATGACAAAAGCTTAAAAAAATCACAGCATTTCACAAACTAATAAATGTGGGCATCTCTTCTGCCTTGTAGTTTCTGAGCTTTTAGGAACTCAGATCACACTTTCACCTGTGTTTTCCAACTACAAAAGACTAGAGCAAATTAAAAGCACCCACAAAACAGCTTAAAAAAATATAAAATCATTGTCTTGTAAGTCTTCAAAGCTCAGGCTTGCAGAGAAACACCAAATATCGCAAGAGCTGGCAACAATAAGACTGCACTATCCATTCTTCAGAAGTTGAGGAATGCAAGAAAAACACCAAAGCAGAGGCGGGCGACCTGGTCGAAACTCCCTGATATGATTTGCAAGGTTTCTCTGGGTCTGACCTATTCACACTGAACTCAGTCGGGCTCCTTTAATTGTGAGGGGACTTGGGCCAGGCTCACCTGTGATGACCCATGCACACTTCTGCCTCCAAAAAGAGGAGTCACATCCCTCCTGCCATTAGCTGTATATAAATGTCTCTGAATGGATATTTTCTCTTCACTGTGCTGAAAAGACAGGCGGCTTTTTTTTGCAGAATGGGTCATTTTCTCCTGGAACATCAAAGAAGCAGCTCTGATGATTTGAAGCAGCAGCAGAAGGAACAGCTCTAGAAACAAGCTTTTTTTTCTGCTTCACTTTTCTTGCCATGTGCTGCAGGATGTACTGCCGCTTGGATCTGTGTTTCATTTCCCTGCAGGGCTCTTTCACAGGGTCCTGGAATGCTGCACTGGGGAATAATCCCAGTGATATGAAGGACCTACTGCTGCAATGCTGCCAGGCATGGAACAAGCCAAGGAGCTGCAGCTGGCTGGAGCTCCCAGGCACAAAACTGTCACTATTTTAACATTTCCTTCACTAAGAAGAAAGGCTCAAGAAAACTCAAAAATAATCTTGAGAGGATCTTGCCCGTAGTCTCGGAAGCATTTGTGGGGCTTCTTATATCTAAGGTTTCAACCTGACCTATTATCTGGAAAGTTAATTACTTCAATCATATTGCCTGCTGCCAACTCCTGTGAGCGTGACTTGGCTGATCTGAGGGTCCATGATGTGAGCTGGTGAGTCGGGAGGTGTTGTGGACAGGATTCCTTCAGTGAACATCAGTACAACTTGAAAAGGCAATGTTGTTTTCAATAAACAGTATACCCACAGACAGGTTTTGAGCCTGAAAGCTACAGAAAGTAGCCATTAAAAATATTTTCAATCAGAAGAATCAAAATGTGACCTCTGTTGAAATAAGACAAATATATAAATCAAATTTTTAGCAGTTTTTACGGGTTTTTTTACTCCATCATAACTCTTCAAATCATCTACTTCCTTTTTGTTCATGTTGTGTTTATTTAAAAGGTTCAAAATGCCTTAATACAGAGCTATTTTGATTGAACTTTCCTTTCCTTTCCTTTCCTTTCCTTTCCTTTCCTTTCCTTTCCTTTCCTTTCCTTTCCTTTCCTTTCCTTTCCTTTCCTTTCCTTTCCTTTCCTTTCCTTTCCTTTCCTTTCCTTTCCTTTCCTTTCCTTTCCTTTCCTTTCCTTTCCTTTCCTTTCCTTTCCTTTCCTTTCCTTTCCTTTCCTTTCCTTTCCTTTCCTTTCCTTTCCTTTCCTTTCCTTTCCTTTCCTTTCCTTTCCTTTCCTTTCCTTTCCTTTCCTCTCCTGTGAAGCCAGGCTACAGCAGCTCATCAAAAGGAAGCAAGGCAGCCTGAATTTTCTCTTACTTGTTATTGTGATGTATCTACAGCAGGCAATCTGATCTCATCATGAAACAATTGCAGTAAAGATATCTAAGTGGATGTCACAGCTCTGCTGAAAGATAATAAAGTGAAATGAACCAAAAAAAAAAAAATCTTTCCAATACAAATCACATAGTTAAGTTGTAGTGAGTTGCAAACAGAATATGAGTACTGGAGGAGGGAGATAAAGCCAGAAATGCCTAACACTTTTATATTATTTTCAACACATTTGGGGAATGCATAATTAAGGGATTTACAGAATTCAAACCTGGAGCTGTTGTGCAGCACTGCTCTAAATGAGACGATCAGTAACAAGGGAAAGGGTGAATTACAGCACTTTCCACTGCAGTTTGAACCACTGTCTCGTAAGATAAACACTATTGATTACTTTTAAGCCTCTTCTCTATTAGAAAGAGACTTCTAATTTTGGGAAATCAATACTAAAAGGTGGCAGAACACACACACACACCCACACACACCCAGACACACCCACACACACCCACACCCACACACACCCACACCCACACACACCCACACACACCCACACCCACACACACCCACACCCACACACACCCACACACACACCCACCCATACACACACACCACCACCACCACCACCCCTGTCCTGATTCTCTTCACATAAGCCTGCAAACAGGAAAGGGCTTAAATTGGAAGATCATCCCTGATGCATCCCTGATGTGCAGGGTGGAGGATTTGCCCCTTGGGCCGCATTCTTCTTCAGCATTGAATCTGCATCAGCATCCACAAACAGAGACAAACCATCCAAAGACAGAAAAAAAATGTCTTGCCATGCTTGTTTTAGCATAATTTTTTGGTTTTCATTTTTTGTATCTCAACTGCCTTCAGTGCCTGAAAATTAACTCAAGTAGTTCAACAAGTATCTTCTTTTTCAAAGCAAGGGCTTTTGTCAGAGGCCAAAATAGCTTCAGCTTTCAAGCTACAGGGTCCTTTCTACTTCTTTTGTCTATTTAACAGCAAAGGTGCGGGTGGTGGTATTGAATTACAAAAGCTGCTGTGTTGGGAGGCTGCTTGGGTTTCTGCTTTCTGGTGGGTTTTTTTTGGAGGGGGGCTGTCTTTCAAGGCCTATACAATAAAAGCCCAACAGAAAATGCCAAATCTCTAAGAACAGAGATACACAAAACACTTCGTAAAGCATATTTAGGCAGACATTGCGCATTGTATACTGTGTAAGATGCCCAGTGAGCCTTCCAAGAAAAACAGCAACACCGACTGAACCCAGGCCAAGGATTTTCTCATTGGCATGAGCAGAGGTTAGTCAGGCATACAGTGTTTCCCCCATCTGTTTCCATTTACAGAGGCGACCACTCCTAGGAATATTATACGTAATACGCAACTGGACAGTCTATAAAGAAATAGTTGTGTTCTTTTTCCTGTCTTCTGCTGCTAAACTCCTGTCTGCACGGTATTGACATGATTTCCTCTGAAAGCGGTGAGATTTACCCTAATATGACACTGCTTTTCTTACAGTCTAACAAGGAATGGTCATTCCAGGCTGGTATTAAAACAGCAATTTCTCTGGTGACTAGCTTGTTAAAACAATTACCTGTGGCCATTATCTAAATGTATCACTTAAGACTTTGATGGCAAAATGTTTAAATAAATAAGAGGGAACAAAAAATAGCTATCAAATACCAGGAGATGATTATGTGGCTAAACCTATAAATGATAGTGCTATGAGAACAGCCAGAGATATTTTTAATAAAGTAATCAAAAACAGATTAATAGCTTGGAAAGCAGCAGGGGATTTTTCTCTTCCAAAGCAATGGGATTTTCAGCAGACTCTAACCAGTCCTCATCTAAGTAGAAATGTGCTTATCTATATCCATCTCCCCTGATCGCCTCACTTCTCAACATAAAAGGAAATCAATAAGAGGACTTGTTATTGAGAGGAGTCGCAAGAGTCAGGCACCATGTTCACACCTCTAATCCTGCAGGAATCTATTTCCAACAACTACATCATCTCCAATGCAACTGGCACATTGTTTACAGCTGCTCTGCAAAGCCTATAATATAGGGGAGGAAGTAAAACCAGATATGGGGTATCCATGCTGACCTCCTACCTCTGGGTCTGACTTAGTACCAAAGGTTGTTGCATTAGAATAGTGCTTTCGATTCCTTGCCTTTCTAGGACGGAGACCTCCGTTATTAGAGAAAACTTTTTTATTCTCTGCACAGTGCCTATGGATGGATTTCTCTGATGCTCATTTGTCTGACCAATTAAGCAAACAAGGGCAGTGGAAGGGTTAAGCATTGATCTCTGGGTTCCCCTGGCATGCCAGCGATCTGCTGCTAGTAACACTGGTGGCAGTTTCCTGGGCTGACACTCCCAGTGTGATAACAATTTCTGATCTGATGAAAATTCCTCCCTTGCTGCAGCAAAACACCCCATAGTTTAAAAGTTTTGAATGTGCTAACAGCTAATTTATTAAAGGAACTCCTGCCGTGCTTACGTTTTCAGGGCTCAGGCTGCATACAAAGGAAAAGACTATTGCAGGCACATAAGGGGAGCAGAGGAGAGCTGTATTTCTGGAAAGGCAGCACAGTGTGCCAAGAGAAGGGCTGGACTGATGAAAGGAATGGCGATGATGCTGTGTTGAGACTTATTCAGCCCTGAATAAAATGAGCACAATTACGGATTGAAAAAGAAGAATAGTAAGAATAAGATGTATTTTAGAAATGGTGAAATAAAGTGAAACAAGTTCAGGTTACCCCTCGTGAAACATGTGAAAGTTTCCTAGATGCTCAGATATGGTAACTAAGACAAATGTACATTGTGGGCACAGAGACATTTAACAAATGTCTTCTTGTAAAGTGTTGTCTCTTTTTAGAAAGGTTAATACTACAAATCACTATAAATCTCAAGCTAGAATTTCTCAGCCCAAAAACTAGTCTCTGCCTCACAACCAGGGGCATACAAGGACAGAGGAGAAAGAATTCCAAAGAATTCTGCTTTTAACCAAGAAAATGAAATACGTTCCACAAATTTTGAACAAATCTCCCATCTTCTGCCCAAAAAGTGCTGTAACAGACATTTTCAGCCATTTCCAATTTATGCCATGATGATTTTTTTTTCTTTTTCTTTTTATATATCTTTTATATATTCTCTGTATTCTTAGCATACATATTTGTAATTTTTTAGTCTGATATTGTTCCAGTATTCTGCTAGGCAGGAAGACCAAATATCCTAAGGCCTCTCAGTCGGAGGCCAGAAGCCCCTATGCTATCTTGGTTCTCTATAGAAACCAAGGTTTCAATCAAGGTTTCAATCTTTTCTCTGGAACATATTTCGTAAACAGGGTTTGAGCCTCATCTGAAGGGGGACACTTTAGAAGAGGGGAGGAAATTACTTTATCTATTAAGCTCCTTATTGGGGGATCCTTGTCAGATGTGCTATTTTGTGAGGTCTATAAAAATCATATACGTGTTACGTGGCGTATATATTTCAGCGTTTTCCACCTTGCTGAGCTGCACACCATAGAGTCCTATTAAATACCAAGGTAAAACCCCTTTACCCCTTTAACCATGTCTGGCTAATAATTCTAGGACTGGAGAAAAAGGCATCACAATCACATTTCAGGTGTCTCTCTCTGACATCTGTTATATGCTAGAGTGTCAAAGACTGAAAATGGAAGAAGTCTGAGAAAGAAGTAGGTGTCCTCCACATCTAACAACATTGCCTCATTACCTGCAGACAAGTATAAGGCACAGCCTAAGTTTAGAAAATAAGGATAAGTGTAAGGAGCACCTCGTTAACAAACTAATAGGCTAAATAACTGTATCATTTCCAGACACTAACACTTACATTTTAAAATTTCCACCTCCTAGCTGTGTTCTCCTTTCACTGACAAATATTAATAAAATAATCTTAAAAACTTCACAGTATTCATTTAATTTAAAGACATACACTTTAGCTTTCACTAAAATCCCATTGTTGTAACCCAACTACTTGATACGTTGTCAAGTGATACTCTAAGGAGGACAATTTCTAGTGAGCTTTAAGTAGCTGAGGGGACAGAAGTAAAAGCATGGATCCAGCACCATGTTGAAGGTATGTTTCTCTTTTTAAGGTACTGCTGCTGCCCTGGGCCTCTGATGTATGTGTTGTGAAAATACATGTTTCTATAATGAGCTGCATAAATATGATGACATTACCTCTTCCTTACTTCATTCTGCCTATATTTGAAGTATCAACTTAAAATATATTCGCAAAATTTTTGGCTCTGTGAATAAATTTACATGTTAAGCAGTATTAATTATAAGTAGCAGTGTTCTGCTCCTTGCTATGCACAGTCCATATGATCCACATATGTCTAGATTAACAACTCCTTGCCTTGGTGGGAGCCCAAAACAAAAGGCATGTAATCCTTCCAGCACAGCACAGTCACGTGTGGTGGGGCTGCCCTGCGCGCAAGGTCTTCCTCGTTCAACTTCACCTTTTACCTATCCCTTACTTTTTCTAGCCCCTCAAGTCTCCTTGGAGGAAGAAATACTGTACCTAACTCCCTGATTGTGTATTATGATTAATCCTTTCTCTCTTCGAAGGAAGCTGCTCATGGCACTACTCCATCCCCTGAAGTCCTGTTCCATCCCCATTTGTCCTGTAGTCCTGCCACTGCCTTGAGACTCCCCTGACTTTTGAAGCAGTCAGATCGCAGTGTGTTGGCTACTTTCATCATCTGAATTATTCCTAAAATAACAATTTACCTCAAAATGCTTAACAGTCATCTTCCATCTGTAATTTTCCTCCAAACTTGCCTTATAAACAGGTTTATAACCAACTTCTCCACCAAGGACTCATCAATCTCCGGCCGTTGGTCATCAGTCTTTCTAAAGATTTAGCTCCCTGCACCACAGAGGAGCCTAAACAACATTTCCCACCACAATTCTTTTCAAGGAGGCACAATGGGAGAGTTTTAAGATGACCTTAATGATCCATTTTGGATGTTGTGCTTGCTAAGCTTTGTTAGTGCCTGGTATGATCGACCACAGGCAGATGTGACTCCACATCCCTATCAGGAAAGCCAAGTGGTGGTGTCCACAATCCACAGGGGACATTGGAAATCAAAAAATAAAATCATGTAAAAGGGACAAGAAAAAGCTAGTCTGGAGGAACACACAGAAGAGGATTAAACCTTGGGGTTTAATTGGTGGGGCAATGGTACACTCCTTAAAGGAGTGCCAGCGCTGTGAAGTCACTTGAGGGGTTATTTTGATGCTCAGCCCATGGATCAGTTGTGCTTTTGCAGCTTTGCATGCATGTATCTCTCTCACCTTGTCTGCAGCTTGTTCACTCTGATATTGGCTGGTAGCACTACTGGGCTCATCATCTCTTTAGTCATCACATTATCGTTTCTGTTAAAAAGCATCCTATATCACTCTTCCAAGGTTTCTTAGATTGCTCTAACTATTTCACTTATAAACAAGTCTGCGACAGTTGATGTGAAGTCATCCATAATTATAACATACTGAAAATACACAAAAAATAACCCACGTATTTTTTGTGTCTATACTCTTGCAATGCTGGTAACATGGATGCACTAGGCTGAGAGGCTAAAATATTTTAATATCCATTTGCAAGGGGCCAGAAAACATCCCTCCTGAAGGTTATGTATGAAATTAAATGAAGACCAATTCCTTATTTATGGACGATACTCTGGTAAAAGTCACCACAAGGTCAAAGAAAGAGGGACCAAATATTTATATATCACCATTCTAGAGCCTAAGAAGGGAAAAAGTCATGATGTGCCATGAAAAAAGAAAATTCTGCTGTCTCCTTCTGCAGTAGGTCTGAGGACTATGGTAATTTCACCTGATATTCAAAAGAGTCTGACTTATTTTGAAGCAGCTTTCTAATGTGCTTTCAGAAATTCTGCCACTAACAAGCTGCTTCCCTCAATGATTTTGATTATTTTTCCTAAGCCGCTGGAGCTTTGGATGGCAGTCATGAACGAGATTCTACAACCAATTTCAGTCCATGAAAGCAAATTAGGCAGAGAAAAATTCTCACTACTTCTTAGTACTGAATTTTCCTGTTTGTCCAATATATTGCAGGAAATTCTGGTCGTCATAGGGATCATAAAGGTTAAGCCTGTCGCCATGTGACAGGATGTAGACATCTGCCTCCAGTGTTGATAAGGAGCTATCACACCAAATCCAAACTGGTTAAAGGGTGTTGGTGGGGGTTGTGGTTTTTGGTTGGGGGGGGGGGGTTGGTGGGGTTTTTTGTTTAAGTTCTAGCTTTTGTTAACAAACAAACAAAGAAAAAAGAAAAAAGAAAAAAGAAAAAAGAAAAAAGAAAAAAGAAAAAAGAAAAAAGAAAAAAGAAAAAAGAAAAAAGAAAAAAGAAAAAAGAAAAAAGAAAAAAGAAAAAAGAAAAAAAGAAAAAAAGAAAAAAAGAAAAAGTAAATCGCCAGTAGAGATAATTTATTTCCAAAAGTATATTTAAGTTCAAGAGTCAAAACACTGATTTTTGACAGTCTCAAAAAATTATACTGAAACAGAAACAGCAGAAGCAATACCCAGGGCAGTGTCACTGAAGAAACATATCAGATTTGTTCACTGGCTAAGTCCAGTAAATTCTGCCATCATATGGTACCACAGAAATGTCTGTCTGCCTTTTCCCAACAGCCAAAGAACATTTAAAGAGCCATTGCTTATGTTCTCTCTAATTGCCTGCTCTGAGCCTGTGGCTGGGGACTAATTACAGTAACTACTAAAAAACCCAAAACATACATTATGCTGTGTATTTTACTGAAAACATACTATAATGAATTTGAATGGGAGAAGAAAAATTGGGTATTTAATTCTCCTGGCAGAAATGTGGATTTATGAAAATAAGCCCCTAGGAAGAGAAGAAAATATTGGCACCTATATGCTAACAAGATTTCTGACATATATACCTCTGTAGGTCAAATAAGTGACCCAAAACCCCTCAGTCTTGGGACCAGACTTGCCCTTTAACATTCAACAAATTGTATACTAATTCCACCCTGGCAAGTTGTGTTAGGGCCAGGCTGGATGGTGCTCGGAGCAACCTGATCTTGTGGGAAGTGTCCCTGCCCAGGGCAGGGTGGCTGGAACTAGAGGAGCTTTAAGGCCCCCTCCAACCCAAACCATTCTGTAAGTACAGGCTGGATGGAATAATTATTCTCCAAGAACAAACAGTAACTATGAAGTTCCACACTGTTTTAAAGGACCCATGTGAGGATGGACAGGCTTTTTTAACATTTTCTCTAATGCTTTTTCATTCCATTTTTTCCCCTTAAATAAAAGCAGGAGGTATTCCTCCAGTTGCCCTAGTTTTAGACAGCTATAGTTTTCTCTTGGATGTGATGGAAAGAAGAGAACTTGTAATTCATAACATATTGGTGTCAAAATCTTCATGTCACGCCTGGCAGATGTCTCGATAAATAAACTAAGAACATCAATAAACACAAAAAAGAGCTGCTCTTTAAAGGGGGAAGTATGGTCCCACTCTTTGCTAGTGTACACACTGCAATTCTGGCATATGCCGAGGACACCCATGAGTTGTTCTTGCTTGTCCCAATGAGGAGCTTGGTTTGCTCATGGCTTCCTTCCCTTAGATAAGGTATTCCCTGTGTAGGCAAGAAGAAAACTGTCATGAGACTTGGCGTCCTGGCACACTTTGAACCCCTCTCTTTCCATGCAGGGATGTGTTCATGAAGGACTGGGTTGTATGCGGTCCCTGAAAGAGCCGGGAGCCAGGGATTCACTGACGTGACTCGCACTGCCGTCACTTCCCATTTTCATAGGGCAGCTTGTTTTCATAACCATGGCTTTTGTTCTTCTCTTCCAGCACCAAAATGTAATAAACTTTTCCCATGTACACTGGGGAAAACCTCTTCCTCAGTCTCTGTGCCAAGCTGCACAGAAAGGAAGGAAAATCTGCACCAGTGTTTGTCAGATGCGAAAGCCAAAAGACCAGGCAATTTTGAAGGGTGGATTAACAATCAGAAATTCCCTCCTTTTACCTCATACCTTAGAGAAAAACAGAAAATCTGAGAATAAAGAAGGCATCATTTTAGCTTTCCTGCACAGAAGGGCAAAAAGCAGCTTCAGCTACCAAATTAATTATTTTTGCATCTTTCCAAATTACGGCTCAAACAAACTGCTCTCAGTTCTAACATTTGTTTCTGGTTTCAGACTACTAGAAATCTAATTTCCTTCTCCCCAAGAGCAAATGTCAGCACAAGTGGGATCTGAAATTTGTTGTTTGACACCTGCAGCAAAGAGCTAAATTGAGAGTAATGTTTCAAAGAGATACTTGGGAGGTATGCACTTTAATCTGCTTAAAAGGCAAGCAGGTTTGGGTACAGTCCTCCTGCACACTGCCTCTAAAACATATCTGCTGTCCCCTCAGACTGATCCAAGGCAAAGGAAAGGGAACTGCTAGAACCACTTTGATTGGAACCATGTGGGCCAAATGTGGTGTTTTAGGAGACTTTGTAAGTCTGGCTCAGAAACAAGTACTATGATTCGACATTTCTAAACACACGGGCAAGAAGAGCCTGCCTAGCTTTTAAACAGAATCAAATGGTTTGGGTTGGAAGGGATGTTAAAGACCATCTCATTCCAACTCCCCTGCCATGGGCAGGGACACCTTCCACTAGACCAGGTTGCTCAGAGCCCCATCCAACAGAAAAAACAGTTGACTATTAAAAAGAATCTCTGATATTTTGATCCAGGATCATTCAAAAATAAATTCCTGGTAATGACACACACCATCCTCCGTCTTCCTAGCCTTGCTTTGGTGTCCAGATTCCTACGCCACTGAAGGCAATCTGCCTCTGAGTTTTCCAAGAACATATCAGCAACCAGGCTGCAAGCTACTAAATGCAACCCAGGGATTTCTGGAAATTTTATGACATTCATCATCCTGAAAAGTAGCATTCAGAAATTCAGTATTTAAACGCAGGAAATCAGACCATTTCTGTAATGATATTTATTTATACTTACTCTAGTTCATCTGTGAAATGCACTATTCTAACCCAACAGCTGGGCAGTGGAACACATGAGTTACCTGTAGTTCGGTATCCCAGGCTGAGAAAGCAGGCAAAATCCTAGCCAGTTCTCATGTAACAAAGCGCACAAATAAGTGCATTTTATCACTTAATTGATATGGCTTGGGTAATCCTTGGGGTACAATTGCTTGGCACAATTCTGAAATTTGCAGTGCAGTTTTCACATTTTGGGAATGGGTCCCTGCTCTTTAAACCACACTGGAAACTTCTGTTTGAAGATGTCAAAGTGCATTTTCAATTGTCACATCGACCTAAACAGACACGTATCTTATTAATATAGAAACAAACACACAGTCAGGGCAACTGAGTTACAGAAATGTAAGCAGAGAACCAGGTAAAATTAAAAATCAAGTAAAAATCAAATTGCCTTCCTTTTTGTCCCCTGCTAAAAACTCAGGGGTATAAGAATGTATATGGCATTTCAACTTACTAGAGCAGAAAAGATGCAAATTAGCATTGCTTCCACAATGCAAAAGGACAAAGCAAAACTAAAAGGATGTGACAGATTTTAAATAGATCTAAATTGGCATAGTTCCATTGAAGTCATAGGGACAAAGGTTGAAATCCAATCATCTTCCATACAAAACCAGCAATATTTGGATAGGCTAAGAGTTATTAGAGATTCCACTGGCACAGAGTTGCTTTAATCTTCAAATCAAGCTGTGTCTCAGAGGCCCTAACTGGAACTTTGCCATTAGTTTCAGCACCCTCTTCTAAAGCCACTACAGAACCAATATTTAATGCAATGGGCAGGTTACGCACATGCAGTAGTACAAACATATTAAAAGTTCTGACTTCAGTAAGAAAAGAAAGATTGCCTGTAGGCTGCCACCCACAGGGGCCATTCCACTATTTTTAAGTCAATTAGTTCAACTTGTCTCAAAAGTCAGCCCTCTCCATCCTCATTAGTGGTGACAAACACAGTTTACTGCACTTACTATTCTTTTAACAGCTCATTAGAACTGGAATTCATCAGTGCCAAAGAATCCGAAAGTCATATATCATCAATTTCTCGAAATACAAAACAACAGACAAAAGTAATCTAAAATATCCAGAAGGATTATAATTACTGTAAATAGGATATATTAGAAAACTGAACCAAAAACCCAGCAACATCTGCATTTGTGGATCATTATTACGAAGAAAATGGGAAGCACTGTTTCCTAGCTCATGCAGGAGAAAACCCAAACAATATTTTCTTAACTTTTAAAAGTGGAAACACATTCAAAATGCAGTAGGATGATTCTCAGACACTGTATTGTTTAGGAGCACTGATGTGCCAAGAGCAGGAAGCATCTGACCCAGAGACACTATTTGATGCAGTATCCTCTTACAAGAAGCAGCATTTAGAAAGCACCATGTTCACTATTAAATCTGGTTGTTTTCCAGGACAATGACTGCACGGATCTAGTAAATATCCGCAGAAACCATATATTTCATTATTATTCACTTGTATTGGTTTTTTCCAGAAATGTTGGATTATGATAAAAATTATTAGATGCATTTTAGGAAGAAAGGTTAAGCATTCTGCATGAAAAATTAATAATTATGTGTAATTACAACATAGGAATTACCAGATAAATAATCTCATCAATTCCGATAAGGAAGATGCCTCTAGATGCCTTTAGCTGAAACTAATTGAGCTGAATAGGAAAATGGCCTGAAAAGATGAAGAATTTATCAGAGAATGCCAAGCTTTTTATACAGTTTTGAACCATCTTATAGTTTCTATGCCATGGACATAACACTGTTTTGTCCATTTTTTAAAAATACCTCTGCAGAAATATTATCATTACTTCTTACATTTTACAGTGATTTTTCATAACAGAAATAGTTTCACATTTAAGGAAATATTTAGTACATAAAAATTACTTAAATGCATGTGCATTAGTCTGGCAAAAATAAATGGGTATTTAAAAACACATGAATCAAAACAAATGGAAGTTCTTAAAGATATGGTGCAACAAAAATCCTAGCCAAAATGGATCAAGGAACACCTGAGAGGCTATTAAAAATATAAAGACTGGATAAAACCCTTTTCGATATACATGCAGACTAGCTCTAGCCTGCTTTTTGCACCATGAGTCCTGCCAAGGTCAGAAGCGAGAGCTAAGGGAGGAATCCCAAACGTCAGTCCTAAGAACATTGAGTGCTCTCTTCCCTCAGTTAGCAGAAGCAGTTATAGCTCAAGGTTCACAGCCACCACGTGAAAAGCTGGCAGGAAGCTGAAGTGAAGCAGAAAGATGTCCTTTGAGAATCTGGAGACCTTGGCGAGCATCACCATGTCCTGCTGAAGGCATGCTGCGCAGGTGAGAGGTGATTTACTACTGAGTTCCTTTCAGTCATAAAACACAATGCTTTTTGCTGAGGCTGGGATTTTACATTTTAAAATTTAGGTTAGAAGCAAAGAAAGGTGGTCAAGCTAATGCAAGTTAACAACTTCCAGCTCTTCACCTGAGCACAGTAACTCATCCCCTCCCGCCACCAGACACTTGAAAGTGAAAGAGTAACGGGCAGCACAAGAACCCCGTAACTTTTATTCAGGCCCACTTATTACACAGCATCATAAGCCATTTAAAATGAAGCATTATGGAAACACCTGCCTCTTTTTCTATATCGACAAGTTAGAACTAGTGACAGGAGTTTCTAATCATACCTAAACCTAGGCAGGTCAAAAAGACAGTTTTATCAAAGCACTAATGCTTTAATGCTCTGAATTAGTGTGGAGAAGTCTCAATTAGTCAACTTCTTTCCTTAGGGAAGTCTCTCTTCTCTCTGTTTATTTTAATTAAATACCAAACAATGTCACTAAAACACATCCCTGGCACTGTGCGGGAAGCAAGGTAGTTAAAACCATTTTTTTTCTCTTTGAGGATATAAAGACAAATGCAGAGAGAAGGAGATAGCTTATTTTAAAATGCAGCACTGATATTCCCTACCTAACATAATAAATTGGAAAATACAAACACATCTAATACATATTTATGAAAGGCAGCTTTTAACTGCTCTATAATTTTGTGAATAAAGCATCATGGAAGATCTGTGCAGCTTATTCTAGAGGCAATTCTGCATGTAGAGAAGTGCAAAGGTGCAAACACCTTTGGTTAGGTGTCGGGCGCGAACCAACAAACCTCTTTGCTTATCATGGAGTAAAGATGAAGAATGGCAAAGGTCCTTGTGTGGGCACCTGCCCCTGCACCCAAGGGGCACCCAGCTCTCCATGCTCAGCACTGCACATAGGTGAGACCATTGGTTTATACATCAATTGTGTATAAACAGGTACCTTATGTTTTTCTGTCCTTCAGTATTCCCTTTAACTTCATAAAAAAAGGAGCTTTTTGTTCTCAAAAACAGTTTGAAAAATCTACTTTTCAAGACAAGTATCCTGAGACATTTCACAGGGTCCAAGTGTTCAACATTATTAATGTTCTATACACTTTTTCATCATGCCATTACTAAATAAAACATCAGCTGAACCTTTCTAAAGCTCTGCAGATATATGAGGCAGTTGTTAATGATATTTCTATAGGACATTTCTGCCTTGTTACTATATTCTGACTGTTGTAGATACTGATTCAGCACTTTCAGGTGTAAAACATGCAAAAAGGAGAAGATATTGTTTGTTAACTTCCTATGGAAACAGTAAGGAAAGTCACACTTAATTAATTCAGGTGCAAACACATTAATTTGGCAAAAGTACACCCGAGAAATAGCTGTGCAGTGGTACCAGCCAATGTAACAAAAAAAAAGAGCCAAAACCCTCTTTCCATAAGGAGTATAATTAGTAACAGAGGTTCCCAGTAGTTAAACCAAAATGACTGCAAGATTTGCAAAGACAGGTTTCCCATATATAGGTATATTTACATATAAAGATGTTAATCTTAAATAGAAAATATAATTTATTTCTATATAATATATTCAATAAAATTTATAATATTTTATATAATTTATATTTTATATAAAATTTAAAAATATTTATTATATGTATATAATTTCTCTCTCTCTCTTTTTCTCTCTGTCTCTCTCTCCCTAAATGCCTATGCTCGAGGAAATGAAGATGATGGTTCTGTACTGAATATTCTCCAGTGGCAGCTTTGGCTGGAAGAGAACGATGTATAGGGACTTAATGTCTCAGCTGGTGGCTAGGGATGGGATGCGGTTCCAGCCCAGCCTGTGCCTTCCCTGCAAGGGCATCTGGGAAGGATTTCCTCCCCTTCTGCTTCTCTTCTCTAGGCTTCGAGCAACCTGGTCTAGGGGAATGTGTCCCTGTCCACAGCAGCAGCGGTTGGAACGAGATGATCTTTAAGGTACCCTCCAACCCTAAACATCTTGTGATTCTAAGAAATCCCAGACTCAGAATTCTTCAATTTCCTGAGTTTAGTTCAAACCAGTTTTTGAACTAAAGCAGCTTTGTATTGAGCAATCTCATTAACAGAGGGCCACTGACAGTGGGCTCACATCCAAAGTATGTGAATTTCAGCTCTGAAACACAGAAGCTGCTACATCAAAACAGACTGAGGGTCCAGCATCCTTGTCAGTGCCAGATGCTTCAAAACAAGTTAGATTCAATTTTGCTGCTAGAAAGATTAATTCACATAATAATCAACTCAGCTGAAACCATGACAGTGCTGAGCCCCAGACCAGATTTTGACCCTTACTGTAAAATTTCCAGCATGAGAAATAAGAAAGATTTCTTCTGACCACAACAGATGATGCCCCAGAGCAAAAGTGACTTGAGAGAAGATTGGCATGCAGTGGTAATTTCATTTAAGCTGGTGTAACTGATTTGGGGTTTTGATCTTTGAGAATAACATTACAGGATAACATTTTCTGAAGTGCCCAAACAACCTTTGCCCTTCGGCTCCACTGGCCTTCAGCAGGTTAATACACTGAATCATCCAGGGATGTTTGAAAACTTCGCCAATACACTTGAAGCTTTAGATGTAAACCAAGATAGGCAGAGCGGCTTTGTACTGAGAGCTCCATGGAACTTATTTTGAGGGAGCAGAAGCACTTTTTTGTTTCACCCCTGGCCTGCACCAATTTTTCACAGCCAGCAGAGTAGCAGTTGGCAACCTCCATAGTGTCACCCCACTGCATTAGGAAAAACACGGGAAATAGAAGCCTGGTAAAGGAAGAATGGGCAAGTCCCCAGTTTGCACTTATCTGGCCAGCTGAAGCAAACACACTCCCCCTTCCCAAGCGCTAATGAGAACTTTCCCTGGGGCAGCCTAATTTTTGTTTTCCCAGCTCCTGTCCTGGCATGAAGAGCTCTCACAAGGCACATTGCAGAGACAGAGTATGTCTTGCTTTGTGTAAGGGCAAGAAATACATAAGAAATGCAAGACAACTAATTTTGAACACTGTTTTTAATTACTGATACTTCACTATTTATTTTTCACTCCGAACAGCTTATCAGGATGATCAATTCCTTGAACCATTAATTAAATTTTGTTGGCATAATGTAACATTTCGGACTTCTCTTTCTGCTCACTGTATAGGCAAAGAGAACACCTCATCTCTTTGAATCTTCATTTCCTTGGAATTACAGGCTGTTTACTTTAATTCCCCCAAGATTCCGTTCTCTGAGTTTTCTTTTTACACTGAATGTTGAAATGACATACCCACAACAACATGATGTATCACTCCTAGTTTGGAAAGTGTAGTCCCAGGTTTGATGGATGAAGTAAAGCTCTCTTTCAGGTAGGAATGTACTGCGAAGTCTATGCAGATGGACTATTTTTCCTGTGGTAGAGCAATATGAATATGGATGTCCAGCTGTAGTGCTTAGGTGTAATCAGGGAGGGAGATGCAAAAACACAATGACAAGAAGGTCAATATGTTTTGCCTAATAACAAATTCTACTGTTGCTGCAGCTGAAGGGAAAGGCAAGCATTGAGAGAAATATATTTCAATAATTACTTCATTTTGAAAAATGTGATAATTGCATATGCAAAGACTAGCCACCAGAGACCAACAGCAGAAGATACATTGGTTGGAAATACATTAAAAAAACCAGGAAAATACACAGTGAATAATGAAAAGATATATTAAATAATGCATCAATTGAAAGAAATATGCAATTTATGTGCATCTAAGTATTGTTAAAATCAGGGAAAGCCTGGCATATTCACACCCCCGGTTGCAAGTATACTCAGCCAGCCTGTGTATGCTGACATGTAAAATATTAAATGAGACTCTAAAGCAAGCTCAGCACAGGAAGACTCAGCTGTGAATAGCCAAGCCTTGAGATTGTGTAGCCAATGCCATGGTGTATGCTGTCGTTGTAGAGATGGACACGACACATAAAGACTCACCACAACAGCTTCTGATCAAAGAAAGGAACTACTCTTTATTTTACAAGGCCTCTTTTATGTTATTTCTAACATTCACACATCCATTGGGTCTCAATTCACCACCCCACAATGTCATTGGCTACCTAGAGTTAGAACAGCACCTTGCAATAACACCACCTGTGAGAACTCGGATGTCACTGTTTTGAAGTCTTGCTTGTTTTGAGCTTGAATCGATGCCTGTGAACCGACACAAACCAGCAGCACTTCCCACCACAAGGTAGCTCTCACTACAGAGCAGTGCAGTTCCCACGGTTCCCATGGCCGTGACCGGCAGTGCCCCTGGAATCAGTCCCATACTCTTTTTGCTGTTGCTGAGATGCCGCCAGACAACCCTACGGCCTGTGGTGGACACTGGGAGCTCAGTCCTACATCCCTGTTGGTGCATCATACCCAGCTCTGCAGGTTTCTACACAACAGAACTGAACAGGTGGGGCAAGAATCCCATTCCTGAGTGCCCATCACACACAGAGGTGTAGGGAGCCTGTGTCACTGCCTTTGCACCACGGTTGAACAGCACTGTGGCCACAGGGGAAGAATGAGAGGCTTAAAAGCAAGAAAATACCTTATTTGCCTTTCCCCATGACTATTGCCACAGCAACAGTAAAAACTGAGGCACTCCAAAGTACAAAAGAGCCACATAAAGTCTCTTCTCCAAGCCTGTGGAGCCAGTGAGAATGATACTACAGGAGCATAAGACACCACATTCCATATGTTACCAATTTCTATGTTGTATCTGAAACCTGATAGCAAAAAAATATGAAAAGATCCCACCAAAAGCTCAGTCTCTTCTAAAACACTGAAATAATTAGCAGCATGACTGGCCTGTGTAAATCTCCATGCCCATTCATTCCCCACTACACTCCAAGTCTGCCTGCTAAGTGCAGCAAAAGGTAAAATTTGTGACAGCGGTTTACAATAAATCAATTCATTGATCTTTCCACTGTTTAACCAATATATATCCCCACAGAACTTCAATTAGCCCCATGAACAAACTGACACCTGGCCAACAGAACCATAAATGACCCTTTGATGTTATCATATCCTAAGCCAAAGTACACAGGGGGTGTTTATTTTACTAGCCCAGTCCACATTCCTAGGTATACTTCACAAGGAAAAAAGGCACTATTAACACCTTTGTCTAAGGGATAATTCTATAGCTGTTAGAAAGTCCATAGTCCTTTTTTCATAGAAAGGAAGAGAGTCATAAGGAGGTGTCACCTGAAATGCCTGCCACCAGAAGAGGTGTGGCAAATATTCTAGCATCATAAAATAACAGAAGACAATGCTGAGATGTTTTCTCAGCACCCTGTCTAGTCAGCAAATACATAAAGAAGTGCAAAATTAAACCAACACCAACAACAACCACAACAAAAAACCCCTGCTGAATGGGGAGCATTTGAATTGATCAAAGGCCAAGAAGCATGACAGTCAGGAGAGCCCTGGATTCCACCACTAAATTATTATTGGGGAAAACAGTACTTAAGCATCCATCTCTTTTTTCTGCAAACTCTTATAACAGCAATTTGATTGAGTTTGAAGTAAATAACTTAATATTCAAGAGATATAAAGTTCCTTAATAGTGTGAAGTAATCCTACACAATATCACAGTTGCCCAAACAAATCAATAACCTGAGTGAGGCAGAACAGCCAAGGACTGAACCGGGGAGATGGCAGTCCAACACAAAAAAATAAAATGCTCTGTTGATATTTCTGAAGTTCTTATGTTCTGACAAACAATAGCCCAGAAGGTCTAAAAGCTGGGACCTGACTTTTGAGGTTTTCACACTGCATGCCAAGCAAGCAAAGAAGTGATAAAGTCATGACTCAGCTTTTACAATGTTTTAGCTGTTGAGCACTCTCAAACTTGCTTCCTAAATCATCCATGGTGATTGCTCCCTAGCCAACATTTCATAACATAAAGTCATTTGGAGCAATTTTTTAAAAAGCATTTAAATGTTAGAAATTCCTGACCTACATCCAGACTTTTTTCCTCTTTCTGCTTGGTTTGATCAAGTTCACTGCCAAGGAGTCTGAGACATCAGGGATACCCATCAGCATCTGATATGTCCTGGCTAGATTTTGAGTTTTTCCCTCTCAGTCAAAATATCTTCTGGGATAGTTTAGCATTAGATTAAGTGTATCTTGCAAGATAAACATAATGCACTCAATAACTGATAGCGTCTTATGCTAAATCTGTTAAAAGAAAAACATGCAACAAGGCATTAAACCCCACAATATACATTGAAGATGAATAAACATAGAGAATAATTAACAGCATACTCAGCTAGATATATTCTAAGTTTAATCGACCCAGGGGACAAAGTAACAGACACAGTATTTCACCCACACTTCAGAACCAGATTTTCTCCTCCAATGCAGCATATTCTGCAAAACTCTCTGTGGTGAAAATTATAACCTTTCTGGCTTGAAGAACGTGAGCTTGTTTTTTGAAAGCCCAACTCTCTATTAGCTTCCAGCTGAAATAGGGAAAGCCAGTCCCTCAGCTGCACTTAATCAGTGTGGCTCCACCAAAACCAACAAATCTGTGCTATTTAACACTAGTCTAAGAACTGACCCTATGTTATTTCCCAGCATACTGTCCTCATCTGGGACTGTAGATATAATTAGTTTGGTTCTGACATCTGAAATATTTAATCAACAGTGAGTTAATTAGGTTACTGCCAGCAGAGTGTGGTAAACTCCCATCATTTTTGATGTTTGCTAAAACAATACATATTCTGCAGCTGAGTAAATATTTCTTTGGGGAACATAATGTAGGAATTGGTTCTCACTCCAGATGTAGATTGCATTTATACAAATTTGCACTGTGGCTTTGATTTGAATGCTCTAATCCTTTGGTCTGCGACAACTGAATGCCTGTAGACTCACAGCTGTTTCAGTAGTGATATTCCAAACTTCTAGAGTGCTTTTCTCTATTTAGTCCTTTACTCCCATTAATGAACTAAGCCACAAGGATCCCTGTGGGGTAAGAATTATTCTATTCATTTTGCATAGGGAAAATTTATGATGAGAAAGCTAAAGCCACTTGCCAAGGTTGTGTGAGAAACCTGGAGTAAAGCTGGAGAGATGTGCAATCAATACACAAGAAAAGTTCCAGTCTTATTGAACAGGGATAAATGTTTGCAGAATTCAAGACACCTTTTAAAAATATTGTTAGGTAGAGAAGTATCATCCAATAAAATAGGAAAAAAAGAAAAAAAAAACCTGTGCAATTTTGCTGAATGATAATTAAATGCTGTGGATATTTATTTAATATACAAAATTCTGGAGTTTTTCTTGTCCAGGAAAACCTTTTCCCAAAAAGTTTTCACATTATATATATCGGAATTTCTTTTGCGGGGGAAAAGGTATCCCTTACTTCATTCAGCAATTAAAAAAAAGCACAAGAAATTATTATTCTGGGCGGAACTTGCTGGCATTTATTAACAGTATTGGCTCAGATGTGTGATATTTCTGGAAGTGCTGGAAAAACAAAAGGGTGTTTCAATCCTGACTTCCCTGACAGCAAAGGTAGACCAGTTCTAAGCTGTTTTTATAATTCTGTTATCTGTTTTGACATGTTAAAGAACAACAAAAGCATGCTCCACTGATTGCCCCATAAGAAATCAAATTTTGATGCTCAGATTGCATTTTCAAGTTAAATAGTGCAAAAGAATTGTATACAGATCTTTAAGGGAATGCTACAGGTCATACAGCTCAAGTCAGACAATGTTTTCAAATAACAATGGTTAAGTTGACAGTGAGACAAATCACTGCCTGTGGCATTAATGGCTTCTGCAGCAGAATTAAATGCTGGGGGACCAAACAACCCCTGACTCTGGCATGGCCCTGACTTCAGGGATGAGTATTAGAGTATTTGAGAATTGCTTCAGGAAGGAGTACCCTATCATTAGCCATACAGATTTAGGCTCAGCCATTATAAGGATGGCAATGAAGACTCCTTTCCTGGAAGGTCAGGAAAATTTCCTCCTTCAGGAGACAAAAAAAACCGAAGTTGCACCTGTTTAAGTCAATGGACTTCATCTTGTGCCTTTAAGGAATTTTTGGTGGGGATGCAGTCAGTGCCTATGTCCATGTTATAACAATACAGAAGAAAATGACAGCATCATTTATTTAACGAGCAATCAGATTAAGCAAAATAGACTTTCTAACAACTATCTTGCTCTACTACACATAAAAAAACTCGACTCCATAGATCAGGTTGAAGTAAAAAATCATTGAACATTATAATTACTAGATATATTCTCTCTTTAGTATGGAACTGCCTCTTTTCCTTGCTAATGTTCTCTATTTCCAGTGGAAATATGAGAATTTATTGAAAATTAGATTCTTGTCTTGTACGTTTTGGTACGTTAGAGGTCAATTTGCATACTAATGATGCTCCTCTTCTCTTCCATATTCCACAATACTAACAAGTTCATTCACAAAATGTGGTAAAAATTGACGAGGTATAGCAGCTTCTACTGAAAATACAAACACAGGAGCACTGTCAAGTTACAGCTTAAAGTGGATCTTTCTTTTTGGCAATGTCAATTTGCAAATAGGGTAGTCACAAGACTTCTGGAATGCAAGGAGCCGATAGGATTAAGAAGAGGAAAAATTTGTAAAGTGGAGAAACAAAGAGGCTAGACAACACTAGAAAACATGGAATGGCACAGTGAGAAAAAGAAAGAAAAGAGAAGTGGAAGGATGCATGTTCTATGGAGAGATGAAATGAAGGGGAGGGGATCAGAAACAAGGCTGATGCTAAGCACAGAGGAAAGTACCTCAGAAATAAAAGCTATTTTTTGGCTGCTAAATTTTGCTGTTAGGCAGAAGCAAATAATTTGTTAACACTGTCTGCTCCATAAATAACTACTTGCAAATGTGTTCTTTCATTTTATGTTTTTATATTTACTAGCTCTTCCACTGGTGATAAACACTGGATATTCCTGACTTTTCTAATGCTCTTTTCTGGGGGGGAAAAAAAAAAAAAAAAAAGGAAAGAAAAAAAAAGAAGAAAAGGTTTTTTTTCTTTACTTATTCTTCATGGACAAACAAAAAGACTAACTGCTTATAAAACACTAAAAAGAAAGCATCGCAGGAGAGTTCCTGCATGGCTGAAAACAAAACCTAAAATCACATCGAAAGTGTTGGCCCAAAGTAGTTTTCAGTGAACCACAACTGTTATTCCTCATGCCAGCTGGGAACATAAAGAGACTTTATTAATGCATGATTTCTGCATTTACCTCATATTTCTAACTTGGAATAAATTAGAAACAGACTTGAAGGCCCCATTCCACAAGATGAAGTAAACAAATGTGTTCTACCATATATGCTTTTCAGAACGAATAAATTCATGCAGTATTTGTTCAACTTGCTCACAGAGCAGATAGCTACCATTCTGTCCAACAGGCTGTAGGAAGAATAGACAACACAGAAGGCTGCACTTAGCCTTCAAACAACAGTAGTCCCATCCACTTCTGCCTCCTCCCCACCACTGCTGTGTCACTGCACGGAACAGCAAAGGAGCTAAGTAGATTTTTTAAACAGTAAACATGTGTCTGCAACTGCCACCTGAAAATATAACTTCTGTTCAGCATTGTGCTGCCAGGCAAGAACACTGATTTCCCAAAATTTAACAATATTTTGATGCAGGAACTTAAACTTCATTCTCATCCCTACCAAAAGTGATGCAGTAAACGGAAGCAGCATGAGACTTGGGATGCAGTGGATCTGGAAGGCTGCTGGCTGCTCACAGCTGGTTCCATCTCATCCTCAAGTTTCCCCTCATGGCTTGTTCTCAGAAGGGCCAACCCCGGGATCAACAGACCACATATGATCTATTAACAGCACCTGAGCAGAAGAGCTTCCACTTCCACTTGACTTTTTTATTTTGGGTCTTTTCTAAGTTTAAGAAAAAGACTTTGAAAGAACGCTGCTGTTTCCAAACCCAAACTAGTCAGATTCTTTTTTGTTGTTGTTCAAAGGGGAACACCAAATTCTGCTCCAAATTCAACCCCATGGATCTGAGGTTGAACAGACAGGAATGAAATTTCGGTCAAGACCAGGCTGAAGCATCAGTCTTTGCTTTGAAGAGAACCCAAAGAATCTCTGCATGTGCTCCTCAGGCCACTTTTAGCAGCCTCTAGAGCCGCTATGAGACAAGTGCTGCATGAAAGCATAGCTCAGAAATGCAATAACTACTTTATAATAACATCTGAACTGATTCTGTGAATGAAAACAGCAGGTTATGCTACATCAACCAGACCTTTCCTGACTCAGATTTTCAAAACATATTTCTATCAGAGACTAAATGACAATGGCAGCCTCTCACTGCAATCAAAAGCAACCATGGCAGTTCATATGCACAGAACATCTACCAATCAATCAGGTAAATAACTTGAAAAAAATTTCATCATCAGAATGGAGTTCAGATTAAACCTTTAGAAGTGAACTAGCAAATCATTACTATACACACCATTTCGGTATTTTTGCTGAGCAGAACTTCACTGCTCCAAAAGACACCAAGAAGTCAATAAAGTTGAACGAAACACTTTTAAAAATAAACTCATAATCTTATAGCTGGGCCAGCACCTCTATGGCTAAGTAATGTCTCTGGAACATTGTTTACCTGAAAAGAGAGGCGAAAAGCACCATTGATGTTCAATTCTTTTCCTATTTGTTGTGGTGGATATCTAAAATGTCTTTAAATCTATCAACTGAAAATAAAGGGTAAGCTAAGCATAAGAATTAGTTTAAACTCAGAATTTCCCCACTAACTTTTGGTTTAGCGTTGGATCTTAAGAATACGCACAATGTACAATATTTGCTTATAAGACAGTAACTATTAAGGAAAAAATGTACGGAAAAATTAATAATTCTGAGAAACAGCATTGTTTGAAGTTAAATGCATATGCAGTCCTTACAAAATATATTTTTCCAAGCAATTTTTATGACAATATTTACAGTCATATGGATGTTTCAATGGCACAAGCACAGATTTCCATAAAGAAATTTTTAATCAGATTTACTATGTCTTCATTTCTGTTCCATATCAGCCTTTAACATCAATGAAATTAATTTGGCTGCACTGGTGAAAGGCTGGGCTCATACTCAGGGGTGTCTCAATGCAAGTTATTAATTTACTGCCACCAATTTATGCTCCAAAAGAGACACACAACACATAACAAACATAATAAAATGAAATAAGACAAAACAGTAAATCATGGGTTAGTTCCTCTGTGATAAATATATTCAGACATTATGAACGATTAATTAATTGGATCCATATAAATCTCTCATTTCTTAAGCGGAATGTCTATTTAGGTTCCATGTATGCTGCATTTATGAATAAGGAAAAGGGTTGTACATCTTGTCCCTCCTCACTGTGTCCAGCCTGGTGTGTTCACGGACAGGGTTTCTAGCCATAATGAAAATAAGATACATCCCAAACACAAAAGCAAACACAGAATAAAACTCCATCTACAAGCACAAATTGGAAGGAACAATAATCACATGTTTAGCAGGCACATCTTAAGGTCACTGCATTTATGTGGTAAGCAAATATTTTGAACAACCTTTCACTACCCTGTTGCACGTACCCCTCCTAGTCATCACCGGTGCTGGCAGGCTCCTAAGAGGGTTTAACTCATTCGCCCATCACTATCCAAAGTATTGTGAAAGTCTAATGCCACTTATTCTATGATTCATTCCAATCAATACCAGTTCCTTTACATTTCGCAGGCAGCACTATTATTCACTGAGGAAAGGAGGTGGCATCCTGCAGGTGTGCATAACCTTTTGACAGCTGTGTACATTAAAGCAACCTGCTCAGCAATGCAACTATATTAGTGAAATGCTGTCAGTCAGAAAACATTTCTATATACAACCTGGGGGCAAGAGAAACAAGAGGTTTTGGGCACAAGTTCTGGCTCCTGTTCAGAACAGCACTTAAGCAAACCCCTGAGCTAAGCACTGGGGGTCTTTAAAGCCAGTGGACCATAAGCAAATGCTTAACTACAGAATTAACTATGTTTGCAATTGAGTACAAACAGCTTAATCTTTCAGTAGATAAACACCATCAACTGCCTTTATATTGAGAGTTGCTAATGCTCGGTGTTGAGGTGACTGAAAAGTTTGGGTGTGTGCATACCAACTAGAATCCATGTCTCCAGCAATAAGGAAGAGAGGCAGACCTGTTCTAAGGCTGAAGATCAGCTGCTCTTCTTCCCTTAAAACAAATTCAGAACTTTGGAATGTTGTACATCCCTTTTTTTAATCCCATGAAGAAAGAAAAATTAATAACCTCCAGGTTATATTTATTTTATATATATTATATATATATGATTTCTTTAAACCTACAGAAGGATGAAAAGCTCAGACAGAAATCCAAAAAAAAGAAGAAAAAAAAATTCGAATGGCAAAGTACATTTGAAAACATCATTCTCTATGGCCAAGGTATTTTGTCTAGGGTCACTTCTGCAAGCTAAGTGGATTTTAAGTGTTTTAAGTGAACTCTAATGAAAGACTCCTTTTCAGCCCTACTTTGCTTTTAGCAGCATTATTTCATCCTTATTAGCATTTAAATTTATTAATTGCCCATTGCATGCCTAAAAGTATTTTTGGGAAGTGATAATAGCAGCACATTCTGCGATGGAGGGAAGACATTGTTGGCACTTAGGCACTTGAAACGTGTGAAGTGGTTTGAGAGTGAAAGAACTTGAGCCCTGGGTGAAAGCATAAGTAGATTCCAGAATATCTGACAAGTGGGATTTAGAGCCACAAGTGTAACAAGTGTACACTAATGCAGCTGAATGTCAAAACAGAAGGAAGATATGCCACTCTCAAAATGGCCTTTTTTTAACTGCTTGAGACTTTAAGAATGCACATTTGACTCCTCATTAAAGCAATTATTATTATAGCGTTTCTTAAGTGCATTACACTGAGTCTTCGTGAGATTTTCTACCCAAAACACTCAACTCTCTGTTTTCTCTTGAAAAATAACATTTAAATTATTTAATAGACAACTGGTGCAGTCTGGTGACCAAAAGTTCAAAAAACAAAGCAGAACTAATGAGTAAACTGTGAAAGAAATTTGAAAAGGAAGGAAGGAAGGAAGGAAGGAAGGAAGGAAGGAAGGAAGGAAGGAAGGAAGGAAGGAAGGAAGGAAGGAAGGAAGGAAGGAAGGAAGGAAGGAAGGAAGGAAGGAAGGAAGGAAGGAAGGAAGGAAGGAAGGAAGGAAGGAATGGTGCGGAAGGAAGGAAGGAAGGAAGGAAGGAAGGAAGGAAGGAATGGTGCGGAAGGAAGGAAGGAAGGAAGGAAGGAATGGTGCGGAAGGAAGGAAGGAAGGAAGGAAGGAAGGAAGGAAGGAAGGAATGGTGCGGAAGGAAGGAAGGAAGGAAGGAAGGAAGGAAGGAAGGAAGGAAGGAAGGAAGGAAGGAAGGAAGGAAGGAAGGAAGGAAGGAAGGAAGGAAGGAATGGTGCGGAAGGAAGGAAGGAAGGAAGGAATGGTGCGGAAGGAAGGAAGGAAGGAAGGAAGGAAGGAAAGGAAGGAAGGAATGGTGCGGAAGGAAGGAATGGTGCGGAAGGAAGGAAGGAAGGAATGGTGCGGAAGGAAGGAAGGAAGGAAGGAAGGAAGGAAGGAAGGAAGGAAGGAAGGAAGGAAGGAAGGAAGGAAGGAATGGTGCGGAAGGAAGGAATGGTGCGGAAGGAAGGAAGGAAGGAAGGAAGGAAGGAAGGAAGGAAGGAAGGAAGGAAGGAAGGAAGGAAGGAAGGAAGGAATGGTGCGGAAGGAAGGAATGGTGCGGAAGGAAGGAAGGAAGGAAGGAAGGAAGGAAGGAAGGAAGGAAGGAAGGAAGGAAGGAAGGAAGGAAGGAAGGAAGGAAGGAAGGAAGGAAGGAAGGAAGGAAGGAAGGAAGGAAGGAAGGAAGGAAGGAAGGAAGGAAGGAAGGAAGGAAGGAAGGAAGGAAGGAAGACATTTTTAAGACTGAGCAAGTGGACGAGATTCTGTTGTAAGAATAGATTACACAATCCACAATTGCAGGAGCCCCAGCCTCAACCTTTAAAGCTCAAATGTTTCCTGTTGGCAATTTTTGTACATTAGAGAGGTCAAAAATCTAGTGCCAAGAAATAGGCCCAGAAAATCACTTTTTCATGAGTATGTATATGTCTTTCCCTCCTTCTTCATACATACTGATTATGCCATAAATGCATTAACCTGTGAGAAGATGTAGTCTCTAGCCGAGTTTTAAAAAATAATTAAGAATTTTGCCTATAAAAATAATGACACTAATGAATTACAGACCCAGCTCTTCATGCCTGACACATAGATTGACAAGTCAAAGAAAAGGTAAGGAACAACTGAAAGCAATCTGAAAATACTAATTTACAGAAGATGGTTTATATCTGTTTTCTCTCATGGATTTGTTAATGTTAATAATTTACAGGAGCTACAGTTGAAGTTCAGTATGCAGTACATTACAAGCACGTCCACAGCATTAAAAAAATCTACTTCCATTATAGGAAATATTAACGAGGCCAACAAGGGTCCCTCATTTTACATGCAAAAATTAGCTCTCAAATTACTGGAAAGTTTCAAAATAGAAGAAACTTCTGCAGTATGTTTACATTTTCCTCCTAAAACTGCAGAATTACTTTTCCACAGAATTGTACTATCCTGAGTACTCTTCTGAAATTCCGCCATGATGCTGAGATAGCTTTCCTAGTCAATGAAAGGTCACAATTTCTCAAAAAATGGCCTTCATACAGATGGAAAGAAATAAGACATTTGCTTTTAGATTCCTAGGTTTTCAATATTAAGTACTGCAAACTTGGATTCACAAAGAGTAAGCTCAGCTTTTCCTAATATTTCCCAAGGATACATAAAACAGGCAGTAGTATTCTTACGCTACCTGTCACATCCTTTGCAATGAAAGCATTTAGTGTTTCCTCTGTTGTACAAACTAAGATTACACCAAAAATGTTTATTCACAACATTTATCTTCTTCATGAATATGCATTTTTTATTTTTGTGATCCTACAGATTTTTAAGTTGCACAGAAATTAGAGGACACTGACTGGTATCTCCGGTCCTGTGAGTTGACATACAGCCACATGCTGAGCATGAATACAGTGGTCTATAATACCTTCCTTAGCCCTTATTCTCAGTAGGCCTATATGGATACAGCTGTAGACAGATTTGTAGCAGCTAAGGATTTCTTGCTTACAAGTTAATATTTACTCTGTTTCTTCAGTTTTTACTGCATTATTATTTGTATGTTGGAAAACAAATAGCCATCTAATTAAGTTTAGAGGCTGTAGTCACGCATTCTAGCCCTTACTACTACACCCAGAATGATATCATCACAGTATTAGTAAAAGTATTATGTGAAATCGCCAATGTAATTATTTGAAACTATTCATGTGAATAAAGCTTTTCTATATGCATGTGATATCCAGGTCTGTTCATCCCTTTGCTTTTGACAAGCTGAGACCCAGACATGACAGGTCCCCAATTTGCACCATAATGGCACCGAGTCCCGGTCCTTGTTTCTTCATTTCTGCTTTAATGCCTTTGAAACAACCAAGCCATGAGCACCACCCTTTCGTAAGTCTCCCAACTATTTGACTTTGTGTCTTTCTGGAGTTGTTTATTATTGCTGAGCTATTCACTGTTGGTAGCAGCACTCCCTCAAGTCTCCCTGTCTGCATCCCAGCCCTGCCCCACCCCACTCTCCACAGCCAGCCCAGACACCGAGCACAGTGAATGGCAGCAAGGAACTCATCCATCACAAGACAGACGCAGCAAAAAACTGCTTTTTCAGCTGTCAGGCATGCAAAACATCTGTCACAAGAGGCTGTGCTGGCCAAATAGGTTTTCCCTTCAGTTGGAAAGGTGAGCTTTCTGTCAAAAGTGGAGACCTTCTGTGAGGTATTCCCTGCAGAGTGCTGGCTTCAACCCCAGCTGCAAACAGCACGGCATCTGCACTCAGCCGGCTCTTTCACTTGGTAATACAGACAATCTGGGCAGCTGGCTTTGAAGGAATATAGAAAACTTGTCCGGCTACAATCTGGCCTTCTCTTTCTTTATGCCATGCACTGCGCAACAATAGCCGTTTTCACTATCAGCTGCCCTCAGTAAGGGCTTAAACCTTTGCCAACACTGGCAAATCTTCCATTTCACTTCCATGGGAACTGTCGCAGCCAGTGAACCTACCGAAGCTCATACTTTTCTTGACATTAACTTATGAACATCACCAGAAACTGCACGCATGTATTTGAAAGGATGCTGCCTCCCATCGCACTGCCCATGGCACTGTCAGTTCCCACGGGGAGCTCTGATATTGCCCAGACACACAGCAGGCAGTGGGGCAGAAATAGCATTGTCTCCTTTGCCTCTCTGCAATCATTTCCTTTGCACAGCTCTTAAATTCAAGTAAGGAATTGAAACTTCAGGTGACTGTCAAACAAACCATTTAAGGACTTGTTACTGGATGGCATGATACCGATTCAGTAATGCTCCTCCAGCTCCTGCTTTGGCTAAATGTGACAGATGGCCTACAGCTTCCTAACACAAAACCCAAACTCTTTCAAAACCTAGACTTGCAATCACTATAAAACATACATGATGTAGGTGCTGTTCATCCATGGGAAAGCCCTATAATCCCTCTTGCTTGGAGGAACTTGTATTTTAGAACCAGGGAATAATCAAAAGTGGTGTTTCCTTGTTATTGCTCTGTGCTTTTTTTTTTTTTTTTAAACTTTTTTTTTTTTCTTTTTTTCTTTTTCTTTTTCTTTTTCTTTTTTTTTGGCTGGTACCTGGGTTTGCTTTTTATATGATAGTATCAGCTGTACAGAAAGTCACAGCACTTACAGGCATCTTTACTCCCCCTGGAATACATACTAACAGCTTAAAAACTCTCTGATCCTAGATAAACCTGAGCCCTTGGAGCATCCTTCTGTGCTCTTATCTATGGTCTATAACGTGGCTAAAATCTGCCTCAAAGCATGTACAACACCTCTCCATAACAAAACATTCCTGCTGCTTTTAAAAGTGGATTATGTGAATTTGGGAACACGTTGGTGGTGATGGGATGCCGGGCATGGTAGCTAAGCTCCTTCCCAGGGGCTGGTGCTGACCAAGGCTGTGCTTTTAGGGACATTAGCTCTGCTATAACTGCACAACAAGAAATGGAAAGTAACAAAAGCATATTAAAAAAATGAGGAAAATGTGGCATCTGCACCAATTCAAGTTCTACATAATGGTGGCCTCAGTTAATAGTCCCAGGATGGTCACATACAGAGAAACAGTACTTGCCAGACCACAAACCAGGTTTAAAATGGCTGGGAATAACTGAAATCACACATTTGAGCCCCAGAAAGGCTGCCTCATGCCTTTAGCTATCTAGGAAAAGCAAATTGCCAAGGGTGTACTTTAGGGCATGGGGTCTCATCTCATTCCTTTGGTCCTGCATGCTCTGCCTAAGAGCAATGCTGATTGTGTTTCTCCTGGGTAATTCAAATGCAGATGGAGAAATTGTTAAAAGATGAGAGGGATGGGGGGAGTACATATGCATTATTATCAAACTCTACTTAGAAGTAAAGAAAAGAGATAAGTAAATTGGAATGTTTAAGGCGTCTTTAAAGCCAGCACTGGTGTCCTCCATAAGCCAACAGTGGTCTTTTAACCACAGTTATAATATACCTATACATCACCTCTCTGTTGCTTCATCTGAATTATTAATGTCACCATGAAAGCAAACAGCCTTACTTCCTAGGTAATTACTGTATATCTATTAAAATTAATTAAGCCTCTATTGAAAAGGCTTGTTTGTTCCATATCCATCCTGCAAATGTGTATCTTTTCCTTCATTATATCTGGTAAAATGTCAAACCTGCTATGTTGGGGAAATAAATAATTAAAGAGCTTTACAGTAATTGCTCCAATAACGCATATTCTTGCCACTTAACAATACAAATTAAATCCATTAAATTAGAATTTACACTGACAAAGACAGGTATGTCAAACACTAGCCCTCAAAGAGTATCGACACTGCTCAGAAAGTCATTACACTGAGCAACAAGTCTCCTGCAGAACATTCTACAGAATATTTTATTTGCTCATTGGAGTTTATCGTCAGTGTATTTCAAGATATGAGATGTGAGTCAATAACAGAACCACAGCAAGCAAGGAAAGGACCATGCTTTTCTCATCCAGCAGAAACAAGTTAGTGACATTTGCAAGCAATGTCAGTGTAAGTGACCTCCCTGCATCTGGTCCGGTATTTACAGCAAATGCCTACATGGACACATATGCAATATGAATACAATTTTAAACATACACATACAAATAAATATTTTCATGCATTTATTTATAAGTGCACATTCACTGTTTTGATAACACGCATGGTCAGATGCATAAGATACAAGGCATTTTTCTTATTTCAGGAGGTTTCTTTTAAAATGAACTGAATACAGGTAATTTCATTATTTTATAAACTGAAAATTAATATTTTGGTGCACTCTAACCAAAAAGCCCCGACATGTACAAACAAGTGTAGATAGGGACATGTAGGCATGTTCATCCTGAATTACACTAGATTCTTAAATTGCAATACAAACTTCACATTATTAATACTAATTACAGGGGAAACTGATGACAAATTGTTAATAACATGGGTTCACGGACACGAGAGTTGCACAGCTAAAATAAGAGAGCCTGTCCTTCACACCCATCCCAACTGCTTCCCCACTCCTGAGTCATTTTCACCGTGACACAACCTCTTGGTAATATTGATTTGGAATCAGAAAGGCTAATTCTCCTCTTCATCACTGCCATTTACCATTTCCCCAGGGCTGAATTAAGAATGGAATCACCATCCCTGTAAGTATTCAAAAGGCATGTGGATGTGGAATTTGGGGATACGGTTTAGTGGTGAACACTGTGGTGCTGGGTTAATGACTGTAGTCGATGATCTTAGAGGCCTTTTCCAACCTCAAGGATTCTATGAAAGTCGGGCAGGAGGCAGGAATAAGTGTCAAACTTCTGCTTGGCTGGGTGACAAAGAAAGACATCGTAACCTGACAACGATAAAACTGAGATATTTGGAAGTCTTGCTGAAGGCCTAGTTCTGTGTTTTCCTTTAGGCCATATTCTCTATCGAGGCAGTAATTTTAATGGCTTAGGTGTTGAGACATGAACATTTCTTATTTTAGGTTCTTATTTTCAAATAACCAATATTTTGGTCTTACCTACCTCAGGTAGGTAAAAAACAGGGGCTTTTTTCTAGAAGGGAAAAAAACCAAACAATCCTAAACCCCATCGAAAGTCGTAGGCAAAGGCATAGGCAAAAATCTTGAAATTATGTAAAAAAAGAAATAAAATAATCTGACCTGAATATGCTATATTCAAACCTAGTCTCATTTTAAGTATCACTTCTTCATAGTTTCTAATAGGTGTCTGTGCTCCACATGTGGAGTTAACCAGCAAATTCCGATTTACCCCGTGTTGCAGTATGTATTAACATGACCTTGATTTTCCTATTATCATATATGGAAAACAATTTTCTTTATTGGACATCACTATCCAGGCTTGAGGGATGTAACAGTGACTTCAAGGTCCCTGTTTGAAGCCATGTTACTTGCTAGGAAGCTTTGAGACGTGCTCCTACAGCGAACTGGAGATCAGGGACCACAGAGTTATTTAGGCCTTTCTCTCACTTACGGAAAAGATGAGATTCTCTCTTATTTTTTTGTTCAGCCAAGCCACTGATACTCATTTTTTGCTGAGATAATCACTTGACATTTCACAAAATATCACAGTATTCTTCCTTACAAAATAAGCCTTGCTTGTGCCTTAAGTAAAGGAAATGGATGTACTAGACCAGTGTCACTGAAAGACTAAAACCTTCAGCCCATGCACCTTTCTGAGAGGCAACCACAACTCCCTCTAGTCTTACTGACATGACTCCTGATCTTATTGACTGAACCTTCAGCACCGATGGTTGAGTTAATTTCAAAGCCACTGGTTTACACAGGCACATATAGGATTATTTTAGATGCTGACATGATGAGAACAAGTGGGACACAGAGGGAGCAGGCAGAGCTGTTGTCTTATCCAAGAATTATAAAACAGTTAGAGTTGAAAGAGATCTTCAAGATGATCTCATTCCAACCCCCCATGACTGCTCTAAGCAACCTGTGCCAGTGCCTCACCCCCCTCACAATAAGGTATTTCTTCCTAATATCCAAACCAAAACGACTCTCTTTCAGTATACAAAGCCATCTTGTCTCTACCCCTAGCCTGGCTATCCTGTGTGTTACTATTTTCATTCTGTGTTGGGCTGCTGCTCATACTTAAAAACTGGGGAAGCAATTCCATGAAAGAGTCTCAGCATGATCTCTGCTGTCATTGAACCTGAAGGTATTGCTCTGCATTAGGGTGAGTGAACTTGAGATGAGGGCATTCCACATGCTCAACGTACTTCCAATATCACAGAGGTCAGGAAAGGCTAAGAGGTGTGGAAGAGACCGAAGAGGGAGTAAAGTGTAATTACAGGGAGAACGGGGGGAAATAAAAGCAGCAAAAAGATCAGCTGTGAAAAAGCTGCATTATCCACTGATCCTTAACATAGCTATACACAGAGCACTGATCGTATCTTTTTTATAATACATATTCTTTTTTCTTTGTATGCTCATATTTATATTAAACAAGACTTTATTCACCCTCTCTGCACCCAAATAATAAAAATGAAAAATCAGAAAGCAACCCTAAGCTAACACTTATACACTTCTGATGGTAAAGAGACCAACATCATCATGGTCTCTTGACCTACATGAGAAGCACTGCTATTGCGCTGAGGCAGCATAGAAAAAGAGATAAAATGCTTTCCCTTGAAACAGCTATGAAATAATGCAGACTCTGCTATGTGCAAAGTGTACAGCTACTGCTGCTCTGGCACATGCTGGAGTGCTTTCCCCCATGCATTGCTTTAGGAAATAAAAACTTAAAAACCCAAGAAAACACTTGAAATAGAGCTGATGTTGGTTTTTTTTCTGTCTTTTCCATTTTGATGCTAGATAGGTGTTTGACATCTCCCTTGACTACATCTGTGTTCCTCTAATCCATTATTCTCACCCAGATTTTAAACTGAATCTTACTAAGTAAGAGGAGATGGTAGCACCTTCTGAACTGATTCACTGCTTGCATTACATCTGGGAAATTGGATTGTATCAGCCTTCAAAAAATGTAACTAGTGTATGAGATTTTTAAGTTTTGAATTATCCATGCCTGCTAAATTAACAACAGATACATGAAATGTACCCTTTTCATCATATTCACCCAAAACTCTAAAAGAGTGCCAAGCTGCCATTAATTGCATGATTTTCAAAACAACGCCTTACGTTCTGGATGTCAGATATTTCTGTCACATCACATTATTTGTAATCTTTCTGTCATTTTGGGCCATGCTCTCCCCAGACTGGAATCTCCTCTGCCCTTTCTGCTTATTCTCCACAGAATGGTTATTACTTTAAGAGGGTGGGATACCAATCTTATTAATTTCAAGTTAATATTTTGGCAGAAATGGGTAAAGACAACAATTGCATCTCATTATCTCATTAGCCATTTATTCCACAGCTGGGAATAAACATATGTTTGTCAGCCCATTTCCCTGCTTTGTACAGAAATCTCAACCACTATCATTGAGCGCTGGAGACTGCAGTGCACCTCCTCTTTTTGGCTGAAAAGAACTTTTTCTAGGACTATCTAAAAATACTATGAAAGCTATACAGAAAATAAATATGCCTTGAAATGTGGAGCATAGTAGTGAATGTCAAACTTCTCATTAAAAAAATATTTCCAGAATTTCTGTGCATTTATTTAGGGTATGGATTTTCCAGGTGCCAAATCAAATACTAAATACAAATATTTATTAAACATCGCAATGATCCTGCAAGACATAACAAATACCTGACACGACATGCTCTCAGATTTTATACTGGTAAAGAAAACATTCATTTTTAATTACATCATGTTGCTTATTTCAGTTGCAAAAAAAGAAAAGAGCAATAGGTGCTCGCAGATACACACCAAATTTATGCATTTTCAGATCCTGAGTTGCTCGTTATGGCAGGTTCCGAATAAAGGGGACTGGTGGGGTGATAGCCTCCCCAGCCACAAAGTACAGCTATAAAGACCAATGTAACAAATCCTTTGTTCAAGCCACTTCTTAAAAGTAACAATTACAAAAAATGCAACCTTGCTTTTTACATTAGTAAGTGGTCCGTTCAAGCAGTGAGATGGAGTTGTAATTTTTGTTAATTAAGGTATCGTTATTACCCTATGCATACTGCTCAAAGGAGCTTGAGAATGTGAAGGTTTCTGAAGGGAATCCCTTACTCTCTCTGCCAACTTATTTTTTATATCTACCTACATGCCTTTTATATCACCAGTGAACACCTAGGATTCATTCAGTCCTAGTGAGCAGCAGGCTTACACTGACTGTCCAATTTTTATAGTTAGGTGAATATTTGGGTAATAGAGTTTAACTGAAGCCAAACTAGAAATCAAATAAATGATAATATGACATGCAATAATTTTCAGTGTCTGATAGCTTAATAGTAAGGACCTATTTTAATGCTATGCCAACTCCACAATCCCACGAAATTGAATACCTTGAAATGCATACCTCCTCTATTATATTTAATTAGTAACTTGCTTATATTGTTCATCTGTTCCAGTATTTTCCTAAAATCCTCTGCTTGGAATAGAACATTATCTTACGATTGAAAAATCAGAAAAAATAAAATGAGCAGCTGTTAACCCCAGCAACCACACGTCTGTGCACCACATGCAACTACAAATGCATAAAGCACTCATTTATCAAAAATTACTTTTTTTTTATTTCTCTCCATTTGAAATCCAAGTTTGGATACACCAAGATGTTGCCAATTAATCTAACACACACAGCAGAATGATCACTTAGCTCAAAGCAAATTGTTCATATTGCATATTACATCTCTGTTCATATTTAGTCTACAGCTTCACATTTGGACATCACCAATAACCTCCTCAGTAGCGTAAACTGCTCCGATATTTATAAATCCAGATCAAGCAGGATGGACTTCAGTGAGAATCCACAGAATCACTGAAACACCACACTTCTACTGTCAAATCTCTGCCAAGAATGTTACTTCCAAATGTTGCTTATTGAAAAATTATCCAGTGTCAGAGTCACCGGCACACAAGTCATTCTAAAAGAACTACTTGCCTCTCATTAAAAAAAAAATTGCTGATGAGAAACTAAAATAGAATGTGGAAAATGGGTCCACAAAAGGGGAGGGGAGAGGCAGATCTGTCAGGATAGCAGTTCGGAGAAGGGGGCTGGCTGTGCTCTGCATAAAAGGATAAGCCCTCCATGGGTTAAAGTAAACTGGGAGAGGAGAAAGCCAGGTGAGACAGACTGATATAATTAAAACTGGATGGAAAACATGAGGCTGGAAAACAAGACTAGGACTGTGTCTGGGTACAAAGGTCATGAAGAGAGTTGGGAGCCTCACTAGCAAAGACTTGGCTTCATTAGGCATCACGAAAAACAATGGGACAGGCATAATTAGGGGGCATATAAATGACCAGGGTAGGGAACTGGGCAGTTTCTCCTACAGGGTGCCTGAAGGAGGAGACATCATGGCATCTTGCCATGCTTGTCTGTCAGCAAACATCCCCTAGAGGCTCTGTGGTGCTCAGCAACTTCTGCCACCAGCCCCTCTCTCAGCCAAGGACAGAGGGCTTCAGGAGTAACAAAAGACATCAAGTGGATGCCTCATCACAATTTCTTCCTTTAAAATCATAGGCAGCTGCAATTCAAGACCAACACAAAAGAACATCAGGAAGGCTCTCAGCGCTAAAAAGTTAGGAAATGCATGAAATAAGTGGCTTATAAAACCTCCCTCCTCCACATGCAGATGTAGTGGCAACCCAGAACACCAGTCACACAAGGCAGCAGGACTCATATTGATAAAACACTTTCAAAATTGTAATTTCTTAATTTTTCACTGTTTTGCAACTGGAAAAAATTGCTTCTTTTAAACACTTGGTACCATTTTACGTTCTTTACTAGAGGTCTTCTGAATGGCATAATTACAGTGGGGCACATTCAGCATCACATTCTTTGTATTTGCTCTTGGAGGCTCACTATTGAAATTGAATCTCCTTGAGATCATCAACCTTTTTGTTCAATGTTTTTAATCTTTTCTAATAAGAACTTATCTGTAGGTTTTGTAGCATAAACTTCCTTCAGGCACATAACGCTTTTTCCTCCTGGACTAAATGGTTGGAATGAGCTGCTTTGAAAGCTGTCATGATGACATAAAACACTCTATATCTGCCTCTACCTTTGCCGCCAGTGGGCAATATTATTTCATAACCAGTCTAGTTCTGGGCTGATATTGCCAACTGTAAAAAAAAAAAAGCCACAAAGCCAAAAGGTAATCTTTTCAAAACATACATTTCAAGAACCCCATAAGGTCTAACCATATGTACAATGTCACATAAAAATAAATGGGAATTTTTCTACACTACAATTAAGTAGCTGGTGGAAGCAGAGGAGAAACAGTGGCAGAACAGTTAGATCATCTTGTTAGAGATGCAGAGGGTTTTTCCAGACTCTTGGCAAAAATTCCCCCCTACTGACACAGCTTTAGTTGACTCACATGTCCATGGCCTCATAGAAATTTTAGCTTAACCCTCTAGGATGAGATGATCTAATGCCACCTCAGAGGCTTTGCCCTTGATCATCAATGCAGTCAGGGACCAGGTGGCACTCATCCTCAAATAATGTTTCTCCAAAAGTAACCACTCTGTAAATTTTCTCCACTTTTTATGAAAAAGACTCTCCTGGGAGCAGAGTCAACCCAAAACAGCCATGGAGCACTGACCACTCCAGCATCTTAGGGGAGGACCAGCTCATCATCTCCTGATCTCATTCTTTGCTCTCTGGACTCCCAAACCAGAATACAGCAGCCCTGGCACTTCAGGGTATTCACTTTTTTCCCAGCACACTATTAAAATGACGACACCATGGTATACAGAGGCATCTGAAGGAAAGTTACAAAGAGCATCAGTGAATTTTTGAACCTTTCAAAGCCTTTTTCCCTGAGATGTCGTCTTTTCCCCCAGAGAAAAGGAACAAAAGAAGAACATTAACACAAACAAATAATACATATTACCATTCACTGAGGTCTTTTCCAACCTTAATGACTCTATGATTCCATACTTTCTCAGTAACTTCTACAGATGGATCTTTAACCAGAGCATCTGAAATAGTAAATCACAACTGAACTTTGAGAGTACTTTCCCTTTATGACAATATACCTATCTTTCACCTCTTGCTTATCAATGTAATATCTACCTGCCTACAACTGCATAGAAACAACTTAAAAAGCCAGTAATGTCTTGATCCAGCTTTACTCAAATGACTGCTGTAATTGAAAGTCAGAAGTAGCTGAAAACCCATTTTCACTAATGCAATAACAATAATTCCATAAACATATGAACAGTTTCCTGCCTCACTCCTAATTTTATCGCCATTATATTAATTTAGAAGGATAATGATATGATTTGTTATTCTGTCTAATCTTTGTTGAGCATCCAGGCTAGGAGCAAGACAAATGAGATTGTTGGCTTTTAGACAAAAAGGCAGATACTGTGGGATATAATTTGGGTATAACAAATTATAGGGCAGGTATGTACCTGCAATTGGTACTTATTTCTGCAGGTTTATTACAAATATACATTTGTATATGGTACATTTTTAATGGGTCCACAATGTGCTTCCAGCTATTACTTGAGAGAGCAAATATTAGTCAGGCAAGTTCAACAGGACTGAGGGCAAATCCTTGATGATCGAAGCTCACAGAAGCCAGTGCTGCACGAGTTGGGATTGAGCAATATGTTCAGTGTAATTTATGGGATTCTATATTTTTTTAATTTAATTTTTTTTTTTAAATTTTTGATTGGTGTTTGTTTTGTTGGGTTTTGTTTGTTTGTTTGTTTGTATTAACTTTATTACTTCAAATTAAATTTATCTCTAATTTCATTTGTTGAAAGTGGAGACAAACCATTAAACCAGCACGCTTTCAAATAAATCCTAATTATGTACAAATGCAAATGCATCAACCCGGCTTGGACATGCAATTAGATAGCTAATTATTATAAAAAAAGGACTACTCCAGATGGTAATACACACTGTCAGGTCCTACATTCACAAAATATAGTATCATCCTAAGTGGCTGTAGGAGAAGCTTTTGCTATTTTTCTTGGGATATAAGTGATGGATGGAATCACCAGGGGGACTGATAAGAGCCTGCCACGGTAGGAGGTGGTGATGTGTCACCTCATGCTTCCCCGGCAGGAGCTTACAAGAGAAATGGCAGCACTGGGAGGTTGGTTAGAAACATTCCTAAGTCATGGCTTTCTCCTGGGTGCTGACAGCTGCACCTGGGCTCCCATGGGAGCAACAGAGAGAGAACTGGGCAAGAAGCATGTTTGCCTATTCCATCATTTCAGTATTCTCTTAGCTTAGGGATTCTGAATGACGAGTTCCACTGAAATTAATGTATTTTTATAGTTTGGCTTGTCCGCAAAAAAACTTTTCCATAAAATCTTTCCTGTGTAAGTCTTATTCAGGGCTATCCATAATCCTTTGAAAGCCTGTCTCTTACAAACACATAGCCCAAACCAGCAGCACCACTCCTACAACCACCAGCCAGGAGCAAAACTGGGAGAAGGGGAAATGAAAGTGCTCCAGAACAAATTTTCATGCCTACGCTGCTAAAGGAGCATAGAATTCACACAAAGAAAATAAAGAAGAAACCTTCTCTGCACAAGCCACCTATCAGCAGAATACGTTTAGACCAAGATCATGATAAAAACAGATTAAACAGATTTGCCCAAGAAAAGATCTGGAAGAAGCATCAACTTACTAATGATATACCTCACAAGCTTCTCACTTGCTGATGTGGGGATCTTAATCCTCCTAGAAAAATCACCAGAGTTTAATAAAAAGCTGTGTTTATAATTTTTAAAAGAATTTTCCTGTTGATAATATCTCCACATTTCCAGATGTTGTGAAGATTTTATATATCATGGCTCTGGTAGCAATTAAGAGAATGTGACATGAATCCATCAGACATAAGTAATATTTTTGTACCAGGATTTTGCCACGTAAGATTTCCAGCTGCATTCCTTTTGAAATGCTATTACTGCTTACAGAAATGCAAAACAAATCTGTCATTTACCTTTTTTCCCACTGTACCAAATACACAAAAAGAAGAAAAAGACTGAAGCATTTTAAATCATTCCTAATTCCCTTTGCCTACAAGGAGCTAAATCAGTTTTCCAGAAGAGCCCATGAATTGAGCATCATATGAAATGCAGATGGCAGCACTGCTCAGCATGCATTCATCCACATCAGCCAACTTCCCCGCTGGACCACTCAATTCAATGGCGTGCGATTGATTCAACTGATGGATTCAGTTCATTCCTAGAGCTACACATCGAAAATGGCAACAACAGTAAAAAACACAATCAGAGATGGGGATAGGAGAAGACACCACCCAGATGAGCCTTGGTTTAAGAGTAAATTTAGCCTAGCAATCTTGGGCAGCTGTGGCTTGATGGGATTTGTCAGAAGTACTTTTAGATCCTGTATGACCAGCGTGAGTGCACTCGGGAAAGGCTAACACTGTCACATGGCCTAGGTGGCACTCCATATACCTGACTCTGCTTCTACCCTTTGGGATTTTTTTGAAAGCGTCTCCAGGATTTTTCTCTATATATAACCCACTCACAATTCACCTACCTTTTTTCAGGGTGTGCTTTGAAGCAGCTACTCAAAATAAATAATATCCTACTATGTGAGCAGCCCTATTGGAAGGACACCATACCTAAGGTGAAGCTGATCACAGGGGTTAAAGGATTGCAGCACTTTCTCTTTAAGCAGCACATCCCTTTTCTTTCCAGGTATACAGTACCATGGTTACTCTAACTGCAGCCTGAGATACCTTTCCTCTCAACAGCTCCTTCTGTTTCCCCTTTTTTCTCACTCACTTTCACATTATTTCTGCTTTCACAAAGCTTAATTTGGCTATAAGATTAACTTCTGCTCTTATTCCAATATTCTGTGGAGTCATAGGATTTTTTGTTCTTCAACAAAGGAACAAAGTCAAGATATACCAATTCCAGACACCAAAAACATAGACTAGGAAAATTCTTATAGTCAGGAGCCACAGGGAAAAAACCCTCACGGTGCCTGAAACACTATATAGACTGGATATATATATTGTATACTCAGTGTCCTATTCCTGCTGAAATCTTTGATTGTTTAGGCAACAGCCTATGTCAAAATCCATTTCAATAATACCCTAACTGTCACAGCAGCCTTCTCGCATTTAGTAGATTCAATCACTACTTGCTAATGGAAGGCAGAAATCACAGCTAGAAGATGCTATTTTCAGTACATTTCTCCCATGACTAATGTTTTTATCACTTACAATCTTTTGGACAAGATTCCATGTTTTGCTCAATGTATGAGGAAAAGGGAAAAAAATGCAGCAGCTTTGTCACATCTTTACTGAACTCATTAATCAATATTTGTACTGTTAGTGAACCAAAAACTAGGCTGCACAGCAAAAAACCCGGAATAGTGCCTGCAGCCTTGGGGTTTATTCCCCTCCAACACAAATAATTTGCCTGCATTTCATATTGCTAGAAATCACATCCATTATTCAAAATACTTTGGCATAATTCATACTTTATGTGTCCAGAGTAAAACCAGGTTAATTGGTATGTGTCAGATTATAAACCTAACCCAGGTACTCAGAGCAGTCAGGTCAGACTAGCAGTATTTCATTCATTGCTCAGAAAAATCCATTACATTGAAAGGTCCTCATCATGTACAGTTGGGAAGTGTGGGAAAACTGTCATTAAATGAATGAAAATGAATGAAAAATAACTTTCAAATAATAAGACCCATCCAATCTTTGTTTGAGGCAAGAAAGTCTTGCCTCATGCATGAGGCAAAATGATGCATGAGGCAAGAGATATATATATAATCAAAAGTAATTTAAGTGTTTTACATATCTCTTTTCCTACAAAACAGAAGAAACAACCTAAAAGTATCTGGGAAACACTTGCTTTTAACAGAAAACATTCATTTTTAGAGTGCTTTGGAGTCATACATATTTCTGGCTGGGTAAGTAGATTATCTGAACTAATTTTCCTTCCCTGCACATTCCGTACACTGAATTAAGGAGGAAGGAGATCGGGTGGGTTTTTGCAGTGAGAAGTATTCTCTTGAGGAATTCCCTCTGATGTGTTTATTTGATGCGTTATTGGCAACATCAGCTAATGACTATTCATTACATCAAGTGAACTTCTTTACAGCTTGCTCCTCAGGTCTGCTGAAACGAGCAACAACAAAGCCATTAGGAAGTCTTAAAATCCTGCAAGGATACTCTTTCTGGAAAATCCCAAATAATCTTCTCTTCCCAGATGGTCTCCTCATTTCACATGGGGAAAGACCCTGATTCTAAGAGGTGTTACACACATATGCATCAGTCAATGAAATTTCATCTGTTGGCTCGAAACTGAGAACTTGTTTTGCAAAACTATTAAAACTCCATTATATTCAGTCAGCAAGGACTGCTTTTCTTGTTACCATGTAATATCTTCAATTTCCATGGCAAAAATGCATACAGTACATAAAGGGTGCAATGGATTTAGGTCATATCTCCCAACGACACTACCTGGCAGTAAAATGCAGAGCTGGATACTGCTTATTTGTTGAGTGTGCACAGTGGCTGTGGTTCGTTTCCTCCAACCTCCCCTTTCCAACTTCACCTCAGCTCTGCTTTGCCCTTTTTGCAGCTGATTTCTTGCTTACCTATTACATTGCCTATGTCTTCTGCACTAAGGTTGTAGAAGCCAAAAAAGAGATGCTTTAAAGAAATTGTCTTCAACTTTTTCTTGCAAGAAGCATGAGAACTCCCTACTCAGTCTGCACAAAGACTGTGAGTGCTTAGTCTGTCTTTCAGGAACTAGAAAGACTTTGAAAATTCACAAGAAAATATCAGATTCTCGTTACTGCTGTGAACCTTATTCAAACTCAGATTTAGATAAGCAATTAAACTAGAAATAGCAGTTATTGTCATCAACTTTTTTACTCACACCTAAGGCAAAACTCACTGGATCACTAATGATCCTCAGTATCCTCACCTCTTAACCTTTCAATGACTAAATTTATTTGTTCATATCATCAGAAGTCTCAGGGAACACTAATTTTTACTATTTCATCAACTGTACCTGATTTTCCATCATCTTCATAGATCAGGTAAAACAAATAATCAGTTCTCATCAAAAGGCTGATGGTCATGAAGGAACAGTCATTTCCAAACAGAATCTTCCAGCATCACTTACATTGCTAATTGGCATAAATGAAAACAAGACCAAATGCTTGAGGTACAGACACTCTTTCAGAAGGAAAAAAAAAGGAAGATCTTGTCATCCTTCCATTTTGGTGCTGCCAGCTGAAAGCAGCCAAGGGCCCAGTAACAGCCAACTACACACCCTGTGTTTGCCATAAGTAAATAACTGGCCTGTAGAGATGCCACACCAAAATTACTAAGCGCACCTGTAGGGATTCTGTGATTTACACTGATGCAAGACCAAGAGTACAGGGCAACTGGTTATCCACAAAGGGTGTGATTACCCAGCATGGAAAGGAATTTAATGACCTTGCAATGCTCTCTGATAACCACTTGCTCTGTGTGATCAACAGCATGAGGCTGTGCACCACACCATGGAGTTAATAAACAGTTTCTCCAGGAAATCTCTTCCCAAGCACTAAGCAACTACACATCTCTACGCATACAGATGACCTCCACATAACACTGAATTCCCAGGTGGCATCCAAAAATGACAGACCCATCTATAAACTCATTCTTTCATCAATTTAAATGTTTGACAGCATCCAACAGAGTTAACGTTCACCTAAGCAGAGATATAATATCTTGCCCCATTTTCAGCAGTCTGAAATTTGAAGGTGAACACAGATTAATTATCTCTTTTCTTAAGCCATTGCCATTTTTAAGATAGAGCTTCAGATATCTAGCACAGAATATGCCTATAAAGTAAGGATTAAACAAACTCAGAATTGAGTATATGCTTTATTCAAGATTAAAAGATAGGCAGGTGTCAAAATTCATCTTTGTTAATGCATCATCCATCAGCTTTGATTCTCCTCCAAAAGTTTACGTTTTCCTTTCCAGTGCTACAGCACTGATATTTCATACAACATATCATGATACACTTTATATTCTCCTATAAAGGTAATTCTCATTCTTACTTCTAAGCTTGTATCCAAGCTTAAATTAAGCTTTGCATTTTTGATAAAGTAAATAATATAAAAAATATAACTGACAAAAATGCATTATTTCATATTTTAGACTCCCCAGTGATTACTAGCAAAAGGCTCTGTATACCCCATTAAGAAGTATTATGCTTCTGTATACAAACTTTCCTCCTAATGGCTTGTTCTTTCAGAACGAGATTGCTTCATTAGCATGGTGGAATGAGTTTGGGAAAACGAATGGTACCTATATTGTCAGTAAAGATGAAATACTATTACATACATACTTCTCTAGGGAGATTCAAGTAAGATTTAAATCAATTCACCGCACATTTTTTAGTATATAAGAAGGAGAAGAAAACTGGTACATCTGGTGTGAGCTGACCTTCCCTCAGGACACAAAACTATTGATCCCATTTTCTCCAGCATCTGTTAGATGTCATGGTAAATGCAATTAAATATGTGGTATGCTGTAATTCTCATTTGTCATCCTTTCCTGCAGGCAGAAAGAATATTTACAAATTCTAATATTTTACCCTTATAACATCTGAGCCCACCGTCAAGTAACAACAGCTGGACCTTACTAATCATGAGGAAAGTTCACTTTACATTCCCTTCTGAAGTCAGACCTGTGATGTTTATCTAATGAACAGATCACAAATTCCTCTCTTCATCATCTGATTTCTTTATTGTGTATAGGGCACTGGCCAGCTACACACTCAAGGTCACAAGTGCTATTTCAACCAGATCAAATTAAACCATCTACTACATATATAACACCACAACAGCAATTTAAATAAACAAAGCACGTCAACACAGAGAAATGGTTGTTATTAATATGTTGGAAGAATACCTGCATTCACTAATATTTCATATGATACCTTCCTGGATCTAAAATAGACTTGGTATCACAAATCAAAATGATTTTAAATGCAAACTTTGCTTCACTAACCAATTCAATGATGTCTGCATTATACAGATAACAGCTGGTCTTTTATCTGTGTTTCTAACAGAGATCATGCACCAGATAACTTCTTCATCATTAGCCAAAAATACCACACTGAGCTTTCCATCTTTTTTACACAGATGGAAGACTGAGACCTGTGCTGTATATCCATAGCATTCAGAGACCATAACCTCATGTATTCCACTCACTTCTTAATATTTGGCAGCCATACAGTCCTGAATGGACTGAAAATCAACCTATACCTTTCCTATACCAGTCACTTCATCACAAACTAAAAAGATTTTTGTTAAAATGTCTGATTGCTTTTGGTGCAATTTTGAAGTCACTCACATAACAAAAAAAAATCATAGAATATCAAGACAATAAGAAGAAGCTTTAGAACAATCAGAGTCTGGCCGATTTTTGAAAGAGTTGTTAGTCTAGAGCTAAGAAAAACATTTTAAATTAAAAAATAAGGGGTTTTTGTCAATGTAATACACATATGAGGGTTTTAGCAATATCTTCATTGAATTAGGACTGCAACAATTACAAAACAATTGTTTTTACAGGTGACTTGCTTAAGACTTTGACTAAAAACATGCCAAACAACTCCTCCTGCAAGTACCCAGCCTCAGAAACTTCTTTCCAGAAGAAGTAAAGAAGTAAATCTGCTTATTCTTTGGTACCACCACACACCACAGCATTACAAGCCAAAAAACAAACTCCACACTGCTAACCCAAAGCAACCCACCTCTGAAATTTCATCAGAAGCCTCAATTTCTATGAGCACTGGAATAGAGGTGGAAAAGCCTGGCCACATAAGTGGCATAAGAAATCTTCAAAAACACAACGACTTGCTCTAGGGCAACCTTAAAGGATAACAGAGTCACTCTTTCACAGCAAGAGCTGTTATTCACAACAGCTTTGCTCAACTTCAGGATGGACTTTCAGAGAGATTTACCTACAGAGAAAATCAGAAGGTTGAAAAAAGCCAGACTTTAACATAAAAATGCCAGTTCCCAGATGTGCTGGATTTTAACATACACCTTTCCTTCATATTCTAATAGGACCTCAGATAGATTCAATAAATCTCAGACAGACTGCTGAATGACTGCACATGAAGTACAGCACCACACAGTAGGAATAAGGCTCTGTCACTGAGCAATCCGTAATGTAAACACTCTCAGACTTTGCAGGTTTTTACTAAATCTTCAGCCTAAACGTCTTTGTTCATCAGAGCTACAGAGAGATTAATATGGCCTTAGAGCCCTAGAACCAACATAATTTGGTACTACAATCTGTGCTGGCTAGTTCGGTAGATCTCTTTCTTTTCCCATCCCTTGTAGATGCTTAGACCGCTACGGAAACCTGAGCAGGATGACTACTTCTGTCAATCCAAAGTGCAGAAAGCCATTGCCTTTCTTTTGGCGGACATGAAAATCAAAATTCATCATTATTAGGAAGAAATTAGTCACTATGAGGGAGGCGAGGCACTGGAGCAGTCACCCAGAGAAGCTGTGGATGCCCCATCCCTGAAGTGTTCAAGACCAGGCTGGGGCTTTGAATAACCTGCTCTAGTGGAAGGGAGGTTGGAACCTCCTCTAGTAGACAGGGGGGTTGGAACCAGCTGAGCTCTAAGGTCCCTTCCAACCCCAACCATTCTATGATTCTATTTGACAAAATGTCTCCAATCACCTCAATTAAGACTTGTCCCATTTTCCATTATTTTTGGGACAAAGGCACAAATGAAGTTGGATAAAATTACTCCTTTTGGAGAAGGGTTTCAAGTAAGCACTTCTGGTACAGGGGCAGCTGATTTTATCCATCCAACCAGACAAATGCAATGACCACACATCTAATGCATGTGCTAGAACTAATTTTCTCATATAAAGAGCCATCCTTCCATCCTCTCTCCTTTCGCAACAAATAGGTTTGAGAACTTGGCACATTTTGACCCCACATTGGAGCAACTTCTTGCTAGTCAGACAGGTTCTGAGATGCAAATTGAACATGATGAAAGACTAGTCTAACCCAAGAAAGCCCTTAAATGTGTGCTCTGCTCCACAGTAGCAGTCCGAGTAGTTCCGTTTCAGTGAGCTAACACTTCACTCTTAAACCACATCTACTTCAGAGTATGCAAAAAATATTGAAGATGCCTTCATGAATATGTGTTTTGGTGTGCAAGGGGTTGGGGAGTTTATTCCTTTGCTGATTTCATCACTCAGAAGGAGGAAAACCTTTTGACTGAAGATGATGGCTGGCAACTTTGCACTTAGAAAAACCACAATGTGATCTTTGCTGCTCAAAATAAGTTTTCAAAAGAAGTGAAAAGACTGGAAAAATATGGTTTGCTATGAAACATTAAGGTTTTATTCTCAATCACCAAGTTGAGTTTTTGACAGGAGAGGGAAAGAGCAGACTAACAGCCCAAAATTGAGAAACAACTGAGAAACTCCTCAGGACAGCTGACTTTCTGTTTAAGTAGAAAAACAGGCTTGACTGTAATCTCTGGGGATCCTGATCAAAGCAGGTCACCTGCCTTTGCCAAACAGACCATCTGATCTTCATTTTATATCAACAATAGATGAACTGACGAACTAGCCACAAGAATGTAATCTTTGAATGTTTTCTGGCATTACTTGATCTATTTCACCCAATTAATACTAACACACTATCCAGCTAATACAAGGACTTCAAGGATTTGTTGCCCATCATTGCAATGGTGATGAAGCATTCAGCACAATATTATAGTTGCAAGGTGGTTTTGTTCTGGTTTTAAAAATGCATTCAGTGAAGTAAAATTCCACTATTATGTTGCAATACACTTTTATTAGGTGGAGGTTTATAAATCTTCTCCAGCATCCTGTGGCTCAAAGCTTCTTAAAAATGTTATTAAAAAAATATTAAAAACTCACCTGCCATTCAACATCTTTTCTAGGAAACTCAGTTTCAGAAACACACACACACATATGCACGTAGACGTAAAAGAATATACCTATAAATATGTATTCAGTATGTATTCAATGGTTTATAATTGTCAATAATTCTATCAGCACTAATGCAAGTAAGACATTCTAAACAGATTCTTTCTGGAAAGAAAAAGATCTTTTTTTCTTCTGTATGAGAGAATGTGAGACTTTCAAACTTCTTCAGAAATGTGCATACTACATTGGCATGAAAGTTCATTTACCTTGATGAAAACCAGGGTAGGGAAATCTAAGCAGAGCCTCCATACACTTCCAGAGCTAAATAGCTCCTCTAAAGCTTTTATCTAGACTGAACTCCCACTGGGAGTGTCAACATACCTTGATCTCTTTGTACTTTATTCCCCATCTATAAAACAAAGATTAGTCTATGCCAAAAAGGAGCTCTGTAATATATTAGAGAGTGCCAGGTTCTTCAATCACATGAACCACAAATGTCTAAGTACCACTACAAATAAGCTCACGTGAGTCCAATGCAAAAAAGGTTTGGGCTTTAATTCAGTATTATATTTAAACATCTCTTTTTGAAATACAAAATCTATCTCCTCTGCAGAATCTGAACAAAAATAATCTCCTGAACCAGCTGCAATCTCATGATAGTAATTACTCTATCTTTTAATATGCTGATTTTAAAAAGCATACTGAGAAAGGAAATATGTGAACCTCTGCATTTGGCAGTACCATGAACTAAAAAATAGCGATAAGAGGTCTACAAATGTGTTTTATGGACAACAAGCACTATATTCCAAAGAAGTTTATCCTATTATTTTCCATATCTGTAGACATTGGATCTGCTCTGCCATAAATTATCTTACTTCCAGTTAACCTTTGATTTTAACAGGCAGCCCATGCCTGACATTTAATTAGTAACCCAATTAAATCTTTTGCTGTTCTCAGCTTATTTTATCATTTAGAAGCAACAGAAAGGATTCAAGGCAGACTTCCATGAGGAAGAAATTACAAGTGTCTTTATTAACTGTTAGAACAGTCATTTCGGCAGTGTATGGAGATAAGGACTTGGACCATTTCCTTAATATTGTAATGTTTGTCTTAGATCCTTAAAACCATTCCCAGGAACTACTCTTTCAGTAGTTTAATGGGAACAGCACAATTGCAAAAAAGAGAAGTATCAACATATTATGTACTGGTTGCAATACTACTACATTTATACATGGCCCTCCTGCCAAGGAATGACAGAAAGATGTCCACAGGGACAATGTGCTGTAGTGAACTGCATGCAGTGAGAACCGAAACAATGATCTATAGAGTTTGTGTCCTCTCTTCAGTTGAATTTTACCACCCTACAATGATTTCATCATTAGCTACGTAGATATTGTGAAGTTGTTAAGGCACCTGCTCAGGGTGGTTTCATCATGTTTATTACACAGTTAACTAGTGATCCCACATACCTGAAAAAGTATTAAGCTCCTTTCCCTCTTCTCAGCCCAGGAGAGTAAAGTTTTTTTTGTCCAGCTGTTCTCTTTTTAGATACCTTTTCCATGTTGTTTTGTTTCTGGAAAGATGCTCCCGTAGAAAAAAGGTTTCTGGCAGTCACAGCTTTTCTGGCGCAGTCGTTAGGAAGGTGCTGCTGCAATCCCTAGCTGTCTGCCTGCCACCTGCTGGCCGACTGCTCTTTGGACACTCTTGAGAATCACTCCATGCACGTGAGCGAAGTGAAGCTTACTTCCAGTAAATGTCTACAGTTGTTACTGTTTTATACTACTCCTGTATATCATCCTTTATATAGATTCCATCAGAGTTGCCCCAAAATGCAGAGAGCATCAGAGACCTCAAGGAATTGAACCCCCTCTGCATTTTTAGGCTAATGGGGGCAAACTGAAGTTCCCCAAGTCAACTCAGAAAATCCAGCAGGCTTTCACCAGGTTTTACTCTTAGTGTGCATCAAATACGTTCATATGACAGTTAAAGCAGAATAGATAATGTTCTGTGTTAAATCCCACCTTGAGTTATTGCACACAACAATCCTGTGCTGACCAACCCAGTTAAGGGCAACTGAAACCAACAGTTCCTCTCTTTCTAGCATGGATCTGGGATCTGAGACTGATGTGTATCTTCAGCAGGAAGGAACTCCAGACAGTAAAACTCAATGCCACTAGCTTCAGGCTTTATTTATGCCATTGCATTTATTTAGAATTCAAAAAGTTTTTTTTTTTTTAATAATTAATTATGGAATTGTTGAGGCAACAGACAGAAATGCCATCAGTAAAAGTCTCTGCTAAGGTTATCTTATTAGAAGATCTGTTTATAGATTTTTGAAAATTATTTATCATTCTTTAGATCAATTTGAAAGTGACTAGTACCACATAATTTTCTAGTTCTACTAATTACAACTAAAGAGCAATATTAGGATGAGATGGTTAAAAATAAAGCTTGTTGAGCAGCATATTGACGTTATTTTATAAAGCTTAAGTTGTGCCAAGTTAATAATGGAACTTGGAGCACATGTGGAAAGAAACAAGTTCGGTTAACCCTTGCTGTGCTAATAACCGAAGCCCATTTCTATTTCATTAAAAAGCACTGTGCTAACATCAGTATTTATATGATTCTTCTGCTGGTGGTCAAGGAGTTAACAAACATCTGGAATGTGCGCCTTTTCAAAGATCGTGAACACATTCAAACTACTTTTATCCTGGAAGTGATTTGATGTATTTCATCTACTGTGGTATAAAACTGGAGGGGCTGTCACATACAGTAACCAAGCAGTTTGAAGGGAAAAACATTTCCAGCTGTACCATATACAACAGTTTCCATATTACTTGGGACACATTTAGTAAATGATCTTTTTCATGATCATGGGCTAAGCTGTATTACAGAATTGAAGGAGAGCCAATGAGTATACACTAAAACTAGGATTTTGAATTTATTTTTGAGGATTTGACAACTGGATTTTCTGAGTTATAAACTCTGTCCTCCAGTTACTGAACTAACTCCTTTTCCTTTCTGGATCACGAGCAGTAATAAAGTTTTGAGCTTGAGTGGAAGACTTTTGTTTGATTAGTTTTTCGGTTGCCAACACCACCTATACTTAATATGCTTTGGGCAGATTCCAACAGGCAACGGGCTAGATGATGGTAAATTCACCTACACAAGTTAATAAAATCTGAGAAAAGCACAAAGGATCCAGCACTGAAATGAGTTGAATGGTGCAGAAATATATCAGTAGATTCAAAGCACTACAGCACTTCAATCACAGTCCAGTGAAGTTCCGGCTGTCAGATTTCCCTGTGGGTTAAACACTGCAGTCTCTGACAAAGTGTCAATGAATTTTGACTTACTATTGATGATCCATGTACATGCCTCCTTTGACCACCAGGCACATTTACAATCTACAGTTGAGTTGCAAAACCAGTAAATTGCTTTATTCTCATCATTTAATTTCTCATATTTGTGCAGTGACACACATCTGCCAGTCCCAGTCCAGCCCCTTGCTCCAGTGCTGTCGTCCAAACTTCCCTCCCTTTCTCAGACACCTCCTGCAGACCAACAGAACTCATTTATAACTCCAGCTATCAGAGGAAAAATGTCTTCAATTCAAAACTAAGGTATCTAGTACATGAGCTAAATAATTCCTCCTTAGCTATCATTACCTATTAAGCCTTGAGTTTTATTATTCCAAAATTTACTTCCAGAAACTAGAAAATATACTCACTGATTTTCTAGAAGTTTACTCCATCTTCCTCCTGCTTACTTAAGACTTTATCTTTCCCTTTCATTTTCCTTTGAAGAGGGAACAAAAGAGGGGAGGCAGCGTGTCAGCCCCTCCATGCTGGGAAATCATCTGCCATATGTGCTTTCGGTTTCTGAAGCTTCACTCAGTTAACCGGGCACAGAGTGAGCTATGAAACCCCAAGGCAGCAGTTGCCATCTCTAGAGAACATCCTTTCTGTGGCAGACACGTATAACGAGCTTCCAAGTCCACTGGAGTAATGGAAAAAATCTTGAGCAGGTTTTGGCCCATGCCCTCTAATAATTAAAGTCAGGGTATACGTTCCTATTTGCCTTCTGTAATTAAGAAAGAAGCAGTACCATGTGCTGCTTCACAAGACTAAAAGACAGTATTTTCTCCATGTGTAACTCCAGCATATCTGCTGTAAAAACAGCATTTTTACCCTTAATTCCTCACTAAAGGTGAGGAATATTCTTTTAAACAGAAGCTCTCCACAGTCTATACACACAAAATGGACATGCAAATGACGTTCCAACACAATCAAGGCTGGTAGAGCAAAGAGGAGGTCTCTGTCCCCACCAGTCTGCCAACATGAAAAAGAACCTTCCATGTTTTAATTTTAAATAAAGACTTCGAACAGCCCACAGGGTTGTTCCAAAACTCTTCTGAAGAACAACAACAGAATTTATCTTTCAAAGGTTATTTGTTTTCAAAACACTCCATAGTAACAAAAAGTAACTTAAATCTATGCATGAAATTAAATTTCCCTGACAAAGGAAATAAAAAGTAATAGTCAGTTTTTCAAAGGGCTCCCATTTCTGGTTGGCCTGATTTCTAAATGGTGCTTTTACCACAGGTGCATTTCGCTATCTAAATTTGGGCACAAAAAGATTTCCGCTATTCCCAGGAACTAGCTAGCTCATGGAGCCTGTAGTGCTGCATTGTGTGACTTTCTTTTACAGCCTTGAGAAACATTTCTCACTGATCATATTTCTCCCCTTTCTTCCTAATTATCATGGAGCTATCAAAGCTAAGTCAAGGTCCTTAACATTAAGGATACTTGAAGTTATAATGTTCCATGATAACAAAGTATTTTTTGAGGAATTGCCAATGCTGTCACAAATACACATCTTTAATTACATGTGGAACATCTTATAGTATTGAGGAACTTAAAATTAAATAGAGGCAGTCTAAAATAAGGATAAAAAAGAAAGTAAATTAATATCCAACATAAAACGCAATGGACAAGAAATTTACCCAGTATAAGCTTAGACTGCAGTTCTTTAGGTCAATTTTGTACCTATATACTACTGACACCATTAACTTCAGGAAAAGGTAAGATAAAAATGAGGCCATTTTATGCACATTTTTAAAAAAAAGTTTAAGGACTTGGATTAATTTAACATTTTCTAAGCACCTGCTTGTAAGGATTGATCAAAAACCATCTTAAGGCAGTCAGTGCCAAAAGATACTACTGGCACAAAAGACCCAGAAGTCTCTTTCGGGATATGTTTGATATACAACTTGGCAGATACCACAATCAATAAGATATATTATTGTCGTGGTTTGACCCTGGCTAAATGCCAGGCACCTACAACGTCTGCTCTCTATGCTCTCTCCTGCCGCAGCTGTGCAGAGGAGAGGAAAAAAACCTGTTAAACACACACTGGACTCATGAGTTGAGATAAGGGACTGGTGGGAGGATGCACTGGAAAAGGGCAGAAACAGGTGGGAAACTTTAAGTTGCAAAGTGATTTGCAACTTAACAGAGTCGGAGGATAAATGAGACACCGTTTCTTCACTTACCCCCCTTCCCTCTTCAGGCACCATTTCTCCACTCACCCCCCTCCCTCCTTCCAACCAACAGCTCTGGGGTTGGGCAGGGTATGGGGTTTTTCCTTAGTCCATCACCACAATTCTTCTGCTACAAATGCTATTTCTCTGCTCACCCTCTCCCTCCTTCCAACCAGCAGCTCTGGGGGGCACAGGGTATGAGGGTTTTCTTTGGTCAGTTAATTAGGTAGAAATGTCCTCTAATTAGCCATGGGGTCCCTCCCATGAGAGACAGTCCTCTGCGAACTTCTTTGGCGGGGGTCCAATCTCACAAGCAGCAGCCCACCTGATATGCTGTAACACAAGCTTTTTGTGTGCATACTTTTGGGCCGAGGCCCGGCTGTTTCCATCCCGGGAGCAAGGCTCTTCTCTCTCCTGCAAGGCCTTTGCAACTCTCAGTCTCTACTGGGACTCCCACTGGATCACAGCTTCCTGCAGGCATCACCTGCTCCTCTGGCGTGGGCACCTCCCCACAGACTGTGGGGGGTTCTCTGCATCCTCTGGACCCCATGGGCTGCAGGGGGACCACCTGCTCCCCCATGGTCCTCACCACGGCCGGCAGAGGGTTTTCAGCTCTGGCGCCTGGAGCACCTCCTCCCCCACCTTGGTGCCTCCATGTTGTTTTCCCTCACATATTTTCACCTGCTTCTCCTCCTCTGGCTAAAAAGAAGTGTGTGCTCACATTGTTTTGATTTCTTCTTAAATATGTTTCCCCAGAGGCATAACTGACATCTTTAATTGGCCCAGGTTTGGCCAGCAGCATGTCCATCATCTCTAGCGCCATCAGAGATTGGCTCTGCTGGACATGGTGGAAAACTTCCAGAATCTTCACACAGGACACACAGGAGCCATCTTTGTACCCCACCCTACTCACTGGCAAAAACTGGGCCAAGCAAAACCAACACAATTATATTTTAATATGTTACACACTCGTATTTACAAATGTAATCTTATACTGCCTCTTTGGAAAGAGACTTGACAGAGGCAGCATTACACCATAATGCAGCAACCAGAATAAACTTGGTCTTCAGATCCAGCTGAGATGAAAACACTGGCAAACATATATATATATATATATATATATATATATATATATATATATATATTTAAAAAGCAAGTGCAATTCCACCCACAAGAAAAAATACTCAAATACCTTATTGTCTTTGAGAGGAACAGCAAGTCTGCATACATAAAGCTAATGAAAGGATTGCTCAATTTATCCAAGCAGAAGCGCTTTCAAAACCTTGATAGAACGTGCAGATACTCATTAAACATTGCGAGCTGCTCACAGGCAAATGGGCATAACTTTCTCCCATGGGAATATGCAGCAGATGATCAAAGACAAGCAACGAAGAATAAAACTGGCTAATATGACAATTAAGGCTGGAAGGATTTGCTGAGATAAGAAATGGTTCTCAGCGTTCTGGCAAGGGTATTGTTGTCAGACGTTCAGCAATTTCCATTTACAGAGAGTTTCATTGCTCTTTTTTGTTTCCGGAATTAGCATATCAGAAGATGAAGCCTGGAGCTTTATAGTTTTTAGGGGTTTTTTGCCTATTAACTACTCAAAAGCATGTGTTTCTATACCTTTTGATTTAGACTACAAAGAAAAAATGAAGAAAAGAATTCTATCCATCTTTCAAATTTTTTGATTCCCTGAAAAATACTTATAGGCTATCTTGGCTGATGAAATGACATAAACCCTGCTCAGGTAATCAGAGATGGTGCAATGGTGAGCACCACGTAAATTTAATTTCACAATTAATATTACACAGTGGATTTGTGATATTTTTTTCAATGCAGCCATAAATTGTAGAAAGAATTTCCTCAGAATTTCAAAAATTTGAAAAATTATGAAAGCCTATACAAAGATAAATTCAGCATTAGATATGAACAGGATAAATGAAAATTGATTGATCACGCTTAAAAATCTTGAGTGCCTTCATGGAAACGATCTAGACATGGTTATTTTCATTGTACAAAGAAAATAATCTGTAATAGTCTGAGGCTTCTTAAGAAAAGTGATTTCATCAAAAGCAAAAGTGTTTATGTACCAAGAAACAAAAAATAAGGAGATTGAGTAAGAACTACATGGAATAATTCAAAACTGTTTAAATATAGAACCAGCTACCTCACAATCAAGAAAGATGGCAATCTATATAAAGGAAATAAAATTGGCACAAGAAAGAGGGAAAACAGCCCTCCATGAACAAACAGGCACATATACTCAGAATGGATTCAACAGGGAAAAAAGAGATGGCCATTAAAAACATGAGGCGAAATAAAGAGTTGGTCTATGGATATGCATCACCCTGCGATGTAAATGTGTGGAGATAACCATAGAAAGAAATTCCTTTACTTTTGCTACGTGATATATCAGCAAAGCACTTAACAGAGATGGTGATGCAAGTAGGAAATAAAGGGAAAGTAAGAGGAGACAGAAGAAATTGGCAATCAGTGAAGACATGAGCAATAAAACGGTGTTTTTTGAAAAACTGTCTTAGGGACAAAACCAGTCACAGCAATTTTTCTTCTTGATTAGCGAACAAAAATGATTAGTTGTTAATAATGCTGTAAGAGGTAGAAGCAGTCAATAAATCTCTCTCCTACACCTGGAAATAAGGCAGTAGATGTAGTCATACCACTTAATGATGATAACATTTATCTTTCATTCAAAAAGTAACCAAGGGTGATGTTAAAATGAAGCTCCTAAAGTTAGACCTTTTTAAAGCAGCAGGCCTGCATAAGCTTCAGGGCAACACTTTCAAAGAGTAGTTTTCAAGGAGCGATTTTTACCATCAACATCAATTTTGAATAACTCTTTGAATACTACGAAAATTCAAGAGGTTTGGAAAAAAGCAAACACATTAATATAGCAAAAAGTAAGTAGGTAGAGACCTGTCACCTGAAATCAGTCCTGGGCAATATTATGGAACAAGCAACACAAGTGTTTTTTAAGCAACTAAAGAAGGACTGTATAAATCAAAAGTGTTTATGGTCTTGTCAATCTAACTCAGGATCTGTGGCAATGACATTACACACTATAAGGTTGATAAAGTTAAAGGTGCTGAGATGATAAATTTCCCTGAGGTATGCAATTCAGTGCCATTTAATATTTTGTTTAAGAAATAGGAAAACTACAGATTTAATGCAATACATTAAATATATGAAAGATCAACTAACTGACAGGTTTTAAAATTGAATTGGATGTTTGCCAAACAGAGGCCAGAAAGGACCAAACACCTACCCAACTGCTACTGAACATAAATCTAGAAACAAAGAAAAAGACCATATTGAAGGAGTGAGTAGTTTATCCTAGAAAGCAGCAAGTGAAAAGGATATGCTGCTCACGATGACTAAGGTTGTGGGGGGCCACTCGATACTAGTACCCCTTCAAAAACTTCTGACAACTGTCTTCTTGTCCAAGAAGGGAGAAGAGAAGGTTACAAGAAACAAAAGGTCAGTCAACCTCACCTCATTTCCTGGGGAAATTATATAGTAAATACCCCCACAGCCACCTCCATGCACATAAAGGACAAGAAGGGGACAGGAAAAACCATCAGGTAAGTACCAAGGCCAAATCATGCCTGACAAACCTGGTTGTCTTCCATGACTTGGAGGGCAGAGGACTAGTAAGAGGACTGGTGACCTCCATTTCAGTAAAGCTACATTCACTATAGTACCCTGTATAATGGGATAAATTATGTATAACGTGGGATCTTGAACCTTGGAGAGATTCAAAACCCAACTGGACATAGCCCATATCAGAGCTTTGAGCAAGGAAATTGGATAACACGTCTCCAGAGCTCCTTGCCAATCTGAATTACTCTGATTCAGCTCTATAATCCATCAAGCATGAGCTCCTAATACAACATTATTAACCTTTAACCTTGCAGATTAAAGAAAATTGTAAGAAAAAGAAGTTCAGTAAATTCAGGCTAGAAATAAGAAATAAAAATTAACCGCAATGTCAC